>OZ020509.1:150000-1495833 GCA_963971375.1 Platycheirus rosarum | reverse complement strand
TTTAGTTACAAAATGGATTTTAATATCTGTAGATTAGATATGTATCTATATAGAAGCTAAAAAAATTGGTAAAATTAATGGATAGCGCTTTCCTTAATCGTAAGGGGCGACTAAAGGAGAAATCACATGCAGACATTGTAGACAGAGGCTAGTTTAGCAAAACTCCTTATATTTTTCTAATTTTGTTCCTAAAAGTTTTCATGTAAATCTCTGGAGATCACCAGTGTCGAAAGAGAGGGACCAAAAACATGTCCTTGGTAGGCAGTTCCACTGAGGAATAAAATTTAATAATAATTTAATTTAATATTATAATTCAATAATAAGATCAAAGATATCGTTGACACCGTTTTTTTTTTAATTGTTTTTTAAGAACATTTTTATTTGCAAAATTTGATAGGTATACAACATCCTAGAACACATTACACATCTACAATTAAAAATGAAAGAAAAAAAAAACACCGATCCGTTTTCAAAATATTGATTTAAAAAAAAACTTATTAAACAAAAGTATACAAAAAGAGAAAAATCGTAATCGAATATTTCAATTACAAATTACTTGGGCCACCTATTTATATATATCTTTTTGAAATTAGTTGTAATCGTTTTTTTTTTATAAGAACGAACGTGAAGGGGTTTTTTTTTACTACCCTACAATTATGAAAAACACCCTGCGAGGAATAGGGAAATAGGGAGGGTTTCAAACGATTTAAGGAGATTCTGCATAACGAAATGGGAAGAAAAACCCAATAAAGCGTTCCACATTCGTGTTGTGTGACTAAAGAAAGAATATCTGTACTTAACAGTACGTCCGAAGTTGGGCTCAAGGGTAAATTGATGGGAACTCCTAGCTGTGCGAGTATTACGATTAATCACTTCTCGAGAACGATTTTTTTTTTAATTCAATAAGCCTTTCTTCTGATGTCCCTCAAGGAAGTCACTTAGGTCCTCTCATTTTCATCCTTACCATTAATGACATCGAATTGATAATAAAGCCATATCTTCAGTAAATGATTCAAACCTTATTCAATTAGATCTTGATAGCTTTTCAATTTGGTGTAGCAAAAATTGCCTAGAACTGAACGTGGAAAAATGCCAATCGATAAATTTTTCACGTAAACGCATAGTTTTACCTCCCCGCCAATATTTTTTCGCCAATCAATCCATTCCCATCGTTGATTCGATCCGAGATCTCGGTGTTTTATGTGATCGTGAGCTTAGTTTCCGATTACACATCGATGAAATAATACAGAAGGCTAATTCAACTCTAGGTTTCGTAAAACGATGGTCTAAAAAATTCTGCAACCCTTATGTGACTCGTTCCCTATATATAACATTCGTTAGACCTCTCCTTGAATATGCTACTTAAGTTTGGCGCCCATACCACCACATCCATATTTCGAGAATAGAAAGCATTCAAAAACGATTTCTTCTTTTCGCTCTTCGCGGCCTTCAATGGCAAGATCCTTTTATTCTACCTACATATCATGCCTGTCTCTAACTTATTAATTTGAGAACTCTGTTTCAAGTAAAAGCTTCTAACAGGGTTTCCGTACTTATCATTATAAATCGTCGCAAATGGGAGAACAATGTGCACAGAGTTACCACTTGCTGATTACAATACAATACATAGCTATTAATTAAAAAAATATATACATTCACTTTTTATTAAAAAACATTAGCACTTCACAGATTTATAACAATTTAAACTGATTTCTCTGTATTTAATATCTATTTTTTATTAATCACAATATCACATCACTTTTATTAAAACACAATATCACGTAAAAATACTTTTCCGAATTAATATGACCACGTACCTAATGCACTTGCAAACTTCGAGAAAATACCTTCTTTCTAATAAAATACCAAAAGCCAACATTTACCTCCATTTTAACGATTTTTCAAATATTAGTACTATTAATACACAAATACGACAACACCTACCCTCGCACACTACTAAATTTGTTCTCAAAAGATCCAAAACCAAAACCGAAAGCCCAATATGATAAAAACCAATGAAAAAGCTATATAGTAATGTTTTCAATTTGCAAAGGTAACTCTGATGGTGCAATACCTTTTTCTTCAATTCACACAGAAAGGGTAGGTAGGGTAGGTAGGGTAGGTAAAAGTGAGTAAACGTTCATTATTCATTATTCGAATTCGATCAACTTTGATGGTGATCGGTTATGGTGAAGTGTACAATTTTTTTTTTAAATAGATACACAGAATTCATGTAAGTTTGTCAGTGGTTTTGTATCTTTTTCACTAGAAGTTTCCTCAATTCAGTGTCGTGATAAAATACGCCGGCGCCACTGTTTTGAAAAAAGCTCGCCCATAAGCCCTGTACTGACAATTTTCACTGAACAGAATATAGGAAGGTTTATTAGGTACAAGATAATTTAACTATTTAATCGGGGCACTTGTGCCTTAACGTAACCCAAACCTAGTACGTGTACATATAATAATTATTAGTAACATAAGTATTTTGTTGTCTTTTATGATTCTCCTACCCACTTTTATGCACAATAATAAAATACCTACCTAGAAAAAAAGAGGAAATAAAAAGACAGACATGCCTACCTAGTTAGAATAAAGAAAATTATAACAACAAAATCGAGAACAAATCAACACAAAAACTAGGTCATGCCTCATGCGGATGTAGAGGCATGCATACCTACCTACCTACGAAGAGGTATTGTAAAACACACATCGTAGACTAGAAAACCCGGTATGCTCTGGTTAGGGTTGAATAAGAGTGAGTAAGAAAAAAAAAATTAAAACGAAAAATTGTATCATGGAAAGAATTTTAGGTATAGCTAGATATGTTTGCATGTATGGATGTAATTATACCTTCTCACAAATATGCATCAATCTATCTACCTATGTTTTGAAAAAAAATGTGGCACTGCATGCACACACGAACGAAGAAATCCAAGTCCATACAGACGTTATAACAAAACAACCCTTCAAATGACGTTGACCCCAAAAAAACAGCAACAAACTACGTAGATCCGGTGGGGCGCATGTGCTGGCTGGTTCAATGTACATTTCACAACATGATGCCATGTTCATGTTGATATACCGAACACAGCGCCGAAGAAGAGGGCTGCAAAATTTGGGCATTAAATATAACACCGGCCCAAATAAAAAAAAAATCCACACAAAAAGTTACAAGCAAACACACAACGTTACATATATCTACAAAACAAACCACCCTGTTCCCATTTGCGCATCATCGTTTAAACCACGCTCAATCTCTATCTCTATGCCCCCCATTTCCATCCAAAGCGAACGTTCTCTTAACATCCCGCTCTATGATCCTAAATTCAACGACGTAAAATGCCAATGAATGAGGAATGAAGATTGGAAATCAGTACAATAACTCACTTGGATACTCGACATTCGACAAACGGACACAAACAAAACACAAAAATGCTTTAATATGCTCAGTCATCAGTCTGGTTTCGTCTCGCCATCGCCATGTATAGCTTGTTTTACTATTAACAAAAAAACACCGCATACGGCTTTGCCTTCTAGTAGATACGATATACGAATAACGTAAGCGTACATAAATCTGTAGTAGTCTGGCCTGGCCGTAGTAGAAGTTGTAGTAGTAGTAGAGTAGTTCAATTCAATTCCTTCTGAATCAAAAAACGAAATTCCACTCTCTTTCAATTTCTCTTTTCTGTAACTTCTGTTGTCTGTTCTGAATTTTGATTCTGTTTTCTGCTCTTCAGCTTCAACTTCAATCAATTCTTGTCTTGCTTCAACCTTCATTTCAAATTTTCAAGTAAACAAAACATACACATTCACAACGAAGGGAATCAAAGAAAGAATGAATTATTTTTCTTAAGAGAATCTTGGCCCCTTCCACACTATTGGGATTGGGGACAGATAGATAGATATACAGAATTTCATTGAAAAATACAAAATTCTTCTTTCCTGCCCATCTTATGGATTTTTCTATTTATAGGTGTGTGTGGAATTTTTTTTCTGCGACAATCAAACATGGAGCATTTATTGTGCAGTAAGTATTGTGGACAAACGATTAATATTAATTTCTTTTTATTGCATTATTATTATCAATATAAAATGGTGGTACAGAGAAATATGAATGAATGAATTTACGGCATGGAATGTAGGCACCGAGGCGTTTCTGGTTGTGAAATTGTTTGGTTTTTCCCAGCAACGCACTAGCACCATGCAAACACGCAACACTAACGAAGGTTGACATTTTCGACGATGATGGAAACTCATAGAACTTTGTAAGATGAAGATCTACAATATCTACCGACTACCTATGAATGCTACACAAATAGATACATAAGTAAAGGACAATTTCTTCGGTCTTCTTATCAATTTTGACAGCCGAAGGAGTAGGTACCTACACATTTTTGTATTTATCTGGACTTTGAAGAGCTTTCGGGATTGCATCGAATACGCAGCGAATGTAACGCTTAGGGTTGGACTTTTACGTACCCTTATAGCCACACATTTGGAAGATAGCGATTCTGGTGAGTCATACGTAAACAAAATCGTAAGTACTGCTCATAAGCTTAGGTCAGTGAACATGGAGATTACTGACGAATGGATTGGCACTTTGCTGCTTGCTAGATTAGCGGATGAGTAACGCCCGACTAACATACACAAAACATTAAAATTGTCCTAGGCGACTTTAACGCCAAGCTAGGGAGAGAAGATGTTTTTGGTGGTACAATCGGAAAACACAGCTTGCACGACAGCACCTCCGATAACGGATTCAGGCTAATTGACTTTGCGGCGGGGCGAAATATTGTAATGGCTAGTACCAAGTTCCCACACCTCAACATTCACAAAGGGACATGGAGATCCCCTGATCAATACACTGTCAACCAAATTGACCACATTGCGATCGATGCAAGGCACTACTCAAGTATGATGGATGTCCGAACTTTCCGAGGGGCAAACATTGACTCGGACCACTACCACGTCAAGAAGAGATAATTCTGTGAGGAAGTTTAACGTCGGACGGCTGCAATCGCAAGAAATCTGCAGATCCTTTTCCGATCGAGTCTCAAATAACCTCCAAGGGAGTCTTTTACCGCTAGCGTCAAGTATTGAGAACCAGTGGCAACAATGCCAAAATGCCATCATAGAAGCCGCGACGGAAGTGCTGGGTTTTACACGGCCACCACAACGAAACCCCTGGTTTGATGATGAGTGTCGGCAAGCACACGCAGGTAAACAAGAAGCATACAAGGCGGCGCTGCATAGAAGGACCAGAACTACCCGTGCACTCTACGAGCAGAAGAGGAAAGAGGAACACCGCCTTCTCAGAAAGAAAAAAAGGGAACATGAGAAGCGCGCGATCGAGGAAATGGAGAGCTGTTATTACAGGAATGAAGTTCGAAAGTTGTACCAAAAGGTACAAAGAAACTGTCAAAAGTACAGAGCTCGAACTGTAGCTTGCAAAGACGATCAAGGGAACAATAATTCCGCCGACCACATCTGGATGAAATAAAGCTAGCTATATCTAAACTTAAGAGCAACAAAGCCGCCGGAGCCGATGGCCTAGCTGCTGAGCTCTTCAAAGCTGCAGGCGATGACTTGGCTATAAGTATGCACCAACTCATAAGCAAGATATGGTTAGAAGAAAGCATGCCCGATGAATGGAATCTCAGCATAATTTGCCCGATCCTTAAAAAAGGAGACCCTATGAGCTGCACCAACTATAGGCGTATCAGTCTCCTCAACATCGCCTGCAAGATCTTTTCTGCTGTATTGTGTGAACGCCTAAAGCCATTCGTCAACAACCTGATAGGTCCATATCAGTGCGGTTAGGCCAGGAAAGTCCACTATCGATCAAATATTCACATTACGGCAGACCTTGGAAAAAAACTCAAAAACTTCAAATCGATACCCACCACCTTTTCATCGATTTCAAAGCCGCGTACGACAGCATTTATAGAGACGAGTTATATCATCCCTGCCCAATTCGTCCGCCTGTGTAAAATGACGATGGAAAACCCAAGCTGTTCCGTCAAGGTCGGTAAAGACCTCACCGACACCTTTAAAGTCAAAAAAGGATTTAGACAAGGCGATGCGCTGTCATGCGACTTTTTCAACAACATACTTGAAAGAATAATGCAGATCTCTCACACCAACACCAGAGGCACGATCTTTCAAAAGGCCGTCCAATTACTCGCATACGCCATCGATATTGATATAATCGGAAGGACACAGCGTGATGTCAGTAGCGCTTTTGTGAGTATTGAGACGGAAGCGGCGAAGATGGGTTTAGCAGTAAATGAAGGCAAAACCAAGAAGAGACACCCAACATCGACGTCTTGGACAAAACATCACCATAGACAGCTATACCTTGGAGGTAGTTGGGAACTTTGTCTACCTGGGCTCCGCTATTAACTCAGACAACAACACCAGCGCTGAAATCAAACGAAGAATAAATCTTGCCAATCGCTGCTTCTTCGGGCTTAGAAGGCAATTGAGTAGCAAAGCCCTCTCTCGGGCAACTAAACTGTCCCTTTATAAGACCCTCATCATCCCAGTCCTGCTCTATGGTGCAGACGCATGGACGCTGTCAAAAGCGGATGAGGACACTTTAGGCTGTTTCGAGAGAAAGATTCTCCGGGTGATTTTTGGTCCCATATGCATAAACGGAGAGTGGAGTAGAAGATACAATGAAGAACTTTACCGGCTGTACAGCGACACAGATCTAGCCAAAAGAGTAAAAATTCAACGTCTCAGATGGCTGGGTCATATAGAGCGGATGGACATCAATGCTCCGGCCCTCAATTCGATTCCTACTTGCAATGGCCGCCAAATACAACCTTGACATCAATCAGATGGACGCGGTGAGCGCTTTCTTACACTCAGCGAAGAAATTTTTACTTGAAAGTCTCCAAATTAAAAGTAAAGCAAGCCAGCCGTATATGGAATGCAAAATTGGATGCAGCATTGCAGAGTTTCGGACTAATAAAGTCAAAATTTGATCCTTGTATATACATACTTCAGGATATCAGCGGGAAAGATGCTTTATGTAGCAGTTTACCTCTACGTAGATGATCTACTGATTTTCATCAAAAAGCAGTAAGCGGTTAGCAAAATTGTGGATCAAGCATCTACCCATTCACGCATAGCATTACTTGACATCTGTCAATATTTTTTTTTTATAATTCCTTAAGGATACAACAGCTCAAATTAGTAACCAACCAACACCACCAAAACAAAACAATAATCATTGTTTTTAAATTGCCGGGCAGACAGATAAGCCATACATACATATCAACGGAACACCAGGTGCGTTCTGGGAAACGCAATTTACTGCTTTTCTCTTTGCCTTTGAATTTGTCGAAAAGAATTTTCTTTTTGATTGAGCCTAGGACGTAGTGTCCCGCTTCTGCAATTTAATAGTTTCTACATACCTACCTACATCTCTAGGGGTAAAAGAAAGTGAAAGAAAAAGGATACGTTTCTTAGTGTACTGTATTGCCTCTGGTTCTTGCACTCTGCACCCGTATCTCATTAAATTTTCCCGCATTTTTTGGTTTGTTTTTGTTGTTGTTTTCACTTCAGGCTCACTGAATGGAAAATATATTATACGCTCGGCAACAAGTTGAAAAATAAAGAATAAGCAGATATGTCTTCTGTGGAAACACAACACAATGGCGTTTGTTTCGAATCGAATTTCTGTCGCAAGGATATTTTTAGCCTTTTCTAGTTATTTTGTTTGTTTCTTTCTTTCTATGAATGACAGTTTACGGTTGATTAGACTAAGCCATCCACTTAAAAGAGTGCTGCTGATACCGAAAAATGCTGAAGGGTAAAGACTATGGTCATAGGCACAAAATAGTCTTAGGATTTTCTAGGAATTAAGATAACAATTATGCCGAAACAGCAGATGAAGCATTTTCTTAGAAAGCATTGGACACATTTGTACATATGTACATGGGGCTGAATGCAAAAATACCATAGAAAATAGAAAGACCCTTTGTGACCAAGTCAGTAATAAGCCTCACTTATTATTATTTTTTTAAACTAAATTGCGCAAAATTATAGACATCCAACCTACTTTTAATACATTAACTTCACACTACTTTAAATGCTTAGTTCTGCACTAAGTTTTTCTCAATTATAAACAAAAAAAAACCCTACACCAGTTAAAATCAAATTTGACAGTTTGAGAACTTTAGGAAATTTTGTTGTTGTTGTATTTAGGCACTGTTTGTGTGTATTTTTATTTTCAAAATGGCGTTTTGTGAGAGCGAGCAGTCATTCTCTCTGAGAGTTTTTTTGAGAGCTCTTTGATGTGTACCCAAGGAAATATGATTTTTAACGATGTTAACGGGTCTTTTTGAGCTAGTTTTGTGTGCGTTCATTGAAATACCCATTATTTGTATTAACATTGGAAACGCCTCAACTAGCTTCCTAACTCATTGCAAGTGAAAGTTTAGCAGCACGATCATCGGAAAGTTATCGGGGAATGGATAATCCGTTTATTTCTTGTGTTTAATAGTTTAAATGGAAAAAGAAATTAAATCTTTCTAATCGCGCTATAGCTAAAAAATTGAACGAATTCAATAAAATAATTGACAGTTATCTAAGAAATGCATTTTTACGGCAAACAAATTACAAAAGCAAAAACTACTATAGTTTCAAGCCGAGAAAAAAACGGAAAATTCAAGCCATTCTATAAGTAAGAATTTATACGAAGCAGGGCTAGAAGTAAGTTGAATGGCCATACGTAAAAAAAGGTGTCGGACACCTGAAGCGCTTAAAACTAAAAAAAAAAAAGATTCCACTTAACAAAGATCGAAAACAACAGCAGCTTAGTTTTGCAAGATCGATTATGGCTTTAAACACCGATGACAGCAGTCACTCAAACGATTAGGGGAATTTAAAATTTAAAACAATTTAAAAAAATTGAGCCTGACGGAAACAACTTCCAAGATTAAAGAAAAGCAAAATCAATTTTGAACAATCGCCACACCCGAGACGGAGGCGTTAAGGTGTTGGCGCCACTCCATACTATGAAACAATCAATTTGGTTGTAGAACTTAGAGCACCGTATTAAAAACCTGTACTGAAAATGTCTCTACCTCAGTTCTAGGACATTTTCGGACCGGTGCCGATTATTTTTCAGCAATAAAATGCACTGATTCATACAAAATATGTGGAGTCGGTTGACAAGAAAGTTGTATGAGAAGTTAGGAAGCAGTACAAAAAGGAGTAGATTATTGTAGGTATCAATCAAAGTGTCCGGGCCAGTTTTTCCCTTGATCTATTAAAATCTTTGTACGATTAGTTAAAATACCGCATTTTTAACGTAATTTAAAATAAAGGAGGCTGTACGAAGTACTGAAACAAGTGTGTAAGCGCAATAGTAAATAAATAAAAAATACTTTTCTTAAAAACACAAATTATTTGGTTTTAAAATAAACATAGTGATTATAGGTATTCGAATGTTACAAAAAAAAAATGGATTTTAGAGAATCCAAACGAAACAGTCTCAGAAAATTTCGTTAGCTCTTCGAAACTTTTTGAAGTTTCTCTAATACTGAAGAACTCAGTCCTACCTACCTTTAGAAAAAAGAAAAAAAACTGCCCTGCAAACCCTGAAATTTCATTTTGTGTATGTGAATACGTGTGAGATTCGTGTGATAAGCATAAATGCAAACGTATTAGTAGTCCCATAAGAAATGTACAGGGACCGGTCATATATGTGGCTGAACGGGTATTTTTCAGTTCAGTTTGTAGACGAAGAGAGAATTATCCCCCAAGTTGTCGTTCTTGTTTCTTTTTTCTATGCTTTCAACCCAACGTACACAGATCCAAAAGGTACAAAAATCAGTTAATTTAAAAATAAATTATCTGTGAGGCTAGGTATTCAAATGTTAGGAACTGTATTTAATAAAACTTGATGTTTCTTGAGATCTGAAGAAAACGGATATCTCGAAGAAAGCATAATTAACTTAATGATACCCAATTAAATAAGGGAGCCACAAACTTCTTCCAGCTCCCCAGATGTCTGACAGTTGGTCGGAACTCAAAAATGCAACCAGCTATATTTCTGAGTAGCTCTGTTAAAGAAGAAGTCTTTTTTCAAATAGAAAGTTTGACTAGCTCTTACTTTTTTTTAAAGAAAAAATCAAGAATTGTTTTCCATTTCAAAAAATGTATTCCTCAATAAACTCGCATAATCACTAATAACATCGTGTTCATCATAAATTGTCATATCACCACCAATGCCTGAGTAAAATTCCTTCCAATTAGATTGAGAAATGTCTGAAAAGCCCGAAGTCGCCATGTGCTTTTCAATATAATTTATTGATGGTTCACATGAGACAAAATTTCAAAAGTACTGGGTTTTCCTCAATTTGGCTGATGATGATTATGGTGACCAAAAGAAGCACGCACTTTTCTAATATACTTTTACCTTCCTATATTAACATTTCCAGACACGTCTCTCGTTAGAAGCCGCTCTAAGTATTCTACACCCATTTAATTGATTCCCAGTCCTTTGCATAATGTTTCATTCCATACGTGACAAATGGCGCAATTGAATATTTTTCCACGCTCGCTGTTGCTTTTTTTGTGTTTTTTAATAATGGTACTACAAAAAAGGAAACGAAGATAAAATAACAGACAAAAAAAAGAGAGTAAATTATGCAGGAATTTGTTAACCCTACATGGAGGAATAGAAATATGCGTTAATTTTGTTTTTGTTTAAAGGGAAAACCCATGGAAGATAGTTGAGTCAGGAAGGCAGACAGACAGACAGACAGACATTTGTGTAGTAATAAAAGGGACAAAAGGACAAAAGGAATTTCTCTTGGAATGGGCCAAATCCTGCCATGATGTCGTTTCCAACTGCGAGTGAATTAAAAGGACATGGCAACGCAATGAAAATTGTTTCTAAATATTCTCCTATCGATTAGATTTGACGGCATTGGCCGGAAATATCATTAAGTGGTGTTAGCGGTCGTGTTTTTGAAGGAAAACGTGATCAGAGACATTTGTCAAACTCTTGATTTAACCAACCAAGTTTGGTCTTATTTCACTTAAGCAAACTGGAAATTCGGCGTTATTTCGCTTTAGTTAAGTGAAATAACCCGAAAGACCTGATGCTTAGTTTAACAAAAATTCATAAGTTTGTATTCTAAGCTCTCTATACCTTTACGACAAAGATAACGGTTTTTGTATGGAAAATGTTCAGAAGATAATCTTTAATTTAAGGTAGCAACTGGAAACTTTTTTATAGATTTTCAGTCTTTATAGGGGCCAGTTTCTTTTTATTAAATAATTGCAAAAAAGAGAGCGCAAATTCCGACAATTGACGCATTTTCGAGTTTCATTGCAACGATCCTTGGTGTCAATGCGTGAATATGTATTTTTGGGCCTAGATCAGTAAATGTAAAAACCTTTTGGAAAAGGTAGAAAAAACTGGCGTTCTATTTCCCGCCAGGGTCAACTTGTCTCGAAAACGTGCATTTTATAAAACTTCGGATCCGGTGGTAAATTGTAGGTCTTATCAGCTCCTTCAGAATCACAACCTATATACAGGAATGTTTGAAAGTATACGGTTTTGCAAAAAAAATTTTAAAAAATTTGCAGGAACTTTCCCCTGTGGGTGAGTCTGCTAAGATATCCTCCCCTATAGGTACGGGGGAAGAATTGGCCTATGGTTGGTGCGTGCCTTAGGTAAGAGCCCTCTAATCTCACCGCCCTATAGAATGGGTGGAGGAATTATTCTATGGCCGGGTTGTCGGAAGTACAAGTCTTCCAATACCAAGTCTAGTTAAGCAACTACTTCTCGATCCGTATGGAACGGCTGTAGGAACTTTTGCTTTTAGGCGGGCAGCAGGGAGAGTCCGGGTCTTCACCGTGGTTGATAGGATTATCTTTGATCTGTTTGCCTTACTGGATGGTGGGCTAGCGACTTTATGGGGTCGAATCACAAGTGCGACTCTCTGTAATGAGAGACGGGCGAGGCCTCCACCTAGGGTCTAAAATTAGGAACCATGGGTTAACAGGAGCCCCAGCTGATTACACGAGCCTAGCTTGTGGGAGTTCATGGGGGCTGTGGTTTTTCCAAATGCGGAAGCGAAAAGGTATCTTTGGTTTCTGGGAGGACGGCACGGCTTCGTAAGAAGTGTGTGTTCATTGTCTTATTTAACATTGATACTAGGGGTGCTGATAGGCCCTGCTTCTTAGCAAGGAGGATGGATTTACCATAATAAATTCATTATTTGCTACTAGAGTGGTTTGACAGCCCACTCTAGAGATAGTGTGGTCTGGCGTACCACTTCTAGGGGTTTTGTTGCGCCCCAAGGTGACTCCAATGTTTGTAGGCCCACCGTGAAATTAAGCTTTAATAGGCAGGTTTTCACGTAAGGCCTCTTTACGATCTGACCTAGGAACTCATAGTTCATGACCATAGAAAACGCCGTTTGTGCGCTGACTGAACTTCGGAGAGTTTGTAAAACGACCCCGAAAAATCTCATATTTAGCAACGAGGGGCATTTTAGCATAAATGGGTGTGTTAATAAGCAAAATTGTCAAATATATAACGACACCAATCCAAACGAGGTTGACAATGCATCTTTTTTGTGGATTTTGAGCCGCCCGGCACGTCATAGATCCGTACTTTTTCGAAAAGGAAGTGGTTGAGGGTGTCACCGTCAATGGCGAGAGCAATGACGATAACCAATTTCTTATGGCTGAAATTGAGCCATATGGACCTAGATGAGACGTGGTTCCAGCTGCACGGCGCTACGTTCCATTCACGATTGACATTCTCAACATCTTCTCGCTAGTGTTGAAAAACCCTATATAAATCACTTGGCTTCAGCTCCTTAAGGATCCATCAAAATTTAATATTAAAGGCACTATCTACCTAAAATTTGTTCTTTGACCCCTCAACCATGCTTTATAAGGTACAATCTTAATACAATTTTGCAACCTTACAAGTTCTTCCAATTCCCATTCGAATTTACGATATACTTTTTTTTTACCAATAAAAAACATCTATATTTAAACAAAGAGGTAATCAAACCACTAGCGCAAAAAAAACTATTTAGGAATTTCGCCAATGTATACAGAATAACATTACTAATTTGAAAACCAACCTGAAACCTAAACTCGATCGTTTTCGCGCGATTTAGATTTTTACAACACCTCTTCAGGACCGCCAAAAGTAGAGCCAACCTGTTGAATGCTAACCAAAAAAAAAAAATCCTCACTATCATTAGCACTATCGTCATCAACGCGGCTGCCAGTTCCATGGTTAAAGAGGTTTATTTTATTAGTTCGTTAAACTTAACATTTCGTTTATGGGTTTCTATAGTGTGAAACCAAAAAGACAAAAACCACAACGCACTAAAAGTCTAACGAACAAATAAAACACTGAAAAACTACAAAATTGAATTAAAATAATTAGAAGGCGCATACCTAAGCAACAACAAATATTTGGGCCAGGACCGAAGTCGTCCGATTTGAATTGAGGTGGTGACTGGTGCGAGTGAAGGAAGTTTCATGGACCATAAATTTGTCGTAAAATTTAATTTTATGTGAATTTAAGTACTAAGTCAGGAATTATTGTGGTGAGAGAAAGAGCGAGGGCAGGGGCAAGGGCAACCGACCGTCATATTTGTTAATTCAGAAAGATCGCTTAATGCGCGACATATGCCTTGACGTAGCCGTGGTCTTAAAGTGGATAGGCCAGCCAATCAAACTGGATAATTTATGGCTTTGGCTTGATAACTAGGTGACGAGTGAACTTCGCATTAAGGAGGAATCAACGAATAGCTCATTGTTACACTGAAAGGCTGACGGGAATGCTATTGCTACTGGGGAAAGAGAAAGGGTGTGTTATTTTTTTAAATTACATAACAAACTCGAGTGTTGCCTCTTCTCGATAGGGCCTTTAATTTAAACGAAGAGTTGTTGTGGTTGTATTAGCAAGAGACGCTCCTTTCAATTCAAATGGAACGAAATTGTTGTTCAAAAACACTTTTCGGGTCTTGAAATAGATATGTTATTGTGGAAATAGTGGCACAAGTAAAACAGACAGCAACAAAATGTCAATTAGATTAATTAAAAAAAAAAAAAGTTAATGTGATAATGTAAATATTTGATTGGCTATAAATGGTTGTTTTTTTCTGGTTTATGTTTTGGCCAAGTAAGACATGGTTCTTTGATCAGCTGGAATATTTTTTTAGACATTTTTGTACAGATCTTTTATTTGCGAACATTTAACCTGAAATATATGTATGAATGTGAGTTTAAACTAAAACAACATCTATTAGAATCAATCGCTAATTTCAAGCCTTAAGAATTTTTCAATGGGCCTTTGGATTTAAGCTTAGTAATACCAAAAACAGTAGTAAAAGACAAGATAAACGGGTTGAAGACTAAAGACAAAAGTCATGTGGCACATGTGCCCAAAGCATGCAAACTCATAAAATCAAACACATTCACCATGCAATACTTTGTACGCTACACCAAAGTTGCATTATATTTAAAGGAGAACTCAACTCACGAAAATCCCGTTTAAGTGCTTCTTCACAACATTCGCCCCATTGGTTTGAAGATGCAATTTGCATTTGAATTTTTGAACTGGTTGTTTGTCTTTTTTGCGAATTACAACTGCATGTTTTATTTATGAGATTACTTTAAAATAGGCTTAACATTTAAGCTATTTCGAAGGGTAAACTACTTTAATTTTTAAATAAATTAAAATACCCCGAAAATAGAAGCGTAATCAACCAAAAAATTGGAAAATTTGCAACACACGACCTAAAGGGGTACAAATTAGGAAGAACTAAAATTCCCGAGAGAGTAATCTTGCAATGTGCAATTTTGGCATCTCTGACAAGCTCGTTCGCTTGAGAAAAATGAAGTTGAAAACGCACGCTGTTCCGTCCAGTTCGGTAAAGACCTCGTGGACACCTTTGAAGTCAACCCAACCATCGATTTAGACTAGACGATGCCTTCTCATGCGACTTCTTCAACATTATACTTGAAGGAATAATGCAGACTACACCAGAGGCACGATCTTTCAAAAACCCATCCAATAACTCGGATACGCCAACGATATTGATATAATTGAAAGAACGCAGCTTGATGTCAGTTAGTATTGAGACGGAAGGAGCGAAGATGGGTTTAGCAGTCAATAAGGCAAAACCAAGTATATGCTGTCATCAAGAAGAGACTTCCAACACCTGGAACAAAAGATCAGTTCTAACTTTAAGGTAGTTATGGACTTTGCCTTCTTTGGCTCCGCTATCAACTCAGAGTACAACACCAGCGCTGAGATCAAACGAAGAATAACTCTTGACAATTGAGTACCAAAGCTCCCACTTTTTACTTGCGATTACAAGTACTATAATGCATGTTATGCATTCGTGCAGATTAAAAATTTTGAGATAACAATCAAACATGACATTACGATGATAGAGAAATATATTTGAGTTACTGGCAAAATTCTGTCAGTCTGTCTGTTTGTCCGTACGGATGTATTTTGGACTGTAGCCTAAACGGTTGGGCCAATCGTTTTCAAATTTAGAACTTAAGGTTATTTTGACATTCTACAGAGGATATTTTTCAATTTTTTTTAGCTCAAAAATTAAAAGCTTATTTTTCTCGCAAACGGCTCCAAGTTTTTTTTTATAAAAAAAAGCCAGTGTACTACTGTAGGTATGCATTATATTTTGGTAAAAAAAAATTAATATGGTGGGATTAAAACGGACCATAGGACCGTTTTTTTTCTCCGACTTTCTCGAAAACATGTGATTCGATTACTATTAAAATTTATATTCAAGAATATGTAGATAGCCTAAGTAATTTCTCATAATTTCTTTTTCGAAAACATTTTTTTTTGTATTTTTAATAATTTTTCATATTTTTTTTTTGAAAAAATAATTTTTTTTTAAAATTTTGTTTTTAAATGTACGTTATTTTTGTTCTTAAGTTTTTTAATTTAAAAAAAAGTTGTTAAAAAACCGTTTTAATTAAAAACCGCTCCTACCATTTTGAAAAAAAATAACTTTTTTACATTTACTAAAGAAATAAAATGGTGTATAAATTATTTCACTCAATACAATTTAACGGACTTTTTTTCCAACAATCAAAAGTCACAAAAATCGAATAAATGATTTGATTTTTTTTTTTTATTTTCTTAAATTTTATTCTATGATGTGACCGCACATATAAGCAAGTACATGCGATCCAGTCGCGCAATTTATTTTTTTACGAATGCATAACTTGCTTTTTAGTCCCTATAAATCGTAAGTAAAAAAACAGATATTGGTAGGTAGGTTAGGCTTGTTAGACATGGTCCAACTGAATTTTAATCAGACTTGAATGAGTAACAAGCTTCCCAGTTTACAGCTTTATCAGTTTAGACTTTAGAGGATTCGATGAGAATTCGATTGAAAGGAATTTCGACAAGTCTCCCGGTTTTTCATCTAATCAAGAAGCTAGTACTAGCCATGCCGAACAAAAAAATCATTAATTTTTGCTTTGGATCATCCTCTCTTCATTTTGTCATACCATGGGGATTGGATTGGAATTGGATATTTATTCATATCATAATACCATAATCAAAAAATATGGTGCGATAAGAGAGCATCCGTGTACACAATACATATCTAAATCATACAAACAAATTTCTTGGGCCCAACTTATAAACAAACATCTCGTTTCCGTGTAGGTACCATCGTAACAGTGGACAACTTGTAAACGAAAGATGGCAAATAATTGAAATTTTCAATCTTAATCTGCTTATACGAGTGGATTGATTCATTTGGCTCCAGCTTGTTAATAAATAAGATTCTTATTATCAAGGGTATACTACTTTTATACACAATAAATAATGTTTTCTATACATTTTGGCGTAAAATGTATTTGTCTTGCCTGTGGTGTACAGGATAATAATTTGTTTTCTCATAAATCCCAAACAAAATAACAGCAGATTCATAACACACAATTTATGAAGGATTGTTCATAAAAATCGATCTTTTTCAGCATTCAAAGATAAAAAACTATCTGAAATGACATGGGAAAAATTTAAACATTTTTTTAACGAAAATACGCCGTAAACACGAACATTAAAAAAAATAAAACGATGAAAATCCGTCCAGTTTTCAATTTTTTTTAAAGAAAGTGCATAATAACCTAATGTCTTACATCCGAAATAAATTATACGAGCGATGTCCGTGTTGTTTTTTTAATATTTCAATTGTAAATGTCATGACAATATTAGATTAATTTCTTGCCAATTTAAAGTCCAATCAGCTCCACTGTGCGTCATCGTCCGTTACGGCTACGCACACACCTAACCCCCAACAGTTGGTTCAATGTTCGCCCAAATACGTAAATATAAAGAAATAATAAAATTGTATTAGTGAGTGTACCTGTTTGTTGTTTTGAGCTGCTATCCTTTTTTTCTGCGTTGGTTTGCATGTTAAGTCGCAAGGTTAAAGAGCGACGGTAATTACTTATTATTTTTTACTGTTTGTTTCCTGATTTATCAATGCTTTTTTTCAAACAAAAATACGTAAACGATTGCTTTGCCCAAAAAACCGAACCGACAGACAAACTAAGGAACGTCGCGTCGTCGGGTGAAAGGAGATACATGTGAGCGAGAAGCTTAGAGTTGGTCTTTCTACGCACTTTTCTTTCTTTTTTTTATATTTGTGAACGCACTTAGGGCGGTGGCAGCGACAAGGGAAAACCCAACTACTGTCCCTTTTAAGTGAATAAAAACTTCCGTTACGTACGTTATCCAACAGAGAACGAGAAAATATGAAAACGAGGGCGGTTGCCCTAAGAACAGACAAAATACAAAATTAAAAACAACACGCTAGTATCACACACGTTCGCACTTTAATGCAGCATAAGAACGCGCGCCATTTATTGGTGATAGGGGTCGCTGGTGTAGTGGTTTTCGTTTGATAGAAGAGAACTGTAGCTCAGGGGGTGGTGCGCGCAAAAGGAGGCGGTGGTGGTGGCGGAGGACGCCAACAACTGAACTACTTTACGAGAAGAGAATGTGACGAGGAACTATGGCAAAGGCGCGGCGACGGCATATACGGCGTACCGTAAGCTACAGCTACAATCTACAAAGGCAATTGAAATGAAAGCGGGGGATGGCGGAATGGCATCAAATCATAATACATATTTTAGTATTTTTGCTTTGCCTTTTTTCTTACACACACAATATTTTCACTTTTGTGCTGCGTAGTAGATGTTGCTTTTTTTTTATTTGTTGATTAAATTAATTTTCTTATTTGCGTTTTCAGAGAATAAAAAACAAAAACACGAGCCTCTTCTTTTTAACCTTTGAACTGTTTTCGAATCAAATTCTTCTTTTTTTATTTACATTCACTTCAGACATTTCTGTTTTTTTTTTTGTCAGGTGCAATCACCTTGCACTTTTTTTAGATTTTTCCCGTTTTGTTTTGATGTTTTTTTCTGTTTTTCTTTTTTTTTTATTGGAACTTTTAATTTCTTTAAAAAAACGCACAGACAGAACGACTATCCACAAGGAACGTTTTGAACAAACTGACTAACTGAGAAAACGAACGGAAAATAAGCCATAAGAAGCAAATTTACTACTTTTATTGTGGGAGAGTGAGTAAGATAGATTGATTTATTTTGTTCCCAGTCCCGGCCATTCCGTATCTGTACACGTTTTGGGATGTGTTTGTGTTTGGGTGTTTAACATTTTGAAGAGAAAAGAAAAACAACCAAAAGAGACAAATTAAGAGGACAAACGCTCTTAATTTTTTTGAAATTTTGTTTCTCTTCTCACCTTACATTGGTTGCTACCAGGCTTTTCAGATATGGCGATTTTACACCAAAACGGGCGATTTGAAATTTATTTTGGCGACACGAAAATCAGTTTGACGATGTACCTTAAAAAAGCGATATTTTTAGATTTTGGCTATTTTATTTTTTTCAATCGAATTCCTCGTGATTTTTTTTTCATTTTTTTAGCTTTCACTTCTAATTTTCACCATGATACAATGGAAGGGAGCACTACGAAATCCCGCAATTTAAAATCTCGCATAACGAAATCTCGCAATTTTTTTTTAAATCTCGAAAAACGAAATCTCGCATTAATGTTTCACACCCAAAAATCTCGCAAATTTCAACTAAAATCTCGCAAATCAAAATCTCGCAAATTTAAAGCTACTGTTGAGTCAGGAAATTGTTGACATAGACGCCTGTCAGAGGATTGGACAACAAAGTTGCGTGAGCGGGTGTGCCCCCGAAAAAGGGAGTTAAAATCCCTTGATCCCACGCAGCGGCCCGCCCAGGTACTGTTGATTAAAAAAACTGCTGGCATAGGCGCTTGCCAGACGACTGGACATACCCTAAGCGGAGCAACGAAGTTGCGTGAGCGGGTGTGTCCCCGAAAAATGGAGTTAAAATCCCTTGATCCCGCGCAAACTCAAAATATAAAAAAAAATGACAAAAAATTAAAAAAAACAGATATTTAAAAAAAATTAATGTTATGAAGAACTATTTTGGTTCTCATAATTCAATGCTCTTATTAATTTCAAGTCAAACGCTGAAAACCGTGTGGTTCTAGGATTTTTTTATTGCAAAGTTATTCAAAAATAACCGAACCTACTTCTTCATAAAAGCACGAAGAATTTGGTTTTTAATGATCATTTGGGCTATTATTAGGTTAGATTTCCTTGTTTTTTATAAAGAAGTAGGTTCGGTTATTTTTGAATAAATTTTCAACAAAAAGTCCTAGAACCATAATGTTTTTATGCGAGATTTTAAAAAGCGATATTTCATAATGCGTGATTTTAAAAAGCGATATTTGATAATGCGAGATTTCGTAACCAACCCACAATGCAAACGATAATTGGTTCATGCCGAATGGAGTCATCGAAATAGTAATTCTGAACGCAGACACCAAAAATCGATCCTGACTAAAAGTCAATTGGCTCTAAAAGTGAGTTGACTTTTAGTTGACATTTAGAAAAAAAAAATTTCAAGATTTTTGCACTTACTTTCAACTGACAGTTTTCCCCTTTACAAAGTTTTGGTGTTAGTTTGTCATTCTATGGATTCACTTTGACTAAAAGTGAGTTGACTAAAAGTCAGTGTACGTGCCCCATTTCTTTCTCCTCCCTATAATAAAGGACATACGTCAAACGTCAAACCAAAACTGTGAAATAATTAGGTTTGTTCGATGTTCCTGCTCCAATGCGCACTGGTGAATATCAGTGCATTACTTTAAATTGTCAAAACACTGCATAACTGCTTGGTTTTTGTTTTAGCATCGAACAGCTTCGTGCAACATCTCTAATTTTTTGACGTTTATCTCATATGATTTTTTTTAAGCAATGACAAATAAATAGAAGTCAATAAAAAATGACCACTGAAAGTAACATTACGTCTATAAACTCATAAGAACTTAACAATTACGAAGTATTCTATGAAATATTTTATATAGATATAGCACACCAAATTTGAAAAATAAGTATCATCCTTCCCTGAAATTGAGCTTATGCTAACAGCTGATTTAAATTTTGGAAGCTCTGATATTTTACCCCAAGAAAAATTCTGGGGCGCATGAGAGTGCAGTCCGTGCGCGCCTGGAGTTTACATCGAACGCATTGCAAAAACACAAATTCTATTATTTAAACCTGAGAGCCATGTTGTACTCTTCGATCATTCTTTTCAAAAATAGAAACAGAATCAGATCAAATCAAATCAACAAAAAATCATATTGATTTTAATACCGAACCGACTAATTTTTGTGATACGCGTACACATTTACCTGCTAAGCACTTTTGCTATCGGCAACATCCTAACTCTCGCGCCACATTCCGATATTTTTGTTTTTATTCAGCTTAAGAGAAAGTATTGTGCCCTTTAAGTTTCAGTTTCAGTCTGTTTCTGACCAATCTTTCCGTTTCTCTTACATTTTTAGTTTCCTTAAGAGTTCATCAGAGCACGTCCGTATAGAGTGCAGAAAAAGTTAGTTAGGTTAAGCCCTCTTTTAACAGATTCGTCCGTACGGTTTTTTTTTCGTGAGTTGTTGATAGTAAACTAATATAAAAGTAATTGAAGCTTTCACATTGAACGGAGACGGATTTTTTCGGTACGGACGATTTAAAACAGCCGTCTAAACGACTGAAAGACACCGCGAACTTGCCGTCAGTGGTCTTGTTTGTTGAACGATTTCATTCTATAAATTTAAGCCCACAATACCTTTAAAATATCAGACGATTAAATTACCTTTACTTGAAAACACCCCAGTAGTAGTAGTAATAGTAAGTAGACCAGTCGGAATGTTCAATTGAAATAGAAAAAAATAGATAGGGGTTTTTTTCTTTTAAAATCGTTAGATGGACTTATAAGGAATATAAATTTCGATTTTCGAATTTAAGGTAAATTCATTTTTGTTAAATAACTCATTTATTTTCAACATTTGACGAAAAATGCATTTATAACAAATATTGTTCAAAACTGAATGTTCTACAACTTAGGTCTTAATAAATTTTTGCCTACGATTTACATTTTTCGAGTTAAAACAGCAAAGTATGGTTAACGATTTGCGTTGGAAGGATATTCAACATATACGACTTGTTTCACTCCTGAACACCAGTTTGAAATATTTTTCGGATTTGCTAAATAAAGCTAAATCGTTTCTTTTCTTCTTAAATCACCATTGTATATAAACTGTGTGTATGGAATGTTTATACAAAGTTCAAGGATCGCCCGCCCAATCACCTCCCTGAATTCATCGAAGAAGTTGAAAACAAGTTTGAAGAAGTTGACGCCTCTAATACTTCAACTGTCACCAACTTTAATGGGGAAAATCTTGCACTCGCACCAACTGGAGATGCTTTTACTTCCATCGAGCAAGTATATGACATAATCCACGGAGGAAATTCTAAGAAGTCAGCAGGAACTGATGGAATTTCTAACTTTGTGCTTAAAAAGCTACCAAATCTCGCAATCCTACTGTTGACAATCATCTTCAACAACTGCCTGAATAACAGCTACTACTTCCCCAAAACATGGGAAACGGCAAAAGTGGTGCCCGTTCCGAAGAAGACCAACAGGACAATAGGTCGAGGGATATCGGCCGATTTTTCTTCTATGCTGTGTGTCAGCAAAATGCAAAATACTGGAAGGACTTATCTTGAGAAAACTTCATCATTTCTTCAGGAAAAGGGAAATCATACCTGAATGTCAGTATGGTTTCCGAGCACGAACTCCACCATCCATCCGCTTCTTGGACTGCACTCCAAGGTGACAAACGGACTCAACAAGAAAGAGACGACAGTCGCCTGTTTACTGGTCATCGAAAAGGCCTTCGACACAGTTTGGATAAAAGAACTAATATTCAAATTGTCAATTCTAGGACTACCTGAACACTTGGTACGATTAATCAAAAAATTTCTAACCCATAGATCCTTTTATGTAGAGGTAAACAAAGAATATTCAGGATGAAAGAAGATCAGCGCTGGAGTTCCACAACGTTCCAAGTTGGGCTCCATACTATTCAACATTTACACTGCTGACCAGCCTACCAACATCCCAGGGACGAAAACATCCCTTTCACCGGGAATCGCAGCCAGGGGAGTTGAAGAACATATGTCTTTCCTTATTTTATCGTTTCTTTTACAAAAAATGTTCACTCGAAGTAGCCAGTTGCATTCCTCCCCTTAAAAGTTACTCCCGTAATACTCGTCTCGCAAGGAATGCTCATCAGTTCACCCTGGAACCCAATTTCGGACGTACCGTGAAATATAGGGATTCTTTTTTTAGCCGAACAACACGAATTTGGAATAGTTTACCCGGCGGGATTTTCCCTTGCCATTTTGATCTGCTAACATTCAAAACCAATGTTAATCGGCACCTCCTATCTCTTCCCTCCCTATCTTCGTAATGCCCGCGCAGTGTGTTCTACATTAAAAGGGAAACACATAATCCCTTCTGCGCGCGTCAATTATAAAAAAAAAAATATATAAGAAACTTGTGGGACTACTACCTTAAATGGGGACTATGGATAAATAGCGATAAGAGCGAGTTTATCTGCTTCAGAACCCCAACAACAGCAACAAGAGGTCAATGAGGTTTCGCATCACGCTGTGATAATATCAGTATCAAGCTACCAGACATCTAATCTAATGTTTATACAAAGTATATCACTTCATTAAAAAACACTTACTTTATTTTAGTACTGTTTTTAAAATCAAACTGTATCCGGTTTGTGTATTCGCCACTTTTTATTATCTCGTGCAGACGTTTCTTTAGAGACGTAAAAAAAATATTGGTTTCTACACTAGCTACAAGAATTATTAGCATAGACTTTTTTTACGTAATTTTTCCGCTATAAAAAACTCAGCTTTTGCGTTAAAAAGTATGCAGCACAAATTGTTGACTTAATATAGACTTTAACCATATACATAAATTAGATGCGCCATCTTGTTTGTTTTTTGGTTTCATTGAAAAGCTTTAAGCTTTTATCAAATAGGCTTTGTTAGTAAATACAAGAACCATTCATTCGATGAAAAAGCTTTAACATGAATAAAACCACTAAACGGCTTTTTTCAGATTAAACATTGTATATGAACTTCAATGGCAATGTATTCAAAAGGCAATGTATATCCAATGAGATTAAAAAGAAATTTGAACCGAAAGCTAAAACATTGACTGATAAATACTTTCCCAATGTTTTTTTTTCAATTCATAAACTAACAAGGCTAACCTGGTTCTTTGGCACCTCGTTTTTGATGGCAAACATAAAATTTGTTAAAGAAAATTTATTTAGGGACTAAGACGTACTTTCTTTTTTTGAACTTAGGCACTTGTCTATTTAGAGTTATTAACTTCTGTTTTTTAAACTTGCGAAAGAAATCAGTTTTTCAATTTGAATTTGCCTTTACAGATCTCAACACTATTAAAAGCAAAACAGTTATTTGCCAAGTTGTGTATTCCAATGCCAACAAGGATAGATGAAAATAAAATTCCCATTTGCAAGGACATTTCCATGTAGTTAAAACCGAATTATTCATAGGCAACATATGGAATCCTCACTTTTTTACCCAAAACGAGTAGGGACGTACATAACTATGTATAAAACCGACTCTATCAGGGGAGGTTATGGAATACGAATGACACTGATGAAAAGTATTAAGTTTGCTTGTTGGTTGGTGAGGTAGCATGAGGTGTTAGGGATTATTTCAAAATTCTAGGGTCACATTTAATATTCAAACCATTCACTTTACATTTTATACTAATGCGTCTAACCGTGATTTTTCAAGGAGTTTGATTAAATAATATATGCTTGTGTTGTACGGTGGCACAGGAGAGGTGTCTATGACATACAACATATCAAATTCCAAGAGCATACTTAGATATGGGTGTGACCATGACTTAACACACACCATCACGCTATATTGTGTGAAATAATAAAGACAACATGGCGCGGCAGTAATTTTTGGAGGTCAAAAACCAGACTTTTAAATACAAACAATAATTAAGGATTATTTTCTTTTTTAATAAGCACCTTTCGTTTATGATGGGAACAATGATTCTCTAAAGTAGACAATGACTAATAAGGTAGGTACATGTTTTGTTTGGGAATGTTAATTTTGCCGGATCCATGGTGTCCTTGGCTCCTTAAGGAGCTGTCGCGTCAATAAATGTATGTTTGTAACTAAAATGCAATACTTATATATTCTCCTGTCAGTATTGTGATATTTTGGCCTGGGGGTCGACAAATAAAACTCAATCTCACTGTCAGAATAATATAACAAATCTCTTTATTTATTTAAAATACAAAGTCTTTATGTTCAAACAAAAATAATTTCACTTATTTCACTTATTCACAATTCAAATTTGTCCCTATATTTCTACACTTTTTACTATCGTTTCCGGTGTTTACAATTTAACGCTTGTCCTTTCAAGGCCATCCATTGGTGCAAAAACCTCTCTATTTTTCCATTGTGGCTTTGTATATACACTGCATATATATAGAAAATGTATATACAATGGTTCTGGTACAATCTAAGCTTTTGGCTGTTTGTGCTTTGGTGTGTTGGAATTCGAATTCAGTCAAGATATAATACAAATGTGTAACATAAATTTAGGAGTCAAAAATGGTTGTTGAATACAATGTATTGTGATGTGGCAACAAGTTTAGATATTCGGAGGATACATTTTGTAAATTAACGACATCTGTTGGATTCATTGTGTATACCAACCAACATTCATTGTGTACAACAACCATGCGCCTAAAAGTATGCTACATATTTGCAATATGTTTTAATTGAGTACTAAATCGAACTTGAAGTACTAATTCGAGACTCGAATTAGTACCGAAAGCTTAGATTGTGCCAGAACCAGACAGAAGCTTCCAGAAGCTTGTAAACTTGTATAAATACAAGAGTAGATTGCATTGAAAGTTTCAGTTCATTTTCGAAAGTGGAATTATTAACAACTGGAAACGTTAGTAAAAAGTGATTGAATTGAGATTAAATAAAAAGTGTTGAATTATAAAAATGTATTTGAATTGTGAATAAGTGAAATAAGTTAAATTTGGTGTTATTTAAACTGAAAGACGTTGTGTTTCATAAAATAAAGAGATTTGTTTTTATTATTTTGGAATTTCGATTGAGTTTTATTTGTCGAGCCCAGGCCAAAACGTCACAGTATTCTCCGGAAATCGTTACACTGGAAACAAAATTTATCCTCGGAAAATCTTTATATTTTGTTGCCACATCACAGTATTAGGGACATTCCCCACATTGTCCAATCGGACAAAACTTTAAAATGGGTGTTTTTAACTTCTGAAACGGGCAACGCCGGAGTTAATCGAAGAATAACTCTAGCCATTTGGCGTTTCTTCGGTTTATCTCGAACAACTAAGGAGATTAGCTAATAATAAGACCCAAATCATCCGTTTATGTAGAGTGAACCAGTGAAAAATCCAGAACAAACAACTCAGTAGATAAAGGCTTCACCTTATATTTTGAAAACAGTCTGAGCCAATCCATATCTAGGGATTGACCGAAGAAGAGAATTTTCTTGTGTAAGGCCCAGATTCACCCAAACTGATGAAATAAAAAAATCTGATAAAAATAGAAATCAAAATTAGTTCTCACCCTTTTTATGATTTTTTAAAAGCCTCGTCACATGTCAAACAAAAATTATCAAAGACTTTCATAAATTGGGAAAATTTGTGAACTAAAAAAGTTCTATCTACACAGAGTGAAAGAACTCTTAATTTTTTTTAAGATTCTTAACAAACAGAATGTATTTGCCACTTCAATCGTTCCTTTGATCCTTTTCTTGAATCGAGCTTCCTTGCTTTATCATTTTGAAGCAGTTTACTATCTTCTTCAATATCAATCAGCTTTTATTATTTCCTTTATTTCAAATGCCACAAGGACCATTCAATACCACCATACACCCACCCTCATTATATAAAAAAAAACATTTTCGCTTTGATACATTACCATTCGCTATGCAATCGTAAAAAGTTTCCGCAGGAAAGCCTATCGGAAACCAAGTATCCCTTTACATCCAAAAATTGTGGGCTGAATACCAAAACTAAGCTTTCCGCCGCACGAGATAAGAACATCAGCAGACAACAAAAACAAACTTAGGACAGACACGAAAATTGTCAAACACTAAAATGTCCTTGATTCGAAAATTGAATTTGCATGATGAGCCACACAACTTTCGCTTCTTTATTTTCTCCAAGTAAAAGAAGATGCGATACTCATGCCAGAGCCAGATACTTTGGTTCCAAAAAAAAAAAGATGAAATAAGTTCCTGTGTCCTCCCAAGAAAAAGGAGTTCATTTTAGAATTTTTGTTGTGTGAATTCAATTTGAACTTTTGCCAGCAAGATATTTCCGTTTATGTTGCTTCTTTACTTTGGCGCATTACATAGTTTTTCCTTGAAAGTATCCGAATATCCTTTGGAACTCTATACTCGTACTAGTTTTTTCTATGTGTGCTTACTGTTCAACTCATGCTACCACCATTTTCCATTTTCTGATTTAATTGACGAGTTCTTCTTGGGGTGCAAGTTTGGTTTTCCGTTTTATTTCCCTTTCAAATAAACATGTGGTGGCGGAAGGAAGGATGGGGGCGGGAGGGCGAATTAATGAAAGAAAATTTGAAAATTTAAGGAATTGGAAAAGTTCTGCAAAATAAACGAGCCAAATTGAGGACCGGAAAGGACTCTTGAACAATAAAACTGCTGGCTTAACCTTTCGAAAATGTTCGCATATAAGTTGGGTTAATGGGAAATGCTTGGTTTTTCACACCTTGCCGAAACCAGTCTTAAGTGTGGGCTGGAGAGTTTTCATTTGTTCGAGGGCTGGATATGCGGATGTTGGTGTTTTTCTTCCTATACAATAAGAATGTGAAAAATCTGTTGAGATAGTGCAGATTTCAATTGAATTTTTGTCAATCACAATAAATGTTTTCAAGGGAGATGGTGATGGATCGAAATTTGAATTTCGAAAAATAAAAAAAGAAATTCGAAATTAAAAAATAAATGACATTCTTGAAGCAATCCGAAGGAAACTTAAATACAAAAATATCTTGTTGTTATTCAAATTTTTATTGTTAGAGCAGTAAAAATCAATTTGGAGTATCATGGTTCTTATTTCTGACTTGTTTCAGGAAATAAGTTAAATTTAAGCTTACAATGGCTGAAATTAAGATCGAGCATACTTTTCATGGATCATAATACCGATCCTTGCAATAAAATAAGACACTTATTTTTTCGAGGGTTTAAAGCCTTTTTTCCAGTTTTGACTTCAGATTATCTGACATGGGGTTGATAAAGGGTCTTCCAATAGGGACTTCCGCAATTTGACAGTTGATAGCGGCCATATTGTTGACACTACATCTGTCAAATTGAATGACATTTATTCAGTGAGCTTTGCCAAATTACCATGAACGGACTTAGCGCTGAAAATTGAACAACACGTGCAAATGATTAAATTGTTTTATCACAAATAGGTGTTCTGTTTGGGTAACATTTCGCACGCTCGAATAAATTCCAGCCGAGAGGCCCAATTTTCGACCACTTTTTGAAGCAATTGGAGCCGTATGTCAGCAATAACGCGCCGAATATTATCTTCAAAGGGGTCAATCGTCTCGGGCTTATCTGCGTAGACAAGCGACTTCACATAACCCCAAAAAATTAGTCCAGCGGTGTTAAATCGCACGATTTTGGAGGCCACGCCACAGGCCCACGACGCGAGAGTTTCCTTCAATAAGTTGATTGTTTCGTTGGCCATACAGCATGTAGCACCGTCTTGTTGGAACCAAAGGTTGTTCACAACAACATCCTCCAATTCAGGCACGAAAAATTCATTATTCATTCCCCATTGACTGTAACATTACGGCCGGCTTAATTTTTGAAGAAATATGGACCAATTATTCCATCTGCCTATAGAGCACACAAAACAGTGACTTTTTGAGGATATAACGGCGTCTCAACAATGGTTTGTGGATAACGATCACTCCAAGTACCACAATTTTGCTTATTAACGTACCCATTCAACCAAAAGTGAGCTCCATTGCTGAATAAAATTTTCTTGTGAAAATCCGGATCGGTGGCCATCTCGTTTTGGGCCAATTCACTAAACGTGCGACGCTCTTGATGGTTGTTCGGCTTCAATTCTTGCATGAGTTGGATAAAGTGGATGGGCACAGCTCCAATTGTTGCGCGCGATGGCGGATGGTCTCATTCGGGTCTTCTTCGATACTCTGCTCCACAGCAGCAATAGCGTCTTCGGTGCGCACTGTACGGCATCTCTGAGGATGCGCATTATCCACTACAGTAAAAATGGTGCGAATCAGATCCATGGACCATGGTTGGTCGATTATGTCGACCGAATATTGGACGCAGCGCGCGATGCGTCGCGCGAACCAAACCATTATTTTAGTAATACATTTGCACGATTTGCAAACGTTATTCAGGAGTACCTAAGTCTATTCATTATGAAATGGCAAACCAAATTTAGCATATTTCAAGTGACAGTTGTCAAAAAGACCATTTCCGAAAAAAAGTATTGCCAGATTGAAAACCACACGTCTAAAAAAAAACACTCTTTATTATCGGTACCTGCCATAGATATAACCGTTAAGTAAAACCCTATTTTTCTCGAAAACGGCTCCAAGAATTTGTATGGAAAAAAATAGTGTATATTATTGTAGGTGGTGGTTATGTGTTGATGAACAAAAAAAAAATCAATTTGGAGGGCTAAAAACGGTACCCCCCATAGGACCATTTTTATTTACTTCTGCTTTTTCGCGAACTGGTTAAACGATTACCAATAATATGTTATACTCAAAAAGATGTAAGTAGCCAAAGTAATTTAACATACAAATATTTTCAAAAGTCACAAAAATCGAATTGCTCCCTTAATATTTTTTTTAAATTTTATTCGACGATGTGACCGCACATTTTACATCAGCAACAATAATTATTGCTATTCCAACTGGAATTAAAATTTTTAGTTGATTAGCTACTTTACATGGAACACAATTAATTTATACTCCTGCTATCTTATGAGCAAGTACATGCGACCCAATCGTGCATTTTATTTAATTTTTTGCTTCAAGTGATTATTTCTATTTATCATAAACTTTGGAAAGCAAAGATTTATTGTTAACTCCAAATCCATTATTTAAAGATATCAATATTGTTCAATACTTGTATTAAAAAAAAAAATACAAAAATTACATGAATGTACACCCCCCCCCCCCCCCCAGAATTTGTAAAGAGTAAATCGAATAACAAAGCGCGCATTTCGTAACATATGAATAATTTTGACAGAATAATTTATTTGGAATTAAAATGTCATCGAAATCGATGCACAAATTGGATTACATTTTTTAGAAAATATACATAGATACAAAATAAATTCAGGTTGGTTTATTGTTAATCGAAGAGCTTATAAAAACAACTCGAAAAATCAACAATCATTTTAGCAAAATCCCTGCAGCTATTATCTTCGTACTCGATGTGAAAATTTCAAAGAACAACACCTTTTTTATTCGTCAAAAAATTCAACACAAAATTGATGGAGACAAAGATACATTCATCGTATCCTCAGGTAAGTATCTGTGCAGAGTAAAGGAGTTATGTCGTTGGATCTCTGTTCTAAAAACGTCAAATCTACCAACGAAATATCCTCTGTCCAAATTGATTGCCAGCTATAGAATTAAACCCACAAGTGCTTGTGCCACAGCTCTTTTACGCGTGACAGTTGGTAAACCAACAAGGATATCCAGTTGAGATAGAAAGGACTCTGCGACTTTAAACGAATGACAATGTGAGGAATGTGCTCCAGCTATGTTATAACGTTACGTAATGCAATCGAAACTGAAACCTTATTTTCTTCTGATCCGATAAATCGGCATGTGATTTTTCAAACTATTTCCTAAATGGATTGCAACAATTTTTTTTGTCCTTGCAATTTTTATTTCTTTTTCCTTGAATTTCAATTAATTTTCAGTTCTATGGTTGAGCTTAGTTTAAGTGTGGCGAAGGACAATGGGAAATGAGGCGTTTAAATAAAAAAAAAAACTTTTGCAAACAATTTGGATTGGCGTCAACGAATGGAAGTCCTTTTTCTCTTCGACGAGAATAAAGGAAGTTTTTGCTTGATTATTTGGACATCGTTTGTCTTATAGAAACGCATTATTTTCAAGTGCACTATGCACTGTTCTACAAAACTGTAATTGAATTGTAGCAATTATTGAAGTTTGTGGACGTTTTCAAAAAGAATTAAGTGTTTAAGTGTTTAATATTCTTTTTTAGTTGCTTCGAGGACACTCCGAGAATTCTTGATAATTTTGAAGTTTGACATTTTCAGCAAATTTTAGGAGGGGAGAGAGGCTACGGAGTTAGGTCAAAAATTAGGTTGAAAAATGCTCCTTTTTCGTATAGGGTGTTGTGGATTACTAGGAAAAGATAGGTCATTCAACAATGCGGGGAAGATACAATAATCAATCAACAATTGATCAGATTCCTACCCTTAAGCAGGTGATTTTATTAAATCTGGAATTTAACATTTCAATATGCAATCTTTTTATAGACTTTAAAAGGCGGCCTGAGATAGCACAGCCAGGGTAGAACTTTATAAGGAGAATTAGGCTTTTGTCCTAAATTTCATTTGCAGAAAGTTTTTGAGTTTACGCTTATTCTGTAATAAATAAAATAAAGTGGTGGAACAAGGGCAGTAAATTAGTAACATACCCAGGAAGGGTCAAATGACAATGTAGAAAAGCATTCCTTTGAACTTTGAAATCTTTTGAATATACCTAATTGGTTGGAGCGAATTTTGAAGATTTTTTTTAACGCCTATTTAATTTTAAGTTTAATGTGCTTGCTTTAAAATTCTTGAGGGAACTACATATATAACGAGTGGCACACCAATTGTGCTACAATAAGAAATTCAAATAACTTTTTTTTTAATCGATGTATTTCATTTATTTTTTTTTATTGGTTAGAAAATTAAATTTTTCTTTAAATAGTTAGTTGTTTTTAAAGATTATAGACCGCAAATGACCTCCACGCTCTCCCACGCATATGCGGCACCTGGTCAAAAAATTATTCATTGCGGCCTGAAGAGTTGAAGTTGGGATCGCCTCAATTATTGTCGTTATGGACTGCTTTAATTCAGTTAAATTCCTGGGCTTCGTTTTATACACCTCTTGCTTGACATAACCCCATAAAAAGAAGTCTGGTGCAGTCAGGTCAGGTGACCTTGGGGGCCAGCGAAGAGTGGAGTTCCTAGAAAATAATTTGTTTGCGAATTTTTTGTTTAGCTCCGCCATAACTGGTCTGGCTATATGTGCAGTTGCTCCATCTTGCTGAAACCAAACGCTGTTGAATGGTATACGTCTTCGGCGCAGTTCTGGGTAAAAAAACTCTTTCAACATCTTTAAATAACGGTCCCCATTGACAGTAACGGTTACACCGTTTTCTTCAAAGAAGTACGGCCCGACAATACACCTTGATGAAACTGCGCACCACACAGTGACTCGTTCTGGGTGCAGTTCCGTCTCATGGAGCATTTCTGGATTAGACTCATTCCATATACGGCAATTTTGCTTGTTTACATTGCCGTTAAGATCAAAATGGGCCTCATCAGACATGAACAAACAATTGATCAATGTGTTGTCTTCTTCGGCCATTGATATCATTTTTTGGCAAAATTCCAGAGCGAACAGGCAAATCCTGAGTGTTTAACTTGCTAGTAATTTGGACTTTGTACGGAAACAAGTTTAAATCGTCATGAAGTATCCGTTGTAATGACCGTCTACTAATTCCAATTTGCCCCGATAAGTTTCGGGTCGAAACGCTCGGATTGGCCTGTATTGCAGATGCTACTGCTGCGATTGTATCCTGAACCTGAACATTGGCATCTCGATGGTACGGCCTTCGTGCGATGCTTCCAGATTCGGCAAACATGTTTACAAACCTCATAATGGTCCATCTACTCGGGGGATTACCGCCAAACTCCCGCCTAAATTCCCTTTGGACGGAAATGACGGACTGCAAAGCATGGTACCGTTGCACTATCCAAATTCTTTTCTCCGTATCCCAAGCATCCATTTTTATAAATCTAAATAGTAACCTACAAAATAAAAAAAAAAAATAAGCCGATTACTCACACAGAAAAAAAGTTATTACGTTTTATTTTTGTAACACGATTCGTGCGCCACCCGTATATAAATTTTTTGTTAACATATTTTTTTTTGCTTTTATAATTTATATTAATTTAAATAAAAGAATTTTATATTAATGATAATTTTAATTTTTTTTAATTAAAATTCTTAAATTTGCAGTATGCCATATACCTGAAAATTACCAACAGCAAAATTGTTTTAAAGCTATTGGCAATGCAGTGAACGATTGAATTTACCATATAAACTTCTATTGTATGTTTTGTTTTGAGGAACTTTGGTTCAAGATTTAATTAATTCGGTATTCATTTTAAAATTTAAAAAAATTATATACGTATTATATTAATTTTAAACTAGCGGTCCCGGCAGACGTCGTTCTGCCTTTCTTTAAATATTTTTGATTTTAAGCTAGCCCTTGAGATGTTTTTTTTTGTTTGCGTTCAATATAATGTGTCGTTTCCAAGGCACAAATTTTACAATGAGTTAAGTTGTTGGATATTGTAATAATACAGTCAAATTTAATTCAGCTATTATTCGCAAAACGTCTTTTCACAATTATTGGAACAATTTTCGAATTTTCCGAATGGTTTTCTTAACATTTTCTTTCGTAAGAACCTTCTCCTGGCAATTACAAACAACATATAAGATTGAGCAAAATCGGTTCTCAATTGAATAATTACTATACATGTTCTACACCATTTTTATATACATACATATACATAAAAAAAGTTGTATTTACCTATAAAGAATCGGTATTTTGAATTATTGAATTCCTTTCTTTCCCAAAAAAGTCATTTAACATATTTTGTAGAAAATTTAATTTCCTACAAGTTTGTGATAATAACTTTTTTATCTAGGATAACAATTACGAGAGTTACGAGTAAAAATAGAAATGAACACTAAAAACAAGATGGCGGCTTACTGACAACAGGTGCATGTGTGCAAAATGAGTTTTTTGGTTCGTGTACTAGTACTCTTTCAAATACCGAAGTCAAATGTCTGTAAATTATTTCCCAGAGCTCCATATAATAGAATCTAAATGCACTGTACTATTATTCTTCGCTCTGCTCTTTAAAATCTGCCTCAAACTCAATTTTCCCGTTTATGCTTCCGTTCATCAGCTAACATGGCAAATAAAATATTTTCTGGGTGACAAAAATATGCGTTACATTCTATTAGTTTAGTTTAGTTTATTTTAAGTATTTGCTTATAAACTTACACATTAAGATTATTTACATCTTTTAGGTGGGTGAAAGTTTGTGAATATACATAATAAGTAACAATTAACAAATAAAGAGAGAAAAGAAAAATTACAAAAAATAAGAGAACATTTCGTAGTATGTATAGCAATGTAAAGGAAAAATATAATAAAATGTAGTTATTAGAAGAAAATTGGCTTTAAAGATGATATTTTTAATATTTTATTAAGTTTATTATAATTGAAAGAAATATTAATTTAAAAATGAGTAAGATAAGATAAGATAAAGAGCATGAGAAGAAATAAAAAGAAAGGTGTCAGGGTGAAAAAGATAGACGAAGAAAGCTACATAGTTTTGATTTGAAGGGGGTTAGAAAGAAGTAAGTTGCTTTGATTTGAGAAGAAAGTATTGAGATTACTTTGAAATGTATGGATGTCACTGGTGTCTCGTAAATAAGAAGGAAGTGAGTTCCAGAGGCGACAAACAGCTATACAAAATTGTCTTTCGGAGGTCAGACATGTAAAGCGAGGTAATATTATGTATGTTGATCTATTTGACACTGGAAACCGGAGTTTTTCAAACAAATAATTTGGTTGATGAGATTTTAGGATTTTAAAGAGTAGGATCAATGTACGAAATTTGATGAAATTATTGAACGACATTTTATGGAGGCTCTGCTGCAAATGTGAAACATGATCATACCTTCTTAAGCCATGAATATAGCGTATAGTGCTGTTAAAAGCCACATTTAATTTATGTTTAGTCTTTACATCGCAGTTATAAAATATTTCGCACCCATAAGTTAGAAGTAGTATCACCATGGTCTTCGCGAGTACTATTCTTGTTTGACGTGGCGTAAATTCCTGAGCAGTCCATAAAGTTCTTAGCGTCCCATAAGCTTTACCCACTAAAAAAATAATATGATCACTCCAAGTCAAGGTTCTGTTGAATACTACTCCAAGGTTTCTACATGTGTTGACAAATTCTAGCGTTGTTCCGTTTAGTATTATGGAGGAAAAATATGACAAATCTAGCTCTTTTCTAGAAATAACTGGACATTTACATTTGTTCGGATTGAGAGCCAACCCGTTACTCAAAGCCCAATTGGTTATCTTATTTAATTCTTGGTTAAGAATGGAAGCGCAGTTTCGATTAGTCCTAAAGGACAACTTCTGTAGATTTGAATACCTGATTTGATTATTTTCGACAGATAATTATGTACATGATTTAATGATCTTTAAAATGTATTTTGTTCCATCCAAATAAGAGGGTTTTGTTTCTATTTCAAACTAGGTAAATGCATACATTTTTATTGTGTACTCTGGAAGTCGAAGAATTCAGTTAGCTGTTGTAAGCCACCTTGAATGAGACATTTTCCAGGCTGGTGTTGTGCCAACTCAAAAACAACTTTGCCCTTTGGAACTGCTTCGCACATTTCGTACAGTTACCTCTGATCTGTGCTTAGATTTTCAGGTGCTCCTTCAATTTTATCGAAGGATTGAAGTTGAAGGTTGAGAAGTTCATTAAAATGTAGCAAACAAAGAATCCAATGAACTGGCTTACCTATGGCCATTTCAAGCTGAGATATGATATCATTCTTAGCTCCCATTTTCACCAAATAATTTTCTCCATATCAGCTCATAAGGTATTCTCAAATTAATCGATAATGCTAGAAGATATTGCCTTGGCATTTCCATTAGTTGGAGCGACATGTCCCAGATAATGTCCTCCTGGTTCAGCAACAAGTACAACATGTTCTTCTGTTGAAACCTTATGTGTTCTGGACCCCAAGTTTTTCCAAGACCATGGTTTTGTCTTTTATTCCATCGAAGTATAACCCGGTGATATATAATGTCATTTTTCCCGGTTTGATATTGAATATTTTGACGGAACTTTTTTCTTTCTCATCTTATTTTACTTCTGTCAACTACTTTTGAAGTATATATACATACAAGTTCTTGTAAGACAGAACTTACCAGAATTGATGTAGATCTATCGGATACTCCGGTTCTGCTGCTAAATTTGTTAACTTTATCTTGGCATGTGTATTTAGAATTGAATTTGATGAAGATGGAGCTGTTTTGATGGAAATTCCAACGTCGTAACCACTTGAAACATTTCTGTCATCTTCACTCTCATACGATATTTGGATATCTGTTTTGGGTCTTTTAGATTGGGTCGTCTCTTCATGTAATTTTCTTCTCAACTACTCTTTTAGGTCTGCGATTATTTCTTTTATGAGCTTTTTTGGTGAATTTAGAATCAATCTTCACTGCCTTTGGTGAACAAAAATCTTCATATTTACAATTTACATGATGAAATGTCAAATAGTTGATTGCTAGTCGACCTGAATAAATTAAACTTCTGAATAAATGACGTTTGCTTAGATTTTACATATTTTTTAGATAGGTTTTTATTTTGTGCAAAATTTTCTGATCTGTTACAACCGGCAATGATGCTTTTATCGAAATACTTTTTTAAATTGACTATTAATTTTGAAGACACTTCACTAACACTTGGATCCTTACCTCCGACTTTCTTTTTCACTGAATTTCGAATACACAAAAATGTGAACGTTATTAAATAAGCTTGCATGGATTTTTTCAAAATGGGGGCATGGGTGCTAGATTATGAATATTTTTATACGTTGACATTCAATTCTTTTCAATTAAAATTGCTACTTCCGCAAGGAAAAATTAATTTTGTTACTTTTTTTTACTTTGAAAATTTTAAACTCTGACGTCAGAAAGGAACCTGAAGATGACGTCATAAATGAAACAAACTTTTTACTTAGGCTTTGCATCCTCAAATACAACTTTAAAGATTGAAAACAAAATTCGCTCCACCCTAATACCTAACCCTAAAGGGTGGCTTCAGACAAATGACAACATTAAAACCGACAGTTATTGAAGAATCTCAGAAATGGAAGGATTGAAAATACCAATTGACAACCAGGTAAGGGTTGAATTCCAAACTGAAGTTTATTTCTCGTCAACTTATTTCCCCTCAAAAATGTGTTCGGAAAGGGTTCAAATGCTATTTCTAATCCCCAACCAACATGTATAGGTGTTTCAAAATATCTTTCGTCATGAAGACATCGGAATGGATTTAATAATTAATAACTTATTTTCTACTTCCTACCATGCACCGCACCCGATCAATTTGTTGTTTGTTCGGCTTTCTAAAAAAACACCCAATGCTATGGCACAAGTAAAATAATGAGTTTATTTTCATCTGCAGAAGCCACATGTGTGGTGAAATGGTACCATTTAATAATCCAAAATGATTAATCATTCGGGACGGATGTGAATGGTGTGATTGCCTCCCTGGAATTGTAGAAATGTTTCGCTTTTTCCGATGTATACTTACCACCTCACTTCCTTCTTGTTCCGAATCTCACATTTGGCTTTCAAAAAAAAAAAAAAAAAAATGTGTATCCTCTGCCATTTCCTCGCTCCTTGGCCCGGTTTTTGTTCTCATCACCCATTGTGAAGAATTAATTTATTATTTAGTGAAATCCGTCCTTTCACTGTTAATGGAGTAGAAAATTATATGTTGCCGCTAACGAATTTAATAAATTCGTTTGGATTTTTGGCGGCCGAAAAATTTCAGTGGCTTTTCGTTCGGTTAGACCACGCACGAGGATGTAGATATTTATATCTGGTTTTATGGATTCGGGTGTGAATGTGGCTTGATTTTGTTTTTAGGACTTCTGCACTTCATTCACTTATTGCGTGTTTTAGTTGTGGGTTTTTGGTGTTTTTTTGAAATAACTTGGGTTATCCTCAAATATACGTTTATACATAGATATGTGTAGATTTATTCGAATGGAGTTAATAATTGGATTTGTTAAATATGCTTGGATAAATATAAGGTCTGGTGAATTAGGTTTTCCGGGATAATATTTTGTTCTTAGTTTAATATATTGTGTTTTAGTTGATATAGTATGACGGGTTTTAAAGTATGGGGGTTAAGTAGGGTGTTTGGTATAATTGAAGGCATTTATTTTACGATTGCATTCATGCAGATCTGTGTGTTTTGTTTTTTGATATAGAGATAAATTTTAGTGGCCCGTGGTTTATGGTTAGTGTGCCGGACTTTGCCAAAGGGTCAACAAACTCGAATAAATTGCCATAGATGGCTAAGGTAATTATAGGGAAAATACTCTTCGAATCAAATTGAGAAGCCTTGCCTTAGGTCGACGACAAACGTTGAAAAAATATACCAATCTTGGAATGCGTACTTTAACGTAGTTATTAACTGAATAGACTGGTTGGCTAGGTCCCGAAATTTGGCCGACTTGTGCTGCCATCTAAAGAAGAAGAAATAAGTGACACCTTTGTATATACACTGCATATAGTACTATCATGGAGCATCATTTTTTAGTTCTGAATCAAGTCGCAATGAGGCGTGCTAAAATTGCCAATTGGTGTGAATATACAATAAGTACAGACAACAAAAGTTTATTAAATACTGGTAAAATATCGGTGAAGGTTCTAGTCTCCACTATTTAGAGTTAGTTCTGAATCAACCAGGAAGATGGCCAGACGAAAAATGACCACCATGAGAGTACTATAGAAAATGTATATACAATGGTGACACCATATAAGGCTCTTCCTTGTCAGCCTTATAATTGAAGGAGTATTTGACAAACTTGTTTTTATTTTATACTTGCGAACAAATGTCAAAAAATTAAGGAAACGATTAATTATAATGACAATATTAAGTCTGTCTTTATGTACGAATTTTGAACTACAACCTAGAACAGTGAGCCAAAATAATCTTCAAACTTACAACATAATGTTTCTTTGATATTTTGTGAAGGACTAATTTCAATTTTCAACTCAAATATTAACATGTAAAAGTTAATTTTTCTCGGAAGTTACTACAAGAATTAATTTATGCATTTCAAATTCTATTCCATGATGTTTATGATTACAAAAGCAATTAATTCCTGCTTTTTGTGGAATCAAACTTATGTTTCCAGCTAGGCGCAGTATTCTTTTGGGTCCTTTTTTTATTTAATTGGTTTTTCCATATTTCTGTCTCAAGTGAAAGCTCTAACAGAGTCTCCGTACTTATCATTATAAATCGTCGCAAAGCGTAGGGTTACCACGTGCTGATTACAATACAAAAAAATATTGTTAATTTAAAAAAAAAATGTATTAATTTTTTTTTATTAAACCCATTGGCACTTCACACAGTTTAAAAACAATTTAAACCAATTTCAGTTCACTATATTCATTAACACTATATATATCAAAAGCAAACAAAATTTAACTGCATTTTAATGATCTTCCTACTATTAGTCCTAACAAATACAAAAATACGACACCTACCCTTTCACACTTCTAAATTAGTTCTCAAAAGCTTCAAAACCGAAAGCACTATGCTAAAAACAAATGAAAAAGCTATACAGTATTGTTTTCAATTGGCAAAGGTAATACTTTTGGTGAAATATGTTTTTTTATTTTAATTTATACTGCGAGGATAGGTAGAAGTGAGTAAGCGATCATTATTCATTATTCCAATTCCATCAACGATGATGGATTTCGGTCAGGATTTAGTTTTCGATTTTTTTTTTTAAATACACGCAATTTATGTACGTTAGTTAGTGACATTGCCTCTTTTTAGTAGAAGTTTTCTCAATTCTGTGCCGTGATAAAATACACAGGTGCTACCATAAGCCCTGTTGACAATCTATACTATAGTTAAAATAATATATAAACAAAACACACGCACAGAATACAAACATTAACTAAAATGCAAATGTAGTAAATTATAAGTAAAATCATTAAGAAATAATAGCGGCAGTGGATCACTGATTCGAAATAATGATTTTATTTAAGTTAATGCCTATAGACTAAGAGTTAAGATTAAAAAGTCTGCTCATACGGCTTCATGTGTACCATAGTTTGTTCTATGAACGTCATTATGCAGGAGTTCAGATCCACGTAGAGATTGAGGCCTTCCAGGGCTATTTGATCGATTATAAGCTAACATATATTATAAGAAGCATCAATTTAGCCCCTAGTTGTTGAAAAAAATATTAAATCATTATTAAAAAGAATTTGGTAATGATATTTCATCTGAATATCAAGGTTTTAAAAACGTGACACAGGAAATTACACTTGTGCATTAATAATTAAAAATCTCCATAATACTTGAAAAGTTTGTTGTTAATCATATAGACATTTTTGCTGAAAAAACTTGACATGAACCTATAAGCAATGAACGAAGCGGAGCCATGGCAGTGCCAAATAAATTAAAAAAAAAAACACTTAAATATAAAAAGTTAGGTATGTACTGTACATACAAAGGTAACTCTTATTTTAGGCAAAAAAAAGGGAAATTCATTTCCATTTTGTTGAGTTATTTTTCAATTTCCGTTCGACGACACCGACTTTCTAATAAATCTTCAAATAATGTCAAAAACCACATCACAGCAATAAATCAAATTTAAACACTTACATTCACATCGTGACAAATTAAGTGCATATAAGTTCAGGGGCTAACAGCTAAGCTCTCTGAATGAAACTTGAGGTTTTGAAGAATGTCCCAGTATTTTGTACTGGCACGTGCCTTCAGTTCTTTGAAAACCACGTGTCGGTTGGTGTTTGGGGATTGGAAACCCAACGATTATCGGTAAGCGCTTAAACGTGTTACAATAAACGCAAATGACAGTTGAATTTAAAGCGAATAACAAATGGATGATTGAATATGATGTCCTGGGCAACGTTTCCGTTCGTCTTGCATACAACCACTGAATCTACTGAAATAACCATGTTATTGTACGTGACCTTTAAAGGAAGCATACTTTCGTCTATTTTCCTTTTTGTTATTATTGCCCTGCTCGGTAATCAGACATTAAATCTACACTGGAAACGTAGGGGATCCCATTCAAATGAACATATACACACAGCACGGTTTTGACCCGGGCTAAATATGTGTGAATATTTTTCTTCCTTAAAAACGTTTGGATCCAACATTTTATAGCTTAGGACTTTTATTCATTTTCACTGGTTTTCCTTTGTGGTAGCTGAATACTATTTTTCTGAGGAAATATATTTTTTTTTTCGAAAATTAATGAGTTTTCAGTCTGGCATGATTAAGGTTGAACAGATTTTTTTTTCATAAAAAGTACTTGGTCATCACAATTCCATAGATTCTGGTAATAGTGATTGTATGATTTTGTCGAAAATCTTTTTATAAAATAGAGTATGGTAGGTATTTTTTTTCTTCCTATCATTATCATGAAAATAATATATCTCAAATTACTCCTAATCATGCACCTACTATAATCAATTGGATTCTAGAGAAAACATTAACCACTAATTTGATGATTCATTGCTTTGATGAATTGATGTATCGATTCCAATGAGGCCGGATAGGAAAATCCTCTGGCCATGGACATTTGGATTGGATCACTAGATTCTGGATTGATTTCTGTGGCTATTGTGGTTTCCTTAGAATTTGCAATTATTTGAAGATACTAAAAAAAAAGCAATATTTGTTGTTTAAAAAAACATGGAATACATAACTGGGATATTTCTTGAACAAAAATAAAACTAAACGAAAAAAGTAGAAATAAAAAATTAGACAGTTTCTTTGTAAACTAAGGCCAGTTTCATTTGATTATTGCTTTAGTTTGATTTGAATTCGTCGAAAAATCATTTTAATAGTTTGTGCTGAGGCAAGAATGAAAATGTTATTGAATGTTGAATGCAACTTGCGATATAAGTACTATATATTATACTTTATATTGAATTCGAGATAACAATCAAACCTGGCATTATGATGATAGAGAAGGAAGGAAATTAGCCGTACAATTCTGTCTCTATGTAGCCCGGACGAGTAAAATAATTTCCTTTAATTCTTTTTTTTTTTTTTAATTTGGTTTGTGTGTTTCTTTGAACATTCTTTAGAGGAGTTTTTAAAATTTCGGTTTTACGCAAAAAACGGCACCTGCCATATATCCTTAAGCGAAAACGGTCATCTATATGCTTTTGAAAGTATTCTGACAAGTATGGGATTTTATTTAATCAGAAACAAATTCACCAAAAGAGTTTCAAGGGTACTTTTCATAGAACGTTTTTTGAAGTTTCAACTTTCTCATTAATAACTCAATGGATAGCAACAAAATATAACATTTAAAAAAAATCGTTAATCCTCTAAAGGTGTGTCCACACGAAAGCAACATATTTTAAACATTTCAGAAACATTTCAAAAACATTTCAGAAACAATGAAACACTTCTAAAACGTTTCAGAAATGTTAATGAAATGTTTTTTTGTTTCCCATCCCGAACGCAAAACTGTCTTTATTTCTCAAACATTTACAAAAGGTAGAGAGATTGAGAGAGTGATTGTTCTTTCATAAAATATTGTACAATTAATTAAAATTTAAAAATATTTTTGTCTTGGTTTTTTTAAATTGTTTAATTTTTTTTCTATAACGATAAAACACGACGCTATCAGTGCTAATTCTTTACAATCCGTCTCCAAGTACAAATTTGGGTACATAAAATGGGAAACAAAGAAACATTACTTCAGAAATGTTTCTGCGATGTTGCTGCAAGCGTCCACACAAAAAACAAATTTAAAAAAAATTTCTGAAAACTTTTTGAAATGTTTTTTTAAACAGTTTTTCTTGAAGAATTTCTCTGGTGTTGGCACAACTTAACATTTTTTCTATAAATATTTGGAAAACTCTTTCCAATCTCAAATAAATCCTAATGGTGTGTGAACACAACTTAAGAAACATTTCTGAAACGTTTCCCATATTTTTAAAAAACATTTCAAAAACATTTCAGAAATGTTTCGCGAAGCGTCCAGACCTAAATATATGTACATTTAAAAAGCATTTCAGAAACAAAGAAACATTTCTGAAATCATTTTTATATGTTTCTGAAATGTTATAAAAATGTTTCTTTAGTGTGGACACACCTTAAGAAAATGCTTACAAAAATGGTGGTTTTGAAAATTTTTAATACATTTTTTAGTAAATTGTTTTTTTTTCTGCTCAAGATCTCTTTCTTTGATCTTCTGTTCTCTGTTATGTTCCAGCTTTTCTTTTAATCAGATAAATTTGCCAGTAATATTTATGTGAAAAGTCGTTTTTTACTACAATATTCAGAAAAAAAAAAATAAAAGAGACAAGGCTGAGTTACAAACTTAAGGCCCATTTGAAAATTATCTTGCATTCCATAACCTTTTGAACAAGTCATCTGTGAAAATGTGGGCATTTTTAGTAAGAATCTAATTTGTGATCTATTAAAACAATCTTCTTCTTCTTCTTCTACAAATAGATGATGTCATTGGAGTCCATATCCTCTAATTCAGTCCAAAAGAACTTGGTAATCATTGTCCTATAGCGCTCGCCGTTGACGGTGATGACCTTACCAACATCGTTCTCAAAGAAATAATGACCGATGACACCGCCAGCCCAAAATCCACACCAAACAGTGACTTTATCGGCATGCATTGGACGCTCTTGGGTCTCATGTGGATTGTAATCGTCCCAAATTTGACAATTTTGTTTGTTCACGTATTCATTCATCCAGAAATGAGCCTCATCGCTGAAGATGATTTTTCGATGAAAAGCGCGCGGACAGAACACCCAGTTTGATAAAACAATTTTATTATTATGCACGTGTTGTTGAACGCTATATCCGTCCATGGTGATTTAGAAAAACAGACTAAATAAATGACAGCCAAATTTGACAGATGTAGCTTGAACAACATGGCCGTATCAACTGTCAAAGTTTGGAAGTCCTTATTGGAAGACCCTTTATTTAAATTCATTAGAAAAAGATTATGAAAGTTGGCTGAATTAACACCGACTTCTGAAAAGCCTACGTAATAATTTTGTTCAAAAATAGCAGCTTTCGGTTTTAATCTTGTATCAAATTTATTCCTACAATTTCCCTTTAGACCCTTTTGTCTTTCAATCTCCTGTACCCCAAGTCTCTCTGAGGCTCCTACTTCTTAATACCAAAATACTTCAAACATACGATAAAAAAGGCGTTGTATTGTAAAACATAGATCTCCAGGAATGCCCAAAAAAGACAGAAATTTAAAACCATTTACTCAACTATTTAAGTTCATACAGAAATGCCGGACCGACTTTACGTTTCTCTATTATCCTAATGTCATGTTTGTTATTTCGAATTCGTTTTTTAACCGAATGCCTAAGAGATCCAACAAATATATGTTAATAACAAATAAAAGAATATATAGAGTGAAATGGTGTTGATTGATTTATATAAAGTCACAGTCAATTGAAGCCACAAGACCAGGCAGAATTTCAGAATATGTAGGAATATGCCAAGACTAAAACTTAATAACCCTTATCAAAGCAGTATCTCTTTCTATCTTTTTGTTTTTATTACAAGATTTGATCAGGTAAGTGTGTAGGGATGTCTGTATACTATACATTATACATGAACAAAGAAACATCCTACCCAACGAAATAGGAAATAAGATTTCATCAGTTCAACATCAACAATACTGCTCCTGTCACATGGCAACCACGAGCAACAGCACTGTCATCACATCAGGCATCACAACAACTTCACAGGCAATTGTCTTTCATTAAGGAATGCTAATGTACATATATTTTAGTTTCATTCCTTGGAGTGATGATGCCCCAATGGAACAAACGAGAAAGGTATGGATACTACCTTCTGTTCTCATATCCCATTTAGGTCTTAACATGCAATATCCAGATGTTATCATCGATTTATGTAACATTTTCTTGCCAATATTCCGGCACTGGGTCTACAAATTGCCACAAATGAGATTCATAAAACAAAGGAGTCCCAGAAATCTTTGCTTCAAATGAAATTTTCAAACCCATATAGGAGAGCAAGAGACAGAAGGCTTTTTCGAATGAGAAAATGCTATACGAAGGACGTAGCCCTCCATTCAGCTATCAGTTCATGGCTTTGGCTAGCAAGTGATGAAGATGGAGACGTCGAGCATATGTACATATATTTTACTTAAAAGGAATCTTCCAGGAATACAGATGCAACATACAATATGCCTTAATTAGTTCGTGTGCGCAAAATTATCAAACAATGCGAATGAAATTGAAAACTTCGTGATGTACACACTTCCTTTTGAATTCACACACATACATACATATGTCTATGAAGTAGAAGTGAAAGAAATTCTTAAACAAACTTCATCCGTAAGACAAATGTACCACCAAGAGTTATGCCTTTTTGGGGCCATAATCAAATCCAACTCGCATCTCGTCGCACAATACATATTCAAGTGATCTTGGGAAGCCTTCGGAGTGAATAAATGTTTTGATGCCTCTTGCTTACATGGTCTGAATTAGGATTTTGTTGATTTTCCTTTGAAACTTATTTACTGGATTCTCTGTGATTTACATTTGCAGCAAAAGGACATTCCGGCTGTGAATGGTTCTACCTTACCAATCTTATTTGATATTCATTCCATTTGACCTGGCACGGCAGCTTTGACTGTAATCTTATAAAACTGTGACTTTTTTGGATCACAGACATTTGTCTTTAATTAGATTAATTTCTCTGGGGAAATTTCCTTAGTACTCCCAATCCGATTTCCTATGCCATGTCCTGGCTCTTCAAATTCTATAGACTTAGACTTATACTTAACCATGGTAAAAAAAACCATTCTTTTCTTTCATATATTTCGAAGGATTCGAACAACAATCGTTTCTCGAAATATCATTATATTCAGTGATTTTAATCTACACAGCCGGCAAGGATGTAAAAAAAAGAAAATATTCAATCGAAATGCTAATACAAAGAAGATTATTTGGAATTTTGAACTGTTTCTTTCGATTAGACGGGGGGTCGTTAAGGCACGCGGTGACTTTTGGCAACAAAATTTAATAAGGAAATGCCATGTTGTCAACAATGGGCTGCAGAAGTATTTCATTGATTTTTTCTGTGCTGTATTATTTTTCTTTTGTATTTTCTTAGGATATGAAGACACATTTTTTTAACAAGGAAAGTTTTCTTTTTGTTTTTTGATCCTGATGAACGTTTGAGGAAGTGATTTAAATAAAATTTCGTTTCGAAGTTCAGTTAAATTTGAGATAATTAATTTTTGTCACACAAAGCACCATTTATTATTAAGTCAATTGATTGAATTTAAAATTAAAATCACGATCGAAATTACAACACCTAAGGAATGGTATGATCAACTACAGCTAAAATAGTAAAACCCAAAACAGAAATTCATGTAACATAACTAACAATAATTACAAATATGACTTAAAAAAATATTTTATGGAATCATGTTGAAAGTGCAGTTACAAATTTATTTCTTAATGAAGACCTCAATGGCGCAAAATTATAGACGCTTTAATACCAAACTAAAACAAATAAGATTTGGCACTAACATTAAAAGGGTAGTTCTTCAATTATAGACGACTCAAAAATTGATTTTCTTTTAGTGTGACACTAGATTTTTAATAATGGGAATCCCCTGCATTATCTTTTTAGTGTGAAACTAAAAGCTCTCAAAGAGAATTATGGCTCGCTCTCACAAAACACCATTTTGAAAATAAAAATACACACAAACCCTGCCTAAATCCAATAACATCAAAATTCCCTAAGGTTCTCAAACTTTCAAATTTGATTTTAAATAATACACTTTTAGTGGATCATTTCAATTCTGTTTTAATATGGGTTCCAAATCAAACAGCAGTATTTTAAAATTGATCTGAAATAAGAAGTGGGCTTACCACGATATCTAGAAAGCAATAATCCAGAAAGCAAAAAGCTGGAAAGTAAAAATCTCAAAAACAAAAATCTAGAATTTAAAAAATGACGAAAAAAAATTTGGAGAGCATTCTCGAAATACAAAAAATTAGAAAAAAAAATCTTGAATGCAAAAATTTAGAATAATAATATATTAATTCTAAATTATTTTCGATTACCTCCCTCTGCTTATAACCTAACCTGTAATAATAATAATAATAACCTGGAATATGCGCTGTCAAAATACGCCCAGGAAAATATATTCGGAAAAAATATGCTTCTTAAAAATATCCTCTCAAAATATAGTTTTAGTAAATGAAATCCCTTCGTTTTGAGAAATATGACAGTGAAATAGGTATGGGGAGGCATGCAACCCTTCTGCTTGGGGTCACTATTGGATTCGAAGTAGGTGCGAGGTTAGTAAACTTGTTAAAAAGTTAGAGAGGTTTTGTTCGATCTTTCGAGTTTTTCCCATTCGAGATTTGTATGGATTCTAGATTTTTTGCATACGAAATTGAAAATTTATTTTTTCGAAATTTTTTGCATTCGAGATGATGTCCAGATCCCATAAGAGGTATATAACGATTTAAAGAGCAAAAGGGTCCTTGAAGACCTTAAAATTCCATTTAATAAAGCCTAGCATGGAATTTGCTTTGGCTACACTAAATTCTATATGTTTCACAGAGTTTAGTTTGGAATCAAAAATTACACCAAGATATTGATATTTTTTCTTCTCCAAAACTCTATCTACAACGTAACAATCATTTATATATTTTATACATCTGTAGAACTTAAAATCGTCAGCAAATAGAAGTTGAAAAGAATTGAAGATAAGATTATGTAAGTCGTTGATAAAAATAAAAAAACAAGAAGTGGCCCAAGATGGTTACCTTGAGGGACACCTGAGGTTACCAAAATTGGAATTGAAAGCACTTGGTCAATGCAAACAAATTGAATACGACCCCAACCACCATTTCATCAAATTTGAATGAAAACCAAATAATTTTAATTTCTTAATCACTCTGTCATATGCTGTCGCAAAATTGGTATACATTTTTCAAGAAGAAATTGGTAAAGATAGAAAGGTTGCTAGTTGATGATCTTCCCACTACGAAACCATTCTGAAACGGTGAAATTTGTTCTTTTACAAGTTTTGGTAAACTCCATAGTTTACAAATCGGACGATAATTAGATTTTTGCTGCTTTGACCCAGTTTTATGAATTGGGGTTAGAAATGATTTTTTCCACATTGAAAAGAATTCGCCATTTACAAGAGAGCTATTAAAAATGTAAAAGAGAGGCTCAGAAAGAGCAGCTGCACATTTTTTCAGAACAATTGGTGGGATTCTATGAGGACCTTGGTTGTTGTCATTATTTAAACTCAAAAGAACTTCTTCGATTTCCGAAATATTCAACTCTAACTGACCGATATTAACCTCACGATCTTGGGATGAACATTCGGCTTCTCTTGAAAGGTCTTTGTTGGATTTTACATAACTAGAATCAAAATAATGAGCAAATGAATTACAAATAGTTGAGAGATCTGAAAATGTTGAACAGAGGTAATACATACTGCTGGGAATGTCACTAGAAATTTGGTTTGCTTTTAAGAAAGGACCAATAACACTTGCTATTTTTTCAGGTTAGATTCATATAATTCGCAATGCCTTTCAAATTAGCTTTCATATAGTTTTGACGAGTTTTCTCAATTTCTTGCAATAATTACCACTCAGTTCATTTTGTGTCTTAAAGCTGGCCAAAACAAATAGGAACATTTTTTCTTTTAAACTGTGATTAATCGAGATTAAATTTTATATCTAAGGCCTTCTTTGTAATTCCTCTAAACTTATTTGGGTATTTTCTTGTATTATTTCTTGCTAGTAATGTGAACGGCCAAACACTGTACTCAAGTCTATCGCGAAGTAATTTTAGCTGTGCATTAAAATGGAAATTAGATAAGTGAAATCGCGAAAGGAGTATAAGGCTCTGTTAAAAAAAAGATGACGGCCATCAAAAATAACCAGAAGAGGCAAATTGTCATTGATATGGAAGCCTAAATCAGATCCATTTCTTTCATCCAAAGATTTGAAGGAAGAAACATGGATCATTGTTAGTTGCGAAACGAATGCAGATCTACCTTTGATATCGGTCAAAATTCTTTGCTAAGAAGGTACATAGGCTTTTGATTTTTTTTTTTGAAAATATTAGAGGAATGTCTTGTGGAGCAACGAGAGAAAGATAAAATCTATTTGGAAAGGATAGAAAACGGTTTGTTCGACGTCCAAGGGGTCAAGCTTTTTAATACGTCCTCCGAAAACCTAACAATAAAACATGGTGGTGGCAGCATCATGTTGACAAAAGAGTCATCTGTCAGCATTATGGATGTAATGCTACCGTTGTTGACCGAAGAAAATATGCCCCTGAAATGGTCTTTCCATTAAGTAGACAAATCTCTCGCTCGAGCAAAATTAAGTCGATGTTTCGTAGTGGCCTTCTCAATCCTCGGAATTGAACCCGGTCGAAAATCTTTAGCGTGACTTTAAAGTTGAAATAATTAAAAAAAAAAACACCAATAAATCAGACATTCCTATTAATTATGAAATACAAAATCACTCAAATGCCTTCCTGGGTTGGCACTTGGCGGCAGTGCTTTCCCTCATTCCAATCACGAATGGCTCGTATGGATATTTGCTTTAAGATCTTGAATTGTTTCTTAGTTGTTAGCATAACATCGATTTTTCAACGGTGTTTTAAGCTACATTTTCAAAATATCATTGGCCAATAATGCCCCGGCCACCATTTCAAAATCCTTTTGTTCGCCACTCTTCGTGAATCTGTGGATGCATTCGCTCAACCAACAGTAATGTGCAAGTTTTCTGATCCACAAATGTGGCAATTTTGTTTGTTAACATAGAAGTGTCCAAAACTGAGAAACGGTACCGAAGCATATGATTGTAAGCCTTCAAATTGTTGAAACAATTGGACTTTATAAGGGAGTGATTTTTGCATAAGATTCTCATCACACTGGTACATGGAAAGTTGAGTTGTTCAGAACGATGGAGAGTTGGTGTTCCGCGATTGACTTAATACTTCCAGCCCAATTCTGGTGGGTACGTACGGAACGATGACCGGGATCATGAGCATTGTCCACAAGTAAGCCAGTCAGTCTCACGAGCTTTTCGCACAAACTTAAAAAAAAAATTGCACGACTGGATCGCACGTACTTGCTCATATGTGCGGTCACATTGTAGAATAAAATTAAAGAAAATTAAAGTGAACATCAAAGCATTTACTCGATTTTTGTGACTTTTGATTGTTCGAATAAAGTACGTTAAATTGTATTGGGTGAAAAAAATTAAACGCCATTTTATTTCTTTAGGAAATGTTAAAAAGTTTGATTTTTTTTCAAAATTGTAGGCGCCGTTTTTAAATAAAACGGTTATTTTTTAAACAATTTAAAAAAAAATAAAAAAAAATTCAAGAATACAAACTTAAGTATATAACTCGTTTTCAAAATATTGATTTTTCAAAAAAAAAAAAAATTAAATTATTAAGAAGTACAAAAAAAAAGTTTTCGAAAAAAATTAATGCAAAATTACTCAGGCTACCTACATCTTCTTGAATATCAATTTTGATTGTAATGGGATCACCAGTTTTCGAGAAAGTCGAAGAAAAAAAACCGGTGCTATGGGAGGTACCGTTTTTAGCCCACCATATTAAATTTTTTTTTCACCAAAATATAGTGCACACCTACAATAGTACACTGATTTTTTTATAAAAATAAGTTTATACATAACGGTTATATGACAGGTACCGTTAATTTTTTGAGCTAAAAAAAAATTGAAAAAAACTCCTCTGTAGAATGTCAAAATTTGAAGACGATTGGCCCAACCGTTTAGGCTGCAGTCCAATATATGTACATATCCGTACAGACAGACAGACAGACGGACAGAATTTTGCCAGTAACTCAAATATGTTTCTCTATCATCGTAATGTCATGTTTGATTGTTATCTCAAAATTTTTAATCTGGACGAATGCATAACTTGTATTATAGTACCTTTAATCGCAAGTAAAAAGTTTTACTTAGGCTATTCTTTATGTTTATTATATTTAAACAGAGTCATAACTTCTGCTAGAGCGCATGAAACCTGTTTTGTTAAAAAGTTAAAAATAATACCTCAAAAACTCCACTCATTCCAAAATTCAATTTATATTTTGGCTGTGTCAATATAAATAAATAAATGAATAAAATTAAATTAAAACAAATGTGTATTCAGTTTTTAAATTAATTTTAATTTTTATTAATAAATTTTAAAGATTTTTAAATAGATTTACAACATTAATAAGATATTTATATTGCATCGCGTGTTTCGGACATTGTGTACATCATCGAGATAATCTAAATAATTAAGTTAGCTCGATGATGGCACAATGCTGTAAAATTAATTAAAAATCTTTAAAATTAATTAAAATAATTCAATTTGAAAATTAATGTTTTAATTTTATTTCATTTATTTGTTCATTAATGACAACATGCAGGAAAAACATTAAACTATTAAGCATCCATATCTTCATCAACCTTATTTTGGAATTTTAAATTAAAGCCAGGTACTTTTTTTAAATTAGCAACGAACACTTGACTTAACTTCTTAATCTTAATCTTAACCAACACATGGAGACATAAAACGGACACCCACGTACAACGGCTACGCGATGATAGGATATTCTTTTGTGAGGCAGAATGTTTTCACTGTAGAATTATTGAAGTTATCACCTTATAATTCCTAAATGAATGTGTTTTCTCGCTTAGACATTAAATAAATGAAATAAACAAACAAATTTAAATTAAATACATTCATTTGACTCTGTAAGACAAGAAATTCTTATATAAATTTCTTTTACCACTACCAACACGGTTTCAAAGAAGGACCCAGTCATTCTGTTTTATCCATAATTCAGACAAAGACAACCGAAGCACGAAACAATTATGTCCATTTCATTGTCGGTTCAAATGTTTCCCTTAATTCGCGACAACTTATACAGACTGAATAGCTCGGCTCCCCAAATCCTCTCATTCCCTTCATTAAGCAATGTTATTAAGGGCAATAACCAAATTATCTGACATCCTCGTACTCTCTCCGATGTCTCTTTTTAACACAAGCAAACGAAAGGACTATAATTACGCCACCTAAGCTCGGCGCCAACCATAAAGATGGCTTCATTCCGAATAAGACAAAAAAAAATTATAATCTTTATCCAAGTTCTACATGGCATCGCATCCGGATTCAGATCAAAATATAGTCTACGAGTCCACATAGCAAATGACTTATGGAACCAAACAGAAAAGAGAAGCACCAAACGGCTTGTGGGATCCCAAAAAAAGCAGAATTTTCTGAAATTGTCGTCGAGCGTGAATGGAATTATGAAAATTCAATTTTTTGGCACTTTCTTGGCTTTTATAGCGCAGTTGTGTCTTTCGGAAAAATCATTTTAGATTTCCAAAGGAAAAGTCACAATGTCGTTTTTGGATTTAGAAGCAAAAAGAAAAAAAAAAGAAGAAAATGTCCTTACATGCACAATAGAGACGCACACAGTCGGACATGAATTCATAAGATATCGAATATGTATGAGAATTTTTTCTATATTTCGTATGATGTTGCCCCCATTTCCTGGATGGAATGAATGCGGATCGACTCCATAAGGTATACCATTTCACTGGGTTTCTAACCACCATCATTGCCGTCGACATCATCATCATACTCATCTTCATAGTCATAGCCATTCGCAATTTTTCTCTTGGTGTCTTGGTTGTAGGTCGGGTTCGTGTTGAGTTGGTTGGAATTGGGATACGATATACGGGCAGGCGTTCGTCCTTTTGGCTGCATTGGGGATCATTTGGAATACTGTGACATGACAGCCATGGAGTGTAGGTAGGAATATAATAAAAAATGGTTTTATTCATGAAATTGTCGCTTGGTGGGCATTTGAGCAATCCTCACCAATTTTCCTTGTACACCCAGAGAATTGAATATAATTCTATATATGTATACATATTTGGAATATTCAAATGGTTTTTTCGGTTTTTGGCATATCGTATTTCGCTACGATTTTTTTTTTTTTTTTTGAAAACTTACTCGTTTTTTTTATTACTTTTTATCAGGACGACGACGTGCGAGTTTTGTTGCTCTAGTAGAGAAAGGGTAAGGCGCCGCACCGTTTGCGCTTTGATTTCTTGGTTTCCACATTGCATAACCTAGTTTTGCAAGTGCCTCTTGGATGAGGACGTATTGTATAAAAAAAAAAGAGTTTATTTGGGCGCACAACTCACCCCAATTCGGTCTACCCTTTTTTGCAAAGACAAACAGAAAGCGAAGATAAAGTATTGATTCTTGATAAACTCAGAACAATTGTTGGAATAGACATTGATTTATGGAACTATTGTATTTTTTTTTTTTTATTTTTTATGAAGTTCTGTATTTTGGGTTGTACTTGGAACTGCATTTTAAAAGTTTTGTCAGTACTTTTTGAAAAAAAGTTATTAAGTTTATTATTTGAATACTGTTTCCTTCGAATAAATTAGAATACATTTAAATATCGAATTTCGTACACTTGTAGAAATAAATGCAAAAGATTTTTGTAGTAGATTTTAAGAAAAAAAAGTCCCCTTAAATATTAGCCTACATAGGATCGGATAATGAATGCAATCAACTAAGCAGGTTTCTAAAATCTCTATTAAAATTCCATTGGTTTCAGTAAGCAATGTAGAAGACCTGAAAATATCGATTCGAAGTATGTAGTCAGTCATTGTTTTTATAGATTTCAAAGCCCGTCAGGAGGACTACTTAAATCACTATCTGCAGTGTTGGCATAGGGGGACAAACTTACTTACTTAGTTAGGGTTTCAGACCTATTTAGTTCGTGGGGGATCCGTAACGGTGTACAGGACTTCAACTACACCTACTCACCATCGTTTGTGATATTCTCCCAAGGTTTTCGAAGCTCTCTAGTTTCTCTACCGGATGTCGAGAGATATTTAATTAAGAAAATGACTAGGTCCTGAGGCTGATCAACTTTGATTAGCCCGGTATTAATTTTCACCAACACGATTTAAATTTCTCTCTCTAAATTTGTTATTATTTGGTGGAGATCTATGCGAGTAAGCATAATCAAGATGTTTTACGTGGGATGTCAGAATCTATCGAATTTCTCCGTTTTCTGTCAAGGCTGTGGGAAGAAAATCGCATATAACCAACCTCGATTCTCAACCATGTCGTTCTGATTTTACATATCGGAATTTTAATACAATCAATCAGAAGGAATTACATGAAGATGCTGCAAGTGTTCCATGTCAGCTGGAACGTGGCTGTAGTTAACCAAAAGATTTACATTTTTTAATCCTCGATTTAGTGTCGATTTAATCGCCATATTCCTTTTAGGACGAAAAGAATTGAAGAAGTTCAGTTTCTCTCTGAGAGTTTGAGAGAATGACATTCCGATTTAAATTTTTTTTGATAAAAATTGAAACAAAACCTTTACTTCAGCAAAAGCTTATTACTTCTAGTTGCTAGCTACTTAAGTGATAGGGGTCAACAGGTGTGTACCTACTCTGGTATCTCCTCATTCTTGAAGGTTTAGTGTGGTGTTCCACAGGGGTCTATTTTAGGTCCGCTGCTTTTATCTCTGTTTATTAATGATCTTCCTGCCTGTTTATGATGCTCAGATTAAGTTATCAAGGCCTGTAGGTCTTATGGAAGGCTGTATTGCGACATTAAATGAAGACTTGGATCGAATATTTAACTGGGCCACGATAAAGAAATTAAGTATTGTGCCATGTGTAGAAGAAGTGAATAACCTTGGAATTATTATCAATCGCAAACTTTCATGTGAAAATCATATAGACCTATTGTTGTTAAAAGAATCTACTTTGGCTTAATTTACATCTCTTCCAATGTTATCCCAGTCGCTATTACATTAAAGCTAGTTGGAGCTCTTTTTTTACCTTTTATTAAATACTGCGCAGTGATGCAGCTTCTTTCCGAAACTTAAAACGTGCATTTAACTCTGAAATACGTTTTAAACATGGACTTCGTAAATTTGACCACATCTCGATATTTTCTTCTAATGTTACTCGATGTTCTCTCGGATAACATATTAACATACGAAACTGCATTTTCCTTCATACTATTATTCAGAGGCATAAACCAACTTTTCTGTTTGAGTCAATAACTTTTGTGAATATTTAAAGTTTAAATATCATGTAGGGTAATTGTATTCCAGCAAGGAGAGAATTTAATTTCTTTGAATATTCTGCAATGAAATTCATAAAAGAATTCTATTAATTTTTAAAATTTTGCATTTTATTCTTGGACCAAAATCTCAGAATCATTCCAAATTCCAAGTAGAAGTATCCTGATTCAGATATAATAATATCCATTCATGATAGACTAATTCGAAGAAATGCATTAAATTTAAATATAGATTCCCTGGACTTTCTAACCTGCCTAGAATAGGGAAAATTCTTCGCATAAATGTGATGCTTCCATTATTCTTTACCAATGAATTTCATAAAGCTTCAACAACAAAGATCAACGTCAATCAACTGCAGACCGAAGAAAAGCAAAGCCGACAAGATGAACTATACAAACTTGGCTCCTTATATGTCCCGTATCCCTTTTTTATTTTCATTACCCTCTCTAAACAATGAACTAGAAGGTTTCCGTCAAAATCAAAATTAGGGCAACCGGAGTGACACATTGTTTTATACAATCCTTTTGTGTTATCCAAAGCCAACGCTAAACGTCAAATGTTGAAACATGTGAGTTTATTCACCTAAGACTAAATAGTATATTTCTGCCGTTTATATTGTTCACCAAGATCCGCCTTTGTAGCGCAAAGCTAAGGCGGATGTAGTAACCATTTAAGAGAAGTATTCGTTGAGGAATTTTCATTTGAAAGGTGCGTCGCATTGTGTGTTGGTAGGCAGAGGTGCAGGCAAACATTAACCCTTTCATAAGGGGCATACCACAACCTTAGCTTCCTCTCAAGCTACATCTGGTAAGCTAAAAAGTAAAACAGGAGATGCTATTTTCTATAACTACAACTTGTGCATATGCATGTGTATTTGTATCTTATATGTATCTATGCATTTTCCTACCTGTGTTTTGCAAAGTTTTCTGAACGGCGGCGCGGCATGGGTGTCTGGCGTTGAGGTTTATGAAAAAATAATGTGGTTGGCGCTTTGGTTATAAATGTCAACCTCTAAGTTTTATTTATGATACCCGGGGGGGTAATGGTATTTATCCTAGACCTTAATATGGAGAACATGTATCTAAGCGTCGTAGGACAATGAGCTCTGGCAGTGTGTGCAAAGGATGCAGAAATGCATTTATTCTGCAGCAGCGTTGTTCTTCGTACTGTAAACAAATCTCGGAATCTGAGCGACATATAAGCGTTAGTAAGCTCCTTTATTTATAAATTGCTGAAAGGGGACTTACAAAAAAATATCTGGCTACGTACATATTTATGCTGCTCATATAAATCGCAAAAGCAAAGATATATAGTTATTTAATTTATGGAGCTTGCTCAAAGGCGGTTTTTGGAATTTCATAAAAGTTTTCTAAACTAATATTATAAAGAGGAAAGATTTGATTGTTTGTTTGTTTGTTTGCATTGAATATGCTCTGAAACTACATAACCGATTTGAAAAATTCTTTCGCTGTTGGGAAGCTTAACTATAAAATGGGCCACAGCAACGCGTGGCCGGCTCTGCTAGTGTTTAATAAACTGCTAGAACCATAGTTTACTTTAAATTAAAACACACCTTTTAGGGATCAAGATGCTATTCAATGGGAGGATAAGAAAAATGTCTCCTTGAAAACTGAATTATTTCTACCAAAAAAAGATTGCAATATAGGGCAACAACGCGTGGCCGGCTCTGCTAGTGTTTAATAAACAGCTATAACCATAGTTTACTTTAAATTAAAACACACCTTTTAGGGATCAAGATGCTATTCAATGGGAGGATAAGAAAAATGTCTCCTTGAAAACTGAATTATTTCTACCAAAAAATTATTACAATATAGGGCAGTCCTTTTATCAAAAACATTTTATAATTACCTTTCCAGTAACTTAAAAATTCAATTCGAAATTCAACAATTTGTGAAAGTTCTGCTTAAACAGTTGAAGGCTTCTTGAAGATATTGTCGAATTAGTAGGAGAAGGATTCCAGAGAATTCGAATTCCAAGCCTCATTTTTGAAGATGATATGGTTTTTCTATCTGAAACTGTTGAAGGGATGCAGCGTGTGATGAACCGTCTGGAGAACTGCTGTCAACTATGAAATTTGACTGTCAATTTTGGAAAATCCAAAATGATGAACTTTAGAGAAGGGAGAGGAAAATAGTCTCGCAATGAAAAATGGACATATAGAGGTAAAAGCGTTGCGTCTGGAGCCGATGCATAGGTAACCAATTCATTGAACATAGTTCAAAAATGAATCTATTCCATGAGACGGGAGCATCAATATTGTTTTACAGAACCCAAGTATGCGGGTACTGCCAATTTGAAGATTTTGAAAGATTCCTGAAATATTTTCTAAAACGAGTTTTTTTGCTTAATAGCCAACACCAAATTATATGCTACATTTAGAAACTACTATCGCCATTATTCCTGATTACTCTAAAAGCTGCATTTCTTGTATATTTTAAAAGTTCTAGAAATAGATGAAGGAAGGCTTCCAAAACAAGTTCTAACATACTTCCAAATCACTCGTCCTCTAAGCCTGATTACTGTTATTTTCAAAGTAGGGGGAGAAATAATCAATTTAAGCTATGTATATCCTACATCATCCTGATCTACCAATTTCATGGGGTATTTGTAACTTAAAAGAAAGAGCCAGATGTCCTATATTAAATGAGTTCGGTGCAGCTTCGATAGACAGGAATGAAGTTCTGAAGATTTGAATTTATGGAAGTCTTATACAAATTTATGTTTCTTATATAGATTTACAATTACAAATTTACAATTGGTACAATTAGCAATAGTTCAAACAGTCTATTAATGAAGGGCTGAAATAATAGGATCTGCCCTATCTGCAGAAGACTGTAACTTCTACTATGGGAAATGCTATCTTGATGGGAGATCGCGCTTGTTTGGATGCGCATTCGCTGTCAGAGGAAGACTAAGGCAAAAAGTCTTGAGCTTTCGCGAAGTCAGCGAGAGAGTGACAACGATCCGCATTAAGGCCAAATTCCACCACCTGAGCCTCATAAGCGCCCATGCCCCTACAGAAGAGAAAGACGACGCTACGAAAGAAAGTTTCTACGAGCTCCTCGCCAAAACTTATGAGCAATGCCCCAAAAATGACATTAAAATCCTCTTAGGAGACTTTAATGCCAAAATTGGGAGGGAGGACATCTTTGGTATGACGATCGGAAAACACAGCCTGCACGACACCACTTCCGATAACGGACTCAGGCTCATCGATTTTGCAGCGGGAAAAAACATGGTGCTGAGTAGCACGCGTTTCCCACGTCCCGACATCCACAAAGGCACATGGCGATCCCCAGATGGTCGAACCTGCAACCAAATTAACCATGTTGCGATTGACGGAAGGCACTCCTCCAGCATTTTGAATGTCCTTACATTCCGAAGAGCAAACATCGATTAAGACCACTACCTAGTCGGTGCAAAGCTTAGAGTGCGGAACTCAATGGAAGCTCTCAGGCGAACACCAACTACGCCGAAGAAATTCAATGTTGGAAAACTTCAATCGGAAGAGACCGCCGCTGCCTTTGCAGACCGCGTATCCCTTGAGCTTGCGAGAAATCCTTCGACTGATGATATGAACACGGAAGACCAATGGCAGCTATGTCAACAAGCCATAAGAAATGCTGCGTCAGAGGTATTAGGTTTCTCACAGCCTCCCCCTAGAAACCCTTGGTTCGACTCCGAATGTGCTCAGGCAAACAAAGCTAAAACGGAGGCATACAAGTAGTGGCTCCAGAGAGATACGCGAGCCACCAGAAATCTCTATGTTGAGCGAAGGAAAGATGAGAAACGCATACTCAGGAGGAAGAAAAAAGAACACCAGCAACAAGAGGTCGTCGAGTCGAGATGCAGAGATGTTTTTGCAGAAAAGAGGTGCGAAACTTCTACAGAAGAGTGAAACAGTCTACATCAGGTTTCACAAGTCGCCCTGGGCCCTGCAAAGATCAGGATGGAAACACCATTGTGGAAACGCAGGCGATGTTAGCCATCTGGAGAGACTACTTTAACCAGTTGTTAAATGGCGATGACAGCCAAGATCCCGCCCAATATCAACTTGTACCAGTTAATCTAGATGACGACCACGAACTGCACCCGCCCGACCAAAATGAGATCAAAGTAGCCTTCACCAGGCTAAAGATGAACAAAGCAGCTGGATACGATGGTCTACAAGCGGAGCTTTTTAAACACGCTGCAGATGAACTGGTCAGGAGCATACACCAACTCATCTGCAAAATATGGTCGGAGGAAAGTATGCCCGATGAGTGGAACCTCAGTACCATCTGCCCGATCCACAAAAAAGGAGACCGCCTACTCTGTGCCAACTATAGAGGCATTAGTCTTCTAAACATCGCCTATAAGATCCTGTCAAGCATTTTATGTGAACGTCTCAAGCCGTTTGCTGATGATCTAATAGGTCCTTACCAATGCGGCTTCAGACCTGGAAAATCTACCACCAACCAAATATTTACATTACGCCAGATCCTGGAGAAAACCCAAGAATATAACATCGACACCCACCACCTGTTCGTCGATTTTAAAGCAGCGTACGATAGTGTTAATAGAGTTGAAATGTATCGTGCTATGTCTAACTTTGGAATCCCTGCTAAACTGATACGCCTTATCAGGGTGACGTTGGAGAATGCTCGCTGTTCCGTCAAAGTTGGTAGAGACTCTACTGAAACCTTCGAAACCACCAGAGGGCTTAGACAAGGAGACGCGCTGTCATGCAGCTGTTTTAACATTGTGCTTGAAAATGTAATACGGAGCACCCATGCCAGTACATCGGGCACCATTTTCAATAAATCGACACAATTACTTGGGTATGCAGACGACATAGACGTGATAGGAAGAACAAAGCGAGCAGTAACCGGTGCTTTCACTACTATGGAGTCAGCAGCAAGCAGAATGGGGCTGAAAATAAACGAGGACAACACGAAGTATATACTTTCATCAACAAAAGCCCAATCCCACCACCGGCTTGGTCAAAATGTGACCATTGATATGTATAACTTCGAGGTAGTCAGTCAATTTGTCTACCTGGGTACTGCTGTAACCTCGGTCAACAACATCAGCGCTGAAATCAAACGCAGACTAACTCTTGCTAATCGCCGTTTCTTTAGGCTGAATAAGCAATTGAGGAATAAAGCCCTATCGAGAAGAACCAAGGAGACACTATATAAAACACTCATCATCCCGGCCCTGCTATATGGTGCAGAAACATGGACCTGGACCCTCTCCCAATCGGATGAAAAGTCACTTGGAGTCTTCGAGAGAGAAGACAACACTTGGCGACGAAGATACAACGACGAACTATACGAGCTGTACAGCGACATAAGCTTAGCCAGAAAAATTAGAGTCCAACGACTAAGATGGCTAGGCCATGTAGAGCGAATGGACACCAACGCTCCAGCGAGCCAAACCAGAGGGAGTCAGAAGCCAAGGTAGACCTCATCTTCGATGGAGCGACCAGGTAGAAGGAGACCTCCGCCAATTTGGAGTGCGAAATTGGAGACAGCAGGCAAGGGATCGAGCCAGCTGGAGGGGCGTATTGAGCAAGGCCTAGGAGCACCACGCTCTAGTTGAGCCAACATAAGAAAGCCCTATCTGCTTGAGGAAATATTAAAATCCTTTAATGATCAGGAATTGTTGAATGACCTCGGTGCTTTATACATATGTATGTAAATAGTAAATTTCTGAAAATTTTCAACATTTACATAAATATCCTTTTGCCAGGATTCTCGTCATTAGCCATTAACCAAGATATTTTGCACAATTCCTTGAAAATTTATTCTTCAGCCGACGACATGTTAAAAAAACTGAAAGATGTTTAACGAAATGGCACAAATTTGACAAAAGATGTCCAATTCTGAATATAAATAGTTTCCTTTTTACTTCATTTGTATATACAGCCAACTTGTCCAAACCTAAATCTGACAGTCAGCATTTGCTACTTCTATGCAATTTACTCTGAGTTAAACTTACAGAAACAAAATCAAATATATTAAATGGTAAAACATTTGAAAATCAGTAACAACAGGAGTGAGTTCAGGGAAAATCAATGCACAAATCCAAAAACTACTTTGTCATGAATCTCACAGATATACCGAAAGGAAAATCTTCTTGCTCTTGCATGGAAATTTATTGTTTCACTTTGAATTTGAGGAATCTTTGAAGAAACTAAGGACAACATATCGCTTCAAGTGGATGGAATGGAATTATTTTGGATAAGATAAACGAGTTCACTTCTACAACAATGAATCCACAGCAACTCTCCTTCTCCTACACAAAGAATTCAGACTAGGTTTTAAATTCCACATTAAATTCAATGAATTTAAACCAAAATCTTTGACCTAAAGGAAAAGTATATATGAGTTCAAGTACATGAAGGAATTTTGTACCTACCACAAAACATCGGAAATCTTGTATTTTTGCTTGCAAGGTTACATCAAATGTAGCATCAAAGAAGCAACTTCAGACGAATCCCCGAACTTCATTCATCCAACCAAAACAACATTCCTAGACCAGTTCCGAGAAAAGGAATCTTTTCCTTATATAATGTAGATGTAGTGAAGCGTTTAACTTATACTGCCGATAAACCTCTACTTCGATTTATTGCGTCCAGCTGGGGCGTTATAAAAGTTGGCAAGAGAAACATTTAACTTGTTGCAATCTTAATTCTGCTGCTCTTTAAGATATCGATTGATATTCTGAACTGAAAAGATGCGCGATAGGAGAAAAAAAAGTTTGATTAAAAGTGGTTCTATCCACCTCGTCCACCTACACGTTGAATGAGGACGTTTTATGTTGGTATCGTTAAAACGATAAAAACTTGATTGAAAAAAAGAACAAAATTTAATGAATAATTCAAATTTCCCGTTTTTTTTCAGAATCTTGGTCCTGCATCTTGATTTTGCATTCTAGGAATAAGTTAAGCACTTAAATTTCTTTGTAAGCTCCAGAAAAAATGTAAATATTTGAGTGTTTTGAAACAGAGTCATAGAATTACAGGTAATAGGTTCATGGTTCATGAAGAATTGAAATAAGAATCTTAACAATATTTGTATAACTTTGTTGTTTTTCGAATTGCTTCTGACCATTTTTATTCGATTAATGAATATTAAATTATATCTTCTATTCTTCTTTTGTTTTTCTTTAGATTTGTATAATATTACTAGCTGATCCGGCAAACGTTGTTCTGCCATATATACTATTTATATTTTATAGTGAATATTTTTATTGTTTAATGAAACATATGTATGTATTTTACGTGTGTTTGAATGTTTTAACGATCGATAAAATTAATCTAATGTGACAGGTAAAATAGAACGATCGTTTACCGATAAAATAGAACGATTGAAACGATTTGTAAAAACTTGTTTGACATTTATTTTGGCTGCAATGACAAAAATCAAACTGTAGTATAAATCGAAAGTGAAACTGTAAATTTGAAACTGAAAGTGTATATCGTGTTATGTTTCTGATTTCTGATACTTCTGTATTGTATCGGGCCAGTAACCTCAAGTACGACGATAGAACACTCAACTTATTCGACGTTGAGGATAGATTGCACGTGGATATCGGGTAAATAGTGAAGTTTTGACATTGTTTTGCGTGCCATGAGTATCATGCGATCCATTTTTGAGTGATGATATTTGGGGATGGGATCTACGAAAGCAAGAGGAATGAAGGGCTGTAGACAATGACCGCCAATAAAAAATTATAGCAAAAAACAATCAGTTTTCTCAATTCAATGTACATATTTCATTTATATAACCGACATATTCATTGTTTGATCTCTTAATGTCTCTAAATGGAAAGTGAAAAAAGTAGTACATTTTAATGGTAAAGTATAAAAAAAGAAAATCAATGGTAATATCGAAGAGCAATTGAGTCTATGTTATTTTTTAGTCAATCTGCCTTAAGGCAACTCAAAGTTCAGAATGGTGCCTTAAAAAAATGTTTTTCATCAATTTTTTGTATGACCACTTGCGTACCATTGCACAGCCGTGGTGGGTTCAAATTCCGAAGTAAAATAATCGGTGATCCAACTTTCAGCCGTAGAAGGTGTGGGGCGTGTCTTGTAAATCCAGTCAGTTCAAAAACTCTATTGGATAATTATCCAAGTTTAAATCATCTACTTCCTAATTTTTTGATATGCACGAAATTGCGACATACTCACACCCACATTTTTATTATATTGTTGGATATATTTGTCTTTTCTTTCTGTTCTACTATTTCGCACTTTTGCTGCTTTATTAGTTCGACGGCCCAAACATTGGATAGGAGGGAGAAAATTTAAGGTATATGTATGTATTTTGTATGCCAAATCTAAAAGTAATACGCAAAACAAAAATTTCGTTGACAAAATATAAAAAAAAGAATTATGCGCATGGATAACCTAAACATCTAGCGGTATGAAATATACTTATTCTCATACCTACCAAAAATACACACAAAATTTCATATAAATCGGTCAAGCCGTTTGGAAGGAGTTCAACCACCATCGTGACATGAGATTTTTATTTACATATAAGATTTGAGTCTGAAAAGACAAGTGGGAGTGGTTTTCAATGTATTGGGAATCGATAAAATGACGAAATGACCAAGGCCCTTTCAGCAAAAATCAACTGTTTTAAAGTTTAATAGAATTAAGAAATCGAAACCCAACCAAAACAGGCGTTTTGGCGTTCTAAATACAAATTCAAGTCATTAATTAGGGGTAAGCAAAATAATTGCTGAAGTTAATTTTTTTTTTTTGTTTAACAAACCAACCTAATATACATAGGTAGGCTGCAATGAATATATTTTTTCTCTCAATTTTGTATTTATGTAATGTTAGACATTAATTATAATAAAGAAATAATAATAACAAAAAAAGGAAGGCGCAAAACTCCTGGATCAAACAAATGCCAGGGCAACTGCAATTAGTTGGCGTCAGATATGAACAATCCAAAACCGGGATGCCTGCCGACTGAGGTCAACCCAGAGAACATCACATGGCTAAATAGAAATAATTTTGATCGCAATCAAGACCATTACCATCTTTGGTTAAGGAAGAAGAAGACATTGAAAATATGAAATTACTTTTCAGTTTGCTGCCACAGAAAAAAACAACAAAAAATATTACCTTTTACCGTTTCTAAAAATATCAAGTAAATCTGTTTATATCTCCTTCTTCATACACAACCCTCATATTTTTGTTTGAATCAATTTCAAAACAGATTGAATTAAATAAAAAGCCATTTCTAAATGAAATCTAATATTTCGTGATTGGAATGTTCAAGCTACTTTTTTACATTTCAACTCAAACATTATCGTATCTTTCCACATTCAAACGCAAATTAGGCAATATACTCGCATTTTAAAATAACATAAAATACCCTTTCAATCCACCAACATAATGAGATCCTTTCCATCACTAACAGCATAAACATACACACATCTACATACGAGTATGATCGACATTTGTGACTTTCAATTTTATTAGGTGAATAACACATTTGCCTTGAAGCCATCCCTTCATCGTGTTAACCAACCGTATACCCCTTACACGCATAAATAGCTCCAAGTTCGCATTTAAATTTTCGGGATGAAAATACACATTTCTATGCTCGAGCCAGAACCAGAGCGCCAAAACACACTAAATTGATATAACTCACAATTGCCTGGATTCGGAGTGGTAGTGGTAGAGAAGAACTGGCAACATTAATCTTCCATTCTAATGAGAAATCGATTGTCACAATGTAACCAGAATTCAATTGCATATGCCAACCACATCCACCAGAAATGTCAATCAAACGGTAACCTGATTTGAATTTACAATTCACAAGGATTGATGAGCATAGAAGAAGCTGAATGAGCATGAGCTTGAGCGCGTCACGATAAGATTTTCATCGAGAATACAACTCTTAGATACGAGTACCACACAGGGAACATAAAGAACACCATTTCATGGTTCTTCAATTGCATTAACTATTTTTTATACTTTCCTGCTCCTTCCACTTACATTCAATCCTTATAGTTTCTCTTGTAAAAAAGGACAAAGTAACAAAAAAAGGAAGGACCGGAAAAATCACATCTATCTTAATATGCAAAAAGCAATTCGAAACAGTGTTCCCCTGAAGAAATGCACCGAAAAATTCCAACATTTTATATAGTTTTTTTCATTTTACTGTGTATCTGAGAATTATTATGCGATTTCATGTTCAACTTGTGACGAGAATAAAATTGTAAAACCATTTCCAAGATGGATAGATGAAAGGAACGGGCTGCTGCTGCTTTTAGCTGTGCAGAGAATGTCCTTTTTTTTTTTTTATATTTTGCTGGGTGTGGAGAAATTCAGCTGGAAAATGTTGTTGCTTACAGAAAGGATATAGCTGAGCAGTAAATGGCTTGTAAATAGGAAAATCTCTTTTTTAGCTGCTGCAATTACCAAATTCAAAAGCAAAAAAAGAGGACTCCAGTACTTTGGAGCAGCTGTGTCGAGGAGCACCAGTAGCACATGTTATGTGTGTGCTTCGTGCCCGGTTGGTGAGTAAATATTTCCATAGCATACAACATGAAATACAAAACCTTCGTGTCGTAGAACATCTAGAGTTGAAGCTTGAACCTGACTGCTGCTTCGTTAGGATAAACCCAATTTTACAAAAGGTGCAACTCGAAGGATAGAAAAAAACCAAAGTAGCTTGAGCAAATTCACCGCCAAAGTATTTAAGGTTATAAGATTTGAGTTTGGAAAAAAAACAGGCGGACAGGTGAGCTCAGTTGATGGTTATTTCTTGCAGCGTTACAACCCGTGTCTTTAAGAACATAAATAATCAGTTTTTGACCTAGTTTTGCGTAAACTATTTTTTACTTGCGATTATAGGTACTATAAGGCAAGTTTGGGATTCGTGAATATAAAAAAAATTGAGATAAAGTTTTTTAATTACCTTGAAATTTGGTATGTGTAGTTCTTTTGACATTCCTCAGAGGGGAAATTGAAATTTACCTGCCATATAACCGTTAAGGTAACGCTTAAGTTTCTCGAAAACGGCTGCAAGGATTTTGATGATCTGCTTCGAAGCAGATGTTGTAAAAAAAAGAAGATCGGTGGGCTGGGCACCTAGCTTCCATTAGCGAAGAGGGACCAGCTCGCTTTTTATGGTAGAAGACAAAGTCGCAGACCTTGCTTGCGTTGGAAGGATGGCGTATACTAGGACGTCCGAAGCCTTGGGGCGCTCAATTATGGATGACGTCATCCAGCAATCGGGATGTATGGAAGAACTTGTTGAAGGAGGCCTGGACCGGACCCCTGTTGTTGATGTGATACTTTCTGTAAAAGATCTTCTCGTGTGACGAGAAAACAGGAACACCGGCTTCTCAGAAGGAAACAAATGGAGCTTGAGAAGCGGGTGATGGAGGAAATGGATGGCTGTTACTGCATAGGAATGAATTTCGAAAGCTTTACCAAAGCCTAAAATGAAATTGTCCAAGCTACACTCCTAAGAACGAAATTAGCATTGACGATCAAGGAAAAATCTAAGTACAATTGCAGTAGATTCTGAGAATATGGAAAACCCATTCCTGCAGACTGTAAAATAATGATGAGTGAGCAGAAAAACAATTCCGATTATCTTTATACCAATAAAAACGATGGTCCAGTTTTAAAACGTTGTATGGCTTTGATTTTGTTAGAAATATGCGCCAACTTATTAACAAGACACGGGGTAGAAATCACCATGTCAATGAGTGCAATCTCAGCATTGATTTATCCGATCCTTAAGAACTGTGACCATGAAAAACGCTAATGAGTCATCATTATCCTCAAAATTGCTCCAAGGTCTTTTCTGATGTAGTGTGCGTGCGCCTATAACTATTCGTCTACAACGTGGCCAGAGGAAAGTCCACCATCGACGAAATAAAAATAAAATACAAAAAACCCAGGAAATTCAAATCGATACTCACAAATTATCATCGATTTCAAAGCTGCTTATGACAGTACTTATAGAGGCCAGCTACATATAATTAAGTTCAGTAAGGACCTTTGAAGGTAAGACAAGCTGGCATGCGACTTCTTCAACACTATAAAGGGTTTTTCAATAAGAGCGCTATAAAATTTTCAAAATTATCAATGAAATTCTTTAGTTCTGTGAAAGTATGTTTAATGCCATTATGTATGGAACTCGATTTCTTTTGCATGGCCACCACGGGCACGCTTGCAGAAGTCCAGACGCTGAACCCAATTTTCGACGGTTTTCAAGCAAAAATCGGCCGATACTGCTGCAATTTCACGTTCGATATTCGTACGAAGTTCATTAATCGTCGCTGGCTTGTTGGCATAGACCATAGACTTGACGTAGCTCCACAGGAAATAGTCTAACGGCGTCAAATCGCACGACCGAGGCGGCCAAGCGACTGGACCATTTCGTGAGATAACACGTTCTCCAAACTTGGTTTCCAATAAATTGATTGTGACATTCGCTGTGTGGCTTGTGGCGCCGTCCTGTTGGAACCACATGTCCTCCAAGTTCATATCATCAAATTGGGGCCAAAAATATTCGGTTATCATTGAACGGTAGCGATCCCCATTCACAGTAACGTGCCGATTTTGATCTTCACATAAGAAGTACGGCCCAATGACGCCGCCGGCCCATAAACCACACCAAACCGTAATTTTTTCGGGATGCAATGATGACTCATGGAGTACGTGTGGATTACTGCCTGACCAATACCGCATATTTTGTTTATTGACGAAGCCATTCAGCCAGAAATGAGCCTCATCGCTGAAGATGATTTTTCGCTTAAAATCCGAATCATTTTCAAGTTGTTGCTGAGCCCAATTCACGAACATACGACGCTTCTGGTGGTCAAGCTGCTTCAGTTCTTGCGTCAATTTAATCTTGTCAGGATGTAGACCAAGATCATTTCACAAAATTCGCCACAACGACGTCACAGAGATGCCCAACGCTTGAGAACGACGTGTGAGAGACACATTTGGGCTTTCTGCAACTGAAGCCTCAGCGGCAGCAATATTCTCGATACTACGGGCACTTCTTTGCCTCACTGGCACGGGAACATTTTGTACTGTGCCTGTGGATTCAAATTTTTCCACTAGAAGCTCAATTGTTGATCTGCTAGGACGATAATGACGACCATAAATTGGACGTAGCGCTCTTAACGTTGAGGCCACTGACTCCGAATTTCGGTGGTAAATTTTAATAATTTTGACTCATTGTTGGCTCGTATATCTTTCCATCATAAAATGGCAACCTTACTTAAGAGAAATGTCAAAAGAGCGGCAAGAAATATGGCGTCGTTTGCTGTCCCTGTCGCTCTAATTTTGTAGCGCCCTTGTTGAAAAACCCGATACTTAATAGCTTTTATTTTCGTCTGACTATTCAGAGTTAGGACAAAACATATTTTTTGCACATACATACAATGTAAATATAATGATCATGATGACCTATTAACAGCAGTTTTGTAAAATTGTAATATATGTTACATTAGATAGAAAACTTTCTTTTGAAGCAGACTCATGAGTTCAAAAAATCATCTGTTCTTAATGTTTGAGATGGTTCACAGATTTGTATCTTTAAATGTCAAACGGCCAAAGCACAAACTAAAAACGAATTATTTTGACATAAAATCAGGAAACACTCACCAATTTAATTATCAATATCAATACAAAATATTCTTACTTCTACGAATTGAAAGTTTCGCAGCATTAACAAAAAATATAGCAAACAAACAATTTGTAGACGGCCTTTGATAAACCAATTCTTCCGAACCTTTTAAGCATGCTTACCAATAAAACTTTCTCTTTTCCTTAATCATAATAATACAAAATCCTTGTGTACTCATATGTAGCAGCCCAAGAAATGAAAAATTAATCTCCACTTCAGCGCTAAGTGCTTCTTCACAAACCACCCAACAAACGTTCAAGTTCTCTGTATACTTCAGTATAAAAAGACCCCCAAACGAGGCTTTCTTCTACTAAATAAATGACCTTCACGTGTCTCCCATATGGGGCTTTTTAAACTTTTCTTTTGTGCACTTTGAACACACACATAATATTGTGAATTCGTTTATCAAAAATTCATTAAATCAGAGACTCCCTCTCACTACCCTTAAAAAATGAAAAATTTAAATAAAGTAAGTATACGCCACAGTAAACCCTTTTTCTTACACTCAAGTACTATACAAATATTATTCCTGTCGATGTATAAAGAGATGCATTGTTGAAAGCCATATACAATAAAGTATAGCTGTACTCTTTTCAGTGCCTCACAGGTAGTTGCTTAATTTTACGAGGAAGTTGCATTCTTATCTTCAAGTTCGTCAAACAATTTCCCTTTGCATGAATCTTAAGTGCCAATTGTCTGTACATTTGAGTCTTTTTACCTATATGAGCTCATTTTGTGTTGTCATTGAGTCTTACTTAACATCATCTCATCATATGACAACAAAAGGAGAAGCAATCGAGAATCACAATGGGGAATTTTTTGCATCCCTAAAAATTAAATCAAACAAGTTGTGGAAAAGATATAAAACTTTTTTTTTTTTTTTTGCTGAATTTTAGCTGTCACGTAGCGATGCTAATGGAAGTGGGTTTTAACTTTAATTTTAGAATTAAAGTTGGTGTAATTAAGTTTTAAGGGATATAAGCTTAAAGTAGATTTCGTATTGCATTTTAATTACAGGAGCTTTGTGGTTTTGTTTAAAAGTATAACAAGATATTAAGATGCAGTGAAAAGTCATCAAGAGCTCAGCAAATAAATGCAGAATTAAACTGTTTTAAGGGTAAGGATTAGTTTGCTTATATGGTAAATAATAAAAATAACAGAATGACTAAAATATGTGTGTTTTTAGTCAGCAGAAATTGAGAGATTAAAGACCAATTTCATGCCGATTGAAAGATTATAATGAGATCTTAAGGAGTTATGTGAAAATGTAGAATTTTGGGTAATAATTTGTTGAATTCTTTTTAAAGTGTTCCATACTTAGAGTTGCTTTTTTCAAAATATGTACAAATATCAATTTACAAATTAAAGGTTTTAATACAACTTTTATATACTACGTTATAAAAAAATTAAAATTTAAAAACAACCAAGTAGAAGAATCTGTTGATTCAAAATAGCTTTTTACGCCTTTAAGTATATCAAAAAAATGGCGTTTCATCCCGGTAGCTCACTTGGACTCGTCACTTAATCATGTATTAAAAAAACAAATTGCACGTACTTACTTCCAGAACAATCAAACTATTGAAATTTATATACAGCTTTTCAAGGTTTTCGTTAAGTTTTTTCTGTCGGTTTTTGAAAAAATAATATACGTAAATATAACACTTTGCACTGAAGAAAAGTTTAGGCCATTTCCATTTTCCTTGAAATGTTTTCATATGTATTTGTATATAAGTACTAGCAGCAGAGCCGGCCACGTTTTGCTGTGGCTGATTTAATTTTCAATAAAACAATACTGAGTCCATTAATTGAGATAAAAACAATACTATGCCCCAAGTTAAACCAAATTACACACAGAATAGAAAATTTCATGAAAATCGGTTCAATAGTTTTGTAGTGCGACAAACATCGTGACATGAGATTTGTAAATTCAAAGATAGCAAACCCACCCGGTGTTGCTCGGGCTTCAAATACATTTTCTTTATCCCACTACTAATCGGACCCACCCGATTAGAAACTACCAGGAAATTTTTTTAAAAATCAGTCAAGTCAAATATTAGTATTTAGTCAATACGAATAGTAAAGGTACAGGGAAAACCTCGTTCTCCAATATCTTCGGCCCAATGTCAACTATCGGGTCAAAATTTTGCTAAAGGATTTTTGATTTTTATTCAAATTAAAAAAAAAGGTGACCCCAACGCCACCTACCCCTAGGTAGTCTTAGTTACTCCTTACAACATCAGCTATCCGCCTGTGAAGGACCCATCAAAATCTGTCTAAAAATAAGAATTTTCGAAAAAACGACCTCAGCGCCACTTGGCCATTTAAAATAGGTCAAAGTCATTCCTTAAAACATCAGCTATCTACCTGTAAAGGAACCGTTAAAATTGTAGCAGCCGTTCCCGAGAAAAATCTCCTTTTTATGGATGGACAGTTTTTTTTTTGAAAATTTGTAATGAAATATGTAAATAAATCTTGGAAATGAATTTCAATGGGAACAAAAACCATAACGAAAAACACTTGTTGCTATAAGGTTGTACAATAGGCTTAAAAAAACTTCGACTTCCTAGGACGGATTTTCAATTTATTTATTGTTTCTAAACCATTTAAGCACACACAATTGAAACTTATTTTAATATATAGAGATTATTTTTTTTTTAAATCGTAGGCACAACTTTAAAACTTTTTTAAACAATTTTTTAATAGATAAATTCTTAAGTCTAGTCCGAGCTCTTTTGAAATTTAGAAGTAAAACTGTTTTCAATTCTTCTTAATACATTTTATTGACCTATGGTATAATCCATAATGAAAAACAGGTACCGGAAAAATCTCTTTCTGGTCAAACGGACCCGAAAAGTTTGTCGGCCAAGCAGTTTTTTTTAAATATTTCACTATTTATTCCCAAAGAAGCAAAAATAAGAATAAATGAATTTTTTCTAAATAACTAACCTTATCTTTCTTAGCTTACCAATAGCTTTCAAGTGCAAAAGCATCAAAGTTATATTTCTGTATCAAAATTCAAACACACAAATGTCCTTTCGAAATGATAAAAACAAATGTTGCCCAGGAGAAAATAACAATAATAGACCACTTCGAAGAAGTTTTTGCCAATTGAACCTCTTTTATGGAAATTACTAGTTTTCTAATTAACATCGTAAATTGCCATTTTTTGAGGTGAAGAAGCTACCAAAATCTATGCTTTTTGGTTATTTACCCACCCAGTGCCTATGCATGGAAATTTATCTTCTTTAGCTACTCTGTCAGCTTCGTCCAGTGAAAATAAAGCGAATAAAAGCTAGTAAAAGTACAGCTATTTCCGCCCACGCATCTCTGCAAAGGATCTCAATTGTATCCACATCCACTGAGAATAAACAATAGCATCAACTCTGCATCCTTATTTATTTCCCTTCAACAAGAGTATAACCTAAGGCCTTTTATGCTCTTAATAACTGCCAGGTCCCCGGCTTCACATCCTACCCACGTGCAATGGAATTAAAATCTTCATCTCCTTAAAATGGACATGCGAACTAAAGCCAATTCGCCGACGAAAATTCAGTTCAGTCTCAAAATGTACGATGTTCTTTAGCCTTGATCGAGATCCAGAGAGGAAAGAACGATGAAGCCTTCCCCCAGGTGCTTTTCAATGGATAACTTAGAACCCACACACATAATGCCAGAATCGTAACATCCACTTAGTAGCTTTTCAGAGGCATCCATACCAACTACACACGTGTGTAGGAACAACATCAACGATACATGAAATGAAGCTCCTTCGTTGACAATGAGTATTCAATATTAAATATTAATGTAATCCGGAAGGCCTTTAGCCGCAGCCACTTGTCAGGACGATACAATGGCAATGAATACCCCAAAAACCTTTTGCTCCTTCCTTAACCCAAAGTCATGGAAAGTGCGGAGTAGAAGAACAGAATGATGCTAATTAGACTACGATCGATTTAACTGCTGATGGGATTTTCATTTCCATTTTTGTCCTTCAGTCAAAGCCAACCCCAAAGGCCTCTTTCTTTCGAGAATAGCTGATGGAGTGTTTAATTATGTTTAACTCGACAAAGAGTTTCCGGCAGGGGGGGGGGGCAGCATCTCATCAAAATTGATACTTCATAAGAAATTAAAGATTTGTTAGGCTCTTGTATAAAAAGGCCATCAGCAGGACGTGGAATTAAGGGATTATAACAATGGTCATACTTTTGGTAAGGCTTTTTCTTGTCAAAGGGATTTGGTCGGATTAAAGTTAAGCTTTAATTAGGCAGTCGAGGATTACGAGCTACACCATTCAATCTAAAACGTTTGGGAATTAGTTTGCTGTTTAAACAGCAAAAAGCTTTTAACCAAGAAGTCTATTTTTTTTCTTCCTTTTGTTGATCAAGTTAAGAAGTCTGGCAAGCCAAAAAGTACCTAATTATTTTTTTTATTCAATACTCAAAATTCGTAGATAATATACAGAATTTAACAGGGGGTTCAAGTAATTTTGTATAGATATCTTAAGGAGATTTACAAATCAAATTGAAGATGGTAGGTAAAGGGTTTTAAAAAGGCTAGAATAACCACTTTACCGCCATCTTCTTGATTTCAAACCAATAGAAAACATTTAAGTGGATAATATTATTTAACTTTCAAACTTTAAATGGAAAATTAGATTGTTTATTTATTTTTTAATCGCAATGGTAATAAAAATGAAAAGGACAAGAGACGAAATATAAACTCTTATGATTTTCCTAATTATCCTTGAAAGGTGAGCTCCATCCTTTGATCCCTTGACAAGGACCTTATTGTAGCCCTTTTCTTGCCAAAAAATATTTTATTTTCATTTTTTATTTCTCATTGGGGTGTCATGGATTATTAATTTTCTCTTGTTATCGTTGAGGGGTTTCAATGGCCGTTTAGAAATTATGTTTTTTTGAAAATAATACGTGTATATTAATTCAATACTCACCATCCAGGCTTAGGTTACTTTGAGCAAATGACTTGTTCATGCTATTTAATGCAGTGGATTTCTTTGTATGAAGTCATGTTTAGCTTTGAACCAACTGCGGAAAAGGATCTAGGAAACAAATTTAACGTGAAATTTTCAACATTAAAGTTGACACTGGGAAACAGCTTTTTCCAAATAAGTCGCTGGAAAGAGCTCTCGGTTCTCATAATAACAAGGTTAACATACATGCTGTTATTTGGTATTAAAATACTTGTGTCTTAAATACTTTCCAAAATTGAAAATGATTTGCCAATTGGCGTTCAGGAAATAAGGAACTCATAACAAAAATATAACATAAGCAGTATTAAATAAAAATAGAGAGGTACAAATAAAGGATTTAATCAAAATTGCTCTTTTAATTTTGGTAAGATTTTTTAAAGACAAAAAGAGAAGAGATATACAAATTTACAAAAAAAAAACATTACAATTAAAGAATTCATTCGAACTTTAATTTTAATAACCAGAAAAAAATAGTCATTGGATAAAAAAATGCTTAGTTTTTAAGTAAATGCTTTAAAATTTTGTATTAAATTAAATTTGTTTTATTTGGCACAAAAAATGTTATTCCAAAATTCTAAAATAGAAAAAAAAATTAAGCCTATAGATACTGAGGTCTTCGAAACTTTCCATATCAACTTCCAGCAGCTAATTAACCTACAAATAATCAATTATTTTGTCAACTTATTTTCTACACACAATAGAAGAACCAAACTAAAAATTACTTATTTAGTTATAGAGTTACAGACCAACAGACCTATTTGACCAAGTGGAACAATTCATAACTGTCAAAGAACATAATAAGTTAAGAACAAAATCTTCTAAATTCTTCCTGCCCTATATCCTTCATACTAAAAGCTTGTTTTTCTTTGTAGACCCAAAATGTATCTTTTTATCTTTTCAATAACGTTTACCCAGCACTACTAAAACAGCAAACAACACCCTTTGTCCAATCTCAACTATACTAAACAAAAAGCTGTACTCTATCAAAAGGTAACCTTTCTGCTGCTTTAACACAGATAAAACTAACTTAATTTCAAGATACACTTCAGTTCGTTCCCATAATGAACATTTCAATATGCCAATCCATTTTCTCACCAAATCCCTCAGATAACTGTTGAAATTGTTTCCAAACTATCAAGTGTCACAAGACCAGCTACATACATAGCAAAGTTCACTTTGAAACACATTTTTGTTTTGACTTTATTTAACCAACTTAATCGGGTTCAACCCTCATTTCACCAAATCGAACCTTCATAATTTATTCAACAATCTAAAGTGTCTTATATGAAAACAAAAAACTCATTAGAAATATCCCTTAGGTCTACATTATCCCATTTTTACTCCAAAAAATACTCACAAAACAGCATTTCAAAAAGAATCACATGCACAGAGATAGAACTCTGGCTCTGGCCTTCTTCAAAATACAGAACGTAATCAAATCATACACCTTTATTCACTCGGGATCAGGACGAGAAAAGGTACAAAATAGAAATATAAACAAGGCCACCTTTGCTAATGCAAAATGAGTTGCTACTTCATCACTGATCTAAGCCAAAGGGACATTCACGTCCGTCTCTACATCCGACACACAAAACGAACGAATGAATCAAAAAAAAAAAAAAAAATTACAGTGAACTATCGTCCTTTTAGCCAACGTGACGACATGCAAATCCTTTTGATTAAAGCTCCCCATTGGTACGTGCGAATATTTTGTCGAGCATCACAATAGTTTTTGTGTACCCGCCCTATCTGTCGCTTTACACTCACTCACAGCGCTCAGTCTTTGCTTTTCATCCTTTTTGCCTAATTTCGGTGTGTGTTAGCATAGGTGTACTGGAATGAAGAAGGGATCTGTCATGTGAACGTAGTCAGATGTCAAGGGTTTTCTCATGAACATTTCCTTAACTGTGGCGTGAACATTTTATGAAAATTTTCCCCCAAGTTTCTCTATTTACTATTATTCTACTTCTGCTATTTATGTAGTTTTAGCTAAAATATATTTGCTATATGCCCAAAGTGCGGATGGGTGGGCTGGAAGGTGTATAAGGTGAGATATCCTTTTTTTGGTAACAGTTCAGGAATATGGAAGGATTATGATAGCTTAACAAAGTGGTTCTATGAAACTCAAGAGTTAAGTGTGCTGAGATGAACATCCGGATTTTTCAATTTTCTTAATTTAAAGGTGAAAATGTAGAGGAAGGAAAGCTTAAAGGATTCTAGAAACGGGCGTTAGGGCTTTGTGTATTTTATTCAAGTTTTGAAGATACGTAATCACAAATGGTTAGGAGTGACAAGTTAAGTAGTGCTGCAAAAAGAGGTTTAAGCATAATGTTATGCTTTGTGATTAAAACAGCTGCTGGCTAGCATTTAACATATTAGAGCTACGAAGAATGCGATCAAGACTTAATGGATTAACTCAATATTAAAATGTACTATAACTAAAAAACATTAAAAATATGTTTATTTCATAGCTTTTGACATTTTTGAATTTGATATTTTCTTACTAAAATTAATGTTTTATAATAAAAAAAAAACCATCAAGTCTTAGAGGTAGACTTTTCTGCAGGGTCTTCCTAGGCTGAAGTGGGTTGATAAAAAATGCTTGGAGTGTATACGAACATTAAATGAAGCTGTACTACAGAACATTACCCGCAAAGAAATTATCGAAATGAGATAAAAAATAAATAAATTTATTGGCGCGACAGCTCCTTAAGGAGCCAAGGCCTAGTGACTTATACTCTCAACCATTCCTGTGTGTGTGTTGTTAATCTGCAAGAATGGAATGGAAGGGACCTACAGTTAACCGCCGAATCCGAACGGCTACATGAGATGCACTTTTTCGAGACAAATTTTACTTTTGGAGGTTTTGTTAGTTCCCCGCAAGAGGCAGTACCCCGAAAAAGAAGGTGGCTATGAGCGGGATTCGAACCCAGGCTCATTCGCTCGAATGAGATGTAACTTCAAAAAATGGGAACGACTGGGTTGCATGTACTTGCTCTTTTTTTAATTTTTTTTTTTTTTTTGAAATTTTGGTATACGTTTTTTTAGAGTTTAATAATACACTTTCATCTGATCTTTTTGATCAGTTTTAAAAATTTTAATTTTTCAAAAAAAAAAAAAATCAAAAATTTATTATATTTACAAAAAAAGTTATTCAAATTGATTTGGCTACTAGATCTTCAGCAGTTACCGAGAAAGTCGAAAATAAAAGAAAACCTTATATGAAAGTTACCTTTAATAGACTTTTCTGGTATATTCAGTTTTAAGAAAATATAGATTTTTCAAAAAAAAAAATAACCAACAATATATTTTAATTATTATATTACCTACAAAAAAAAGTTATTCAAAATTTTGATATGCAAAATTGATTTTATTACCAAGATCTTCTCAAATATAAAATTTGGCTAGAAATCCAAAAAACTGTTACCGAGAAAGTCAAAAAAAAAAATTATAACTTTACTGTACTGTTAATAGACTTTTCTGGTATATTTAGTTTTAATAAAATGATAGCCAATAACCACCAAAATACACTCAAATATTTTCATTAAAATGGTCGGTTCCAACGCTCATCGACAATAACAAACCAATTGTTTACTCTTCAGAGAAGGCAAACTTGCTCGCACAAATCCGCTGGCCCGGATGGTATACCCCGGATTCTTCTGAAGAGGTGTTCTTCCACACTGGCAAAGCCACTGCGTAAGCTTTTCCATCGCTCCTACTCTTCTGGAATCTTTCCTAGAAAATGGAAAACAGCATTTGTCCAGTCTGTCCCTAAGAAAGGTGACCCATCCTCCCCCTCCTCCTACCGACCCAAAGCACTGACATCCCTTCTTTCTAAGGTCATGGAATATCTCGATGATCGAAAGCTTCTCCATGACCGTCAGTATGGCTTCCGCAGCAACCGTTCCACTGGTGATCTGATGGCATATCTCACCGAACAAATCTATACATCGCTTTGGTGAAAGTAAGATTATTGCTCTTGATATCTCCAAGGCATTTGATAGAGTTTGGCATGAAGTTCTATTATCGAAAATGCGTGCTTTTGGGATCGATAATACTCTCGTTCGTTGGATTAGAAGCCTATCTTCTGGACCGTTCAATACAAGTTGTATTGGACGGATTCAAGTCTGATTCGCATAAAATAAATGCTGGTGTGCCCCAGGGCTCTGTTCTGTCTCCGATTCTTTTCCTCATTTTTATAAATGATCTTCTGTCTGTTACTTCTAATCCACTTAACTGTTTTGCTGACGACTCTACACTCAGCTTTTCATATTCGTTCGATAATTCACGTCCTTCGCCTTCGGACGTACAATTGCAACGGTACCATATGTCAAGCTCATTTAACTCCGATTTATACAGCATTGTTAAATGGGGTAATAGGAATCGTGTGGAGTTTAATGCTTCGAAAACTCAATGCTGTCTTCTGCCGTTAAAGCTAAACATTCCCCCAATGCCATTGTCCATGAATGGCACTTACATCGAAGAAACCGAAAAGCTCTCAGTACTATGTATGTGTGTCAACGACGACCTGCGTTGGAACGACCATATATTTGAAATCGCTAGGAATGCTGCTAGGTGCTTAGGTTTTCTGTATCGGTGTAAGAAGTATTTTTCCCCATCTGATCTGGCTACAATCTATAAAGCGTTTATACGCCCTAAACTCGAGTATAACTCCCACCCCTGGGCAGGTGCTTCGCAAACATCGCTCCACCTGCTTGATAGAATACAAAATCGAGCGTTAAGATTATAAGGAAATAGAACTGCCGCTGAAACAATTGCCCCTCTCGAATACCGACGCAATGTCCTTATTTTATCGTTTCTTTTATAAAAAAATGTTCACCCGAAGTAGCCAGCTGCATTTCTCCCCTTAAAAGTTTCGCCCGTAATACTCGTCTTGCAAGGAATGCCCATCAGTTCAGCCTTGAGCCCAATTTCGGACTTACCATGAAATATAAAGATTTTATTTTTTTAGCCGAACAACACGAATTTGGAACAGTTTACCCGGCGACATTTTCCCTTGCCATTTTGATCTGCAAGCATTCAAAACCAATGTTAATCGACACCTCCTATTTTTCCCCTCACTATCTTCCTAATGCCCGCGCAGTGTGTTCTACATTAAAAGGGAAACAAATCGTGCGTGCGTTAATTATAAAGAAAAAAAAAATCCTCAAAGCAATGTGCGGTGTTTTGAATTTAAATTCACCTAAACCTTTGATACTATAGGTCTATGTATCATATTTAATCAGGATGCTGCATGAAATACTTGTCACTTTATTGACGTATTCCCCATTTTTAAAGGATACCGCACAAAATATTTTGGAAGCGATAAACTAGACCGAATAACATTCCTCAATATTTCAAACGGATCGAATTACCAAAACCTCTACAATTTTTTTTAAAGTCACTAAACGAATTTAGATAAAATTTGCGTTACTTTCCTTTTATTAAGTATGTTTATAAATATTTTGACTAATATTAATTAATTTTCAAATCTAATTTTAGATAACACTATCATCATCTTTTTGTAAAAAAAATTAATTAAAAAGAAAATTATTTTATTTTACCTTATAAAAAAGTATATTTTTTTCGCATAAACCACACTTAACACTTACTTATGTATATACGAAACTAAAAAGTATTTTGTTTAAAAAATTGGCACATAACTGTATTTCTTATGAACGTAAATTATGTGACAATGTTCGCTTTCGATAACTTTTATATCACCTGTGCCAAAATGTATCAATCACGAATGTGATACAGTTGGACCATTTGATCCAACTTGTCGACTAAACAGTTATCCTAACAAGAAAATTGTATGAATGTGTTTGACTTAAAAAAAAAAGAAAAAAAAAAGTTTTGCAAATTGAGATTTGAATTTTGGAAACTGTCAAAAAGTTTTGTCATGGAAACACGTTGTTCCTTCTGACTTCGTCGTCGTATATTTGAATAGAAAAACTTAACCTTTTCTGAGAGGAGGTGTATTTCTTTCTTTATTTGTATGTGTTTCCAATCCAAGAGCAAGAGCCAGATTGCGGACTGAAATAACAAACATTATCGACACAGTCAAAGAAAAAATATCAACAACAACAAGAAAAAACAAATAAAACTTTTACCAAGATAAATTCTTTCTTTTTGGAGAAGAAAGTTTGTCCATACGAAATATACAAACATATAGGTATGTTGTATATATATAATTTACATACGTATATGTATCTCACACGTTCAAGCACATTGTGAGAAGATTGAATTGGAATCGGTTGTTGGCATTGAGCCATAGTAATGTTGTCCTAGAGGTGACCCCCATTGCCGCCCAAAAACAACCCATAGCTTTTATGTGGGCAATCAATAAGTTAACCTAATGTACCGTTTGGCTTTTTGATGAAAGTTTTGCATCGTTAAGTCATTTCCGGTTATCATAGGTGTTGACACAAGCAAACTTTAAGGATGACACGTATGATTTATGTGGATTGCATAATATTTCCATCGAATCGTAAAAAGTTGAATCTTATCTCCAAGATTAAGTTTTAATTCGTAAAAGACGGATATTAATTAACAAAAGTTTTAGAATCCCTAAATGTCGCGCGTCGTGTCACCACTAAAGGTTTTCACATTACCATCTGAAGTCAATTTCAATTTATTTAACAACCAGTGTACAAATAAGACTTAGTCTTTTATAGTACTTTATAAAAAATTGCGCGACTGGATCGCACGTACTTGCTCATATGTGCGGTCACATCGACGAATAAAATTTAAAATAAAAGTCACATTAACGTAGAAAAATAACACTATATCTGAATTTAAGAAAAGTGTCAAAACCACAATACTTAATGGTTATTAGTAAAAATGGAGTATAATAACGAATTTTTGAAAAAAAAATATTACGAAAATTGTAGGACGGATTTTGATAAAATCGTGTTTCTTATTTTTTTAGTTTTTTTTATTTTGTTTGAAATTTTGGTATGCAGTGTTTTAGAGTTTACATGTGATTATAAAATTTTAAATAATTTTTTTTAATTAGTTTTAAAAATATTGATTTTCAAAAAAAAAATCAAAAATTAATTTTAATTAGAAAAAATAAATTGCACGACTGGTACGTACGTAGTACGTACTTGCTCATATGTGCGGTCAAATTATAGAATACAATTTAAGAAAATTAAAGTGAACACCAAAGCAATTATTCGATTTTTGTGACTTTTGATTGTTGGAATAAAGTACATAAATTGCATTGAGTGAAATAAAATTCTTTAAGAAATGTAAAAAAGTGCAAATTTTTTTTTAAATCGTAGAAGCGGTTTTTTTAACAACTTTTTTTTAAAAAATAAAAAAATAATAATTCAAGAATACAAACTTAAGCACAAAATTTAACATACATTTAAAAAACAAAATTAAAAAAAAAATCATCCGTTTTCAAAATATTAATTTTTCAAAAAAAAAAAAAAACAAAAACTAAACAAAAATTATTAAAAGTACAAAAAAAGTTTTCGATAAAAAAAATAATGCGAAATTACTTAGGCGCAACTATATCCTATGGGAGGTACCGTTTTTAGCCCACCATATTAAATTTTTTTCACCAAAACCTACAGTAGTACACTGATTTTTTATAAAAATTCTTTGAGCCGTTTTCGAGCCGTATATGACAGATACCGTTAGTTTTGTATCTAAAAAAATATTGAAAAGAAAAGTGTAGAATGTCAAAATAACCTTAAGTTCTAAATTTGAAGAGGATTGGCTCAACCGTTTAGGCTACAGTCCAAAATACATTCGTACAGACAGACAGACAGACGGACATAATTTTGCCAGTAACTCAAATATGTATTTCTATAATCGCAAGTAAAAATATTAAAATCGGGAGGAAAAAAAGCCGGCAGGATAATCTACACTCGTGTGGTGATGGTAATAAAAATGCTTGTCCTTGACAATACGTCTGAAGTTACGCTCCAGACACGCCAATTTATTTTTCCTTATTGTTAATAAATTTCTTAGATTTACAACTTTTCCAAAGTTATTTATTTATAATATAATTCTTATTTCTATGATCAAAACAATTTTCAGCTATGAATGAGTAGAAGCAGATGTTTTCAACCTCAGTTGTTATTAATCTACTTTAAGTAAGAAAAAATAATGGTTAGAAAGAAATAACAGTTAGAAAGAAAGTTCGTATACAAAAAGTACAAAGTTCTTTATATGTATGAACAGGTATCCTCATACTTTCCAGGTATTTCCTTTGATCCTTAAAACTTTTACTTGAATGATATAAAATGTTCACTTTTGTTTACTTTGAAACGCTGTACTTTATGAGTCGAAAAAAAATCTCTTGCCATTAATTTCATTTAAAAGGCAACGTGTTCCTCTTTCGTTGACAGGATGTCACTTCACTTTTGCAACTGACATTCCTTGCGAATCGCTTTTTTATTACATCTTTGCATCGCATACTCGCAACTCTTGTAAAAAGCACATGAGAAACATTTTTGCCACTTCCTGTATTCGTAAGACGAGATTAATTAAAGGTATTCCTCGAGATTCTAATTACTCCTGGTAATGAATAAAACGTTGATAGGTAATATGTATATCATTGCTCTTTCAGGATACATTTTGATTCCATATAATTCGTAAGATGAGGCAAAATTTGTCCATATAGGTGGAGCTGGTGGTGGGTGCATGTCGTGCCGACTTGCGATAGCGTCGAGCGGCTTATTTTATTCAGAAAACTTTTACATCTAAATTAACATCAAAAAGTAAAAGTTTTCTTGCTGGGCTTCAGTTTCGGTGTTAGATACTTCGCGAGCAAATTACACAAAAACACCATCGTTGTCGTCGCCAAAGTCAGACAAACTTCAAAGAAAAACAGTGGGAGCAGCAGCGGCAGGATACTGTGAATTATTCTCGCCTGGTGCTTTTGCAAATTATAATAAATACATGTACAGAGCACATGTCATCTCCACACATATTGCTCTTACCGCACCCGCCTTCATAGCCACTGAACCGAGCCGCCCGGATGCCGCAAAGAAAATATTTATAGTAAAACGGAGTGTGTTTTTGGGGTTTTTGGTGTGTTTTGGTGTATTGTGAGGGAAAATCCTTGTTTATGGCATTTTGCGGTTTTTCCACACACAACAAATACACCATCCACGTGCGAATGTACATTTTATACCGTAGCACTAATTTTTGGCAAAGGTGTAGGTAGAAGTTGAGGGTTTTTGTTCTTGTGTTTCATGTTTGGAGAGAAAGTTTGGGTCAACTTGGCCAAAAGCCTGAATTTTTTATACAAATTGGGCGTTAAATTCACCCTCTCGAAGGCTAACAGAGAATTTGTTGAAAAAGTCGCGATACGGGGGTTGTAAACAGGGACGTATTCAATTCGTAAAGACAATCCGGGCGCAAGATTTTTGATGCATAGTTGTTTTTTTAATGAATTTTTATTTTATTCTTTGCTTATATCTATAATAATTATAATTATATTTATAAATAAGTTTGATATTTTATTTATTTATTTATTTATTTATCTATCAAGTACATTAACTTTATTAGATTAACATAATAATTCAATATATAATGTATAATAGTAACAAACAATATAAATACAGGCTTAAAATATTTAATTATAAATTAACAATTAAAAAAAAAAAAAAAAATTACATAGTATATACATATTACATGCTATTGAAAATCATAGACTTACAGACATTTTTTACTCATATTAATGTCGATTACGTAGTTATACTTATTGTAGTGAATAGATGCCATGGTTATTGGGTCATTAAGACCGTAATTTGTCCTATGTAAGGTGATGAAGAAGAAATTGTCATCTCTAGGCCTTAGGTGACGCACAGGGACATACAAATTAAACAAAGAAAGCAATTGTGAACATAAAACATCACGGCAGAATAATATTCACGTCTAAGGACAAGTGGTTTAAGATCTATTTAAACACATCTAGCTTCATATGGTGGACTAAATGACCAATAACATTTTTTTGAAGCAAACTTTGTGAAACGCTTTTGAACTTTTTCAATACGAAAACGAGCATTGGCATAGTATGGGCTCCATACCACACAACAGTACTGGAGAGATGAACGGATTAAAGAAATATATAATGTCTTCAGGGTATATGGATCTTGGAAATCGCGTGAATTTCGAAACAAGAAACCTAACATTGAATTTGCTTTAGATATTATATAATCATAATGCCATGAGAACTTCAATTGTCCATCGAAGATAACAACCAGATCTTTTTGACGTGACACTCTTTTTAAACTCACATTTCCAATATTATAATCAAATAAAATTGGACGAAAAATTTTAGATAAAGTTAACACAGAACACTTACTGATATTTAAATACAGACCATTACAATCACACCAATCAGATATATTATTTAAGTCATCAGCATATAATAGACATTGCGAGTGAACAACATGTGTAGGTAAATCATTGATAAATAGTAGAAACAAAAGTGGACCAAGGTGGCTACCTTGTGGAACACCTGAAGAGTTTTTGATTTCTGTTGAAATCTCGCATCCGATTTTTACGAATTGTTTTCTCCCAGTTAAGTAGCTACTCAACCATAACAATAGTTCAATAGTGAAAACCCAGATATTCCAGCTTCTTAATAAGAATGTTATGTTGAACGCTATCAAAAGCCTTAGAAAAATTAGTAAATATTGAATCCGTTTGATGTTTATTTTCTAAGGCACGCAGGCAGGCATTCGCAAAAATTACTAGATATGTAGTAGTGGATTTACCTCTCACAAAACCATATTGAAAGTCAGAGATATTATTACAAACAGCGCTATACAATTTGTTTTTGACAATAGCTTCAAATGTTTTCGGAATGATTTGAAGTTTCGCAATTGGCCTATAATTATTCACAGCTTTTTTGGAACCAGACTTATGTATAGGTGTAATGAAGGACCACTTCCAAGTTTCAAGAAACTCACCACAGCATAAGGATTTATTTAAAAGGATATGAAGTGGTTTGAGAAGACCAAGCTTACACGTTTTCAAAAAAAATTGGTGGGATATTATCCGGTGCAAGAGAAATACTCGATTCAAGGGATGATAGTTCATCCAAAAATGTCATCTTCAGTTATGAATAAATGACCAATATCTGTTAAAGCTTCACACAAAGGTAAATTAGTACATCCCATATTAATATTAACAAAATTAGACTGGAAAAAAGAAGCAAACATATTACATATAACATTCAAGTTATCACTCACGACACCATTTAGTTCCATTTCAGAAGGTAAACCGAACGACTTCCTTTTTGTGTTATTGAAAGTCCAAAAAGGTTTAGAATTTTGTTTAATTTTGGACTCAAGAGACCAAAGATAATGTTTATAAAGAACTCATATTCTTTCCTTAGTTGACAGAATCTACTTTGAAGTGCTCTTTTTGTACATATTACACATAACACGTTTTAAATGTAGCAATTGTTTATTAAACAATTTTAATTTTTGTGTTTCATCATTATCATCATTAATGTCATTATCATAATCATCAATATCATCATCGATACCATTATCACTATTTTCATTATCACCAACATTATCATCATCATCGGCTAAGTTGGTCTTAGCTTTAGGCTACAAAGGTATTGAAAAAATTTGTACAATAATTGTAAGAAAATCTTTACAAATCAAATCTGGCCATGTAAACAGAGATTTAACTTCGCAAATGTATTCATGAGTCTTGGACGTCCATGCAACACCTACCTATAAATGAATTTATTGTGCTGTACTCGTTTAGGGCGGATTTTCAGTATTTGATAGTGTTTTTTCGTGATAGCCAGCAACACATTTCTGGTCGTAAAAATAAAGAAAAATAATTGAGCGAAATATCAGTAGAACAGTTAGAGAAAAATGAAAATTATTTTATGTTTATATTTAAGCATACTAACACACATATATCCATCTCGAGGAACAGCATGGCTGTTTTTCTTAATTTGTTTTGAATTTAACATTTTATTTCAATTATGTTAAGCAAGAAAATTTATGCAAAATGGTTTTCAAGGATAAACGCATAAAAGCCATATTAAAGCCTAGGATTTTTGTAGAATTGGTTTAAATTATTTACATAGGATCAGATGTTTGTATAATAAGAAGGTTATAACGTTTTGAAGGAAGGCCCTTTTTTGATGTTATTGGCAATAACGAACACATAGACGGTGCATAAAGTGGCGTGAAAATGTTGAGTTGTGTTATGGCGCATCATCATCGACGAAAAAGGAGTAAGGCTTATGGTCTCGTGCTTCAATTCGATGCTTTTTCTATATTAAGCCTTGATTTATGCTAATGTATTTAAGGTAGAATGTTTTGAGTTCATTTTTCAACCTATGATTGTTATGAATTCGAACAGAAATTTCCGGGTCAGAGCTAGACGTATTTCGGGGGCTAGGAAAGTAATGCAACAAACTGGACGAAATTTGAGGGTTGCGAGTTGGAATGTTGGAAGCAGTGAGCTTGAAGAGATGAGATGAGAAGATGTGTGTCCAAGAAACGAAATGTAGAAACACTGGAAACAGGGCTCGTTTCTTGGATGTTAGGACAAAAGTATACAATTGTTCTACTCTAGTACAGATCAGGGTGAAAATGGAATCGGTACCAATCTTGCGGAAAAGCTTTTGTGAAACATCTTGACCATTTCGAATTCCAGCGACCGTTTCATGTCTTTAAAATTGGTAATACAAGGAAAGGTTTGGAATATGGTCCCCAAATTGGGTGCAAGGAAAAGCGATATGGCCAGACGAGATACCTTCTGAGTTTTGGAAAAAGATGGGAAACATCGGATCTGGTGGCTCGTGATTCTTGTCTCTAAACTTCTTAGAGGTGATGGAATGCCTTACCACTGGAGTAAAATTTAGGGGAAGGGTGACACGCGAAGCTGCGATAATTGCCATTTAATTAAGCTGATGTCGCAGACCATGAAGATCGTAGAGCTGGTGTTGAGTGGTCGACTACGAAATATAATACGCCTATCCAGACCAGTAGGGTTTTGTCGAAGGGAAATCTACTAAAGATGCAATCCAAAGTATATAGATCATAATGGAAAAACATCGTGATTAGTTGACTCAACTGGGCTAGTTAATTTTGAAAAAGTATTCGATAAACAACCACGGGATGTAATATGGGTGGCTCTTAGAAAACGAGGAGTTCGGGAAAATAAGTGCGGATAATTATGAACATGTACGATTAAGCATAAACAAAGTTTAAGATGCCCTGCCCGTATCAACGAATAATTTTCAATCAGAGTAGGATTACACAAGGGAAGCGTGATCAGACCATTGCTCTTTATTACATTCCTTGACTATCTGCTTGAACGTAAATTGACGGACCCAAAAGTCCATCAGTGATTCTTTAATGACGATGGAGCTATCATAAGCGATGATCCTTCACCACTGCAGCGAGCACTTGGTGTATATGGGTGGACGTTTTGGAAGAACATTGGTAACTGCATTTTTCCCCTGTAATAATTTAACCATAATGCTCGCTCTGCTAGGAATGCTCATCAGTTTACACTTGAGCCCAAATTTGGACGTACTGTTAAGTACAGAGATTCTTTCTTTAGTCGCACCACACGAATGTGGAACGCCTTACCTGGCTTGATTTTTCTAATGTCCTAATGTCTAATGTCCATCGGCATCTCCTTTTATACCCTTCCCCTTCTCACTCACTTCTCACAATGTTGGACAATGTACAAAACGTATGAAAGTAAATTAACCGCAGCTAAGAAGAGCAGCCTCGCATGACATCAGGAATAACGAAGGTTGATCGAATAAGAAGTACGAAAACCCGAGGAAGCCTTCACATCAAAAATACCATCTTAGAAAAAAATCGCGAAAGAGAAGAGATAAGCTTAAGTAATCCTGGTACAAACAAATGCAAGAACACCAGCATTTGATTGGCCTCAGACGTCAAGCAAATCAAAACCGGGAAGCTTCCCGACGACGTTTTCTGAGGCCAAACTGGCGAACCCCACAATTGGAACACTATTGCGAAGCGGTAACGTGGGAGAATTGTGATCCCAGTCGAGATCAAAAAGTCTTCGGGAATAAAAAAAAGGAAAGAAGTAGGAGAAGAAGAAGATTGTTATGAATTCGAATTTGTCCGACATGGCTATTTAATGAATGAAACAATAACGAATAGTCTTCAAATAGTGGTTAAACATATTCACCCTCATCCAAATTTTCGGGATTATGTAAGATTCCTTAAGTAGATCATCAAGGAAACAGATTTTATAATTGAATGTGAATTGGATGACAATTTCGAATATTTTAGCAGAATATATTGTGTTGCTTGCCACGTCATATTTCAAAATATATGGGACACAAATATTCATTTAGTATAAAATTTTAGAAATACCACTTAGTATATCATAGTAGCTTCTTCAACTACTATTGAAAAGTTTATTTATTATAATTAACTTTCACAGCAGTTTATAAGTGCCATTTAAAAATGAACCATTTTACAAGCCTAATACCCCATCGCTAGTTCTATCTTTTATAGAATATGAATTACTTAAGAACAATCGATATATATAAGGAAATAGTGTTTTTTTTTTAATTTCAAACTTATTCCTTCTTCCTAACCAAAAATTGTCTTAACTATGTAGTTTTGGTTGAACCTGGCAGAACCTAATTAAAATACTGAACCACAAGTAGCAGCAACAAGACCAGTCCATATAATTAACCCGAAGAAAATTATATTCCATGCAACAGCTGGTACTTGAAAAAAAAAATATTTCAAGCTCAACCACTTGGCTAAAATTTTGTACAAAAATTCAATTAAAATAAAAAAAAAAATAAATTATCCTTCAACAAGAGTTTTGAATACGAAATATAAAGTTATTGTTATTCTCATCTTCAATAATAATTTTATGTTTAATAACCCTTATATTAAGTGTACAAGTGTATAGCTACGTGATTTATACATTTATAAAATACTTCAATAAACTTTTGAAGGTTACGTAAAATTACAAAAGACCGTCTTATAAATTTCTAGAAGGAGTGGGAAACTCTGTGTTATATCCTGACAGACGAAATAGGTGGCGGAGTGAGTTTGAATAAATTCGCAGGAGGCAGTTGTTGTTAATACTAATTTCAATAAGCCGACTGCCAGTCATGGGGACAAGGATGGCTTTTCAATTTTGTATTAAAAAAAATAAATAAAATAAAAACCATCAAAGTATTGTGGTAAAACATGCTGAAGCTGTGAAAGGGGGACGATTTAAATTGATTCAAAAGCAAGTGTAGGCTTTGTGAAGGGATTTGAGGAGATTTTGACGAGGGGAAATAGGTTGCATAAACTCAAAGCTTTTATGTGTATCTGACAGCTAATCCTAAACGTGCTTGAAATATATAGAGTAATGTGCAGAAATAGATTGACAAAAATGGATGTAATAACGTGTCAAAAAGCAAAACAAATAATTGCTTCTTTTTTAATGATATAAAACAGCCAAACAAAACTTAAGATTTTTAAGTGCATGCAAAATGAATGTAAGTATTATATTCACAAACTTATTTATTGATTTATTCATCAATTAGAGTACAATGCTCTTACAGACTACTTAACAAAACTAAAAATCTAATAAAATAAAAATAAAAAAAGAAAAATAAACATTTTAAAGTAAAAGGATCCTTAAATTCTTTCGAGTTTCTCATGATAAATCCTAACAAAGAGCTTGATTTAGAGACAATATAGTCAATGTGACTATTAAAGCAAAATTTAGTGTCGAATATTACTCCTAAGTCTTTAATTTCATATATTTAAGCAAGTTTAGTATCTCCTAAGGAATAATAAAAAAATGAATAGGGCATGGACGGCGACAGAACGATAGACTTTGACACTTGGATATGAGAATGAATCAATGTATTAGGAATGTCGTTAACAAATAACAGAAACAGTAAAGGTCCCAGGTGACTACCTTGTGGGACACTTGATGTAACTTGTATGGTATCTGAAATGCTATCGTTAATTGTAATAAACTGTGTTCGTTTACATAGATACGATTCAATCCATTTTAGTAAATTACAATGAAAACCATATCTTCGAAGCTTTTCATGTAAGATATGGTGGTCGACCCTATCGAACGCCTTGGCAAAATCTGTATATATTACGACGCACTGGGATCCTTTTTCAAGTGCATTCAGCACAAAATTTGAAAAAATGGCGAGATTTGTGCTGGTAGATCTACCGCTTACAAAACCGTGTTGCATTGGAGATATTTCTTCTTTCAGTGAATGCATAAGCTTTTTATTCACCAATTTTTCGAAAAGTTTTGGTATAGTTGACAACTTGCATATAGGGCGATATTTACTTATATCATTTTTGGAACCTGCTTTGTGAATCGGAGTAATAAAAGAACTTTTCCAACAATTGAGAAATATGCCTGACTCAATAGAACGATTAAATACAATGCTAAGTGGGAGAGCAATTGCTTTTGCAGAATTTTTAAGGACTATAAGAGGAAAACCATCAAATCCATGATTTTTATCTGAGGTCAGGAATAGTAACTCTTCGAATACTTCTTCAACAGATATAATAGGACTTTTTATATCTAATGATTTTGAGAACTCATTTGCAACAAATGTTGTATTGTTAGAAGAAATGACATACACCGATTGGAAAAATTGGGCGAAAAGATTGCAAATGGTTGGTAGATCAGATGATGTAACATCTAAATACCGCATTGTCTTAGGAATACCTGATTTCTCATTCTTTTTTTAGGGATAAATAAATTTATTGCTTCTCTTAGTTTGCTTGTGAAAAATTCATAGGCATTTGTAAGTTCCAAATCGCTTAAAACAGACATCCATTCAACAGAATTACAAAAACTTTAGAAAATACAACAACCTGAGTGAAGACACTTCCATAAAAGTGTCTTTGATATAATATTTTAGACTACAAATCCATTATTATAACTAATGCTTAACCAAGGGGACTTGGAGACATTTAAGGATGGCCCTGAAAAATCTACGAAAAAATCAAAACTCTTTTTCCATTAAATTCGTTTATCGTGATTATAACCACTTTAAAGATCTGCTCATTATCTTTAAAACGACATAAGCCATGTTTTATTGGTAATTGTATACCAAGCGCAGTAAAATTTTATACGACAAACATATTTAAGGATATGTTCGTTGAGTATCATGATACAAGATTACAAAACAGCGCCTTCCTGTTTTTTGACGTCATCAGTGACCCAAATTGACTAAATTAAATAATTTTGTTGGAAAGGATCCAAAGTATTTTGTATTTGTATTTGTATTTAATTTTATTTATTCAATCCAAAATTTGTATAAATATACAATTCATTAATAAAATAAGAATAATAGTGTACATTCTTTAACTAGGTAGTTAGCGATGAATGACACATCAAATTTTAAAATTCATTAATAACTGATATGGGGCGACAATCAGTAATTTAAGTAACAAGAATAAAATAATAAACATAGAAAAGAAGAGCTTGCTAGCAACTTTGTAAAAGAAATATAGCAGCAACTAATTATTTTTGAACATTACAACAATATTTACAAAAAAAATTATTGTTTTTTTATTAATTTTTTTAAAAGTGTTAGTTGACTTAAAATGTATATTGAATCAATCAAATAAGACATTAGACAAAACCTGCATCAATTGAAACTTAATTAATTATTAATTCTGTCATCAAGGGTCACTGATGACGTCATGGTTGGATATTCTATCCGGATGTTTCTGTCCAAAAACTGAGTTGAATTTGGAACACAGCCTTCTAAATTTATTCAACAAGTCGTCAGTTGTCACTTTGGGGGTTATATTAAAAGTGAATTATGGAGTGAATATAGCGTTTTATTGGGACTTCCAATACTGCGCTAGATATAGATTACCAATAAAACACGGCTATATATAGTTTTTCTAGTTTAAGCATCTATCGCACGTTTTAAATGGTTGACCAGAGAGACTGAGCAAATTTATCAAACGAGTTACCGATATATTGAAATAAAATGAAAACAAAATGAAAATTTAAAAAAACCTCAGACATATCAAAGCCAAAATACCTATCTTGGATACGCAATTTTAATTTTTTGTAAAACATTCACTACAATTTCAATTTCTCGCTTTAAAAAAAAAGAAGGACGGAGGCCTCTTAATGTTTTCTTTTATTGTATATTATTCGCATGATTACGTTTTTTAGTTGGTTTTTGTATTTTGTGCATGTGTTAGGCTAGCAGTGCTTTTATTTTAATTTTACTAACAACTAAAACATTCACTTACGATGAGCCTCTGATTGTTGAAGGAATCTTGCTCTAAGCTTACTAGATCAAAAATTTGAAGTGTAAACAAAAAAAATTGGCACGACTGGGTCGCACGGACTTGCTCTTATGTGCCTATTTACATTGGAAGGCAATATCTTGGACAAAAACAAATAACATTTACATTGAAAGTAACAAAGTTTCAACTTATAAAACCTATCAAAACCGCAATACTTAAAGGTTTTTTTAGTAAAAATGAAGAACGCCACCGTAAGTTTTAAATAATAAGGAATTTTTTTTTTGATTAGTTTTAAAAATATTGATTTTTCAAAAAAAAAACCAATTCAAAAATTAATTTTAATTAGAAAAAAACAGCTATTAAAAACTTTGATATGCAGAATTAATTTGGCTATCTAAATCTTTTCAAATATAAAATTTGACAGAAATCCATAGAGCCGTTACCAAGAACGCCAAAAATTAAAAAAAAAAACGTTATATGAAAGGTCTCGTTAATAGACTTTTCCCTTATATGTAGCTCTTATCAAATGATAGCTAATACCAAACAAAAAATTTCATCAAAATCGTTGGAGCCGTTTTCGAGAAAAATAAGCTTTTCCTAAACGGTCGTATGGCAAGTACCGTTATTTTTAGCCCTAAAAATAAAATTTCAATTTCCCCTCTGAGGAATGCTAAAATAATCACACACACCAAGTTTGAAGATAATCGCTTAAGCTGTTTAGGCTGCAGCTCGTTATACACAGACATAAAGACAGACGGACAGACAGACAGACAGACAGACGTTTTTTTCTCTATCACTTTTTTAGACTTCTCTATGATCGTACTGTCATGTTTCATTGTTATCTCAATTTTTTTTATTCACGAATCCTAAACTTGCCTTATAGTCCGTATAATCGCAAGTAAAAAGTAAACCAGGTTCATTGATCTTATACAATTTAAAAATTAGAAAAGTCTTATAATTTTCGCATATTCCCATAATTGGAAATACGGTTCAATTAAAAAGTTCCATGAGATAGATAACCCACATATTGAGCTTCTAGATGTACCAGACAAGAGACAAATACAAATATTTTACATTAATATAAATTAATTCCAAGTGCACTATCACACATCTGGCTCCGTAACAAAATGACGATGACGAGATGACGGAAAAGGAGCGTAATTAAAAATAATGTGCGTAAAGGAGTAGAACGGTGCGATATGTACAGAAACACCACTTACGAAAGAATAAATAATAAGTACCTCCGAGAATTATATATTTTTTTATGTCTACACTCATTGTATGAAATGACAGCAATTTACGAATAAATTAGAAGCATTCTTAAACAGCAAAAACTTTAGCCGGCTTTTTTTTTATTGCCGCATTTACTCGTATCCATTTAGGACGTGTCGTATATACGTTACGTATTTTTCATGCATACGGAATGTTGACACACAGAGCAATCTCGTTTTTATGGTCTTAATTCATACATATCTAAAACTTTATGCGCCATTTTTATTACCCTCGTTGTATATTATAGTGGATGAGTTTTGATAACGAGAACCCGTGCGTTTTGAGATCAAAAGATGAAAATGTCTTCCTTGTTCTCGGGAGTTTGGACCAATAGCTGTATGATGGTTAGGATGACATTAATGGAGTGTCGTAGGCCAACTTTGTAGGGATATAAATTGTTATGCAAGTATATCAGTACCTGGATTTAGTATCATATACATGGATATTTATGGGAATAGTTATTGTTAAGGGTGCACCCGATAGTTGTTGGGAATATCTAAGCTTCAGCCGTAAAAGAACTTTGTTGTTAATGTTTTGGACAAAATAAACAATATTTTGTATGGGAGTTGGTTGAAATTATAGTTTAAAAAAAAACTTTAAAACTTTGTGAGTAAGTTGTAAGTCGTATCTACAATTTTTTTTAAAGTGTTTACAGGTTTTTAAGTACAAGCTTATGAGAAAATATGAAGTTGAAAGTCAATAGAGGAATGGTTTTTTAGTGAAAGGTAGATTCGATGATTATTAGTCGTCATTCTGCTAATAGATTTTTTACTTGCGATTTATAGGGACTATAAGGCAAGTTATGCATTCGTAAAAAAAAAAAAATTCTAACAATCAAACATGACATTAAGATGATAGAGAAGTCAAAAAAAGTGGGTCCGGAAATTCTGACCGTCTGTCTGTCTGTCTGTCTGTCGATATCTACAGCCTAAACGGTTGGGCCGATTTGATTCAAACTTGGTATATAGTATTTTTAGAGTGCTCTACCCGATAGTTTTTGAAATTGGCATTCTAGCTCCAAAACTAACGGTACCTGCCATATAACTTTTAATGAAAAACTTATTTTTCTCGAAAACGGCTCCTACGATTTTGATTAAACTTTCAGAATGATGTTTTCTATGCAAAATCTATCTTTTAGTTCTAATGGATTTTTCAGAAAAAGTTTTATAACCGTACCTCCCATATGACCGTTTTTTTTTTAAATCAGACTTTCTCGTTAACTAATTGACGGATTTTGATGAAATTTTCAAAATATGTAGTGTTTTATGATTTAAATAATATTGTTTATTAAATTTTTCAAAAACATTTTTTTTTAATTTTTAATAATTTTTTTTTAAATATTTTGTTTTTCGAATAGTCTTTCAAAAAAAAATTTTTTTTTGAAAAAAACTGGTCGAACGATTTTGAAATGAAAAATTCATAAAATAGAAAACAGCAAAAGAAATAAGATGGCTTACAACATTTTTTCCAAAAAACGTTATGAATAGTGTTTTTTTGATTTCATAAAATTTTTTCCCCAACATTTTATTTCATATTGCTCGGCTAAGCCCTAGCCATTAGTCAAATAAAAGAAAGTGACAACCTACATTACATACATACTTACGTATTTTAAGATATTTTTCATCATCATAAAAGCACAGAATAAATAAGGAAGCCTTTGATAAACACACAAAAACAACTAACAAATAAAAAAAAACTATTCGATTACTACTGAATGCAAAAATTTCAATCGAGAAAACAAAAGTTTACACCTGACTATAAATAAACAAAACCACTGTGTTAACTTTTAATATTGTCTATATATCCACTCGCTTAGCAGTAGTTGGAATGTGTATCTTAATTTTAGTACCCACCTACCTTCCAACCTTATTATATGTAGAGGTACCTAATATCCTTAGTAAATTCCAAATAATTAAGTTATTTTAATTAATTTGATTTTAAAAAGTAAATTATTGTTATTGGGACCTATATAGGTCCCTTTACCTAGCATTATTGCCCTACTGCTGATTCCTACGAATCTTTATGCCAGTTGTTCAAATTTTTCCATACCAAAATGAAAATTAAACTGAAAAAAGTCCTTTATATCTTTCTATTAGCAAATTATATTATAAACAGTAAACAACAAGTGGAAAGATAATACACTAAAAAACTGCAAAAGCTAACAATCCTATATATTTATGTGTTTATCCCTTTATCGCGAGCTTTAAACCACAACGATTCTAAAGAAGTTGCACGTCAAAAAAACATTAAAATTAAATCTTTGTCAAAAAGACGCCTGTACCTAAAAAGGATTAGCACACGGGAGCAAGTACGTGCGACCCAGTCGTGCCTTTTATTTTAATTTATTTATTTATTCGTCTATAAGCTTAGCTCAGCGGACTTAATCCTTAATATATAAAATAATAAATAATATGGGGACAAAGCTGAACTAAGGAGTAAAGTTCCTGGCAGATAATCCTTACTTATTGTATTATGTACTAAAATTTCTCTATTTACTCTAAAAACTATTTATTCTTTTTACTGCTTTCTAAAATATAGAACCACTCTTGTCAATCTTGTCATGTACGATACGCAGCTAAGACCGGTTAAATTTTGTCACGCAATTTTGACGTTTTTAATCTGGCAATGCTTTTTCCGGAGTTGGTCTTTTTGACAGCTGTCACTTGATTTATGCTCAGTTCGGTTTGGCATTTCAACATGAATAGACTGACAGCATTCGCCGCGTTATTGCTGACATACGGCTTCAATTGCTGCAAAAAGTGGTCGAAAATTGGGCTTCTCGGCTGGAATTTATTCCACTATTTGCCTGAAATCATTTTTAAAACACAACGGCAAACCCTTATTTTTATAATAAAGCTAAATTATTGGCCATAACGTTAAATTATATGCGTTTTATTTCTTCTGAAAACCACACGTCTAAAATTAATTATATAAATACAAAAACCATTGCTTTTATTTCTCGAATTATTTCTCAATTAATTATGGACGGTAAGACCCTTATAGATATCATTATGTATGTGGTTCGTCTCCAACTGTGTAGTTATTAAATCAATATTTATTTTTAATTATAAAAAAAAACAAATAATTTTTAATTTTTTTTATTTAATTAAAAATTCAAAAAAAAACAAAAAACGCGTTGCACTTAAATTATTAAAAAACTGTGTTAAATTTGTATTTTTAAAAATGTTTAATTAAATAATAAAAACATTAAAAATTATTTGTTTTTTTATAATTAAAAATAAATATTGATTTACCCACATAGATAGAATTCCAAATGATGTCAACATATAACCGATGCTATAAAGAGATATGAATGTATGGGGATCAGTGAAATCTTAACTGTTTCTTTTAATAAAGTCAACTACTGAATTAGACTTGGTTATAAAATAGTCAATGTGAGGATTAAATATTAGTTTAGAATCAATTATAGACCCAATGTCTCTAACTTGGTTTACTCTTTATAATTGATTCTGATTAAGGTGATATTCATGTGCATAGAAAGATGAACCTCTGGTAAAAAGTTATAACGTTATGTTTAGCTTTAGGCAATTTTCATCACACCGAAATGAAAGTTAGCTCAAATCATATTGAACCCTTAGGCATTTTTAGGGGTTGTTGACTTAGATCGATCATATGCATATATCAAGCATTGGTAATATTTAATTCTCGACACTATGTCGCTAATAAAGTTAATAAGCAAAAGCGGTCCTAAGTGACTGCCCTGAGGTACACTAGAAGTGCGAGTTATTGATCTCACTAATTTGTTATCAAAAGCTACACGCTGGTTTCTACACACTAAAAAGAAAAGCAATCCATCTAAGCATAGCTGATTGAAATCCAGAGCTAACAAGTTTCTTAAGGAGAATATCATGACAAACTGTATCGAATGCTTTACTGAAAACCGTATATATTAAGTCAACTTGGTATCTATTTTCAATTGTATTAGTTGATCGACCAGTGACAAAGCCGTGCTGACATTGATAAGTGTTCCTTTATTTGAAAATGCAGTTAAGATTTTACGAAGCATTCAAAAACTTTTGGTGTTGAAGAAAATTTACAGATGCCTCTATAATTTTCAATATTATTTTTCGATCCGAGTTTAAAAATGGCGATTAGAAAATATTTCTATTCATCTATGAATACTACGCATCTCAGTGAATTGTTAAAAATAGTAAGAAATAGCTTAGAGATTGCCTTAAAATATTTATTTTTAAATCAACGCCGGTATTCCATCAAATCCAGGTTTGGAATTTGGTTTCAAATTCAAGAGCGCATTTTCAACACCAAGCATATTTAATTGCATACAAAATTTAAAAAATGAGTTTCAACCCGAGTTTGAATACACAGATTCGAACAAATTGAGTGTTTGATCAACTTCATTTGACTCAATACTATTATAAAACATAGTTTTTGGTATTCCAACAGATTTTTTTCTTAAAGCTAATATAAGACCAAATGGACTTAGAATCAATTTTAAGTTTGCTTTCAATGTCTAAGATATTATTCCTGTAAAGAAATTTACATACAATATCGAACTTCTTCGTATGTACAGTAAGAAGATTGCATTCACATAATTTCATAGTTTTTGTATACTTAGAATGAGCTTTATTTCTGAAGTTTTTTTTTAATTAACCAATTGATTATTATACCAGGGGGGCTTAGACAATGTTAGATTAGATTAAATTAGATTTAGGTTTATTATTATTTTTCATTTCAAATTTACAATTAATCTTACAATTTATTTTATTTTTATTCAAACATTATTTTTATATTTAATACATTTTTTATATATAAATTTCAATAAATAAATATTTACAGAAAAACAAATTCCTTAACCATAAATTATGAATTTTTAATGAAACACTTACATACACTTCTTGGCAAAGATGTCAGTGTTAAGTGCACTTTTTACTCGTAGTATACATTTTTATAAATTGAGAGTTATAGTCGTGTTTGAAAGAATGTCGTGAAAAAGAAAAATAATAGAAATAAGAACAAATTTACATATTTCAGATATTAAGCTTTTTACAGGGGTAAATAATAATGAGTTCGACGGTTAAGTATGAATTTAAAATGAGGTATGACATTTTATTTAGTTTTCAGTATGACCACCTCACAGGTAAAACAGTTGTGTTACCTTGTAGACTTACAAATAAAGGAAAAGATGGCTCTCATCTTCTTTTGTGTAGCATTACTCTAATGATTTTTTTTTGCTGTAATAAGGGGCTATAAATTGCTGATGTAAGCACAACTCCAGCAGGTTAATTCATATTCAAGGCGAGAATTTGCTAATGTATAATAAAAAGAGGTTAATAGATCAGCTGGGACTAACTTACGCAAGAAAAAGATCTTATTCAAGGTGATGTACTTTTTACTTGCGATTATAGGTACTATAATACAAGATATGCATTCGTGCAGATTAAAAATTTTGAGATAACAATCAAACATGACATTACGATGATAGAGAAACATACTTGAGTTACTGGCAAAATTCTGTCCGTCTGTCTGTCTGTCTGTCTGTACGGATGTATATTGGACTGCAGCCTAAACGGTTGCGCCAATCGTTTTCAAATTTTGAACTTAAGGTTATTTTGACATTCTACAGAGGAGTTTTATTAATTTTTTTTTAGCTCCAAAATTAACGGTACCTGTCATATAACCGTTATGTAAAAGCTTATTTTTCTCGAAAACGGCTCCAGGAATTTTTATAAAAAAAAATCAGTGTACTATTGTAGGTATGCATTATATTTTGGTGAAAAAAAAAATTAATATGGTGGGCTAAAAACGGTACCTCCCATAGGACCGGTTTTTTTTTCTTCGACTTTCTCGAAAACTGGTGATCCCATTACAATTAACATTGATATCCAAGAAGTAATTTTGCATTAATATTTTTTCGAAAACTTTTTTTTTGTATTTTTAATAATTAAAAAAAAAATTTTTGTTCAAAAATCAATATTTTGAAAACGAGTTAGTGAATTTTTTTTTAATTTTGTTTTTAAATGTACGCTATTTTTGTACTTAAGTTTTTTATTCTGGAATTATTTTTTTTTATTTTTTAAAAAAAATTGTTTTAAAAAAAGCGTTATATTTAAAAACGGCGCCTACAATTTTGAAAAAAAAAATTCACGCTTTTTAACATTTCCTAAAGAAATAAAATGGCGTTTAAATTTGTTCACCCAATACAATTTAACGTACTTTATTCAAGCAACATAAAGAAATCATTACAATTTGGAAAATCGCTATCGAAACCCATAACTATAGATTTACTGCTTGAAACCATTTGATGCTAAGTGAACCAGTTTGCTTGTAGAAATAAATCAACGTTCATTAATTCCCTAATATTATCAATAACAGTCGCAGCATAAGACAGAGCTAGGTTATCGGCAAAAGCTATATTATTTCTATTCGAGGACAATTGAATTTATATAAACTATAAAAAAGTAAGGGTCCAAGAACTGATCCTTGGGGAACACCTACACTGGGTATCGAATCACTGAAAATTGAATTAATCTTAACTAATTGATACCTGTTTTGGAGATATGACGAGAACCGATTTAATATATTATTTCCGAACCCATATATGTATTGTATAGCTTTAACAAGAGCAATTTGTGGTTGACTAAGTCAAATGCTTTTGTCAAATCAATGAACAAAGCACCACCCTTATTGCCTGCGTCTAGCTCTACATTTATATGTTCCAGAAATGTGAGTATTGCATTTTTGGTAAGGGCTAAGTATTTTATATTTTTTAAAGAATCTTAGCATTCTCGTTGCAATTATTTTTTATTTTTTTTTTTTTTAAACAGGTAGCAATGATGAAGTTCTGTTTTGCTGCTTTTTCAATGAATTGAAACGAATATAGCTGTTTTTATATACTCTGGGAATATTCCTTTTTTCAAACTCAAGTTAATTAAGGAGTCATATTAAATTTCCATGTGCTGAGAACCGATATTTTTTTTCATTTCAGCATTCAAAGCATTCATATCTTGAGAAAGCCTTGCTTTAAAATGATGTGTACATGGCAAAACATTTTTTGATTATTAATAAAACAAATCTGGCTAAAAGGTTTCTTCCGTTTCCAAAAAAACTGATTCAATTTACCTGCACCGGAATTTTCCAACTTGCCTCCCAGGAAGCATAAGCCATCAGCATGTTTTTTCTTTCAAATATGTCAACACAAATTCAATAACTGTATGACCTTAAGGAATAACGACATATGTATCGAAACTTATTTAGAAAACTGTGTGTATGACACGTTTGTTGTTACCTTTGCAATAAACATATTGTGTTGGGTAACTAAAACGCCGCCCTAGAAAAGTTACCTGCAATAAATGTAAAAAAAAAAAATAAAATGGAATCGAAAATGGTCAAAAAAGCCACCAAAATGTGTAAAAGAGTTCCCCTTTGGCAAATAGTATTTTGCATTTCATGACATTGTAATACCTTTCGGCAGTTCGGGCCGTGTTTCTTTTTTTTTTTTATTCAAATCCAATTTTCCGGAAATAATCTGAAAAATAGAAAAGGCTTACAGCAGCCGATTTCGTAACGTAGAAGAATCCTTTGTGTACTCAGGCTGCCCGTCGTCATCCTTGTGCTAGCAACACACTTCGGTTATCCTCAATCAATGGTCAAAAAGTACATTTCTACACGCTCGCTCATAGATACATTTGAATTTTTCGAATGTTTTCAACAACAACAAAAAAATAGGAAACAAAAACAAGTGTGTGATGAAATGAAACATGAACGAAAGTATTCGAGTGAAGTCGTAAGCCTATAAAGCCTCCTAGAATTTCGAGTTGGTTTGGTTATAGGATCGAGTATAGTATACATCGACTTCGGTTTCGATATAGATAGCCAATCAATCGAAATCGATTTGAATTCGACGTGTTATCTCTGCCGCCTGTTCATCTGTTGTGCGATTTTATTTCGTCTCTTAAACAACGCAATTTAGGAGTTGACATTCGTGTTTTTTTGAAAATCACGATTGTTGTTTCCTCTATTTCCGTTTTTTATTTCTCTATTGATTTTGTCTAAAACTTTATTTTATTGCAATTTGAATCAAAAGCAATTCCAATGTTATTGTTTGCTTTTTTATAGCTTTTTTTCTGGATCGTACTTGTGCTATAAAAAATAGGCAAAGGAATTAGTTTTGAACCTCATAAATGCGAAAATATGCACGTTGTGGTCTCAGCAACAAACGTCACAATATTTGCTGGATTTAATATGGTGAGGAAAAAATGTTGTATAATTTTTTTCTATATACATATGTATGTACTTATATTTACAATTTTCGTATATAGAGTTCATTATCAGGTATGGGGTAGAATATCTCTGCAGTGATGCCCCATCCAGGCAATGAGCACTAAGTTGAATTTGGCGACACTTTAGTGGGTAAAATTTAATTTGATTAAAACAAACTGTTTTGATTTTTTTTTTGAAATTCTGGTTTGCAGTTTTTTAGCGTTTAATAATATACATTTGATTTAAAACAATTTTTTTTATTAGTTTTAAAAATATCGATTTTTCAAAAAAAAAAAAATAATTTTAATTAGAAAAAAATCATTAAAAATGTTGATATGCAGAATTAAATTAAAAGTAAATTAAAAATTTCATCAAAGTCGTTGGAGCCGTTTTCGTGAAAAAATAAGCTTTTCTTAAGCGGTCATATGGAAGATATAGTTATTTTCAGGCCTAAAAATAACATTTCAGTTTCCCCTCTGGGGAATGCCAAAAGAGTCACACGCATCAAATTTGAAAATAATCGCTTAAGCCGTTTAGGCTGCAGCTCGTTATACATACTCGTTATACAATACCAAATTTTTGAATAGTTTTTAAAACTAATCAAGAATTTTTATTTAATATTAATAAACTCTAAAAAACTGCATACCAAAATCTCAAAAAGAATTTTTTTTTTTAAACTAAAAATAAATACCGGGTTTTTTTTAAAACCAGTCCTACAATTTTCGAAATACTTTTTTTCATAATTTAAATATTATATAAGACATGTAATGGCGTACTCCACTTTACTAAAAACCGTTAGGTATTGTGGTTTTAACAATTTTTATAAATTCATATCATGTTATTTTTCTATGCAAATATTCCTTGTTTCTTTCAAAGTTAAGCCTTTCAATATGATTAGGCACATTGGAGCAAGTACGTGTGACCCAGTCCTGCCCATTTTTGTTCTGCACGAATGCATAACTTGCAATAAAGTATCTATAATCGCAAGTAAAAAAAATAGCCAACAAATTTTGCATAGAAATAAATAAAAATAAAAATGAAAAGATGTAAGCAGAAAAACACGTAGCGACGACAACACCTTTTTCTCTTAGAAAGCTTTAATTCTGAAAGCTCCATGGTAAACACCAAAGAAAAAGGTATTATGATTTTCATCAACTCTGAATGCGAGCTTTTTTGTAATAAACGTGGAGCAGGCAGGTCATTGTGGAATGTACGTGGGTTTTTGGAATATTACAAAAACAATTTCAATGTATTTCAGGGGTTCTATTTTATATTTCAGTGGCAGTTTCTTAAGTTAGGTGCGTTACAAACACTAGCATGTACCACAGGGTTGGAAAGCCCCCTTCCATAAGGCCTGTACTGAAAATATAAATTGAACAACTTTTTAAAGAAAAAAGAGGCCTTAAGAACTATCGTGGGAGAAATGCAAACACAATAGTTTCTTGATCAAACCAATTCCACTTAACCTGCATTTAGATAGGCTGATTTTTTTCTAATACATAATACTGAAGGTTGAAGAAACACATGCATACTTTTGTATGTTAAAATTGGTCTATTTATGAAATATTGACCAAAACTTAGGTCAATCAAGCATGGAAATTAGTAGATGAAAAAGGTTTATAATTTATGCTTAAAATTGACAAGCAATTCTGTATAGTTTACTACAAAATATTGTACAAAATTTGATATAAGACTTTTCCCTATATCTTTCACTCCAAATCCAAGTGACCTCTGTGCAAATACCTCGGCAAAGTTCTCTTAACTTCTGCTATCACAATAGAACTAGAAAGCGTTTTCAACCTATATTCCGGTGATTCAACCATCTTATCCAATTCTAACGTTGTGTCGTTTAGAGCAGCAACGAAAGGTAAAGATGACGTTAGCATAAAAGTTTCTAAAATGAAAAAATAACAATTCATTAGTTTTGACTTTAATATAAAAAAAATAAAAATAAAAAAAATTAGACCCAGTGCTCGATATTTGATCAAATCAATTTGTAAATCAGCCATCTTTGGTATTTCCCCTCTAAATTGGAATTTCTTCAGAGAATCAGTGAAAATGTCAAAATAGTAATAAATCAATTCATCCCGTCTATTCCAGCGTGTGTCTGCATCCATTAGCATGTACGTCGAATACATGATATCAGTAACTGCCGAACCATAATAACACGTTTGGAAATCAACCTAAACAAGAATCTTAAAATAAAATATCTCACACTGTTACAATAAAGAAGGAATCCTACTAGCATTAAATCATCCAACTCTCCAGACTCCTTATGTCTGAACATCATATTTTTAAAATGAAAATCTCCATGATTCAGGACAAATAGCGCCTTATCCCCGCGCTTGTATGCTGTCCATATCTCAACACAGCGTTTAAGTAAAATCTCATTTTCATCTAGCTTTTCAAATAGTGGTATATAGGGCTTCAGTTCTTCATCTGAAGTCAAAACATTGTTGATGAAACTTTTGATTGCATTCACAAAAAACTCAAACTTATTCAAGTCCATGGTAAATGTGCCATCATTGTAGTTGGTTATCGATTCGGGTTCCTGTATTTTAAAAGTTAAATTAATCATCAAAAGTTTTTGCATAAAGTTATTGTAAAAGGATCCGGAAATGGATTGGTCATAAAAACAAACAGCCAGTTGTGAGTGGGAAAGGTTTTTTTTTTTTTGATGGAGTTCTTCAAGTGCAGAGTAAGTTTTGAAAGGGTTTATTTTTGTTGTTCTAATTTTAATGGAAATTCAAAAATTGTAAAGGGTTGCTCGATTTGAGAAATTGATTTTAGATTTTTTTAAAAAAAATGTTGTGCAGAAAGTTGAAGAGTGCTTTGTTGAGGAGTTTTCATCAATTTTTTCAGTACAGTACTATGGTTTGGAAGTTCATATTTGGAAATTATTATGAAAGCAGCGAAAGTAACATAAGCATTTTTTTGTTTTTTGTAAAGTTTTGCTAGATTTTAATTTTGAAAAGCTTATTCAAACAAAAAAAAATCATATTTTTTTTAACTTTTTAAACTATTGATGGTGTATTACAGAACGGAAAAAATCAAAAACGATATTCATTTCCTAATATGAAACAGTGCACAAAAGTTAAGTTATTTTTAGAGTTGCTTTTAGATGCCAATTGAAAACTTTTGGAGAAAAAAAACACACCCAAACAAAGTATCTGTTAAGTTTTGTTATTTTGTAATATAATAAAACAAATCTCACTTCTTAAAAAACATATTAAATAATAAACACATAAATACATCCTACTTATCTAATAAATGTTTGGATGTTTGTTCCCCAATCACGCATCGACGGCTAAACGGATTTGGATGAAATTTGGTAGGTAGATATATAATGTACTGGACTGAAACATAGGCTACTACTTTTTATCCAGAAAATATGCACGGTTCCTGTGGGAGGCTTAAATGTGAAATACTACATTTCTGTAAGTTTATTTGATATGCTTCCATGCCTTAACGGCTGTACGAGTTTTGTGATTTGGCAGACGGAAGAGTTACAGTATTTACTATACTATAAAGAGATATGGAGGTATAAAATTTTATATAGAGATAAAATATAAAGAAATAGAATTTTAAAGATAGAGATTTAGGGATATATAAGGATACAGAGATAAGGGGATATAGAGATATAGAGACATTGAGATTTAGAGACATAGATTTATAGATATTAAGAAATAAAAGATATAGAGATAAGAGATATAGAGATACCGATAAATAGAGATATAGAGATAAGAGATATAGAGATACCGATGAATAGAGATATAGAGATAAGAGAAATAGAGATATAGACACATAAAGATGTAGAGATGTAAATACATATATACAGACTGGAGATATAAAGATGTAGGGATATAGAGATATAAAGATGTAGATATTAAGATATATAAAATAGAGATATGGAGATTAATATATATAGAGATATACAAATAAAGAAATATATAGAGATATTGAGATAAAGAAATATAGAAATATACAGATATAGAGAAATATCACATTGATTAGAAAACCGGTATTCAATATTTAAATAAAAATAAATAATAATTTGACGAAAAACCTAATTAAACCAAAATGCTAAAGATAAGAATAGACTTTAATAGGTAATATTAAAATTCACATTTCTAATATTTGATAACAAATTCGTTTACGACCTGTTTCAGAACAGTGGACAAGATTGAGTAACATGTATTAGTATTTAAATCTTATCCTACAAATATTATAAATGTATTTGGATGGTAGGATGTTGGGGTTTTTTCCCAATCACCCCTCACAGGAAAAAAGCAGGGTTCCTAAGGCAGAGACTTATATATGAAATATTTTATTGCTGGATTTTTGTGATATGCTCCCATGTCATAACGACTGCACGATTTTGATAGGTTTGGTAGATGGAAAAGTTACAGAATTCCCTTTACTACACAGGCTACTTTTGTTCAGAAAAAAAATTCACTGTTTTTTTAAATAATACAAATAATTTAATCTGAAGTCCACGCAGACATAGTCGCGGGTAGAAGCTAGTGTATTAATAAATTAAACATAAACATCTATCCAAAAAAGACATTTTTTCAGTTAAGTTTCTTTTCTGAATCGTCCAATTAAGTATCTTAAAAAATTGTGTCTTGCGATTTCATTTTAAGATATAGAGAAAACTTCAAACGGACAATATATTTCTGGACACTTATGTTTCAATTGGGCCCTGGATATATTTCTCAATTTTTTGCATACGTTTTTAAAAAAAAAACTCCACTCCTGCAGATTGACAACTCTCACAGAGGAATGGTCGAGAGTTTAAATCACAAGGCAAAGGCTCCTTAAAGAGCTTTCATTATCATGCCATTAAGTTTAATTAAATTAAAAAAAAAAAACAAATAGTTTAAAATCGTCTATAAAAATCATATTTTAGAGGTTAAAAAATGTGTGTTTACGTCAAATTTTCGATTTCTAGTTTAACACTCAACTTTTAAGCTTTCACTCAATAATTATAGCTTTTGATTTCCCAAGCAAGCATACATATAATATTTTCACTCAAAACAACCAATTTTATTATTAAAATTATCCTTATAGAATAATTTACCTCTTTGGCTAGTATAAAGCTGACTGCATGCCACTTGGCGATCTTCATCAGAGCTCTTTTAACTTCCTCCTCATTTGGCATACGATTCTGTAAGGTTGAAAACCCCTTTTCTGACAGATCTTCAAAAACAAGGGTCTCCACTGGCTCAGTTGCTGCATAATATAATCTGTATTTAAAATATCTTATTATTACAAACTCTGCGACGAGTAAGCAATATTAATACTTTGCGCCCAGCACAGTATCGTCACCATATTTTCGTAAAATAGCTTCCATTTTCGGGATTGTTTCAGAATACATGCGAATTTCAGTTTTGAAAATAAATAAATCTGATAGTAAGTCCTTTTTCATGCTAGCCGCCTGTGGCATGGTCTTAATAATCAAACACAACTTTATATCCTTGCTTTTGGAACTACTGTATTTGATTTTCGTACGATACATAAGACTTCCGTAATGATCGTTATTGACACTAGCTGGAGTGATTTCCAACGACAAGACCTTGTGTACAAAATTGTTTTTGAATAAATCTCAATATTTGAGTGTTGAATTACCTTAATTGTATCATCCTTCTCAGATTTTTTTAGTATTTTTTCAATGAACTCCTCATTCAACCAATCTGGACTGACAAGTTCATATTTACTATATTTTTCCGTCATTTCGAAAGCAGAACCGTGTGTACTATTCAAGTGAATTCAGTAAACTAATTGAGTATTTCATATAAAAAGCTATCTTGAGTGGAAGATTGCGCGAATTAAGATTGTTATGATTGTTTGTTGCGGGCACTGAGGTAATAGTTCCTTCAACAAGAGTGGCGGTTGGAAGTAATGTGAGTGTAAATAAATATTTCGATTATGAATGAGATTATATAAAAAAAGTGTTGCCAGTTTATTGAGCTCAATTTTTAGTTTGTTGTTAATCTGATTTATCATAATTGCATTTGATTTTTTACATTTTGATTACTGATTTGTATAAATATAAAAAAACTTAAAAAATTTAAGCAATTTAAACTTTGCTTTGCGAAAAAAGTAGTTTTTTAAAACCAAATTCTTCCAACCTAGTTTAAATATTAGGTGCAGTTTGAGTGGTTTGTGTAACGCCTTGAACATTTAAATGCTTTTCTATTATTTACCTCGTTACATTAACTTATTTATGGAACATTTAGTAAATTCCGACAATAAATTTGTATTTTCATTTCTTAATGATCAAAACAAGTCATTGTTTTTATATTGATAATGTTTCTATAATAAAATACCTGCACAATGAAAGTATTTTTTTATGCAACTCAAGTGTAACTGATTGTATCCATTAAATGAATGCACCGACAAACGTGAGATGTGTGTGGATGTATACAGTGTAACACCCACTTTAATTATTATAGAGACTTAAGTGTTGAACATGAAAATTTATTAGTTTTGTCAAGGCTTAGAAGAAAAATTATACTGAGTGGGTAATTAATTGATGGAAATATGTTTAACATGCGGCAATGTCAATTCAAGGTTAATACGTTGTTCTTTACGCAATAAAGGTTATATATAAATCCTTTTTTGATGATATCATGATGTACTTTCTTAAATTGGGTATGTGTTCTTCCGAAACAGTCCAATTTGTATTTATCCGAAAAAAAATATTTTGAATGTTGTTCGTTATTATACTTCACACATCGATTAAAGCCGATCAATATATAGAAAAAGGTTCTAAATCAAAAATGCAGCTTATTTCAACACTTTACCATACATCCCTAAGGACTAGTATTGGAGTTCTTGTACACCACACATTTAACCAAAAATCCAGTTCCTTACCTGGAAAATAATCCTAAAAATCAAATCTGTATATCCAACACTTCTTTTTGACGATACCAGAAACTGAAAGAAATACCGAATAATTCCTCATATCAGCAGAAGCACTCAAAGCCAATGACCTTAAGTTGGGAAGTCTTTCGAAGTGTTAAAAACAAAAATGACGGAGTTTTAATTGATGCAGTAAATGAAAACGGCTCCATCATCAGAAATTACCCAATTAAGTTTCCTAGACAGAATTCAAAAAAGAGCTTTCAAAATGATAGGCGAACCTTAACCAATAACAGAAACATTCACACCTCTTGACACCGTCGTAATGTTTCGTGCCTTTCGTTAATGTATCGCTATTTCTATAAACATTGCTCTAGCAAAATAGCCAGCTGCATTCCTCCCTGAATCGATTCAACTGTAATACTCACACTGCTAGAAATGTCCATAAGTTTAGCCTTGAGTACACTTCGGAAGTACAGTTGAATATAGGGATTCTTTCTTTAGCCGTACCACGGGAATGTGGAATGCCATGCCTAGCTTGGTTTGTCCTTTACTGATATCTTGACCTGAATTACTCCATTTTTGTAGAAATTCGTGACAATCTTATAGCCAACAAAAAATATATAAATCTAATATTGGCAATTAAAACGTAGACAGGAACCTCTGTTCGAATTAAGCCAATTCAACCAAATAGACTTAAGCAAATATTTCACTAACAACAAAAACATGATGAAGGAGAATTGGTCCGAACACTTTTAAACCATCCTATGATAGCATAGAGTCCTGGAAGCTATCGCTTTATATATTTTTACTAATTATTGAAAATTTTTTTTATTTACTTTTCAATAAAGTTATAATAATGTTTAAAAAAATGTTAATTTTCATTTAATATTATTAAAAAAATTAAACCCTTGTTATATGCAGATACAAAAGTTATGGCATTATCTTGCCTTTTACAATAACTAATTTAAATTATCCTTACTTATCGGGCTGTCAGCTTGCTACAACGTTATTGACAAAGGAAATTAATAATAGAAATGATTGTTTTCGTTTAAGGAACAGACAGTGATGCTTTCTTTTTGATAGAGGTTAAGGATTCTTCAAATTAAATAAAACATTTTTAGTTACAAATAAATAATGTATTATATCTGGTGATTGACAGCTAGACCAGACGACCGTATTATTGGGAATTGATTTATTCTTAAAATTAGAAAATTAGTCTTCAAAATAATCTTCTTAGATCTTTTAAAAACATAATATACAGAAACATTTTATTTATGCCATAGCGAACAAAGAAACATTTTTTTTTTTAAATATTTCAGAAATATTTCTTTGTGTCTGAAATGTTTTTTTTTTAATGTTTCCGAAATATCAATTTAGGCCTAAATCCAACTTGAAATACAAAACTGGATACATAAAATGGGAAACAAATAAACATGTCAGAAATGTTTCTGAAAGCGTCCACACCAAAAACAACATTTCAAAAACATTTCTATGATCGTAATGTCATGTTTGATTGTAACTCAATTTTTTTTTATATTCACGAATCCTAAACTTGCCTTATCCCTAGTCCCTATAATCCCAAAAAAAAATACATAAACTAAGTTTCCTTCAGGCAAATATTAAAAAAACCTAATTTAATAATGTTTTTGATTTTGCTAAAAATTACTCAAAAAGCTGGCAAATACAAACTTAATAGCCCTGACTGGCTCAATGAAGACTTTTTAGAAAAGATCTTAAGAGATTTGAAAAAAGATGAAAACCTTAAGCTTTGCATGTCAGAATTGATATTATTTACAACATAAAAAAGTTGTATGTTTCGCACAACAAATGATTATATAGAGGAATACTTCTGTTCCTTTTTTTTGTGAAAATAAAATATAATGGATAGCATAAAAAGAGACATGTTAAGTGATTCTTTTGTCTTCAAGACCAAAAACCGCTTGTATTCGGAAACAATCCCAAAAATAGAAGCAGTTTTAAGGCGATACGGATATGATACAATTTTGGGTCCAAAGTAATTTTTTTTTTTTTACAATTACATATACACAAGAGGTGTTCTTCCACACAGGCAAAGCCACTGCGTAAGCTTTTCCATCGCTCCTACTCTTCTGCAACCTTTCCTAGAAGATGGAAAATAGCATTTGTCCAGCCTGTCACTAAGAAAGGTGACCCATCCTCCCCCTCCTCCTACCGACCCATAGCACTGACATCCCTTCTTTCTAAGGTGGGAACAATGATTAACCGTCAGCTTAAGGAATATCTCGAAGATCGAAAGCTTCTCCATGACCGTCAGTATGGCTTCCGCAGCAACCGTTCTGATGGCATATCTCACCGAACAGTGGAACAAATCTTTACATCGCTTTGGTGAAAGTAAGATTATTGCTCTTGATATCTCCAAGGCATTTGATAGAGTTTGGCATGAAGCTCTCTTATCGAAAATGAGTGCTTTTGGGATCGATAATACTCTTGTTCGTTGGATTAGAAGCTATCTTCTGGACCGTTCAATACAAGTTGTATTGGACGGATTCAAGTCTGATTCCCATAAAATAAATGCTGGTGTGCCCCAGGGCTCTGTTCTGTCCCCGACTCTTTTCCTCATTTTTATAAATGATCTTCTGTCTGTTACTTCTAATCCACTTAACTGTTTTGCTGACGACTCTACACTCAGCTTTTCATATTCGTTCGATAATTCACGTCCTTCGCCTTCGGACGTACAATTGCAACGGTGCCGTATGTCAAGCTCATTAAACTCCGCTTTATTCAGCATTGTCAAATGGGGTAATAGGAATCGTGTGGAGTTTAATGCATCGAAAACTCAATGCTGTCTTCTGTCGTTAAAGCGTAACATACCCCCAATGTCATTGTCCATGAATGGCACTTGCATCGAGGAAACCGAAAAGCTCTCAGTACTCGGTATTTGTGTCAACGACGACCTCTGTTGGAACGACCATATATTTGAAATTGCTAAGAATGGTGCTAAGTGCTTAGGTTTTCTGTATCGGTGTAAGAAGTATTTTTCCCCATCTGATCTGGCTACAATCTATAAAGCGTTTATACGCCCTAAACTCGAGTATAACTCCCACCTCTGGGCAGGTGCTTCACAAACATCGCTTCACTTGCTTGATAGAATACAACATAAATTAAAGAAAATTTTCTCTAATTTATTTTACCCTCTAACATTTTTTTAGTATGACATGCCGAGAAGATGATATCTCCAACAAATGGGAAATTCGGAAAGAGCATGTTGAAATCTATAAAACCACCAATTTTCAAAACTCCCCGAAATTTTTTTTTAAGTAAACCCCTTTTTGAGCCCCAAATGACTGTACTAAAACCCCTTTAATGATCGAAATCATTCCAGCGAAATCAATTTTAATAGCATGACATATTTTTCGGGAACCTGCATCGAATACCAACTACAATGATGGTGCATTTTACTTGGAATATGAAAAAAATAATTTTTTACTTCTGGCGTAAGTATCTTCTATCATACATTCCATATTTTGAGCAATTTGATAAAACATTTGTTTAAATTTGTTACAGTGTAATGACGTGGCGATAAAGCGATTTTCGACCTAAAGCATTGAGATTTTCATTTTAAAAATATAAGCGCAAAACTATAGATATATAAAGTCGCCATCATCAGAAACTAGCTGATGTTTTCATACGAATTTCAGCCTAGTCTCACATTAAATACGTTTTAGTGTCGAGTTAAATGACTATAATTTTGCGCTATAATGTTAAGTCATAAAGAAAGAGTTTTTGCAATTTTTAGAACCCCCAGAGTTTAAAGCTTGGGATCTTTTGGCTTTTGCACAAGGGTGCAATAGAGTAAATTTGTAATAATTAAAAAAAAAACTTAAAAACCAATCAGTGTTAAAAATATTTTATTTTTGATAAATATTTGTGGAAAACTAATTAAGAATTCTACGAAGTTATGTCCAAAAGACTTTTTGAAGCGTAGAAAGTAATATAAGCAAAGCGGATCGTATTAGCAGTTGGAAATGTAAAATTTATTCAAAGTTGTTTTTTGAAACACAACAAGGAGAGGAAAATCCTTGATAGAATACGAAAGAGATAATTTCATGGAAACTAGTACCAGAAATTTTCGTTTCATTAAAATTATTCTTTCTTGACCATTTAAATTCAAATTTCAGCAAAAAAAAAAACTATTATAAAAACACTCTTAACGCATTTTTAAAACATGCATACAAAAATTGTAATTTCTATGCAGCAATTTGATTTAACAATTAAAATGCATTCATTCAATTCATTCAATGGCTGCTGATTCATTCTTTCGTGTTTCGAATTTCATTGATATTAATTATTCTCGTAACACACAATAAAATGATCTCATGAATGTATAGTTCGTTACAGAATTGTACTTATGAATATCAATTCTTGCAGTATCTTATATAAGAGAATCGCATGACTGGAATTTAGATAATAAAGCTAATAAAGAGATATATTTATTTATGTAAGCACTGATCTTATAATTCTAATTCTAATTCTATAATGAGGAGAAGCATTTAGTTGTTTAACAAAATATTCGTTTATCGTGCTTCAAAAATTTTATAATTTATTGAAAGATGATTGATTTTCCATACACTGTTTGCCCCTGGGTTTAGTCGTTAGTGTGTTGGACTATTATGCCACTTTTTCCTCACAAAATAAAATGTGTCTCGTTAAAGCGCATCTCATTTAGCCACTCTTACTCGTGGTAAAAATTCGGTCACCTCCACTGCTCTTTACAAAAAAAAAAAAAATAATTAAAAATGCAGTAAAACTAATTAAAGATTTTAAGTAGAATAATTTGAATTTTTATGTAAAATGTATCGGCAAATGGAAAATCAGCAGCAAAAATAGCATCAGTCAAATGGAGAATTTTCTTCCCAAAACAACTGATCAGATACGTCGTTTTATTTAACTAAAATCATTCACAATAAAAATAAAATTATTCTAAATAACCCTTATAGAGCATCATTGGCAGCAGTAGTCTCACTTCTTTGAAGAAATTTTCATTTTCATATAGTTTCTTCAGTGCACCTTCAGAACTCATAAGCTCTTCGGCATCAACAATGTCTCCTTCGTTAAAATTATGCCACAATGGCAGGAATGTTGTCATTAAAAACACTTCTGCAAAAATGTAAGCTTATTACAAAACTTTGATATGTGTTTACACAAAATAATACCCCAATGCCTATGACGAAGGATATCAATGAAAAAATCAGCAATTTTTGGTATAAATCCCTGGAATTTCAATTTCTCCAGTGTTTCAATATAATTGGAACAGTAGTAATAAATCAATTCATCACGATGATTTAAACGCACATTTTCATCAACAAGCATGTACAAGCTATACAAGATATCCAAAATTGCCGGCCCATAGAAGCATAATTGGAAATCAAGCTTAAATAGAAACAAAGTTAGGTTAAGTTAAAAAGTAAATGGTGTTTGGATTAAAAAGTTTATTGAAACAACACTATCTTGAGGCTCCAGTTATAAATGTATCTTTGATTTGTGTTGAGCTAATTTTATAACATTTTTTCGAATTTTGTAAGTCAGAAAAGAATTCTAACTCCAACACTAAAAATAACCAAACTAAGATCATCTTTTTGACATTAAATTTAAGTTTTTGAAAAATCTATTATTGATTGATTTGATTGAATGTCTTGCATTGTTTCATTACATTTGTTTAATTTTACTTACTAACATAACGTCTTCAGTCTCTCCTTTGCTGTTTTTCTTAAACATCATGTTCTTGATGTGAAAGTCACCATGACAAAGGACAAAAACACCTTCAGAATTTTTTTGTTCATATGTGTAAAAGGAATCGGAACATCTTTTCAATAGATCTTTCTGAATTTCTTGAAGCTTCGGGACATAGGGTTTGAATTCTTCCATTGTCCCACATTTGGCTATGAAGATTTTCATTCCATTAGCGACTAGTGGACTTGATTTTAATTCTTTTATACTAAATAATCCTTCTCGATAATGCGTCACGGACTTATCACCCTTAAAATAAAATATGGAGAAATTATAGATCAGTTCAGTCACATTTTCTAAAATCCGATTTGGACGCAAAACTCTTTCGATTCTTATTTCAATTTCATTTTTAATTACCTCAGCAGCAAGTTTAGAACTCACAGCATGCCATTTCGCTAGTTTAAGAATAGCTATTTTAGAATCTTTCAAGCCAGCCATTCTTTCATTTGAAGTCTCATAGCCCAGTGGAACAATATCCTCGAATATAATGCATTTATGTGGTATCAGCGAATGATAAACTGCCCTTAAAATTAACATTGTACCGGACTTTTTCAGAGAATCATTCTTTAATGATACTTACTTAGCTCCCAATACAGTCGGGTCACCGATTTTTCTGAGTTCCGCTTCCATCGCTGGAATAGTTTTTGAATACATGGCGATTTCCGTCTCGAAAATGAAAGATTCTTCGAGCATATCCTTCTTAAGTCCTTCGACCACTGGCATGGTTTTTATAATCAATGATTTCGACAATCCTTTTGCATTATTTAAGTCATAGCTTATTGTTGCTCGAAACATTATACTGGCAAAATGATCTCCCTTTGCACTTCCTGGTGACATTTTAATTTCTTTTACCTGAACATAAATTCTGATGATTCACACATATTTTGATATTGGATAAAATTCACCAACTAACTACCTGTATCGAATCCGTATTTTCAGATTTTTTCAGAACATCTTCGAAAAACGATATATTCATCCAAGCGGGAGCTTCAAGTTCATCTTTATTAAATTTATCGCACATGTCTGCTTGTATGATTTTTATTAACACCCAGTTCGGCGGTCGCAGTAGTTTCACTCAAAAGCACGTCTAACTCAAGTTGATTGCAAAAACTTACTGAAAGCATTAATAGAATACAAATGTTTGCTTTGTACGAATGTTCAAGTGGTACTTCAATCGTAATCGAGATAAAGTTTGCTTGCGATGTAAATTTGTGCAGTTTAATGAAACGTTGTTCCGCGTTCAAATAACAAATTCTAAACAACAGGTGTATTATTGTTTGGAGAAAAAAAAACCAACACCCTTGAATGACTAGAAAATTTTTGTAATTTATTTAATCAATGATTAGATATTAGACTGATAATTATGTACATAAAGGAGTTAATGTTTTTATTTTTTATTCTTTCACACTTTTAATGTTCGAAATCATGAAAACATAAATGTCAAGCAAGGTAAATAAAAAGTGTGGCGAAACGTTCAGGTTGAAGTTATTATTGGTAAACGAGAATTATTGAAAGGCTATTGGAAGAGAGTTTTGACCACGTTTCTCCAACGCCTTGAGAAGAGAACTCAGTTCAAACGGCATTTTGCCGCCAAACGACAGAAATTTATCGAACGTTTACATTGATGGATACCTGCTTCAGATGGATGGAATTATGGAGCAAACTATAAAAGAACAATCCCACAATAGCCAGATACAAAGAACAAGACGCAACTGCCATTTACAAGAATGCTAACATAGACGCAGTACACACAGTTCTGACAAGATCAACAAATTCCACAGAAGGGAAGAGCCGTCTTGGACGACGATTTCTTTGTGATTAAATATATGGAGAAGGTTGAGAGAGTGGTATATGCTTCTCAACAAGTGTATAACATGGAAAAAAGAGCTCTGCTGAATCACTTTTACCTTCGAAATAGCATCAGGAAATGGCGATCTGAGAATCTTGATTGTACCGGGTTCAATGAAGACAAGCTGGCAAATGCCACAATCGCCGAGCAAAATGGTTCAAGTTCCCTGCTCATCTCGAAGGTGAAACTCCAAAAATTATCTTCTAATCATTAAAGAAGAAAAAGTCAGCGGGAGTCAATGGTAACATTATACTATGACATCTCCCTGATGATGCAATAGACATATACACAGAACACAACAATGTTTGAAAAGGCTCTGAATAATGCTCATTATAAAGTGAGTTTGAAGACCGCGGTTGTAGACCCTCTTCCGAAGAAGGGAAAGGATAATTCCAGTCCGTCAAATCTCCGGTCGATAAGTCTTCTTCCAAGTATCAGCAAGGTATTCGAAAAAGTTCTCAATAGAGCTCTGTCTAACTGGCCGGAGGACAAAAATATAATTCCAGACACCCAGTTCGGCTTTAAGGCGGAACGTGATACAATTCATGCCACGTCTAAGCTAGAATTTGCTGGAACAATGCTAAGAATCAATGCACGGGTGCATGGCTGGTTGATTTTAAAAGGTTTTCGAAACCTTATGGTTAAAGGGTCTTTATCTAAAGTTTACCAGATTGGGCATAAGTAAACCACATTTATAATATATACTTTACGACATGCTTAATAGTAGAAAGTCTATTGTCCAATGTGGCAATGTGACTTCTAGCACAATATTTGATATTAAAAATGCTCTGCAACTGGGAGCGGTAAACTCGCCGATTCTCTTCAACATTTACACCAGCGATCTCATACAGAACAGGTCAAATAGTCGAGGTTATCAAAATTCTTTTGCAGAGTGACTCTGACAAGATTGAAAATTAACTATCAGAAATGTGAAGAACTCTTTTGTCTAAACAGGTTCTAGGGATATGAGACAAAACGGTTGTTTTATAGTAGCCGCCTTGATAGCAGAGTAAAGATGATTTTCTACATGGCCCTCATTAGGTTGATGATTGCCTATGGATTTCCCGTGTAGTTCAACGTTGCACCATCTTAAATGGAAAATATTCGGGTGTTTGAGTGACAGCGTCTTCGTACCTGTCTTGGACTATACAGAAAATCACCAGATTCGGAGTACAAACACTACTATTCCAATGAGGTCTTATACAATGGGGCCAATATAAACAGGGTAGATAACTTTTTAAATTTGGGCATTTGGCCATTTCTCTATTTAGACTGTAGAGAGCTGATACAGAGTGCATCGGCGATTCCCCTGATCTACCACGACGGCCGTAAAACTGTTGATAGGCGGCTCCTTTATGATCGCGACGTCATCACAGAGGGCGAAGCAGAGCGCCTTCGGTTTAATAAGACGATATCTCATAGAGACCATAAGGAAGTATATAAACAAGTTACAAGAACGATAGTGATTAGTGACAGTCGATATGGGTTAGTTTACATAGGTTTAGGATAGTGTTTTAGTTAGGCAGTGTAGGGTTGCTGCGGGGGCACCAAAAAAAAAATTAAGGAATTGTCACGCCAATAAATGTATTTGTTTAATTTTTATTCTATTTATCGTTACTACTAAGATTTTGAAATACTGTTAAGTGTTTTATGATGATTTACAGAAAATCAAAAATTTGCCAAAAAACAACAGAATAGTTTGCAAATTTATAGAAAATTTATCGGCAAGTTGAAAATTTGCAAAAAAAAGCATCAGGGAAAACGAACAAATCCAAAGCAAATAAAGTTTAGATACGTCGTTTTATTTAAATAAAATCATTAAAAATACAAATAAAATTATTCTAAATAACCCCTATAGAGCATCATTGGCAGCAGTTGTTCTATTTCTTTCAAGAAGTTTTCATTTTCATATAGTTTTTTCAGTATATCTTCTGAACTCATAAGCTCTTCGAGATCATCGATTTTTCCTTCGTTAAAATCATTCCACATTGGCAGGAATGTTGTCATTAAAAATACTTCTGCAAAAATGTTAGCTTATTACACACCTTTGATATGTGTTTACACAAAATAATACCCCAATGCCTGTGACGAAGGATATCAATGAAAAAGTCAGCAATTTTCGGTATAGATCCTTGGAATTTCAATTTCTCCAGTGTTTCAATATAATTGGAACAGTAGTAATAAATCAATTCATCACGATGGTTTAAACGCACATTTTCATCAACAAGCATGTACAAGCTATACAAGATATCAAGGACTGCCGGCCCATAGAAGCATAATTGGAAATCAAGCTTAAATAGAAACAAAGGTAGGTTAAGTTAGTGGTGTTTGTATTGGAAAGTTAAATGAAACAACACTATAAATTATCCTTGATCAGTATTGAGCTAATCATCAGTTTCCGCAGGTTCGATTTTCTATAGAATAATACTACATACTAGTATATGATTCAACATTGAAGACAGACATTTATGAGAATTTCGGAAGCCATCGCAGTATTCTAAGTCAAAACTCAAAAACAAATAAGCTAAGCTGATCTATAAACCATTCTCATCCATTGATGTAATTAAAATTCTTAACAAATGTGTTATTGCTTAATTTAACAATAACCCACATGTTTTTGTATTTTTTCATTATATTTGTTTAATTTTACTTACTAACAATACATCTTCAGTCTCGCCTTTGCTGTCCTTTTTGAACATCATGTTCTTGATATAAAAGTCACCATGACAAAGGACAAAAACGCCTTCAGGATTTTTTTGTTCATATTTGTAAAAGGAATCGCAACTTCGTTTCAATAGATCTTTCTGAATTTCACGAAGCTTTGGGACGAAAAGTTTTAATTCTTCCTTTGTCTCACATTTCGCTATGAAGTTCTTGATTCCAGTAACCACATGACTTGAATTCTTTTAAACTAAATAATCCTTCTCGATATTGCGTCACGAACTTATCACCCTTAAAAGAAAATGTGTAGAAGTAGTAGTATTTAATTCTGTAGCACTTTTTATATCCAGTCTTGATCGCAAAATTCTTTATATTCATTTTATTCGTACTTCAAAAACATTTTTTTTTACCTCAGCAGCAAGTTTAGAACTAACAGCATGCCATTTTGCTAATTTAAGAATAGCTGCTTTGGAATCTTTCAAGCCAGCCATTTGTTTTTTCAAAGTCTCATAGCCCAGTGGAACAATATCTTCAAATATAATGCATTTATGTGGTGTCAGCGAATGATAAACTGCCCTTAAAATTCACATTGTACCGGACTTTTTCAAAGAATCATTCTTTATTACCTACTTAGCACCCAATATAGTCGGGTCACCGATTTTTCTGAGTTCCGCTTCCATTGCTGGAATAGTTTTTGAATACATGGCGATTTCCGTCTCGAAAATGAAAGATTCTTCGAGCATATCCTTCTTAAGTCCTTCGACCACTGGCATGGTTTTTATAATCAATGATTTCGACAATCCTTTTGCATTATTTAAGTCATAGCTTATTGTTGCTCGAAACATTATACTGGCAAAATGATCTCCCTTTGCACTTGCTGGTGACATCTTAACATCCTTTACCTGAATTTAAATTCAGTTGATTCACTCATATTTTAATACACGAATTTGATAAAATTCACCAACTACCTGTATCGAATCCGTATTTTCAGATTTTCGTAGAACATCCTCGAAAAACGGTATATTCATCCAAGCGGGAGCTTCAAGTTCATCTTTATTAAATTTATCGCACATGTCTGCTTGTATGATTTTTATTAACACCCAGTTCGGCGGCGGCAGTAGTTTCACTCAAAAGCACGTCTAACTCAAGTTGATAGCCAAAACTTACTGAATTGAATGAAAGCATTTGATGTTTGATGCTTTGATGTTCGAGAAACACGGAGCAAATTTATACACAAATTCTAAGCAACAATTGTATGATTGTTTGGAAAAAAAAACATGAATGAATGAACAAAAAAATTATGTAATTTATCTAATCATTTGATTAGATACTAGAAAGATGATTACATAATAGGGTTAATGTTTTTTTTTTTATTCTTTGACACTTAATGTTTGAAACTGTCTTAGATTAGCCATATAGGCAACTTAGTCCCCTTTTATACACATAGGCATATGCCGCAGCGTGACTTAGTGTATAGGCGAAGGAGATGAGAATTTTAGTGGGGATCACAACGACGCAGTGACCGAGAATTTCTTGCGCTTCTCTCATTCTCGTTTGTTATTTTCATTGCTTGCTTTATTATTATCTTCCTGAGTTTGTGGTCAAATATATGTTTTGTTATTAGTAAGAGCGAGAGCGTTGAAATAAAGAAACGTAAAGACATAGTAATGTTTGCCATACACTCTCGCGTGACGCTGATTCAACGTGTGAAAGCTATAGGCGTGCCCAAAAGGAAATTGATGAAGAATCGGCGTCATATGATTATATGTATAAAAGGGGACTTATGGAGCTGCCTGTGACCATACCTGGCTCGAAAATGCATCTCAACGAAAACTCGACATTCTTGATAGCATGGGCGTATTATATATGAACTGCAAGTTGCCTACCTCAAGTTGGTTCCATTTTAGTCTATGTAATATTTGGCGACAATAGCCCTCATCACTTCAATTGCCTGAAAAATAAGCTTCAATTTTGACATTTGCACCAGTGATCCCAGTCATTCCAAGTCAGCATGTTAAAATTTCCATACAAACAAACAAACGAAAAAACAAATGTTTTTTGTTTGTTGGTTTGTTTGTTTGTTTTTTATTGTTTGTTTGTTTATGTTATGTTTGTTTGTTTGTGTGTTTGTTTGTTTTGTTTTTGTATGTTTATTTGTTTGTTCGTTCGTTTGTTTGTTTTTGTTTGTTTGTTTGTGTGTTAATTTGTTTTTTTTTTTGTTATTAACTCTGCCTGATATCATTATGAATGAACAAATTGTTAGAAGGAATAAAAGGGTCTCTTTCAACGGATTTGGCTCTGATCCGTGAGATCAGCGAAATCAAACAGCTTTGCGCGTGGTTAGTAGTAGGATGGCGGACCGTCCGAACACCAACTGCGTTGACATGTGTTATGTGTTTTCTGTTTTCACGTTCTCTCCCTTTCTTCTGATCTGTCCTGTATCAATGTCGTCTTGTGTGTTGTCTTGTAATTGTCTGAGTCGATGGCCTCAGTGCCAGTGAAGTGTCTCCACTTCGTAGATTTATCTACGGAGCAGATACATATGTAATGTATCTTTACATATTTTTTTTTAAATAATGTAGGGCACAAACCTGCAGATATGGATTATGCTTCGGCACTAAAACTCTGGGAATTCTCATCAAAATTTGTCGAGTTCAGTCATATGACACAGCGCAAAACATGTTGAGGGTATACGCAGAGCTTCAACAGTTAATCAAAATGCTAACAAATATGCCGAATACTTTATTTTTACCTATTGCCCATTCACGAAATTTAGTTGGTATTCATGCAGTGGAAAGTGTTTAAATTTTGAAATTGTCTTATTTTTTCTATTTACAACACTCTAACAAAACTAGGCGAGAAAGGTCCTAATCCGCCCCTGGTTAGAAATCATGAAAATTTAAATGTTAAGTTTAACCAAAAGTGTGGTAAATTGTTCAAGTTTAAGTTATTAAATGTTAAACTTATACAACATCGCAGTATGATTTTTCTAACTTAAGGTCCTGATACACCTTTAGGAGAAAATTTGCAATAAGTTTCTGTAATGCCTGCAATTATCTAAATATATCTACGAACTAGACACTTACGACCACTGGCTACTGAGGCAATCGACTCACACAAACCAGCCAAGACGACATTGAAACCAGACAGAACAGAAGAAAGAGAGAGGGAGAGACAAAACAACCAAAAGCATGCAATTGGTTTTCGGACTGTCCCCAAACCGACTAATACCACGCACAATGATGCTTGATTTCGCTGATCTATTGGAAAGCGATGCTTCATCAGATCCACGACCGTTGACATATATTAAATTAAATTATATAACATTACTACTTTGATATATTAGTTTTGCAACAATGGAAATAAAAATACGACACATCTCATAGAACGCGTAGGAAAGCATAAAAAACTACTCGTTCACAGTTATCAACCAAGATAAATATGATGATGATATGATGGGTTAATTTTAATAGATATCAAACTATTAAGCTACTTCACTCTATTTTAATGGTGAAATCACAGTTTTTTTACGTTACCATAATTATTATAAACAACTGCCTACAATTTCACAATTCAGTAATAATACCGTGAGTATACTCATTATCACTCAACAAATAACTCAAAACAATTAAAATTCAATATGCATAAATACTCGAATGTGGCTTTCTACAACTTATTTACTTTGCAGCCCCAGCCACAGTCAGTATTAGTTCAATTTTTGATTGGTTTAGACGTGTATTTCTGATTAAAATTAAACAAGCACCATGAGCAAGTTTAACGCAGATGAGTTAAATGCTCCGAGTTGGTTGAATGAAGAGTTCTTCAGAGAAGTCTTGAGAAAATGTGAAAAAAGCGATACAGTTGTGGTGTGAAAGCTATACAAATGTTTTTATTATTATTTTTTTTTAATAAACTTTTATATTTAATTCAAAAAAGGTGAAACACATTAAAATATCTCCAGCATCAGCGCAAGGTGATCACTATGCCAGTGTTATGTTTCGCGGAGTAGTAACTTATGACACAAATAAAACTAAAGGAAACTCAAAATCCTTAATAATCAAAACAATGCCGGAACTGGAAGGCCACAAAAAAGAAATGCTTGGAGAAACGCATATTTTTGAAACGGAAATATCTATGTATTCGAAGACAATTCCGAAATTCGAAACTGAGTTGAGGAAAATCGGTGATAACACGGTATTGGGAGTAGAGTAAATACAATGTCATGGTTTTTGCCGATAAAACAAAATCTGCATACATTCAAATATTTTTTTAGAGCTTTGTATTACTCTCTGGAGCCAAAACAAGTGATCATATTTGAAGATATCTGCCCCAAGGGATATGAAGTGATGCGAGACAGACAGTGCACCTTAGAAGAAGTAAAGGCGGCATTTTTGAAGCTGGCAAAGTGGCATGCGGTCAGCTACAAACTAGCGGCTGAGGTAATTTAAATTCCTTCTTACTTTGTTCATTAATGAGTGTGATTAACTTCTACATTTAACCATTAACATATTTAAATTGGATAGTGATGAATGATTGTAATATTTAAAGAGTAATAACAATCGACAGTCATAAGTTTAGGTAAGCTTTTTATCATAAAAAATCAGCATTGGTTGTATAATAGAAATAAAATTATTGGCGTCGGAAAGATATTGTAAAATGTTGAATATCTCTAAGATAGTGTATACAACTGAAATTCAGATTCAGTGTTTAAGCGGTTGAATATGAATTTGTTTTGCTAAACAAAGATACGAATATGAGTGCGATTGGAATAGAAGTACTTTTTATCTCTAATAGTTTCATTGTTGTTTGTATTTTAGTATCTATCTTATTGTCTTCTTCATATTTTGATAAGGTATTGAATTTTTAATTTTTTGATAGCAGAAACCGTATCTGCTTTCAAAAATTAAAATTATTTATTATTATTAAAAAAATGTTTCTGATAAGTGTTAGTGGAGTGGTGTCAGATATGGATATGAAAATTATATAATATTAGTTATAAGTTTATTGAGTATTTGTTTATCTTGTAGAATCCCAATTTTAATTCCATTTTTAAATTATGTGTTATTTTAGGGTGACACTTCAGTGAGCGCCTACAAAGAAAGCTTTCTAGCTTTCAAGGGTATCGAGGAGATGCCATTTATGACAACAGGAATGGAAAATTTAATTGACAAACTTATGACAGTAGATGACCTCAAACATTATATTCCCAAATTGCAAGCTATTCAAAAAGATATTCTTAAGCGTTGTATAAGCTCAACAAAAACTTTTTTGCAAAAAGGATCCAAAGGAATTTTTGTTCTATGCCATGGGGATTTTCATCGAAAGAACATGATGTTCAAGCACAGTACGAGTGGTAAATTTGAAGATGTAATGTTGGTAAGACTCATATTAACCTATTTTAATTCTCAAACTAAGTGTCAATGCATTTGTTCAATACATTATAGCTTGATTTCCAAGTATGCTATTTTGGACCAGCAATACTTGATATTATGTATGGAATGTTACTTTTTGCGGATGAAAAAATACGTATAAATCACTACGATGAAATTATTTACTATTATAGTTCAAATTTCATTGAAACTCTGAAGAAATTGAAATTCCAAGGGGAAATTCCAAATATTTCTGATTTCCATGTTGAAATTTTCCGACATAGGCACTGGGGTATGATAAATTTAATACAGTTTGTGTTAAAAAAGTTAAATACAAATAGACTTATAATGGTTTTATTTCAGAATTATTCTTGGTGAGTTCCTTTTTACCCCTTTGGTATGCTTTTTCTTCGGGAGATGTGAATCCAGAGAATATGATGACTTCAAATGATTTCAGAAGAAAATTATATGACAACGAAGATTATGTTAAAGAATTAAGAGTCCTTTTGCCTAAGATGTTGTATAGAGGATATTTAGAATAAAAAAATATATTTTTGTTATTGACATTATTTAATTTAAATATATTTATTAAAATTATTACCGCAATGAAGTGAAACAACTATTTAACCCAATAAATTTGAGTTCTACAGTGATTGTCAAAATAATTTAGAATTTAGAGTATCGGCATTTAAATTTCATGAGCTTAAGTAAATTTGAAAATATTAGAGCATACATTAACTAACTGGTTAATACAATAGTTTTCAGGTTCTATTTATGAAGTGCCTCAAAATAAGCTACGAACTCTAAACGCGAACCAATTTTGTAATGCAATTTCTCAAGACGAAGAGAATTTCAACTAAAAAAAGGGCGTTTTTAGCCGTTTCTGGCACACTTTCCACTTTTCCACAGACTACTACTCAATAATTATTATTCTTCTTCATTTTTAAATCGACGATATGATTATGATATCTGCTAGGACCGCATTTTCCAGTTCAATGCTTCATCTTTAGCCCCAGTATAAGGTGTTCAGTTTGTTTTGTTTTAATAATTTTCGGCAAGTGTATGCTCCTTTTTTTATATTTGATTTTTCTCTAATGAAATCAGTAATCTCGTGTTGTTTCAACATAGGGATTTGTAGGTACACCTGTGGGAAGGATCTGAGGTATTAATGTCGTTAGGCTAAGCTTGGTGTTCACTGTCTAGATAAGATTTATCCTTTAATTTACTTTTACAACAATCGGAAAATTGCAGCAGCAAAATTCTATTCTCTAAACACTCCATTGTAAAAGTTTTCTGCTGTACCATTAAGATCATTACTACGAATTAATTAAGTTTTATTTTATTTTTTAAGAGATTGAATAAAGTTAAACAGTTTATACAGTTAAAATCTGATGGTACAAATATATACTAACAAAAATAAATTAACAGAAATAGATTAACAGAAATAAGTACCTTTATAAAACACAATTTTTTATATTTATATTTAAGCAAAAACAATGATTATTTTATGTAGGAGTTTCGAATTATTTAATATTTACACAGGATATTACGGATTACATTAAAAATTAAAAGAACTGCAATAAGTCGAGAAAAAAAGAAAACGTAAATGAAAAGATAGAGAAGGCATACTTGGGCTTCTAGTTTAGGTTAAAAAATATGGTCTTTTTATATAATAGTCAAGTCAAAATAAATTCAAATATGAATTCCTGTAATTGTTTGCTTGTGAAACAAATCGCACAAGTAGTTTCCAACCTCTCTCACCATTTAAAATACTGATAAGCTCATCGAAAGACAAGAAGCTTTTACTAAAATAAAGCCTACGTATTTCTTGAAGAATAGGACATATTGCAATGAAGTGGCGTACGTCTTCAATTTGGTTAAGGTTGCATAAATGTGGCCTATAATTAAGTTCAAGGGTTTCAGTTCGAACCTTAAAGATTAAACTCATATCTGAGGTTGAAAGTTCCTCCCTAAAATAATTATTATCACGCAAGCTCAGATTCAAACGTCTATACGTAACCCTAGAGGTGGAATTTGTTACCCTTTCTAATTGTTGTTGATAGATTTTATCATCTACCACCGATATTAAATCATAAAAGATGTTTGTTCACTCTTCTCTGTTGCTTACATTCAGATCTAAAGAGACGCGGTAAGCCGACGCGAGCGCGTGCCAGTTTCTAAAAGGTGAATAACCACAGCGGAGTGATACCAGTAGAATTCTTTTATGTAAATTGCTATCAAATCTATGCATTACTTTCGTGAGATAGTCTGCATTGGTGGTCAACTTGTGGTAGACCAGATTCAACATATATTGCGTAATTGGGGGTATTAAAAGGCAACCGCAAAATTCATTTGAAAAGTATCTTGGGATGCTTTCAATTTCCTGAAAAAATTGGTACCCATAAACTTCAGTTCCATAACAAAGACATCTATTAACCGTTGCATTAAAACCTTTAATACGGAAAACCTTAACGGAAAGTTTTTCTTTAATATGGGCTTTCATACTTAGATTGTCAGTTATAATTAGGCCTAGATACTTAAATTCACTAACTACCTCAATATTTTGACCAATCTAAATTCCAGTTACTTATAAGGTTATCAGATCGGTTTTGAGTTCTGAAGATCATTATTTTAGATTTATTAATATTAATTTTAAGATCCCATGCATCACAAAACAGTTTCAGCTTATTAATTTGGAATTGAAGGGTCATAGTATTGTCTGAAAAGATCACCAGGTTATCCGCGTAGAGCAGGAGCTTTATTGACAAATCGCCAAAGGTTACACCTCCTTGTAAGTAATTTTCAATATCATTTATATATAAGGCGAACATCAACGGACTCAAAACGCAACCCTGTGGGACACCTGTTTCTGGTCGGAAAGCTTAAGTGGTCTTCACCATTGCATACAGTGGCAAACGTGTTCAAAAGAAGCTGTTCATAGACCTTAATGAACTTTGTTGATACACCAATAGTTGAAAGCTTATATAATAGTGAATGCCTATTGATAGTATCAAAAGCAGCTTTGAAATCTACAAAAAAAAGTGTACAATGGTTTCTTTTTATCGATAAAACGTCTTGCGATGCTTGTAAGAGCAAATATTTGATCCATTGTTGAGAGATTACCCGAAAACCAGCTTGGAAACAGCTTATAATATTATTGCTGTCTACAGTATAAGATCTGAGCAAAAAGTTTTCTTAATGAACACAAAATAAATTAAATAAATACATTTTTTGGCGCGGCAGCTCCTTAAGGAGCCAAGGCCTATTGACTTATACTCTCAACCGATCCTGTGTGTGTGTTGTTAATCTGAAAGAATAGGACTGTAGGTCCCAGTTTACCATTGAGTCCGAACGGCTACATTAGATGCACTTTTTCGAGACAAATTTTACTCTTGAAGGTAGCTATGAGCTGAATTCGAATCCAAGCTCATTCGCTTAGCAGTCCAACACACTAACCACTAAGCCATGGGGCACTACTGTTAAAGTTAAAAAAGTGGTAGAACCATTCAGGACATTTTACCAGTGGTTAAAAAGGGTAAAAGTTCCTTTTTTCCGAAAATAGTAATGTTTTGCTTTCAATACTACACATCTTTTAATTTTTTCTGCTGAATAAATTAAAATGATTCACTACTAACCAACTCATGTTGGTGTTTCAAAATTTTCCAGAATTCGCAGTTCGTAAACGTCAATTTTTAAACAGATTTTTCAACATATTGTGCTCAATTTCCTCCGAATATATTTAACTTGAAATTTTTGGGTGAATTCTTTATAGAGTAAGCATTCAATTATATACAGAAGTTTTCGTCAAAGAAGCAATATGAATATACATAGGTATCTTCAACACAATCCAGAAAAGGAGAGGCCATCCATATAAATCCCGGTACAAAGATAATGCAAAAACATCGTTTATTTGTCTCAAACATTCAAATACTAATACTCTCAGACTTGCAGACCATTTCTAAAGACATGCCAGCGAACCTAATATTCTGATCAGTAAAGTGAAGCAGCAAAGTGGGAAGTTTATAATCCCTGATTTTTATGATAGCCTTATCGAGTATGTAAAGTTCTGATAGATGCGATAAATTAAAAACGATTTGATTTGTTATTTGAAAAAAACATTCGTGTCAGTTTAGGTTCTTTAGATACTGAAAAAATGTCGTCAAAAAATGAATAATGTTCAATAGAACAAAACATATATTTAACAAATAAAACTTATCGTAAAGTTTTTCATAAATAAACTACACGCAGCTTTTGATCGGGACAGCAGTACCAATCTCTCAATAAAACCACTTCACTCAAATTTTCAATTCAAATTCTATTACGACAATTTCACAATTAATGATAATACCTTGAGTATTTTTTTGATTATCACTCAGTAAACAACTCAAGCAAAACTGATAACAACAATGAATTCTCCTCTACTCGTTTACGTCCAAGCAGTAGTATTTCGTTCTTTGATTGCTTAAGACTAGTGTACGGCTTACCAATTTCAACGCCGATGAATTGAACGCTCCAAGTTGGATGAACGAAGATTTCTTTGCCGAAGTTTTAAGAAAATGTGAAAAAACTCAAAAAACCGATCAAGTTTTGGTGTGATAATTAAAGTAACACCATTTTGAATTTTTTGTTAACTAAACGTTTTACTATTTACAAAAACAAAGATTAAGGAGGTAAATATATCACCAGCATCAGCCAAGGGGGATCACTATGCAAGCGTTATGTTTCGCGGAGTTGTTTACTATGACACAAGCCAATTCAAGGGCAAATCAAAATCGTTAATAATCAAAACGATGCCGGAACTAGAAGGTCACAAGAAGGAAGCGTTAGCTGAAACGTATATTTTTGAAACGGAAATATCAATGTATTCGGAAACGATCCCGAAACTTGAAGCTGAACTGAGGAAAATCGGCGATAGCACAGTATTGGGAATGAGTTATTATGTTTGAAGATTTATGCCAGAAGGGATATTAAGTTATTCGTGGAAGAAATTGTAGTATAGAAGAGGTAAAGGCAGCATATTTGAAGCTGGCCAAGTGGTATGCTGTTAGCTATAAGCTGGCTGCTGACGTAAGTACAATCAACAATCTTTCGTAATTATGATACTATAAATATTATTATTAAAAAAATATTATTAAATCGCATGAGATTGAGAAATTCAATTAGCGATTATATATATAGAGTATAAAAAACCTAAACAAGTTGTTAGCTTCTCTTTAAAAACTAAATTTTATATATGACTCGCTAGGGAAAATTTCGAAAAATTCATGTTTTTATAAAAATTTGTATTTTTGATGGAGTTACTTTATCCCATTCACGATTATAAGTTTTCTAGATTGAAGGTTGAGCTTTTTAACGTATGTAAAAGCTTTTCAGAGAAAGAATAACGGTAGTATATAGAATTGAAGTTTTGTGATGGTAGTATATAGAATTGAAGTTTTGTGAAACTATATTTCACTTGATGTTTAAAATACGATAATTTAGTATTTTTGTTTTTATTATTTTGTTTAATAAAGGGCGATACATCATTGACAAGCTACAAGGAAGGTTTTTTAGCTTCTAAAAATGTCGAGGAGATACCAATTATGTCGACTGGAATGGATAATTTTATTGATATACTTTAGACATTAGATGAATTCAAAGAGTATATTCCCAAATTGCGGGCATTCCAAAAAGATTTCGTCAAACGCTGCATTCGTTCATCTAAAGCTCACATGCAAGAAGAATCTGAAGGATTGTTTGTTTTATGTCATGGAGACTTTCATCTGAAAAACATGATGTTCAAGCATAATTCATGTGGAAAATATATATATATTGGTAAGAATTCTATATATTTTAAACTAATTTTCAATGTTTTTTTCTCATAATTATTTAACTTTCGATAGCTTGATTTCCAAGTATGTTATTTTGGACCAGCCATACTTGATGTTTTGTATGGATTGTTTATGCTAGCCGATAAAGAAATTCGTAAGAATCACTATGATGAAATGATTTATTGAAGAATTTATCGATGAAGTGAGAACGCTTTTGCCTAGGATGTTGTATAAAGGGTATTTAGAATAGAGGATTATTTGTAAAAAAAAAAAACAAAAAAAATTGATTCTTCGTTAAGTGATAAAAGCGGTATTAAAAATCATATTTTTCTTACTTGCAAAAAATTTATGTATGTATTGTTAAATTAAGACAAAATATCTTTTGATCAAAACAAATATAAGAAATTCGAACTTAAGTGCATCGAAAATAAATTGCACGACTGGATCGCCCGTAATTGCTGATATGTGCGGTCACATTGTAGAATAAAATTAAAGAAAATTAAAGTGAACACTAAAGCATTTATTCGATTTTTGTTCGAATAAAGTACGTTAAATTGTATTGGGTGAAATAATTTAAACGCCATTTTATTACTCTAGGAAATGTAAACAAAAATTTTTAAATAAAAAGGGGTTTTTTTAACTTAAAAAAAAATTATTCAAGAATACAAACTAAAGCACAAAAATAACAATCATTTAAAAAAAAATAATTAAAAAAAATTCACTTATCCCTTTTTCAAAATATTGATTATTGAAAAAAAAAATTAAAAATATTTTTAAAAATACAAAACAAAAAAGTTTTCGAAAAAAAATTAATGCCAGATTACTTGGGCTACCTGCATCTTCTTGAATATCAATTTTTATTGCAATCGAATCCCCAGTTTTCGAGAAAGTGGAAGAAAAAACCGTTCCTATAGGAGGTACCGTTTTTAGCCCACCATATTAATTTTTTTTTTACTAAAATATAATACATACCTACAGTAGTGAGGAAGAAATATAAGCTTTTACTATAACGCTTATATGAGAGGTACCGTTAATTTTTGAGCTAAAAAAAAATTGAAAAAAAAACTCCTCTGTAGAATGTCAAAATAACCTTAAGTTCAAAATTTGAAGACGATTGGCTCAACCGTTTAGGCTGCAGTCCAAACTACATCCGTACAGACAGACAGACAGACGGACAGAATTTTGCCAGTAACTCAAATATGTTTCTCTATCATTAATGTCATGTTTGATTGTTATCTCAAAAAATTTCAATCTGCACGAATGCATAACTTGCATTGTAGTACCTATAATCGCAACAAATCTGTTTATAATCATTTTACATATGAAAATTAACGGGAGAATTTTACTATCTAAAAAGCATAAAGCTTTCTGCAAATTACTATGTTATTTTACTTTGAAGAATCATTGCAATTCTTCGTTTGATCTCGGTCCTGGTGTTGTTTTCCAAGTTATTAGGAGACAAAATCTCTGATAGTTTAATTCTTTTTAAGCTTTCATTTCTCGGTTTCAGTCCTGTCTCCACCGCTGGAGTACTTCAAGTGAGCCATCTTGGACCTGTCTTGTTTATCAACCCCATTATTGATGTCGAGATGATAATTCAATCATCTTTACCTTAATGTGCTGATGATGAAAACATTTCTAAGGTGATCTCCTCTATAGTCACGATTCTCTCCTGCCTCAAAATTAGCTTAATTCAAGCGTCACTTGGTGCGGTAAGATTTTTTTTGAACATAACATCCCAAAAGCTAACTTCAAATGTTTTCTCGAAATGTTTTAGATCTTATCATCTTAAAAATTTTCCCAGCGGTTCACATTTCTAGAATCGAAATCGATCAACGTCGTTTTCCAGGGATGCCAAAAAACTGTCATAATCACAAAATGTGGTTTCGCTACGCCTGTGTAAAATTGTCCATTCTGCCTGCAGAAAAGGGATTTTCAACATAGACTTCAATACAACTATTATTCCTTTGACCGTCTTTGGAAGATTTGATTCGAGTCCGGTAGCCTTTACCTTTTTGGCATACAAATACAACACTGTTCCCGTTTGTAACATAATCATGTGTTTTGCCGGTACACATCGTAATTCTAGGTATTCTATTGTGCTACCTAGGAAGCTTCTCTGATGGCATATTAGTAGTGTTGCTACTGGTACTCAAAACGTATACTCATATCAGTTTAGAAGAATTAATGACATGGAATACTTCATATCGAAGTGCACCAGTTGCAAAACAAAACATTTCAAAAGGCAGTTTTTTCACTCAAACGCAATTATCTCACCCTTCAATAAATAGCTATAGCCACCCGCTAAAAGGAGCAATTTCGCGAGTTGAATACCCATGAATACCATACATATTTCGAATGCTTAACATTTCCTGTGCTTTCGACGTGGCAAGGCAATCATAAAGGGATTATTCAAATACGGATATGACACAGCTGGTTGCACTTGATGCAAACAATGCAACAAAATGTTGCAGCACTGCAACCATACCCACTCCAAGGCCCTCTAGCGAACCAGCTACATTAAATTGAAATTTACAGCTCACATCTACTTCTGAATATCTCTCGTGGGTCTTTCCTGATATTAAATGACGGAACTCTTGAAGAATTCTAAAACTCCGCGTACCTTGGTTATAAACGCGCAAACATATTTCTTCCGGTCGCTTATGCATTATTGCAAGTGCACAGGAACATTTTATAATAACGTGAAATTCTTGCCATGGAACAAAAATATATAAAATTCATTTCGCAAGCAATTCACCAACATAGAAGCCCAAATGGAAAAGGATAAATCCTTTGATGGCAACACATATATGTTTGTGATGGCAGAGATGGAAATTCACAAGTTGGCTTGTGCACACGAAAGAAAAACTTCTCTAGATCTTGTTTCACCGGAAGTGTTGTTGTTGCCATTTTTGTTAGATTTAAACTTTTCTCCGCGAAATGTCAAGACAAAAATTAAATTACATCTTAGTCTATCTAAAGAGTTGCGAACTTTTATGTCATAAGTGATCAACCTAAGGAGTACATTTGCTTTGCTTTGTTAGACACATGAACATTTTTTTCGAGTCATCCTTATGGAATTGCTAGAATTCTGGGCACAAGCTGCTTCATCCTGATAGATATGTATAAACACTTGTACATAGAAAAAGCCATAGAGAAATCAAATCAATGCTATTGTAATTAACAAGCTAATTATGCATTAAAAGTTACGATGAGAGTAGCAGAACATAATCTCAACAGTATCGACAGCTGTTAGGGAGATAGATTCCTTCTTTGGCCCCTCATGTTGTATGGAGCTCATTTACTCATTTACGCAACAGAAGATAATTAAGAGGGTTTAAGGTTTTTGTATAGCATTTCTTTTCTGTGGCTACCGCAAGTCTCAACTTAAAACAAAAGAAAAAAACTTTTTGTTAAGCTTGTTAAAATCTCATCAGAAGATTGAAACAACACACAGATGGGAGTGCTAGGACGAAGTTGGAAGACAGAAAAAAAGCTAAAGGAGGGGGAAGGACATTTGATGTTTACTTCACGCTTACAGAATTAAATACGCTTAATTAATTCCATTTTTATGTGGGCGTGCTACGCGAATTTCGTTTTTAATTGGGAAATAACATTTTAATTTTTTTCTGTTTTTGTCATCCATATTCCTTAAAAGGATGATTTAAAACTGTTAAGGCTATGGGAAGACGAAGAAGGCTCACAGCTCGCACATTTTCACAAGATAAAAGCTTCTGTTGAATAAATCTAATATTTGTACGCATGGGGAGACTGGGTTTAAGTTTTTAATGGATGTCATTTTAATTTGTGTGTCTTTACTACTACCTTTGAAGGTAGTCATGGGTAACACTTTTATGGAGAATAAAGAAAAAGGAATTTTTACTGTTTTGAAAAAAAATGTCATCCTGAGGATTTAATCCTAATTCTTTATATTCTTTATGTAATTTCTGTTAATTTTTAGAAATTGCATTAAAATATCATTTTATTGCTGAACAAACCGCTGTTGACTGTAAATTGAGTTTCGGTGTTCGTAAACGAAAATGGACACACCTTAAGGTTACAACGTTAATGTCTTTTCCATAAAAAAAAATAAATAAAACGCATTCGCATAACAAATTATCCTCTAATCTGTCCCAAGACCTTTGTGCTTAACTGCCTCTTTCTTATCTACTGTAGGCATCGTATGACCATACAATGCTTGCGGTAAATAGATAAGGGCATCTGAATTTGTCCTATTGTGCTGAATGTTTAGATTGATTTTTTTGTAAACAGGCTGTCTTATGGGCATAACACCTAAGACAGTTTGATTATTACAGAAGTTAATTTGGATTTTCACTGCGCAGTTCGACTTAATCAGAGTTGTGTTTTTGTATGTAAGTATTTTTAAATGGTAAGTGATTTATGTGTCGTGTATTCAAAGGTTCGTGGTTTAAGAAAGAATTTCTTTCACGTGTACGCCTACACTGTTCAACACAGGCCAGCTGTTTTGGCATTAAGTGAAACTCAGGTTGGAGTAAATACTGATTTATCAGAATTTGCTCTACATGGGTATAGCTTGGTGCCATTACTCTTTTCCCATCATGGTCTCGTGGTCTATGTTAGGAATAATATTGCTTGCCAGAGCCTTCCCCAATATGGACAATGTTCCAATACGGACTTTAACTTCTTATGGCTCAAATTCACTGTCCGCAAGCATGTCATTCATTATTGTTTTATTTACAGGAGTTCAAATCTTGACAGTAATTCGACTTGTAACGAGTTTGATGCACTGTCTGATTCCATCTCGAAAATTGTTTTCCTTTGTCCTCGCACTGAAATCGTTATTGCGGGCGATTTCAATGTACACAATTCCAACTGGCTCCGCTATTCTGGTCAGACAACACCCGAAGGAAGGTATGTCGAGCTCTTTGCCGGGTTACATCACCTTACCCAACTGATCGATGTATACCGGATGTTGCTGTGCAAGCCGCCCATAATCTTGACTTGTTTCTTACTTCTCACCCTGATAAATATACCATTAGTCTAACTTCTCCATTTGGCACTTCAGACCATTGTATCATTTCAGCTTATTTCTTATCCTCCACCCATCCAGTTAAAGAAAAACTTCCCACCAGGACCGTTTGGCAATACGAGAAAGCCAACTTGGACGGCCTGAATATTTTTTTCCGAAACTTTAACTGGTCACTATGCTTCCTCGATAGTGACATTGATGCCAGTGCTGAAATGATCACAAATGTGATTCTTCTAGGGATGCGTGCTTTTATTCCTAACAGAGTAAAAAGCATCCAACCTAAAGAAAAGTCTTGGTTTAATTCTGAGTGTAAAGAAGCTATCAGGCTCAAAGAAGTAAGTTTCCGATCTTACAAAGCCAACCCTACAGAGGAAAATCGGAAAAAGCACAAGCAAGCAAGGAAGTCATGCAACTCCGTTATTGAAAGAACTAAATTTTTGCATGACCAAAAATTACGGCAAAAAATTCTGCAGTGTCCCAAAGGCAGTACAAATTTTTGGTCATTTGTAAAAAAATATAAAAAACTTAGTTAGTGGCCTTGTATCTTTTTCAGTAGAAGCTTTCTCAATTCAGTGTCGTGATAATATACACAGGCGCCACTGTTTTGGAAAAATCTAGTTTATAAGCCCTGTACTGACAATTTTTATTGAACAGACTAAAGTACAGTCGAACTTCAAAAGCCGCTTATATCATTAGATATTCCTATACTATATGAATGGTATAATAATCTAACATAGCTACTTAGCAATTAGCTAAAGTTGTTCTGATACTCAAAGCCGGTAAATGTTGTGTTTATCTGAAAGTTCTTAGAACTATCATACAGCCTATAAACATTAAGTCTTAAATCTCTACGAAGATTATTTATCAAAATCCACCTGGCTAATGCCATAAACCCTTTTTACCTCTACAGCACCTCACGTTGAACTTTAAAATACTCCTTACACCACAAAGCGTATACTCTGGTTGCATTCCTTCACATTGAAGGCGTTTTCATAAGTGTCGGCGGTGATGTAATCACTTAGACGGTGAAAAAACCTGAACGTATAGATCTCACTGGAAGAGTTTATATGAAACTTTTGTAAAAATTAGAATCAGAAACTCATCCGTAGAAGACTTTTCTACAAGAAGATCTGCTAGTAGAGGTACAACGCAAAGCGGTATCGCATCCTCTCTTCTATTGAACATAGTTAATGCACTTCTAATCAGCCTAGAAGCAGATGGACTTTAAATGATTGCATAAGTTGATCACGTCAGTTAAGCGACTTTAAACCATTTCGGAAGTCATGCAAATTGACATTGAAGCCTAAAATATCATGACTCTAGCGCATAAATCAGGGTGAATTTGATCGATGGCATTGGTTATAATGGCTTTGAGGACCGCTGTGGTTTGTGGCCTATTTGCAGAGACTTAAGATAGCGACTTAAGAAAACCCCACAAGAAAAAGTTTAATGGGGTCAAATCACACGATCTCGGTCTCTACATGAGATGACCAATGTTCATCTTACAGAAAGAAAAAAATGGCTCTCACAAGCAGTGGCTATTCGGAATTGTCGCCTTTAAAAACTTCAGTTCCATAATATTCTGTACTTGATCCTCTGCTATTATCATTATTTATCAATGACTTGCCATCAGTCTGTCGAAACGTTTTATTGCATCTATAATCATGCATATGTTTGACCATGCCCTCAAATCGCTCGTGCAGAATGACCAATGCTCTGTGGCCCGGTCCTATTAAACCAGATCAAATTCAGGTTAAACGAAGTTGTTAATCATCAACTAATAACCTTCGCCGTTGACGGTGATGACCTAGCCAACATCGTTATCAAAGAAATATGGACCGATGACGCCGCCACCCCAAAATTCACACCAAACAGTGACTTTATCGGGATGCATTGGACGCTCTTGGATCTCATCTGAATTGGCATCGTCCCAAATTCGACAATTTTGTTTTAATAACGTACCCATTCATCCCGAAATGAGTCTCATCGCTTGATGATTTTTCGATGAAAATTAGGCTCACTTGCCAACTGCTCCAGAGAACAGAACACCCATTTTGATAAAACAATTTTATCATTTGCACATGTTATTGAACGCTATATCCATCCATGGTGATTTGCAAAATAGACTAAATAAATGACAGCCAATTTGACAGATGTAGCTTCAAAAAGATGGCCGCTATCAACTATCAAAGTTGGGAAATCCGTTTTGGAAGAGCCTTAACTGGACACTGCTCAATAGGTAGACATGCAACTAGACTCCGTTTCCTCTTCAATAACTTCTTCAACTTCTTGTTTTCGATGCAGAGGAAACCATATGCAGAGCAGGTGACGAGCAGCGATCCGATAAACATAAATAGTTGATATTAATCTTCGCCGCCTTTTAAAAAGCTCCAGCGGGTTAAATGAGTGAAAGAAGCCTAGTGAGTCAGTTAAATCCTGACAGCAGCTATAACTTAACCTTAACCTTACATATGTTATAAAAACACCCAAAAGTCCACAACATTAAGTTGAATAAAACAATGGTCAACATTGTCGACCGCGGAAAACACTCGTAGCAAAAGAAGAATCGTGGCAGATGTCATCCGGACGTGAGAACCAGAAAAATCAGAAAAAATCTGTTCTTCTTTCTTCTTATGTTGGCTCAACTAGAGCGTGGTGCTCCTAGGCCTTGCTCAAAACGCCCCTCCAGCTGGCTCGATCCCTTGCCTGCTGTCTCCAATTTCGCACTCCAAGTTGGCGGAGGTCTCCTTCAACCTGGTCGCTCCATCGAAGATGAGGTCTACCTTGGCTTCTGACTCCCTCTGGTTTGGCTTTGAAGACTTTACTCGCTGGAGCGTTGGTGTCCATTCGCTCTACATGGCCCAGCCATCTTAGTCGTTGGACTCTAATTTTTCTGGCTAAGCTTATGTCGCTGTACAGCTCGTATAGTTCGTCGTTGTATCTTCGTCGCCAAATGTTGTCTTCTCGGTTTACGCAAATAGGACCATAGATCGTACGCAGAACTTTTCTCTCGAAGACTCCAAGTGACTTTTCATCCGATTGGGAGAGGGTCCATGCTTCTGCACCATATAGCAGGACCGGGATGATGAGTGTTTTATATAGTGTCTCCTTGGTTCTTCTCGATAGGGCTTTATTCCTCAATTGCTTATTCAGCCCAAAGAAACAGCGATTAGCAAGAGTTAGTCTGCGTTTGATTTGATTGTTGTTGACCGAGTTTACAGCAGTACCCAGGTAGACAAATTGACTGACTACCTCGAAGTTATACATATCAATGGTCACATTTTGACCAAGCCGGTGGTGGGATTGGGCTTTTGTTGATGAAAGCATATACTTCGTCTTGTCCTCGTTTATTTTCAGCCCCATTCTGCTTGCTGCTGACTCCATAGTAGTGAAGGCGCCGGTAACTGCTCCTTTGTTCTTCCTATCACGTCTATGTCGTCTGCAAACCCAAGTAATTGTGTCGATTTATTGAAAATGGTGCCCGATGTACTGGCATGGGTGCTCCGTATTACATTTTCAAGCTGCATGACAGCGCGTCTCCTTGTCTAAGCCCTCTGGTGGTTTCGAAGGTTTCAGTAGAGTCTCTACGCTGCTTTAAAATCGACGAACAGGTGGTGGGTGTCGATGTTATATTCTTGGGTTTTCTCCAGGATCTGGCGTAATGTGAATATTTGGTCGGTGGTAGATTTTGCAGGTCTGAAGCCGCATTGGACCTATTAGATCATCAGCAAACGGCTTGAGACGTTCACATAAAACGCTTGACAGGATCTTATAGGCGATGTTTAGAAGACTAATGCCTCTATAGATCATCAGCAAACGGCTTGAGACGTTCACATAAAACGCTTGACAGGATCTTATAGGCGATGTTTAGAAGACTAATGCCTCTATAGTTGGTGTATGCTCCTGACCAGTTCATCTCCAGCGTATTTAAAAAGCTCCGCTTGTAGACCATCGTATCCAGCTGCTTTGTTCATCTTTAGCCTGGTGAAGGCTACTTTGATCTCATTTTGGTCGGGCGGGTGCAGTTTGTGGTCGTCATCTAGATTAACTGGTACAAGTTGATATTGGGCGGGATCTTGGCTGTCATCGCCATTTAATAACTGGTTAAAGTAGTCTCTCCAGATGGCTAACATCGCCTGCGTTTCCACAATGGTGTTTCCATCCTGATCTTTGCAGGGCCCAGGGCGACTTGTGAAACCTGATGTAGACTGTTTCACTCTTCTGTAGAAGTTTCGCACCTCTTTTCTGCAAAAACATCTCTGCATCTCCTCGACTTCGCGTTTCTGGTGTTCTTTTTTCTTCCTCCTGAGTATGCGTTTCTCATCCTTCCTTCGCTCAACATAAAGATTTCTGGTGGCTCGCGTATCTCTCTGGGGCCACGACTTGTATGCCTCTGTTTTAGCTTTGTTTGCCTGAGCACATTCGGAGGCGAACCAAGGGTTTCTAGGGGAAGGCTGTGAGAAACCTAATACCTCTGACGCAGTATTTCTTATGGCTTGTTGGCATAGCTGCCATTGGTCTTCCGTGTTCATATCATCAGTCGAAGGATTTCTCGCAAGCTCAAGGGATACGCGGTCTGCATAGGCAGCGGCGGTCTCTTCCGATTGAAGTTTTCCAACATTGAATTTCTTCGGCGTAGTTGGTGTTCGCCTGAGAGCTTCCATTGAGATCCGCACTCTAAGCTTTGCACCGACTAGGTAGTGGTCCGAATCGATGTTTGCTCTTCGGAATGTACGGACATTCAAAATGCTGGAGGAGTGCCTTCCGTCAATCGCAACATGGTCAATTTGGTTGCAGGTTCGACCATCTGGGGATCGCCATGTGCCTTTGTGGATGTCGGGACGTGGGAAACGCGTGCTACTCAGCACCATGTTTTTTCCCGCTGCAAAATCGATGAGCCTGAGTCCGTTATCGGAAGTGGTGTCGTACAGGCTGTGTTTTCCGACCGTCATACCAAAGATGCCCTCCCTCCCAATTTTGGCATTAAAGTCTCCTAAGAGGATTTTAATGTCATTTTTGGGGCATTGCTCATAAGTTTTGGCGAGGAGCTAGTAGAAACTTTCTTTGGTAGCGTCGTCTTTCTCTTCCGTAGGGGCATGGGCGCTTATGAGGCTCAGGTGGTCAACATTGTTGGTTTGGTCATCCGAGGCATATCTTGCATTTTTCATCACAATAAATTTTCCCTTTCATGACCGGCTTGTGAGGCCTGTGCATGACGTGTAGATCGTGTTGGTGGTTGGATATTCAGAGCGTATCTTTCGTCCTGCTCCTAGTTCTTGAGAAGAGAACTCAGGTATCTACAACCAATGGATCCGATGGATCCAACGCTCGTCGTTAGTTCACCTTTCGGCTATCCAGCGGGCACCGCAGGGAGGTGACGATGCGATTTTGCCCACCCAGAAAAAATCTAAGTATAGTATAAATTTAGAAAAGAACTTGAAATGATTGCTAAAACGTATTCTTATGTTACCAAAAAAAAAAATCTAAGATAATGTCACATATTCTTAATAACTTTTTTCTGACAGAATCGGCAAGAAAAGTTCATTTTTAGCCTCTATCAGACAATATTCAAAAAGGATCCAATTCCTCATGTTAAAACCACCCATGCTATATTTAGCCTCCAAAATTCAATTCAACTTTGAAAACATTTACCTTAACCACTCATGTAAGTATAGAACGTAAAAGTACATCCTAGTCCCATTAAAACGATTCTTTTGTTTCAGCCTAACCAAAAAAAATAAACCTAACCCGAGAACATAAATAGACACTTCAAAACCATTCACGATGAACATTAAATTGTGTATTTCAAATGTAGAAGTTTTTGATGCATAAAGTTATTGTTTTCCCTGTTTACCATTTAAAAGTACACACAACATATTTTGACAAATTAAATTGATTCGGGTTGTTGTTAACACGAATACCATATTCTGGATGCAAATTCTCAAAATTCAGACACAAAACTGTGGCCGACACTGAGTAATTGGCAAATAATTACATGCGATAACTTTATGAGGTACAACTTTGCCCAGTTGGGTCAGCTAGTTAGTTAACTTCCTTCCGATTATGCAAGCTCATTTCCGTTCTAAAGTTCGAATGTTACAGAGTGTTAAAGAAAGTTGATGAAGCTATGGCATCAAAAACATATCCAAAGTAATAACATATTACATTTTTTGTTCTGCGAGGGGGGCTGTTGAATGATTATGTAATTACCCTGTTGTGCGAATGAAAATTAATTTTCCTTATTTTTATATCAAAAGCAAAATAAGAAAACATAAATTGTCTTTTTTAATAAGCCTTTGCAAAAAAAAAATCTAAAATCGAGAGGACAGAAGCAAAAAATTTTTGAATAAAAGCAAATGCATTGTGTTCTGGGTCCTTGTCAGGATGATAATTAAAATTTGTATGATTTTTTTTGCTTCATTCAGGGACTTTCAGGGATTTGTAAGGGTAGGGAAAGATCTTATTAAAAATGTAATGAAATGATTATGAATTATATCGTATAGGTAGGTATATTATATTCAAATTGGAATGTCTAGACGTTTTTGCGTTAATGGCATAGTCAAAGGATGGGAACAAAAAAATTTACAGGTGAAGCGAATTTACATTGCTGAAAACCTATTGTTTCGAAGGTAATTTTGTTTTTGGATATTTATAAAATGTTTATTTTATAATAAGTTTGGTGTTTGCTCCGCATTTAAAGCAAATTTACTTTAACTTGAAAAAGCTGGTAAATACTTGGCGAGTTGTGACCGCTCTGTTTGTTTCTGTCGCAACAATTCACTTCATCTCATTGCTTACTGACAATTTATAAAACTGTCTGTCCTTTAGCGTGATGTGGTGAGCAATTTTTTTCGTTGGCAAAACTTCACAAACTTTTAGTTAGTTTATTGTAAAAAAATGTGTCCTATATGTTTCTCGAGTAAATATCCTATTAATTAAAAAAAGATTTGTTCAAATTCGTTTGGTCGTTCTCGCATGATGCGCATACAGGCGGAAACTACTTTAATTTGATTATATACAGGGTGTTTTCTTAGCTGCATGAGAAGTTTCATGGTTGTTGTCTGTAGTTTGACAGTGCAGAATGTCAAACTGCGTTGACATTTCTGTTCAGAAAGGTTTGACAATTTATCATGTAAATAATAAATTTGTTCGCGAAATTCATAGAATATTTCGTCTATTTTACGGTCAACACAAACAGCAATTCGTGCAGTCAATAAGCAAAATTGCCGTGGAAATCCTCAAGCTATTAACGAATCACCATTACATCCATTAAAATTGACTGTTTGGTGCAGTTTACACGTTGGCGGTCATCGGTCCCGAAATTAGGAAGGAGCTGCCGTTACGGTGAATGGCGAACACTACCGATCCATGCTGACTGACTTAATGTTTCTAAAAATTAATCAGCTAAACTTCGACGAAATTTGGTTCCAAGAAGACGGAACAACTTGCCATACAGCGCGCTTAACCATCAATTTATAGCAAAATCCATTTGGTAACAACTTTACTCCCAGAAGTGGTCCTGTTAATTGGTCTCCTCGATTACTTTTTATGGGGATGTTAAGTCAAACGACAAACCAGCAACCCTTGAACCATTGGTTGGAAGCCAATATTTAAGCTACCATTGACGTCATACGGCCAGATTTATTGGAAAAAGGAGTGACAAAATTGACTGATCGAATGGACATATGACGGAAATCATACTTTAAAAATAAATGCCATGGAACTATCTACCAGATTATAATTATAAAAAAATCATTCCAACAAAAACCCTTTTTCATGATAAAATACGTAAGTGGGCCCACTTTCATAGTGGTTCATCGACTACTACTCGAGTTTTGCAAACAGAAACATACAAGAAGGAGAAGGTTTAAAAGGAGATGCCGATGCACATTGATTTAAATCTTCTGAACTCAGATAGGAAAATAGAATTAGACAAAATATTCCACATTCTTGTTGTACGGCTAAAGAAAGAATCTCTGTACTTAACGACATAGATTAAGACCGAAGTAGGGCTTAAGGGTAAATTGATTGATATTTTTTTATGAAAATTCACATTTCTTCGTTTCGAAAAGAAAGGCATGCATTTCCACATTTTAATTGAAAATGGTTTAATCTATCCTAAGAACCTTCCTTAAGATGTTAGAACCATTACTGCCACTTTTTACTTGCGATTATAGGGACTATAAGGCAAGCTTAGGGTTCGTGAATATTAAAAAAATTGAGATAACAATCAAACATGACATTACGATCATAGAGAAGTCTAAAACAGTGATCGAGAAAAAATGTCTGTCTGTCTGTCTGTCTGTCAGTATGTATAACGAGCTGCAGCCTAAACGGCTTAAGCGATTATCTTCAAACTTGGTGTGTGTGATTATTTTGGCATTCCCTAGAGGAGAAATTGAAATTTTATTTTTAGCCCTAAAAATAACGGTACCTGCCATATGACCGTTTAGGAAAATCTTTTTTTTTCAAAAAAGGCTCCAACGATTTTAATGAAAATTTTTGTTGGTATTGGCTATCATTTGATTAGAACCACATATACGGGAAAAGTCTATTAACGGGACCTTTCATATAACGGTTTTTTTAGTTTTTATCTTTCTCGGTTACGGATCTATGGATTTCTATCAAATTATATATTTAAGAAGATCTAGGTAGCCGAATTAATTCTGCATATCAAATTATTTATTTTAAACTTTATAATAACTTTATAATCACATGTATTTTAATAAATTATAAAAAACTGCATACCAAAATTTAAAAAAATAATTTTTTTTTCAAAAAACTAAAAAAATAAAAAACAGGATTATATCAGAACCTGGTCGAATTACATTTTTCATAAACTCCTTGTTATTTAACACATGTGATGGCATACTTCATTTTTACTTAAAACCGTTAAATATTGTGGTTTTTAATACTTTTTATATGTTCAAACTGTGTTATTTTCAACGCAAATGTTACTTGTTTCTGCCAAAGATCTTGCTTTCCAATGTAATTAGGCACATAAGAGCAAGTACGTGCGACCCAGTCGTGCCCATTTTTTTATATAAATCGATGCGTTACAAATTTTTAATTGTTTTTGTGTTCTTTTAAAGATTTTGTCGATACTTGTATTACAAATTTTAAAAAAAGTTCATTCTTGATAACACTTTCCCTCCTTGCTCAGTCCATCTGTGGTAAGAAAAATGATTGAGTTAATATTCTCCTTTGACATTTTATATGTATGTAGATTACATTCACTTTATTTGATATCTAAGAATAGTGTTTAAGTAACGTGTCCTTCTGCTCCTTAACTAGGCTATGTATATAAAATACGTACTAAAGAACCCTAAACAATATTAATTCAAAACGAAAGTAGTCATTTTGTTTCAATTTGTTTAAAGGAAAAAAAGAAAAATACTAAAATATAGACACAACAAAAAAACATTTCAACACAATCCCTCCCGCATTATGTTAGATGAAGATATTTCATCTGAAGCCATCCTCGTTCTATTAGCATTATCTCTACATCCTAGCCTGCGTTTGACAAGTTATCTTCATTAAATGAAATAAATTGCCCAAAGGAGAGTTCTAATATGAACCCATAAACAATGCGATAAGCGACGTCGTCTTGCCTGGCTTTTGAACTTTTGAAAGCCTTTATCCCGGCGCTCATCGTACGACAAAGGCATAAGGTATACAGACTGCAAGATGATAAAGAGAAGCTTTTTCTTAACCGGCAAGTGCCATGTAAACCTAACCGTGAAAATGCGGTAGAAATTCATTTATTTACGCGCAGCGTTTTCTCTTCTTACAGAAATTCATAACATATGTTGTTCTGTATTCACCTGCAAAAGAATTATGGTTGCCATTTGGGTAGGTTAAGTTTTTCGATTTCTCCAAGACAATTTAATAAATTTTTAATTTATATAAATGTTGGTCCTGATTATGTTTTGGGTAAATAGACTTCAAAGTTCTATTTCACTGAAATCTTTTTCAAGAACGAATGGCTGATCACCATATTAATTTCTTATTTCGAAATGTTTTTAAACATATACATATATTTAACTTCATAGAAACCAACTGCCTTCTCATTACAAAGAAAAGCTCGCCTTTTTTAACACTTTCGACGTCTCTAAATTTCTATAAAGTATTCCCGATTAGATCGTCTCGGCAAGGGGCCACCTAGTAATCAAAATAGCCTTAGCTACTTCTAACAAAATTAGCTATCTGCTTCTGAAACAACCTCAGCGGCATTGGGGAGTGATTAAAATACCCTTTGTTAGTCCTTTAAACATCAGCTATCTGCCTGTAAAATTTCCTTCAAAATCGGAGCATATATATTTTCAAAAAAAAATATGACACCAGCGCCACCTAGTGGTAAATAACATAGCCTTACTTACTCCTTACAATATCTGCTATCTGCCTGTGAAAGTCCCATCAAAATCGTTCCATAATTAAGAATTAAAAAAAAAAAGACCCCTGCGCCACCTAGTGGGTAATATTTAAATACCCTAAGTTACTTCCTAGACAATCAACAATCTGCCAGTGAAAGTCCCGGCAAAATTGGTGCAGCAAGACAGACAGACAGACAAAAATTAAAAAAAAAAATTGAGTTTTTGTTATAATTACTATAATTTTTTTTTTATAATTAACGCGCGCACAAGTAATTATGTGTTTCCCTTTTAATGTAGAACACACTGCGCGGGCATTAGGAAGATAGGGAGGGGAGAGATAGGAGGTGTCGATTAACATTGGTTTTGAATGTTTGTAGATCAAAATGGTTTACCCGCCGGGTAAACTATTCCAAATTCGTGTTGTTCGGCTAAAAAAAAGAATCCCTATATTTCACGGTACGTCGGAAATTGGGCTCAAAGTTGAACTGATGAGCATTCCTTGCGAGACGAGTATTACGGGAGAAACTTTTAAGGGGAGGAATGCAACTAAGGAAAGACATGAAACATTGCGTCGGTGTTCGAGAGGGGCAATTGATTCAGCGGCAGTTCTATTTCCTATCAATCTTAACGCTCTATACACTTTCATATGCATCATGTAAAAAGCCGTTATTTTGATATTAAAAACAGATAATTAATTTTTGTTAATGTGTATAGTTTAACGCTCAACACGTTAATAGTCAAACTTCCAAATTATTGTGATTAAGATCTTTCAACATTTTCTACACAGCAGATGTTTCATGACCGGCACCAGGTAATCCAGTATGACAGATATGTAATACATCTCAAATCTCTCAGTTCCTCCTTATAAGTTTACAAGTGTTCACAATGAGGCAAAAGATCGTGGTTCTGTTACGTTACTAGCAAATTACTGAGGCGCAAAATATTGTACGCTGTAAAGCATTCAAATTCACAATATCTTCAAGTGGCAACCATACCTGCAGCAAACCTTTCATAACTTACGTCCCCACTTCTAATGAATTTCGCATTGTACACCTCTGCTCTGCGTTGGTGTAATGCCCTTGTTATAGGGAACATAATTTATGGAAGTAGCACTTCCTTATTAATAACACAAGGAATTGCCATTGTCATTATGCTCTTCAGGTGGAAACTGGAAATTTTCTTTCCTACTTTTCGTCTTCATCTCGTACCTTTAATATTAACTTTGAAAAGGAAAATGTCGGTTTATATATACATACGACGCTATATAAAGCTGTTGTTCGCCCTTAACACTATTCTTCTCCTTGAACCCCAAGGATAAATGGGTTCTGTTTAAGTCCTCGTCAAGAAAACGACTTCTATGCTCGAAACCGACAATAATCTCGCACCTGGAGTGGTTGCGTTGGTAAGTAATTACAAAACTTGATGCAATTATATTCTTCAGCTAAACGGAAGTATATACTTGTACATATTTATATAAAATTCAATGTCTTAAAGATATGTCAATCTTTTGTTTTACCTTGAAGATATACAGTGCTATGATATAATCACTAGTTTTATGTAGAGTAAACATTTAATCCGACAAAAGCACTCAAATGAGTATTTCCATAAAACTCACATTACAAGCAACATAAACTTTTGCCTGAGTGTTAATTGATTCTGTGAACTTTTTTTTGCACAGCACGCTTATATTTCGTCTCAAATGGAATTGCGAGTTAAGTGATCATGTTTTGGATTATTTCCAATAATAATAATAAAGTATTTAAAAAGCAGCTCGGATTTAAACGAGGAACGTTAAGACAATGAACTTTGATTGAGTTTTTCTTTATTTAATCAGCTTATAAATAGTTAACGTTTTATTATTATTAGAGAGAAAATTCTCTCAATTTGCTATTACTAATTACAGTAAATGTGTTGATGAGAAACAGGTTTATAAAAAAAATATGTTATTTGAAATGGCATTGACATTTAAATAGATTGTTTAGCAAAATTCAAAGTTATTACTTAATTGTTTAACATTATTTGGTAAATCAATGAAAAGTTTGAATCATTTATATATCAAACTGTTTTGAGGTCTTGCATTTACAAATGTTTGGAGTCTTAAATTCTCTATTTCTTAAAAAATATAATCCTTCGAAGGAAACCTACTTTTTTTCAAATTTTTGTTTAAAATATATTGAGCATGTTGTTCAATAATTACACTTAGTACTTTATTTGTAATACTTGTTCGACAGTTTGTTGATCTATAGTTACGTTAACATTAACACTATCATCTAAAACCATACACTTTGTTTTTGAAACATTCAGTTTGAGTTTATAAGCTTTAAACCATATATTTGAAATATCAAGGTATTCTTTTCACAGCAACAACAAAAGTAATGAATCATCTGCAAACAGAGCAAGCTCAAAGTTCATAATACTTAATACCATGCATCGAAAACTCAATACTGTCTTCTGTCGTTAAAGCGTAACATACCCCCAATGTCATTGTCCATGAATGGCACTTACATCGAAGAAACCGAAAAGCTCTCAGTACTCGGTATGTGTGTCAACGACGACCTCCGTTGGAACGACCATATATTTGAAATCGCTAAGAATGCTGCTAAGTGCTTAGGTTTTCTGTATCGGTGTAAGAAGTATTTTTCCCCATCTGATCTGGCTACAATTTATAAAGCGTTTATACGCCCTAAACTCGAGTATAACTCCCACCTCTGGGCAGGTGCTTCACAAACATCGCTTCACTTGCTTGATAGAATACAAAATAGAGCGTTAAGATTGATAGGAAATAGAACTGCCGCTGAAACAATTGCCCCTCTCGAACAGCGACGCAATGTTTCATGTCTTTCCTTATTTTATCGTTTCTTTTATAAAAAATGTTCACTCGAGGTAGCCAGCTGCATTCCTCCCCTTAAAAGTTTCGCCCGTAATACTCGTCTTGCTAGGAATGCCCATCAGTTCACCCTTGAGCCCAATTTCGGACGTACCGTGAAATATAGAAATTCTTTTTTTAGCCGTACAACACGACTTTGGAATGGTTTACCCGGCGAGATTTTCCCTTGCCATTTAAATATGCAAACATTCAAAACCAATGTTAACCGGCACCTCCTATCTCTTCCCTCCCTAACTTCGTAATGCCCGCGCAGTGTGTTCTACATTAAAAGGGAAACACATAATCCCTTGTGCGCGCGTTAATTATAAAAAAAAAAAAAAAAAAAAAAAAATTTACACTCTTTAAGAACAAAAATCAGAAGAATGTGACGTCACACGCATAATCAGCCAAAGTGAGCATACCTTGTATTTCTGTGTGTATCATGCTTAATACAAGAGCGACATCATTAATTCCATACTTTCATAATTTCTCCAGCTAAATATTAAGATCAATTGACTCAAAAGCTCCTTTAAGGTAAAGAAAAACGCAAACAACTTTCTTATCTTTAGAGATAGATTCTTTCCACCTTATTAGTACTTTATTTACTGGAGATTCACAAGGAACATGTAGATTGATTTTTAATAATTATTTTATTGTCGTTCAGATATTTTGAGAGTTGTTTATATGTATGTATGTACATACTATTTTTTCAGAACTTTTTCGTAGACAGACAATGAAATTGCCCTAAATTCTTCGTGGACTGTGGAGGACAAATAGAACATATGTAAGAAATGAACCAGGAGACATGCAGAAGTCCATTTGTATTCCTGTGGCATCTGTCGGCGAAATGTCGGTCCTATGTCAACAGATTCTCTTGGTTATTGGGATTTCAAATAAACATATGTACATACTTCGACACAAACACAAAGAGCGGTAATTTGTGGGAAAACATATGTACATTGAGGCATGGTAGGATCATGAATTGTTTATGAAACATTTAAGAAAAATATTTCATGTTTTTTTCTTAGGTTTTTCCTTAGGTACTGAAACGAAGACGAAATGGTCCGCATAAGGCTTGACGAAGTAGAGCAACTATATTAAGAGTTGAAAAAAGAAGTTCATCTTGTTTTCACAGAAAATAAAATCTTAAAAAAAATCCACTTCTTTATAAGCCAGGCTAGCTCCTTTCGGAGAACATTCAGTCTTTAAACAAAACGAAACAATATGAACCAATAGTCCCAGCAAGGATAAATTCTCAACTACCAATCAACATCGGCGAACAGAGCAGACTATAGCACTTTTCTTATAAGCCAGAAACCAAATTAGTAAAGAAGGTCAAAAAAGAACAAAACGACTTATTTGCAAGTACTTGTGCTTGTCAAACTCTAAACACAACTTCCCCAGATCCGCTAACTTTAGTTTTCTCCATGATTCTAAGGAGGCTTATAGACCAAAGTTAGAAAATATAAAATTATATTTAAGAAATTGAACAAGATCACAGCCTAAGGCTTTTTAGCCCCAAATTAGTCTCAACATAATGCAAGTTTGTTTCGTAAACATAAAATACAGTATTGCACTCCTTGATACAAGTTACAGAAAAGAGGTTTCGTAAATCCTTAAAAAACAATCGAACGAAGGACACTCTTTTTGGCTAAAACGCTACAAATTTTTGATTTCTTTATCACAAAAGGATTAAATAAAGACTAAAAAGCTCAATGAAAGCTTTGATTCGAATGGTTACTCATTAGTTATGTATTTTTTTTTTATACAAAAATACAACAAACTTACAACAATGACAAAAGTCGTCTGTTGGGTAGTTACATTTTATTTTAAATGACTGCTTGAATAAAAATTGTTTTATATTTTATTTTAATTAAGAAAAATTATTATTGATTATATTCTTTAATAAGTTCATTACGATATGGTAATACTATAGTGAGCCTTTCATAATCAGTACTTCTTTCTCCATTCAGTATATCGATAATTTCAGCTTCTGTTAAGGAAGAACTATGAAAGCACTTCAACCTAAATTCTCTATAACCTAGACATCTACCTTAGAAGTGCTGGATGTTCTGTTCAAACCTTAAGTTGGACACAAACCTATTGCCGTTTAAAAGAATTAGGTCGCATCTTGCCTTAAAAATCCAGGTAATTTTGTGGATTTCGGAGTCATCGTTGATGTAACATTGTCCTCTTGATTGATCCAGATACTTAAAGATTCTAGTGCTGCTTTCAGATGCCCTCCGTTCATTTTCCATTATGCTTCCTGATTTCAGTTGTAGTAGTAGATCTTAGCTTTTTTGTGCCCATGCACTGTTATCAATATCTCTCTCATCCCTTTTTCTTAAGGGTTAACTTCTAGGCCCCATTTTTCACAGTAAGCTTCTAGTCGTGTTATCATCTTCTGTAACACCCTGACATCATCCGGCAAAATGACCATATCGTCAGCATATAGCAGTACAGATGATAACAGGACTAGAAGCTTACTGTGAAAAATGGGGCCTAGAAGTTAACCCCTAAGAAAAAAAATTGCATCCAATATATAAAAAAAAAGAGTTTGTTGTCTTGTCTGTAAAGTCGATTTACGGACGATAATTTTACGTGATAACGTCATAAGAAAACATTGATGGCAGCAACACTAACATACAGCCCGTTAACTCACAGCCATAAACCCTCTGTTAAATCCACACACACACACACACACCAATATCTACATCTACTTTCTACTGTAGTAAAACTCCTCCTTTTTTGTATTTCTTTTTCTCTTCTTGTTCTTTTTGAGTTTGATTGGAATTATTTTGCACCTGTTTATGTTCGCCTGGTGCTTGCAATCGATTTTGGTTGAAAGAACCGCAGTATCGCTGCGTGCGTTACTTTTCTTATCAGTATGAGTCTTATCAGCATGAGTCATGTTATTTCGTATGTGTAGCCTGTCATCGATTTATAAGACGTTATCACGTTAAAAAAAAAACATTTAGGCGCTTTGCAGAAGGAAAACACTCTCAGTAAAACAACAGTGTATCATTTGTTATCAAGAAAATTGTCGCATGCGAAATCAAAGAACTTCTACTCGAAAAAAGCACGCAAAAGATGGGGGCATTCTCGCACCCTTCTAAAAAACAGGTTCTGTATAACCTCGTTGAAAAACTCAAAAATACAATTGAAAATGGAAATGGGAGGGAGGCAATCTGTACAAACCCATTGTTGAAATCCTCTAAGACAGGAGTTGTTGAATGATACTGGCGTTATATATATAATGATATATATGTACATGTATATAAAACAATCAATTTATAAAAATTAAGATCTTATTATTGCTGCAATAGATTTTCATATTTATAACGTCAATGGAAGAAGCCTAAGTAACGGTTCCAAGACTGGAAGAACTCTAGTAGAAAAGAAATCTTACAGGCTTATATCGTTATTATTAATAATTTAGAAGATCTTCGATCTTTCCAAGATCATCCGCATACCAGTCAAAGAAAAAGGGCTTACAAATTACGTTCTTTCATACATTGTGAAAAAAATTTAAATTGAAGATTTACAAATATAATACAATAAATAAATTAGAAACCATTAAGAACTAAGTTTTTTGTTGTTTGAAACATTTACGAATACGCTTCTCTTAATTACCTTAAAAGCTACTCACACATAGTGACACAAAATATTATTGCATATGTATGTATATTATATGATTTAAGTTTTTCAATTTTTTCTTATTCAGATTTTAACATCTGATTAACCAAATACTTCCGAATATGATATATATGTACTTTTATATTTTTATAAATATATGTATATTTTGTATATTTAATATAGAATAAACTCACCGTTACATTTCTAAAATCACAGCCCATTTATTACTTTGAAGTATTTCTTGAAAAACACACACGCACAAATCACACTGCATAGATTTTTAATATATTATATTTCCTTAAATTTAACTTTTATTCATTTACATCGCAATTTTTTTGAAACAAGAAAAAACACTACATTCGACACACAGCACTTTTCTTGCCGTTGCAATTGACAACAGAGACAAAACTAACAATTGATTATTGATTTGCTTTTCACTTCACAAAATATTAATATAGTTTTAATTCTTTTTGATTTTCACACTTAAGAAAAACACTTCATATTTATTTTTTTGCAAAAAAAAACGTGACTTTTTATCACAAAGAACGGTAGTTCATATAACTCTGCGGTAGTTCGTGTAACTCTGCCATTGTTGAATGTTGACCACTATATTTCCATCTGAATCATCCAATATAACAGTAAATTAAAAGGTGATGGATTGACTCTTATAATCTCTTTTACACCCATCGTCAAATCATAATGTGACATGTAACGGAGTATTAAGGCGAAAGAGTTCAGAAGTGTAATTGGAAACACAAAAACAAAGAAATTTGTCTGTATTCTCTCCTTCTTCACACAGAGATTTTCAATCCACCCAGCTCCCACTGTATTTGTATTGTCTATTGTGTTCGATAACTGATAGCTCGATCGTGCGAAGGCAAATAATAGCAATAAACTATTCTTGCTTCTTTAACACTTCCCAGAATATGGCATGTGTTGTATATAAACAGCCTGGAATGTATATACAATGGAAAACGGAACAAATTAGAAATGGAACTGTACTTCTGCAGAAAATTCAGTTCGCTTCATGAGGATATTGTCCTTTCCTTCTCGCCCTTTGTAAACTGGTTGAGGAGATTAAAGTATGTATGAACCGGTACTTAGTGCACGTGCATAAACCTAAACTAGGTGTTGAATCTTATAATTTTTTTTTACTTTCTCGTTAACTTAGGTTCATTTAATTTTATTTTTGTTGATGACATAAAAGTTGCTCAGGTATTCATATTTCAACCGACTGTAGGTATTACATGAGTTACTTAGCAGAAATTATCATAAAACCGTATCAAAAACAGCGTCACCTGTGGACTGCATCTGTAACCAAAAACTACTCTGGTAACCACGTAGACATGACAAATTTCATCAAAATCGTTTGAGCTATTTAAATTTAATATTGTTTATAGCATCCATATGGTTTATTTTATTTAATAACAAGAATCCTTTCTTTTGCGCATTACTTAAAAAAAACCGATACAGATAGGTATGTCCAATTACAATACAAAAGATAACCGCTAGCTTATTAGTCTTAATTAACCTTAACTAACTTGGTCAATTGATATTCTAATTTCATGGACGAGTGAGGTTTATTTAAAAAAAAAATGGATAGAAGTTTTCAAGATGAGACTAGGAAGTACCGAAGCCATTAGCAGTTATTAACCTCATCTGAAACCGAATTAGCTACTTTAACAAAGGACAATATCTACAAGTACATATTACCCATCAAGTATCACCCAATTAACCCATTAACCCTATGTAGCTATTTCTCGCAAGAAAAAACGGTAACGTAACGCATTGACTTTAACAATCATGGATGATGTTCAACACTCTTTACCGTTACCTACTACTTAATATCCCTGTGCACAAAGTGGGTGTATGATGGCAAATTAAACTTGTTCTCCTACCCTACCGCTAAGCTTCAAGTAATTAAAGTACTATTAGGTGAAATGAGCAAAAACACACAAAAAAGCACAGTTCTCACTCAGTCAGGCAGTCAGTTTCAGTCGGGGAAATTACACCAATTAAAACGGAAATTAAATTACCCACCTGCAACCTATTTTCAACCTTACGCATTAGAGATATAAAAAAGTTCAAAAGTGATTAGATAGACAAACAGAAGGCATGATTGTTGGGGGGGGGGGGGGGGGGCACGATGTTATATTTTGAGTGAAAACCTGGAGTATGCTAACATTTATTGTTATTTGTTTTAATATAAAATTAGTTTAAGCTTTAGTCTAACACAAGTTTACAACAAACGAATCACCAAGTTTATCCATTTCAAGAATGGAACATCGCATCAGTCTTCTTGGCGAAGCACTTCGGTGGCAATGGGTACCCATAATGCTCAAGGGCAACGGTTGCGTTGTTAGCAGCTTATGCTTGAATAATCCCATAGTAGAAGTTGCGCTATGAAATGGAAAAGGATTATTAATTGTTGGCACAGAGTTTCGTGGAAATGAGAAGTTTCACCGGAAAAGTTTCTTTATGTTGCATAATCACGCAAAACGCTGGATTTGGATGGAGCAATAGAGGCGGCCGCATAGATTTTGTCAGATGTTTTATACCTGCAAGTTTACAAATGCTATAACGGGTAGTTGGGGGACGTTTTGTTTGTTTTCGGGTGGTTGTTGGCTGTGGATATTGGAATTGTGTTAATTTCATCTATCAGTTCGTGTCGATTATCGGATAAAACTAATCGTGAGAAAATTACTATGAGCCAGCAGAATACATTTTTTTTTGTGTGGTGATCAATACAATTTGTTAGAAAAAAAAATTCTACCTTCTTGAGGGAGGGCATAAGAATGGGTTTTCAAATTTGTATCTGACAGGCACGCCTTGACCTCCATTTGATTGTTTGACATAGGTATGTTGATTCACTTTGATTAAATACTCAGATAAAGAAGGAAAGCCTTAAAAGTGATAGCTAAACAATGCGATTTAGAATTTTCCTTAGGTAAAAAACTTCCTATTATTCTTATAATTCCGCAGCTCCTGTGCCTCAAGTCGCTTTTTAGATATTATCAGTTCTCAGTATGGACTCTAGAGTAAAGTTCTACAAGAGGCACTCCGCCAGGAAGTGCCACTGATTATTATTGTCAGAAATGGTCAGGTCAGAGCCAGTTTTGGGTGGCTTGCAAAGTTTTGTAGCAGATTGTTAAGACATTAAAAATGGCGAATCGGAACGTTCCGAACATGAACGCTCAAAGGTGGAAAGTAAAAGAGATGACGAAAATAAATATTTCGCATCAAAAAAAAAAAACAAAATATTATAACAAAGTTATATATAGAAGATGATCTACAGCGGAGAAGAAAAACGCAAAAAGATAGCTTCTAATGCAACGAACAAGAGTATTATCGATCCCAAAAGCACGCATTTTCGATAAGAGAGCTTCATGCCAAACTCTATCAAATGCATTGGAGATATCAAGAACAACAATCTTACTTTCACAAAAGCGATGTAATGATTTGTTCCATACTGTTCGGTGAGATATGCCATCAGATCACCAGTGGAACGGTTGTTGCGGAAGCCATACTGACGGTCATGGAGAAGCTTTCGATCTTTGAGATATTCCTTAAGCCGACAGTTAATCAGCGTTTCCATGACCTTAGAAGGAGGGGATGTTAGTGTTATGGGTCGGTAGGAGGAGGCGGAGGATGGGTCACCTTTGTCATTAGCGATGAGCGTTGGAACCGAAGATGTTGAGGAGTTTTTAATATTTTTTACAAATAACAAAAAAATTTTACTTCCTTTGGGACATTGCATTATTTTTTGCCGTAATTTTTGGTCATGCAAAAACTTGATTCGTTCAATGACGCAGTTGCAGGAGTTCCTTGCTTGTTTGTGCTTTATCCGATTTTCCTCTGTAGGGTTGGCTTTATAGGGTCGGAAACTTACTTCTTTTAGCCTGATAGCTTCTTTACACTCAGAGTTAAACCAAGACTTTTCTTTGATAAGTTACTATTCAGTCACCTCTCTATTTTGTTACAATTCAGTTACAAGAAACTATTAAGTAACCACTGAAAGTGTTTTCACACAAGTTATACTGCAACTTCTTGTTGGCGAAATCGTGCCACCAGTGCCGTAATCATTTGCGCAGACAACGATAAGCTCTTTGGGTTAAAATAATCGACTGAATATTTTCAAAATAAAATTCAATTAGTTTGGTCCTCTCTGTAGTTCATTTTAGCAAATCTCCCAAGTTTTATTTTACAAGCATGTTCCTTAAAAAAGAAAAGAAAAAAACAGAAGTGTTATGATTTTTTTTTTCAAATTAGGAAGAAACTTTTGACCCACACTGTATCATCTTATACTTTATGGATTCTTCCGGTTACAACAACCTTATTTGTGATGGCAACATCTGTCTAAATATTAAGATGTAAAAAGAATACAAAAAATTGCATTATGTGACTCATCCCATGCATGACTTTTTAGAAATTCTTCTTTTTTCCTTGGAACCGCGTACTGTTGCCTATCTCTCACCAAGCTTGGCCATTAATCTTAATTAGCCCACCATCACATCGCTAAAAAACATTTCCGTTTTTTGCATACCTTTCCGTTTCCATATCAACAGCTTTCACTTCGTGCAACAATGTTTCATAAGCCAAGTAAATATTTAACTACCCTAATGCCGCACCAACCTACATCTTACAACTTCTCTCTTTCAACCTCCAGCCACAAAAATGATAAATTAAATTCTATGTCAGCCCAGTTATCACACCGACAGCGATCTATTACATTTACGGTCTTGCACCTCTGCAAGGCCACAATTCACATAATAAAACTTTGTAAATCACAAACTTTTACTCTTTTGATCGCATTGCGTTAAAACTTCGGTTATCTTTGTGCATTTTTCAAATTAATATAGTCAAAACTTTTTTTACAACAAAGACTTGCTTCTGCTGCTGCTGCTGCAAGGAGCAAGATGAACACTTTTACTCTTTTGCCTATTTTTCGCACTGTTTTCGAAAAACTATAAATTTATCATCAAACTTTCAATAACTTGCACAGAAATTTAAAGAATTTTCTCACTACCTACCCTATGCCGAACACAAAAGAAGCTCAAAAAAATAGAAGTTCCTTACCTCGCTAACTTTTCCTAATCTTTTCCTTTCACTTGCACACAATTCCTTACATTTTATTCCAGGTTAAGCCCCCATATGAACAAAAAATTATGGGAAGGTTTCGCCCACTGCGTCCAGAACTTTAAGTTCCAATATGATCGAATTAGGAAACTTTTAAGTATCTGCAGTGAATGTAAAAAAGGACCAACATTATTTCAATTGTCGCATGGAAAACGAGACAAGCGTAAAAAGGACATATGGTGTTGTAATGTTTGCAAACACCAACAATTTCATAGTAATTCTTCACCTCCCCTTCATATGTTTTTAGTTCCGCGGGCAATGTTGTTAAACTTAATTCTCTAAAAAAATAAGTTTTCTTATTCCTTCTCTTGTCCTGGTCCTCCGACTTGAAGAATTGTGCAAGCAGGGTGGACCTTCAGGGATTTCTATATGAAGGTGCTTATTAAAAACTTTCATATTTTTTGCTCCTTATTATCCTCTAGTGCTTTCCTTTCAACAATAGGTAAGTTTGAAAGAAATATTTCCGTCAACCAATAAAAATATTGAAAGACGGGGAACGAAAAATTATGGAAAATGAAGAGAATTTTGTTCGCAAAGTACCCTCTATACACTTTTAAGGATATTAAAGGACAAACACAAAAAAGAATAAAAAAGAATGAAAAAAAAGAAAGAATGTATAATTTCCGGAATCGCTTCTACACCATTTTTAGCGCGCGTTCGCTTAGCAAGTATAAAATATCCAGAGAAAATCCTCTCAACCTCCTGCAGGAAGGAGAAGAAAAAGTTCGTTCTCTTAGTTTGAGAATCGCGACGAAAAACAAAGACGCTGGCGGTTGGTTGGTCTTTCCGATGGTAAAGAACTTTTGTGAAACTAACGCTTAGCTCATAGTGGATAAATGATAGGGATATTAAATTTGCCGGCTGCAGGTGAGAGCTGCTTTTGAGGAATACTTTTGATGAAAGTAACTAATTTTTACCATTTTTCATCAGGTTTCCATAGGAGGTTTGGTCTGATAAGGGTACTGGTATAGCACCCTTAGATGTTTAGAGCGTTAATATGAATCGGAGGGTTTGGGGTGCCTGGAACTTACTTCCTTCGTTCTGGAATAGGGAAGTTGAAATGATTAGTTGAGTTGATGGGTAATTTAATGGAAGAATCCGGGAATCCTCGTAATGAATAATTTAAGAGTTGGTCTTAAGAAAGAAAAAGTGCTTTTTTGGAGTACCTATAGGTTAGGAGGTAAGAGCGAGGTACAATTTCTTGCAGTTTAATTCAGGTGGAAGTGATGGGTTTTTTGTGTTTTTTTTTGAGAAATTTCATTTCATTCCCTTTGATGAAGCTTGATGGTTTTAACCTTTATTCGACATGAATAGAAAGGAAACTATTAATAAAATTTGTTTCTTTTTTTTTAACTTGGAGGCTTAAGGCAAATAACTCGTGAAAAGAATTTCAATAAGTTCAAATTCGTAGCGTTTGGTAATAAATTAAGTACGATTTTTTTTTTTTTTTTTTTTTTGGAACTTAATGACAACAAAAATATCATATTTGTTTAAGGTCTTCCTTCATGCTCGGTATTTTAAGACTTTCGTTTTCTTTGGCTTTGAAAATACATGTGTATACATAGCTTAAATAACTTATGTAATTAATATGCAATTGGGACAGCTACATACATATGTATCGAGTGAGACTCTCCATAACTTGATCGTAGCTTCAATAAACTACTTTGGCCTAGTACGTTAATTGTTTAAATTTAGTTTTCTTTGAATTTAAACTTATTTAAAGAAAAATTGCTATAAAGATTGTTTGTAAATACGTTAAAAAATATTTTTTTAACTTCAAAAATTCCGAATAAAATATTATTTTTGGATTCTGTCTGTAAAATATATATGTATGTATGTACATATGTACGTATGTATGTACACAATATAGCGTAGTAGAGGAGAGATGGCGCACGCAAGTGGAAGAGGAACTCGCAACCAACTTCGCGTGAAAAGTGGAGGAAGCTAGCTAGAAACCAATCTAGATAACCAATTAAGATAAGGTAAGGTGTCCAATTTAGCTCAATCTTAACATGTAAATTCATCAACGATATTAACTAATTGTTCAAGTGTAAATGTCTGAGAAATTCTTAAGAGTCAAATTATTATAAACTAGCTGATACATTTTCTGATTGCAGACAAAAGCGCCACACACAGTAACAAAACAACACTAACGTAATCGTGTTAATACATAATATAATAATAAGGTTTATATGAAAATAAGCATACGGGAAACTTCATTTTGTAGGACGGATTTTGATAAAATCCTGTTTTTTATTTTTAGTTTTTTGAAATTTTAGTATGCAGTTTTTTAGAGTTTATTAATATACATGTGATTATAAAATTTAAAATAATTTTTTTTGATTAGTTTTAAAAATATTGATTTTTCAAAAAAAAAAAAATATTTAAAAATAAATTTAATTATAAAAAAAGAAGTTATTCAAAGTTTTAATTTGGCTACTTGCCAAACTTACTTACTCTTCTTAAAAATTCAAAAAAAAAAACCGAGAAAGCCAAAAATTAAAAAAAAACGACATATAAAAGTTACCGTTAATAGACTTTTCCCGTAAATTTGGTTTTGATTAAATAATAGCCAATACCAACAAAAAAAATCTCAAAAAATTGTCATCAAAATTTGGAGCCGTTTTCTAGAAAAATAAGCTTTTCCTAAACGGTAATATAGCAGGTACCGTTAATTTTATCCATTTTGTATATATATAGATAAATAGATAGATAGAAACAAGATAAATTTCTGATCGAGGTGGCTCACGTAGAAAGTTTTAATCTAGTTTTATTCTTGCATCTATATAAATTTGAAGTTGGTTAAATGTTGGATCACAAAAATCATTTTCATTACTTCATAATTTTGGTTGATAATAAAATACAAAAAATTATGTAACACATCGTCTTAAATAACAAAGAAGTTTTGAAAAAATGTACTTCGAAAATTGTAGGACCGGTTTTGATAAAATTATATTTTTTTTATTTTTAGTTTTTTGAAAAAAAAAATTTTGTTGAAATTTTGGTATTCAGTTTTTTAGAGTTTATTAATATGCTTGTGATTATAAAATTTAAAATAATTTTTTGAATAGAAAAAAAATTCAAAAATTAATTTTAATTAGAAAAATAAAGTTATTCAAAATTTTGATATGCAGAATTATTTTGGCTACTTAGATCTTCTTAAATATAAAATTTGACAGAAATCTAAAGAGCAGTTATTGAGAAAGACAAAAATAAAAAAAACCGTTTTATGAAAGGTACCGTTAATAGACTTTTCTCGTAAATTTGGTTCTAATCAAATGATAGCCATACCAACAAAAAAATTCTCATATATTTTCATTAAAATCGTTAGAGCCGTTTTCGAGAAAAATAAGATTTTCCCGAACTGTCATATGGCAGGTACCGTTATTTTTAGGCCTTCAAATAAAATTTCAATTTCCCCTCTGGGCAATGCCAAAAAAATCACACACACCAATTTTGGAGATAATCAGACAGACAGACAGACAGATATTTTTTTCTGGATCACTTTTTTAGACTTCTCTATGATCGTAATGTAGTGCCCCGTGGCTTAGTGGTTAGTGTGTCGGACTGCTAAGCAAATGAGCCTGGGTTCGAATCCAGCTCATAGCCACCTTTTTTTCCGGGGTACTGCCTCTTGCGAGGAACTGACAAAACCTCCAAGAGTAAAATTTGTCTCGAAAAAGTGCATCTCATGTAGCCGTTCGGACTCGGCGGTAAACTGTAGGTCCCTTCCATTCTTGCAGATTATCAACACACACACAGGAATGGTTGAGAGTATAAGTCAGTAGGCCTTGGCTCCTTCAGGAGCTGTCGCGCCAATAAATTTATTTTATTTTTTTTATGATCGTAATGTCATGTTTAATTGTTATCTCAATTTTTTTAATATTCACGAATCCTAAACTTGCCTTATAGTCCCTCTAATACATACATTTTTTGAAGCGATACCTCCTTGAGGACCCAATGCCTAATGACTATATTATTTCCAACTATTCTTGTAAGTGCGTTTGGAATCTGCAGGAGCGGATCCTTATTTATTTGTCTAAAGCAGTGTGAAATTAATTCTTAGTGGAATTAATAGAAGGCATTGAAAAACCTTGATCCGTAATAGTAAGAATTGAACCTAAATTATAAGCATACAATTATTTGTAATCAGCTTTTTACTTATTGCATCAACAAATAAGCCTGTTCTATAAAATCACACGTTTCAATCGCTCCCAAAAGCCGCAACAATAATAATAATACAAATATTTCCTACCTACATTGCGTGTCAAAGAGCATGTTTCCTCAAACGAAAATTGTGAGCCCTTCGCATTCGTAGAATTTACACTTCGTGTTGATTTGACATCTGATTGAAGTAAATGAACAGAAAATTGTGTGTTATTGTGTTTAAAAAATGTACGTATTAAATATTCATTTCACAGAACAGCTTTATTAGAAATAAGCCAAAGTAAAAAGCATTTCGCACTTGCAGTAATTACAATAACGACCATGATGCATTTTTCGCATGTGGAAGACTCATCATAACCAATTGTATTACAAACACCACTGCTGCGGAACCCACCATCTAGTCTGGGAATTTTTAATATTTAATTTTTTATTTTACACAAAACTATTTATTTTTAGGCAGTTTTTTTGTGAAGAAAAAATTAAAATAGAAAATTAATTAAAAAAACATAAATCAGAAGTCATTTTAGAAATAGGTATATATGTAGATAGAAATCGAACTATCTTCTGTGTAGTGTAGGGGAACACTTACCCTACCAAACATTAAAACCCGGCATAATTGAACTTTTCCGTGACCCCTTGTAATTTGTCACTCATTTTTAAGTACACACCAACATTTAGAGTTGCAAATTGTGAAATCATAAGTTTTCTCACCTCCATGGTTTCATTCTTTTTCTAAGTGACTTTGCCTTTTTTCACTTTTAATTACAAAAAACGGCACCTTCGTCATATTTAATGGCAGTGGCACTTAACATAATTGGCATTTAAGTTTGCCTTCAGCTCTGCAGGTGGTGCTGCGTTCGAAGGATTCTAGACACATTTCGTCAAAACCCCCTAGATTAATATATTTCCCCATACCATCCCTACAATTGGCTTTAGTATTTTGTTTCTATCGCATAACCAAAGTGGGGGCAACATCCTTTAGATACATTTAATCCGGTTGTATCAACTGCCTATACCTCCATTTGAAAACCAACTAGACAACCCACCCCACATCCCTTAACTCAACTTAATGACATATATTCATTTTGTATTCATTTGCTTTGTGAGGCGATTATTTTGTGCTTACATCATGCAATTCATAAGTAATCTCTTCGCTTCGAGAGAAGATACAGAGATACACGACATAATTATATTAATATTTTAAAATGCAACCATCCACTTTTGGCTTATAACAACATTACGGCAGAGAATACAGTAACTAACGAGGTTTTCGCTTCCATGACATTGTATCCTTGGGCTGGTTATGGATGTATCTTTATACCCATGTGTTTGTGTCACTGTTTTAAGAAAAAGAAATATTATAACAAGATGATAACCAGCTATATAAGAGGTAGACAACGTCAAAAGCATTTTCTTGTAAATAGTACTGTGAAAACGTAATAAACAGCAACTGGTACAGGCTATAGGGTTCCAAATATGCTGCCGGTGTGTACTCTCATTCGAGACCCTTATGTCAAGAGAAACAAGCTACGGATATGGAGTATTGCAGAAGAGCCAGCTACAAGAGGGTTTTGTTCAGCTTAACTGGAAGCAGAATATAATTCAACTTTAAATGAATCTATACATGTGTGGATAGCAATTTGGGTGGGTGTAGTTATGGTTCATAGTGAAATTTGTGGAAAGAAAAGTTTTCAGAAATTATGATGATTTCAAAGATTTGGGAAGCCTACACATACAAAGTTTGAAAAGTGTAAAATACTTGCTGATCCACCTTCTGTATAATAACATCAGTGCCACCTAGCTGGCCCAATTTCATCAAAATCAGACAAGTCGTTTGGGAGAAGAATTACCAAGTCACGCACACTTTAATAAATTATTGAAATCACGCTTTGGAGGAATGTACTCTTTAGGGGAGTGTTTCTTCTACGGTTGATCGAATTCTTAAATGAACAACGTTGTCGTTTTCTTAAATAATAAATAACTGGTGGGTGGCATCCAAGAAAGCCATCACTGTCACTAGGATATCAATCATTATTGAAGGAAACACATTAATTAGCTTATTTGAGTGTCCTTAACAATAAACATTTCACGCTCATTCTATAATCAACATGGCATTTTGAGCTCATTTATAACACACGTGTACTACACCACTCAAACCCAACATGTTGTTTTATTGATTTCAACTAATTTCGTGAATAATTTTCAACTGTCACTGCTCATTTCCTTCAATTTTATCAAGCACCCTACCTATATCCAATGTCAAGTCCAATTGAATTTCAGATTAGGCACATAATAGAAACTATGATCCTTTGCGATATGTTGAATTAACCCAATAACTCCCTCCCGCAATATGAATGTCTGCTAACAAAATTGCCAGGAATCAATTCCCAAATATGTAGTTGTTCCTAGGAAATTCTATTCCGATTTATATTCGAAATGCTCGCTGGCAAACCGTGATGTCACGTAGCAAGTACACTCCACATGCCACACATAGTGCCACGCTTAGATGTCAAATTAACCTCATTTAATTGGTTATTTAGATTTCGTTTTGTGATGATGTGAATGTGCTGTTCACATTAGTTTGGTTCTATTAGGTTGCACTTGAATCCTATTATAGACCATACAACAACTGTAAAAGGCTAGAATTTTCACTGCCAAATTTAATAGTTCTGCAACTACAACAGAACAAATTTTAATGAAAATAGATTGTAAATCGAATTGCATTTGATTTTTCACCCACTGGGAGGCACGACAGCATAAATAGTGTTTTGTTGTAGTTTCAATTTGAATTCCTAATTAACAGGTATTATTCTCTGCGGTAGTAGCATCATTAGCTAACTTACCGCAGAATTGTAAATCTAACTCACTGTCTATATCTAAGTGTTTTGTTATACTACATTAGTGATTAAAATATGCTCATTTTTATACAAATAAAGATAAGCTTTGAAATGAGCTTAAAAAGCTGAAACAGTGCCATTACCTTAATTAGTGATTTCAATTAAAAAATTAAGTAAATCAATTTTGTTGCAAGTATATTGAAACAATTATTTAAATTGTTACTTATTGTTACATAAATGAAGGTAAACTCAGAAATGAGATGTGAAAAATAAAATTATTAGTTTGGTACTATAATACAAGTTTCGTGCAGATTAAAAATTTTGAGATAACAATCAAACATGACATTACGATGATAGAGAAACATATTTGAGTTCCTGGCAAAATTCTGTCCGTCTGTCTGTCTGTCTGTCTGTCTGTTCGGATGTATTTTGGACTGCAGCCTAAACGGTTGCCCCAATCGTCTTCAAATTTTTAACTTAAGGTTATTTTGACATTCTACAGAGGGCTTTTTTCAATTTTTTTTTTTAGCTCAAAAGCTAACGGTACCTGTCAAATAACCGTTATGTAAAAGCTTATTTTTCTCGAAAAGGGCTCCAAGAATTTTTATAAAAAAAAAAATCAGTGTGCTAATATTGTGCTAATTGTGTGCTATATTTTGGTGAAAAACAAATTTAATACGGTCGGCTAAAAACGGTACCTCCCATAGGACGGGTTTTTTTTTCTTCCAATTTTTTGAGAACTGGTGATCCGATTACAATCAAAATTGATATTCAAGAAGATGTAGGTAGCTTGAGTAATTTTGCATTAATTTTTTTTCGAAAACTTTTTTTTTGTATTTTTAATATTTTTTTTAATTTTTTTTTTTTGAAAAATCAATATTTTGAAAACGGGTAAGTGAATTTTTTTTTTAATTTTGTTTTTAAATGTACGTTTATTTTTTTTTTTTTTTTTAAATATCTTAAAAAATAACCGGCTCTAACGATTTTGAAAAAAATCTCACTTTTTCACATTTTTTTTAAAGAAATAAAATGGCGTTTAAATTTTTCCGCTGAAAACTATTTTACATACTTTTTTCAAACTTTTTTGAAGTTCCTTAATATTTTTCAAATTTTATTCCAAGCTGTGACCGCACATAAGAGCAAGTACGTGCGATCCAGTTGTGCAATTTATTTTGATCATCATCATCATCAAGGGTGTAAAAAAACGGGATCCATTCCAGTCTATGTACATCGAACAAGTTCTTCCATAGGTACATCCCGTTTGCTGACGAGTTTCGCACACCTAGGCTTCAGGCGTCATGGTATATGCCTTCCTTGCAACGAAAGTAAGCTCTGGAGCGTAGCCCACAAGAGTCTACCGCCTTCATTTTTTTCAATGTCTAAAATTCAACGATTGTATTAAACCGTTTGTGGGTACTAGTAACACAGCAGCCTTGTACAGCAGCAGCTTAATTGGATTGTTGGATCAACATTTTTGGCAAACGCTGTTACCATGTACTTGGTTTTCCCTTGTATTGCTTGTTGACTACAGAAAATGTGGATGGGGTTTGCGTCAGCCAATATGTGGCTACACTTGGTGACGAGAGTTCCTCTTTTTGAATTGCCGCCAGAGTTACTGATTACTTTTCCCAACGCCAGTTTGATAAGGATGCAAGGCACATTTTGTTGATAGCTCTATGTTGACCCTCCTGTACTTGAGATTGTACATTTTTCCAATGTGACACAATTTTTTTCCGCACTTGTACAGTAGTGTTCTCAAAGATATATACAAATTTTCTGGACGGTGGTATAGTCCACTGTTCTAAAGAGGTGTTCTACCACACTGGCAAAACCACTGCTTCAGCTTTTTTTTTCTGGAATCTTTCCTGGAAAAACAAAATAGCCTTTATCCAGTCTGTTTCTAAGAAAGGTGACCCATTCTCCCCTCCTCTTACCGACCTATAGCAGGTCCCTTCTTTCTGAGGTCATGGAAACCCTGATTAACTATCAGCTTAAGAAATATCTGGAAGACCGAAAGCTTCCTCATGACCGAAAGTATTGCTTCCGCAGCAATCGTTCCACTCACTGGATGTGATGGCATATCACATCGGGCAATGGACAAAATCCATACATAGCATTGGTGAAAGTAAGATTATTGCACTTGATATTTCCAAGGCATTTGATAGAGCATAAAGCGTGCTTTTGGGATCGATGATAATTGTTCGATGCCTTCTGGACCATTCAAGACAAGTTGTATTGGACGGTTTCAAGTCTGATTCTCATAAATTAAATTATGGTGTGCCCCAGGGCTCCATTTTGTCTCCGACTCTTTTTGTCATTTATACGACCAAGACTCGAGTATAACTGGGTACGTGCTTTTCAAGCATCGCTACACCTGATTGATAGAACAGAGTGTTTAAATTGATAGGGAATAAAAATGTCTCGGAAACAATTGCTCCTCTGGAAGACCGACGCAATGTTTCATGTCTTTCCTTATTTAATAGTTTCTTTTATACAAAATATTCACTCAAAGTATACAGCTGCATTTCTCTTGAGTCCAAATTCAGACGAATCCTGAAATATAGATTCTTTCTTCTGTCCCTCCTTTCCTGACAAGGCTCCCAGAGAGCGTTTAACATTATAAGGGTAAAGGAATTCCCCTGTTGGCGAACTAGCTTACAACAAAAAAAATATGTATAAGACAGTGATGCCTCTTCGCTAGTTTTCTGGAATTTTGTGTTAAGTGTATTATGATTTCATGAATTGCTTGATGTAGTGTTGACTTCTTCTAAAACTTTATTGATTCTGATGATAGTTCCAAACAAACAATTATGAAAATCAAGAGGAATACCTTTTGTCCAAAATGATTAATACAAAATATATTGCAACAACAAAAACTATTGCTAGTTGTTTGTTGTTGTTTTTTGTGGAGTTTTTGTTGAATTAAATTCAATAAAAGGGTTTTGTGTCCTTTACTCCAAAAAGTGTGCGTTTCGCCCAAGCATGAACGGTGAGCTCATCAGTTAGACCGTTCATGCGCGTCTAAGAACGGCGAAACGCAAACTTTGGAGTAAAGGACACAAAACCCTTTTATCAAAATGATTAATCGGAATTATACAGATTTACGTACGCACACTTGAAAAAAAATTGTTCTTTGACTGTTAACTCCCACTCGGCAAATGACATTACAGCGAACTTCAAATAATTCCTATTCAACCATTTCCCAAAAACAATGGTAACTATATAATCTACAGTCTCATTCTCTAAACTAAATGTATCTCATTAACTCGAAGCTGAGCATTAGCCATCGTCCAACAGAATAGCTAACAATACCATTGACATTTTCAAACGAAAAATAAATTTAAGCTCTAAAGTACAGAGTAGGCGATTGGAATTTTGAGGCTGAGACCACGCTACCAGGATTCGGATTCTACAGCAAAATACGTTGCATAGATACATGCAATAGATAGGTATTCGTATAATTACATAGAAGTTTTGTGATATTTCGTTTAGGCTTCGCCGTCTGATGGATCATTTGAACAAATTCTAATTAGAGAGTAGAAGGCTCTATGATGGGCACGTATAAAATCCAAAAAGGAGGAATTACTCTCAAATGCAAAAAGTGCGCACAAATTGTATTGATTAGAAATGGCCAGCAGTAGTTCTGGTTGGGAATCACAATCATTTGCCGCTTGGCTTGATTCATTTGCACATTTGCAAATGAAGAAATCAAGCCTCTGGTGATTAAACTGGACTGAAACCAACAGCGAAGTTGTATGATAGAAGACGAAGAAAATGGAAAAGATACTTAGCTGCATCAGCAAGGATTTTTTCGGTTGAAAATGTGAATCCAAAAATAAAGCCAATAATTAAGTATGATTCGAAGGTGATAGCCTCAAAATACGGACTCTTTAGAAAGATGTTGCACATGGACTTGGACATGGACAAACCAAGTGAAAACTTCGGATTACTTGCTTAATTTTTTGAAAGGTATCTCAGTAATGGATTAATAAATAGTGACCGCACAGCCTTAAATAAATATATATATTTATTTGTATATCGCAGTAGAATTTTGATTGCCTTATTTCTTTACTTTATTAACAACTGCATACATTCCTAACTGCGCAAATTTAAAATTCTATCTGCATTTATCGGATGAATTACAGCTAAACAAAGCTTGAAATTCCGCCTGCTTATTTAGACATAAGTACCGGAGGAAACAATGTTTGCTAATCTGTTCGCATTCGATCTTTTTAACATTTTTAACCCATTCGTTTGCGCCTTCTTTTTATTCAAAGATTTTTTCTATGTCTTAGACCCAATGTACACGGTGCAACTAGACAAAAATCAAACCGGTTGGCAACTCGGGTTACACACCAGTTACGTACTCCACACACGATAAAACTAATTACCAATCAAAATCTCTGGTTCGTTCAGTGTTTCAGAATGTTTTTCAACCTCCCCCTGTTTGTTGTTTGTACGGTAAAATAGAAACTGAATCACTAGGCAACCTGACATGCTAATCAACAGACGACTGGTTACAAACTAGTTTTGTGAATCGCAAACGAGTTTTCAATCAGTAGTGTCGTGTGCTTGATTATACAGGGTATTACTCAAAGCAAACTAGTTGCCAATTCGTATCGCTGATCAGTTTGCATTGGGTCTTAGGGTTCCATTAGACTTTCATTTAAGAAAATGTTGAATGAGGTTAAAAATTCAAGTTTTTTGTATAACGAACTGCTTCTTTGGATAGTTCTTGCGATATTAAGACTTTGGTTTTAACTTAAATGAATCTTCCCAGGTGTAGTACGTCCAGAACTGACAGTACACAATTTTCTTTAAAATGCAGTGTAACTTCTGAAACGTCAAAATCTTCTTGCTTCTTATTCGTGCATAGGGGACCTTAGAATTCTCAAGTATCACGCACATCCATTACCCTTTTTCTTCCACTCATTTCCTTATTTGCAATTGAATTTAAATAAATTGTTGGGCTTTGAAAATTGACAGGATTTCATTTTATATGTTTTGTTTCGGATTCGACTGCTTGTGCCCTGAATAAATTTGCTACAATGCGTGTATGTCAGATATACACAATCCAGGCCATTAGGAAAGGTTCCAAATAGTATCCATGAAGAGGCTATGATACTGGATTTTCTGGGTTGAATTTTTATTAAGCAGTGCTGAGATGGATTTGAAGACACAAAACGAATGTCAATTGGTATCTGAATCAGTGGTTCTTGCCCTATATTTGGTTTTGACGTGCCATACCGCAAGATCCATTGATTTTTTTTAATAATACTTAACGAATAGACAGTTATTATGCGTCAATTCATAGATATTCATATTGACCAATTGAAACATATGTTAAACATCACAGATCTCCAAGCCTTCTTCCAAAATGATAGCAAATGAGATTAATATCAAGATTTTTACAATCGAAAGAAGTTTTAAGAAATTCCGTTCTTGGCGGAAATGATGAATGGAGTGAGCATCAGAACGTTGTAGTCGAATCGGATTACTGAGAATTTTACACTTCTAACTCTTTTAAGATCTAACATAATTTTAGTTTACCTTAGGTGGCGCTACAGTTCGGAATGGACCTGGGTCTATAATTTTAGTTTACTTCCTTAAAATTACGACAAATTTTAACTGAAAAAATGGAAGGAACAACATGAAGTATTTACCCTATTTTTGACTCTTCTTTCGATAAGATATAAATACAGATTGATTGCATTCCCAAGCTCAAGTGTCTTCCCATCTCTTTGGCTTTTGACATCACTGTCTTTTTTGTTCTTCGCCATCGAAGAGCTTTCTTCTGTTTCATTTTTTATGGAGTAAGGTAGCCTCTTTTTATTGCCACATAAATTAGAATAATTTGGGAAAAAGGTGTGAGTTTAACGACTGCGGGATGCATTGGGGAGGGTTGCTCGGTGAAGCCGTAAAAGGCTACTGTACTTTGTGTTAATATGATGGAAGGAGGAATATGAGCATCAAAAAACCAAAAATCCTTGTTTATTTTCTCTTATGAATAATTTGCTGGAAAAACATGTGTAATCTTTCAAGCCCAGAGAAGGAGATTTTATTATTTCAGTATGAGATCTGTCCTGAGATAAATGGGATAATGGGCAACAAATTACTTTGTGTTTTTTGTTTGTTTTTGTTTTAAATTCGATTTTTTTTTTTGAATGCGTTGTAAAGGAAAGGACCTCCGAAATAATCACACAACGTTTTATGGCCCGAAGTGATGGATGTGAAGATGTGAATTAGTCATCGCAATAAAATGTTTAGATTAAATTATATCAATTTTATCTAAGGTTATTTATGTTTTTGATGTTGAAAGCGTTTTTTAATTACTTTTTAATTAATAATTATTAATTAATTTAAAAACCGTTCACACACATACCGTACACATTTTTTAACGAAATAAAATGACGTTTAAATTTTTCTGTTGAAAACTTTACGTACAAACAATAAAAAGTAACCGAAATCAAATAAAATCTTTGAAGATCCCCTAATATTTAAAAAAAAATTATTCCACATATAAGAGCAAGTACGTGCGACCAAGTTGTGAATTTTATTTTATTTCACTTACATATTTTGGATATTCCGAAGACGAATTATTTTTGTATGTACAGTGCCGTTCGAAAAATGTTGGTCAAACCCTTTATTACCCTTTTCCGGCGCAGTTCTTGGAATTTATGAGAGGTACGAGATTTTTTTGTAGTTTTTTTTTTGTATTTTTTTAAGTGAAAAAAAAAATGGGAAAAATAAGTTCGGAGTACAAAGCCAATATTTTGTGTCTGTCACGTCTTAATTTGAAAACTCGTGAAACTTCCAAAAGATTGAATGTTGCTCAACAAACTGTGGCATGGAATTTGAAAAAATATCGTGCGACCGGGACAACCAGCAGGAAAAAGGGCTCAGGGAGGCCAAAAAAGACGACCGCAGTGGAAGATCGTTTTTTGGTGCTGCAAAGCCGTCGGCATCGGTTCAAGACTTCAGTGGATCTTAAAAAACGATCTTTGTCGAGCTACAAGAAAAGTTATTTCGTCAAGCGCAGTGAGGAAAAGGCTCGTAAAAGCTGGACTTAGAGCACTCAAGCCAGTACTGAAGCCAGATTTTCCAATAAGAGTCAGAGAAAAACGATTGGCCTGGGCTCAGGAGCATCTTAACTGGACTCAAGACATGTGGAACAACGTTATCTTCTCCGACGAATCAAAGTTTAAGCTGCATGTTGGAGATGGGAGGATTCTTGCGCGAAGAGAATCAAAGGAAAGACTAAGCTCTGAATGCATCTTACGGATGCCCCCCAAAACTCAAGGTGTGATGGTCTCAGTATGCTTCTCTGGAGATGAAAAAGGTAGAATGGTCTTTCTAGAATCGAAAGTTACTACAGAAGTTTGTCTACGGGTTCTGAAAAATGAACTTGAGCCCTCTGCGCTAGAGTTTTTTGGTGACACTTGCAGATTAATTTTTCAACAGGACAATGCTCCTTGCCATACAGCCAAAATTGTAAGTATGAACTTGTTTTTTTTTTAACATTAAAGATTAATATCAGGCTTTTAAATAAGCTAGAATTTCTTTGACTAAAAATAATATTTGCATTTTTTTTTTTAATTAAAAAGTACTCCGAAGAAAATAATGTCGATGTATTAAGTTAGCCTAACTACAGTCCAGATCTCAATCCAATTGAGAATATCTGGTCAATAATGAAACTCAAGGTTGCGGAGAAGCGTCCAGTGTCAATTGGAAATCTAAAAAATTTACTTATCCGGACCTGGAACACCATACCTGCATCCATATGGAAAAACCTATCTGAGTCAATGTTTCGCCGGTGTGCAGCTGTAATAAAAGCAAGAGGAGGTCCAACAAAGTACTCAAAAGATGGAGAATGTTTCTGAGAAGCAATAAAAAAACAAAAAAAACTGCACAAATAAAGCATTTTTCTTTAATCCCTACAAATGGGCCAGGTACTCAAAAAATCCATTTTTCGGTCTAAAAACATTTTACTCCCGTGACCGCGTGTAAAAAAATTTATTACTCTAAATGTATCATGAAACGATTGAAACCACATAAGAAAACGAAACCTCATTAAAATATATGTAGTTATTGCAATAAGTTTGACAAAATTCGAAAAAAAAGTTTGACCAAAATTTTTTGAACGGCACTGTATATGAAAGATTTTTGGCTTAAAAGCTTCATTGATTTGTTTTGTATAACCCTCCTTGGTGCTGGTTTTAAATCAGGTCTAATTTATATAATATATTTCAACAAAAGTTGTCAGCACAGGAAGATAAGACATTTGCTTTTCAGTCTGGTTGCGTTGGCTTGCATCGTCGCAAACGGAGAGCAATGTGCGTAGGGTTGCCACTTGCTGATTACAAAACAATAAATTAAAAAAATATACATCCACTTTTTATTAAAAAAAACATTAGCACTTCACGGTTTAAAAACAATTTAAAACAATTTCAATTCACTGTATTTAATAATACTATATATACATATTTATTTTAATTAATAAGTGATGTGGTATTCACTCTTATTAAAACACAATACCACGCCAAAATCTTTTCCAAAATAATATGATCACGTAATGCACTTGCAAACTTCGAAAAAATAACTTCTTTTTACTAAAATACCAAAAGCCAACAAAATTTAAATGCATTTAAACAATTTGCCAACTATTAGTACTATTGATATACAAATACGACACCTACCCTAACACTTATAAATTTGTTCTGAAAAACTCAAAAACCGAAAGCCCAAAAAGCCCAATATGATAAAGACCAATGAAAAAGCTACAAAGTAGTTTTTACTTGCGATTGTGCATTGATGTAAAAAAAATTAAATTCAGATAACAATCAAACACGACATTACGATGATAGAGAAACATATTTGAGTTACTGTCTGTCTGTCTGTACGGATGTATTTTGGACTGCAGCCTAAACGGTTGGGCCAATCGTCTTCAAATTTTGAACTTAAGGTTATTTTGACATTCTACAGAGGAGTTTTTTCAATTTTTTTTTAGCTCAAAAATTAGACCGTTATGTAAAAGCTTATTTTTCTCGAAAACGGCTCCAAGAATTATTATGAAAAAAAAATCAGTACATATTTTTGTGAAAAAAAATTAATATGGTGGGCTAAAATAGGGTATCTCCCATAGGACCGGTTTTTTTCTACAACTTTCTCGAAAATTGGTGATCCGATTACTATCAAAATTCATATTCAAGAAGATGTAGGCAGCCTAAGTAATTTCGTATTAATTTTTTTTCGAAAACTTTTGTATTTTTAATAATTTTGAAAAATTAATATTTTGAAAACGGTTTTTTTAAATTCTGTTTTTAAATGTATGTTATTTTTGTGCTTAAAACTGTATTCTTGAATAATTTTTTTTAATTTTTTAAAAAAAGTTGTTAAAAAAAACCGTTTTATTTAAAAACCGCTCCTACGATTTCGAAAAAAAAATTCACACTTTTTTACATTTCTTATAGAAATAAAATGGAGTTTTAATTATTCAAAATTCACAAAAATCGAATAAATGTTCATTTTAATTTTCTTAAATTTTTCTACAAATTATTTTACAATGCGACCACACATTTTTTCTTTGTTGCTTCTCTTAATGAATGAAACAAGTTTCGAAACCATTTGGTGACCCATGAATAGAACAGTAGTTTGATGTTTCTGTTTGCAAAAATATTTAAAAAAATCATTTTTTTTCACTATAAAAGCACACATTTTTCTTCTTTGATAATTAAAATATTAAGATAGAAAAACCAAATATTTTAGTTCTTCTTACGAAACATATTCCTATTTCTGGTCACTCCTTTCTTAGTCAAATCGAAGTTAGGATATTTTAAAAACGCCCGGTTACAGATAAGAAGAAAACTGACATATTCCTCTAAGGATTTATTAACATAAGCCGCATCACACAAACGATAAGGAATTTGTTTCCAATGAGCTTCCATAAGATATTCTTAAAAAAAAAAAACATATGTCTGTACATTTCCCAACTGCACTCAAGGGATTTATTTGTACTTATACTACAAATACAGAGGACGATAACGGCAACGCATAAAAAAGGTTTTTATTTCCAAAGGTGAATCTTCGTCAAAAAGGAAATAATCTTGTTCCTGTGCGCTTTCCCAATGGACAACTCTTTTCTAAATGCGTGCCAGTGCTTCCTTGGTTTATCAGATATTATAGCTATTTCATTTTCTGGTAGCGTTGCCCTTGTACCTATAAGAACCAAAAGAATTCGATTTGGATGCAACGAAAATTCTTCGAGAGACGAAAGAAGAAAGAAGATTTCTATAACAATATTGCTGCAGAAAGATATTTTAGAACTGAAGGAAGTGCACTATAAGAGAAATTGCTTGTGACTTTGAAGCATTGAATGTGTTTTTCCTCCTGGAAGAATGCGATATGTGATCCTAATCCTAATCATGGTGGTCTCAATTGTGTGCATTGACTAGCTTTTGAAAGCAATTCATTCGAATATGCGAAGAACTCATATGTACTTTTGCAACAAATTTATCAAACGGATTTTCTTGAAATGCATCTTGTAGCTTAAGATATCAGCGGAATTCAATGCAAACGATTGAACTTTTTGTGACTGAAGAGTCTTAAATATTATCCTGACAAGAGATTGCAAGGTTATGATGAAGAAGCATTATGTTTACAGTGTAAAATGGAAAAAGGGTTTTAAATTCCGCTCGTCCTACTAACTTTAATTATTCTCTTTCTCAATCTTTTGCATTGTGTTTAATAACATGCTTGTGTCATGCGGTTTAACATGTCAAAACCGATAGATTCAAATTAACAAAGCTCAACAGTTTGGGGGCTTAATTAACTTATCCATCAAGAGTCAGTTCCAGCACGATGTAATCAAAAGCTTTTTCGATAACACCATCACAAGTCACCCTTGAAATGTTGAACTGCCCAATAAAGCCGATACGTTCTATGCTAAAGCCCGCACAATTCTCTTTGAAGGTTACAATCAATTCAACCCGGCAAAATGCGCCTTCAAATGACAAGAAACAACAATCCACAAGTCATTCACTATTATGTCAACTCTAATATAGAGGAGCCTTGATTCCCCCACCATATCACACTTCCTTGACCGTATAAACTCGAAATTTCTATGCACAAAGATGTTTCCTTTTCTGTTTTCAAATTAAACTGTCATATACACAACCACATCCTATTCAATAGAAGTACACATCCTTACCAGCACCATCATCAACCAACAGTATTTGTCGGGTTGGCCATCATTTCATAGCAAAAGGACGAAAATTCGAGAAATTGGAATTCAATGAAAAGCGGAAAAGGAATGACAACGGTCGATGGGTGCCATGACACACATGAAAATTATTTCCTTGATTTTTCCATAGAATATCCTTTCCAAGTCGTCCTTATATAAGTGTTTGAGTTTTTTTTTTTTTAAGGAAGGGTGAAGCTCTTCTGGAAATCATTCCGGTTGGTATGCTAAATCGGTTCATGGTTTTTGTGTGTGGCTGAGTACGTTTACAGAATTTATATAATCAGCTGAGTGATTTTGTTAAATTAGTTTTTCTATTCTGGCTTTGAAGGCCATGTCATGTTGAGCTATGGTGACCATGCAGTATTTTATTTTGGTCTTAATATAAAACGAAACCTTGATCATTTTTGTGGATGGATTTAGGAATATAGTTGCTCCATGTGTAATGAGGTGAACTTCAATCGCAGTAAACCATTCATTCATTTGGTCACTTGTTGAAGTTGCAAATATTGGTTGAAACTTTCAAGGATATTTTTATTTCCCATTTTTGATTTTTGTTTTTAAATTTATGATCTGAAAGAACCATTATTAATTTGCATCAAAAGAATATAAACACAAATTACAAACAACAATAAATTTTAGAAAAAAATAGGGAATTTGAACTTCTCTTTGGAAAACAATGTGGTTAAGTGATATTCAATATCACTTCAAATTAAATGTAGCCACTAGCCACGTTGTAAAATAATTTAGGAAAATTTTCAGTAACTTAAAACAAATACAGCTGCTGGTGTCTTATATTGCCTTATAATTTTCAGGTCATAGAGTAAATATATTATATAGAAGAAAATCTTTCGTACGTTCCACGCCCAATACCTTCAATTTTCGTTGTTGCTTTGGTATATCATTCATTGTGTTTCGTGTTCTCATTTGTATATCATTCATTGTCCGCGTAAAAAAATGATGTGGTGAGTTTTGTTCATTTTGACATTTCATTTTGTTCTTGTTGACAACAACTGTAAGTAAATTGCTTTTGTTTACACAAAAAAATGAAAATATTAAAGTTAAAATACATTTTTTTTGTTCGACAATAAACTGAGAAGAATTCTTCAGGCTCTACATCGAAAAAAAAGGTTTCACGTCGCTCTCGTAGTTCGGAAGGAAGTATCTGAGGATCATGAAAAGTGAGTTGAGGCATGTTGCTATATGCATAAATCCATAAGCGGCACATCATTTCGACAAAAAAAACTGGTGCACAGAAGACATTTCGTTTTCAAATTCTGGTTTTTCAATAAAAAAAACAGCAAATAAATGTACACATTTTATTATATTACTTGATATACATATGTGTGTACATATTACATATGTATCTATATACAACAAATTTGTGGCTGATAGAATGATCGATTTGTATCGATATTTCTGATAGCCGTAATACCAAGTCTATAAAAAACAAAAAACAAAACAAAAAACAAAACAAATTTGCAGATTTACTAACGCAATGGGACATCAACAAGACGGTCCTAATACCAGTCTGCATAGGTTCGCGCACAAATACAAGTGGAATGATACCGGGTGCCTTGAATCCGACACGGAAACGACCTTTAGTATTGATCGCTCACTTGCCATCGAAATCATTGTCCAAAGCATCAACGACACGGCCCAAAAGCTCATCACCGACTGGAACGTACGTCCACAATAGCACCGGTACGCTTGACAATATCCTCTTGTTTGATCAGCTTGTCGTTACTGAATATGACAACACCGACATTGTCGGGTTCCAAATACAAGACCATACCCTGTGGAATGAAAAAAAGTCAAATAAATGCTGTAAAGATGTATCAAGAATAATGTTTACCTTCAATGGGCCTTTGCAAGCAGCCTGTGTGGCAGCCTTGGGAAGAGTGCGAGCCACAGAAGAGGCCAAACGTGCAATGCAATCGTGATCATTCTTGGTGGGCGAGAAATAACACACACAATTGTTGACTGATACACAGGTTGGGAATGCATTTCCTTTTTTCAAGTCTTTTCCTTTTTTTTAACTAATGTCGAATTCGTTTTTAATTTCCAGATTTGATCTTATTATCATTAATAAAACGGATAAGTGGTTTAATTTTGTAAAAAGGACACAATAATTCACGGAGTTCCTTTCATTTCAAGCGAATTTGTGAGAATTTCAAAAATAATACATAAACGACGACGACGCGACGTGCCTGATGAGTTTTTTTTTTGTTGTGTGGTTTTCGAACATTTGCAAAGTGTGCGTACGAAAAGGACAATTAGCTGCGAAAGTGCGCGTGCTAGTAGTCGTTTTTTCTGTTGTTTGTCTTCACATTTATTCACGGATACGAAGTCAAATCACATACAAAAAAAACGTTCTGTTTGTTTTTTTAGTTTAGTATAGTATTTACTATTTAGTATTTACATTTACTTCCTTGTGTACTTATGTTACGGATAGTGGCGCGTGAGGCGTGACGAATGTTACTGAATTTTTCCAACTCGGGTTAACTCGGTTTGTGAAATTCACGGGTTGGCACATCACTAATTTGTTGTTGACGTTTTAGAAATTCACCTCCACCATACTCCTACATATCGAGAAGGATGTGTTTGAAATGTATTCCTTAAGGGTTAAGGTGATTTTCATAGGTCTTAGAGCTTGTTTACATGATTCCTTTTTTTGGATGTTTCTTCATTCTTTCTTTTTGCAATTGGGTAAGGGGTGTACAAAGTAGGGGGAATGAACTAACGAATGGAAGAATGAAAATTTTAAGATTTTTTGTGATTGAGCTTTGAAGTTTCTCGTTTGAGAAAGAAAATGCTATGCACGGACTAAAAATAAGAACTTTTGAAATTGAAATAAATTCCCAATTATGTTTTTTAGTGGTAATGGATGGTTTTAATTGATTTTTTTTTAATTTTGCGAATTTTTTTAGAATAAAACAGTACAGTTTGTAGGAAAGCATTGTATATATTCAGGGTAATCCAAATCAGTGTACATACCAACGCACGTGCCTGTCCAAAAGAAGAATGAAGAAACAACCGCAAAAAGGAATCATGTACACAAGGTCTAATTAGTACGAACAAAATATAATGTCTATAATTTTCTAATATAAACCAATATAATGCAGTGTTTTTCTTTTTAAGTTTGTAGGATTAATAATTTGTTGAGATTATTTTAATAGGGCATTCTAAACACGGCGTTGGAGAACGTCAGATAGAGAGCTATCCGCAGCGCGTTTAATATTTGAATCTTGATTTTCATTTTCTCACTAAATGCCAATTAGGTTATTTTTTCCATTTAAACAATACAATATTAAATGACACAAAATAAGTCAAAAAAATAATTTAATAAAATTAATTTTTACAACAATTTGAGAATGACTTAATTACCAAACACAAAATATTGAAAACAAAATCAGTATCAGGTAAAATGGTTGAAACTATTGAATATTGTTTAACCAGTTTTAAACGTTTATATAGAGTTTTCGAGCACACGATATGTAAAAGGCATTGAAAAAAATAATAAAGTATAACAACTTTCATTCGAGAAACTTGCTAGTGTCTCCTCATGATACAAGAAAACAAGATAGCGACTTTCGTATTTTTACGTCATTAGTGACCCTTGTTGAAAAAAAATAATTTCCGTTTTAGAAAAAATCAAAACGGAAAAGTAAGTTTTAATTGATGCAGGTTTGTTCCAATGTCTTATCTGATTGATTTAATATACATTTTAAGTCTACTAACACTTCGGATTCCTTCCAAAAATGGTAGTTTAATTTAGTCAGTTTGAGTCACTGATGACGTCAAATTTCGCGATGGCGCTTTTTATTATCAAGTATCTTCCAACACGCCCAATATCGTGGTGAAAAAGAAAAGGAAACTGAAAAGAAGAGGTCAATTATTTGACTACTACACTCTCAATCGGCGTCAATTATTTGACAGTTCAGCACTACTACACTCTCAATCGGCATCAATTTTTTGACAGTTCAGCACTACTACATTCTCAATCGGCGTCAATTTTTTGACAGTTCTACACCAATACTTATTTGACAAGCTTGCAGGCCTTGTCAAAGGAAGGCAGTAGATTTCCCTCTTTATAGTATAGTTACTCTATGCTCTATGGCATTGTATTCATTAAATCTCTTGCGCACCATTTTTGTTCTCTTGGTTCAAGATATAAACATAAAGTTCACCCCTGAGTAAAGTACAGTACATGTCATGTACAGTCAGTTATAAAGAAACACCGCGCCGATGAGTTAAGACGAGTAGCACGGATGAGTCGACAAAGGAACGCCGATTAGTTAAGGCGATTAACGCTGATCTGATGAGTTGAAAAGGTAACAGACTTCGGACGAGAGTATAAAAATAAAGGTTATCCCAAAACGAGTGTTTCATTTTTTAAAAACGTTAACCTTTATTCACAGTTTATAGTTTTAATTAATAACCACCCGTACAACATCTGTTTTAAATTACAATTTTTACACAATAATCAATATTTTTAACAATATGAGTTAATTTATTTCGCCAATTATGTCCATCACTCTCAAGTTTTTAGGCAAGGGTAAATGTCTTAATAATTTTATTTTAACAATTTTCTAGATAAAGTTTACTTTTGGAATACAAACTCGCTAGACTATTTAACACTAGTTCAAACTTTACTATACTTTACTTCCAACTTCTGGCGTTTGAAAATTTGCATTAGCTTATTTCACAAAAAATCATTATTGAACACTAGCTGCGCCCTCCTGCGTCTGTCGGGAATATACCAGAAAAAATAATGTTTCAAAATTCTCTGAATTACCATTATTGCTGATATCATTGCGTTTCTAAGCGGAGGACTTTCTATTGAAGAATTTGGTAAGGTAAGGAACACTTTCTAAGGATTTACTTAGAACAAGAATGAATAATAATTGGTCAATTTTGAACCTTGAGCAGCTGAAAAAATCCAAACTTTTAAGTGATATCGTCAAGTTTCAGCTATCAATTAAAATAGAAGTAAGTTTCAGTTTTTGTCGTAGTTTTTTTTTGAAAAAAGCTCTTCCTAACTTTGTCTTCGGAACTGTTTGGGGTTCTATTAAACGGTCACCTCAACATCTACAGACATACATATATGCAGCAGCTTTGAATTGTTTTAAAATTCCTACCTACATAGAACAATTGTGTGTACTTTTATTTTCTAATCCATCCATCTGATGAAACACTTCAATAAGTTTTCACCACCATTTCTCGTCATCGTCATCTACCACAATTGCTCTCATTTTCCACACCCGAATAAGTTATCTGTGCTCAACATGTGAAAAATTTCACATTGGATTTTCGTATTAACAGTGAAACCGCTTACGTCCGAATGAACTTAAAACATAGAAGCACATTCCCATTCGTATCCAGATTCACATCCGTCCTGTCCGTCCCGTCCTCTTCGGTTCTGATGGTTTTATCTCGTGGGCCCTCATCACACATTGCAATCTCTGATTTACACTAAGGGAAGCTTTCTGATGTGGCCATGGCTCTAGATAAAATGGTGCCATTTTTTGCAGCCACCTATTTTTTTTTGTTGACGAGACATCTAATAGCATTGACGATGGGTCGGTTGCATTGGATTTATCAGTGACAGACGGAAAGTTATTTGATGGAATCAGTCTTTGGTTGAAAGGATAAAGCGTTGCATTCAGAACTTGGATTTTTATTTTTATTGGGTTGAGTAGGTACCTGAGTTTACGAGTACTCTAACTTGCATTTGAGGCTTCACCAGTAGCGGAGAAAAAAGCAGAATGACTGGCGGGTATTGAAGTAGTACTAATGCAATTAATCACAAAGTGGTTTTGAAACCCCTTTGTTGTATATGCAACATCCAGAAAGTACAGCTTGCAATTGCTAACACTTTTGGGTAATAAAACAGCAACTCTAGAAATTGATGGCTCCACCTTATCCATCAGAAGGTAGTGGCAAGAACGAGGAGGAAAAAGAAATAAAAGGAAATTTCCACAAGTGGAAGTTATTTTTTCCCTTCACTTGTCTTTTTTGTATTTTCCTTTTTTTTGTTGAAGGTAATTTTGTAATAAATTTCATTTCTTTTTTCCTTTTTTGTATATCGAAGAGGAGTCGTGGTTGACATAAAAAAACCCAATCACCTTGTCCTCTCTCCATCACTGATCCAATTATTTCTGCGGGCGTTATCAGAAGATCCTTTTGTAAAGAACCTCCTTTAAATTGTACATCTTCGCTGCGCTGAAGAGCGATAAGCAGCGAGGGAAAGGCAATAGATAATTAGGCATCCCATTGTGCTACAATTAGTTTATAATCACCATCCGTTCCTATGTCAGCAAATTATCTGTTTCGTTGATTCAAAGGACATCCCCTAAGGCATTCGGTGATAGCCGAACAAAAATAGACACCCCTTAGAGCCGAGAGGCCAGCGCTGAAAAGACGTGCTTAAATTATCAAACGATAAAAGGCTGCTAGTGGAATGATGGTAGGAACGAGGACGTTTTGCCAATGGTTGCAAATCTAGTAAGAATATTATAAAAGTTCGGATGTAAGCGTCCAAATAATAAATTTCCCAAATGATCAAAGAAATGTCTCCTTTATTTACAGAATTTTCATCGAATTCAAATTATAATTACGTGGAAGGACCAAGGGATTGTGCATTTATTTTTGTGTAGGTTATTTTCTTTGAATGACAGAGTTCATGGCTGATAAGGAAAAGGTTTAAATTACGAAATTAAACAAAAGAACAAATCAATCGAAATTTGTCTTACAATTTCAAAAGTACGTAGAGGTTATTAAACGCTGCTTTTATTGCTACAAAGCTTTAAGTAGTGTCATGAACTGTTGGCAATCAAATAAGCTATTAAGCGGATGGCTTAATGCAGAAGATAACGTATTTGCTTCCTAATCTATATATTGTTTGATACTCAGGTGCGGTAACAATTTCTAAAACTGCTGTTCAAGCTAGACGTCGTCCTTTAATTTTAAATGAGAAAATATTCTCACCTGAGAATTTCTCAGTATACTCCGAATTCCTGTTCTAAGAAGAGATTCTGAAAACCCGGTTGAAAAGGCAATATCATACAACATTCAAACACAATCAGGTTGGAAAACAGCATTTGTCCAGCCTGTCCCTAAGAAAGGTGACCCATCCTCCCCCCTCCTCCTACCGACCCATAGCACTGACATCCCTTCTTTCTAAGGTCATGCAAACACTGGTTAACCGTCAGCTTAAGGAACATCTCGAAGATCGAAAGCTTCTCCATGACCGTCAGTACGGCTTCCGCAGCAACCGTTCCACTGGTGATCTGATGGCATATCTCACCGAACAATGGAACAAATCTTTACATCGCTTTGGTGAAAGTAAGATTATTGCTCTTGATATCTCCAAGGCATTTGATAGAGTTTGGCATGAAGCTCTCTTATCGAAAATGCGTGCTTTTGGGATCGATAATACTCTTGTTCGTTGGATTAGAAGCTATCTCCTGGACCGTTCAATACAAGTTGTATTGAACGGATTCAAGTCTGATTCCCATAAAATAAATGCTGGTGTGCCCCAGGGCTCTGTTCTGTCTCCGACTCTTTTCCTCATTTTTATAAATGATCTTCTGTATGTTACTTCTAATCCACTTAACTGTTTTGCTGACGACTCTACCCTCAGCTTTTCATATTCGTTCGATAATTCACGTCCTTCGCCTTCGGACGTACAATTGCAACGGTGCCGTATGTCAAACTCATTAAATTCCGATTTATACAGCATTGTCAAATGGGGTAATAGGAATCGTGTGGAGTTTAATGTTTTGAAAACTCAATGCTGTCTTTTGTCGTTAAAGCTTAACATACCCCCAATGTCAATGTCCATGAATGGCACTTACATCGAAGAAACCGAAAAGCTCTCAGTACTCGGTATGTGTGTCAACGACGACCTCCGTTGGAACGACCATATATTTGAAATCGCTAAGAATGCTACTAAGTGCTTAGGTTTTCTGTATCGATGTAAGAGGTATTTTTCCCCATCTGATCTGGCTACAATTTATGAAGCGTTTATACGCCCTAAACTCGAGTATAACTCCGACCTCTGGACAGGTGCTTCACAAACATCGCTTCACCTGCTTGATAGAATACAAAATAGAGCGTTAAGATTGATAGGAAATAGAACTGCCACCGAATCAATTGCCCCTCTCGAACACAGACGCAATGTTTCATGTCTTTCCTTATTTGATCGTTTCTTTTACAAAAAATGTTCACTCGAAGTAGCCAGTTGCATTCCTCCCCTTAAAAGTTTCTCCCGTAATACTCGTCTCGCAAGGAATGCTCATCAGTTCACCCTGGAGCCCAATTTCGGACGTACCGTGAAATATAGGGATTCTTTTTTTAGCCGAACAACACGAATTTGAAATAGTTTACCCGGCGGGATTTTCCCTTACCATTTTGACCTGCTAACATTCAAAACCAATGTTAATCGACACCTCCTATCCCTCCCCTCCCTATCTTCCGAATGCCCGCGCAGTGTGTTACATTAAAAGGGAAACAAGTAGTCGTTTGTGCGCGCGTTAATTATAAAAAAAATCGCGAAAGGGGAGAGGTAGGCCTAAGCACTCCTGTTACAAGCCGGGAGGCTTGCCGACGTTTTCTGAGGTCAAACCGACTGTTTTCTCACTTAAAACCCAGGGGCGGCTACAACTCGCACTAGGGGTTATAAAAATTGTGTCCCCAAACTGATTCTGGAACTCACGATGTCTGGGTTAGCCAGCAAACAGCTTATCTACGGCCGTCCGCATTATGCTTTCAAATATCAAGCAGATGTTTCACGTCATCTGAATCACCACGTGAAATATTTCGACAAGAATAAAACTATAGTGATAAATACAAAAAATCATAATATTAATTAAAAATTCGGACTACTTAAAATAATGCCATGCTGTTTTTTTTCAAATATATATTGTTTTTTAACTGAAATTGAAATCCATTTTCATCCACTTTCATAACAGATTAAATAACCCGCATTTCAATTGAAAATCTGGCTTAGTGCAATCTAACGGCCTATTAAAATCAAACCAATTATACTTAAAAAAGTATTCGTTGCCTAAGCTCATTGCGAGTCTCTCGGATTCAAAACCCTACCGATTTTAAGTGCATTAATGCTCAATATTTGCTCATGGCTCTCTACTTGTGCGATACCCACTTTTATGAGCATCCCAGGTACATAAAAACGCAATCCCAATACCATAAAATCACAAGTGCCATTACTACAGATATAATATACATTTTACAATATGGCCATCAGACAGCTCATGAGAGGTTATTGTAAGCCTATACTGAGCCTCATCGATAAGCAGATTATAGAATCCTTTCCTCCCGAATAAGACATAATAGGATTGGCAACTTTTTCCCTTCGGTTTTAATGTGAAGCTTATAGATACATCGGCAAATATTTATTATACGTAATTTGCTTTCCAAGCCTTTTGTTTCCACAACCATACACAACTCAGGTGAATTATACTTCTAGATACTGGGAAGAGAACAATAAAGTGTTTGTTGTCACCTGTAGTGTTTGTGTTTGATTCGATTGATGATGTGCTCAATCACTCTGCTTACTTTGACATATATAGTTTTCCATCACACGAATCGACAGTTAATATTCCCTTGTGTTTCAGTTCTTATTTTAATTAAATTAATGCATTCAAGGGGTGCTGTGGCTTTTATTTCCAATCCTTTAAATTCCACCACATCACACACGCATTATTTGACGCCTACCCTTTGTATTCGTTTCAATTTTCATATTATGTTACATAATGTAGGTTCAAAGGAATGACTTTGTTGTTTGTTTAGAGTTTGCTATCATGCGAGGATCAGGAGGGATTGGTTTTGTGAGCAGACCGCCGACAGATATCTTGATTTTGATCGGAAAGTCATTTGGTTATGTTTTCGATAGAAACTATGTATTGTACATTATTTCGTTACCACCTGTAAAGACAGTTGTGGTGAAACTCCCTATCACAAGAACGAGGTTAAGAGTTTTTAAAACACTCCTCAAAATCTTTTTGAATAAGGACTTAGAGATATATTCTTGAGAACACTAGGAGTAGATGTTTCTGAGTATCGTAGTAATATAGTATTATAGCATAAATTGACAGAAACTAAAATTCCAAAAATAAGATATTATACAGTCCCTAAAATTTTTCTGAAACTACAGGGTGGCTCACCAATTGTGGTAAAAAAAGAAATTCAAATAACTTTTTTTAATCGATGTATTTCAATAATTTTGTTTTATTGGATAGACAATTAAATTTAATTTTGAATAACTAATTGTTTTTAAAGTAGTGCCACGTGGCTTAGTGGTTAGTGTGTCGGACTGCTAAGCGAATGAGCCTGGGTTCAAATCCAGCTCATAGCCACCTTTTTTTCTGGGGTACTGCCTCTTGCGAGGAACTGACAAAACCTCCAAGAGTAAAATTTGTCTCGAAAAAGTGCATCTCATCTAGCCGTTCGGACTCGGCTGTAAACTGTAGGCCCCTTCCATTCTTGCAGATTAACAACACACACACAGGAATGGTTGAGAGTATAAGTCACTAGGCCTTGGCTCCATTCCACGCGTACAGGCAAATCCTGAGTGTATAACTTGCTTGTAATTTGGACTTTGTACGGAAACAAGTTTGAGTCATCCAAGTTAATTAAACTAGAGTTGTAAAAGAATGCAATATTATGGTATTGCATTCCGCAAAATCCCAGTCATTCCTGACTCTTCGGGAATCATCTCAGTCTTTTAACTTTATAAATCCATTCCCATTCTATTTTGAAGTCTTAAATAATGTATTCATCAAAAGCAGTCAAAAGACTTGAAATAAAGAGTGCATTCTTTTTTGACTGCTTGCAGTCTTTAAAGTCTTTAAAAATTCTTTTGCATTTTTTGCAGTCTTAAAGTCTTTTGAATGCATGCAAAGTATTGAAGTCTTTTGACTGCTTTGAAGTCAACAACTTTTCACTATTGAAAGCCTTTCGAATACTGTGAAGTCGCGGTTGAAAGTTATAGATTTCAACAAATATTTTAAATCTCCATTCAAAAATTAAAATACAGTAGTCCATCGATAATGTGAACAACCGATAATGTGAATTTCTCCAAAACGTGAATCGCCAAAACTTTACATTGACATCTCTATAATGTGAACCTCCGAAATTTTTGACCCCTAAAATGTGAATTTCTTTTTTTAGTTTTGTACATACATATTTCTCTTTTTTCCCTTGATAGTTTTGCGTGCGATATTAGGGAAGGGACTAACTAACTGTTATTTGTCTAGACACATTTCGAAGTTTTGAATGCAGCTGCAGGTATACTCTCCGCATACTGCCTGTTGTGTAGGTAAATTTTGTTTGTTATGCCTTTGTTATGATATTTTATGATCAGTTCGTAGTTATATTTTTCAATGAGTTGTATCGCGCTTGGTCTAATTGTTGTTTTTTGTGTTCTGTTTAATTGTGTGATAAAATAAGTGTGGTTATGGCACCTAAACAAAAACTGCATCGATTTCTATCGATAAAAGAGAAGTGTAGAATTTTAAAAGAACTGGATGCTGGACATTCTGGAATGGCATTATCACAAAAATATTGTGTTTCAAGGTCAACAATTACTGGAATAAAATTAAGTTCAAAGAAGCTGTTGGACCATGTCCAAAAAACTGAATCTGGACCAGGGAAGAGGAAGACGCTTAGGAAATCCGAAATGCCTAAAATGGTAAATGCATGTTCGACTGGCTTAAAAAGCAAAGAGAATGCAAGTGGAACGCATAAGCTCACTCCATTAATCATCGGGAAGTCTAAATGCCCTAGAGCTTTTTCGGGTTTCAAAGTTCCAAAAACGCTTGGATGACGAGTGAAATCTTTCAAAATTGGTTTAATGAAAATTTTACTAAAGAGGTAAGCACTTTATTTGAACTTTAAAATTAAAAATTAAAAAAAAATACCTAAGAGAAAATAATTTGCCAAAAAAAGCATTGTTGCTTCTTGACAATGCAACTTGTCACTGCAATAAAAGGTTAACTAGCTCTGATGGGGACATAACAGTTTTGTTTTTTCCCCCAAACGTCACCGCTTTGATCCAACCCATGAACCCAAATGTCATTAATTTAGTCAAGGCGTACAACAAAAAATGATTGCTTGCTGAAATTATTGCATCGGAAAGTGAAGATATTGCTGCTGGGTTAAAAAAATTAACCTTGAGACATGCTGTAATGAACTTAAAATTATCTTGAGAGGAGCTCCCTGCTTCCTCCATTTCTAAGAGCTTTAAATGTATACTGTCAAAAGAAGATAACTGGGAAGATGAAGATTTAATTCCGCTTATCCAATTGAGGGAGACACTGCCCGAAACTCAGCTTCAAAGACAGTTTCAAGAAAAAAACGATCTCCTTGGAATTATAGATAGAGAACAAAACATTTCAATACAAGAAGTTAGAGACTGGGTCGTCGTAGAAGGCACTGAACTTGAACCGATTGAGGATATTTCGGAGAATGAAACCGACGAAGTCACTCCAGCTGCTCCTAAAGTAACGAGCTCTGAGGCAATAAAATGCACAATTTGATCTGACAGATTTTTAATTCATGTTTGTTTGACCACGTTAAAAAGGCAGTAAAGGTTGAAACGACCTAAATAACAAGGTCGTTTGAACCTTTACTGACTTTTTTCTTTATACTAGTCGAATAAACATGAATAAAACAGCTGTAAGATCAAATTGATTTCCTATAACTTTTGTGTATTCTTAAATTAACAGTAAACAAATACCTATATGTATATTTATTTTTATTTTTGTTCCGATTATAAACTAAAACGGTGTTTTAAACATAATTTGATAACATTATTCAGTTTTATTAAAAAAATTTATTTTACAAAAAAGTTTTAGAGAACACTAACTAATAATATAGTTGTAAAAAAATAGTAATACAAAAAACTGTGCGAAAGTCGTTCAACTCATACAATGACTTCTGTTTTGGAAAAAAAACTTTTAAATGGTATTTAAAATAATTGCTAAGGTGTTTAACTTTTAACCGACTTAAAAGTAGTTCAAACATTTTCAGGAGAAAAAACGCTTCAATCAATAAAAAGAATTCAAATCAGTAAAAGACTTCAATGCATTGAATGCATTCAAAAGACTTTAAGACTACAAAGAATGCAAAAGACTTTTCAAAGACTTCAAAGACTTAAAAAAAACGCATTCTTTTGATATAAATTCTTTTTGCTGCTTTAGATGATTTTAAAATAAAAGACTGCAAAATTGACTGGGAGTTATGTTTGAAATTCACAGTACTGAGATCAAATCAAAAGACTTTAAAAAGAACAGTCTTCCCATTCAATTGAGTGCAATACTAAAATTAATGCATTCTTTCACAATTCCTGTAAACCAACATTTAAAATCAGTTACAGAATTTACATTTACCGAATTTACCATTTACAAAACAAATTTACCCACTCTCAGCTATCTGTTGTGATGATATGTTAGAAACAAGGTTGCCATTTAGTTATTTTTACCCGTTTTCACATAAGAAAGTGTACAGCTAGTATCGCTTCGATTTAACCTAAAAAAGTCAAATATCAGCTGAAGTGGATAAAAACAAAGCAAGTTTTTTTTTATAATAAGCAGATCGAAAGGGGTTACTTTTTTTAAATTTTAAAGGTTAAAGACCATGCGAGCATTAGGGAAATAGGATGTTAAAGAAGATGTCGGTGCACAATAGTTTTGAAATGGGAGGGAAAAATGGAGTACGGCAAATCATTCTACATTCGTGTGGTACGACTTAAAAGCGATAAAACAATGAGAAACACTTTACATTACGGCAATGCTCGATTAGAGATGCAATTGAGCAGTTGACACAACGACATTAAAAATACTAATATGAAAGATAAGAAGCTCATATCTTCAACCTTCACTAATAAATATCAAACTTTTTAAAAATTATTGGTTTTATTTTAAAATTATTTGTTAATGTCATATCTATGATTAATATTGGTTTTTTTTTGTAATAAATAAGAGTTGCTATCAAAAACAAAATATTCGAGAGAAGATTTAAAAAATCTCTACAATAAAGGTTGGCTTCCCACGAAACACTTAACATTCCATCGTTATCGTTGCCAACAAAATCAATCTGAAGGCATCCTTGCGAAATGTTATGCTTATTCACTGCTTTTAGAAAAATACAAATTTTCATTTTCATGCCACGAAATATCAAAGACTTTTTTTCCTTGTTTGAGTAGGAAGGATTGTTTTTTCAAATTTTCCATTTATCAATATGATTGTCATTGAAAAGTATCTGTCATACTGACGGGTCCGGCCTCCATTTCGCAGGGTATCTGTAGATGTCTTTTTGAAGCTCGCCGAATGCGCTACAAAGAAAAACGCTTGTCATAAAAAAAACAGAAGTGATGGAATGGAAAATATGAAAGGCTAATCATTTTGAATTTACCAAAGCTATCACATTTTTGTTCGTATTTCTTTTTTTTCAATCACCAGATTGTTGTGACAGTTAAAACTTCCCGTCTTTTCGCCTTGATGCACCGAAGGATGATTCTTTAAACCATCGCACAAAAAAACTGTGTCCTTTTTCTCATTTCCCAATAAAGATGTAGAGCTATAAGTTCTGTTAAAGGTTGGGTGGGACAGGAAATAAAATCAATAAGGCCAAGTCTAAACGAACGTACTTCGAATTTCAAGTGCACATTTTTTTTTTTATTTTGTATTTATAATGTACATAATATATCCTTGCTTAATGCCTAAGTGCCTTCTTTCTTCTATTTATTTCTATATGTGGATCATTTTGCTGGTGCGTATTACGTAAAATGAAGGACTGAATTTTTGTTTTTTTTTACTAGACAAGAAAAAGAATTGATAAATTTTTTTAGGTGCGCAATTGAACGAATGTGCATCACATAGGGTTTTCTCATCCCTTTAAACCTGTCAAAGCAGTCTATGCGATATTGGGAACAAAACCAGTTAAGAAGAAGTTTGCTCGTCACTGTTCTATGCTTTTGAAGAAATTTTACTTCTGAAACAGAAATATATTTAAAAAGCTTCTCCTTTTCTTAAGTTGAAGTAACATTAAGAAGTCTTTTCTGAAGAAATTTAAAAAAAAAAAAAATCAAAATCTTTGTTGCTTGTGAAAAATTGTTCTCTTTTGGTATCTTGTTAACGTTCATAGAATGAAGTTTGTTAACAACACAAGAAATTATATTTAAATTTGAATGCTTGCATATTTCTTTGAGTTACTTCTGTTACAACCTTCACAACACTGAATCGATTGTATTTATTTTTTTTTAATTTTGATATTAACAAGCAAAAGTTTGAGAAAAAATTGACAAATTCTTTCAAAACACACAAGAAATGAACAGGAGTAGTTCGCACGTACTTATTTTTATGTGCCGAGATATTTCATATTTATTTTTCAGTACAGGCCTTATGGAAGAGAGCTCTCAAACTCCCTGGTACCTGCTGGTGTTTGCATCGCACTTTCGCACTTGCCACTGAAATAAAAAACAGAGATCCTAAGTTCGACTTTCAGTTTGGGGATCAATTTTTCTAACTCCTAGTGCAAGCTAGAGCCGTCCGTGGGTTTTAAGTGAGAAAATAGTCACCTATAATTCTCGATCTACTGCGCAGAAATTTTTTATTTCCTATCTCTCTAATTCTTCTAACTAGTGACGTGCAACGTAGTTAAAATATTATTAAAATGTTATTATTATTAAATATTATTAATATTATTAACCCCTGAGTTTCATTTAACTTGTTTTTGTAACATTCGTTCGTTCCACCATGACCTAGCTGCTCCCCGCTGTGAGGAGACAGGGCGGCCTATTATGTTTATTAAAAAAAACACTCATTCAGAGTTACCATTCATGGAAATTATAATACCTTTTTCTTTGGTTTTTCCTATAGAGCTTTCAGAATTGAAGCTTTCTTAGAGCTTTTGAGAGCATATTTTTTAAGTTTAAAGAAAAAGATGTTAGCGCTGCGTGTTTTTACAAAATACAACTACACAACATTTGTTGTCTATTTTTTTTAAAGAAAGAATGAGCAAGTTTTTGATGGAGTTCAGTTCATTAATTAAATGCAATTTTAATTTTGAAATGCCAAATAGTTTTTTGTTTCTTAAAATAAAAGAAAAGGGTTTCGTTTAAAATAATGCAGTGCAATAAACATTATTTGTATGTTAAAAGAGATTTGGCCTTCTGGGGAACTCTTAAAAAGCGCGCCTTCCATTTCAATTCTTGGTGGGGTGTCGTAAAAGATAGATTTAATTTAATATAGTTTTAATTAAGTTTTGTTTTTATATTTAGTTTGCGGTCTACATGTTTCTGGTCATGAAATCGGAATAAACAGTTGGTTACCCTATCGACATTTGATAGCTTTAAAATGAAGATACCTTATTAAAATCCATAATAGTAAGGGTGAGACGCAAATATCCTTTCAACCCTGTCAGAAAATATAAATTGAACAGAGTAACATATCAGGGGCGGTAACTACTTTAACCTTAGATCTTCAAAGAGAGACGGATGTTCACTTAAGTTTTTCAAATAATTTGTATGCTTTCAATAAACTTTAATAACAACTCGGAGAATTATCTCAAAAACCAGCTCAAAGTCAAAAGCTTAAAAATTATTAAGAATCCCTACTAAATATTTATTGCGTTTGCATTTTTATAGTTTTTTCGTTTTGTTTTTTTATGTATTTTCTTTTGTTCATTTATATTTTTGTTGGTTCATTTATTAATTTATTAATTAATTTATTTATGTACTAATGCAATTATTTATTTGTTATTTATTTATTATTGTTATTTATGTGTTTAGTGTAAGAACCTATTTTCATTATTTTTTGACATAGGCACCTATTTATTTTCCAGCATTAAGCACCCTATAAAGAAGTAATGAATTTTCTTAACATACATTTGAAGATTGACACATCAAATTACACAGGGGCTATGGTGTTCGATATATCTTACTCCGAATATACCAGGGTTCGAAATTTAATCTGTCAAAGTTAAATAATACCAAACATGAAACATCGGAATTATTTTGAAGAGGGCAATCTGCCTCTTAACGTTTCACTATGAGTTGTGAACAGATAAAAGCAACCGCCTAACGATATTTGTAAAAAGCTTTGGCTATACACACTCTAAGCTCTCATCTACATTATCTTGACATTGACTGATTTATCTATTTGTCATTGGATGAGCTATGAAACTTTGCGAAACATATATGCAATTTAAATTAATCCCTAGTAATTTGTGAACATAAAATTTAGGTCAAACATATTAACGAACTAAGTAATGATCAGAATAAGTGGTAAACATATTTTTTCCAATACTAATGTAAGGTTGTAAATTTGAGTATATCCATTATTACAAACATAAATCAATTTATAAAAAAAAATAAATAAATTTTCAACAGAGAAAATCCTTTCATTTAACTTAACCAATTGCTTTCACATTTCGATACGTCCTACACTGATTTGCTCTCAAAGTATCTGAAAGTCCTTAAAATGTTGTGTGTACTCCTAACCCACATTAATTTCATTTTAGTCAAATGTGAAAATTAATGCTCCTAACTACGAGCCATTCAGTGTTAGCATTAATTCCTGAAGAGGCTAAAGGCTAAAACCGCCTCCCTTCCTTATCCTATCCTAATAAATATTCAAACGTAACCCACGTATACCAAGGTAAGACCGAACCTTTCCTTAATATGGTTTTTGTCTTCTTGTTTCCGTTGGTTCATTGTATTTTGTTAACAATAAGAAAACGAGGACGACGGCAAATTCTCCGCAAAGAGGTAGAATATTGTATCTTAATTAAGTCCAATATGTTGGATTGAATTAGACCTAATAAGAGTTAATAAATTCGACCGACCCACGCTAAATATCTTTTTTATGGCCTAACATAGATAATGGCTAAAATAAAGGACTATTGATTATATTTTTACGGTTTGAAGGCGGAATAAATAACTAGTTGGATAGAAATTCTGCTAGCTTAAGCGGGATTCTAAAGACCTTTTGATGGATGTGAAGGATGAAGTTCAAATAAAGCAAAAAGGAGCAATCGGGATTGTGGATATTAAAGTCCCTTGAAGCTTTGTTTACTTTCGAAGAAGAAGGTTCATCAAAAGGGCGAATGTTTGTGATTTAGTTGAGGAAAGTTGAGAAAAGTATTTAAGGATAGAAATATTCGAAGTGAGTGGATATTAAAATGATATTATGATAACTTCTCATACATGTGTCGGTTCACATCAGACTTGATGCATTGGTGCGTGATTATGTGTACTCTTTTGTATACATCTTTTGCGCATGAATAGATTGGGTTAAATGTTGACAAAAAAAATGTATTCTGCATTTCAAAAAGGTTCATGGTTAGAGGGTGAATTCGAATAAAAAGCAATTTAGTTTTCATGAGCTTCAGGCATAGAGGTTTCACTCTTGTTTTAAGTTTAAAATTTGTTGGGATATTTAGTAACTGATAACTTATTTCACTAGCATAGTGGGGAATGGAGAACTTGAGAATTAGGGGTGATTGTAAGAAAGTAGGCGTAAAAAGAAAGTAGCTTGAAAGAATTTTTCCAGCTGCGATCTTTGCTTCCGATATTTGTAGAAACTGCACGGGCAAGTTTTGAATGTTTTCATATTAATGAAATTAAGATAACAACAGATAAATTTAATAATCCGATAATTAATCAAAATATGTCCGTCTGTAAGCTGAACGGCTAAACTTTGTCGTGCATGGTTACTTTCGCATTTCTCATAGAGGTTATCGAAATGTTTGAACTATCTGTCGGTAACGGTACACTTTAAAAAAACTACTCACCAAAATTAAAAAAAAAATATTTATTTCAAATAAACAAGAAATAAAAACCACAAATTTATGAGAAACGGTCCTAAAATTCAGCGTTGCATTTTTACTTTAACGCCAAGCTAGAGAGGGAAGATTTATTTGGAGGTACAATCGCCTCTGAAGTGCTGAGTTTTACACGGCCACCACAACGAAACCCCTGGTTTGATTATGAGTGTCGGCAAGCACACGCAGCGAAACAAGAAACATACAACGCAACGCTGCAAAGAAGGACCAGAACTGCCCGTGCACTCTACGAGCAGAAGAGGAAATAGGAAAACAGGCGTCTCAGAAAGAAAGAAAGGGATGATGAGAAGCGTGCGATCGAAGAAATGGAGAGATGTTATTGCAGGAATGAAGTTCGAAAATTTTACCAAAAGTAAAAAAGAAACTGTCAAAGCTACAGAGCTCGAACTGAAGCTTGCAAAGACGATCAAGGGAACAATAATTCCGCCCACTGGCTAGTGTAGAGGGATTTAGTAACATAGGGATTGGAAAATTCTTTAGACCAGCGCTTGATGAATCCAAGGGAAGAGTTCGCTTTAGCTTTAGTGGGCGCGAAAATTGAGTTCACGATCACAAATAATCCCAAGATCGCGAATGATGATGAGACAACAGGAACAGGTACATTGCTAAAGTGATAAGTTCGAGGGAGTGAGGGCTGGCGTTTACGGGAAAAAGTCATTGATTGGCATTTACTAACATTTAGTTCCAAAAATTTTTTATTACACCAAGTATGGAAGGAATTCAAGTCTTGTTGAAGTTGGGATGGATCAAAAGGGGAAGAGATTACTTTTATAATTTGTATGTCATCGGCATAAATGGATAGGTCAGAGAAGTTTATAATGCTACCAACATCGTTAATAGCTAGCACAAATAAGAGCGGCCCAAGGTGACTGCCCTGAGGAACACCAGAAGTTGCTAAGATTGGATTAGACACTGCGCATCTGAACACAACTCTGTAAGTACGGTTTAAAAGGTAGAAAATAACCCATTTGATAAATAGAGGTGGAAAACCATACGCTTTGAGTTTAACAATAATAATTTGGTGACTTATCTTATCAAATGCCTTACTAAAGTCAATGGTAATAACATCAACATCATGGCCCTTTTCCAAAGCGCAAAGTGTCATGGAAACAAGTTGGATCAAGTTCATCGTGGTGGACCTACCCTTTAGGAAACTATGTTGCAGTGGAGAGAGTATTGATTTGCAGTGAAAATAGAGGGAGTCATACACAATACTTTCGAATAGCTTGGGGATAGACGAGAGTTTAGCTATCGGACGATAATTTATTATAAGATTTCTACTACCTTTTTTGTGGATTGGGAAAATAAAAGAGCTTTTCCATACGGAAGGGAAAACGGCTTGGGAAAGTGACAGTTGAAAGAGATAGGAAAGGGGTACGCAGAGTACATCAACACATTTTTTTAGAAAAATTGATGGTATGCCATCAGGACCAGACGAAAAGTCTTCTTTAATTGTCTTGATCTTATCGCTAACCATTAGAGGACTTATGTCAAGAGAAACGAGTGAGGTATGAGGACTATTTAATAGAAAACTATGATATTCATGGTTGGGTTCTTTGGGGTCATCGGTGAACGATTGATTGAAGAATGTCGCAAAGAGGTGGGCAATTACCTGAGGGTCGGAAGAAGAAGTGCTAAGAAAATCAAGGGTGGGAGGAAGGCCGTCAGATTTCCTTTTAACATTTATAAATTGATAAAAACTTCTTCGGCTGAGTGATAAGGCTAAACTGCATTTTTTCAAGATAATCACGATAGAGTGAATCACATAGGGTAGAAAAGTGGGCAGAAGCTTGTTTATAGTAGAAAAAGCTTAAAGGCAACTGAAACTTCAGGTATGTAGTAGCTTATTCCTAAGCTGGCTGTATCTAAGCTTAAGAGTAAATAAGTATGCACCAACTCATATGGTTAGAAAAAGGCATGCCCGATAGCATAATTTGCCCGATCCTTAAAAAAAGAGACCCTCTGATCTTGGAAAAAATCCAAGAATTTCAAATCAATACCCACTACCTTTTCCAAGTTTTCAAAAAGCCGCGTTCGACCTCATGTATAGAGACGAGTTATATAGAGATATGTGCAGTTTGAACATCCCTGCCAAACTCGTCCGCCTGTTTAAAATGACAATGGAAAACGCAGCTGTTCGGTCAAGGTCGGTAAACACCGCACTGATACCTTTGAAGTCAAAAAAGGATTTAGACAAGGCGACATCAACATCATACTTGAAAGAATAATGCAGAACTCTCACGCCAACACCAGAGGCACGATATTTCAAAAGTCCGTCCATCACAGCGTGATGTCATTAGCGCTTTTGTGAGTATTTAGAAGGAAGCAGGAAGGGATTAGCAGTCAATGAGAGAAAAACCAAGAATATGCGTCATCAAAAAGAGACACCCAACATCGACTTCTTGGACAAAACATCACCATAGACAGCTATAACTTGGAGGTAGTTAGGGACTTTGTCTACCTGGGCTCCACTATTAACTCGAGAATGGAGAAGAAGATACAACGAAGAACTGTACCGGCTGTACAGCCACACAGACGTAGCCAAAAGAGTAAGAATTTAACGTCTTACATGGCTGGGTCATATAGAGCGGATGGATATCAGTGCTCCGGCCCAAAAAATCTTCGATTCTACCCCAGAGGGACGGCAAAGAAGAGAATGGCCAACACTCAGGTGGCGCAATCAAGTGGAAGGGAAACTGGAAGCAGCTAGCTACAGACCGAGCGGGCTGTAGCTCCACCTAAGTCCAGTATATTTTAATCGGAAATGTTAGATTCGTCTCAATGTTCAGGGCGAATTGCTTGGTCTTGCTAATAACCCATTTTCATTTATATTTTTGAAAAATACATGCTTTTCCAACATATTTTTTTGATTACAAATGTTAATGATCTTTTTTTCAACTATATTGAAAAGTCTTATAGGTAAAAATAAATGTTATAGTCCAGTCGACAGTGGAAAAAATTAATGTTTCTAATGCAAAACTAACCCGATGATATTTTATGATTGGAAATGATAAGAGGCGCGTTTCAATGTATAGGAACAAATGGCAGGGTTTTCGAAAAACGCCTTTTAGTCAATATCTCGAAAACGAGTCATCTTACAAAAACTTAGCCAAGAACATTTTTGTAGGAAATAAATATAATTCTCTTTTTTTTGTACAAAAAACAGTTTTTTTGTTGGACCTATACTTTAGTGGTTAAAGTAATATAAATGCTTTTTTTTTAAACGCATCACTAGGTTCTCCTTATCCTTACCTAGAATAAAATTTGTCGAAATCCTTGTAGCCATTACAAATTTATTAAATATTTCTTTATGAAAGGTATTTTCTGTAATTATTTTTAACAAAAATCCTTTAAAAAATCATGAAATGATGATGTCGTCTGATTTTGAGGTAACTGCATATAAATTATATTATTTTATAAAGGACATGGAAGGTAGTTTTTTACTGAAAACGACCTTCGTCAAACCTAACCTCCTACACAAAAAAACATTAAATAAATATTTTGTGCTCTGTTATTTTTTTTCAAAAAGATGAAATATCTTCTTTGAATTGAAGGTTATATAATATTATAACATAAACAAAATTCTAAAGAGAATCACTACCCTTCCCCTTTCTTTGATTATAAAAATCGGAATATTTACATCGTTCTTTTATATGTCCTCTTGTAAACAACATTCCATATTCTGAATGTAAGTCCTCATGAATATATTTTTTCCTTGTGATCAATAAGACTAGACTTTTAAATTGAATTATCATAATTTGGGCTAAAGATAAAAAGTCCATGACAAGGTCGGATTAAGACTTCATTACATTTGGCAATAGATAAGTATAGCTATGGGCTTTACTAACCCAGAATGTTGAAAAAGATATTAATGCTTTATGTTTTAGGATTTTCTTGGCTGTACAAATTAATTTAAAAAGTTCTTTTCTATTCAAATCATCGGAACAGAATTAAAAACAAGAGCAAAGTGGTTTAGAATGTTGTATCCCAGAAAAAAATGTTTTGGTTTTTGTCAATAAATTCAGAAGTGGGATGACAAGAAAGAAAAAAAGTGGAAGCTGTAAGAATCCTTTATCTAGTAAAAGAATTTCAACACAAACGACTGGTTAGGCTACTAGGGTCTGTTAAAGGCCAAACAAGAGGATGCTATGGAGTATTAATTTTGATGAAAAGCTCTTGAAGCACTGCTTAACGTTTCATATATGTGGGTTTTCCTGCAACGATCAAATGAAGTAATTTTAAATGTATCCTTTCAATACTTGGTTGAAAACTAATTCAAAACTTTTGTACTACTTCCTTTGTTCCAAAGCTGTTTTGACGTAAGTAAGCAAGACTACTTCTGGTGTTTTCATTCCATTCAATACGTCTTCATTATTTGAAACTAGTTTAATTAAATGTTCACCTTCGCGCTTCTCTAACTTCTGGCGAGCATCCTCAGATTGCTAAACTAAACAACAACCCAACAGCGAAAAGATAAAACAAAACTAAAAGCAAAAACACATTTCAAATTCAATAACTACTCTTCGTTGTATAAGTATTTATACTATTTCCTGAACAAACTAAATACAAAACTATGCTGAATTGCACATGAAGCCTCTTCAACATATATGCACTTTTCACTTCTAACTAACTATAAATATACAACAGCATCTATATTTTGGCAAATGACAAACTTTCTTAACAAAACTCACTGCTAAAGTACGAAAATTATATTTGCATAAACTTTAATCACTTGCCTGGGATTATGCTGCGTAACAATGTCCCGAAGAGGTGTTGAAGAGCTAGTTTACTGATGTTGAGTGGAAATGGGAATCTGAAGATGCAGAGTATCTTGCTGTGTCATGAAGTTATTTCTCATTTATTTGTTCGACAAGAAAACACAAAGTAAAAAATAAATAAACTTGCAAAAAAGCATAGAAAGCACTCATGTAGGAATAACTTTTTCCTCCAGGTTGTATTTGTAACTAGATGGACGTACAGTGCTGTGTAAATGTTGTCTGCCAAAAAATAGACTGATTCACAGAAGTTTCTTGTATAAAAATTGGAAATTCTTTATATTAGGCTTTTGAATTTATCGAAATGAATAGTCTTATTTGAATAATAGAAAGCAGCGTGTTGGGTTTTTTGATGTCAATTTTCGTAAGATATATGTAACATCAGGAATGCCTCAAGGTAGCAATCTTGGTCCGATGCTATTTTATTATTTATAAATCACCCGCCTTTTCTATTTACAAAATGCAGATACCCTCTCCTTTGTACGTCAATGACTTCAAGCTAATTTGTAACATCAACACTGAAATCGAAGGAAAATGTGGAGAAATGCAATATTATTTCGTATTTGTATTTGGCTGACGCAAACAAATTAGTAAGAATTGACTATATAAAAGGCTTAGGAGTTATAATTGACAATAAACTTACTTTTAAATACCATATCGACAAAGACCACTATGAAAGTGTTGGTATGTTAGGTTTTGTAAAAAGAAGCATTCGACCATCGACCATTTGGCGCAGCTTCTATCATGCAAACTTTCGATATACATAAAGCGCCTTTCACATGAGTTGCAAACTGTGAACGCGAACAAACCCTTTTAAGCAATTTCTTCGGAAAATATCAATTTTATTTAATTTTTACCAATCGAGAAAGTGACCAAATTATTAATTCTAAAAATTCAAAAAAGAAAATCACTGCATTTAAATGGTTTATATTACAAAATTGTACATATTATTTTTGTCCGTATGGCCAACAAAATCACAACCGTAGAACTGACAAAGCTAATTCGCAATCCACAACATCAGAACGCAATCAACAAACTTGCCAATAAGAAATTCGCTCGAAATTAACCTAAAATATAATGTATGCACTTAAATATGCTTCTTCTCTTTAAATTACATATATTGGTTTTCGGTTTGGTTTTCAAAAATGCAGACAATTCATGAAAAAATGGGCACGACTGGGTTGCATGTACTTGCTCTTATGTGCCTAACTACATTGGAAGATCTTTGACAGAAACAAGTACTATTTGCGTTGAAAATAACACAGTTTGAACTTATAAAAAGTATTAAAAACCACAATACTTACTACTTACTACTACTACTTAGTTATAATGAAGTAGGCCATCACACGTCTTAAATAACAAGGAATTTATGAAAAATGTATTTCGAAAATTGTAGGACCGGTTTTGATAAAAATCCTGTTTTTTTATTTTTAGTTTTTTGAAAAAAAATATTTTTTTAATTTTGGTAAGCAGTTTTTTTTAGAGTTTATTAAAATACATGTGATTATAAAATTTAAAATAATTTTTTTTTATAAGTTTTCAAAATATTGATTTTTGAAAAAAAAAAATTCTAAATTAATTTTAATTAGAAAAAAATAGTTTTTTTTTTTTAAATTTTGATATAAAGAATTAATTCGGCTACCTAGATCTTCTTAAATAAACAATTTGACAGAAATCCAAAGAGCCGTAACCGAGAAAGCCAAAAATTAAAAAAAACCTTATATGAAAGGTCCCGTTAATAGACTTTTCCCGTATATGTGGTACTAATCAAATGATAGCCAATATCAACAAAAAAAATCTCAAAAATTTTCATTAAAATCGTTGGAGCCGTTTTCGAGAAAAATAAGATTTTCCTAAACGGTTACATGGCAGGTACCGTTAATTTTAGGGCTAAAAATAAAATTTCAATTTCCCCTTTGGGGAATGCCAAAATAATCACACACACCAAGTTTGAAGATAATCGCTTGAGCCGTTTAGGCTGCAGCTCGTTATACATACTGACAGACAGACAGACAGACAGACATTTTTTCTCGATCACTTTTTTAGACTTCTCTATGATCGTAATGTTTGATTGTTATCTCAATTATTTTAATATTCACGAATCCTAAACTTGCCTTATAGTCCCTATGACCGCATTGAAGCTGTGCGTGCATGCAAATAAAATGGCAGCTTCAAAGCACTTTTTAAGTCTTTTTACCACCTTTAAACGACGCCTTAAAGATCCGCAACCCCCAAGCAAGTTTCATATCACCGTCCATTTTTAAGGGCTTTTTAACTTTTTTTATTTTTGCAAAAAAATTACATTTATTTGACTATGAAATAAAAAAATAAAATATAAAGAAAAAGAAAAATGGGTGCAATTTCACCCGGCTTTACCCTACTCTAAAAAATAATCTTCATCTGTGTATTCTTATTTATTCCTTTTCTATTCTTTTAAACGCCCCGCCACTCAAACCATGACCACTCTTTCTTTTGGGAAAACGACACCAACACCAACTTAACACCTAAGTGGAGTAGCAAAATAATCCACCTACATATGTAATTTTGACACACTTCCATTACCGCTTAATAACAAATTTAATGTTATGTACAAATTTAATGTACATATTCTTATTGCTGAGCACCTGGTGTTCATTATAAACGTTAAACTTCGGGGACGGCTGGATCTTACTTGAAAGGTACCAAACAAATATTTGGCGGCAGCTTTTTTAATGCAAACCTATGGAACATAAAAATATCGCATGCGAGATCAAAGACGTCATGAAGTGTGAAACGTGATGATCGGTACGATAATTACATGATTACATCATCGTTCGTTCTTCTCTGCTTTAATCTTCATCGGCCTCTTATTTTTGTCTATTCTCGTTACCAATACACAAAGACAAACTGTCCTAAATTTTGGAATAACGAAACCAATACCAACATACCACCAATCAGTAACAAACAAATCAACGAACTCTAACCACCGCACACACTTCCATCACCGCTTTGTTGATTAACAAATGTTATGTACATATTCTTATTTCTGAGCGCCTGGTGCTTATAGTCAAGATTCTTTAAAATCTGACCAGCGAAATTTGTTTTTGTTTTCTTTCTGAATCCATTTTAGAAAATAACTTTTAGGCAATGTCAGGTCAGGGACAACACGATGCACATCGAGAGATATCTCGACAAATTCCATGTTTTGACGTTTTGAAGACTTGATAATCTTTACACATAAATACAAATTAAGCGTCTGTTTTTAATATCAAAATAACAGCTGTTTACAGATGCATATGAAAGTAAGTATATGCAGTATTTATAACAAAACCACAATTTTGAAATTTTTGAATTAATTTAATTTAATTCTTATTTATCGACTGATTTTGACGGACTTTCACAGGCAGACAGCTGATGTTGACAGGAGTAAATAAAGCTATTTTAATTACCCTGGTGGCACTGGATCGTTTTTTTAATTCTTATTTATGGACCGATTTTGAAGGGGCTTTAGTCACACTTAATTTTGTAAGAATAATTAATTAATACTTTTATTTTTATATCAACAATATTAAATTTTGTTTCTGTACTAACAAAACTACGTTGGAAGTGTTTAATTACTGTTGGACCCGATATAGTGCGTCAGCTAGTCCCTAATAACCAGTTTAATGTAATTCAGATAAACTAAAATATATAACAACTATAAAAAACAGCATTTTAAGATGGTTTTGTTGTTATTATTTTCTGTTTAACATTCAATAATGCGTATTTAAATATACTTATTAAAACACTCAGTTATTACATTTTTTTTTCATTTATTTTAATTCCATACTTTAATTGGTTTCTGTTAATGTTTTTAATGCATTTCGTTTTTTTTTATGTTTGGTAAATTTAACATACACATAAATATATTATATCATGTGTATGTATTCATTTATTTCTTTTTTTATATCTTTTGTAACAGTAAATGAGCAAAAAATTATAACACATTTAGAGTGTATAAAAAATAGTTTGATTTTCTTATAATTTTTTTCTTCCTCCCTTTAATCTAAAAGCAATTTTATTTTCAATAATTTGAATAAAAAAAACTGCAAAAAATCTCGTAGCGTTTTATTTACCTTAATTTTATTTTATACAAAATGACAACAACAATGAGATAAGTGCTTGATTTTTATTTCAAGGATTTGACAGATAAAAATATGAACAGGTTGTGTTTGTCCAACTTAATTATATATTAATCACTAAACAAAAATTCGAGAAAAAACAAATTATAACAGTTGTACACAAAATCTTGTTGCCTTGTAGAATTTAACGATTCATAAACCATAATATTACAAAGGTAATTTATTGTTCATTAAAACTAAAAAATAAAAACTAAAAGAAAGCATATTAATAAATAAAACATCATAAGGACATGAAGGCCCATGTGACAAGCGGCTTCTTAATCGATATTTGTCATTCCATAACAAAAAAAAAATCAAAAAAACCTAATTTAACATTTTTCACACAGCACTGTGTAAGCAATATATAACATATCTCAGTCAATAAAATTTTAATGAATTTCAATTTTCGGGATTAATTTGAAAATAACATCAATAGGATCTCCTCTTCTTGGTATTATAATTTTTGTTCCTCTCTTACTTTTGGGAAAACGACACCAACACCAACTTCACTTACGTGCATTAGCAAAATAAAACACCTAAGTATGTAATTCTTACACACTTCCACTTCCCCTTATCCACAAATTTAATGTACATGGTCTTATTGCTGAGGGCCTGGTGTTCTATGAAAAGACTCTTGGCGGCACCTTCTATGGTGCAAACCTATTGAAAATTTTAATATAGCGTGCGAGTCCAAAACGGCATGAAACGTGATGATCGGTACGATAATGAGATCGTACATTCCTTTGGCCTCTGCTTTAATCTTCGTCCTTCAACCACCTCTTATTTTTTTTCTATTCTTGTTTCCACACAAACTACCTCTAACTTTTTGATCAACGAATCCAATACCAACATACCACCACATCAGTACCAATAACAAAGCGAACTCGAACAAACACACACTTCCATCACCGCTTATCAGCAAATGTAATGTACATATTCTTATTTCTGAGCGCCTGGTGCGTATAGTCCATATTCTTTAAAATCTGCCCCGAATTGTGTTTGTTTTTTTTTTTTTTTTTTCAAACCGCTCTTGAATTAATTTTAGAAAATAATGACTTTTTTTTGCAATGTCCGGGCAACGACGCCATTTGGGAAATTCCACGTTTTGACGTTTTGAAGACTTGATCATATCTAGTAAAACTAAATTCCAAGGCCAAATCGTATATTAACATATACCAGTTTATTGTAATTCAAACAAACTAAAATATATAGCAAATACAAAAAACAGCATTTTAAGATGGTTTTGTTGTTATTATTTTCGCATTATCATTCAATAACACATATTTAAATTTTCAAAGAAAAACAATTAGTGTTATTCGATTTTTATTTTCATTTATTGGTTTCTGAAAATGTTTTTGATGCATTTCGTTTTAAAATACAAACACAAATATTTTCTATTTATATTTTGGTGATTTTTACATATAGATAAATATGTTATATCATGTGTATACATTTACTTAATTCATTTTTATATATTTTGTAACAGAAAATAAACAAATAATGGCTGCACATTTAGAGTGTATAATAATAGTTTAATTTTCTTATCATTTTTTTTTTACTCTATTGAAATTGAAAGCATACATTCAATAATTTGAATAAAAAAATTGCAAAAAATCCCGTAGCGTTTTATTTACCAATTTTATTTTGTACAAAATGACAATAGCAATGAATTAGGTGGTTAATTTTTATTTCAAGGATTTTGACAATTATTAAAAAAAAATTCAAGGGAAAACAAATTATAACAGTTGTACACAAAATCTTGTTGCCTTGTAGAATTTAACGATTCATAAACCATAATATTACAAAGGTAATTTATTGTTCATTAAAACTAAAAATAAAAACTAAAAGAAAGCATATTAATAAATAAAACATCATAATGACATGAAGGCCCATGTGACAAGCGGCTTCTTAATCAATATTTGTCATTCCATAATAAAAAAAAAAAAAATTTAAAAATCATAAGCTAACATTTTTCACACAGCGCTGTGTAAGCAATATACATAATATATATCAGTCAATAAAATTTTAATGAATTTCAATTTTCGGCATTAATTTGAAAATATCATCAATAGGATCTCCTCTTGGTATTATAATTTTTGTTCCTCTCTTATTACTTTTGGGAAAACGACACCAACACCAACTTAACACCTACGTGCGTAAGCAAAATAATACACCTATGTAATTCTTACACACTTCCACTTCCCCTTATCAACAAATTTAATGTACATGGTCTTATTGCTGAGGGCCTGGTGTTCTATGAAAAGACTCTTGGCGGCACCTTCTATGGTGCAAACCTCTTATTTTTTTTTCTATTCTTGTTTCCACACAAACTACCTCTAACTTTTTTGGTTAACGAATCCAATACCAACATACCACCACATCAGTGCCAATAGCAAAGCGAACTCGAACAAACACACACTTCCATCACCGCTTATCAACAAATGTAATGTACATATTCTTATTTCTGAGCGCCTGGTGCGTATAGTCCAGATTCTTTAAAATCTGCCCCGAATTTTGTGTTTTTTTTTCAAACCGCTCCTGAAATAATTTTAGAAAATAATGACTTTTTTTTGCAATGTCCGGGCAACGACGCCATTTGGGAAATTCTACGTTTTGACGTTTTGAAGACTTGATCATATCTAATAAAACAAAATTCCAAGGCCAAATCGTATATTACATACATATACCAGTTTATTGTAATTCAAACAAACTAAAATATATAGCAAATACAAAAAACAGCATTTTAAGATGGTTTTGTTGTTATTATTTTCGCATTATCATTCAATAATACATATTTAAATTTTCTAAACAATTAGTGTTATTCGATTTTTATTTTCATTTATTGGTTTCTGAAAGTGTATTTGATGCATTTCGTTTTAAAATACAAACACAAATATTTTCTATTTATATTTTGGTGATTTTTACATATAGATAAATATGTTATATCATGTGTATACATTTATTTAATTCATTTTTATATATTTAGTAACAGAAAATGAACAAATAATGGCTGCACATTTAGAGTGTAAAAAATAGTTTAATTTTCTTATAATTTTTTTTGTTACTCTATTGAAATTGAGAGCTTTTTTACTTTCAATAATTTGAATAAAAAAATTTCAAAAAATCCCGTAGCGTTTTATTTACCAATTTTATTTTATACAAAATGACAATAGCAATGAATTAGGTGGTTAATTTTTATTTCAAGGATTTTCACAATTATTAAAAAAAATTCAAGGGAAAACAAATTATAACAGTTGTACACAAAATCTTGTTGCCTTGTAGAATTTAACGATTCATAAACCATAATATTACAAGGTAATTTATTGTTCATTAAAACTAAAAATAAAAACTAAAAGAAAGCATATTAATAAATAAAACATCATAATGACATGAAGGCCCATGTGACAAGCGGCTTCTTAATCGATATTTGTCATTCCATAACAACAAAAAAATCAAAAAAACCTAATTTAACATTTTTCACACAGCACTGTGTAAGCAATATATAACATATCTCAGTCAATAAAATTTTAATGAATTTCAATTTTCGGGATTAATTTGAAAATATCATCAATAGGATCTCCTCTTCTTGGTATTATAATTTTTGTTCCTCTCTTACTTTTGGGAAAACGACACCAACACCAACTTCACTTACGTGCATTAGCAAAATAAAACACCTAAGTATGTAATTCTTACACACTTCCACTTCCCCTTATCCACAAATTTAATGTACATGGTCTTATTGCTGAGGGCCTGGTGTTCTATGAAAAGACTCTTGGCGGCACCTTCTATGGTGCAAACCTATTGAAAATTTTAATATAGCGTGCGAGTCCAAAACGGCATGAAACGTGATGATCGGTACGATAATGAGATCGTACATTCCTTTGGCCTCTGCTTTAATCTTCGTCCTTCAACCACCTCTTATTTTTTTTCTATTCTTGTTTCCACACAAACTACCTCTAACTTTTTGATCAACGAATCCAATACCAACATACCACCACATCAGTACCAATAACAAAGCGAACTCGAACAAACACACACTTCCATCACCGCTTATCAACAAATGTAATGTACATATTCTTATTTCTGAGCGCCTAGTGCGTATAGTCCAGATTCTTTAAAATCTGCCCCGAATTTTGTGTTTTTTTTTTCAAACCGCTCCTGAAATAATTTTAGAAAATAATGACTTTTTTTTGCAATGTCCGGGCAACGACGCCATTTGGGAAATTCTACGTTTTGACGTTTTGAAGACTTGATCATATCTAATAAAACAAAATTCCAAGGCCAAATCGTATATTACATACATATACCAGTTTATTGTAATTCAAACAAACTAAAATATATAGCAAATACAAAAAACAGCATTTTAAGATGGTTTTGTTGTTATTATTTTCGCATTATCATTCAATAATACATATTTAAATTTTCTAAACAATTAGTGTTATTCGATTTTTATTTTCATTTATTGGTTTCTGAAAGTGTATTTGATGCATTTCGTTTTAAAATACAAACACAAATATTTTCTATTTATATTTTGGTGATTTTTACATATAGATAAATATGTTATATCATGTGTATACATTTACTTAATTCATTTTTATATATTTTGTAACAGAAAATAAACAAATAATGGCTGCACATTTAGAGTGTATAATAATAGTTTAATTTTCTTATCATTTTTTTTTTACTCTATTGAAATTGAAAGCATACATTCAATAATTTGAATAAAAAAATTTCAAAAAATCCCGTAGCGTTTTATTTACCAATTTTATTTTATACAAAATGACAATAGCAATGAATTAGGTGGTTAATTTTTATTTCAAGGATTTTCACAATTATTAAAAAAAATTCAAGGGAAAACAAATTATAACAGTTGTACACAAAATCTTGTTGCCTTGTAGAATTTAACGATTCATAAACCATAATATTACAAGGTAATTTATTGTTCATTAAAACTAAAAATAAAAACTAAAAGAAAGCATATTAATAAATAAAACATCATAATGACATGAAGGCCCATGTGACAAGCGGCTTCTTAATCGATATTTGTCATTCCATAATAAAAAAAAAAAAAATTTAAAAATCATAAGCTAACATTTTTCACACAGCGCTGTGTAAGCAATATACATAATATATATCAGTCAATAAAATTTTAATGAATTTCAATTTTCGGCATTAATTTGAAAATATCATCAATAGGATCTCCTCTTCTTGGTATTATAATTTTTGTTCCTCTCTTAACTTTTGGGAAAACGACACCAACACCAACTTAACACCTAAGTGCATTAGCAAAATTTAGCAAAATAATACACCTATGTAATTCTTACACACTTCCACTTCCCCTTATCCACAAATTTAATGTACATGGTCTTATTGCTGAGGGCCTGGTGTTCTATGAAGACTCTTGGCGGCACCTTCTATGGTGCAAACCTCTTATTTTTTTTCTATTCTTGTTTCCACACAAACTACCTCTAACTTTTTGATTAACGAATCGAATACAAACATACCACCACATTAGTACCAATAACAAAGCGAACTCGAACAAACACACACTTCCATCACCGCTTATCAGCAAATGTAATGTACATATTCTTATTTCTGAGCGTCTGGTGCGTATAGTCCATATTCTTTAAAATCTGCCCCGAATTTTGTTTATATTTTTTTCAAACTGCTCCTGAATTAATTTTAGAAAATAATGACTTTTTTGCAATGTCCGGGCAACGACGCCATTTGGGAAATTCCACGTTTTGAAGTTTTGAAGACTTGATCATCTATAATAAAACAAAATTCCCAGGCCAAATCATATATAACATATACACCTGTTTATTGTAATTCAAACAAACTAAAAAAAACCAGCATTTTAAGATGGTTTTGTTGTTATTATTTTCGCATTATCATTCAATAATACATATTTAAATTTTCGAAGAAAAACAATTAGTGTTATTCGATTTTTATTTTCATTGGTTTCTGAAACTGTTTTTGATGCATTTCGTTTTAAAATACAAACACAAATATTTTCTATTTATATTTTGGTGATTTTTACATATAGATAAATATGTTATATCATGTGTATACATTTACTTAATTCATTTTTATATATTTTGTAACAGAAAATAAACAAATAATGGCTGCACATTTAGAGTGTATAATAATAGTTTAATTTTCTTATCATTTTTTTTTACTCTATTGAAATTGAAAGCATACATTCAATAATTTGAATAAAAAAATTGCAAAAAATCCCGTAGCGTTTTATTTACCAATTTTATTTTGTACAAAATGACAATAGCAATGAATTAGGTGGTTAATTTTTATTTCAAGGATTTTGACAATTATTAAAAAAAAATTCAAGGGAAAACAAATTATAACAGTTGTACACAAAATCTTGTTGCCTTGTAGAATTTAACGATTCATAAACCATAATATTACAAAGGTAATTTATTGTTCATTAAAACTAAAAATAAAAACTAAAAGAAAGCATATTAATAAATAAAACATCATAATGACATGAAGGCCCATGTGACAAGCGGCTTCTTAATCAATATTTGTCATTCCATAATAAAAAAAAAAAAAAAATTAAAAAATCATAAGCTAACATTTTTCACACAGCGCTGTGTAAGCAATATACATAATATATATCAGTCAATAAAATTTTAATGAATTTCAATTTTCGGCATTAATTTGAAAATATCATCAATAGGATCTCCTCTTCTTGGTATTATAATTTTTGTTCCTCTCTTAACTTTTGGGAAAACGACACCAACACCAACTTAACACCTAAGTGCATTAGCAAAATAATACACCTATGTAATTCTTACACACTTCCACTTCCCCTTATCCACAAATTTAATGTACATGGTCTTATTGCTGAGGGCCTGGTGTTCTATGAAGACTCTTGGCGGCACCTTCTATGGTGCAAACCTCTTATTTTTTTTCTATTCTTGTTTCCACACAAACTACCTCTAACTTTTTGATCAACGAATCCAATACCAACATACCACCACATCAGTACCAATAGCAAAGCGAACTGGAACAAACACACATTTCCATCACCGCTTATCAGCAAATGTAATGTACATATTCTTATTTCTGAGCGCCTGGTGCGTAAAGTCCATATTCTTTAAAATCTGCCCCGAATTTTGTTTGTTTTTTTTTCAAACCGCTCCTGAATTAATTTTAGAAAATAATGACTTTTTTTTGCAATGTCCGAGCAACGACGCCATTTGGGAAATTCCACGTTTTGAAGTTTTGAAGACTTGATCATCTATAATAAAACAAAATTCCAAGGCCAAATCGTATATTACATACATATACCAGTTTATTGATTTTTATTTTCATTTATTGGTTTCTGAAAATGTTTTTAATGCATTTCGTTTTAAAATACAAACACAAATATTTTCCATTTATATTTTGGTGATTTTTACATATAGATAAATATGTTATATCATGTGTATACATTTATTTAATTCATTTTTATATATTTAGTAACAGAAAATGAACAAATAATGGCTGCACATTTAGAGTGTATAAAAATAGTTTAATTTTCTTATAATTTTTTTTGTTACTCTATTGAAATTGAAAGCTTTTTTACTTTCAATAATTTGAATAAAAAAATTTCAAAAAATCCCGTAGCGTTTTATTTACCAATTTTATTTTATACAAAATGACAATAGCAATGAATTAGGTGGTTGATTTTTATTTCAAGGATTTTGACAGATAAAACTATGAACCAGGTCGTGTTTGTACAACTTAATTATATACTAATTAATAAAAAAAATTCAAGAGAAAATAAATACAGTTGTACACGTAATTTTGTTGCCCTCTAGAATTTAACAATCCATAATATTACAAACGTAAATTATTGTTCATTAAAACTAAAAATAAAACCTAAAAGAAGGCATACTAACAAATAAATTTAAAAAAAAACATGCTGGAGGCATCCCCATGTGGCTTCTTAATCGATATTTGTAATTCCATAACCAAAAAAAAAAATCAAAAAAAACCTAAGTTAACATTTTTCAGACAGCACTGTGAAAGCAATATACATAAAATATCTCAGTCACTGACTCTTATCCTAAATTTTAATGAATTTCAATTTTAGGATTAATTTGAAAATATCACCGCCAGGACTCTTCTGCACTCGTACTTTAACTTGGTATTATAAATTTTGTTCTTCTCTTACTTTTTGGAAAAAAGACACCAACACCAACACCTAAGTGCATTAGCAAAATAATACACCTATGTAATTCTAACACACTTCCACTTCCTCTTATCAACAAATTTAATGTGCATGTTCTTATTGCTGAGGGCCTGGTGTTCTTTGAAAAGACTAATGGCTGGATCTATTTAGCGGCTATTGAACATTTTAATATCGCATGTGAGTCCAAAGACGACATGAAACGTGATGATCAGTACGATAATTACATTGTACATTCCTCTGGCCTCTGCTTTAATCTTCGTCCATCATCCGTCTCTTTTTTTTCTATTCTCGTTTCCACACAAACTACCTCTAACTTTTGAATTATTTGGATAATGTACATATTCTTATTTCTGAGCGCCTGGTGATTCCAGATTCCTTAAAACTTGGCCAGCGAATAAGTTTTTTTTGTTTTTGTTTTTTTTTCTCAAGTCGCTCCTAAAATTATTTTAGAAAATAATGACTTTTTTTTTGGCAATGTCCGGGCAACGATTCCATTTGGGAAGTTCCACGTTTTGACGTTTTGAAGACGTGATCATCTATAATAAAACCAAATTACAAGGTCAAGTATATATTAAATATACCAGTTTAATGTACAAAAAAATTAAAATATATAACAAATATAAAAACATCATTTTAAGAAAGTTGTTATTATTTTCTTCGCATTATCATTCAATAATAAATATTTAAATTTTCTAAGTAAAACAATTAGTTATTCGATATTTATTTTCATTAATTTTTATTCCATATTTTAATTGGTTTCTGAAAATGTTTTTGATACATTTCGTTTTAAAATACAAACACAAATATTTTCTATTTATATTTTGGTAACTTTTACATATAGATAAATATGTTAATCATGTGTATACATTTATTTAATTTTTTGTATATATTTTGTAACAGAAAATGAACAAATAATGGCTGCACATTAAGAGTGTATGAAAATAGTTTAATTTTCTTATAATTTTTTTGTTACTCTCTTTAAATTGAAGGCTTTTTTACTTTCAATCATTTGAATAAAAAAAATGCAAAAAATCTCGTAGCGTTTTATTTACCTTAATTTTATTTTATACAGAATTACAAAAACCATGAGATAAGAGCTTGATTTTAATTTCAAGGATTTCGACAGATAAAAATATGAACAGGTTGTGTTTGTCCAACTTAATTATATATTAATTACTAAACAAAAAATCGAGAAAAAAACAAATTATAACAGTTGTACACATAATCTTGTTGCCTTCTAGAATTTAACAATTCATAATGTTAGAAAGGTGATTTATTGTTCATTAAATAAAAACTAAAAGAAAGCATGTTAACAAATAACTTTAAAACAACATTCTGAAGGCAATATTTGTCATTCCATTGCCAAAAAAAAAAAAAATTAAAAAAATCTAAGTTAACATTTTTCACACAGCACTGTGCGAGCAAAATACATGTTTTCACTCACTCTTATCCTAAATTTTAATGAATTTCAATTTCCGGGATTAATTTGAAAATATCATCGCTAGGATCTTCTCTTCTACACTCGTACTTTAACTTGTTATTATAATTTTTGTTGGCCTTCTTCATGTTGCGGGGATTGTGGAGTATATGTTGTTTCCGCTCAACTTCTATGAGAGGAAAATCTTAAATTATGGAGGAATCCAGCAAAAGTTTTGCTTATAAATAGGTCATGAGAAGTCGAAATACGTTTGAAAAGTGACAGACATTTTTGACGAAGGTTGACATATTCTAATGTAATTGTCTATCTCTATATTATACTGTGTTATTCTATGTTAGAGAATGTACAACATATAAGTCATAGTTTTATATAGATAAATTTACATATATTATTATTATAATTAGAAATAATTTACCATTATTAAAATGCATCTATCAAGTTATCCTTGACCTTACTTTACTTGTGGCTAAAAGTGCAGTGGTGTTGAAATGTGGCACTGTTTTAAGGATAAAATTTAATTTTAATTTTTGTTGCAATTTTACATTATAATTATATTAATTTATAATTTTTAATTATAAAATAATAGCATTCTGGGTTGGAGATTTTCTTTATAAAATATATTCATACAAATTCATTTAAATTTTGTAAAATTTTGTTTAAATAAAAAATACTGATAAAATACAACACCTATCAGGGTTTTTGTTTTAAATGTATATTAATGTATGGTTTCATTTAATTGATGAAGACTTTTATAGCCGAAATAATATGGTTCTGCAGTGAAAGATTTTTGTATCCAATTTTTTTTGTATACAGGGTGTTCGGTAAGTCAACGTCAAGCCGTCAACCGGGGAAAGAGAAGGTTTTATCCGTAGTGGGAAAAAATAAGAACAAAAATCAATCTTTTTTGGTTAAGATCTAAGGGCATTGTCTAAACGGGGGTTGATAGACTGTGGGAGGAGCCCACAGTAAGAAATGCTTGTATTAAGTCGTTCTACAGGAATCCGTCATTATTTTCCGGTGACAAAGTTATTACGATTTGCCAAGTAAAATATCACAATTTCCAATTTTTTTAGGTCAGAATTTTAAATGCACGGAAACGGTTTATAATATTGATAACATTTTTATGATAGTAGCATGTAGCAAGTGTTGTACAACTTTGAAATAGTGATTAAATGGGCCAATTTTTTAAATAACTTACCGAGGGTAGTGAGGTACATGTTTTTTCAAAGCTTCAAAGTTATCTTATAAAATTGCTTTTGAACCATAACTCAGCGAAACTATCAATATTTACCTTAGTTCTTGATTGCGATTAATAGCATGATTGTAATGGATTACGTATAAAAATAAAACACCTCAACATTTGAAAATTTGTGACATAACCGTCCCTAAAAATGTAGCCTAGCGAATCGATTTTCATCGTTTTCCTAAATATTACCGTTGAATCTAAACCAAGCAAGATGTTTTTTTTTTTCTTATTTTCCCACTACGAATATAAGTTCTTCTTTTCCCCGTTGCCCGCTTGACGTTGACTTATCAGACACCCTGTATATATTTGTGTCAACAAGGCATAGTACCTTTTAAGAATGCAATTGGATTAGTCATAATAATTAGCTTTTGAAATTCAGATCAAAGCATTTTTGTCAAATTTGTCGAACTTATTAATAAATACGATTATTGGCGCGACAGCTCCTTAAGAAGCCAGGGCCTAGTGACTTATATTCTTAACTATTCTCGTGTGTGTGTTTTGAATCTGCAAGAACGGAAGGAACCTATAATTTACGGCTACATGATATGCCCTATTTCAAGACAAATTTTACTTTTGGAGGATTTGTCAGTTCCTCGCAAAAGGCAGTACCCCGAAAAAAATTGGCTCTGACGGGAAGTCGAACCCAGCCCCTTCGCTTAGCAGTCCAACAAACTAACCAATAAGCGACGGGGCATTGTTCACTAGAACTTTAACACACAAAAAAACAGCGCAGATTTTACAAAAAAAAAAAAATCAATTCAACAAATTCAATTACACAGAATTCTATTGAACAAAATTCCCATTCACTTTGTTTGCTCAACCATAAATTGTTATTTATACAATATATCTCAACAAATAAGCTTTTTAACCTCATTACATTTTTAATTTCACGTTTATTTTCCTATGATTCCGTTTTATTTTAATCACATTAATTTTTCCCCAACAAAAATTCTTGTTTGTCAGAAAGTTAAGTAGTGTTTCGAAAAAAAAACAAGTAGCTATACATTATGTATGTAGGTAAACTCTTGTAATTATTAATTAAACAGTACTTATTGAACATTAAATATTTTTCCACATACGCTTTTCATTAATCTCGGATACACGAAGGTTTAAATGTAAAAGTATATAGTCATCACATCAATATGAAATGGTTATTATAATCTTGATGTTTTTATAAATCTATAAATGCAAAAGCAAATTTACTTCTAGAGAAGTAATTAAAATAAATGATGTAATTATATGCACATCGACAGACATTTTTTTAATTAATTGGTAAGTATTTTGTTTAATGACTGAACAATATCGGATATCATAATTATCTTTAATTAACAAGTAAATACGAAACATAGATTTACAGTTTATGGTTTTCCAAAGAACACGCGAAGTTATAATTTCCTTGTGATTTTAATTACGAAAATGAATTTTGAAAAGATAAAATGCACGACTGGGTCGCATAACTTTGTAACTTCTAAGAAACATTTTGGATCAAATTGCATCTACGGTAAATGCAATTTTGATGTGTTTTTCAAAATAGCCATAACTTCATAGTACAGCACCGGGCATCTTGTTTTTCAGAATCCCCCAAAAGAAACCAATAATAAATGCATGTTCCCAGATATTTGCCTAAATATTGACAGTTTGACTGGGATACCTTTAAAGAAACTTTTCGATAAAAGTTTCATAATGCAAACGAGTTCTTCTGCTATTTCAAAATACTGAAATAGCAAAATTGGTTGTGACGGTACTGTTTCACTATTGTTCTTAGTTTCCAATTTAATTTTTTAAAAAATTTGGAAAAGATACAAAATTTATTACCTAATTTTTTTTCCACTAATCACGCAAATAAAAGATGAAATAAATATTTGTTTGTCAATATTTATAGATGTAATGATCCATTAATTGCCACAAACTTTGTTCATTTTGGGTCAAAACAGGGTTAGGAGTAGCTACATGGTTTTGCAATAAAAGAGATACATTACCGTGAAAAATGGTAAAATAATTTTCAACAATTTTCTGATTCGAAATATGCCACAACTATCCGTCTTTTGAAAAGGCCTAACAAAAATCAAAAAGCTGTTTGCGTCATAATCCGTTGGATGCGTTCTTATCTTTCATTTGCATTATTGCAACACAAAAGATGCTAGAATCCTCGTCGTTCCTTTTATTATAACTTTCTCCGAAGGACCTAACCAGTAAAGATATAAATAAAGGATCTTCAAAAACTTTCAGTACATCCGCTCTTGAGCATAAAACTTTTTCAACAAAATTAAGACCAATTTACAGTAGACAAATAAACAAGGATAAAACTTTTCAGATTAATGTTGTTAGACTAAGTAAGTACACAGTACTCGTAGTAAGAAGAATGCCGCATCTAAAAAGGATGTTGTCATTGTTTGTGCGGGAATATTTTTGTGAATAGTTTCCAATTTCGATTTAGGACCAGAGTTTACAGACACAATTTTAACTACACCCTTAAGAGTATTGCTTTCAGTTTCAATTAAATTGAAATAAATAAGGACACCGATATTCAGGTGTTCTATTATAATAGTGAATATAATTGGATAAATGTCTGCAAACAGTTTGTGAGTATTTATTATTCAAAGGCGTTATTATGTAACCGACATTCATTTAATAAACGATTATAGGTTGAAAACCGATACTTTAATAAATTTGGATTATGAATTACTCATGTCAAGTCATCTAAAATATGATTACCATTAGAATCTGAACTGAACTGATTCATTTGAAATAATTGCAAGTCTTGGTGATTGCACACGCATTGATTGATATCAATAATAAGCCGATTATAAAATCAATCGTATGTTTGTATCTAGATACAATTTTAGTGAATATTTTGTCATTAATTTCAATTCATGTTCCACCGCAACCGCAATTTATGTTTGCATTGTTTCAAAAACTCATTAGATATATGCATATGTTTTTTTTTTGTAAAAACCAATCTAACCTAAAATAAAATCATAAAATAGTTTGTTTAATTTTAAATTTTAATTAAATATTATTTATCTAAGGGGTTGGAGGGGGGTAGATAATGAGCGACAGAGAAAAGAGCTATAAATGATTATCATGGGCATGTCGGTGATGATGTTGATGATGGTGTTGAAATTAAAATATTATTAATCAAACAAAGTTTTTTTTAACTATAATAAAAAACAATGACAAAATATTAAGGTTTAAATTGCATTCCTGTGTAGTTTGTATTAAGACCGATGGTTTTATGGAATTTAACTAATTTATATAAAATAATTTTTTTTGCCAATGAGAGAAAAGTAATGTATGCAAATTTGTATTTAGTTTTCAAAAATTGAGATAATAGATTTTCAAATTTCACTGCGGTCTTATACACTAATTTCAATTTTGAATTTTTACCGATATAATCTGAATTTATATTTAATTAACCAAGGTTTAATAGATATGGTAATGGATTTTCCAATTAGTTAAAGTGATTTTTATTTTCGATTTTGATTTCTGTCCGGACTAATTTGAAGAAGAGTTTAGGTTTGAATTTCCACTGGTAGATTTCTGGGATTCAATTACTAGGTGGGTAGCCACGAGGCGCTTAGTGGTTAGTGTGTCGGACTGCTAAGCGAATGAGCCTGGGTTCAAATCCAGCTCATAGCAATCTTTTTTTCTGGGGTACTGCCTCTTGCGAGGAACTGACAAAACCTCCAAGATTAAAATTTGTCTCGAAAAAGTGCATCTCATCTAGCCGTTCGGACTCGGCGGTAAACTGTAGGTCCCTTCCATTCTTGCAGATTGCCAACACACACACAGGAATGGTTGAGAGTATAAGTCATTAGGCCTTGGCTCCTTCAGGAGCTGTCGAGCTAATAAAAAATTATTTAATTACTAGGTAGCGCTTAGGTCGTTGTTTTGGGAAATTTTTTTTTTATGGACCGATTTTGACGGAATTTTCACAGGCAGAAAGCTGATATTTTAAGTTGTAACTAAGGCTATTTTAATAACAAAGCACGTAAGTGATCGTGCTAAGGAAAATCTATAATGGAAGCCAAATTAAAGGAATAGGCCAAAATCATTTCAGAACGCCAACAAGAAAATGAACGACGTATCGAACTGCATGCGTTGACCATGCCAAGGAAGCAATTTTTAAGAAGAGGTGCTTGAAGCTGCATGCACTGTCTTAAAGAACTCACCGCGCGACGTTGCAATTGGTTCAATTATTTCACATGTATTGAAAAACTCTGGCCTTGATTTCTCAGAACAATGAAGAAAAATGTATTCATACATTTTTATTTGGCTGCTTTTAATAAATTTCCTTATTCTCTTAGGTAATATTAGTAAAATAAATACATACATATTTCATTTTGTTCCCCATATATGTGCAAGAATTAGTTTGATTAAAATTATAATTTATAATAATTTATTATTTTTGTATTAATATTATTATTAATATAAATATTAATATTAATACTTATAATATTAATTAATTAATTAATTAATTAATATTTTTGCGTTATTTAATATAAGTGGTTAACTCCGGAAAAAAATAATTCCAATCGCTTCTTCCATGCGGAAATGTTGCAGGATTTCTTCTCGTCAAATTTTCTTGATACCTGATGGTGTTTCGACTTCGTTTTGTCCTCAAGCGATTTTCTCTGTTCTTCTGTTCTTCGTCCATAATATTTTTTTGCAACATAAGAGCAAAAATCAATTTTTGTGCTGTGGGAAGGGCGACGTTCAAGACATATCTAAGTAACGGGAAGCGGAGCGGGGTTTAAAAACGCCATTCCGTCATCCGTTCTACCACATTACGTATCCGTGTATTAGCAATGCTTGGTATCGTCGCTTTATGAAGTCCGTAACCAATCCGGGATGATTTGTAGTATACTGTGTGGTTAAGTACGGTAGGCATGAATGTCCAGAATCACCAACCACAATATATCAGACAACAGGTCACCAAAATAGCCAGTCGTTATCCTCTTGCTTGATCAATAGTCCTTATTCTCGAAATACTGACTTATGTGCCATTGTTTATAGTATTTGAATTGTATTGACAAATCGCGCTCTGTTCAATAATATGAAAAAGTTACGAAACATGTTTTGCTTATTACAACTCAAACTTTTTCCAGTTTTCAAATTTAAATTTCAAGTTTTAGATGTCAAAATAAATAATACCGATTTTTCAAAATTTTGAAATTCGAAATTCCACAGAACATGTTTTGACTCAAAACTAGTTTTATAAAAAGTCAATAATATGGCCGTAAGTCACAAGACCTGGCCTTGATATAAAATTGTATTTTATATATGTTTGAGTTACAAAATAAACTTGGCATATATTTTATTCAAAAACCTAGTTTGTGCATATGTACACATATACATACTCCAAATTAATTCCAAACAAAGGATCTGCTCCTTCTTCATACATTCAATATGTTTAGGGAAAGATAGTGGATTCTATCTCTATTATTTCGATCCCATAAGGGCAGCTACCATGGTTTGAAGTCAATTATTTGTTTAATTGAACTGCATATCCATTTGCGATATGTGTGCTCCTTCGTCATCGTGTGACACATGTTGTTTTTGAACACTAGTCTTTACTGAACTACTTCAAGGAACAAAGTAGAGGGCGAGAATGTTGGAAACGGGAGTCAATCAATATGCTTTTCATCAAAAGTTGTTTACGGGATATTTTTCTTTAATTAAAATTGAATTCCATTGAAAAATAATGGAAACAAGAATGGAATCTTCCGGTTGCCATAATAAAGTCTTGAAAAAACCATTTCATATTAGTCCTTTGACTATAAAAACGATTCCGAATTTGAATTCAAAACGTGCGATTGATATAGTGTGAACGACTGTCCTTAGTATATAAATTATCTCGACAGGGACCACTACTATTCCACTTGACTGCTGGATTCCGCAGGGTTTGGCAAGATTGCCTAGGGTCCCAGGTTTTTAAACTAGATATTTGTATTTTGTTGATCCAAAAGTGATTTTACCTACATATTGCATGCTGTTGTTTTTTGAAGTGGTCATCGGACATCCTCATTTTATATGTCAGCATCGGCTAAGTTTGTCAAGCCTCCGATTTTCTTCCCCTTTTTCGACCACCATTTATTAAATAGCAGTGCGTTATAAGGCGTTGAAAATAATATTCAAAGTTATCATTTTTACTTGCGATCATAGGTACTATAAGGCAAGTTATGCATTAGTACAAACAAAAATTAAATAGCAGTCAAACATAACAAAAAAGTGGGTCGGACAATTCTGTATACCTGCCTGTCTGTATCGATTCCTACAGCCTAAACGGTTGAGTCGATTTGCTTTAAACTTGTTAAATAGTATTTTTAGAGAACTATACCCGACTGTTTTTCGAATTGGCATTTTAGTATACCTGCCTGTCTGTATCGATTCCTACAGCCTAAACGGTTGAGTCGATTTGCTTTAAACTTGGTAAATAGTATTTTTAGAGTACTATACCCGACTGTTTTCCGAATTGGCATTTTAGCAAATGGCGTTACCTGCCATATAACTTTTATTGAAAAAAAAAAACATTTTTCTCGAAAACGGCTCCAACTATTTTGATAAAACTTTCTGAAAGGTGTTTTCGATGCAGTCTATTTTTTTGGTTTGAACGGTACCTCTCATATGACCGGTTGTTTAAAATCAGAGTTTCTCCTTAACTACATATTTGACGGATTTTGATGACATTTTCAAAATAGGTAAGGTTTTATGATTCAAATAATATTGCCCACTAATAATTTTCAAAAACAATTTTTTTTGAATTAATAATATGTATTTTTTTTAACTCGTTTTTTTTTTGAATATTTTGAAAATTAATCGATAGATTTTTTTTCCTAGTATAAACTATAGATTTCTTCAAATTTAAATATTCAAAGAAATTTTAAAACATGTTTTCGAAGTAAAATTTTTTTTTTTTTTTTTTGTAAAAAAGTGGTCGAACGATTGTGAAAAGAAAAATTCATAAAATAGAAAATAGCAAAAGAAAAGATGGCTTTCAAATTTTTTTCTAAAAAACGTTATGAATAGTAATTTTTAGATTTCATATAAATTTCTTTCTTTAATGTTTTCCCCCAAATTTTGTTTTATATTACTCGGTTGAGCTCTAGCCTAGCAGGTCAAGCAGGATTAGAACATAGGATAGCACAAGTACGTGCGACCCAGTCGTGCATTTTATTTAATGTGATGCCCGTATTGTTTCAGTTTCAGTCATAAAAGCAAGTAATTGCGTCCGAGTTCTATACATTTAGCTGGTAATTGAAATTGAATTGAAAATGTGTGGTCACAAACGATGTCGAAAAAAATAAATTTATTTTTAACCAGATGAATATAGAACAAATTCAATTTTCAAGAGAATTATTTAAACAATTTAATGTCACGCACATTGACCAAAATTAAATTTCGTAGCAAATACTAATTCATTTAGTTTTAATTAACAAATATACATTCAAGGCCGTCTTTACCTATTTGGGGGCCCTGGGCACTTTTCGAAAATGAGGCCCCTGTATGATTATATAAAAATGTTATGTTGTGTAGTAAAGGTATAAAAATCACATAACTTTGAATTAATATTTATTCTTTTAATTTTTTTAAATAAATAATATTTTTTTTAATTCATTAAAAAGATAAATAATTATTGCAGCATTTAAGCAATATAAAACTAAAAACAAAAAAATTAATATTTCATATAAGAATTCAAAAATATACAAAATTTAAATAACAAAAAATTGAATAAGTTATTCAGAATGTAATTTAAAGAACAATATATTGATATGCAAAAAGTAACACAGAATATATTTTTCAGGTAAAAGAGAGACATGTTTATTTAAGGAGTTTTTTCTTGATTTGAGATTAGCAAAATCATTGATCACATCTTCAAAATCGATGCCTCTAAGGATGTCGCCTTCGATTGACATCAGCGACCCGAGAAACTTGTCAATCTTTCTTGAATCATTGTATTTCTGAGTTCGTTTTTTATTTATTATTATTTATTTTTTAACTTAGAGAAGGAACGTTCCCCACTGCAATTGGTCACCATCATACTTAAGAAAATTCTTAGTGCGATTTCAGTCAAAATTTCATTCAATTTAAATTCATCTTCAATTTTATTTGTTTTTAAAAAATTAAAAAGTTCTAGAATATTGTCAGTTTTTTCATTTTCGTGTCAACTAATTTTCCGGTATTCTTTTAAATTCAGGCATTCAGCATGTAATTCATCTCCGTTCACATCTTCAGTGTAAAATTTAGCAAAAGATTTGCAGTTTTCTTTTAAGTCTTCTGAATTCAGATTTTAAGTCGAAACAAGTTAAAAAAAAAATTGACCAATCATCGTATACGAACCTAGTCGCTGTTTCAAATGAACGCTTAGAGTGTCGACAATGGGAAAAAAGGTTTCAATTTTGCATCTTTCTTTCCCAGTCAGAATTACTGAGGGTCCAGAGCCGTCAAAAAAAGTCTGGCGTGAGCTTCCACACCTCGTCCTTTCAGAAAGGTCCTTATATTCGGAATCCGGGTTTTTTTTTGTCTGGCTGATGAATCAAAGTTATCAAAATTGTCCCTTAGCCCAATTATAAGTTCATCGATTGCACTCAGCAAATTTATTGCAACATCGAGGGTAATATTTTGTTTTTGAAGTAAAGTACTTGTTTTATTAATTCTTTGCAATACCGAGTTCCAAAGTTCTGTAAGTATGGTAAATTCAAGCTTGGACATTTTTTTTTTGCAAAGACTAAGTGCTTCCTCTCTGGCCTCTCGTGCCTGTCCTAAATCGTTGGTGATAGACATCAAAGCTTCTTCAATTTCTTGATGACCTTTATATAAGGCGCTTAGTGCATCAGTTCACGCCGACCCTCTTGTTTAAGAAAGACTTTTTACAACTTTTTTTTGGACCTAAATGAGCAGTCAACACACTCCATCGATGAGAAGATACCGAAAAAAAGTTATACAATTTTTGAATAATGTCAAAGAATTTGGTTGCTTCTAGGACACACCCAGCGGCATGCACTCCTACCAAGTTTAATGAGTGCCCTGCACATGGTACAAAAGTGGCAAATTTACATTTTTCTTTTATTCTTGCCTGCCAGAAAACTTTCCTGACATACATATTTGCCGCGTTGTCGTAGCTTTGGCCTCTGCAATTTTTTATCGAAATGTCATGATCCGCCAAAAACTTGAATATGGTTTCCGATAAATAATCAGAACTATGTTCGTTAATTGGAATAAAGTCCAAAAACCTTTCAACAGGCTCGTGATCTTTTACGTATCGAATAATAAATGTTAGTTGATCAACATGAGACAGATCGGGTGTACTATCAACGCTAATTGAAAAATATTTTGCCATTGTGACTTCTTTTACAATAGTTTTCAAAACCTGTCTTCCCATGACATGAATAAATTCATTACAGATATTTGCTGAAAGATAACACGCATGACCACTTCCTGAATTTCCAAATTTGCTTAAATGATCTGCAAGAAACGGTTTAAACTCGCTAAGCAACTCAATGCATCCCAAATAATTCTCCCCCAAATGATTCCCTTGAAATCTTAAAAAATTGAGTGCCGTTCATTCAACGGATAGTTAAATCGCCTATGTATGAGTAACTGCGTCAAAATGTGTGTTTTTTTTTATGTTTCTGTCAGAAAGCAAACTGCATTGCCAGTTATTCATAGCGGCACATTGTTTATAGGTGCTTCATATTTCTGTTTTAATTTGAATATAATTTCGCAGGGAATGTGACACGTTCGCTGCCGTGTGACCCGCCGGCGGGCACAACTTTTACTCCCTGAGAGGCCATGTGCACCGCCGGCGGTCACAAGCTATACTTTTTGTATGATTTTTTTCTACGTGGCCTGTTGTACAAATACTTGTTTTTCTTCATCGGCACCTAGATAAAAGCATTATAATCATCACCAAAAAAGAAAAAACAGATTTTTACCCATTTTAGTCCAAAAATATTTGGGTTGATTTTATTGAAAAAAAATTGAAAATAAAGTAAAAAAATAACAATAATAACAATGGTAGAAATTCATGTATTTACATTTGATGCTTGCTAAAGCATTCTAGGCATAATGAAGGATTTCCATCACAGGTACTACAAAAGGTTGTTACCTTCTTCGCCTTCTTTACTGCAGCGTTTCTGCCTTCATTTTGCGTGATGTTGCTATAGCAATCTGCACACCGCTTCCTTATTTTTCTGTTGCGAGCATCCTTCATATCAGTTTCTTTCAAAACATGTTTTGTTCTGGATGTTGAAGTTGATGCATGACCTTCAGAGGAAGGGTTACACAAAGCTTCGCAAATCGACTTCCGGAACTCCAAAATTGAGCAACTTTTGTTTTCTTTGTAGAGAACCAATGCGTTTACAACTGATGTTGATAAAAGGAATTCGAACGCTATTTTGTGGTACCATCTAATGGTTTTGCGCAAAGGTGTAAAATAGCAAGCCATTTGATCAGATATATCAATACCTTGCTTGGCATGGTTATATTCAACGATCATTTGCAATTTTTTTAATTTCTTCACCTTGCCTTGACCGTTTTCCAGTTGGAACTTCCTCCAAGCCATGTTTTGTGCTAAGCATTAGAACGTCGCGCTTGTCTTTCCATTTAGAAACTACAATACCTGAGTTTTCAAGCCCTTTTATTTCGTGTCTTCTAAGCTTGGCAGTAGTTACATCCCTTGGATTCCCTTGTCTGTTGCTCCTTAGGGTTCCGATAATATGCGTCTGACGACGAAGGAGTTCTTTGGCTAAGGAAATAGAAGTGTAAAAATTATCTGTAGCTATAGTTCTACCTTTGTCTAGATAATTTTCGGCCAAGTCTAAGACAATTTGTGTTGAATGTGACGTAGTTTGGGTAGGTCTTCCTCTTTGGTTGGATGCGTCAGTTTTACCTGCATAAACAGAGCTTGTGTAAGTGTACCCGGCTGGATCACAAAGCTTGTATACTTTCACACCGTACTTGTGAGATTTGCCTGGGTTGTATTGTCGGAATTGCAGCCTACCACGCCAAGGGATCATTGATTCATCAACTGCCAATATTTCGCTTGGGGTTCTAGCGTTGACGAAGTTTCGTTCCAGCAGTTCCAAAAGTCGACTTACTTTTCCCAATCGGTTACCACTTGTTGCTGAGTTATCGGCAAAGTGAATGAATTTCAAAATTAATTGGAATCTATTCCGCGAAGTAGTGCCCCTCGGCTTAGTGGTTAGTGTGTCGGACTGCTAAGCGAAAGAGCCTGGGTTCAAATCCCGCTCATAGCCACCTTTTTTTCTGGGGTACTGCCTCTTGCGAGGAATTGACAAAACCTCCAAGAGTAAAATTTGTCTCGAAAAAGTGCATCTCATGTAGCCGTTCGGACTCGGCGGTAAACTGTAGGTCCCTTCCATTCTTGCAGAGTAACAACACACACACAGGAATGGTTGAGAGTATAAGTCACTAGGCCTTGGCTCCTTAAGGAGCTGTCGCGCCAATAAATTTATTTTATTTATTCCGCGAAATCACTTGGGGCACGAAAGAATTTTTGAAGAACTTGTCAGTACTCCAATAGTGAGCAATTGATGGGTATTTCACAATTCCCATATACATCAAGACCCCAAGAAATTTTTTTGATTTCCTCCATGTTGGTATCTACCCATTCCCTTGCGCGCGAAGTGCGAGTAATCGTGTTGCTCCGCAAAAATTGGTTGGCATTGGCATTTGTTTCACTTACAATGAGTTGGTAGACCTCCTCGGTAACCATGAGGCTAAAAACTTCAAAAGGCGTCGCAGATGCTTGTGGTTGGACATTTATGACGTCATTCCGTTCAAAAGCGAAAGTTTTAGGGATTGCCTAGTAACTGTGCTCCACTCGGTTGGTATGCCTGGCATCAAGACTTGTTCCTGAACTTCCATATCTTCTTCAAAAGACGATTCCAAGTTTTCGAGGGAATCCGAATCGCTAGAATTTCCATCTGATGGCAAGTATTCATCTGAATCCGAAGCCACAAAATCCAACTCATCATTATCAGAATCCTCAACTCGGTTGCGATTTCCATAAAACCTGCTTGGATTCATTGCGTAATTGTTGTTTTCAAAATAAATGTTACACTGAAATCAAAATCTGTGAATGATAAAAATAATTTGTTTACCAAAAGCCTCACAGAATAAAAATTATACACGAAAATAACTGTGACCGCCGCCGATGCATTTTCGTTTCTTCAGGTGCCGTGTGACCCGCCGGTAGTCACACCCATAAAACACGCAAAAAGTGACAAAACACAAAATAAAAAACACAGAACTATTTATAAACACTGAACATACACTTTTATTCAATAAAACACTATTGGCACCCGGGCGAAAAAACAAAAGTTATATGGGCGGCAGCGAACGTGTTAAAATAAAATGTTTAGCAAAGGTTGTTCTTCAGCAAAGAAAGTACGAATTCTGATCATTTTTTATGCATCTAAAATTGTATCGAAATATTTTTTTCTTGAAAATAGACCAAAAGAGGTTAAGTGATGTTTAACAAAATTTGGGGGCCCCTGGTGATTGCGGGGCCCTGGGCCCGGGCCCAGTGTTAAAGAGGGGTCTATATACATTTAATAATAATAGTTATATAATACTGTCCAATAAGGTCTAATCCTGCTAGCCTTATTTATTTTTTTTTATTTAAATAAATAATCATTTTATAAGTAGATCAAGAAAAAGTTTTTACAATGTATCTTGTACAACAACCAAGCATGAGCGATATGTACATAATATATCAAAGAATTATTCCCCAAAGAGTTCTGATGAAGGATAAAGGAAACACTTAAGCCCGTTTATTTTTTTCATATAGGAAGAACGTCATACACTACAGCAGGGGAAGAGGAAATGATTCACAAATTTTATTGTCACATTTAATAGCTTATTATGTCCTTAATGCGCTCATTTATGTACTTATCTTCGTTTACAGGCAAAAAAGAAAATATAACTAAAACCAATTTGTTTGCCTTGGGAAAACATGAATATTTGTGAGCCTCAGTTTCTCCGTTCAATATTATATCGCTTTACTGCTAAGAAGCTTACCTAAAAAAAAATATTGACGTGTTTAAGGACATCATTGAATCAAAACGCCTTGAGCTTCTTAGTTAGGCATTTTTCTATTCCAAAATAAAAATAGCAATAATGAATGTATATGTAGATGTTTATAAACACGTGTATAGTGTCGTGCTTCAGACATAGTAGCTATGAAAAAAATATTGTTAAGAGTTTCAAAACATTTAGTGTTACAAGAAAAATATTGGGACAATTTTTCATAAGTTGGTTTTTTTAAAATTAAGGAAAATCTGTGAATACATATATACATGTGCAGTGTGATGTTAATCATAAAAGAAATGTTTGTCAATGTAAATACATCACAAATACAGAAAGAATAGCAAGACCAGAAAACATGTGTTCGGCCACAATTTCTTTACTCTATCTACTCTGGCTTAAAGCTGCAAAACGTACTTTCGCCCAAAACTTTAACATAGCTCCCATGTTTGGGCAGGTATTCCAATAACGCAATTGAATTCAAATAAGTAAGGAGATTCTTTCTTTGGTCGAACCACATGATATCTATGTTTTTACCTGCTATTTTGATATGCAGAACTTCAAAACTAGTGTACATCGACAGCTGATTTTACATCCTTCCTTATTTCCCTACCGTATGACCGGTATTCAAAATTCTAAGAGTAGAAAAAATGATGGTGTTTGCATCCTGGCCTTTTAGGCATGATTCTGACTGATTCTTATTTAGATGCAAAGGAATATTCGGTAATCGTGAAAAGATCAAATTGTCAAAATAATATTTATTGCGTTTTATTTTGGATTTAAAGTCAAATTAATTACGATGACCAATATACAATACAATGAGCAATATTTCGTCCAAGTCTACATTTTGTTCAATTTCTCTAGTTTTTTCTAATGCCAATTGCATTTTATCGATATAATCATGAAACAAAAATATTTATAAAAAATATACTCTTTATTTATCGGTATTTAAAATTGAAACAGAGTCATGTCATTTTGTTCAGCTTTTAGTATCCAATTTGTTTAACATCCGGTTTATAGTTTCCACACTTAGGAAAACCAATTGGTGCCTGAACCATTTCATTTGGCTCACCTACTTGAAAAACCAACGCCATACCAGTAAGCAAGTGCAGTTGGTAATGACAATGCAACATCCAAAATCCTTTACAATTCAAAGATTTTAGAAATAAAATATCTTTCAGTTATGTTTTTTTTTTTTTAATACCTGGGTTATTAGCTCTAAATCGTACCACAGCGAGTCCGTTGGTTGGTACTGAAACAGTATCCTTCCATACTGGTTTGTATTTCTTAAACCTTTTAGCTGATTCTATGGATTGCTTTAAGTTTGATGACTGTTGTTCAGTTCCCATTACAGCAAAACGGTATCCATGCAAATGGAATGGATGAAACAAATCTGGTACGTTCGCTTCTGAAAAGCTTAACAATAACTTTGGAAATTATTTAACAAAAGATACGAACGATCGATTATGGCCATCTCAACTATGCTGTTTTTTCTAACTTTAACTATATGAGTGCACGGACAATATGCTGCTCCTTTGCAATAACTTGGCCAACGGTTTTGGTCACAAATATCATTTTGATCAACTTGTGAATATTGTGTGAGAAGCGGCACTGGTGGAAAAGTTAGACTTATGTTGTTCACAACTCCAGCTGCAATAACATCATCTATTGGGTCTGAGGAGAAAGTTTTATTTATTAAAATTTCTACTGAAGGATTGAAACTTATTTTCTCACTATCAAATCGAACATATTTTCCAGGAATAAATCCTTGAGCAACAGGGATAACGTAGTTGAAGAAGGGAAATTTAAATGAATAATCAGGGGTTCTGGTAATAAGATCATAATCTCCTTCGAGTGCTGTCAGATCAGCAACACAAGATTCGCTATCGTTATCGAAACAAGTAGCAGTAGGATGGTTTAATCGCTACAAGATACGAATTAAAAAAAACGACAAATAAGGAGTATGACTGAAGCTTACGCTTCCAATAGGATATGTGGAGGTGTATGCCGGAAAAGCAGGTTGTGGTTTGTTGACATCGGATTCCTGAATTACATACCTAAGCAAGGCAAATGTATCAGTCGGTTGAGTTTGGCAGCTCTCCAATCCGCGGACTCTTATCCAGTAGTCACCTTTAGGCATACGTGCATCGATGACAAAATCGTATCGCTCTCCAGCGTTTACAACAAGCGTGTCTATTTCGTAGGGTTCTACGTCATATGAATCTGTTGCTATGATCACCATACTATGTTTTTCAATCTTAAGAAATGTAATGTGAGTTAAATTAAATAAAATTTCTTAGAGAAACAAGAAATCAGACGTTTAAAAAATGAAAAGAATTGGTCTTACTTGCACTTGAACACCGCACGTTAGGCTCCCAGAATGGATCAAACGGAACCTGTGTCTGCCCTTTTGCCTGATAAGATATTTTGTTACAGGTACTATTGTGTGTCTCATAGTATTTTTCTACGGAAATATGTAAGAGTAAAAACCCGGTGTATTTTTGTGAATGCCCTTACATCTATATAAGTTCCACGTCCGTTGATCAAAAAAGATTCTGGGAACGATACTCCTTTTGGAAGTCCTGGGAAGGAATTTTCTGCATAATCATGCCTCCAATCGGATATAAGAATATAGTTTTCCGATAGATCATAATCGTATTCGCCGATATTGGGGGTCAAATTTTTTTGCTTTCGAATAATTAATGCTCCATACTGACCGTTTAGCTTGTGCTGTCCTGGATAATGGTTATTTAAAAAAAAAAAATAGTCACGGTATACTAGTTTAAGCTAACCTGCATGTGAGTGGTAGAATTGCGTTCCTGGTTGTGTGGCATAAAAGGAATAACGAAACGTTGTATCATATAGAAAAGGACATTGCGTCACGAATGGCAAGCCATCCATATAAGGAGTTTCGAGCATGTGCAAACCATGCCAATGAATCGCACCACCTGTTCCTTGAGCCATATTTACAATATCGACGATCACCTTGTCTCCTTCGCAAACGTAAATTGGAGGTCCAGGAATCTGGCGATTGATACTCATCACTCCTTTTTGAATTCCATCGGCTATTATGCACTGGGGTTTATAACAGTCTGCTTCGACTTGTGGGCAGTTACCACAGGCGCTTTTCAAATTAAACAAATATTACAATTTCTTTTGGTCATTAATATTTATAATAAAAACTCACGGTCCCATTGCATGGTAGTATTCAAGGACCCATTCGAAATAACATATTCTTTTTTGATTTTGAACACATGGGCGGTCACATAAGCTCCCAGGATACTGTGTTGCATTAACATATTGCGACTCAACAAAGTTTTGTCCCAAAAATAGAACTAATAACACTACCGCTAGTATTTCTTGAGACATTTCGATATATTAATTCTAAATGGCTACAGAATTTTTCTTCAACTAACAACTCCAAAAAATTACTTCTTTTTATATAAAAAAATTAAATCCATAAAACCGAATATTTAAGAATTGCACCATACACAAAATCATCATATTATAGTTTTTACTGGTGGCATAAGCTGCAAAAGTTTTACTACTTTAAGCTTATTTTGGATATTAAAATAAAAAATTGATTGCCGCTTGTACAAACGCAAGACATTGATTGCCTATTGTTTGAGTTCATAGATAACGTCTTTAGATAACCTCACTATATAAGATTTATATTTTGCAAATTTATACACCAAAATATTAATGTTGACTAAATAACCTAATTAGAACACACTAACACAGCAAATGGTTGTTTAAATAAGCGTTTTTTATTTATAAATTTTGAGCAAATACCATTTTGGAAAAAGTTGATAAAGTTGATCGCGAAATAAATAGTGCAAACGTTGATTCCGTCGCTATTTCCATAGATACTTTATTTTCTGTATTTCTTTTCAAGCTATTTTGAAACTTTCAAATAAAAAAATATAAATCTTTTAGTTAGAAAAATATCGTAAGGGTTAATAGTCTGCTAATAGTGAAAAAGTGGAGTGCCCGGTTAATCAAGGAATTGCTTATTGACAAAGCATTTTGAAAAAGAAATTTTGTATGGAAAAATTTTAAATTTTAATTTTCTGAGAATTGTGTTTCAAGAAACAATTAGTACCGAATTCAAAAATTTGAGTATTCACTGAAACGGAAAGAATATTTAAAATTGTGGAAATAACAATGATTAATTGCATTAAAACAGAGTTGAATAAGCTGAGGCTTTTAGTAATTTATTTAGTATGGATCAGAAGTCAGTTAGCCTATCAATTCTTTTGAGATATAAGAAAAGAAATGTGTTGTATTTATTTTTACTTGCGATTATAGGTGCTATAACACAAGTTATGCATTCGTGCAAAAAAAAAATTGTTAGATAACAATCAAACATGACATTACGATGATAGAGAAAAGTATTTGAGTTACTGGCAAAATTCTGTCCGTCTGTCTGTACGGATGTATTTTGGACTGTAGCCTAAACGGTTAGGCCAATCGTCGTTTTAAAATTTTTTTTAGCTCAAAAATTAACTGTACCTGTCATATAACCGTTATGTCAAAGCTTATTTTTCTTGAAAACGGCTCCAAGAATTTTTATAAAAAAAATCAGTGTACTACTGTAGGTATGCATTATATTTTGGTGAAAAAAAAATTAATATGGTAGGCTAAAAACGGTACCTCCCCATAGGACCGGTCTTTTTTCTTCGACTTTCTCGAAAACCAGTCATCCGATTACAATCAAAATTGATATTCAAGAAAATGTAGGTAGCCTAAGTAATTTTGCATAATTTTTCTTTCGATAACTTTTTTTTTATTTTTAATAAATTTTTTAATTTTTTTTTTGAAAAATCAATATTTTGAAAACGGGTAAGTGATTTTTTTTAATTTAGTTTTTAAATGAACGTAGTTTTTGTGCTTAAGTTTGTATTTTTGAATTATTTTTTTTTATTTTTTTAAGAAAAGTTGTTAAAAAAACCTTTTTATTTAAAAACGGCTCCTATAATTTTGAAAAAAAATTCACACTTTTTAACTTTTTTTAAAGAAATGAAATGGCGTTTAAATTATTTCACCCAATACATTTTAACGTACTTTATTTGAACAATAAAAAGTCACAAAAATCGAATAAATGCTTTGATTTTCACTTTAATTTTTTTTTTATTTTATTCTACAATGTGACCGCACATATGAGCAAGTACGTGCGATCCAGTCGTGCAATTTATTTTTATTTTTATCAACATCAAAGGCGTAACAACCGGGATTTGAACTTTTTTCTAAACAAATTCTGCTTCGTGATTGTATCTTCTCTGGAATCGTCCTCCTTCGCAAACGGGGCCAACAATTCTCCGTAAGACTTTCCTCTCGAAAGCGGTGCCTTAGCACCCAAAGCTCGGATTCAAATGTGAGATCTATAAGACCATATTCTTTAACAGCAGCAGCTTAGTAAGAGGTGGTAAGAACTGTGAATTTAAAGTGCTTTGGCAGATTATAGTATGTTCCGCTGCTACTTTTGACCCAAGGTTAAAGGATTACACTATATTTAAAATTCATGCTCTCCTACTCTCTGATTGTTGGAACCACACTTCTCCCAGACGTATTTACTATCTACTACCATGTATTTTATTTTCTTCTTCATTAATATGGCGCAGGTTTTGTGCAACCTGCTCAATATGGACAAACTGTGAAAGTACCGTCAAAATCGGTCCCTAAATAAGATAAAAAAAAACACCCAGTGTTTTTCTTCCCTGGCAATGTAGGTTCTTTTTAAATCTCTTATTCAACATTTTTGCTCTCTTGAATCCTACCTGCGCAAACATAACATTACGATCATAGACAAGCCATTGGCAAAAAAATTCCGTCTGTCTGTCTGTCTGTCCGGGTGTATATCGAGCTGCAACCTAAACGGTTAAAGCGATTGCCTTCAAATTTGGTATTATGTGTTTATCTTCTGGCATTCCTCAGAGGGGAAATTAAAATTTAATTTTTAGGGCTTAAAATAACGGTACTTGCCATACGCCCGTTTAGGAAAAGCTTATTTTTCTCAAAAACGGCTCCACCGATTTTGATGAACATTTTTGATAATTTTTTTGTTAGTATTGGCTATCATTTGATTAGAACCACATATACGGGAAGGTCTAATAACCTTTCATATAACGTTTTTTTTTAATTTTTGGCTTGCTCGGTAACGGCTCCATAGATTTCTGTCAAAATTTATATTTGAAGATAGCCAAATTAATTCTGCATATCAACCAAAATAACTCTTTTTTTCTAATAAAAAATAATTTTTGAATTTTTTTTTGAAAAATCAATATTTTTAAAACTAATCAAACAAATATTTTAAATTTTATAATTACAAGTATATTAATAAACTCTAAGAAACTGCATACCGAAATAAAAAAAAATAAAAAAACAGGATTTTATCAAAATCCGTCCTACAATTTTCGAAATATTTCTTGGCTTACTTCATTTTTACTAAAAATCGTTAAGTATTGTGGTTTGGATAGTTTTTTATAAGTTCACTGTATTACTTTCAACGTAAATGTTATTTTTTTTGTCAAATATCTTGGTTCCAGTGTAATTAGGCACATAAGAGCAAGTACGTGCGACCCAGTCGTGTCCATTTTTTTAATTTTAAGCACATAAAAAATGAGTTTTCATTTAAAATTTTTGTTAATTTAGAATTTATTTACTGTAATTGGTGACACTAAAGACACTATATTCAAGTTTTGTTTTTATCAGTATATATAAACTAATAAAAACCACACTGAATTATTACAACTTTTTTCCGACTCATATAAGATTTTTGGGTTTAAAAAGTTAATGAACTCAAATTTCATCTAGAATAACACAAAGGCCTTTTGAATAAACTATTGTCTTAGATAAAAAATAAACTTGTCTGCTCTAGATAGATAACGCATGCATACTCTTAAATTAATGTTTTACAATATGAAATTAATGATGAGCCTTTATGAAGATAAGAAATACGTATGAGGTTTATAGAGGTATTTTAAACATTAATATGCAAATTTTCTGAAATATTCTCCTAGTTCAAAACTAATAAAAAAAATAAAATAAAATTATTTAAATTTTAACAAAAATTTTCGATATTAAAATGCATTTTGGATATTTAAACAATAAAAATATATGTATTTATTTGTCGATTTTTATAACTGAAACAGAGTCATATCATTTTGTTCAGCTTTTAGTATCCAATCTGTTTATTATATGGTTTATAACTGCCATACTTAGGGAAAGCACTGGGTGCTTCAAAACATTTATTTGGTTCACTAACTTGAAAAAGCAACGCCTTAGCAGTAGCCAAATGCAGTTCGTCTTCCAATATCCATTTTTTTTTGGAATTTACAAATTTATGAAAAATAAAAAAATTAACTGAATATAAGACTTTTAAAAAGCAATTCTAAACCTGAGTTATTAGCTCTAAACAGTATCCTTCAAAACTGGTCTGGATTTCTTAAAACTTTTAGCTGATTCAATGGTTCCCATTACAGCAAATGGATATCTGTGCAAATTAAATGCATTAAATAAATCATCAACTCATCTCAACTACACTGTTTTTTTCTAACTTTAACTATCTAACTATATGTATGTGTGCATGAACAAAATGGTTCCCATTTGCAGTAACTTGGCCAACGGTTTTGTGCAGTAATATTATTCGGTGAAGAGGTTTTTTAAAACATAATTTATTATTAAACACAGTATTTTTGGTTTAATAATGCAGCTTTTATTAAGCCACTTACTTACTATTATAGTTAAAAACTGAGTTAAAGGTACTTTCAGAACAAACAAATTGAATATTTTTGTTTAACAAACATAGATCATATCCACAAAAATACTTAAAAACATGTCATCAAAATCGCAGGTGCCGTTTTTGAGAAAAAAGGCTTGTATTAAGCCGTTTTTGAGAAAAAAGGCTTGTATTAAGGGTTATAGAGGCTACCATTACTTCGATCTTTAAAAATAAAATATTGCAAAAAACCTTCTGGGAACCAAAAATGAAGAAACACTTTCGAAATTTAAGTTTAAATATTTTTTCCTTTAGTAAAAATTTCATATGCAACAATACCTTTCTAAGACATCCTTCAAATTGATTGTTTTTTTAAGTGATTCAACAAAATTTTGAAAATTTATTACAAAAATATATTTAGCCTAAAACCCCTTTTGTTGCATTTCTACAACTCCTTCATTAAGTGCCAATTTGTTTAACATCTGGTTTATAGTTTCCACATCTAGGGAATCCTTTGGGTGCTTGAACCCATTCACTCGGTTCCCCAACCTGGAAAAGGAATGCCATTCCAGTAGCCAAATGCAATTCATAATGACAGTGCATCAGCCAGTATCCTACACAAGACAAACATTAAATCCGTCCAATAACAACGCCATCTAATATTAACCTGGGTTATCGGCTCTAAACCGAGCCACAGCGAGCCCATTCATTGGTATTGAGATTGTATCCTTAAGCACTGGTCTGTACTTCCTATATACACGGGCGGATTCTATAGACTTTTGAACATTTTTAGATTGTTTTTCCATTCCCATTACAGCAAAACGATATCCATGCAAATGGAAGGGATGATCCAGGCCAGGGACGTCCATCTCTGTAAAATTGAATTCTCGAAACAATGTGATTTGAATTTTTTTTAAAAGACTCACGATCCCTAATAACCATTTCTACAATGCTATTTGTTTTAATTTTGACTCTGTAAATACAAGGACAATATGCCTGCCCTTTGCAATGTGCTGGCCAGTGGTTTACATCACAGATTTCTCTTTGATCAACTTCCGAATATTGCGTGAGAAGTGGTACTGGCGGGAATGTAAGACTCATGTTGTTCACGATCCCAGCCGCTATAACATCTCCTTCTGGGTCTAAGACACAAATTTGAAATATGAAAATGTTCCTTGAGTGTATAAAAAGATTTTTCCTACTATCAAATCGGACATATTTTCCTGGAATGAATCCTTCATTAACTGGAATGATGTAATTGTAGAATGGGAAATACAATCGATAATCTGGCTCACTGGCCACTAAATTGTCATCCCTATCAAGTGCCGTCAGATCAGCAGCACAAGATTCTCTATCCTTGGTGAAACAAGTGGCAGAAGGATGATTTAATCGCTAAAAGATACAGAATTGTATAAAAACATCCAATAGTTTGAGTAAACCTCACATGTCCAATAGGGAAAGTATTGTTATAGGCCGGAAAAGCAGGCTGGGGTTTCTTATAATCGGAATTCTGATTGACATATCGCAGTAAAGCAAATGTATCAGTTGGTTGTGTTTGGCAACTCTCTAATCCACGAACTCTAACCCAGAAATCACCTTTGCCTCTATTTGCATCCACAACAAAATCGTATCTCTCTCCGGCGTTTATGACAAGGGAGTTTATTTCAAAAGGTTCAACGTCGTAAGAATCAGTTGCTATGATCCTCATGCTGTGACCTTCAATCTTAAGTAAATTCACAATTTTTAAGAATCGTTGAAACAATCTAATATCAAAATATTAGTTCAGAAAAACTTTGTGCTCAAGTAAATAATTGTAAGAGATACTTTTAACATAAGAAATTTTGTCATATATATATACAGAAAAATTATTATTCTATCTCAGAAGAGCATTTGAAATAAAATTCATAACAATATTGTCAGAATTAGAACTCACCTGCAGCTGAACGGAGCACGTTAGACTCACAGAACTAATCGAACGAAACCTGTACCGTCCCCCATGTTTCACAAAATACTTAGTTACCGGTACGACAGTATGATTAAAAGTTTTTTTCTACAATAAAATTAGGTAGAAGCCTTAATTAAAACAAGCAAAAAAACCCTCACATCAATAAAAGTTCCCCGTCCATTGATTAAGAATGATTCAGGGAATGAATCCCCACGAGGAAGTCCTGGGAAAGATTGTTCGGCATATCCGTGTTTCCAATCAGAAATTAAAATGTAGTGTTCCGTTAGATCGTAGTCATATTCCTGAATATTACGTATTACATTTTCCGCTTCCCGAATTATCAACGCTCCATACTGGCCGTTCAATTTATGATATCCTAGTAGGAATGGGAAATTTAAGCGGATTTACATACGAAAATCCTATTCAAAGTCACCTGAATGTGAATGGTAGAAGTGTGTTCCTGGTTGGGTTGCATAAAAAGAATAACGAAACGTTGACTCAAATAAAATGGGGCACTGTGTTGCGTAGGGTACACCATCCATGTAAGGAGTATCCACCATGTGCATTCCATGCCAGTGAATTGCAGCAGCTGTTCCATGAGCCATATTTATAACATCAACTATTATCTTGTCTCCTGCGCAGACGTGAATTGCTGGCCCAGGTATCAATCGATTGATACTCATAACTCCTTTTTGAATGCCATCACCTATTATGCACTGGGGTCTATAACAGTCTGCTTCGACTTCCGGACATTTATGACAGGCACTTTGTATAAACAAAAAAAAAATATCCAATACAAGAACATCCTGAATATGTAAATAATATAGATCAGTGGTCAAAACTCACGGTCCCAGTGCATGGTAGTGTTCAAGGGTCCATTCGTAATAACATATTCTTTTCTGATTATGAACACAAGGACGGTCACACAATTTTCCAGGGTATTGTGAGACATTGACATACTGAGCTTCAACTAAACCTCTCCTCAAAAAAATGCCTAAAACTGCCAACAATAGTAAGTTTATCTCCATTTTTTGTGATATTTTTTTCTTAAATCTTATTGACTAGAAACAACTTTTTAAACTAAAGACTGCGAACTAAAACCTTCTTATATAAAAACTAAATAAGATTGAAGAAATCCTTCAAAACAGGTTCATAAAAAAGGCGGCCTACGGACTATTCAACTGTTCACTCCAGTTACATATGTCTTATAATTACACTTAACTTATGCGGCATCAAACCAAATACAATATTTTTTAAATTAGTTATGACCCGTTTGAACAAACACACCACATTGATTGTATTTTGTTTGAGCTCAGGGATAGAATTTTGACATTTTTTTTTAACTAAGTAAGGAAAACTATTTTTGTAGATTGCTCGGTAAATAAATCTTTGCCTAACCAGCAAACTTGAAAGTATAATATTTTTTTAATGATAATAATTAAATCGACACCATTATTAAAATTATTTAAGTTAGGGCAATTACCTTTAAGAGCGGTTATAAAGTGGATCAGTATCAGGAATTATTTTTTTATTTGCTGAGAAAAGATCAAAGTTTCTCAACAACAGGGTGAATCTTTTATAAAACGGAAGAATTCCATTGTGTACTTTCCGGTTATAAATTGTATCATTAAGACAAACAGATAAAGGGGAAAAGCAATCAAGGAACTAAAGCGATATTTAAGAAAATACATAAAGCTAAGTAAATATTTGATTTTTAAGAGAACAGATTTTTTTGAGATTTTCTATGAGCAACGATTTAATTTTAAGGTCAACGAAAACATTCCGTTCTTATCTTAGACAGCCATTTGAATATTTATTAGAATAGGTAAAAGTCAAGTTTGATATATGTATGTACATATATTTCTTGAAGCAAAGAACTTGAAAAAAAATTGCACGACGTACTTTTGTAGAGTTGATTTCTAGCTAAAAAAAAATAAATGTCCTTATCAATTTTTCAACATACCAAGTGTCACCCTTTTAAGCTGTCGGAATCGTCTGTTAAATTTTGTAATGCAAACTAAGTAACGATCGATTAAATGCATTTCCAATAAATTATTCCGGAAGACTTTTAAAAACTAATTAATTGTCTACAGTAATTAAAAAATTATTTCACGACTTGATCTCACGTACTTGTTCTCATGAATACTCAAGCCGTGGAAAAAAATTTTGAAAACATATATAGCTTGTCCAGGACTTAATTTTATTTTTGGGAGTTCTTAAATTTGATAATTTAAAAGAAAAACGTACACGAAAAAACGTACGCGATTTTTTTTTTAATGTGTAAAATATTGTATGTACGATTTTTTTAAATCATAGACACGTTTTGTCTCCGGTACCGTAAGCACTATTGAAAACCGTAGAAAAGTTGCTGTCATTGCAACTGACCTAAGTAAAGCCTTCGATAAAATCTCCCATCCATTGATCCTTTTCAAATTAAAAGCTTCCGGTGTTCCCCGAGGTAGCCGTTGACGTTGACTGTGTCATCCAAAACTCATCAATCTCAATTTACGTGGATGAGAAGAAAATTTATAGCTGCACATCCTCTCTTTATTTTATTCAATGAACCTGTTTGACAAGTGGGTTCTCTTTCCGATTTGGGTGTAATCTGCGATAGAGAACTAAATTATCGTTATAACATTGACAAAACTATAAAGAGGGCTATTCGTAATGAAATAATAAGCCTTGAACCGAATGTAAGGTATAACTAATAATATGATCTTCTCATTCGACTTTCGCTGTAGGAAGGACACCATTAAAACTTCTCTTTTCAATTTCTTCCACCGTTCCTAGTATATGTATGTACCTCAATGATCTTTAGCTTGGCCCCATAATTGTTAGATTGAAGCTTAGTATTTAAGAATTGAATGTTAACTTTGAGATCAAATATTAAGCATTTACTTATAATTTTCTTAAACAAAAAATAAGAAAAGTTTAAACTAAAATAATTCCAAATAAAGATTTAAAAAAAAATAATAGTACCTTATTCGGGTTACCCACATCTTTTTCAATGTCAATTTTAGTTGTAATCGTATTGCCAGTTCCCGAAAAGCAAAAGAAAAACAAATTGCTTGCTTGATCGCAGGCACTTGCTCTTATGAGCCACATCATCGAAAACAAATTGAAATTTACTATGGGCATCTCGAACTGTTTTCAAATCCTCGACTACGACATTCCTCTGCGGTAGAATCGATCCGTAACAGTAGTGTACATCCGCTTTATATGACCCATCCATCTAAAACGTTTTGCTTGCACTTTTTATACAGCCTGTACGTACAGTTCTTCGTTGTATCTCTTTTCCTACTCTTTTCCTACTCGCCTACACTCATATGAACCTTAAACGTCCTCAATCAGTTTTTGACAATGTCCATGCCTCTGCACCATATAGCAATATTTGCCCGAAAAAAAGCTGGAGAGCATGATGTTTTGTCCAAGACGTCGATGGGTATTGTCTCCCATGATAATGACAAATTTCATCATTTTGGAACAATTATTCAAAGTTTATCATCAATTATTCGAAATGGGCCTGATAATTCTGTACCAACGAAGCCGTTAAAATTTGCAGGCAGCCGGATGAGACGTCCTGAGGGATGGAGAGAGTGGGAAGCAGTCAAAGCTCTGTCATAATGTCACACCAGTTACTGACGACGATACCGACAGCATCAACAGTGTCAACAACAATTGGAATTTTCATGGAAGAAATCACTTATCAAGCTTCTAGTCCAGATGAAATAGCTCTGGTCAAATGGACAGAGTAGGTTGGATTAACACTTATTGCACGAAATGTAAACTCCATGACAACTTAAGGCGCCGAAATCGACGGAGAAAAATGTCTTGTTTTTACGAAAAGATGAAGACTCTTCATCGCCTTCGACTAGCAGTGCAAGTACTGCGTCTTTGAGTTCAATGACAACCGCAACGAACAACAAGGAAGGTTCGCTGCACTTCCAGATTCTGCAAATCTTTCCATTTACCAGCGAGTCTAAGCGCATGGGAATTATCGTCAAGGATAGCAATTCAGTTGAAATTACATTCTACCTTAAGGGTGCAGATGTGGTAATGGCATCAATTGTTCAATATAATGATTAGTTAAATGAGGAATCTGGAAACATGGCCAGAGAAGGATTAAGAACTTTGGTCGTTGCTAAGAAAATCCTCACAGAAGAGCAGTAAAATGATTTTGAGACGCGATATAATGCGGTTCGTTTGAGTGTCTCTGATCGAGTGGCCAAAGTTGCAGCTGTGATTGAATCCCTCGAAGGAGAACTGGAACTTGTTTGTCTAACAGGAGTTGAAGATCGTTTGCAAGAAAGCGTACGACCGACTTTGGAAGTTTTGCGGAACGCTGGAGTACGAGTTTGGATGTTGACCGGAGACAAACTAGAAATTAATTGGTCGCAATCAAGGACTTCATGTTTTAAAAAAGTGTTAAGACACGTACGGATGCTTATGTGGAATTGAATCAGTTCCGCCGTAAACAAGCATGTGCCCTGGTCGTTTCCGGTGAGAGTTTAGAGGTATGTCTTCAGTACTACCGACCGGAATTTATGGAACTTGCTACAGCCTGCCCAGCTGTCGTTTGCTGCCGATGCAGCCCGACACAAAAGGCTCAGGTGGTGGCTCTTACACGGGAAAAAGAACATGTGCTGTAGGTGATGGCGGTAACGACGTGAGTATAATTCAACAGGCCGATGCTGGAGTGGGGATTGAAGGTCGTGAAGGAAGGCAGGCATCTCTTGCCGGTGACTTTAGTATCCCTCAATTTAGATACATTTCTAAATTGTTATTGGTGCACGGAAGAAGATCATATAAAGGTTCGGCAGCACTTTCACAGTTTGTTATCCATCATGGCCTCATCATTACAACTCTGCAGGCTGTATTTTCGGCTGTATTCTACCTGAACTCAGAAGCTTTATACCAAGGTTTCCTCATGGTTGGATATTCAACGTTGTACACAATGTTCCCAGCATTCTCGCTGGTACTAGATCAGGATATAACAAAGAAAACCGCAACAACATCCCCGGAACTTTATAAAGATCTTTTTAAAGCAGAAGTTTGAGCTACAATTAGCATTAGGGAAATGAGGAGAGATAAAAGAGGAGGCACCGATGCACATTAATTTTAAAGTTCTGCATATCAAAATGGGAGGGAAAAACAGAGCCTGGCAAAGCATTCCACATTCGTGCCGTTGCAGTTCAACATCCGAAGAACATGGATGTGAATCTGGAAACGAATATGAAAAGCTGAGAGTACTGTCGTCAGCAAAACAATTGATTGGATTAGTTGTTTCAGATAATAAGTCATTGATAAATATAAGGAAAAGAGTCGGAGACAAAACAGAGCCTTGGGGCACACCAGCATTAATTTTGTGAATATCAGATTTGAAACCGTCCAATACAACTTGAATTGAGCGGTTCGAAAGGTAGTTATTAATCCAACGAAGAAGAGATTCATCGAGTCCAAATGCACGCATTTTCGATAAAAGGGCTTGATGCCAAACTCTATCAAATGCCTTAGAAATATCAAGTGCAATAATTTTGCTTTCCCCAAAACGATGGAGAGATTGGTTCCACTTTTCGGTGAGATATACCATCAAATCACCAGTGGACCTGTTGCTACGAAAGCCGTACTGCCGGTCATTAAGAAGCTTTCGTTCTTCGAGATATTTCTTAAGCTGAAAATTAATCAGCGTTTCCATGACCTTAGAAAGAAGGGACGTTAGTGCAATTGGTCGGTAGTTTGAGGGTGCAGAAGATTCGCCTTTTTTGGGGATAGGCTGGACAAATGCTGTTTTCCATGCACTCGGAAAGAGTCCAAAGGAATAGGACCGATGGAAAAGCTTACGCAAAGGTTTTGCCAGCGTTGAAGAACACCTCTTCAGAACAATAGCGGGGATACAATCCGGGCCAGTGAATTTATTTATGTTGAGATCTTTCAATACTCTTGCGACTGAACGAGTGCGAAAGAAGATTGGTCCCATAAAATCATTTACGCTCTCGAGTACAGGAGGAGTTCTGACACCTGCGGCCAGTGTTGAGTTTGACGCGAATTGGGCAGCAAGCAGTTCTGCTTTTTCTTGAGAACTGACAGCAGGAGTATCGTTGAAGACGAGCGTAGGAACTGACGATGACGAAGAATTCTTTACTTTTTTTTACAAATGACCAAAAATTTTTACTGCCTTTGGGACATTGCAATATTTTTTGCCGAATTTTTTGCTCATGTAAAAATTTGGTTTTTCGAATATGAACATTGCAGGCCTTTCTAGCTTGCTGAAACTTTTTCCGGTTTTCCTCAGTGATGTTGGCTTTGTAACAACGGAAACTTACATTTCTTAACCTGATAGCCTCTCTACAGCTCGAATCAAACCAAGAGTTTTCCTTAGGTTTGATACTCTTCGTTCTGTTTGGGATAAAATTTCTCATTCCTAAAAGAATTAAATTTGTAACCATGTCTGCGCTGGAATCAATGTCACTATCGAGGAAGCATAGTGACCAGTTAAAGGTCTTGAAATAGTTATTGAGGCCGTTCCAGTTGGCTTTCTTGTATTGCCAAACGGTTCTCCTTGGGTTTTTTTCTTTAACTGAATTCAGTTGGCACGAGAAATTTGCAGAGATGACACAATGGTCAGATGTGCCTAGAGGCGATAATACACGAATTGTGCATTTATCAGGATCGGAGGTAAGAAACAAGTCTAGAGTGTTGGGGGTTTGACCTGCAATGTCGGGAATTCGGGTTGGTTGACATCTCTATCTTACATTGTTTCCAAAAAAAAAAAAAAATGGGAAATGTTATTTTTTTATATACACTGTTTTTCTATGTTTTTTTATTTTCCGATTATATATAATTTATAGTTAATTCTCCAACCTAATTTTCATTTTTCTTTTTTAACAAACAAAAGGCTACGAAAATTTAAAACGTTGCTTCAAGTGTTAATATTTTTGTTTTTTAAATACCCAAACAAAATGTATATTTTGTCAAATCAATACATTGTTTAATGTTATTAAAAATATTTGTAATAAATGTTTTTAATTATGTTTACAAACGACCTTTGTTGTTAGATATTTATAAATTTAAACAAAGAAAAATTCGAAAATAATAACAGGTGGCGGGTATACATTTAAAATTTCTGGTTTTTTTTTTCAAAGATCTGCCATAAAGTGAATATTTGGTCGATGGTGGACTTTCCTGACATAAAACGGAACTCATATGAATCTATGAAGTTGTTGCTCACATACTACATCGGGAAAGATCTTATCAGGATGTTTAGGAGACCGATACCTCTAAAGTTGGCGCAGATCGTTTTTCAGAATCGGGCAAACTTCGCTGTTATTTTTCTTTTATTGAAAGTTTTTTACCGCTTATAAAATATTAGTAATGGTAGCGGTAATTCTTATCTATGAATCAATCCTAAAAATAATTCTGTTTGTTACTTTTCTGATTAACAGCGTTTTCTCGAAACTGTTGTACCTAATGATTTTATTAGGGCTGTAAGAGGTACCTTTTAAGAAGCGAAGCTTTTGGAAGCGAATTTTCTATGTCGATTTTTGATTCAGCCAAATTAATATTTTTAAGTTTTTCAGTAATTGGAAATAAGTGTATTCGCACAAATTTTGTATATTGTTAAAGGCACGTAGTCTAACATATTAAAGCTGCAGTGGGTGTTATTTCATAAGATATAATTTAATTTCATCATTTTTCTTTACTTTCTATTGTCTATGAAAGCTAATTGGAAATTTGTGGTTTTTGCTTTAATTTCACAAAAGTTTTAATAAAACCGCTAATTAAAACCACAAGTAATTGATACATTGCAACATTGCATTCTATAATTCAAACAAATACCTAACAAATTAGTGGATAGTCTATAGACAGACAACTTCCAATTTTAAACATCAAATGCTTTCATTTTTAAATAAATTAAAAAAATACTTCAAAACCAGAATAAAACCAATAAAAAAGTCTCCGTCATCCTAAGTTATTCTGCGTAGGTTTTTGACACTAACTTCGGATAAGGTTTAAACATCCTCACAGTAAAGTCATGTGTAAGTCATAAGGTTATTTAACTTCTTGTTTCTTGAATTAATTTGAGCCGCATTTCAAATAAGTCATTGCCATACTTTCACTTGACGTTTTAGGCAAATTGAAAAAATAAACTCCTACGTACGTTTATCTTAAATCTGAAGGAAGTTTCATTAAAAAAAAGCAGATACTGACATCTCAAGATTTGTGTACATCATTTATACGGAAACAACAGGTGGTGGAGCATCGGTAGGACTTAACCAAATAAAAAGCACCCTGTCCTAGTGCATCCCCATTCCATTGAGTTGAAGGCTCCTGTCGCTTGTCTTGCTGGTAGAAACAGTGATGAATGATATAAGGGGATAATATTTGCTTTACCTCAAAACAGATTTATTCCATAACAATATTTTTTGCTTTTGCTTCAAAACGTGATAATTTTGATATCATGTTCCGGGGTGCTTTTGGTCTGCGAAAACATCCAATACTCAAAATTAAAGCCAAGAGAAGGAAACGAAGAAAAGTTTATTCTCCAGTTCCTTGTTATATCTGTCGTATCCAACTTTTTATGTATCTAGCTGTCCTATTTTAACACAAAAAAAAAAAAAAAAAAAACATTTTCGCATGGAAGGTAGGGAAAATGTTCTTCGATCAAATTCTAAAAACCACTTGTGAACGCCATCAATTCTACTCTTATTTTACCTTGCGCTTCCATATATTATTTGTAAGCTTCCTATAATTTTTGTTCCTTTTTTGGAGCTACCTATTCGGAAATGACTAAAAAAAATTTAAACAGGAAGAAGGTATGGTGAAGAAGAACTTCGCCACGCGTGTTACAATGATTTATTGAGGGTAAGAATGTAATATATTACAAAAAGAGCTTATCGGCCTCACAAATGACAGCCAAGGCCGGCCACACAAAGAAAGATACAGATTCATGTTCTTGTCTTAAGACACAATCTTCTGATGCTTCCATGGCCAGAGTCAATTGGAAATTTTGAAGTAAAAGTTAATTTCATTAATGCACATGTTCATATATATATATGGTTTTCCAATTAAGGAAGTAATTTTGTGTTGACCACTTTAATCGGAAACAAGGAGGGGCCATGATGTCCTGTGGTTGCAAATTTAAAAAGAATCTTCTTCTATAATCTGTTCAAGAAAAGTTGTCACTGCAGGGAAGATAGGACGTTTGCCTCTCAGTCTGGTTGCATTGGTTTGCATATTTCTGTTTCAAGTAAATAGTGGGTTGAGTTAGCTGAGAATTTCATCAAAATATTTCACATCTGGCAGCAGAAAGGAGTTATAAGCCAAATAGTGAACAAATATACAGTTCGAAAGGGAATTCGATGAACAAAAAAGTGTATAATAAAAATTCAGATATATTAAACAGATTTTAAGTTATTTAGCAAAATGTCTCAAAAAATACAAAAAAAGAAGATTTAAGCATAGTTTCGAATATTGCTGGTATATGCTAAATGTGAAACTTTTTTCACCTTGTTGGCCCCACTAAAAAGTTCGAACCGGGTTTCTGTACTTATCGTAGGGTTTCCACTTACTGATTACAATACAATTTATTACTATTAATTTAAAATTATAATAATATTTATAATATTTTATACTATTTAACTATATGTCTGTAAGGCACATTGCCTTTTAGAATGCAACAGGATGCTGGACACTAGTTAGGAGAATTAGAAAGAGAGCAAAGATTTTTTTTCGGCGCAGTAGATAGAGAATTAGGTGGCCATTTTCCCACTTAAAACCCACAGACGGCGAACAGTGGGACAGAACGCAAAAAAGCTGGCATTTAATTAAAATATAAATTTGAGCTTTGTCTTATATAATCGTTCTATTTCTCTTCAAAATATGATACAGAATCAGAAATAAGAGAGATAAAAGTATATTTGCATCACTTGATCTTCTGCAGATTGTCACAAAGACGAGTGGAGATCTTTTTTAACCATTTTGAGTTGTTTAAGTTAATTGTGTACTATTTTTTGCTTATAAAGTGTATTAAATTAAATCTTTTTGCAATGGAGCCAGTAAGCTCAGGTGTGTTCTATTTTTTTTTTCATTTTTGGAGAAACAATTCCTTCTTGTTTTTTTAATTCGTGGTTAATACTGAACAAAAATCTGAAATCTTCAAACGTTTAGTTGTATTCGCTGTGAAACGACAATAACTTTTATACGGCATTTTGTTAACTGTTTTATTTTCTTTCAGAATATGTAAAGTTTTCTAGCTAAAATTTGCTACCCTGTGTGTAGTGTACATTTTTGTTGGTGAAAATTATTAAAATACACGTTTTTTTTAACAATTTGTTTGTATTATTGACACATCTTAGGCCAAACAACATTCAAAACTTTATTAATAACAAGACATTTATATTATTTTCAATATACTAATACGTCCAGTTGCCAAAGATTAAAAAGCCAGATAGAAGTTTTAAAAGAAGAAGTTGTAAGGCGGACTCGATGCTCGGGTAACTTTGAAAACGATAAATACAAAAATTAACGATTTCAAACAATTTTTTTTTTTAAATTTTCTTACAATGCAGTTTTATTGTAATAACTTGAGATGTAATACACACAACATTTTATTAAAATTCTTTGAGCCGTTTTCGAGAAATTTCGAAAACTTACAAATTTTGTATGGGTGGTAACCCTAAAACTGTGCTAAGGCATTACAGACTTTTGTTATGTACTGACATTAGTATCAGTAGGGAATGTGAAAATTTAAAGTTCCTAGACCCGTTGGTTGATTTAATGGCAGCTTTTTTGCGTTGCGCGGCGTCGAGTTTGCACTAGAGTTTGAAAAATTGCCAACTGAAATTCGAACTCACCATCTCTAGGTTCACAAGAGAACATAATACCTATTGCACCACTGCGGCCCGCAAAAAAAATAAATTTAAAATATATTTTATTAAAAACATTAACACTTCACAGTTTCAACAAAATTTAAATCAATTTTAATTCACTATATTTAGTAATACTATATATATTTATTTTTATTAGCCATAATACCACATCAGTCTTATTAAAACAAAATATTACGTCAAAATACTTTTCCGAATTAATATGATCATGTAATGCATTTGCAAAATAACTTCTTTCTACTAAAATACCAAAATTTAACAGCATTTTAACGATTTTTTAATTGTTATTACTATTAAGGCACAAAAACGACAACACCTTCCCTCTCACACTACTAAATTTGTTCTCAAAAACTTTAAAATCGTAAGAAATGTGCTCAAGGAAATATTATGAGTTTTCATAGCAGAGTGAGTATTACGGTTGAATCGTTTCAGGGGAGGAATGCAGCTGACTCTTTCTGTAGAGCATTGTTTGTAGAAATTGCTATAAAATAACGAAAGGCAGGAAACATTACGGCGATGCTCAAGGGATGTTAATGTTTCAGTTATTATATGTTTCACCTATCATTTTTAAAGTTCTTTTTAGAAATCTGTGTAAGAAACTCAGGTTTTGGTCGAATATACGCTTCATAGACTGTAGCCAGATCAGACGGAATGAACAATTTCTTCCATCTACGAAGGAAACCTAGGCACCTGCAAGCATTCTTGGCAATGTCGAATATGTGGTCATTCCAAAGAAGATGGTCGGGAATGCTCATACCGAAGACTGATGGGTGTTCGGTTTCTTCGATGCAAGTGCCAGTTATGGATAACGTCAAATGAGGTATGTTTCGCTTCAACGACAAAAGACAGCACTGAGTTTTTAAAGCAATAAATACGACGTGATTTTTTAATTCTTTATTGTACAATACCGTCAAGATCAATCGGAATTTAATGAATTTATCATAAGCTTCTTTGCAGTTCTAGTTCCGAAAAACGTGGATGTAAATCTGGAAACGAATATATTATTGTTATTGGATTAGTTGATTCAGATAGTTAATCGATAATGGATATAAGAAAAATGTTCATAGACAAAATCAAGCCCTGGGGTACACCACCATTCATTTTATAAATATCAGACTTGAATCCGTCCAACACAACTTGTATTGAGCGGTTCGAAAGGTAATTTCTAATCCAACAAAGAAGAGTATCATCGAGTCCAAACGCAGGCATTTTCGATAAAAGGGCTTGATGTCAAACTCTAATAAATGGCTTTGAAATATCAAGTGCAATAATTTAATTTCACCAAAACGATGGAGAGAATGTTTCCACTATCAAATCACCAGTGGACCTTTCGCTGTGGAAGCCGAACTTACTGCCGGTCATTAAGAAGCTTTCGATTTTCAAAATATTTCTTGAGCTGAAAATTAATCATTATAATTATTATCATGACATTATAAAGGAGGGACGTAAGTGCAATTCGTCGATAGTTTGAAGGGAAGAAGATTCGCCTTTTTTTAGGGATAGGCTAGACAAATGCTGTTTTCCATCCACAGCTGGTAAGAGACCAGAGGATTAGGACAGATGGAAAAGCTAACGCAATGGTTTTGCCAGCGTTAAACAAAAGCGGGGATATAATCCGGGCCAGCGGATTTGTGTATGTTAAGATCTTGTAAAACTCTTGACTGAACGAGTACGAAAAGAGATTGGTCCCATCAATTCATGATGTGAAGAAGTGATAACTCCTTCACTACTCATTGGCTTCTTAATTGTCATCCTTCAGATTATAAACACTCAGAACCTTTTAATATCCCATCAAAGTTCAATTCTTCAAAACCAGTTAATGGTCTATAAAATGGCTTTAAGATCTCAAAAGAAAATAAATCGCACCGAACACTTAAAGTGACTTATATATACACACGTATCCACACATTATATATTTAAATTCAATGCAATGGAAACACCCACATTTATCATAACTTTTTGCCTGACTATGCACTTGACATGCTATATTGTTCTATACGCCATTTGAAAGCTATTATTCTAAGGAACAATGAGCCATTTGTCCCCGCAAAGCTTTGCCATTTATATGGCATTTAAACGGAACCCATGACGCTGACATTTATTTTTTGGAAATTAGAACTCTTGAAACAATAAAATGGGAATAATGTGCGAGTTATTTGGGGCAAAAAAAGTGTTAGAGGTTTTCGTTGCTTGTATGTTTTGTCCGTCGTGGATGGATTTTTTCTTAGAAAGTAAAAAGAAATTCAAGGACATTTATTTTATTTAATATTCGTATCTTTTTTTTTAACTTTGTTTGAAGTTTTATTTTCCTTAGCAGATAATGATGGGAAAAACATTGGTTTCCTTTTATAAAAAGAAAAAAAGAAAAGCGGAGTATTTATTAAATGAAAAAATTCCACTTTTACTTTCCTCTTTTTTCCAATTAATTTTCTACTTATTTTTTTTTTTTATTTCGCCTTCAGTATTTGCAGTAAGATGATTCTTCATAAGCTCTTTGTTGCATGCTCCAAATGCTGCCAACATATAATTTAAATAAACATTGTTGTTAAAATAAATTTAATTTTATTTCTTTTATATTTCATAATTTTATTTTACAAGATTTTGCGATTATTTAATCATCCTATGGATTGAAGAAAATAGAAATAATCTTTCAATGGAGTTTCACATATCTTGAGATTTTGGAGTGCTCAAGATGTTGTCTCAGTCACTTTTGATGGAGCTGAAAAATGTATGTTTTCAGCAAACGCCAAAAAAAAAAACGTTGTATTTCTTTCCTTCTATTAGAGTTTTCTTTGACAAACTAAAACTGAGCAAGCGAATCCAAAAAATCGATTGACTCATTTTCTGACAGCAAAGCTGAGATTTTTTTCTGAGAAATTGTTTTCGCGTTTCTGAGAAAACGGAGATCTATGAATGCTTAGAAACGTGAACTGGCTAATACTGTTGAACATCTTTAAGTTTTTTTTAAAATTAAATCATATGTTGGTCTCGCTCACTCTCAACTCTCAACTATGAAGGGTCATGTAAAATTTTTAGTTCTTTCATCATTTACTTTTAGTTAGTATTATGTGAACACTCTTTAAATAAACATCCATTTTTATTGTTCAATAAAACATGTCGTTTGTTCTATAAAAACATTTCAAATAATTAATCATTTTACATAACTAGTAACAGGGATTTACTAAATAAATTCAACACATCATACGGCTGAGTTAAGAAAATTAATTTTATGAATGTATTTTTTTAACAGAAAACATATATACAAAATATATTTATACGAAACAAAACATATTTTTTCACAATTCTCTTCAATATTTTTCCAAATAAACCATATTTCAAATCAGAAATCCCTTTCACTTCGTAATAAAATCAGAAAATCGAAAAGAAAATCGTCTTATCTATAAAATAAAAAAATCCATGTCGGAACTAACATGGTTAAAGTGAGATTCTAACCAGAAAAGTGGGTTAGTTTTCCCCAAACTGTCCGATTTCTACCAATTCCACTTTAAACTTGGCACATTAATTATAGGTGTCAATCATGTGATGGAGAATAGCAATTTGCCTCACTTGATTGACTTTATAAAATGCCGGAAGTAATACTTTAACCCCGATTTCGTTCGATTTCCGGATTTACGATACCCTTGTGATTTCTCGCGTGCAAAACGAGGTCAATTGCTATAGTATAATAGAAGGGAGTATTGTATTGTCGGAGGATTCCACATGGCATTTTGATTAGATGGTGAACCAGAAGATTTTTCATTTTCAACAAATAATGCAGTGTGGAAAAATCAATTGAAGGATCTATCAATTAGCTTGTATTTGTTTGGAAATGAGTGTTTGGGTGCAGAAAAATGTCATGGTGTGTACATATTTAATGCAATTGTGGTATTATGTAAAAATTATTTTCATGAATATTGAATTAAAAAAATAAGACTTTACTGCATGATAACTTTTCCAAAATTTAAATTTAAAAAACTTTGAGTGACAAAAAACTACTTTACTTTTTAAATTTGGTAAACAGAATACGAAAAAAAAGGAAGAATTGAATTGGGTGTATTTGCCTCACAAAAATTCTACCTGTATTCTAACTTCATATTAAATTACATTTTTAGATATGCTTTGAACAAAAAAAAAAACAAAACAAAATTATCGGAGTACAATTCCTTAACATATTTTTTGTAAAATAAAATTAATTAAAACAAAATAAAGCATTGTCCCATGATCAGGATTAAAATATCTCCACAAAAAACACGTAATTTTTGTTTTTGTTCTAGGTTAGGTTGAGCGGGGTAATAATTCGATAGTCAAATCATCTCACTCAGATCTCAAGGATCCATTGCGGTCCCCAGGAATTGGAGGAATAGGTGAACAGTTTGGCGAGAGTTGGTTATGGAATGCCTTCTTAAACCATCCTGAGATTTTGATGAATTTCAGAATGATATGAGCCGTCTTCTGCATAAACGTCTTGACACCCTCTACATAATTTTGATGTGCTAAGGCCCATTCTACTCATGTGGACCGCCCATTGAGTTGTGAACCATCAGGACACCAACCAAAAGGGACAGTTGAGGTCTACCTAGCTTTTGATTGTATTCTGTATTTTTCTTTGACATGTTTGGCAAAGACTTCTTGAGACCTGACAGTTATCAAGTTTTGACCATCTCTCGTTTGCGGCTTTGAGGCAATATTCGTGAATTCTTTTTTTTCCTATTTTCCAATGGTTCAAGTACCATCGGTTTGGCTTGGTTCCATTGATGAACCGTTTTTGGCCAGTTCGTCAGCCTTTTCGTTTCCGTTAATGTTGCAGTGGCCGGGAACCCATCGGAGGGTAACCAGGTTTGTTTCACTGATTATTGCGACATTCGTCGATCTTTTTAGACTTTGAAACGATTGCCTGTGAAAATATCAATGTTTTTGTTCTCCAGGTTAAAAGACAAAAGTTGTTTTGCTGCTTCGCCTGCTGCGAACACTTCTGCGTGAAAAACACTACTCAGGTTTGGCAACTCTACAGATATATTTATTGGTAGGTTTATCGAGAAGATACCAGACCCTAACCCTGCTTGCGTTTTAGAACCGTCTGTATAGACCGAGATATGATTTTTATTTATGACCCGGTTTTCCCTCCAGCATTCTCTTGTAGGAAAGTCTGTTAGTGCCAGTCTAAGTGCGGTACAGTATAGTCGGTTTGGCTATCAGTGTCTATATAATTTTCTAAAATTGTATGACCATACTGGCCTTGGTTCCAGTTGCTTGAATGCCTTACTCTTAAGGCAATTTTGGCCGCCATTTTTTTTTCAATTTCAACCTCAAGAACAAAAAATAAATTGCACGACTGGATCGCACGTACTTGCTCATATGTGCGGTCACATTGTAGAATAAAATTAAAAAAAATAAAGTGAACATCAAAGCATTTATTCGATTTTTGTGACTTTTGATTGTTCGGATAACGTACGTTAAAATGTATTGGGTGAAATAATTTAAACGCCATTTTATTTCTTTAGGAAATGTAAAAATGTGTGAATTTTTTTTTCAAAATTGTAGGAGCCGTTTTTTAAATAAAACGGATTTTTATTTACATCTTTTTTTAAAAAAATTAAGAAAATAATTTGAGAATACAAACTTAAAACACAAAAATAACGGACATTTAAAAAAAATAAAAAAAAAATCACTTACCCGTTTTCAAAATATTGATTTAAAAAAAAATTAAAAAAAATTATTAAAAATACAAAAAAAAAAGTTTTCGAAAAAAAATTAATGCAAAATTACTCAGGCTACCTATATCTTCTTGAATATCAATTTTGATTGTAATCGGATCTCCAGTTTTCGAGAAAGTCGAAGAAAAAAAAAACCGGTCCTATGGGAGGTACCGTTTTTAGCCCACCATATTAATTTTTTTTCACCTTAATATAGTGCATACTTACAATAGTACACGGATTTTTTTTATAAAAATAAGCTTATACAAAACGGTTATATGACAGGTACCGTTAATTTTTGAGCTAAAAAAAAATTGAAAAAACTCCTCCTTAGAATGTCAAAATTTGAAGACGATTGGCCCAACCGTTTAGGCTGCAGTCCAATATACATCCGTACAGACACACAGACAGACGGACAGAATTTTGCCAGTAACTCAAATATGTATCTCTATTATCGTAATGCCATGTTTGATTGTTATCTCAAAATTTTTAATCTGCACGAATGCATAACTTGTATTATAGTACCTATAATCGCAAGTAAAAATCATTCATCTAGCAACTCAGCCATAAGCTTACTGTTGTTGGAGGGATCACGGACCAGCTATAGATGCTCTGCTGTAATCGTCTTTTTTTTTGCCGGACAACGTTTTTCGATGGATGCGTTCGAGGTGCGTTCTTTTTGTTACAGCAATTCTGCATACAGAGTACTGTCCCCTACAATATCAAGTTGTATACAACAAGTTTTTAAATGCTCACGTTGAATAAATACATTCTACACATTTCCGGTGTGTTTAGCATTTTTTTTTTGTATTTGTATTTGTGAAGGTGATGTTGAAAAGAACTCTCCTAACTTAAATAAAATGCAAAAAAAAGTTTTCGGACTTTAAGTCAATTTTCAACAACTTCAATTTTGATAGCAACGTGATTTGTGTACCATCTACGTGCGTCTATCTGTTTTAGAGCCAACATTACCATTGAAGAAATACCGAACTCACCAATTCTAAATTTGGAATCTAAAACTACTAATTCTTGTGGAGAAGCAACTACTGATTAGCAAACCGTCGACCGAATAGCTTCCGATATATGGATGAGGGTGTTTTGGCCGAGTTAGTTGTTGTACCTCTTGCGAAATAGGTTTTCGTCTCGCGCTGTAAAATAAAATTACCTGCATCTAATTTGTTTTTTAAATGCGTAAAAATGCAATTTTCATATGAACGTCGGATATCTTTTAAAATCTTTGCTTCTGATCCTACTGTAAGCCATTTAGGCCATTAAGGGTTGCCCACGAATTTAAAAACAATCCAAAAAGAGGAAATATTGCTCAGATTCTTTTTCCTGGACTAAATGTCTACTAAAAAAAGGTTGAAGGAATGAAATCAAAGCTTAATACCTTTTATTGAAACTGTATGGATTCAACTTATGACGTTATAATTCTAAGAGAAACCTGGCTTAATCTGTCTGTTCTTGATGCGGGGATCTGCCTTCTGAATATACTATATACCGTTTAAATCTTCAAAGTCTTTCAAAGCTAAGGAAAAGAAGGCAGGTACATAACGTCATCTTCATCTTTCAATTATTATGGATCCATCATTTCTGCACCAATTCTAAGTATGCTGAATACGACACTCGTCCAAGATCTATACGTAACCCAAAATATTTCTATGCTGCTTCTGCGAGCATAATTTTTTTAACTATAAACTATAAACAAGAACATTTTCTTAGACGGCGCTAGAAACCTGGCAAGTTCTCTAGCCATCTCGGTCCCTAGTGAACCAGGTTGAAGTCGTCTTCCACTTGCGTGAGCCATTTAATTATTCTCCAGCTTCCTCTACTGCGCCATTCCTCCGGGTGGGATCGAAGATTTTTCGGGCCATATCATTGGTGTCCATTTGTTCTATGTAATTATGGCATCTTATATGTTGGACTTTTACTCGAATGGCTAGGTCTGTGTCGCTGTACATCCCGTACAGTTTTTCATCCTGTTTCTTTATAAATATGATAAACAACAGAAATAATGAGAAAATTTGATGATAACAGAAATTATCTTTAGCGAAACATTATGACTCTTCAATGATATTACTGAAATAATAGCAGATACTAACTATTGTTGATTCGTAAGAAAAATGTATAATCTTTATTACCAGAGTAGGCTATGTAATATGTTTTCATTCAAAAAGGTCTGCACTTTGTGCAATCTGTAACTCACAGTTAAGGTAAAATAAACGTGCTATTGAAGAATGCCTTCCTCCAAAAGCACCATTTATTCGTAAAAGGAAAAAAAATCTTGAATAAAAAAAGGATTTCCCAAGCTCTGATGTTGTGCTTACAGAATTAAATTTTATTTTATATTTGCTCCTTGAAAATACACTTAAGAAAAGTTAGTACTACCTTTTATTTTCAATGAAACATTAAATTGATTCATTCGCTTTGAAGTAACTTGTGGTTTGCGGGTCTAATGGAAGAAAATAAAACCGAATCATCAAAGAAATGGATTATTATGGAAATAAGGGAAACAAAGACGCATAGACATTAAACCGACTGTGCTTGTAATAAATGTACATTGGTTACAGCAAAATTCATCTAATTTAATTCTTTAAACAAATACACAAGCACTTTAATATAATGAAGTTGGTTTCTGGAAAATTATAAGAAACTTGTTGAGCTTTAATCGATAATCAAAGGCAAATGAATTTTTGAAATCAATTTACATCGGAATCTGACACTTTTTTAAGAAAAAGTAATCGTACATCTTAAATTAAAGAAATTTTGTGTAGGTTTAATGCATCAATTAACTTTTGAGATCGGGAACACACTTCTAATTACCAGTATCTTTATTTCTAAATGTTTCAACTGTACAAAACGTATGCAGTTACATTTTTAATTAAATTAAAGCTTTTTTTTTAATTCAGTCATTGAACATTTATACGAACCTCTATACTTCGTTTCGCAACATAAGTGCTCTCATAGACTGTGTGATGCACGCACAGCACATAAAATACAAAATCCGAGCAAACACTTGCATCGAAATGCACTTAAAAAGAGAAAACCTCAGTTGCAGCATTGGTGTAGCAAGAAAAAAAAACCAGAAGATATCCTTGAAGTGCGTTGTTGTGCCAGTTTCGTAAGTTGATAGAGATACGTATACAACAGAGATACAATTATACATATTTTGCTCCAGTCATTGCACCTGAAGGAACACCCTTCAGAAGTCTGATATGAAAAAAACATATTTTTTCTGCTTCCTTTTGAATTTGTTCCAAGATTTTTGCATAAGGATTGTTTTCTTTCTGTTTGGTTTAATTTTTGAAAATATTGGGTTGTTGACATTCCTAATTCAACAACATGAATGAAGGTACAACACTCAAATAGTGTCCAGTCTAGATATTCATCTCAGTTTTAGAGGTTTCTCCTTGTGAAGAAGTCGGTACTCACAGCGTTCATTGTAGCATTTTCTTTTGTTTATATCTTCAAATGGATCAGAAATAGAACACAAATTGTTCCTTTTAACAAATTAAAATTAATTTATTTAATGGCATCATTTCTGCTGAATTTGTTATTTTAAGAAATGAAATTAATCGTTTTCTCGACGGTTTCATTTATAGCTAGGGCCATGACAGAGGTGTAAAAGAATGCAATTTTTGAGAATGTTAAGTCAAAAGATTTCATCATCCTGATTTATCAATTCCGTATTTCATTTTGGACTTCAACTTCAGAAAGAAAAATCACCATTCATTTTGAAGTCTCTGACTGTACCAAGAATTTTAGACCAGTCATGAATTTGAAGTCCAGTGATTGCATTCCTTGGGAATGCACTGCATTCACTGAAGTCACTTTGAAGTCCTACCATTCATTTGAAGTTCATCGGACTTCACTTGTTTTCATGAAGTCCAAGTTAATCCAATGAAAAATATATATAAAAAAAATCACTAAAGCGGTCAATGCTATATTTTTTTATTTTTATTTTTGGCTCTTTTTTAACAAAATTAACAAATGGCGAATGGCGATGACTTCAAATGCATTGCCAAGGAATGCAATCACTGGACTTCAAATCCATGACTGGTCTAAAATGACTGGTCCAGTAAGGGACTTCAAAATGAATGGTGATTTTTCTTTCTGAAGTCGAAGTCCAAAAGTGAAGTCAATTGAATGAACACCAAAATGTGAAGTGTTGGCTGTGACTTCAGGGAATGCAGTCTAAAAGCATTGCATTCTTTTACAACCCTGGGCAATGACATATTACTCAATAAAGCTTTACTGCATTACTTGAGGCAAATCAAATTTATTTTATTGAATTTAATATTATATAGAACAAAAGACTAAATACACTAAAATACATCATAAATCAAAGAATAAAACACGAGATATTAAGAAACTAATATTACAAGTTTTCTTAACGCCACGTTGCGCCATAGTGCTTGTTTGTTTTTTCTTTTGTAAATGTTATTATTACTTAATGTGTACAACAAGGACAACCCAGAAACCAACGGCAATGACAGTTCACAAAAATAATCCAATATCCTTGCAATTAAATTGTCTCCATTTTTACAAAACACAATATTTCCGGTGTCCAATGCGGGAAAGAGGAAAATCGATCCAATAATGTTTTCGATATATCATAATGTCAACATGGAATCATACATTACAATTAGTGTGGGTAGATAAAGTTTTGGTGAAACATTAACGTGATTGTGGTTAAATAAATAAATGTGATATCAATGAAATTAATATGCGAGGAAAGTAGGGAGCCGATCGATTTAAAAATTCTTTTGCCTTATGTTTTCATATTTAATTTCAGTTTTCAAATAAAAACATTAAATAATTTGACGTTTTTTAAAGTAAACGTGTGCATTTGTTAGTATTTCTTTTCATTCTAAACGGAACGGCATGGCCGATTTTGATTTGATTATTAGCGCATTTAAAGAGTATATCGGGAGTTTCTAAATTCTTTATAATAAAAACAAAATTAAAATTAAAAATTGTATAAATCATTGTTTGATGAATTTATTTTTTCTCCTTAATATTTTATATACAAAAAATTAGATGAAATCGAATGCTCTCTTATATACGAAACTAATAGGAATAGCTTTTCGAATTTTGTTAACAAGAAGAAAACATCGGATGGCTATGCAACAAACTTGATACACGATGAAAACTTACTAATAATTTTGAAAGTATTTCGTTTCGCCATTCATAGGTTTTGAAGAGATCAATGATTACAAAATTTAGTGATGTCCTCAGTGTTGAAAATGTCCTCTACAAATCTTTTTTTTTTTTTTTTTTTTAAGGGAGAAAAGTCTGATATTCTCAATTATATACCAATTCCTAAAATGGTCCTTTGCTAAAACCTGACTTACTATCAACAAATATATGTGAACAACAGTATGGTTTTGTACCAAAAAGATCAATGGTTTAAAGCCTTAATATATTCTTCCACATGTATTCAAACGTTGCAAAAATGCAACAAATTTCTATATGCACTCCCATTTGAGTGTGGGTACAAGCACCCGCAAATCACCCCTGTCTATCAACTCCTACTCTCACCTCCACAGGGTGAACATCGGGTGCCTAGTACCTCAACTGGAGGTTTGGTTCTCACCCCTTTGGAAGGTTGTTGGTGGCAGCAAACGAGAGAGAGGGGGGGGGGTGGGAGGAGTGTTACCACTAAGGCACTACTACTTCCATCCTGGTCCAGGATATCCTATACTTTGGGGAATTCACTTAAAATTTGGACCGTCGAATTCCAGGAGGGAGGGAAAAAGGTCCCCCCTGCAACAACACCAGCGGGGTATCCCGGGTGTGGTCCTGCTTTTTCTTGGTGGTATAGTAAGTATGGCATGTTTTATGTTTTTTTGGAATAGGTGAGGTCTGGCTGAGGGGGCAAGATCCCCCCCATATCCGGCGAGCTTAGCCGTGCTACGCCAGCATGTCATCGCCTCCTTAGCAGACATTCTTTCATTTCCTTCCATCCTCAACCCCCTTCTCCTTTTCCTATCCTTCCCATGAATACTCCTATCTTTGGTTTCCTGTGCCTTCCCATTGTACTCCCTTGGTCCTACCCCTTCCTTCCCTACCTTCACAACCACTTCCCATCCTCTACCCTATCCCTTCCAATACCTTCCCCCAAATTACATCCACTTCCAACTATCCATAAAATTCCTAATTAACCTATTTCAAAACAGTCAGGTTGAACTACTTAGTGAACACGACGTCTTGGATAAAACATCACCATAGACAGCTATAACTTGGAGGTAGTTAGGGACTTTGTCTACCTGGGCTTCGCTATTAACTCAGACAACAACACCAGCGCTGAAATCAAACGAAGAATAACTCTTGCCAATCGCTGCTTCTTCGGGCTTAGAAGGCAATTGAGTAGCAAAGCACTCTCTCGGGCAACTAAACTGTCCCTTTATAAGACCCTCATCATCCCAGTCCTGCTCTATGGTACAGACGCATGGACGCTGTCAAAAGCGGATGAGGACAATTTAGGCTGTTTCGAGAGAAAGATTCTCCGGGTATTTTTGGTCCCATATGCATAAACGGAGAGTGGAGAAGAAGATACAATGAAGAACTTTACCGACTGTACAGCGACACAGATCTAGCCAAAAGAGTAAGAATTCAACGTCTCAGATGGCTGGGTCATATAGAATAGATGGACATCAATGCTCCGGTTTAGATCTAAGTTTAAAGAAGCTATCAGACTCAAAGAAATAAGTTTCCGATCCTACAAAGCCAACCCTGCAGAGAAAAATCGGAAAAAGCGCAAACAAGCAAAGAACTTATGCAACGCCGTTATTGAAAGAACCGAATGCATGACCAAAAATTACGACAAAAAATTCTGCAATGTCCCAAACGCAGTACAAATTTTTGGTAATTTGTAAAAAATAATAAAAACTCCTAAACATCTTCGGTTCCAACGCTCATCGCTAATGACAAACCTATTGCCTACACTTCAGAGAAAGCAAACTTGCCGCAGCCCATTTCGCCGCCAGTTCGACGCTGTCTTACAGCAACATTGCCCCTCTTGTACTTAAGAACATGCATTTTTCAATGGGACAGATTTTTTTCCTCACTCGTACAGTAGCAAAAGTTCTCAAAGATCTCGATATACACAAATCCGCTTGCCCGGATGCTACATCCCCCATTCGCGCAAGCTTTTTGGACGGTTTCACTTTCAAGTCTGATTCCCACAAAATAAATGCTGGTGTGTCCCAGGGCTCCGTTCTGTCCCTAATTCTTTTTCTAATTTTTTATAAATGACTTTCTGTCTTTTACTTCTGATCCACTTAACTGTTTTGCTGACGACTCTACCCTCAGCTTTACGTTACGTTCAATAAAATCTGATTAACACAGTATTATAAAATGGAATAATAGACATTATGTGGAGTTTAATGCTTGCAAAACTCAATGCTGTCTTCTTTCGTTAAAGCGTTAAGATTGATAAGAAATGGAATGTGTTTCTGAACAATGTCTTTCCTTATCTTATCTTTTTTTTTTTTTAAACTAGCCTTACCCGGCGTATGTTGTTACGCCCAAGAAAGAATGAATGAAGTATTTTATTTCGAGATTTAAAAAACTGAGTTTATTTTATCAATGACAATGCCAGCGCCATCTATCGGCAGGGGTCGGACTGCTCTATAAACCTTCCATATCACTTGTAGAATAAATTGCTTTTATCACTCAAGAGGGTTTTGTGCATAGTTTTCGAGACTATAGCGTACACCCACACAATTTTTGGTTTTATATATATACTATCTCCAGTAGTCAATACTATAATTAATTAGTCTTCGCAATTGACATAAAAAAATTCTTATAACTTATTATTAACCACAAACAAATCGCGCTGATAATTTGATGAAATTGTTTTTTCCGACTTTCTTGACACTTATCGTTATACAGTGGATAATATACGATATATTTTTATGAATTGTAGCCTATGTGTTATTTTGATATGTAAGCTATATTATTGTGAAGTTTCATCAAAATCCATTCAGTAGTTTCTGCGTGAAAAAGCAACAAATACGAAATATCTTTATGAATTGTAGCCTATGTGTTATTCTGATATGTAAGCTATATTATTGTGAAGTTTCATCAAAATCCATTCAGTAGTTTTTGCGTGAAAGAGCAACAAATACGATATATCTTTATGAATTGTAGCCTTTGTGTTATTCTGATATGTAAGCTATATTTTTGTGAAGTTTCATCAAAATCCATTCAGTGGTTTTTGCGTGAAAGAGCAACAAATACGATATATTTTTATGAATTGTAGCCTATGTGTTATTCTGATATGTAAGCTATATTATTGTGAAGTTTCATCAAAATCCATTCAGTAGTTTTTGCGTGAAAGAGCAACAAATACGATCTTTATGAATTGTAGCCTGTGTGTTATTCTAATATGTAAGCTATATTATTGTGAAGTTTCATCAAAATCCATTCAGTAGTTTTTTCGTGAAAGAGCAACAAATACGATATATCTTTTGAATTGTAGCCAATGTGTTATTTTGATATGTAAGCTATATTATTGTGAAGTTTCATCAAAATCCATTCAGTTGTTTTTGCGTGAAAGAGCAACAAATACGATATATCTTTATGAAAGTAGCCAGCTGTCATCAGTTTACCCTTGAGGCCAATTTATTTTTTTAGCCGAAAATCACAAATCTGGAATAGTTAACCCGGCGAAGATTTTCCTTGCCATTACAATTTGAATGCATTCAGAACCAATTTTAATCGGCACCTCCTGTCCCTCCTTCACTAACTTCCAATGCTCGCGCAGTGCGTTAAACATTACGTTATTCATACGCGCGTATGAATAAAAAAATAGTATTGATCATTTCTTCTAGTTCACATCAGCTTCGAACGTTCATACTTCCAAAATTCCAACTACAGAAACATTCTTTCTACCACGTCCCTGCACAGGGATAAGGTTATTGGCCTTACGTAAAATTAATATAAATGTTTCGTACTAGTGCTCCTCTCTTGTGGATACATTACGTCTTACATTCGAAAATTTATTTGTTCACTTATTAATTTAAATATGTTAATAATAATTATGCTATTTTTATTGCATGTTTTGTTTACAACAATTGTTTACTAGCTACTATAACACTTACATTAAATTATGAGTCTCCAATCGTGGATCGTAGCTCGCTGAAACCTCTGTTAGGGTGGTATGTATCTGATATGTGAATAAACCCCTTCATAAATTTGATATTATTAAAGTAAGACTAACACAAGTACACGAGCTGTTTCAACTTAATATCCCCCAACTGTTATATATGTAAATTGCCTTTAGTAATGTTCTCAATTATTAACATATTACGGTTACGGCTTTTTTTTTATTCATCACCCCAATAAGCATTTTCATTGTTTTCCTAAACTTTCCCTCACAGAAAATGACATAAAGAAAAGCTACATTTTCAAATGTTCGAACATTATTAACTGTACACCAACCACGGTTCCCATAATAACTGAAGTCAATAGGAAATAAAAACACGCCTATTACAATTCTACACATAGGCCCATTTAAGTTATTATCCTCGCATTTGTCAGCACGCAATTTGGAATGGTTTATCACGCCAAACAAGGTCACCTCTTATATTTAGTAATTTTTCCAAAAAATATCCCTAATACCATCTAAAGGACCATTGACATATATATATGTTGATACGAAAATAAACTCTGTTGGGTTTCTGTCAAATTGTGCGCAGATTTGATATTTATCTTTTTAGTCCAAAAACACCATAAGGACTACAGAACGGACTACACCATTCATTGTGCACTGAACACGGTATATTCTCTGTATATGGCCATAATAACAGGCCTGGTTATTAGCCCTCAGGGGATATCGTCAGCAAAGTTAGAAGTGGCTCGAAGTGGTATTCATGGGATTGTATTATAGCCTGACACTCATAAGGATTGTCTTTCCGTTTACCCCCTATTATAGTGTGTAAGGGTTTATTGCTTTAACTTTAGGGGTGTAACTATCAATGTATGAACGGACAGACAGAAAAGGAAAAAATTGGCCAACAATGAACCCGATAACAAAATATGTGTAATACAGCATATAACGTACATTAACCTTATGTGGCATGGGTTATTGTATCTTTTTTTTTGTTAAAATTGGATTCCTTTTTATGACACGATAGCTAGGGTTGGATTTTATAGAAGAAAACTTTTTGCCTGACCATTTTTCCGGTATGCATAACAGTTTACGGAGATTTTCACTAAACTTTCTGACGGATTTATGATTAAAGCCGTAGCAAAGTCTCTCCACAGGGTATAAAATGTTAAGCAATCTAAACTTTTAGGTGCCCAAAAAGATATGTTTTTAGAAAATTATGTTGCTGGATGATTTAGTTTGGGTCTTTAGCTCAGTCTTGTGTCCTCGTGGTGGAAGATTTTAATCTCTTTTCATTCAACATATCCTACCAGCAAGGGGCATTTATAAAGCCTCATCTTTATCGTTCTTTGTTTGAGTTACATTTATATATTTTTTTTTTTTTTGTTTTTTACTAGAAATTCAAAAACAATATTATTTTCGTTTTAATCATTCTCAAAGTTTAATTAAAGCAATTTGTATTCAATGGAATTTTAATTGTGTTTTCGAAAAGCCATTACCTTTTGAAATAATTGCAGCAGTATTAATTAATTTTCAATTTTCCTGGTAGTGATGCACAGGAGAAAGTTATGTAATAAGATAATGAACAAAAGAGAAGTAATTGTGTAATAATTTTGCGAATTAATCTAACATTCAATTGAAAAACATAATAATTTATCCTAATGTTTGAAAGGAAAGTGTAATTAATAACTTTTCGAAGAATTGGCAAGGCTGATTGGCCTAAGTCATTTATTACTCAAAGGATGTATTAATCTAGCTCTACTATTTCTTTGCTGACTTTTTTGAGGATAAGACACGATGAAGAAATGCCATTTTTTTAAATCATGTTTATTACATATTTTGCCTAACAAAAATAGTTGTTAACATTTAAGGAAGAAATCAAAATTCCTCTACAATTTGATAGCGTAACTAATACATTCATCTAGTAAAAGATTAATACAACACTTTTCAAATAAGATATTAATAGTATTTATAACAATTTACTGCAGAACTTTGAATGAACTTTTTAAATTACGATTAAAAAATGTCACCATATTCATTTGTACGGCAAAGTTTCTACGTTCTATCCCAAAAAAAACTGAAATAAACTTTACTGTGATATTAAATTTTAATAGTCAAAGTTTTCCCCAAAAACCATTTTATCCAAGCTAGTTTCTTTAGGCAGAGTGTTAAAACACATGCCAAGGTTTAATCTTTAATCTCGTCACTTAATTGTGACAAACCCCAAGAAGCCAATCAAAACGTCACCCCCAGGTTACCGCTCTGTCATAAACACAACCATATAATTCCCCCCCGAAAAACACGTGTAGTGTATATTGAGTACTTATTTACTTGAAAATAGATGAAATGACTTCTAAATGAAGGTTGGTTGTCCTTTCCAGAATTTTTAACGGTCGCCTGAGAATTTCAGTGAACGGATTAGATGGTGTATGCGAAACTTCCTCTAAAGACGCAAATGCCTTTCTAAAAAAATTATAACGTGCACATTTTAAACTTGGTCAATTAATTATTGATAAATCATTATTATAATACCTAAACGAAATTTCAGACTTTGATTTTAATTCTTGCGTGTTTAACGGCTATGAATTTTCGTTTGTCTTCCCGTTTTATTAAACTATATCTAAAAGATATCTTCTTGGGAAATCAGATACAGGTAGTGCAATTAGTTTACACAGAAATTGTGGCACGTAGGTAGATACTTCCAGCAGTGACTGCCTCACAGGCTGTCTGGAAGTTGCTGTTATAATAGTTTTGGTTAAAGTGATTACAATTAGAAGAGAATGAGGATAAGCATTCTCGAGGGTCCTTTAAGCACGGATGATTAAAAGGGACAATTAGTCAGTGTATGAAAGAGGACATTTTCGTGACTCCATCGTATAGGTAGAAAATGCAAAGTAGAAAATGACAATTTTATTTTGTCATCCCTGATTTTGCTTAATCAAATGGATCGTCCCATATAAAAGCAATTGTATCGCCCATTTAGTGGGTAAGTTGGTAGGAAAAAAATACCTGATATCAAAAAAAACACATCACCTCTAGTTCAATATGTTTCATCCTGAAAGTCGACATTTCTAGTCGACTTTTCCGTTAAAATACATTTCCATTGAACACGGACTTCCGAAGGGGGTTTCAAATACTTACCTACACTGTTTTTGATGGTGATTGATGATTTTGCTCTTCGGGCCTAATTAGTAAGCAAAATATTCGCAAGGAACCATTAATTTCTTTTTCCTTAATCACTTGAACGGAACTTGAAAAAAGGGATATATAGGTATAATTATTTTCCTTTTTCCTGTTGACATCCAGGAAATAATCGGTTTTTCAAACAGAAAAAAAAAGGAAATAAGTTTCGGTAATCGTCTTTTAAGTTAAGCGTTTATGACGATGCGAAATATGCTCTTCAGCATTTTTTTTCACAATTATTCGCCACAATTGACTTGCTGTTGTTTCAACTTGTCGATATAAAGAACAAGATAATTTAGAAAGTTGATCAAGGAAAATGAGTTACACTTAACTTTTTGATATTTGGGAATCCAAAAGAGTTAATTAAGGGAGATTTTATGCAACCTTTCAAATAAAGTAAAATCATCATCGGCCTCGCTTGTAGGTATACTTAATACAAGTAGTCAACATCTTTATAACCGCTCACAAGGAAAGGAAGCTTTTCACTCACGTTCATATAGTAGATAACTTTAACGCATAACAGTTAAGAGGAACAACTTCTCGCTACGATTTGCCTTCGTTAGTAAGGGTAACTGATTGCTGATCGGTTTTCAAGGTTAGTTTCCACGACTTTTCCCATTTTTGTACAAATTGCTTACTCAATATTGTATATTTGTGAAGAATTTCAAATGATTTCGCATAACCATAATGAACGGCTTTTATACAAAAACCTTGCAATTCAGGTCTACAAATGTTGGGTTGTGGAAGCAATAAGTCGAAATTGCCAATCGAGGTCATAACAATCATCGGCTAAAGAAGATGAAGAATTGGTTTAACTCAGGGATCCAAATATTCTGAATTCCAATGGAACAGCATAATTGCTTCCGCCCAGTTTTAATTTTTTTGTTTATTTGGGAGTAAAACATAACTAAGCGAAAAAATAAATAAGCGCACGTTTCGTTTTAACGTTTGAGTTATATGTTGCAGTGTTTCTGGTGTAGATTCTGACTTAAAATCGAGAAGCAAAATTGTCTTCTCAGAATTGTCCAGAAGAAAACCATAGGTGTATTAGTCAGGAACTGTCCAATAAACTAACACTAATATCGTTTTGTTCTTCTTTCGTGTAAAGCTTGAATTAATAAATTTTAGATTTAAATTTTGTTTGAAGGACTATGCAAACAAATTTCGATATTTTATTCTTGGTTAATACCGGTATTATTTTTTTACTGTAGAAACAATTTTGTTCGATATATTTTTTTTTTTTTTTGTTGGTATTTGATCATCCTTAACAAACATTTTACTTTCCACACTAAATTCTCTTAGTACAAAACATTTTTACACACTTTCTTTTCTGATCCATTTCCTTTCTTATCTTAGTCTAACCCAACATTCAAGAGAGCAAAACCACACCTCTTTTATTCTCTTTCTTATCTCGAAAACCGATACCAACATTAACATTGAGTCTGAACCACTGTTGCCGCTGTGTAATAATTGCAAGTCGCATTTTCGCCTCTTTTTGTAGCTCAAATCGGCCATGAGGCAAATTCCCAAAAAAATACTGTTTACCCTGTTTGAGGGTGTTGCTTCTTGAATAATTGAATGGTTTGAAAAATCTAATCAACACTTTAATTTATTTATTTTTTATTTATTGTTTTATATGTTTTAAAAATAATGAACAATTTATTTTAATAAAAAAAATCTAATTGAGTCTTTCCAAATTATTAATATTATTATAATTGACCATATCGTTTCAAAACATATTATCAAAGATGTTAAAATACTTCTTAATCAAAGAATATTTAATGAACATTGAAATTAAAAAAAGACTCAAAAAACGCGAAACCTTATGTATCGTAGGAAATAAGACTGAAACACACTTAAAAAAGGATTTTAGAAACAGTTTCTAATTGTATAAACAGTAATATATATACATATAGTATGTAAATGTAAATATATTAAACGAAAAGGTGACAAGGCATTGTAAAGTGAAAGCTTGAAAGTTAGTCAACAAATTTTATATAACATTTAAACTAAATATCAAATAAGAGTCAACTTATTTTTAAGTCAAATTGACCAATCGCCTGCAATGATCCTCTTTTTCTAAATATAAATACGTTAATCCTAGATAATGTGATCAAATATATAATTTAAATAGAATTAAAATGATATGTTTTGCCTTAACCTCAATAGCTTTTTTAAGTGTTTGTTTTTTTCATATAAAATAACAATGCAGTACCAATTTTTTAATACATACATATATTTGAATGTAAGTACTTTTTTTATTACTAATAAACTTGAGTTAATTTTTGTTAACTTTTCTTCAGGTGACATTTTCAAAAATCCCAGCGGCAACACTGTTCAGAGCGGATTTTTAAAATGTTGCTTTTGTGTGTTTGTGTCATTGTATATATACTGCCTATATATACAATGGTATGTGTACTAGGAATTCGACTAAGGAGATTTGGATAACAAAGCAATTAACAAATCCCCTAACCCGAAGTATTAAGGTTTTATATGCAAACAACAGTGAGTCTGAAGTTATAGATTTTGCGTTTGCTTGCTGTTTTTCATTCCAGCCTGGTGCGCAGGTTATCTTTTCGACTGATTTCCTTGGATTTTTTTTCCAAAAAAAAGCAATTTTTCATAATAAAATGTAACTTAATATTTGTTTCCTTTTATTTGAAATTTGTTCTTTATTGGTTTATTAAAAATTTCCTAAAGAGACTTTGTTTAGCAACTCTTTTGCTTTATTTTTAAAATCATCAGGGGATCACTGTGGTAATTTTAAATATGTGTTTATGAATTAGGAATAGGATGCAAAATTACCGCACCCCAATCCCTGACCGGTCGCACTAAGTACTTTTTCCCTTAAACCAAAAGAGAATCGAAGCGAAACTTTTTGATTTTGCATTTGCTTAATTTGCTTGTTGTATTTCATGATTGCCGGGTGCACAGCCTACGTTTTTGGTTGGTTTCTTGGGATTACAATTATTTTGAAAAGACAAGAAAAGAAGAAAGACATCATTCGAAAAGAAATTCTCTTATTCCGTTAAAATTCAAGGGAAAACATTAAGATCATTTACGAATTCCTTAAAAAAGAGAGGAAGAGAAATTTGTGTGTACATTTCATTCAGTTAATTAAAACGATCAGTAAAGGATACTTAAAGAACGTTTCAATTAATAATTATTTCATACATGTACTGTTAGTTTTTTGAACTAAGAATGTTTTAAGATTCCCAATGAGAATACCAACATTATCTTACGACCCAGTTCTAGAGTAAAAGTGTAGTTGAACTTTTTGTTTTGGTTTTTCTTAGTGAACTTGTATTCCACTTTTTCAAAAACTAAAAATTAGCCTATTGCAATATATGATTCACTAATTTTCATTAGCAGATTTAGTGATTTTGCAAATGCGATTCCAACTTACTCCCATCTTTCAAGAAACAACTGAATCTGACATCCGAAAATCTTAATCAAACATTGCAAATTCAATGTAAAATTTTTTTATCATAAATTAAACACTTTTTTTTATCTTATAATGCCAACTCCTTGCCGCTTACAACATGTTCTGGCATTTACATGACAATTACAAAACCAATTATGTACTTAACTTTTTTTTTTTTTAATTTCGACCAAAAACTCCACATAATTTGAATTTTCCCTTGCCTTTGCTTATTCAAGGTTATTACATTCCATTTTATACCCAGACTCTTGTTCGAAAGTTCCTCTTCTTCTCAACATAAATTTCAGAGGGTGAAAAACAAACATATAAACTGAGGTGGCGGAAATTCAGAAAAGTGCGGATATCTCCCTTTTTCCAATTAAATTGCTGTCTTCGAGCATTTCTTTTTTCTTTTTTTTTTTTTTCTTTTTTTAATAAAACACTCATGTAACTTTTATGAAAAACCAGATGTTTTTTTGGTTACGAATCCCACATTAAAGTCAATTAGGATTTGACTACATCACTAGCGTGGGGTGTTGCAAGCTATCGCACTGCTTACTCCCTTAAACCAGAGATAAAGAACACATGTTTAAGTCGTACTTCTTAAACTCCCCTGGTTGTAATTGACAGCAAGAATACGTAATAAATTACATCAGTGATATATGTATGTACTTAATAGGTACTCAAAGCGCCCTCCTCAACACATTCAACTCTGGAATGACTTCCAGATACAACACCTTCCTCAAGCCCCACAGAAAACAGTAAGTTAAGGAAAATAGAGAAAAATTATGTGAATGGAAATCGTACACTTTCATCGGTGTACCGTATCTACCCCGAGCTTAATGCCTTCAACAAAAAATACCGTACAAGGTACTCGTGCAAAAATTCATGCATATGAATAAGTTCCTGTTTATCAGGAACACCATATGGTATATGAAGGAGACGATATTAAAAGAATACCAAACAACGACGAACAAACGAACCGAAATATAAACTGATGCTCGGCTTCTCGGGCTACTTCCTGTTTCCGTCCGTTTCTCTCGCTGTTTCCTCATGACAAAGAAACGAAAAAAGTTTAATATTTAAGCAAAATGACGTCACATTCCCAACCTCGTGTCGTTTAATTTAAGTCTCGCTCGCATGTGTGCTTCTTTAAAATTAATTTCGGGATTCCATAGGAGTTACACTGGCCTAACCCATATAGATATAACTTTTATATATTTCCTTTCTAGAATGTTCCTTTTTTGCATATTTTTAAAAAAGCATTCCTAAAGCAATTTTTTTCTATTTATAATCTTATGTTATAAATGAAGACGGGATTTTTCAAATTTGCTTTCGGGATACAAATTTTGGATTTTACGTGACGACATTACTGGCAAACAGTGACACAGTTTATGGAAGGAGGTATAAATATAAAAAGAAAATAGTTTTTGTTTTTATCCAGGAATGTGTGTAGAATTCAAAAGTTGCAATGGGCAGAAACCCAATAGAAATGCACTCATAACTCCGAGCAGAAAATTTTAAGGGAGATTCTGATGTAACCATGCAACAGGAAACGTGAATTAAGACGAAGGAAAATAAATAAATACATTTATTGGCGCGCCACAGCTTCTTAAGCCAAGGTCACTAGGGACACCATTCCTGTGTGTGTGTTATGAATCTGCAAGAATGGAAGGAACCTACAATTCACCGCCCAGTCCGAACGGCTACAAGAGATGCACTTTTTCGAGATAAATTTTACTCTTGGAGGTCTTGTAAGTTCCTTGTAAGAAGCAGTACCCCGGAAAAATAGGTGGCTCTGACGGGGAGTCGAACCCCGACCTTCTTCGCTTAGCATTCAGACACACTAACCACTAAACCACGGGGGCACTGACCGACAATTAAGTTTTATAAAACACTCAAGGGCCAAATTTTCTCTAATTTTGAATTTAAAATGGCCGTTTTCCTGACTATGATATTCAAAAGCTCCACCTATTTATGAAGAAGTACTGAGGTTGTTCCAAAATATTACTGAACGGTGTTAAAAAGAAAATATGAAGGTTAGATGGGGTGATTATTCGGAAAGCCGCGTCAGCTTACTCGGACTTTAGAGGATCCATTGCAATCCTCAGAAGTGGGAAAGGAGAAGATTGATGAACGGTAAGTTATTTAGGGGAGAAGTAGATGTTTGTGACTCCTTAAACCATCTCGAATTAGTGATGAATTTAAGGATGGTTTTAATTGGCTTTTTTGAAACATTGCCCAGAACGTCGAAAAAGTACTCTCCAAGGGCTGCTTCATTGTATTGGGCTAGTCTGGAACATTCACAGAGCACGTGGTATGAGCCCTTTTCCGCACCAAAGTCCTGACATTTTGCTCATGTAGGATCCGATTGATTTGTGTCCCGTATAAGGATACCAACCACAGCGGGAGGCAGTGGTGCAGTAGATAAGATGTTTGCTTGCTAACCTAGAGGCCGGCAGTTCGATACTCAGGTTGGGAATTAATTTTTCTAACTCCACGTGCAAACTAGAAAGTCAAGTGAGAAAAAGTGAAATAAATCTCGATCTACTGCGCCGAAAATTTTGTTCCTATCTTTCTAATTCTCTTTCTTCTAGAAACCCGACAGTTGTCAACTACTATTGACCGTCTATCGTTCGCTGCTTTGAGAAATCTTTGGTGAATTCTTTTGTTCTCTTTTTTCAGTGGCACAAGTACCCAGGGTACAACTTGGCTGGGTTCTAGGGATGAACTGTTTTTGGCAAGTTTATTTGCCACTTCATTTCGTATTATGTCACAATGTCCTCTGACCTATCAAAGGGTTACAAGATTTGTTTCACTGATAAGTCGCAGATCGTTGCGATAGTGATCAACCAGTTTGGAGAGAATTGGCGATATGGCCTTGATAACAGCTATTTATGAAAATATCAATACTTTTCCTCGCCAGATTGCCTGATAGAAGGTGTTTAGCAGTTTCACTTACTGCAAGCACTTTTGCTTGGAAAATACTACTAAGGATTAGAAGTTTTACTGATTTACTTATTATTGGGTCTACTGACAAGATATACCAAGCAATATAATATATAAAAAAATCGCCCAAGAAAACTGCATAAGTACTTTTGATTACACGATGAATTTCTTTTTTGGTTAGTTCTTGGTAATTCTCATCATTTAGCATCCAAATTAATAAGATTATTTCTATGGTCATGTTGCATATCATTCATCCTTCCATCCTAAAGAAACTTTGCACGTACCCAACCTTGCACACACTCCAAATCCCCAAGCAGGGGAGTTGCAGGAGGGCAGCATGACCCCCTTATAAATTAAACTGTTGGGTAAGTTGGAATGGATCCCGAACGCCTAAAATGGAGTTTAAATCCTAAGAACGTCTTCTCGGTGATTTTCATACAATATTGTGACGAAAAGTAAGAGCAGTGTAGTGTCATAATCAATACAGTGCTGTATACTAAAATAAAAATAGTAGGAAACTTAGTTCTTGTTGATTCTTGTGAAATTTATAGACTAATTCCATATGATATAAAAATCACTACTGTGATGTGGCTTTTGCAGAAAAAGTATGACTCGGCGGGAAAACGTTACACGCGTAACTGTGCGATGGGATACTAATATTTGGAAAAACGATACTCGGGAAAACGAGTTTCGAGAAATTGTTGGCGGGAAAACGTTATTTGGGGAAAACGAGATTCGCGGAATAAAAGCCAACCCCTTTTGGCTTTCAATTGGTGCTAGTGAGAGGAATGCGTCTATGGCTGCGTTTAGTGAATAACTCATGGCCTTGCCATACCAATACACGTTGGTCTTTGAATCTAAGCCATGGATTAGAGAATGATTGGTTTTTTCAGGACAGGCAACGAAACTAAGCATGCGTACATAAGGATTGGCATGATGATGATGAAGTATGAAGTGGAGAATATAAACTCAATTTAAATCAAATTATTTACATTTAATAGTTTATTTAATTTTTTTTTAGAGACTTTAGTATGGAAAAAGATGTTGAGTCAGACGAGATAGTCTTGATTTTTTAAGAAATTTGAGAAGTGTCGGGTTCACATGGCTCAGAATAATTGTCTTAAAGCTTCGAGTAGTTATTGGACCTTTATAGGTACAAAACACAAAGACATCACAATTTATTTATTTATATATTATGAATTTGTTGTTTATATTTGTAGTTATGAGAACGTTTTCAAAACAAACAAAAAAAAAAAAAAACATGCATAATTTGCGTGTGTAATCAATCATACCCCATACCATTACGATCTTATCCCTGAACGTTAATTGTATTACAGTCACTCGAGAGTTTGAATAACTTAGTTTAGCTGAATAAATAAATGGATTTGTTAATTGAATCCTGAGTTTGGGTCATGCAGCGAGTCTCACTCATAAATGTCACGCAACCAAACTAAATTCAACGTACACACAGATTTCGACGTTGATTTTTAAATAAATAAATGATGATTTAAGTAACTCAACCATTCAATTACAATAAATAATGTATAACTAAATAAATAGATATTTTTCGTAGGTCAACAGATGGTATTTTAACATAAAATTTTCGTTTCAAGGTTTAGATATACAATTATAAATCAACTAAGAGTTGATCAACATAATTCCTTTTTGTATTAAATAAAAAAGTTATATATTTTGTACAGTACACTCTTCCTAAAATAAAAAAAGTGATCCACAAAATTTAAAGTAAAATTTTACCATAAATACAATTTAAATATACTAAATGATTTTAATTCACAATCTTATGTTCTAAATGTTCCAAGCCTTAGATGTCTATATGTACCTACCTATGGTACGTCAAGGTTCTTCACATATAAGGATAGCAACTGTCCGTATACAGCACAATGATAATTGGAAACTGTCCAGACCATTGTTTTGTGCATATACAAGGGAATTCAGCAAATGGCCTTGCGCCAACTGGAGCACTTCGATTCGAAGATAATACTTCCAGACAAAAAGGATTAGATAAAAGGGAAAACTTCTAATCGAAAGTATGCTGTCTTTTTAATCCATGTTAATGAAAACACAGGCTCTTTAACATCATGTACCCTAATCCCAAGCAATACACATCACGATAATGAGATATGTACTAATTTGAGTGGACATTTACAGCATCAGAACGTAGCGGATAGGACATACCGCAGGAGCATTAGATACTAGACACGAATTTGTACGCCAATGCCACAAAATGTCAAAATAGCAAGGCTAACAATGCCAGATGGGCACACTGTGATGTTATATCTGACATTAAATTATAATCCATCATCAAACAAGAGATAGCCTAGTGTTATCCTAATCATGTCACACCATAGAGTTGACCACAACAATTACCAATTTCACAACAAATAACGTGTTTGTCAATTTGATTAGTAATTGAATAATTAATTCTAATAACATGTTAACGTCATAATATTGACAATAAGCTGAATCGAAACTCTGTTATACCATGTGATTCCAAATAGTTACTTGTACATGCTTAGGGTTTATTGAATCTTCTTAAAGGTTAGAAAAGGGTAACATTTGACAGGTAAGCAATAAGCATACAAGGTTCCACAATAATTAATGGTCTTTTAAAAACGACCATTCTTGTTTCGAAAATATTATATATTTTTTATTTGAATAAATGTCGACCTTTTTCGGAGAAGGTAGGTATTTTTATTCATTGACAATTTAACCCTCATTTAAAAAATAAAATCAAGAATAAACACATCTCGAGAATGGCAGCTTGCATAAATGACAACTGTGCTATAAGCACGTTTGAGCCAACTTTTGTTGGCTTATATTTGTATATAAGCATAATGCACGTGCAGCATAAATATACGCGAATCACGTCCCATTTGATGTTACTTTACGAAGAAAATGCATGACAGCCAGAGACACTTTTAAAGGATATTTTACTGCCTCGTTTGTTTGTGACACAATTATGACAATTTACAAAATTATATCTGGGAAAGTAAATTGGAGTCCTTCGCGGTTGCTTGGGAATAAATTTTGTAAGAGAATTTTGATTTTTATTCATGTGAGAGATGCTTGCGTTTAGTTTAAGAAGTGCAGATTGGCATTTCTGAATGTAGTGCAAGTCAATTTGCATTCACTTGATAGTGCATCTCCTTTAACGTGGAGAAAGCTTGTACTTTAAATCTTTAACCTAGAAGGAAAAGAATTGGCCCTAAGTGGTTGTTTTGTGGAAGACTAGAATTTTTTTACTTTATGTATGACGATCAACGGTAAATTACTATTAAAGAACAAAAAACCGTAAATAATCATCACAGAACTTTAGTATTCGGGTCTGTATTGTTACTTCGTCTTTTTAATAAATATGACAGAAGCTATAACGTGACTGACATCTCAACTTGGAGGTTTAAGGTTTTGATGTGTAAGTACAAATTCTTATTGGCAGTGAAGCAGCAGAAAAAAGTATTGGTTTTTACTCATAAAGTTTTGGCACCATTCCCCGGGTTTGTAAACTATTTATGTTTTCTTGTTTAATTTTTCTTATATTATTAGATTGTTTAATTTTTTTTATCGTATCAAACGTCATCTCAAGTAGTATTGCCAAGTCTTTCTACTTAAATATACAAATTGTTAGAGATTTAGATGAAAAAAATGAAGAAACGATTTATCTCTCAGAATATGCGATAACATTAAACGGAAGTAATTGCAAATAAAGGTACCCAAAAAAAAAGTTTTCTTACTAAAGCCAAAAACAACAACAAAATATTTTAGTGTTTAGATAAAATTTACGTCACATGTTATAAATGTCACTTCCTCATTCATCAATGTGCCAATTAAAGAGATGGTTTATTGTTACAAAATCCAAACGCTGAAGAAGTGGGATTTGGAAAAGGTACATGGATGACACTTTTTGGTGTGCTTAAACCGGACTATGTGAATATTTTCTCATTCACCTTAATTCTAATGACGAAAAAGTAAGGTTAACAATGAAAACAGAAAATTCATTAGCTTTCCTTACTCTTTTCAATACAAAATTCTTCATATCCAGAATCAGAAAGGCATAAAGGGCAAGACGGATGGAATTGGACGAATCTTAAGAAAATTCGTAGTAAATACCGTTTTCAAACTGAAGTTGGTATAATATTACCTAAAGACAGAATTCTACTCCAAAACTCTGGAATGTCTTAGGTTACTTGCACCTGCGGGTCATCGTGTACTGAAAAATGAAAAAGGCACAAGAACCTGGGCTGGAATCGAGTAGTGATATGTGACAGTAACATTTCTGATAGTCACATGTGATTTTCACCACGCAAATTAGACATTTGGCATCAATTGCAGTTCACTGGAATTTGGAATTTTTACTTGCGATTTATAGGGACTATAAGGCAAGTTATGCATTCGTAAAAAAAAAAAAAAAATTCTAACAATCAAACATGCCATTACGATGATAGAGAAGTCAAAAAAAGTGGGTCCGGAAATTCCGTCCGTCTGTCTGTCTGTCTGTCTGTCTGTCTGTCTGTCCGTATCGATATCTACAGCCCAAACGGTTGGGCCGATTTGATTCAAACTTGGTATATAGTATTTTTAGAGTGCTCTACCCGACCGTTTTTGGAATTGGCATTCTAGCTCTAAAACTAACGGTACCTGCCATATAACTTTTAATGAAAAACTTATTTTCCTCGAAAACGGCTCCTACGATTTTGATAAAACTTTCAGAATGATGTTTTCTGTGCAAAATCTATCTTTTAATTTTAATGGATTTTTCAGAAAAAGTTTTATAACGGTACCTCCCATATGACCGGTTTTTTAAAATCAGACTTTCTCGTTAATTAATTAACGGATTTTGATGAAATTTTCAATATATGTAGAACTTTATGATTTAAATAATATTGCTTTTTAAAATTTTCAAAAACATTTTTTTTTAATTTTAAATAATTTTTTTAAAAAAATATTTTGTTTTTTGAATATTTTGAAAACGGTTTAATAGATTTTTTTTTTTAAATTTTTCTCCTAGTATAAGCTTTAGATTTCTTTGAATTGACATACTCAAAAAAAATTTAAAATATGTTTTCGAAAAGTTTTTCAAAAAAAACATTTTTTTGAAAAAACTGGTCGAACGATTTTGAAATGAAAAATTCATAAAATATAAAACAGCAAAAGACATAAGATGGCTTACAACATTTTTTCCAAAAAACGTTATGAATAGTGTTTTTTTGATTTCATAAAAAAAATTCCCCCAAATTTTATTTCATATTGCTCGGCTAAGCCCTAGCCATTAGTCAAATAAAAGAAGGTGACAACCTACATACATACCTACGTATTTTAAAGCATTTCATCATCATAAAAGCACACAGAATAAATAATGAGCCTATGATAAACACACAAAAACAACTAACAAATAAAAAGAGTTATTCGATTACTACTGAATGCAAAAATTTCAATCGAGAAAACAAAAGTTTACACCTTCCTATAAATAAACAAAACCACTGTGTTAACTTTTAATATTGTCGCTATACCTACTCGCTTAACAGTAGTTGGAACGTGTATCTTATATTTAGTACCTACCTTCCTTCCAACCTTATTATAGGTAAATAATATCCTTAATAAATTCCATTAATACCTACCCACATCATACGTTTATCGATCCATCAAACATAATTCAGCTATTTCAAAAAGTAAATTATTGTTATTGGGACCTATATAGGTCCCTATACCTAGCATTATTGCCCTACTGCTGATTCCCACGAATCTTTATGCCAGTTGTTCAATTTTTTCCATACCAAAACGAAAATTAAACTGAAAAAAGTCTATCTATTAGCAAATTATATTATAAGCACTAAACAACAAGTGGAAAGATAATACACTAAAAAACTGCAAAAGCTAACAATCCTATATATGTATGTGTTTATCCCTTTATCGTGACGCATGTTCGTTTAGCTTCAAACCACAACGATTCTAAAGAAGTTGCACGTCAAAAAAACATTAAAATTAAATCTTTGTCAAAAAGACGCCTGTACCTAAAAAGGATTAGCACACAGGAGCAAGTACGTGCGACCCAGTCGTGCCTTTTATTTATTTTTTCATTTAGACATTTTAGGTATGAATGCCATTTTATTTGTTTATTTATTTTTAAAAACGTACGTAGTTGCTAGTAGACGAAAGCGAACTATGTTTTCTGCGACAAAAAGAGAAAAAAATTAGTTTGTGAAAATTGATAAAACGATTGCTTTTCTTTCAAGAGTCGAAACACATCGATGCTCCAAGTAACAGTAAATCATTAACCAATTATACTGTCGTTGCTGTACCTCACTCGCTGCATCAAAAGGAACTTAAATAATTGAAATGAAATAAATTACACGACTGAATCGCGCGTACTTGCTCATATGTTCGGTCGAATAAAATTTAAAAAATAAGTAACAAAAACGTAGAAAAATAACACTATCTGAGCTTAAAAGAAGTGTCCAAACAACAACACGGATTTTGATGAATCCATATTTTTGTTTTTAGTTTTTTGCCTTTTTTTTAATTTTGGTATGCATTTTTAGAGTTTATTAATATTCATGTCCATATAAAATCTAAAATAATTAAAAAAATAATTATAATTAGAAAAAAAGTTATTTAAAATGTTGATATGCAGAATTAATTTCGCTACCTATTCCCAAATATAAAATTTGAAAGAAATCCAGAGTGGTTACCAAAAAAGCCCAAAATTAAAAAAAAACGTTTTATAAAAGGTACCGTTAATAGACTTTTCCCGTAAATTTGGTCCCAAAATTTGGTCTCAAAAATTTTCATCAAAATTGTTTGAACCGTTTTCGAGAAAAATAAGATTTTCCTAAACGGTTATATGACAGGTACCGTTATTCTTAGACCCAAAAATAAAATTTCAATTTCCTGTGGCTGTGGGGAATGCCAAAAGAATCACACACACCAAATTTGAAAATAATCGCAGACAGACAGACATTTTTTGCCAATCACTTTTTTAAACTTCTCTATGATCGTAATGTCATGTTTCATGGTTATCTCAATTTTGTTTATATTCACGAATTCTAAACTTGCCTTATAGTCCCTATAATCGCAAGTAAAAAATTACATTATTCTACGTCTATTGCTTCTTTTTTAAAACTAGTCTCTGAAAACATCAGTTGCATTTTTAGTTGCAAGCAATAACATTATTAAACTCTGCTTTGTGAGAGTGGACTCATTCTAAAAACTACTTAATACCTTTTGTTAAATTTCTAGTTGTCTATGCCCAAGAAATAATGGCCGTCCGCAAGTTTAAAGTTTGTTTTCGGTTTCGAGAAAATATTGTATTAAAATTTAAAATTATTCCTTAAAACCTGGTTGAGACTGTTTTTATTTTGAATTCTTGCAAAGAACAGAGCATTCACCAACTATGATTACTAAGCTGATTTTCTCTTTTTGCCACTGCTTAAGTTCTAAAATAGAAAACCATACTACAATCCTGCATCAAAATACCAAATTTATTCTTAATTCATTGTAGACACCGTCAATTTGTGGCATGGCCGCCTCAAAAGTAACTTCAACGTCAATTACAACACTAATTCCCATCTGTTACCCCAAAGCATTTGCGAAACCATCTCGTGTAGAGGATGCACTCCACACTGCGTAGATTAAAACTCATGCAAATCCTCATGCTCGACCAAGCGCATCTGCAAAGTTGTACCATTGAAGTGAGGTTCAGTTATAAACTTATTTTTAGTGGAAAAAGCACCGAACATTCATTTCATATGTTCCTTGTTTGGAGGTGTGGTGTCATGACTCATGACACAAGCTCATTCAAAAAATAGGTGAATGTAGAGATATTGAATTGAAATTCGCAGATCCATTGAAATGGACGTGTGCATCATTTGATGCATTTAAGATTTAGCCTTTGGCACTCATAGAGAAGTGCAGACCAAAGACTTCTAAGCTATTCATTGGAAGTCATTAGAGTTGATTGTGGACCCTTTACAGCCGGCTCTAGAAGCGAAAGGTTTTCATTCCATTCGGCACATACAAGTTGGCAAAATGACTGCAACTACGGTAACTCGTTCAGGACAACAACAAATATATATATGAACTCTATAATTGAGTTTAACCTTTGATGTGATAGTTGGCTTATAATATACTTTTCGATGGAAAAGTTTTTTGGGTCATAGTATTATTTTTATTCGCACTTCTATGGGAATTGGCAAAAGATGTAGTTTTACTCGACATTGGGTTTGTGCTGCTTTTCTAAATTTTATTTTAACTGGAGTACCTACAACCTCAATGTTTTATTAAAATTTAATAATTATAATTAGAACTGATAGACTACATTGGTCTTTGATAATATAGTTTTATAACTACACTTATTCCCTGAAACGAAATAACAAAAAGTTAGTTTTAAATATCATTCAGAAGAGTAAAATATGCACCTATGATCCATATAATAACTTTCAAACATTCCAATTTATGTTGGATTGTTTATGTTATTTTCAAGATATATTTTTGATTAAATAAATTAATGACGTTGATAAACGATTTTGAAAGTTTAAATGCTTTAATTTTTAAATTAATTATCTGAATCTTCTTTAGCATAATTAGGATTTGAAAATTCGTATTTCCCAACCAGGAGAAAAGGCGTCTTTTACGTACACTATGTATGTATGTATGTAGTTGATTACTTTTAAACAATTTCCTATTTGCACAAAAAAACTTTTCATCTTTAAATATAGGAAAAGGCTCAAATCCCTTTACTTTTTTCTGAGCCAACTATTGGATTTCACTTAAACACTAAGGGGTTAGTTATCATTACCATCATTGAAAAATTTAATTTTCGATTCTGGCGCGTTCAAAAACTCAAATCAGTGATTATGTTGTTGCAAAAGTAAAGCTTATCACTTAAATAATTATTTAAGTCAACGAAAATATTCGTTCTAGCCCAATGGTATATGCACATAAAATGACTTTTAATATTTCAATAATAAGTTAGCTTATCTAGTGTTAATTCAATGATCGTTGAAATATTAAAAGTCATTTTATTTTTATGCTATTGGGCTGGAAGCTTCTAATCCAACAAACAGAAGTATCATCGATCCCAAAAGCACGCATTTTCGATAAGAGAGCTTCATGCCAAACTCTATTAAATGTCATGGAAATATTAAGCACAATAAACTTACTTTCGCCAAAGCGATATAGAGATTTGTTCTACTTTTCGGTGAGATATGCCATCAGATCACCAGTGGAACGATTACTGCGAAAGCCATACTGAAAGTCATGGAGAAGCTTTCGGTCTTCGAGATATTCCTTAAGCTGACGGTTATTTAGAGTTTCCATGACCTTAGATAGAAGGGACGTAAGTGCTATGGATTTGTGGGAAGAGGTGACCCCTCCACCTTTCTTAGGGACAGTTAAAAAAATTATTATACACATTCAATAGAAAAATCTAGGACACCTGAGAATTTTTTTCGATTAATAAGGACCCATTTTTTTGTTGTATTGATTAATGCATATAAGTATTTCTTCAGTCAAAATGCTAATACCAGGATAGGACATTTAATTTATTAAAGCAACTTCTCCATAATATATCATCCAAAAGTAATCAAAAATAAATTTCAGAAAGATCGACAAAGCTGTCAAAAAAATAATGAACAATATATTGTCTTCCCCTCTTCCTTTGCATAGAGGTGTTCCCAAGGGTTCCATACTGGGTCCCCTGCTCTTCTCAATGTACATTAATGATCTTTCTACCTGTTCCCTAAAGTCCTCTTTGCACATGTACGCAGACGATGTACAATTATACAACAGTTTTCCTATTGGAATGCTTGAGAATGGTATTTATGAAATAAATAATGATCTGCAGAAAATTGCAATATGGTCTCAGAAAAATGATCAGAAATGCCAAAAAGTCAAAGTGCATTGTTATAGTAAGAACCCTCTTATTTCCCTGCGGTTTACATGAGCAACACCCCGATTGAGTTTGTCGACTCTGCAAAAAACCTATTAGGACTTATATTTAATGGTACTCTGACCTGGAATAATCATATAAGACTCACCTTAGGAAAGGTATATGGAGGTCTACGATTACTCTGGGCTTCCCACCATATAACTCCGCTCAGAATTTGGCGAAGACGTTGTTAGTTCCAATTTTACTTTTTTGTTGCGAAATCTATTGCAATTGTGAATATGCACATAAGAATAAACTTAATGTAGCTTTCAATTGTATAGCACGGTATGTCTTCGGAATAAGAAGGAGTGAGCACATATCTAGTTATTCGAAGTCAATGTATGATATGACGCTCGATAATCTCTTCAAATGCAAAACTTTAACCTTGCTGCATAATATCATACAATTACGTCAACCTGAATATCTTTTTAACAGAATTCAATTCCCTCGATCTCATAGGTCTGGAAATCTTATTCCTCTTCGTTTCTCTTATCTTGTATCTGAGCGCCAGTTTTATGTCAATGCTGTTCGACTATGGAACTCTCTCCCAACTCATTTAAAAATGATAATCTGCACTACTCAATTTAGTAAAATGTTAAAAGAATTTTATAAAGCGACTTGATACATTATTTAGGGGCTAAAGTATATGATGGTGATGATCTTGGTGGTGGTTGATGGTGGTAGTGGTGATGATGGTGTGTGTCATAATCTTGAAGATTTTTTTTTTTTTTTTCCTTTAAATTATGAATTTATGAACTAATTATTATTTACCTAAAATGAAATGAATTGTCAATTTATGCAACATATTATAATAATTTATATTTTATGAAAGTACTACGTACTGATATTTGCTCTAAATTAAAAGGTATTGTATATTACTGAGTAATATAACAATAAACTGAAACTGAAACTGAAACTGAAACAAATTCATGAAGCATCAAAACACATAATTTATTTTACAGTGATTTACTTAAAGTTAAAGATTTTCAATAAATCTGTTTAAACAACAAACATTTTTGTTTTTCAACTAAAAAAAAATAAATAAATTCATCGCCACCACCTCTTTCTCAGAAAATAAAATCTCCCTGTTCAACAATCCAAAACTGCATCCGTCGCACAATCAGAAAAGTAGGTTAAATTTGAAGGAGAGGGAGAAAAGGACCTTCGTCGTTCGTCCTCTTGATAAGCATGGTATTTGTAAAATATAATTTTGATTTTGAACACATTTTCAAAATTTATTTTTGTGGAAGTGCACTGTGAATGACAGTTTCATAGAAAAGGAGACAAATGGTCTTGTTTGGGCAAAAGTTATTTTCCTATTTTTTTTTTTGTACTCTCAAATATTTGTTAGAATGTTTTTTTTATCATATAAGTATTTGTTATTTTGACAAAAAAAAAAAAAAAAAAAAAAAAAATTTGAAAAGGGGTTGACAGATAAAATATACTCGTATTGGTATTTATATTAATTTTTTTCTAACACACTAAATCGAAATACTTTTGTGACAGTTTTATAAGCAGGGATTTGAGTAAGTATTTGAGTTCGTTTTTTCATAAGCTTTTGAAACTGCATGAATAAATGTATGTATGCAGCTTATACTAATTTTCAAAATTTCTTTCCTTATTTTATCGTTTCTTTTACAAAAAATGTTCCCTCGAAGTAGCCAGCTGCATTCCTCCCCTTAAAAGTTTCTCCCGTAATACTCGTCTTGCAAGGAATGCTCATAAGTTCACCCTTAAGCCCAATTTTGGACGTACCGTGAAATATAGGGATTCTTTTTTTAGCCGAACGACATGAATTTGGAATAGTTTACCCGGCGAGATTTTCCCTTGCCATTTTGATCTGCAAACATTCAAAACCAATGTTAATCGACACCTACTATCTCTCCCCTCCCTATCCCGCGCAGTTCGTAACATTAAAAAGGAAACAAGTAGTCCCTTGTGCGCGCGTTAATTATATAAAAAAAAAAAGGTTAATTAAATTGAATATCTACAAAAAAAAAAAAAAAAAAAACAAATGATAAGATTCCCTGATAACTATAACCTCTGGATGTATGTTTTAGTACACACTTAAGCAATTTCTCTCGCTTATTATTATTATCATCCTTACCAAAATCAAAATTAAAAGAATCCCCACAAAAACCGACTGCCATGCAACAACCTCTGTTTTGTGCTTAGAATATCTAGAGATACATTGCCTTTCATATAGCCCAACAGCACTATACACATTTACAAACTAATTTCAATTAGCCTATTGTAGATAAAATCATATCCTTGATAGGTTTACTATATCCCGTCTGCTTAATTAACCCAAAATACTGATTAGCTGTGTGGAATTCTGCTGCTGACGCCGATTCAGTATACTAATTTGGAAGATTCAAATTAACAGCTAGCTATGCCTATTTGTCATTGGATGATTTTGCATTTAATTAATATTGATGACTACAAAATAGGTGCAATGCTCGTAAATCTAATTCGTAATATCTAGTTAGAATGGTACTATGGGATACACGGCAGCGATGGTTTGCAATAAATAATTATCAAAGTCAAAAACGTGTTCAAAAACACAATGGAGTAATGCTTGTTGTAAGACGGTTTGATTTATTAGTTAAATGATAGGCGAGAAGTAATTTCTTTAATTACCATTGGATTTAAACAACGACTTTTACTTTTTTACTTGCGATTTATAGGGACGGTACCACCTGTAATATTACCGTTAAGTAAAAGTTTATTTATTTCGGAAACGGCTCCAAGAATTAAAATATTGAAGGTGTAGGTTATGTTTGGTGAAAAAAATATTCAAGATGGTGCGCTAAAAACGGTACCCCATAATAAAACCGTTTTTTTTTTTTTTTTTTTTTTTTTTTTATAATTAACGCGCGCACAAGGGACTATTTGAAGATATGGAGGGGAGAGATAGGAGGTGTCGATTGTCGATTAACATTGGTTTTGAATGTTTGCATATTGAAATGGCAAGGGAAAATCTCGCCGGGTAAACCATTCCAAAGTCGTGTTGTACGGCTAAAAAAAGAATCTCTATATTTCACGGTACGTCCGAAATTGGGCTCAAGGGTGAACTGATGGGCATTCTCGAAAACTGGTCATCCGATTTCAATCAAAATTGATACTCAGGAACATTTTGGTAGCCTAAGTCTTTTATTTTAAAATATTTTTGAAAACTTTTTTTTTTTGTATTTTTAATAATTTTCTAATTTTTTTTTTCAAAAATCAATATTTTGAAAACGGGTAGATGGATTTTTTTTTTAATTTTGTTCTTAAATATCAGTAATTTTTGTGTTTAAGTTTTTTTTTATTTTTGAAAAAAGTTGTTAAATAAAAACCGTTCCTACGGTAAAAAAAAAGAATTGCACGACTGGATCGCACGTACTTGCTCATATGTGCGGTCACATCGTCGAATAAAATTTAAATAAAATGCACGACTATACATACACTAGAACTAGTTCTTATGCTAGATAATTGCTTAGTGGCTGCATATCTATGTATAAAGGGTGTTTTTTTAGACGTGTGGTTTTCAAGAAGAAATAAAACGCATATAGTGGGTTTGCATTGTGTTCTAAAAATGATTTGGGGGAAGTGGCCGCAGTGGTTGGGTCGAATAAATTCCAGCCGAGTCCCAATTTTACCAATTTTGTGAAAATCGGGATGGGGATCGGGATTCACCTAACGTGTGACGTGCTTGATGGGCGTTCGGCTTCAATTATTGAACGAGTTGGATTTTGTAAGCCTGCAAACCAAGATCCATCTGCGCGCGATGGCAGATGGACTCATTTGGGTCTTCTTCGATACTCTGCTCCACCGAAACGAACCATTTTTTTGGTAATATATTTGCACAAATTGAAAATTTTGTTCAGGAGTAAGTCTATTCATTATGAAATCGCAAACCAAACTGAGAATAAATCAAGAGACAGCTGTCAAAAAGATAAACTCCGAAAAAAGTATTGCCAGATTGAAAAACACACGTCTATTAAAATAAAAAAAAAAATTTTTTTTAGAAAATTCTTTGTTTTTTTTCACACTTTTCTTTTAAAAACGAAGTATGCAATAAAATTTAAAAACTAAATGTCTATCGAAGAAAAAAATTTTTGAAAATCGTTCGACCAGTTTTTTTAAGAAGTCGTTTTTTTTTTAAAAAAAACTTTGCGAAAAAATATTTTAATATTTTTTCTAGTATGTCATTATAAGGCAATCTGTAGTTTTCATCTGGGAAAATTATTTAAAAAAATTCAATCCACCCATTTTCAAAATATTTCGAAAACCAAACTTTTTTTTTAGAAAATTTAAAAAAATCGAAAAAAAAGATTTTGAATATTTTTAAATGCAATATTAATTAAATTATAAATGACTTCATGTGTGCAAATTTTTATTGAAATCGGGATAATAGTTTACGATAAAACCGCATTTGAAAAAAACCGGTTATATGAGAGGTACCGTTATAGAACAAATTTCGAAAAATTAATTCTAACTGAAAGATGTATTATTGTAAAAAATTAGATAAGTTTTATCAAAATCGTTAGAGCCGTTTTCAAGAAAATCTAACTTTTTGTTCAAAATTGTACCGACGGACGGAATTTCCGGATCCACTTTTTTCAACTTCTCTATTATCGTAATGTCATGTTTGATTGTTAGATTTTTTTTTTGGACGAATCCATAACTTGCCTAAATCGCAAGTAAAAATTCACACTTTTTCACATTTTCCAAAGAAATAAAATGGCGTTTAATTTTACGTACTTTTTTCAAACAATTCTTTATTATTTTTTAAATTTTATTCGAAGGTGTGACCGCACATAAGAGCAAGTACGTGCGATCCAGTCGTGCAATTTATTTGTTTATAATTTGTACACACTACAGGGATTCGGGCTAAACTTTTAATGTCAGTGGACACATCACGTGCTTAGGTAAAAAGTAGGGGGTTTAGATGAAAATGCCGATGCACATTGATTTAAAATTTATGGACATCACAATCAGAAGGCAAAAAGGGTTTGACAAAACATTCCACAATCGAGTTGTACGGCTGAAGAACAAATCTCTGTACTTAACTGTAGTGGATATTCCTGGAAACGCGAGTATTACGGTGAAACTGTTTAAAGGAGGGAAATTACTATTTCTCTACATAGAATATTGACCGTAGAAATAACTAACGGTAGAAGAGAAAGAAACATGAAATATTCCGCCCATGCTCGATTGACGTAAATGTTCTTTTGATGTGTGCATCTCCAATCATCCTGAACGCTCTCCTTTGGATACCATCCAGAAGACACAAGACGGATTTGTAGATATTAGCCAGAGGAAAGGGGTAAAGAAATTTCCGCATCGACGGATGGAAGCCCAAACATCTTGCGGAATTTTTGGCGACATCATACATATTAGACAAGAGTTTTTTGGTGATGCACATACCGAGAATTTCTAGATGATCGGCTTCCATGATGTAAGTGCTGCTCATTAATAATGGCAAGGAGGGTTAATTCGTTTTTGTGACAGAAGACAGAATTTTGTTTTTGACGCATTAAATTCTCTGTTATTCCCCATGTGATGATGCTGTCAAGACCAGAATTTAATGATCTTAACATACATCCGAAGAGCAGGGTTGGGAGTCCAAAAACGAATATGAAAAGCTAGATGTACTGTTGTCACCGAAGTAGTTTAGTGGATTAGAAGTTTCAGGCTATTTTCATTTATAAAAATGAGAAAAAGAGTCGGAGACAGAACGGAGCCCTGAGGCACACCAGCATTTATTTTGAGGTTTTCAGACTTAAACCTATCCAATACAACTTTTATTGAACGGTTTGAAAGGTAATTTGTAATCCAGCGAAGAAGGAAAACATCTATTCAGAAAGCACGCATTTTCAATAAAAAAGCCTTCTGCCAAACTCTATCAAATGCTTTAGAAATAACAAGTGCAATAATCTTACTTTCTACGAAACGATGTAGAGATTTGTTCCACTGTTTGGTAGGGTAAACCATGAGATCACCAGTGAACCTACGAAAGCCACACTGCCGTTCATTAAGAAGCTTTCGTTCTTCGTGATATTTCTTGAGCTTATAATAAATAAGCGTTTTTATGACCTGAAAAGAAGGGAGTTAAGTGCAATCCGTCGGTAGTTTGCGGGGGAGGAGGATTCGCCTTTTTTGGGTATAGACTGGACAAAAGCTGTTTTCCATCTGCACGGAACGAGTCCTGAGGAGAAGAATAGGTAGAAAAGCTTAACGCAGTTAGCTTTATAGCTACGGAAACAAGCCTTTTGAAGCTGATAACGTTTTGTTGAAATAAAATAAAATTGATGAACAAAAAATAAAAAATCATAAGGACTTCTTTCAATAATTTTTATTCAACAATGCTCTGGCTCGCAGGATCTTCGATTCCGTCCCAGAGGGTACACGCAGTTAAGGAAGACCTCGCCTTAGGTGGCGTGCTCAAGTAGAAGATGACCTTTAACCAAGTTGGAGAGCGAAACTGGAGGCAGCTAGCCAAAGACCGAGCTACCTGGAGAGGTATGTTGGTTGAGGCCCAGGTTTTCTTCGAACTGTAGCGCCACCTAAGTAAGTAAGTAAGTAATTTTTTATTCATATTTCAATAATCTTGAAACGCCAGGATAATCCATTCCTATTTAATACATATTTCCATTAAAAGCAATACCTACATGTTTTCAAAGTAAGTTCTGCTGATAAAATCAATTCCTATATGTACGTTTTGCTTTTTCTTTTTATGTATAGAAAAGTCTCTCCTTAAGAACATGCCTATAGTTCCATTCCATTATACGAACTGACCCTTTTTATAGAGTTCATCAGCCAAAAGATAGAAAATCTTGGCACAAACAACAAAAAAGATGAGAAAGCAAAACAAAAATTACAGAAAACTATATCCACATTGACGACAGAGATTCCAAGACTCGATGCCATCAATGCTTTTAGTTCCATTAGCCCACACATATGTCGGTGTTTGGAGCACTCTGTGTGCTGCAGAAAACAATTTTCATAAAGGTAATTGACATTCAATGTATCTGCTACTTTTTCAATTTGCCATGAGAAAGGAAATTCTCTGATGTCCTTCAATTTGTCGTCTCCAAGAAAATTTTTATCGTAGAAAAAAGAAAGCATAGGGAAGTTATTCTGGTACGTGCTAGGTGCGGTTTGATGTAACCAACCAGGAACCAATGCTGTGCATAGAGGATGGGAATTCCATTGCCATTTCATACTCGTATGTCGTTTCTCATATATCCCTGCAATTTTGCGTTGTCTTTGAGTGAGTTACTTTAGTTAAGAGAGAAAATTGAATTTTTGGGTTCACCCAATCGATCACTTCAACATAATGTATTAAATGCCATTTCTGGGTACTCAGCCCGCACAAGTAATGCACAAAAGTGCTATGGACGGAAAATGAAGAATTTATATGGGTATCACTCGTCGCAATGTCTCCGGAATTTCGGGGTCAGTAGTGAAGAAAGGGGCAGGAAAGTATTTTCGGAGCAAAATCTTTATACGGCTCTGGCATGTACCAAGAGGGCATCACAGGATTGATGGCTATGGTTGGAAACTACCTATATTATTTGTATGGGTTCCAGGTGGCTTGTTGGTTATCTTGGTTGCCTGAATGGTTTTATTTTAAAAGGGTTGATAGTCGTCTTCTTTGGGTGGGTCTGTGGGTAAGTGCCAGGGCTAAAATCCATATAGCTGGACGGGTGTCCTTTGTATGGGTTCGGCATTTTCTGGAAATACCATAAGAGGAAACAATTATGGAGTTTGCATGTTCGCAGTCTTGTGGCAACAGAACAGATAGTTATGGACAAGATTGCCTTTGTGTTTTGTGTTATTTAAACGTTTTAAGGAAACTAGTCTTACTTTAATATTTTCAAAGGTAATAGTATCTAGGAATTTTTGAAAATAAAACTTATACATTCCGGAAAACAACGAAGATATAGGTTATTTGGGGTTGTTTCAGGGTAGCCAACTATTTGTATGTTATATAATCAAAATAATTTCCCCTTTAAAACCACAATCAAGATGTACCAAAGTTTTTGATTATTGACAGTACTGCTTTGGTTCCAAAAGATCTCTTACTCTGTCAACTTATGACAAATCCTTTTTTCGTTACCTTAGATTTGGCTCGAGAAAAATATGTTAAAATCCATAAAACAAATTTGCATATGATATGCCCCAGGCAGTGCTTCCAATATGGTATTTTCAGGCAGGTTTTTTATATGCGATATTTGTATGTCTCATATTTAGAAAAGTTTCTTTAGTCAATTTGATTTTTTTATTAATGTATTAGCTGTATACATTTAGGTTTAGACGAATGTATCATGCTTCAATCCAGTTTCTTTTTCTCTATAGTTTATCTACAACCAAACATAGTCAGAGGATTCATAACTTCTATATTTGCATAAACTGGACAAATAGTTTTTGTTCAGTCTCTTCCTGGCTAATTAGCAACCATTTTTAAATCACAATAAAGACAACCTGTCGATTAATCATTATAAAGCTAAATATTAGTGTAATTATTTATTTATTTAAGATAATGGCAAAACATTATTAAAGTTTGTTTTTAAAGCAAACTCATTGATTTGGTTTCATTGTAAATCACGGTTTATCACAGCCCGAATCTATTTAAAGCTCAAAAATCCGCTTTTCTATCCATTATTCATAGAGCGCAGATCCAACCGCTTTTCCTGCCAGCTATGGTCCTGTGTAAACTCATAATCCAACAACCGAATTAATTACTCTCAGCAGTGTAATATAAATTACTTTATGCACACCTGCATTGAAAACCCTTTACCCTAACATGTTTAATGCTAATTATATTTAATTCCTTGGCATTATAAATTGAACTTCCCTCCTCTGCAGAATGCAAGTGAATTTTCTTAAACGAATAACAGCTTAGCTTGCAGCTTGTAGCTGAGCTACATTATACAGAAAGCGAAAAGGTGGAGATACGTACTTATGCACTTAGGATACTTTTAGCAGTGCTGTGCACACAATTTTGTATACTTTGTCCGACGATTAAGAAATTTCATTTGCTAAAAGAAAAACTAACATTTTTTCTCACAAAGGTGAAAAGATAATATAGTTTAAGCTATATGAGATAAGTATGAGCTGGAATATACTCTGAAGATTTCTTTATGAATAAAGGAGATACTCCAGAATTAGAGTTCTCATATAAATCTCCTAATTGGTATTAAAATTTATTGTTCCTTGTGGTATATTCTCAATCCTCATGCATGCTGCATGCACTTCTTCTTGCCAAGTCACAAATCATTTTCCAAGAACATATATACATTAAACTGTTGGCCATTTTACAATTTCCTCGGAACTAAAGGTTTTATGATGAGGTGCACTTCCTAATGGTTATTTAATGTTTGAAACAGGACTCACATAAAACTTTAAGTAACGGGAACTGATGTCATTTCTGTTTTTCACTTTTCTTAATTAAGCAGAAAATAGCAGGGCGACCAGGTGTTATGAGTGTTTTTAAAACCAGTGAACTAGATTTAAGCTTTGAATAATAAAAATAAATTATTGTATTGTTTTATAAATTTAGTACAATTTTTAGAATACATTTTTGATAAGACAACTATTTTATAGAAAAATGGAAGCTGTTGGTACTGAGTGCCTGAAGCAATATATACAATCAAACGAACGGAATTTGTGGAGGAGCTTGTGGTGTTTGAAAATGCATCCATCGACGGCGCATTCTTTTAACAAGCGACAACGGTTTCTTCCATGTCTGCGAAGGCACGTTCTACAAAAGAAGAATCGATTGATGGCATTCCATCTATCACTAAGGCTCAAGGTCAAAAATGTTTTGCAATGTTCAAGTGAACTACAGCTTAAATCACAAGGAGGGCACTTCGTTGTCGATGAAGTTGACGAAGAAGTTGACGAAGAAGAAGAAGTTAATGGCTGAAGCTTTGTTGATGTTGATTGCGGTTCAGACTTTTGGTGCAAGTTGAGTGAAGACTTTTGAGAATTTCTTTCAGGTCGGTTTGACAGGTGGGTGGCGTTCAACGGCACTACCTCGGATGCTGAGTGCGCAATGTTCTCCAACCAATCACTGAAGGTTAAAAGATTCACAACACTTAAGCTTCTTCGACAATCTCCCCAGCTTAAACGAATGGGAGGTGGTAATCTTTCCGTAAGTTCGCGGAGAAGTGATGGATTCGATAAATGATCGTTAAATCCACTTCCGATCATAACCGCACAAGCGTTTTGTACGGAAAGAGAAAACCGTATTAGAGTTTGAAGCTTTTCCATGCGGGGTGCTGGCTCTTTCCGAATCGCTTCTATGAGGCTGTCTATTATAGCTTCAGGGCGGCCGTATAGCATTTCAAGTGATTTCATGGCCGATGGTACTTGTTCTGGCAAGAAGAGTCTAACGCCCACTGTTCTCAATGCATCATCCTTCAAGCAATGTTGTAGTCGGCTTAAATTGTCTGTATTGGTATACCCGCATGTCAGTGTGGTATTGTTAAACCAGCTTATAAATCTTGGCCATTCCTCCACTCGCCCACTGAAAGTAACGACCTCCTTTGACATTAGCTGCCTCGCTGCCAATTACTGTTTATTCGGAGTTAGCGTTTCACACGACTTGCTAAAACTGAATTGATTTGCTGTAGACTTGTCGTTGGAGGATTCAATGTAGCTCGAGGTGGGGGTGGCTGGTTGGTGTAAGACACTGTGTTGTTGCATTGTTGACATAAGTAGTTGGTAGCCTTGCTTATGGCAGAACGTATTCTTAAATCAAATTGATTCCTGAACGCCTTCGTACAAGTTTGACTTTGCTGCCGTTGATGCCACCGACTTGGGTTCGTTTGCTGAACGTTGCACTACATAGCTATGTTGAGTAAAGTTGTTAATCTCGTGGTCTGCTTCCAGTTCTTTTATTAGGGCATACTTCTTCATGATGTATTCCTTATCGCGTTGGGCTTGCAATTGCCTTTCTTCTTCCAGCTGCTGTAACAACAATAAACATCTTTTCTTGTTGGCCGTGAGTGGTGGCTGTTGCTTTTCGTTTTCACTAGTGCCTTTATGCGAGAGCGGAATCTGTTTCTTATGAGATGCTGAGGAATCGGCATTATTGGGGGCAAGTGATTCTCTCACATTCCTTGCTGCATTGTCTTCTTGCGTTTGCGATGGTTCTAGAGGAAGCTGAAAGGAGGCCTCTTGTTGCAGAAGAAGCTCAGGTGGTTCTTGATGTTTTTCGAGGTTTTTGGGGGCGAGGGATGATGGTGAGGTGGATTGACCAGCGACAATGGCTGTTTCGTTTTGAACGTTTTCGATTGACGAAGTTCGACATTTGACACAATGCCACTCATGGATTTCAATATCTGCATTGACTTCCACGCAAATGAAGTGGTACCATTCGTCGCATGTGTCACATTGGTGGACCATTTCATCGTCGTCTGCGTTTACGCATGCCTTGCAGTTATAAGAAATTTCCAAGGCTTTTTTTGGTGCCATGATACACAAAGGCAGAGAGAATAACTTAACAAAATTGGCTTTGAAACTTACCTTACGTTCCCTTATCTTGAACTGTTGCACTCGATGGCGTTTATTTGAAGTTCGTCTGTGTAGTTTGTAGGATTTTTCCATACTTTGGTAAACTGTTCTGTCCAATTTCGGTGATTAACTTTGTTGCAATGATGGTGAAGATTTAGGCTCGAAGGTAAGTAAATTAAATAAAAGAATATTATTTCCCAACGAAATGTAGCCAAATGATTAACAATTCCTTTAGGTATGATGTATTACAAATGACTTTTATTTCCTATATATGTATAAAGTAATAAATTCTGTTTAGTTTATAAGTATTCCTCTAATTCATTTTAACTTACATTTAGTTTATTTTCTTCTTTCTTTCTGTATTATTTTAACGTGTTAAATTATTCTTATTGTATTTCTTTTGTAAATATACTTTGCCTTAATTAAATACGGCTGTCCTCTGGTTTTTGCTAATTTTCGATTTTAAAGAAAAGCATGTTGCACATGCATGTGCATTTTGACAGCAGGAAAGACAAAAAAAAAACAAAAGGTTGGCTGCCGTGATCATCCAGTACTAACTTTTGGCTTTTTCGGCATTGCCAGATTTGACAGCAATTTTTTTTAATTATTAGGTATTCTGTGAAACGAAAAATAGCCAGAGAATAGAGCATAACAAAATTGTGGATTATGGATAGGCAAAACGTGATGAATATGATGAACTAAAGTTCAAGAAAAGTGCCATAATTAAACTGTTGGAAATTTTTGATAATTGTATTAAATGAGCATTGAAAACACTTGATCTATATTCTTAAAACATAGGGGAAAGGCTTAACAAAAAAAAAAAAATACGACAATTTTGCTTCGCCGCTAAAAAAAAAAACAATTTTTCGATAAGAAACTGAATCAATTTGAAGCTGTTCCAAGGCCCACAAACCGAAATAGAAACAACCAAAGCCAGTCAGCTTTAATTCTTGAACGAGCTGTATTTTATACGCGCTCTGGATTAGGATGAATGTCCAATAGTGTGAAATTAGTTCAGAATTTGATGGTGATTTTATGAACAGTGCTTTAAGTTGAACGATTATGTCAACTAAAATGTTGTAGAAGACCTCTGTAATAATTTTTAAATAGGCACTGATGTTAGAAATTTTTTTGTTCCAAAATTAGTAATCGTTGGAATTCTATACAATTTATGCAATTTGGACATTATGTCATTTGTTAGACTAGACCACCACTGTATTCATTGAGCTTGTGCAATATTAAAACCAGTTCAGTCTTAAAAAATCGACTTAAGGTGTATCGTAGTTTTACGCTCGAAACTAGATGAGGTGTTCTACTTTTCTGCCTACTGATGTCTTTCTAGCCTCTTATTCCTAAAATAACAAGCTGAAGTGTTTTTTTATAAGATTTTTAATGATTTTCAGTATGTACAGCTCGTATGCACCGTGGTTGCCTTACTGCTTACAACGATTATGTTGGAATGAGCCATTGGGTCGAACGGTCAAAAAAATGTTTTTAACCGCTTTTAATCGCGTTAATCGTTCGTGACTGATAAAAGGCCTAATTTGAGTAACTATGATATTTCAAGAAATTTTCAGCCCAAGCCTGAGTAAATTCCAAAAAATGTTCCATCATAAGGCAGGTTCTTAAAGCCTGCACAAATTTAACTGAATTTTTATTACCAGGTTATACCATAATCCTCCTTCAAATAATTAACATTTTAATATTTCTTTCATTGCAACAGCTTCCTAAAAACCAGAACATATAAATAAATATTTTGCCGATTTGGATGGGTCTTCCAAAACTTTGGGAAACGATGTTTCTTTTTGTTCGATTGACCCCAAGAAAAAGACCGAACTGAACACAACAAAGCATTCAATGTTCGAAGGCACAACAAGTGTAAGCTTCTCTTATATCCTATTATGGTCTATCCGATGATGAGCACAATGCAAACATAATCATCATAAAATCGGAGTACTTTTTCCATATAACTTTTGCCAAGTTAATTAAAGGAATATGTATGCCTATTGCCGAATCCCTAGGTCAATGTCCGTTCAAAATATCCGCTCAATGCATAGTACCAACGAATAAGTTCCTACTTGTAGATATAAAGCCAAACCAAAATCTTTTCCATATCAGGCTCCAAAGCAAATACACACCACTAAAGATACACGTTAGGCTCAAGTTAATCATAAATCCTCGAGGGTGTCGTTTCCTTTGTTGCCATTATGGTTATGGTCACATGCTTGTTTATATTACGGAACGAGGACGAGAGAAGGAACATGAACACATATACACCTACAAAAAACAACATAATAAGAGAAAACTCTTATAGCAATCACGATGGCATCAAATCTGGGCACAACTTGACAAAGCCGACAGGCGTTTATTTTCATTTCAAATGTGCCCCTGCACCTCGTCGACTCTCCTCTCCAGAATTTCAATTCAGAAAGCGTTTCACTTATACTCCTCGTACTTAGATATACATTAATGTTTGGTTGGTGTTCTGCAAATAGCCTTAAGTATAGTATTAGGATGCTTACATCCGTAGATGTAAAAGAAAAACACGAATATAAAAAGCGAATTCAATGAAAGCATAAGAAAGGACGACAGCCAGCAATGGCGACGAATGCGAATGTGAATGCGATGCGAACTGCCAACAGTTTTTATTTCTCTGTCCTTTTTATCAATTATATGTATATATCTCCGTATCCTTCCTGGAAACTTAAGTACAACTTGAATTGTTTTGATACAAACATTGCGCTACACTTTTCTGCGTCTTAATATATAATTTTATTACATTATCCTTCCATAAAAATGCAAAAAGAAAGCGAATCTGAAAGGATGCCCTTAATATCCTTATGACTGGTAATAATTGGGAATCCGTGCGGGTAAGGCTTAAGGCACTTGGCAGCTTTAATTTCTCATACAAATGTTCTCTTTACCCAGGACATCCAATTATAAGCAAATTGGAGTCCAATGAGCAAGGAACACAATGGAAATCCAATTGTTCCTTTTGTTCTGTGAATGGGTTTGGAAAACATATCATCGTCGTCGTCCTCGCCTACACTTGGAAGACGAGCAGCAGAATCGATCGTTCAAGATTACTACAAATGTGATTAAAGGTAAATTGGTAAAATAATTAGAAAATGATTGCTATATGATGTTTTCCGCCTTAATTGTGTTTGTTTTGATTAGTAGACATAATAAATGGATTTGCATGCATTTCAATTGAGTTGAATTGAATGGCATTTCAATCCAGTTTTAGGAATAAGCTTGGTTTCAAAATCCTTTTTGATTTGTGGAAAGTCTTAAGCTGAGGCTTAAATCCTGGCTGAAATTTGCTAACTTTTAAATATTTCTACAGTTTGTTTCGAATGTACGGTTAATTAATTCTTCAATTTAATACATCAATTGTAGGATTCGGTCAGTTCTTATCACTGATGACTATGACTGACTATGGAGCGGTGGCCTGGTACAAAAGAACAGACCTAATAACCACCAAAAAAGGGCTAGAGAAAGTACAGAGACATGGGTGTATATGCATAACAGGAAACAGGTGCTATGAAGAGCTGTCCAGCGGCAGCATTAGAAGTCTTCCTAAACCGGACACCTATGCGCTTACTCATAGAGAGCACGGCAAAAGAAAAAAAAAACATTTGCAAAGTTTGCCAAAGTAAATCAGGAAACAAATAGTGTTCTAAACCCAAGCGAATTAAATATGTTGTCAGAGAATTTTCCACTCATTGACATTCCTCAGGAAAGCATGACCAAAGAGTTCAATTTTGTTAAGCTATTTAACACTGAACTGACCAACACTTACTCAATAAAAATCCATTTCTTAAAATTGTACACTCATGGTTCAAAAACAGCGGAAGGCACAGAATCAGGTGTATAATTGAGCCAAGAACTAAATTAACCCTACCCATGGGGCACCTGTCTAGCATATTCCAGGCGGAAGTCAATGCGATATGCAAGCGCGCTGAAATGAACATAATAACGGGTGATTTTTTTGAGGTTAGGATTTTCATGCATTAGTATTTGACAGATCACGCGGGATTTCAGACATGCTGTCAAAGAGAAAGATGCTCAGTATGCTTTGACATTTCATCATGAATAGACTTACTAACGAGCAACGCTTGCAAATCATTGAATTTTATTACCAAAATCAGTGCCCTAGAAAAGTTGGCAGAAAATCCGCGTTTTTATCGACAAATTTTGTTCAGCGATGAGGCTCATTTCTGGTTGAATGGCTACGTAAATAAGCAAAATTGCCGCATTTGGAGTGAAGAGTAACCAGAAGCCGTTCAAGAACTGCCCATGCATCCCGAAAAATGCACTGTTTGGTGTGGTTTGTACGCTGGTGGAATCATTGGACCGTATTTTTTCAAAGATGCTGTTGGACGCAACGTTACGGTGAATGAACCGAACACTGATTTTGGTAATAAAATTCAATGATTTGCAAGCGTTGCTCGTTAGTAAATCTATTCATGGTGAAATGTCAAAGCATACTGAGCATCTTCTCTTTGACACCATGTCTGAAATCCCGCGTGATCTGTCAAATACTAATGCATGAAAATCCTAACCTCAAAAAAATCACCCGTTATATAGATAGAAATTGCACAAACAAGCATATGGCAATTATGACAGATAGTCAAGCAGCAATCAATCACAATCAATACAATCACTTCACAACTTGTCAGCTAATGCTAAGACAAGCTGAAGAGGAATACAAAAAATGAACAGGCTGATGAGCTAGCAAAAATAGGAGTAGGATCACCCCTCAGAGGACCAGAATCTTTACAGAGAACCACATCAAGAGAGAACTCAAAAAGGCGGATGAACAAAACCGGGCAAAATACTGGAACGACCTTCCGAAATTGCGCCAGGCCAAGCTCTTACTTGATACGTTCAACAAAAAAATGGTACGTAGACTTGAACAATTTGACCAGAAATAATGTAAGAATTTTAGCCGGTTGCCTAACTAGACATTGCAGGGCAAGGAAACACATTAAATACTAAGAGTTGAGAGATAAGACCAATGCAGATTCTGTAACCAACAGGAAGAATCTCCAGATCATATCCTGGGAGACTGTGAAGCTCTCATACTCATACACTAAAGAATGAAACTCCTAGGATCATATTACATAGAAGAAAAAGAGTTTTACTCCCTAAACGTAGCCCAGGTCCTTAGCTTAAATTAAGGAAATCAATATGGACGAAGTATTATACATTAGGACTAACACTTATTTAAGCAGGGATCTCTAAGGTCGCAGTGCATTACAAAACCCCAACTTTATTCATTCATATCACTGATGCACAAGCCTATGGCCATGGCCAGGCTTTTTTAAACATTTGTAGGTACTAGTGGATTCAATAAACTAATACTTCCATAAAGGAAGGAAATTTCATATTACTCGCCCTTAATTTGCATTGAAGGTTTCCATGAGATCGTTACTGACCTTAACATAGCAGCGAGGATTCTCCATTTTCATCTTACACAGATTGACGAGTTTGATCGGAATAGAAAAATGGTGTATATCGATTTGAACTTCTTGGTTTTCTCCATGATCTGACGTAGTAAAATGTTCTTTTGTGGACTTTTTACTATCTTTAAACCGCACAGTATAGATGGTAAGAATTTTGTATCTTTAGGAGAATAAATCTCTATAACTGGGACAGTCAAGTATTGACGCTTCTTGTTAATAGTGAGATTCAGTTCATCAAGTTTAGACTTCTTTTATGTATCTGTCAAATCATTCCAAATTTTTTAAATAAGAACACTCTTTTCTACTCATTTCTATTAAACTAGCTCGTCGCTAGTAATTGTTAATTTTATGGTTGAGCTGTTAGCATTACAAAAAAACGTTTAACCACCTATGCTAATGGCCTGCATTGAAATTTTTTGAGAAGCCCAGATAAGTTGTTCACCAAGTAACTCTCCCTATATGAAACTCAGAATTGAAACCATCTTTCTCTTTGCCCATAACCTGACGGTTACAATTTCCCAATTTTCGATGAAGTATGAACCACTGACACCCACAGACTTTTGTTCGCAATGCTCTTTTGACTCTTTAGTGCGCATTTTTACTTGTTCATATGCTCCAAGTTTAGGACCGCACCTCATAGCTGGAGGAAGTGTTGTCTGAAAACTAGTCTCTTAAGTGAATTCAACTTCATAAAGTGTATATGATCCATATCTTAATGCAAATCACTCGCTAAATGTACCAGAAAACAAACTCAAAAACACTTAGATTTTCATCATCTTCAAAACCTCTACTACAGCCATACTCCCTGTAGAGCAGTTAGGTTAACCATACCGATTAAAAAAAAACAAGTAAATCAAATATACTAATAAATAACACAAATTATCCCTTCAAATCTAATACTTTTAAAAGCATACATTCCGATTCCTAAAAAAAACAGCATCTAAACAAAAAGAGTACAGACCAATATCTATTCTTCCATTTATTTCAAAAGCATTTGAGAAACTTATCAGTCGGCAAATTACATCTTATTTAGATTCACATCAACTTATAACCGTTTCGCAGTCTGGATTTAGATCAAAACATAGTACAACCGCACTTCTTAAAATATCTGATGATATCCGTCAAGAAGTTGATAAAAATCATGTAACAACTCTAGATTTGCTTGATTTTTCAAAAGCGTTCGATACAGTTTCACACGAAATACTTTTGAAAAAACTCAAGAATTTTTTCTTTTTTGACACTTCAGCATTATCTATGTTTGAACAATATTTAAGGCACAGATCTCAGACAGTATTTGCAAACTCAAAATTATCGACATTTCAATTCTGGGCCCACTTCTATTCACACTGTTCAACAATGATTTACCCTCGATACTCAAACATAACAAAATTCATATGTATGTCAAAATAAATGCAGATCTAACACGTGTAGAACAGTGGGCAAGAGATAATTCCTTGAAACTCAATTCGAACAAATGCCAGGCAATTGTGATAAATAACTTTGTGTTTGATACAACTAGCTTTCCATACGTCGAGCTCAATGGAACAACTTTAAATTATGTCAAAGCAGTATAAAATCTAGGAGTAATCTTTAATCAAACGCTAACATGGTACAATAACCTGATAAGTACTATTGGACGAGTATACACTTCATTGCGTTTTCTATACCTTTCTGGAAGTTTCCTCCCGGTCTCAACTAAATTGATAATTGTCAAAACAATTATTCTACCAATTCTATTCTACGGTAGTCCTATTTTGTGCAGTTTAGATAGAACCAGTAAACGCAAACTTCAAGTAGCCTTCAACAACGTTGTCCGTTTTATCTATGGACTGCGTCGTTTCGACCATTTTTCTGCTCAGGCAAATACCGTTTTTAATATGCCTATGTGGATTTTCTTACATTGACATTTCTGTTTAACCTTATATATAAATAAATTTATTGGCGCGACAGCTCCTTAAGGAGCCAAGGCCTAGTGACTTGTACACTCAACCATTCCTGTGTGTGTCTTGTTACTCTGCAAGAATGGAATGGAAGGGACCCACAGTTTACCGCCGAGTCCGAACGGCTACATGAGATGCACTTTTTCGGGACAAATTTTACTCTTGGAGGTTTTGTCAGTTCCTCGCAAGAGGCAGTACCCCAGAAAAAAAGGTGGCTATGAGCTGGATTTGAACTCAGGTTCTTTCGCTTAGCAGTCCGACACACCAACCACTAAGCCACGGGGCACTACTGTTTAACCTTATTCATACGAAAAATCCGAATTATCTTTTTGAAAAGCTCATTTTTCCAGTGTCTCAAAGAAGTAATATTCTCATTGTTCCAACATTTAAATATAGAGCCTCCAGACAACAGTTCTTTGTGTATGCTGTGGGCCTTTGGAACTCCTTGCCTGCCAGTATGAGAGTACAAGATAACTATAAAAAATTTGAAGGCTTGCTTGGAAATCTTTACAATTGCTGAACGTTTTTCCACTTCTATTTCTGTTTCTTTTATCTAATTTTATTGAAATATAATGTAATTATCTTTAAATTCTTTAATTTCTTTAATTTAATTTCAGAATATTTAATATATAATAATTTAAAATTAGCTTTGTTTATACTATTTATGATTTAATGATATTACCTACAACTTTCTAAGTATTATTTAAAAGACATGTTGCTTATATACTTACGTAAATAAATAAATACAAATACAAAAAAATACAAAAAAAGACGTTAATCCATTTAATATAATACTAATCTGGAATGTTATTTTATAATATTACTTTATGAATGTTGTTGCCACCTTTGTGCACACGTTTTCCACAAACCATTAAATTTTAATGTGCGTGTAGGTGGACCCGACCAATCTGATAAATACCAACAATCATTAAACTGACCTTCCTCGCCTCTTCCAATGTTCAATGCCTTAGAGGGACTCATGTCCAATTTCATCTCCATTCCCCCCTCTCCACGTTCAAAATATCATTGGAGACTTAAGTGTGGCAAGGATCTGCGTCAGCAAAAGTGGCCACACTCAATACTGTAGCACTTATAACTTTGCATTGACATTAAGCTTTTTTTCCCCTGTTTTCCTTAGCAGAGATTCCTGCATGACGTTATGTGAGAGTATAAAAGTCTCGTTTCCAGTTCGATATACCATCATTTTGCGGCAGAGGGTTCGTAACCTCATTGCACTGGTTAGATTAAGTTTATGGAAACGACAGGCTTAGATACCGCAATAAGATTATGGGTATGAGTAACATCCTGGAGTATCACGTGTACTTGAGGGTATTAGACAGACACTCTGGGCGTTGGAAATATATATGTGTACATGAGTGTACCCATACTTCGGATGAGTTCAATTTTGAGCAGCTTTGAGCTGTTGGAATACCGGAGGTCGAAAAAATAGTTAAATGGAGTATTAGCTATAACTAATAGGAAGGAAGCTACTGAGTGCATTATCGGTAACATGTGGATGGTTTCGTTGCTTATATGTTTTTCTTGTTGCAAACAGACATTATGTATATCATAGGACACTATCCATTTGTAAACTATTCCATAGTAATTTTTATAAACTGCTGATGGGAACTGAGAAATTGTTACGATAGATATCTATAGAAATAGAAATGACAAGAACCAATTTGGGTGAGAGGGTGCGCTTTCTGTATATCTTTTTCTGTATGGCAGATATTTAAAGTCGATTAAACCAAAAATGTTAGAAGCATCGTAGATGATTTGCTGTTCAACATTACTTTTTGTTAATACCCACTAGTCAATGTCTAACTTTTTTTGTCCAATTATTAACTTCGATTAAATTTTGTATTACATATTTTGAATTTAATTTTTGAACATAGAACATGTTATAATTAGATATTTTTGAGGATTATTTATCAAAAAACCAAGGAAACATGAAGGCTATTTACCAAGAGCAAGAACTTATAATTAATTATTCCCAATTCTTTGATGATATATATTGCAAAATGGCTTTCATTGGTGTCCCCAAGAAAATGTATTGATTTATTAAATGACTAATACTTATAAATATCAATGATTAATAGATTCCATTAACATTTTGAAATTGACGGACAGATGCAAATCAAATTAGTTGGCTAGTTCCCTATCCATGTCTATTGTATAAGTTAAACAAGATTAATTCATATTCGATTTCAATCATCTCAACCTAAATAATAGCCGAAACGTACATATTATTATTACGTAATACGAGTCACGAGTGATATCTCAAAATGGCTTTAACCCAAATACAATCAATACTAATGAGGCAAACCGCAGATATGACACCGTTACCGCGTGTTGCATTACTGGTGTAAGTGTCAGGGGACAGAATTCTACGTAGTGAATAATTAAGGAATGTTATATATATATATAAAATTAATTAAACATTTTTAACAGTAATTTATAAATCTTCGGAAAGAGACATTTTTTGGTTCCCCTATTTTATTATATATATTTATTATTATTATTCTTTTCAAATTGATAATCTTATTATTTTAAAAAAATATATACCAACTAATATTTTTTTTTTTATTTATTTTAAACGTAAGTATTTTAAAACAATATGTCTTTTAAATAATACTTAGAATATTGTAGGTAGTACCATAAGGGGTTTAAACAAAGAAAATTTTAAATTATTAAATATTAAACATAAACATTAAAAAAATTAAAAATTAGAGATAATTTTACATTATGTTTTCATAAGTTATAGATAAAAGAAACGGATAAAAGAAGTGGAAAGAAACAGAAATAGAAGTGGAAAAAACGTTCAGCAATTGTATAGATTGCTAAGCGAGCCTTCAAAAAATTTACAGTTATCTTGTCCTCTCAGATTGACAGGCAAGAAGTTTCAAAGGCCCACAGCATGTACAAAGAACTGTTGTTTGGTGTCTTTATATTTAAATGGTGGAACCATGGACGTATTATAATTTTTTTTTTTTCAACTGAATGGTAACACTTAGCTCATGTCTGATTCGACAGATAATTAGTTTTATCCTTCCGCTGAACGAATATGGTTGTGTATACGCTAGGAATTATTGCGACATTACTGCCTGCGATCGAAGAAGATGCCGATTTTGCCAAAAATGATGAAGCTCATTTTGATCTTGGCGGGTATGTAAACAAGCTAAAACCCGCACGCATGCATTGAAAAGCCGATACACCCAAAACATAATTGGGCCATTTTTCGAAAAAGAGCAAGGAATGGACGTTACAGTCAATGGCGATCGTTATCGGGCCATGTTGAACGAATTTTTGTTCACAAAAATTGAAAAGGAGGATATTGGCAACATTTAGTTTCAACAGGACGGCGCTACGTGCCACACAGCCGAAGCTACACTCGATGTTGATGAAGCATTTTCAAAAAAAAAAAAAAGTTATTTGGCGGACCCGTTATATGGACTGTTAGTCTAATGTCAGCTTCATAAAACAATTGTCAAAAAAAATGTCGCCAAAATTGAGAATACGATGCTGGCTCTCCTGAACCCACTTCAGGAAAAAAAATAACTTCTTAAAATGTTGACATAGAAGCTCGCGACATTTGTTTTTTAAAATTCAAAAAGTCACATTTACCGGTAAAACATAACTGACACTTTTGAATTCCATCCATAGAAATGTGCGACATCTTTGCTATTTTGCCTCTTGTTTTATTGGTTTGTGCTTTAGACAAGCTAAAAGCACTAGAAGGAAAAAAGAGGATTTTTTTATTAATTAATTGTGGGATATTCTAAAAAACACAGGGAGACAAAAGGAAGTTTTAACATGCCAACGCCGGAAAACCTGCTGCCAAAGTCTATGATTACTGGATGAAATGTCAAAATTGAGGTTTAATTATTTTGCCCCCTAGTGTTCTCAGGAGGGCTAGTGTCGCCAAAAATGAAACTAAAATGGAACCAACTTGAGATGGGCAACTAGCAGTCCGTATCATATATGGACTGCTAGTTGCCCTTCTCAAGTCCATGGTTGGAACAATGAGAATATTGTTGCTTTGAGATACTGGAAAAATGAGCTTTTCAAAAAGACATTTCGGAGTTTTCGTATGAATAATGTTAAACATTATCATTTATCATACAGGGTGGCACACCAGTTGTGCTACAATAAGAAATTCAAATAACTTTTTTTTTAATCGATGTATTTCATTTATTTTTTTTTATTGGTTAGAAAATTAAATTTTATTTTAAATAGTTAGTTGTTTTTAAAGATAATAGACCGCAAATGACCTCCCACGCATATGCGGCACCTGGTCAAAAAATTATTCATTGCGGCCTGAAGAGTTGAAGTTGGGATCGCCTCAATTATTGTCGTTATGGACTGCTTTAATTCAGTTAAATTCCTGGGCTTCGTTTTATACACCTCTTGCTTGACATAACCCCATAAAAAGAAGTCTGGTGCAGTCAGGTCAGGTGACCTTGGGGGCCAGCGAAGAGTGGAGTTCCTAGAAATTAATTTGTTTGCGAATTTTTTGTTTAGCTCCGCCATAACTGGTCTGGCTATATGTGCAGTTGCTCCATCTTGCTGAAACCAAACGCTGTTGAATGGTATACGTCTTCGGCGCAGTTCTGGGTAAAAAAACTCCTTCAACATCTTTAAATAACGGTCCCCATTGACAGTAACGGTTACACCGTTTTCTTCAAAGAAGTACGGCCCGACAATACACCTTGATGAAACTGCGCACCACACAGTGACTCGTTCTGGGTGCAGTTCCGTCTCATGGAGCATTTCTGGATTAGACTCATTCCATATACGGCAATTTTGCTTGTTTACATTGCCGTTAAGATCAAAATGGGCCTCATCAGACATGAATACAAAATTGATCAATGTGTTGTCTTCTTCGGCCATTGATATCATTTTTTGGCAAAATTCCAGGCGAACAGACAAATCCTGATGGTTTAACTTGCTAGTAATTTGGACTTTGTACGGAAACAAGTTTAAATCGTCATGAAGTATCCGTTGTAATGACCGTCTACTAATTCCAATTTGCCCCGATAAGTTTCGGGTCGAAACGCTCGGATTGGCCTGTGTTGCGGATGCTACTGCTGCGATTGTATCCTGAACCCGAACATTGGCATCTCGATGGTACGGCCTTCGTGCGATGCTTCCAGATTCGGCAAACATGTTTACAAACCTCATAATGGTCCATCTACTCTCTTTAGACGGAAATGACGGACTGCAAAGCATGGTACCGTTGCACTATCCAAATTCTTTTCTCCGTATCCCAAGCATCCATTTTTATAAATCAAAATAGTAACCTACAAAATAAAAAAAAATAAGCCGATTACTCACACAGAAAAAAAGTTATTACGTTTTATTTTTGTAGCACAATTGGTGTGCCACCCTGTATAATAAACCAGATTGCAAATCAGTTATAAGTTGATGTGAATCTAAATAAGATGACTGATAAGTATGATCCCACTTCAAAAACTCTGTTATACTTGAAACCTTGGGATGAACGAGTATCATTACTTTGAGATATTATGCTTACCATAGCTTAGGTGTCTATGTTAGAGGAAGAACTTAGAAACTGTTTTTGGAGTTCATCTACATCACAATCATTATCAATATACCTCTCTTTCCTTGAGATACCAAGAGATTTAATGTTTTTCTATAGTTTTTTTGATGACACATTGTGAAGTTTTGAAGCAAGAAATTTTCGTTTAAGGTTTTTAATTTCAATATTTACTTTGTTTTGTAGGTTTTAATACTGCATACACTTCAGCAATCTAAATCTTTTCCATCGTCTAAAAGCGTAGTCTCTCTTCATAATAAGTTGTTGAATTTCTGATGTTAACTAACCCAACTGATTACTTTTAATTGGAATTGTTTTTGTTGATTAGATTCAAATATACCTGGTATTCTTTTAGCGATTGCATGTCAATAGATTTGAAATCTCGAAACGAAATATTTTATAAAGTTGAATAAAAAATTATATTATATAAGGCGTTTTTATAAAGATGACTACGCTTCCACCCCTTGATAACACACGGTCAGAAGGATATATCCTTTATTTATCCATACTTAAGAACCCACTGTCTATCTTTTTATTAAAATATTTTAAAACAGCCTTTGGTTTAACTTAGCAAATGATTTTTTGTGAACCAATTGAATGGCTCATGAAAAGTATCTCAGCTCTTTAATATTCAAAATGTTGAAAAACAACAGCGTATAACACTGTTAAACTATAACAACATAAAAAGCTACCTCAAGGAACCCAGAATATAGCCTCCGGTTTAAAGAAAATAAATAACTTTTCCAGTGTGTTATTCACATCTTGCACCGATAAATCCGAAATAGTGGATCGTTATTTTAGTAGGTGTTTTCTGCTTTTATTGAAAAATATATCAAAAGCCCACCATACTCTGTCGCACGACGAACATTCCAATAAATCTTGCTGAAAGTAATTATTTTTGCATGCAGAAAATAAATTTTTTTGTTCTTTTAGATACTCAGCTTGTTGTATTTCAGTTTGCTTAAATGAATATTCTTAACTGAAAAAAATGGACTATCATCCTTATATCTCTTGAAGAGGAAATAATACTCTCTTTCTTATAGCACCTTATTGTCATTTCAAAGAATATAAAGTTTACTTTACCACTGTGCTAGAGGCTTCATTAAAGAGGTTTTTCTGAAATAAAAATAGTTAAACAAAAAAAACATTTTAAATTGGAAAAATCATCCCCAACCAAAAAACGCAGTATACGCCTTGGTATACGCTTTAATCTAAAACGGTTTTCCAGGTAATTTGACTTCCGATTACGTAGGTACAGAGAGATTCGTGTTGTCAGCCGAACATCCTGCCTAGAAATCGATTAAAACAAGCTACTAACCTCGTTAGACATACAAACACATATAAATGGCGTAGAAAAGTTAAGTGCGGTTAGCGGGGATGTCGGAATGAAACGATAGGACGATAAAACCATAATCGCCATCATACAAACTTCAGATAAATGAAACGACGATTTGACGGCAATAACGGACCAAATTGCTGATCATTTAATGCTGGAGTGGGTACTTTGTCTTTATTAAATAAATATTTATTATTGCCTTCTTTCGCTATACAACAACTAGCCTTATCCCAGTTAAAGTAAACGTTCAATTTCAATTTGGTTTTACTGAGAGTTGTTCCAGAAAAAAATAATTGAGTTCTAAATTCGATGAAAACCGAAATTCACTTCTCTTAATTAGAAAATTGTGGGCCCTAACGAGCTAGGACATTTTGAGAATAGAGAAAGCAGAAAAAATAATGTCGGGTAGTTTGCGGTAATTGGATTGGTAACCAAAAGCACGACTAACCAACTTGGTGGTTTTGAGTTTTTTTTTTATTTCAATATTTATATTTTGTATTGTTTGTTTTATTGAATAGAACCAAACCGATTGGTATCAATACTATTAACACAATTATGTTTAAATTCACAATCCATTTTATGACTTGATTTGGCATTAAGTAAAAATATAAGTATGCATATATTCATTGTCTTCTACGGATTAATATATAGTTCGGGATGAATTTAAATTTGTCATTTCCTAGCAAGAAGAAGTGCTCTGGAAAAAACAAGTTAAATGTGGAACATGGATATGAACTCCGATTCTTCACCATTATTATTCCATGTGTGAGGCCAACTTAATGCAAGTGATGACCAGTAATATTTGCGACTGCCTCTTTTCCGCAATAATGCTGGAGCTTGACGGGCTCTAGCTCCCGGGAGGCCGAAGTTTTCTGAATTAAATCTGGCGAACCCCACAGGTCAAGCCCTAGAATGAAAGAAAGTATTCGAAAAGCTGTGGCCGCAGTCGAGATAGTAAGAATCAACGGGTAAAGAAGAAGCAGAAGAAGAAAAAGAAGAAGAAGAAGAAGAAGAAGAAGAAGAAGAAGAAGAAGAAGAAGAAGAAGAAGAAGAAGCAGTAGAAGAAGAAGAAGAAGAAGAAGAAAAAGAAGAAGAAGAAGAAGAAGAAGAAGAAGAAGAAAAAGAAGAAGAAGAAGAAGAAGAAGAAGAAGAAGAAGAAGAAAAAGAAGAAGAAGAAAAAGAAAAAGAAGAAGAAGAAGAAGAAGAAGAAGAAGACGAAGAAGAAGAAGAAGAAGAAGATGGTATTTTTTACAAAAAATTTACCACATATAACTCAAGCGACAATTGATGTGATAAGATCATTTGCTATTGATTATGGATCCAAGACAATTAAACTTTTCGCACTTGAGAAGAACTATTTCATTGAAATTAATATTAATGTATATATGTATGAAGTCTTCTTCGCGGTCATTGGGTATCCGTTTCTTTCCAATAAACCCTTCACCTAAGATTATTTGTTCTTCATCAGCAAAGAATATATGATTCATTTTCAAGTCCGTCATATTACTCTCTTGTAAGAAGTCAAGGGGTTTAATAAGAAGCAAAAGACTCAAGACACTTTTATTGTGCTCAAATTCATGGTCGTCCACACTAAAAAATCCGGAACTCCGCGTTACCTTAGGGTAACTTACATCAGACCTCTTCGTTGTCTATCGAATGCTTTTTCAATATCAACCAACAGAAAATCTTTTGTGGAGGCCCAAAATTTGTCTTTCCTGGTTGTTACTCTGTACTCTGCTTAAAGGCTTGGGCTATCTTTTAGATGCAAGTTTCTCTGCACTGATAAACCATGTGATTCACACATTCAATTTTGACGATGAGAATCTTGAGCGTTTATGCCTCTTTTCCTTTTTGATGCCTTTTTTCGGAATTCTTAAGGTATTTTGTCTAGCACAATCGATTTTACTTTTTAGGAGTTTTTCGCCCCAGTGTGATATGTCAGGAACTATGTCTTTTTTAGATTTGAAGACCTAGACGTGGTCGATACTGATCTAAATCGAGTTATATCCATTCCAAATATCCAAATACATTGTAATCTCGTTATTGACATAATCCCGTTTCACAAAATCCCGCCGATTTCCTACTTGCTTTATAAAAATGCGACAGCGCTACTAAATTGTTTGTATGAATAAAGCTGCACTTATTAATGATAACCAACGAGAACAAAAATTCTTACTTTTCAATGTACTTTTCACACACACAGGTTCAGCTGATCTGTAGTGGTGTGTAAATTTTGGTACCTAAGCAAATCATTAATTGTTTTTTTTTCTTTTTGGAACTAAATTTCTGACAAATCTAACATTTCTGCTAGAATTGTATTTCCTCATCACATGAAATAGTGTTTTCGTTTTGTTTGCTTAAACGCGAGAACAAGATTTAAGTAAAAATCATGTCTCTTGAAACTAAAATTTCTGGTCGATTACACAGGAATACAAAATCGGCAAAATGTCATGTTTGATAGGAGAAATTCAAAGGCTTTTCTATCAACATTTCATATAGTATCTAATACGTCCAAAGGAGCCTCTTAAATAACGTTTCGTAATTTGATTAGTATAAATCAATAACGGGCATTAAGTGATTCAAAATTGCATTGCTAACTGATATTCTTATATTGATGTGCAAATGATTCCTAGAACTATAACTGGCTACTGCCTTCTGGTGTGTCGTTTCCTACCTCATTATTGAACTACTCGATTGCAAAAGTGAAAATAAATTCTCTCGCCATCTACATCGCATCGGTCGATAAGGGTATTTTCCATCTCTCAGATATATACAAATATCATTCAATTTTCCCAACAAGCCGATGATGATGATGGTCCAATCTTGAATGTTTCCCTCGAACATAAAAGGAAATGTAGTCCGAAGTAATATAATCTGTGACATTCCATCATTTTATGCTGCCAAGTTACGACTCAAGTTATTTCATGACATTTCACTGCGAAAAAAAATAAAACTTCATCGATTGTCAATATACCTACAGCTTTATGTTGTGATAACAACCCTCAAAGTACGTGACATTTTTTTGCAAGCAGGGAATCAAGAAAAAAAAGAAAAAAAAATGAGGAATATAGTTATATTGATGGGTCAACAGAAGAATGGAAATTAAACCAGCTTCTCCTTGAGCAGATATTTCGAAAGAATATTTGATTACCCATGATGTGAAAAATTTTCGTTACATTTTCATTTTTATTTTTTTTTCAGAAAAATTAAAAAAAAAAATTCTCCAAGGACAAATGGAGCACAATTCGGTCAACAAATTATGACGTAAAGGTCACATAATTGATGAAAACTCAAATATCTAAAGTTTCATTTAAACTTTTTACTAGAAAAACCCATGCTAGATAAAATAAAAACAAAAAATTAACTAAATTATACAATCGCCCGAAAACATTTTCCAAGCGTTAAATAAAAGTCTTGTACCGTCCCGAAGCGCAAAAATATGGCCCCTTTCACCACTTTAGAGCTCTATCACCTAAAATACCTAAAAGACACTTTATGCCCTCGCAATTAAATACTTGCCATTATTCCTCCCCTCCTGCGATATTAAAAGCAAAAGAACGAACACATTTTTTCGGTTTTCTTATTTCAAGATACTGCATTACAAGTTTAGACACAGAATTAAGCGCCAAAAAGTATGCCATCGAAAAAAAATTCCATTGAGGGAGGTCGCTCCTCTCTTCATTATCTAAAACAGCAAACTTCAACATCCTTGCAAATTACGTGTACAGCAGCAGCAGAACACGGTGTTGAAAGAAACACCTTCATAACTTACCCAAGCATAACCTAGCTAGCAAGGAGACGTAAAAAAGCGAGGATAATTGTGCTATGGTTTCATTGCTGGGGGGACGGGTATGATTAAATTTAGAAAAAAAAGGGTTGGAAATGAAGACGTTCATTTTATAGAGCCCCAAATATTTTTCATTATGCTTAAGCGAAAAACAGGAAAAGTGTACGAGGAGGAGGATGTTTTTTATGCCATTGTTTTAATATACCGAGGTGTACACGTACATTATATTGTTCTTGTTTTCTTTTGCGAACACATTTTAAATCGTATTTCTGGACCATTGTATGGGTGATCCTTGATGATGAAGATTTGCTGAGATGTGTAAGGGATAATGATGGCTTACGCATTTTTTTTAAGGCGGTTGATGTGTTAATTCAGGCTCTTATGCAAGGGTGAAGGCTAAGTTTGTCAACTATGAACTAGTAACTCTTTTTTATAGTATGAGAGCGAAAAGCAGGTTACAATTTTTTTTCTGGAACTTGCAATTATATTTAAAAAATTACTATACTATTTTTCAACAAAATGATAATATAAATTTTAGCTCAGAAAATATCTGAACATTTTACCGGTGTTTAAATGATTAATTCCCCCCGCAAGTGTTGCATACAAGTTTTCTTCACATTTATATTGGGAGTTCGTATAGTTTTGGCAGAAATTTTAAAACATTATTTTAAAACATTATTTTATTAATTGTGCAGACTGATGGATGTTTATACTTGTTAAGAATCTTCATTAAAAAGACAAATTCAAGAACTATATTCATCGAACCCGATCATGAATGCAGATGATGCATTTAAATGAGGCACTTTTCAAGTAGATTCATACAAATATCTATACACATAAATTAAAATGAAGTGTCTGTTTTTAATATCAAAATAACAGTTTTTTTACAGGATGTACATATATGGAAGTATACATAGTACTTATATATTTTTTCTGTATGTCTATCTTTCTGTCTGTTTGTTCCGGCTAATCTCTTTTATCGGGACTTTCACAGACTTTCATGTTTTAGGGAGTAACTTAGGCGGGTTCGTTTTTTTTTCGAAAATGTATGGTATACCCGAGCAATGCTGGGTGGGTAAGCTAGTTGTTAATAAAAAGTTGACTTAAGTACATATTGACAATTTTCTTTTTAAGTTGGAAACTGTAGGTACTACAAGGTAAGTTTATTTCGTGAATATACAAAAAAATTTGACATAACAATCAAACATGACATTACGAACATATAGAAGCCTAAAAAACTTAGTTACAAAATGTTTCTGTCTGTCTGTGAGTCTGTCCGTCTGTATGTATATTGGTCTACAGCCTAAACGGTTAAAATGGTTACCTTGAAATTTGGAATGAGTGGTTCCGTTGTTTTGACATTCCTCAGAGGGAAAACTGAAATTTTTTTTATAGGCCTCAAAATAACAGTATCTGCCACATACAACCGTTAAGGATAGTTAAGCTTAATTTATCTCGAAAACGAATTCAATGATTTTGATGAAAATTTTAGAGATTTTTTTATATGGAATTATCATTTATCATCATTATCATTTTATTAAAATCAAATTTAAAGGAAAAGTCTATTAACGGTACATTTAATATAACGTTTTTTTTCAATTTTCGGCGTTCTCGGTAGCGGGTTATTTGGCTTCCAATGAAATTTTATATTTGAAAAGATCTATAAAAGCAAAATTAATTCTGCATACCAATATTTTGAATAATTTATTTTTTTTTTTGAAAATTCGATGTTTTTAAAACTATTAAAAAAAAATATTTTAAATTTTATAATTAGCTGTATATTAATTAATAGACTCTAAGAAACTACATATCGAAATCTCAGAAAAAAATTTGTTTTCAAAAAATAAAAAAACAGGATTTTATCAAAATCCGTCCTACAATTTTCAAAATACTTTTTTCATAAATTCATTAATATTTAAGACGTATGAATAATAATTGTTGTGGTTTTGACACCTTTTTTATAGTGTGATTTTTGTTCGTAAATGTTATTTGTTTCTATCACATTTCTAGCCTTCCAATGTGATTAGCCACATAAGAGCAAGTAAATGCGACCCAGTCGTGCCAATTCTTTTATCATGAAACTAACTCTTTCCATTTTGTATATTCATGAACGCTGATTATACTAACTTTGAGCCATACGCAATAACAGAAGGAGACGACTTACAGGAAGTCCAATTTCCTCTGCAGTATCACTTCCATAAAAGCACCCATCCTAATAATATACTCATACTCTAGTTTAATATCAACAATTTCCTCTCATTTTCACTTCAATAATTTTCATCTTTCCCAAATTATTATATACATAGAGTGTCTACCTAGAGGTTCTTACCATACACATTCAAACTCCATTGGCTTTTACCAAGCTACTTTAAAGAATAATATTCAACTTTCAGGTCACAAGGCCCTTTTCCTTTTGACAATGTTTTGCTTTATTTAAAAAAAAAAAAATATCTCGGTATTCATTTCCCATGTCAATTCATGGGTCCGTTTGCCTTAAGCCCTGTGGTTACTTAAAAAAGAAAAAGATTCACCCAAAACGAACAGTAAAATATTAAGTTTTCTTTGATCCAACTTTTTTTTCCCCCAAATACATAGAATGATTAATATGCCCTTAGCAAATCTTAAAATGTTGGGTACATCAAGCCTAAGTCTGGAGAGAAAAAAAAATTGAGGGTAGCACAATGGGAAAAAATTATTAACCCACATCAGGCTTTTCGTCGAAATTAACATATTTTTAAGTGCGCTAGAACGAATGTGATGGTTTGCACCATGTTTTATGGACGTGCAAACACCATCTTTTATTCTTTAAAAAAAGCTTTTATTTTGAAAGCTTTGGATGAAGCCCTTAGCGTTTAAAGTATCCTTTTAGTTTCGCGTGGGTTTTAAACGTATGATTGGCAATGATTTTTTTTAGTTTGTATCCGGAGGGTTTTCCATTCGTAATATCGTTGTCTATTTTAAAGATACCGGAATAAAAATGTATTCATATTTCAATATAATGAAACTTTATTATTACTTTATATATGTATGCAAGAGGAAATACTACAATTCTTTTATTATGATCGGTATATATTATCTGAATGTTTTCGGAGTCCTTTCTCATGTAAAAATAATAGAGGGAATTAATATATTTGGAATAAAAGCAAATCTGTGTATTTATCTAGATAGATAGATACATAGATCTTTTTAATAGTTTGGTCGCTTCTAAAGGGAATAATTAAATTTAATTAAGAAAGGCATCCATTACATTTGTATTCTTAAAGATTAAACTGTTTAGTTATTTTAGTTAACATTATAACAATACAAAGGGTTTCGTTTCCGAACACAGAGTCACCTTGTTTAATTTATCTCCCTACCCTCCCTACCTCCATGCCCCTTAAGATGCCCACAAAGGAAGAAAGAAAAGCTGAAAGTTGGTATTAGCTATCGCGCCAACCAATATTTGTTTTACTACATTGGTTTTCTTATATAGTGTTGTGCAAAATAATAAGTGAGAAAGAAAACTTTTGAAAAAGTTTCAATTTTCGTGAAACAAGTGCTATCAAAATGACTCATAAAATATGTCGCCCTGCTCTTGTATCGCCTTGTTGCCATTTGATGATGGTCCAGCCGTTGCTTTTGTTTATTTACCCATTAATGGTTACTGTTAAGTTTTGCTTTGCAAAAAAAAATAGGTGCGTAGATTAAAGTCACTCTAATTCGTGGTTTAAGATTAAGTGATGTGAGTACAAATTTTGTTTATCATTTATTTTTATTTTTATTAATTATATTAATTATTTTTCAATTGAAAGAACAAGTAAAAATGGATCGTAAACGACATTGTTTTCATCAAATGGGAGAAATTATCAAAAAACCTCAGAAGTGAAGGAAACACCTACAAAACCATCGCGAGACAGGTTGGTTGTTCTCAAAACATGGTCACAAATGCTTTAAAATGGACCAGCCAGAAACCCGAGGAAGACCAAGAAAAACTTCCCAAACCACTGTTCAACGGATAACAAGGGCTGCTAAGACTAACCCCCTTATAACTTTAACCAAAATAAAAAAGGATATGAGCTTGGATTTGAACACATCAACAATAAGAAGAAAGGTGCTCGAAAATAAACTGCCTTCTAGAAAGCCAAGGAATCTAAGATTAATTTATTTGGTGCGGACGGTTGGAAAAAGTTCGTAAGAAGACCAAAACTTAGAGAGTTTTTACCAGAGTGCACCGTAAAGACAATCAAACATTTCTGTTAAAGAATACCAGAAATGATCCAGAAACTTGAAATATTTTACTGATTCTAGAAAATAAGTCGGACAAATTGTTACATTTTCAGGAACACAGCTTAATAAAAGAAAATATATTTATTTATTGATATTCAAAAAGAAAAACTAGAAAACGTTTTTGTCTTGATCTGCTATTTTTTGTTTTTTTTCTTAGGCCGGGTTTCCATTTGCAAGAAAACTTTTGCAATAAATGTCCGATAGTCTGTCCGACAGTGAATTGCAAGTGGAAACTACCAAGCAAGTTCTATCGCGACAGTACTTTCATAACTTCTTGCGAGTATTTGCAAGTGCAATTAATTGCTAGTTCAAACACTTTTGCATCGACTCGCGACAGTTCTTGCAGCTTACCGAAACAGTTTCGTATATCTCGCGCAAGTGGCTGGTTGACGTCTTTGCTTTATACAAAATGAGTAAAATAAAAGGCCGTGAATGGCCTCGCGAAGAAGTTATGCGTTTAATTGAAGTTTACGAGTGTAATCCATGTTTATGGAATAACCGGGACGAAAATAACAAGGACCGAATTAAAAAAAAAATCTGTTCTTAATAAGATCGCGGAAGAGTTTCACACGAATGAGAATGAAGTTTCTTGGAAACTTCACAACTTAAGGAGCCAGTGGCAAAATGAAAAAAAAAATTAAAATAAAGAAAAGTGGAACTGGCCAGGATGATCTTTACAAACCAAGCTGGTGTTATTTCGAGGCCCTTAACTTCTTGGACGTTGGCAGAGCACCTTGTACGGATACATTCGTATGTAAACAAGTATTTATTTATCATTTTTAAATTAAAAGACTGATTTGTATTGATATCTTTTAATTCGTTTAATAAATTATAGAAGACACCAGCTTCCCGTCTTCTCAAAATCCAATCTCGAACCCAAGTAGATCTTTTTTTCTTTTTTAATAATAAAACTATCATCGCAGCTGCTAATCGTTGACATCTTCTCGCCATGACTTCACAATTTTAAGTAAACAACCAGATTTCTTGCGACATTAATTGCTCTCCTGGTGTAAATACATCTGCAATAAATTGCGACAGTATGATGCGCGAGCTTCTTGCAAGACATTCATTGCAGAAGAAATTGCAAGAATTCACATGACAATGTAAACGCGACTGCAAGAAACTTCTGCAAGACATCCGCGAGTTGACTTACAAATGGAAACGCGGCCTTAAGTAAGAAGTCTTTTTCTTATTTTTAAGAGTCTGTTCAAGAAAACTATTTTACAAAACTTCAGTCTTTCTTATAAGCAGTCTACTACTTGTTAAAAATACAAGCAGAAATAGGTAGTAGTAATAACCCATTAGAATTACTTAAATGTTGAACAAATTAGTACCAATTTAAATAACAATGAAAAGGAATCTTTCAATATCCGTTATGGGATGATACTATTTATAAAAAATAAACTGTTGCATCTACAGACAAACAACGATAAGACTGAAAGAAAAGATTAATTAAACCAATTTAATTTTATTAATTTTAAATTAATTTATTTCTTAAATATTTAAATAATTTTTGTTTTTTCTTGTTAATTGCATCATATTTTTTTTAAATAAACTCTTTTTTATTGTAAATTCACGTAAATATACAATATACACACAATTAAAATTTATTTTACATGGATTTTCTAAAATGCTGGTTTTCTTAACAATTGTATGTACAAAAAAAAAAAAAAATAATTAAAAAAAATTAGAAAATGAATTATATTCTATTTTCGTCTACATCATTTATATATGTATTTATATTTTTTTCTATAGAATTTAATTCAGTATTTATTTTTTTATTCTTCAAATGCTTTTTTTCTCTTAATTATACACAACACGATTAAAATATCTTAAATTGATTTACAGTCATCTGATAGACAGACAATTTCTGTGGTAACTTGTTGAGATGAGAAACAGAAATCCAGTACAAATTATAAATATTTTAATCTGTAATATGTGCCAGAAAATGTGTAGAAGTGAATAGAATACTTTATTAGTTTTAAAGTTAATATCAATTAATTTAAAAGCCCGGTAGGAATGCAGAGATGTTGATAAACTATTGGCACTGCTGTTGCCATGTTGCATGGCGGCTGGGTGTTCACCATTGATAACGTGGACAACAACGCTAGCTGAGTCTGAATTAGAAAATATAGAAAATGAAATTCGAGAAAAGTTATAAAAGTTTATATTTTGTTGAAATAAGATTGAAAAAAAGCAAATTTTGACAAAAGCAAAAAAAAAACAACTTAAAACATGACATAATGATGATGAAGATTATAAATTGAAACTGAACTTATCGAGTTTTAATGAAAAAAAAAAATAATTATGATGTTTTATTTATGAAAGTATTTTGTTTTTAATTGCAAATACAAGAGGCACTACTCCACCAGGTAATACCACTGCTATGCATGGTACAAATCATGGACCGATCAGAAATGGCGGCTTCCGAGTTATACCGATTCCAGAAGTTAGGGAAGTATTGTAATAGATTTGTCAAAATCTAAAAATGACGAGATGGAACGTTGGAAGTTTGATAGAGCATGACATATACTCGGCTGGTATTGCCATGTAGAATGAAGATGATCTGAAAACCCAGTTCAAATGCTATCTATTACATGCCTTGTTTAAATACTATAGTGTGGAAGGAAGGAAGACCAAAAACTGTTGGTTCAAATAAATGCAACAGCACCTGCATTTATTTGGCTTCAGACATAGTAGAACAATTTAAAATTTGGAGGTATACTAACGTTTTCTTAAGTAAACTTGGAGAACCCTACAAAGAAGTGTAAGAGTTGTAAGCCCAGTCGAGATAAAAAAGTCGTATCGTCTTGGTAATACACTTGGCTGATCGATTACAACAGAAGAAGTTAGTTACTAAGTTGGAAAAAGGCTTTACCCGGGCCATGCTTCTTTAATGAAATGAAGATTTCTAACCTAGTTATTAAAACTTTAGTCGTATTGGATGTACATATGTTTGATTCAATAGTTTTTTTTTTTTGGAAGAATTTGTGCCCGGATAATTTGAATGATGCTTGATTTAGATTACTTATAATTGAGAAAATTCCTCAACTAACCGATGACCTGTAAAACAATCAACTCTGGATAAAGTAATCAAACAAATTTATGTATTCCAATATTCAATATCTTTCAAATGTTCCTTCGTTATCTGATTAACGACTTATGCAACGAACTTTGTTGGTAGGCATTTTGTTTGCAAAAAAAAAAAATATTAAGTTTTCCTTTTAGGTTCTTAAAGCTATCAATAAAAGCTAAGAAAAATATTGTGCTTCTATGATAACTATCAGAAAACTGTCCGCAAAGTAAGTCATTAATTAAAGAAAAAAGAGGGATGGTTTGCATCTATTATTAAAAATACATAATCTTCCATATATATTGAATTTTTCTTCGCAAAGTTCTAATATGGTATCAGCTTTACAAAAAAAATTAAAACTCCCATGACTTCTAACTCATTTCTTTACCAAGCTTTAAGTCATTGGTACTCAGATTCGGGCAACGGTTTAAATCAAACACGGTGAAAATTAGACCCTCGAAGTAAGGGGTTTGTATATAGGTCCATACTTTCAATTGGTATGTAATTTGTCTATTAAACAAATTAATGCATTGTTAAAAAAAATGCATTTTTAATTGGACCAAAATTTTTCAGCCAACCTATTAGCAATATATTACTACTTGACCTAAATTTGATATAAAATACTTTTTTTCATCAATTAAACAGCGGGTTGAAGGTCATTGTATACTCGGATCTTCAACTACATATCTATATGTATTTTTTGTTTTCCAATATTAAGTACTAGTTTGGAATGAAAACTAATCGCCTTGAGGAATACAAATACAGAGATCTGTCAACAAAAGCACATTTGGCTTTAATGTTAAGACCAATGTCAATAATTCTTTTGTTACAGAAAGAAAAATATTGTTAATTTTGAGATGAAAAAAACAGCTGCAGTTTTTAACGTAGCCGTTTTTGTTTCTTTCTTTTTTCCTGAATTCTATATCACACCTGTTTCTGACGCCTTAAAAATATCTAAAAAGAAACAAGACTTTCCGGCATTCTAAAACCTCACTTAATCGAGAACTTTTTGATGAAATCGGGTACATATTGACAGACATAAAATGACATAGATAGTTAGATACCCCTTGAAAGTTTTAAAAAAATTAGTCACCAACTGAGATCCACTATAAACCGAGTTCTAAGCGTCTTACTCAATAATAATAATGTTCAGAGTTCTAAGCATTTTTAAAATCAAGTCTCGACGTTAGAGGTTTTTTAAGAATTGGGAGAGTAACTATATCAACGTCAAGTTTTTTTTTTTTATTTCAAGAAAAACTGAGATAATTACATAATCAAATTGCTTTCAAATTTATCAATTCACTTTCTATTCCGAAATGACATTTTTAGTCTTCGTTGATCCTTAAAACTTCATATATTTACATACATATACTTATGCAGAAGAAAAATATTTTTTTTATGTTTCATCCAATACCGAAGGAGTGCTGAACAGACCGCCTAAGCCTCAACTTCCTGCAAGTTTTGAGTTTAAATAAAAAAATATATTCGAAAATCGTGATTTGGATTTCAATGGATACAACTTGCTTCCCTGAATCCTCCCCTATTTCGCTTTACTATAAAACAACATCTCGAGTGTGCAAATCCATTGGATTTAAAGAAATTGCTACATATTACCGTTATCGAAATCGATAGCAATTTAAATTTAAATGCATTGTTCTTAATGCTGCGTTCTGGGATAATAAAACGAATCCTATTTGATATTCTGCAGAAAATCCTTCAACCTATTTAATGATTTTTAACTTTGATGTCAAAAACAAAAAAAAAATGAAGAAATAAAAGAAAAAAAAACTCACATGAACTGCTTGGCAAACAAGTATAGTTGCCAGAATCAGCGGGTGTTGCTCTGGCAATGAGGAGCATACTCGTCCTAGTCTTACGCTCTGTTATGACATTGATACCACCATGTTTCGTGTAGTTCATCACACGTTTATCCTTGTACCAGTAGATGAACGAGGGTGGTGTGGGTGATTGAAGTGCTAAGCAAGTCAGATTCAAATCACTTCCACTTTTGATGAAAAGTTCAGAATTTCCAAGAATTTTCGCCCGAGAAACTGTTTTAAGAGTATATTGATGTGAGTTTGCCTAAAGTTTTAAAATGTTGATTGTTTTTTGTTTTGCTTACCAACAACATTCAGTCGAAAGCCTTGACTTATTTTCGGTTCAGTTGATACTTGACATTCATACGTTGCTGAGTCTCTGGGTTGTGGGGATGAAATTCTGAGTGTCCATTCATCTGAACCCTCAGTGTGTAAGGATTGGAATCTTTGATCATTTGTGTATGTTATTATGCCAACGGTGAGGATGTGCAGATCCCGCTTTCTGATCCATGACACCTGCAAAAAACAAAATTTTTGTATTCGTTGATCAGTATGGTTAAGCAGAAAGAAGTGTTTGATTTGAAATCTTTAAAATTGATTTTAAGCGTTTTTAGTTAAGTGCTTTAAAAAGTAAAAGTTTTTTTCTGCTTTAATTCTTTTTAAATCTTACGTGATCCAAAACTACCACTACTTGTTCATAAGCATTGTATATAGAAACTATAGTACTATCATAGTGCGCACGCCCCCTGTCTCGTTGATTCAGAACTAGCGGAACGAGTTGAATGGTAGTAATAAAGAGAGTTTTAAGAGAATGTTTTTTTTAAATAGAGAATAAAGATGAGGCAGGTTAGAAATAGACAGGGCTATTAGGAAAAGGAAAAAAAATACATGCAGTGAGGTGAATTAATTTGTTGTTGCTTTATTTTTTTTTTGGTTGCTGTGTTCATAGGCAAGAAAGTAAGTAAATTTTATGAGGGGAGTTTTGGATTAATAGAGAAGCCTTAAAAGTTAGTGAACAAAATGTATGTCTGTCTGTCAGTTTTTTTCAGTCTGTCTGCATGTCCGTCTGTATGTATAATGATCTGCAGCCTTAACGGCATAAGTCATATAATTACCTATAGCTTGAACCAATTCATTTGGCCATTATACGGCGCAGCTCTCTTCAAATGTCCCTTCTCATCTCATGAATTTTAAAAGATGGACTTTCTATACATGATGTATAACGATGGCTTATTATACAGTGTGTTCAAGAAAGAAGAAAGTACTTTTTTTAAATATATGTATATGTATCTACGTATGAAAGAACACGAATGCATAACTTGCCTTATGCAAGTATCTATGTACGGATGTATATTAAACTACAGCCTAAACGGTCGGGTCAATCGTTTTCAAATTTGGAGCATAAGGTTATTTTGACGACCTACAAAGGAAATTTTTCAATTTTTTCTTTAGCTCAAAAATTAACGGTAATTGTTATATAACCGTTATGTTATAACGTTGTTGTTTTTCTCGAAAACGAATTTTTATAAAAAAAAATCAGTGTACTACTAACTGTAGGTAAGCATTATATTTTGGTGAAAAAAATTTTGTATAATTTTTTTTTCGAAAAAAATTACTCATTTAAATATACATATGTTATTAAAATATATGTACAAATAGGTACATATACCTAAATTGAACAAAATATTTGCAATATTAGAAAACTAAGGCTAAATTACAATAGAATGCAACTTGACATACAAATTAACGCAAATAATAGTATATCCCTTTTTCATCCTTATATTTTCACAAAAAAGTTTTTGTTTACAAATCTACAACAATCAATTTACAAACAATTCATTCATAAATTTCTTCTCATAGTTTGCACTTAATTTATACCTATGAATGGAAAGCAAAATTCAAAACCAAAATCCGTTTCTTCAAGGACGTTTGTATAGTATGCATAGCAAGAAGTAAGCTTGTGTTTAAATTTTAAGACTGTATGTATATATTTTCTTACAAACGGCAACGTCCCTTGAGTAAACAAAAATTTAAAAACCTAAAGAATTCTAGCCAATTTCGTACGAATGTATAAAATATGAATGTTAGTATAAGTTCTGGTATTCCCTAAAAAAAACAGATGTAAACAAGACAAAATAAACAAAAATTCAAATCGCAGTCAATAGGCTAATTGCCTATTCCTACCAACAACAAATTCTGTATTAAAAAAAAAAAAAAAACCGTTGCTAGGGATTTTTATATAGCACCAAGAGGGTTAAGGAAAATGTAAACAAAAATTTCAAAATATCAAAATAAAAAATATCTGGTCTTAGCGAATGTTTTTTTTTTATGAATGGAATTGCACTACTGGATCGTTCGTAATACCAAAATCTGTTTCTTCAAGGAAATTAATATATATACAAAAAGTAAGATTGTGTTTAAATTTTAAGAATGTATATGTATTTTTTTCGCAACAACGGCAACAAGCAAGTTGTAGTAAAATAGTAAACAAAAAATTGTAAATCTAAAGAATTCAAAAAATGTAAACAAAAGCTACAAAAAAAAGGAAAATAAACAAAAATTCAGATGCTTGTCAGTTTTGTTTACTTTTCTAACTGCTTATTCCTACCAACAACAATTAATTGTTTACTTAAAAAAAACCCTAGCAACGCCTAAAAAGCTACATCAAAACGATTTTAACCAATGAAAATGTTTGTATCGTGTACAAATTCCAAAAAAAAATTAATTAACCTCAGCTAAGCGAAACAAAACACCCTTAGTAATCTTCTGGTCTCTTTCTTTTCCTTCCCGCCTTACGTTCTCTTAATTCTCTCTCACAAATCTAGCGGTCACAACTAGCGCCATCACACGAGCTGATTCCACAAGATTTTTTGATGTCCCGTGATAGTACTATAGGCAGTATTATATACAATGTCATAAGACCGCTAAATAGAACAGGATTTTGATCCCTATTTAGGAACCACCTTCTTAAAGTGTAAAATAAAATAAAAGATTTGCTTTCAAATGTTTTTCTTAATACTAAGAACATTTTTAAAAAAAAACAAAGTGTCTTTGTCAATATTAAACTCTAAAATCACCAAGTCGCCAATTTGACACGAAAATGGTTTGAATTTAAAACAAATTCCACCGGAAGGTTTAAAGGACTAAAGGATATTTCAAGTTTTTTGTTCAATCTTGCTACATAAAAGAGAAAAAAATCCATAGCTGCAGGAGAATGTAATCCAAATTGCTATCCATATTATTTTACATGCCCCGCTTTCAGTGTACGTTGAGGTTCATGGTACATGGAAGCAAGGCGTTCACGTACCAGATACAAAACCAACCACTTTTTGTGATGCAGTTTTCTCCTGTTTCTTTTTTTTAATTTCCGTTCCATTGAACAATATCAATATAAATTTATTGGGTCACACAAAGAAGACTTTTTTTAAAACGCCTTTTGTTGTGATTGATTTGTTAAAATTGGTTTTCTCTTTCGGATATTATTTCCTGGAAATGTTTATAGATTTTTTTATATTGTATGTGCGCTGTATCACATTGCAATTAATTGTATTTAAACAAAAGCTTTTGATATTGAATGTGAAAGACTTAAAATGAAAATTTTCAAAGAAGAGCTTTCAATAATGAATGTGAAGGACTTTAAATTAAAATTTTCAAAAAGAGTTTGAACGTGGGAAAAATTGAATTTAATCAACATTTTGCTCTAATTTTGTCTTCGTTTTATGTCTAGTTAAGTTGGTGATAAATTCGTTAGATAACATATTTACTTTTATTAGTATGTATCGGTTTATGAGGTCAAGTAGTTTAAATAAGCTGGAAAATAAATAAAATTGAAATTGAATAAATGTTAAAAATAAAAGAACAGTTTTTTAATGACTAGTGACAATCTTCGAATCGTTTTAGAGAAAGAAAAATTGATATTTCCAAGGCCCAGAATAGAGTTCTTCAATGTCTTATTATCTTCTTTCCGGAGCTCTCAATAAAAGAAATATTGAATGTTTCCAAGACGGTCAATATGGTTTTTCCCAAGGTTAAAATATTCTTTCCGAATCTTTTTTCCATATCTATGAACGACCACTTGTCTGTAACTTACTAATCCTTTAAATTGCTTTGATAACAAGAGTGCTCTCAACTTTTCGTAGTTATTTCTAATTTCACAACCATGATCTTTTGATAACTTCTCGAATCGTAATACCCATGTGTTGAACGACCTGCTGTTAATTCTTCGTACGATCAATATTGACCAACTTTTGTTGAGAAATCAAATCTTCGACGTCGGTCAATAAGAACGCTGGAAGATCTTCAGTCTTGTCTTAAAGGTGCAAGGAATTTTGTACCCTTTGCTCTAGACTTAAATAAAACGTAGCGAAATTTAGTTTCTTGGATTGAAAGCGCAAAAAAAGCATTTCTTAAATGTTTCCCATTTGGATTGTACAAAATTAGCAATCATAGCGCCATGTTTTGTCTTCATGAACAAAATACAGGGTGGGTCAAAAGTGACTTCCTAATTTAAAATTATAATAACTATTATAGTTTTAATTGTTTTATTAATATTTTTTTTTAGAATCAGTATGATTTATGGAGATTTTTGTGGGCTAAGTATGGAATACAATGTCCCTCAAATGACCACCAGCTTGATGCTTAAAGAGACGAGCTCTTTCTATAAAGTTTTCCGTAACACTTCGTTGGACATCTGGGCCTCAAAAAATGTTTGATCATATCTCTATAACTTTCACCATTTATAGTTACAGTATTGGCGACATCATCTTCAAAAAAAGAATGGCCCAATAATTTTTTCTAAAGTTACACCACACCAGGAAATTGCATTCCCTTAAGTGCACTACTTAAGTGGAAATGAGCTTCATCACTCATTATGAGATAATGAATAAAATCATTTTGCTGCCTTGCCATTTCTTGTAAGCGAACTGCGTAAAAAACACGTTCTTGGGGATCTCCTGGCTTTAATTCTTGCCCAAATTTAATTTTGTATGGAAACAGCTGCAATTCGGTTCTTAGAACTCTTCGTATTGAACTACGGGACACACCGAGTTGACCAGAGCGCCTTCGTGCCGATGTTTCTGGACTCTCCCCAACACTTGCAAGAATGTATTTCGCCTAAGTTCGGGCAGTGTGAGGTCTTCCAGCTCCAAGAAAATTAACTACATGTCCTTGTACGAAATCGTGCCACCAGTGCCGTAATCATGTGCGCAGAGGATGGATTTCACACATAAAAAAGACGCCGATAAGGTCTTTGAGTTAAAATTTCAGACCAAATTCAATTAGTTTGGTCCTCTCTAAAGCGCTGTATTTCATTTTAGTGGATCTCTCAAGTTTGTTTAATAAGTTTTTTTTTTTTTTTTTTATTTAGCCCGCCCTAAAGGGATTTTGACTACCCTTATAATGTTTAATTAAACACAGCGAGGGCTTTAGGAAAATAGGGAAGGGTGTGAAAGGAGGTAACGATGCACATTTATTTTAAAGTTCTGCACTTCAAAGAGAAGGGGGGGGGGGGGGGGAACAGAGTCTGGCAAGGCATTCCACATTCGCGTGGTACGACTAAAAAAAGAATCCCTGTACTTGACAGTACGTCCGAAGCTGGGCTCAAGGGTATATTGATGGGCATTCCTTGCAGTGCTATTTCGGTAGAGCATTGTTTGTGGAAGTAGCGATAAAATAATGAAAGGCAGGAAACATTACGTCTGTGCTCCAGAGATGTAAATGTTTCTGTTATTGTTCGATCGCCTATCATTTTTAAAGCTCTTTTTTGTATTCTATCTAGAAAATTCAAGTGGGTTACAGGAGCACCTGCCCAAATGTGGGAATTATACTCAAGTTTAGGGCGAATATATGCTTTATATACTGTAGCCAGATCAGACGGGGTGAAGAATTTCGTGCATCTTCGAAGGAAACCTAAACATCTAGAAGCATTTTTGGCAACGTCAAATATGTGGTCATTCCACAGAAGGTGCTCTGTAATGCACATACCGAGAACTGAGAGGTGATCGGTTTCCTCTATGCAAGTGCCACTCATGGATAGTGGCATTTGGGGTATATTTCGCTTTAACCACAAAAGACAACATTGGATTTTCGAAGCATTAAATTAAACGCGGTTTCTTATTCCCCATTGTACAATGCTGTCAAGATCAGAATTTAATGAACTTATCATACGCTGCCGTTCCAGTTCCACATCCGAAGAACATGGATGTGAATCTGGAAACGAATATGAAAAGCTGAGAGTACTGTCGTCAGCAAAACAATTGATTGGATTAGTTGTTTCAGATAATAAGTCGTTGATAAAAATAAGGGAGAGAGTCAGAGACAAAACAGAGCCCTGGGGCACGCCAGCGTTTTTTCTATGTGAGAATCAGACTTGAATCCGTCCAATACAACTTGTATTGACCGTTTCGAAAGGTAATTACTAATCCAACGAAGAAGAGATGCGTCGAGTCCAAATGCACGCATTTTCGATAAAAGAGCTTGATGCCAAACTCTATCAAATGCTTTAGAAATATCAAGTGCAATAATTTTGCTTTCCTCAAAAAGATGGAGAGATTGGTCCCACTTTTCGGTGAGAAATACTATCAAATCACCAGTGGACCTGTTGCTACGAAAGCTGTACTAGCCATTAAGAAGCTTTCGGTCCTCAAGATATTTCTTTAGGTGAAAATTAATCAGCGTTTCCATGACCTTGGAAAGAAGGGACGTAAGTGCAATTGGTCGATAGTTGTTTAATAAGTACTTTAAAATAGGAAACAAAAATGGATTTTTTATAAATTAGGAAGAAACTTTTGACCCGCACCCTGTACAAACAAATAAAAACAAAAAAACTGTCAACTAGATTAAAATACTTGAAAACTAGAGAAAGTTTTCCGTTCGAAAGGGTTAACAGAGATACATTTCAGAAAAGTTTCGCGAAGCGTCCAGACCTAAATAAACATTTCAGAAACATTTAAAAAAACATTTCAGAAACAAAGAAACATTTCTGAAATGTTTTTTAAATGTTTCTGAAATGTTAAAAAAAAAATGTTTCTCTGGTGTGGATACACCTTTAAGTACATTGATTCTTTCTTTAGTCACATGACAAAAATGTGGAACTTATTGATTTGTTGGCCGGTTTTATCTTCGGGCTTTCATATGCAGAACTTTCCCATTTTACCCCAATATTTTATGGGAACAAAACGACAGGCTTATAAAACACATCCTCTAGACTAGATCTTCTTTTTCTTACTGACGTTTGACATTAATGAAGAGCAAATACATGTCTTGTTATTAATAGACATTTTAAACGGAATTACCTTTCCCTCTTTTGCTGAACCAATATTAAGACTTCTTGTCTGCACCCAACCCAAAAGCCCTTTTAATCTTATAACATTGAAGTCACTTGTTTTACTTACCGCTCTGTCCCCAAGATTTTTCACTCGACAGTGCAAGTAGGCTGACTTGCCAACTGTTGTTGTTACCTCACGCTGAGAGGAATTGTCAAAAAATGGCAAGGAATATGGAGCATCCCAATAATGAGGCGGTACATCGCTTTTTGTTAGTTTCGGTTCTGTAAGAAAAAAATAAACAACAAAAATGGTAAAACATACACCAAAAAAATGTTAAATGATTATAAAGCCTAAAAGCTTTTTTCCAAACATCATCTACAACACCATTTCCCTTAAAAAAAAACTTCGTTATTGAAAAGATTTTGTTAATTTTTAAATAGTTTGTCCTTTGAAAGAACTCAAGCGGTTAATTGCTTTTTTGCATAAAACAGAATACTTAATAACCTTGCCACTGAAGCTCCGCCACAAAACAAACATTTTATAACGCCAATCCCAATCTGCATACATATAAGGATGAAAATTGTGCATCATGTTTTTTGCCTTCATTTGGAAATATGATTGCTTCCTTTCAATCGGTTTTGTCAAGTTTCACCAACAAACAATCCTCATCAAACTGCACAGCAAAATTCAGAGAAACCGGCGACAAAAAAAAAAAGAAAATCCTTTTCTATCCTCTAAAACTTGTGCAAATATTTCCACTCCTTTACCACCAAACATGTCCTTAATTTTTACTACGACATATACATATTTGTATGTGATATAACATAGTTTGTATACTTTCTCTCCTCCCTGTCCTTTTCCACAAAAGTATTAAAACTTAGGTCAAGGCTATGTCTAGTACTTTTCCAAACTGAATTTTCATGAAATTTTCCTTGGAAAATTAAAAAAAAAAACACAAGAGGCAGAGTTTGAAGATGAAAACAGCGGAAACTATAAAGTTTTTGATTTTGATGCAATACGAGAAACTGAAAACCGAACGGTACATACATAATGATTGTATATAGATATATAGTACAAAGATGGAATTGACATAGAAATCAGAGAAGCAGAGTCCTTAGTCCTTCAACAAGAAGTGAGCCCTTTAAAATTTAGCGAAGCAAACTTTGTCATAATGAACAATAGGAACTTGAAACATAAAATAGAACGGAAACGGAAACCGAGAGAATTTCGAAATTGGTTTTCACGATATCTTAAAATGCCTTTAAATGATTTAAGACATTGTTTTATTGTGGGACCTTTTAAGCGGGGAAATGTTGGAAGGTCCTTAAATGTACAACTTTAATATTGGTTCAAGTTCGTTCAGCTCGAAAACGTTCAAAGTTTTAAGATATTTTTTGCAGTAGTGTGGGTGGCCACAAAAGTTGTAGTAGCTACTTAAATTATGGTTAAATACACATGTAGATAAAGGCTTGGCTAAGATTTATTCTAGAAGTGTAAGCATTTTTAAACTATTAGTTATAGGCAAATTATACAGGATTTGAGTTCAATTGAAGAAAAAATAAGCTACCAATGGCAATCAGACATGATATAATGATAATAGAGAAATATAATAAAGTTAGTTGGAAAATACCACCTCTCTTAAATAAGTGGTTGTATTTGGGAAAGCTATCAATAGTGCAGTTGGATTTTCCAAAAAAAAAAAAAAAAAAAAAACAAAACCATCCGCAGCAGTCTGATTTTAATGTTTCTAAGTTGACACTCTTGACTACCTAACTCTCAAATATTTTTTTTATAATTAATGTATGTAAGTCTAAGTACACTGCGCGAGCAGGAAGGTACAGAAATTTGTTTTGGGACACATAAAATGAGAAATTTAGAAGTAAATTTGTATCTATCCACAGCTGGATTCCAACTTCTTCTATCGGTAGTGGGATGTTGTTGTTGTGTTAAAAATCGTACTGAACTCGGATAGCTTTGCCAAAAAACACGGCTATTATTAACTTCAAGTTGTAAGATATAATAATTTATAATATTTTATTTAACATGTAGTTGCACGACACTAGTTTAGACGAATTAGAAAGATAGGAAAGGGTTTTTTTCGGCATAGTAGATCGAGAATTAGGTGAGTATTTTTTCACTTAAAACTCACGGACAGTTCTAGGAGTTAGAAAAACTTCTTTTCAATCTTAGTATCGAACTGACGACCTCCGGGACGGGACAGAAGCAAACATCTTATCTACTCCATTAATGCCGCCCGTATGGTTTTTTCAGAATACTTCAGATTGTGTTTTTAAATTTTAATGTTATAATTTTAATAACGGTACCTTGCCAAGTAAATCATGTTTTATAATAACATGTTTAATTAGTTTTCAAAACGGCGGATTTCTTCACGGAGTCCTGACACTAGGATCAGTCTCATTTTTAAAAATAGATATTAGATAAGTACATTTTTAATTGATTTTAATTTAAATTAATTTTGCTGTGATTATTTTGTGTGAAGATTAAATTTTCAATGGGAACAATTTGTTTCGCAATTTCGATAACGTTGACAACGATAAAGAAGAACAACATGTTCTTTGATTTGGCCCCTGAATTTACCATACCATATTCGACAACATAATGCCATATCTGGGAATGAAAAACAGTGTCCGGCAAGGCATTCCACATCCACGTGATGCGGTTAAAGAAAGAATCCCTGTACTTGCAGTCTGTCCGAAGTTGGGCTCAAGGGTAAGCTCATGGTCATTTCTTGTAGAGCGAGTATTACGGTTCAGGAAGGCATCTGTTGAAGAAGCAAGCTGGCTATTTCGCTAGAAAATTATTTATAGAAATAACGATAACATAACGAAAGGCAAGAAACATTACGTCTGTGCTCAAGAGATGGAAATGCTGCTGTAATTGTTCGGTCGCCTTTCATTTTCAAAGCTCTTTTGAATTCTATCTAGAAAACTCAAGGGGGTTATGGGAGAAACCGCCCAAATATGCGAACTACACTCGAGTTTTGGTCGAATATATGCCTTATATACTGTAGCCAGATCAGACGGGGTGAAGAACTTCTTGCTTCTTGGAAGAAAAATTAAATACCTCGCTGCATTCTTTAGACGTCAAATATGTGGTTATTCCGCAGAAGGTGGCTTGTAATGCACATACTGAGAACTGAGAGGATAGTAGCATTTGGGGTGTATAGTATATTTCGCTTAAACGACAAGAGACGACATTAAGTTTTTGAAGCATTAAATCTACACGATTCCTCATTGTACAATACTGTCAAGATTAGAATTTAATGAACTAATCATACGCTGCCGTTGCAGTTCCACATCCGAGGAACGTGGATGTAAATCTGGAAATAAATATGAAAAGCTGGGAGTTCTCTCGTCAGGAAAACAACTTATTGGATTAGTTGTTTCAGATAGTAAATCATTGATAAATATATGAAAAAGGGTCGGAGCCAAAACAGTGCTCTGGTGAACACCAGCATTAGTTTTGTGAATATCTCACTTGTATTGAGCTATTCGAAAGTTTCATAGATTTCAAATGCACGCATTTTCGATGAAAGGGCTTGATGCCAAACTCTATACAATGCCTTAGAAATATCAACTACAATAATGTAGCTTTCACCAAAACGGTGGAGAGATTGGTTCCATTTTTCGGTACCGTACCGTACTTTTTGGACTTTTTTTATTTCTAAAAAAAAAACAATATTCTAAAAATTATTTAAACAGTATTCGCTCCCTTAGCCTTCTATTCTTCCCGTCGAAAAACCGCTAAAATAAGAAAAATCGCTAAAATCGCAAACAATTTATTTGAAATGTCAAATCAGCATTGAGAACTAATTTAAATGTTTGTTTAGTTCAATTAAGAACTTATTTTTCCCGCCAATGCATAATGATGCCAAGAACTTTTATTAAACAAACTTGTTAAGTTATATTTCGGTAAAAAAAATTATTTCGAGACGGTTGACTAAAGAACCCCATAGGATGTTTTTTTCTTCGACCTTCTCGAGAACTGAATATATAAAGAAGGCAATGTGTAGGTACATAGGTACCTTAAAATTATAAATTACTCTGTCTAAGAAAATCCCTTTTACAAAAAACTGTTCTAATCTATTAAGTGCGATCCATTCGTGGATTTGTTTTTAATTTGGACAAAGGCAGAATTTATAAATACCACTCAAAAAATTAATTCTTATAAGTATGTATATAAATTCCAAAAAAGTAATCGAATTAAAAATAAAATAAGAATCTATAAAAATTGTGAAAATGCATTGTATCAAAATTGGGGGAATGATGATTAAAGAGTATTGAAGAGTATTCGAGAACATATTTTGAAAATCTATACAACAATTCACATAATGCTGACGTCCATGACATGAAACTTAAGGTTATACTGCATTTACAATGTCCTGCCTCGTTTTTCAGTTTATATATATATTATGGAAGTCTTTTTCTTACTTACTTACTTACTTAGGGGGCGCTTCAGTTCGGAACGAACCTGGGCCTCAACCAACATGCCTCTCCAGCCAGCTCGGTCTTTGGCTAGCTGCCTCCAGTTTTGCACTCCAAGTTGGTTGAGGTCGTCCTCCACTTGAGCGCGCCACCTAAGGCGAGGTCTTCCTTGACTGCGTCAACCCACTGGGATGGAAACGAAGATCCTGCGAGCCGGAACATTGTTTTCCATTCGCTCTACATGACCTAGCCATCTTAAACGTGATATGCGTATTTTTTTGACCAAGTCAATGTCGCTGTACAGCTCGTATAGTTCTTGGTTGAACCTTCTCCTCCAAAGCCCGTTAACGCAGATAGGGCCAACAATTCTCCGAAGAATCTTACGCTCGAAACGACTAAGGATATCTTGATCCGCTTTAGATAGAGTCCATGCCTCGGCACCATAGAGCAGGACTGGCATGATTAGGGTCTTATATAGAGTCTCCATTGTTTTTCAAGAGAGGGCTTTGCTACTCTGTTTTGTCCAATCCGCCGATGTTGTGTGTCCCTTTTTGTGGACAGCAGGTACTTCGTTTTGGCCTCATTGACTGCTAATCCCACCTTAGCCGCTTCAGCTTCAATGCTAGCAAACGTTCCAGTGACAGCTCGCCGAGTTCTGCCAATGATATCTATGTCGTCAGCGTATGCTAGCAATTGCACAGACTTGAAAAAAATTGTCCCACTACAATTGACTTGCGAGTTTCTTATAATTTTTTCAAGTATTAAGTTGAAGAAATCGCACGATAGCGCATCACCTTGTCGGAATCCTTTTTGACGTCAAAAGCTTCTGTGAGTTCATTACCAACCTTGACAGAGCAGCGAGAGTTCTCCATCGTCATCCTGCACAGTCCGACGAGTTTTGTGGGGATGCCAAAACCTGACATGGCTCTGTACAGCTCGTCTCTATAAATACTATCGTACGCGGCCTTAAAATCAATAAAGAGGTGGTGGGTATCGATTTGAAATTCTTGGGTAGTTTCCAATATCTGCCATAGCGTGGGCATTTGATCGATTGTGGACTTTCCTGGTCTGAAACCACACTGATATGGGCCAATCAGGTTGCTGACGAAAGGTTTCAGGCGTTCACATAGTACGGCAGAGAGGATCTTGTAGGCGATATTCAGGAGACTAATTCCTCTATAGTTGGCGCAGTTTAGAGGGTCTCCTTTCTTGTGGATCGGGCAAACGATGCTGAGGTTCCATATATCAGGCCAAACTTTAGAGATGAGTTGGAGTATGAACTCCACCAGGTCATCTCCGGCCGCTTTAAAAAGTTCGGCGGGTAGTCCGTCGGGTCCAGCAGCTTTGTTGTTTTTTAGTTTAGATATTGCTATCCTTACTTCATTTTGTACAGGTGGACGGAAGTTTTGTCTGTCATCATCCATGTCTACTACGAGGTTTCCATTCCTATCTCTGCAGGATATCTGTGCGGGTTTTTTTTCCTTGGCACGTAATAGTTTTTCATCCTCCTTTTGCCCGGCCCATTCCATCGTACTTCCTGGATGGCAGTAATTCCTGCTTTGTAGCAGTCTAAGGCCTCCGCTAGTTGTTTGGCTGCACGTGATCTGTTAAGAGTTCTAACATTTCACGTGCAGATCCGAAGGTCGTTGTCCTTAATTCGTTTTTCCGGGTCGTCAACAGTAAATCCGTCCTTTTTCGAGGCTATTGGTCGCTTCAACCCCCAACCCGGAGGGATTCCTTGGACAAAAAGAAAGGGAGAATCCGGAGTCAGTAACCCACTTCGGGGATATGAGCGCTGCCGTTGGCCCATTAAGGGTTCAACCGCCACCATCTCTATTTCAATGCCCTGACTTGCATTGAATTGTCCCAATGATCTTATCTCCAAATACGTCGAAGTAGCTCATTAGGGTGTCTGCTTCGTTGACTGTTGACGCCACCGTTGCGTTTGCCCAATTGGTTGGGCTCATCCGCCGTACGTCCTCTTTCTGAGGGGCTCGTGCAAGACTTCTGCGAATCGATCAGAACAGTCATTAAAACAGAGCATTATAGTGTTGCTATTTTTCTGTGTTCAACACTCGCGCTTATAAGTTTAGCAGGAATGTCCGGATGGACAGACCAGTACCCGGTGGTTACCGCGGGCAGGTAAAATAAGCACAATTGATGTGTACAAGATAGTTGCAGCAACTGTGCATCACCAGTTTGATGCCTTTCAGTGCCTACCCTATTCATACAGCACCCAACCACCAGTCTTTTTCACTAAATATTAATTTTAGTTCTTTATTTAATTCTTTTGAAAAAATATGATCAAGACCTGCATCAATGCTTATTTACACATATTTCATATCACACTAAAATATTTTCATTGTGATAATATAGTAATCAATGTTTATTTGGAAATTCTCTGCAAACAACAAATAAACATAAACTATGTATCTAATCGCATCGGGAATATAAATTATAGTTTAGAAAGAAAACCATAAAAGATAAGTAGGTACAAGTTTTAGTGTTAAATGGATAAAACACCATTCACTCTCGAAATTATTAATAACGGAAGACACTTGAATTAAGGACGTGTCTCAAATACAAAACTATACTTATAAGTGTGAAATGTTATTTCCATTTAACCCTAATGCTTTATTTCAAAATCGATAATTCGAATTCAAAGGAAAGAACTTTATTTTTTTTTTCTTCTTAAGAAATATTTATATTTATCTTTCAAGGCAGCAATTGAAACCTATTAAACTGGTGTAAAAAGTTTTCGTGTAAATAACTTTGTATCCTTATAATAATTTCTCTCCTCAAGAGAACCCATCACGGGAAGGAAAACATTACTTCAAGCCTTCAGAAGGACGCAAAAAAAATGGAAGTACAGCAAAAAAAAGAAATGAGAATGAGAATGAGGTTAACGACAATGCAAATGCCAAGCATCTAACAAAACAATGCGCAACAGCCAGCAGAGATCTCGCCCCAAGAATAGTAGAGGGTTTCATTCCCTTGAGAAGTCCTTGATTTATGGTTTTAACAAGACGAAACTATTATAACACTTTGAAGTAGAGAAAGCTCTCTCGGGATATTTTTGGGCAGAAAAACAACAAAGTTACAAATGCAGTTCAAGGTTGTGTCTGTATGATAATTGAAGGCTTTGTAAGCTGTTTCCTACTTTTGTTTTGAAATTCTGGAGTTAATCTACCCAAAGTGACTTTTTGTGTATTTCAATGTGGAATTCCGACATGATGTTTTGAAAACCAATGTTGTTCGAAACAGAATATCAGCGCTAGTATGTTTTGGAAGTCTGCTTAGATATATGTTTGAATAGGCACTTACAAATCTTTCTTTTTTTTTGTATTATTATTATTATCTTTTATTAACGAGCAATTAAAATTGCATTGTTTATTATAAATTAATGAGGGTAGCAGTGAGGAATACTCGCTCATAAAAAAAATATATTTTTTTATTTAAATAAACAGCCCAAATGAAATAAATTTAATTGAGAAATGGTTTCACCAGGTCAAGTAGTTTACAAATAAAATCTTCCATCTGCCATAATAGTCCAGTCAAACGGTAGATTCACGTTACAAAAAATATACAAATGGATTTTTTTTTCGGATCCTATGTTTTTTGGGTCGCTGAATCCGAATCTGAAGAAATCTAACAACATTTTTTGGTGCGTTTTGAGATATCCGCGGTTTTTTGCTTACATCTTGGAAACTATGCATCTTAACTTAAATTTTACCCATAACAAACTGAAAGACCATTAAATTTCCTAAAAAACTCATGTATATTGTTTATTTGTCAGGCGGTACCGTACCGTTGGCTCGTTATAGCGGGTTGAAATTTCAACATAATTTCCAATTTCTGTTCTTAGATCAAATACTAAATTTAATAGAAATCCAATTAGCCGTTACCGAGAAAGTCGAACATTAAACAAACAGTTACATAAAAGGTACTGTTAATAAACTTTTCCGTTGAATTTGATTTCTCTTTAATGATAGCCAATGCATAAAAGAAAAATCTCAAAAATTTGTATCAAAATCGTTGCAGCCGTTTTTGAGAAAATTAAGTTTTTCCTTAACGGTTATATGGCAGGTACCGTTATTTTTAACCCTAAAAATAGATTTTTACGGTTCAGTCGTTTAGGATTTAACGAAATTTTAATTACAAGCCTCTAAACAAAATTTGTTTCATGATATGTACATATTCATTCGAAACTAATTATTTAGTTTAAAATTAAGTGAATTAAGAATTTTCAAAATGGGCGATTCTAAGTTTTAATAAATTTGAGATTGTTTGGATGTGTGAAATAGAGAATTTGTTTAAAGTCTTGTAATCATATTTCAAAAAGAAAGGAAAAACAAAAAGGACAAACTAACGTACATTATTCCCTTCAATACCTTGAATGAAAGTAAAGTACACTTCTTGTTCGTTATTGAAAACATAGAGCTTTTACGTCATACGACATGCGCACGTCCTAATCTTATTATTCATTCATCTATGCTCCTTAACCCTATTTCATTACAATGTTGTTTTCGGAATCTCGTAGTTTTGTATTTTTTTAAGTTTTTGGCAACCGTTGACATACAGTTCAAAACTTTGCAACTCTTACTCAAACTCAAGTCGTTGTATGAATGTGTGAAAGTCCAGCATAATAGGTCAGAGCATATACAACATAGTTTTTTTCAGAAAGAGTATTCCCCAAGGTTCTATTTGGGGCCTTTTCTCTTCTGTTTAACTTTATATAAAATATATGCCTCTTCTGTTTTTGAAAACGTCCCATTTCTATTATTTATATATTAACTGAGGGCCATTTGATTTTGTTAAAACGCATCTTGTGCCAATATTTTCTTTTTTAGGCAACAGCTTATCCTAACCCGGATTCCAATTCAAGCTAAATGTATAGAAATAAATAAAATAACCGAAGTTATGAATCATGGAACGGGAATGGGTTCATAAGACAATTCACCCGGGTCGTTTTATACTACTCTCAAAACTATGTAAATACCTGACTTGTTAAGAGCTATATGAACAATACAAGCAATGAATCCCTTAAGTAAGTCTCTGTAAAAACATCACTTAAAATGATCAATAAAACAATCAAAACAATAACTTCTATGTAGCTCAGAAAAAAAGCTGAAATAACATAATATTGATTTTCGATTATATCTTATTTAATATGTTTGTTTTGTTAACAGTTAAGTGTGAGTTCAACATCCTTGTTATGTTCTATTCTTTTTCAAAAAACAGCACTAAGTAGGTAAACATGTTCTCTAAATAAAAGATGATTTAATGTGTTTCCACAAAAAAATAAAGAAAAATAAATTCAAACAAACAAAAGTTTAACAGCAAAAAAAAACAGAATTCTGGTTATCTACATTTGCATCTTCATAAATATAAATAGCACTTGAAGAGATAAACCAAAAAAAGATGTTCAGATAATTTATATACTTTTGAATGGAAAGCAAGATAATGTTAAATATCTTAAGGAGGATTTTTATTTGATTTTACAAAAAAAATCTAGTCTTAGAAAATTGAGAAAAAATCTTTCTTATGCAAATTTTATATTATGTATTTATACATATATTTGCTCAGTAATGTATTTAAATAAGTCTGTGATGAATTTTTTTTGTGCATTAATATAACATAGACACAAATATTAAGAGTAAAAAAAATGATTTATGAAGTTAATATTTTGAAACAAAAGGCACTGAAGAATTATTCAAGGATGAACAATATGTTCCGTTGAAATATGGAAGCAGAGATCTGTAAAGTGGATTATTCTAGATTTGTTATGAAAGATACTGAATATTTTTCTTATTAAAATAAGAATGCAATGCAACCACATTTATTTAGAAAAAAATAGATAGAATGGTTGAAATTTTTCGGTGCAGTATTTCGAGAAAAAGGTACTCATTTTCTCATTTCACAACTAGGGCCGGAAATGTCGAAATTTCAGTTACAGTCGCAGTTATCAATACTCATGAGTAATACTTGCGTTGATTATTATATCATACATCAAGCACTCTTATTCATTATTTTATGCGGTCTCAATGTTGAAATTTGAAAACAACCAAAAATGCAATTGTCAAATGTCAAATAGGGCTTGACACATTTTTAAGTTTCACGTGAACCAATTGAGTTATCCCTAAAATTTTACTATTGGTTTGAAGTACAATCAAAACATTTATGTATTGAATTCTACGTGTTCCACATGCCAGTCAAATGTATGTACGTTTGCAGTGGTCGAATCCTTGAACCCGCTTTTCGATAACTTGACCACACGGGCGCTAAATATTGGATGTGAGCTCATCATAGAATGTCAGCTTATTGGCATAGAACAATAATTTAACGTAGCCTATAAAATAAATTCAAGAAGTCTCAAATCACACGATTTAGTCGGGGAATCGTAAGGAATAATTTTCGATAAAACACGTTCATTGAATCGTTTTTACAGAAAGTCGATTTACCTGGCATATGCGATGAAATTGGCCATACTCTTCGAACATTTCTAGACCATAATCATTGTATATACACTGCCTATAGTACTATTATGAAGCATCATTTTTTAGTTCTGAATTAAGTCGCAATGAGGCGTGCTGAAATTGCCAATTGGTGTGAATATAAAATAAGTACAAGCAACAAAAGTTTATTAAATACCGTTAAAATATCGGTAAAGGTTCTCGTCTCCACTATTTAGAGTTAGTTTCGAATCTGCCAGGAAGATGGCCAGACAAAAAATTACCACCATGAGAGTACTATAGAAAATGTATATACAGTGGCATAATATGAAAACGAACGTAACATCACAATATGATCAAGTCTATTGCTTCAATTTCTGAGTTGACATAATCTTGTATGCCTATTTCCTTCTGCAACATTCGCCGAAATTCTCGACGTTTGAAAGGCAGCAATATTCTTGGCACTTCTTACGAATACATTTTTTTCTGACACGAAAACATTAAACAGTGTAAACTTGAACTTTAATTGGTTCAAAAGATTATGAATAGATGGTCTATTAGCACGATATACAGATATGACCAAAATCCATATCCAACAAATCCATATATTTCCACAAATTCCTATTGTGAGATTTGTGTAGCTTTGATTTATTAATTGCTTGACCTTTTCAAATCGAACAAACCGTTTTCCGCCCATTCTAAACAGATTTATCTTTGTCTCGTAGCTTCACAAGACATTCCTCGAATATTTTTTAGCTTTTGGGGAATATTGCTGATTTGATAGAATTTGGCAAGGAAATCCGCTTTTTCCTGCATGTGTACCTTTTTTAACAACGGAACTTTTTTTGGCAGATTTACATTCTGTAGTAAACGACGGATCGTTCTGCAATTAACACTGATTCATGCTTCCTGGTGCAATTCTGTGGATAACATAAATGTATTTAATTAAGGCTTCTTTATCAATCGGAGGGTTTATATGGATCATCTTGTTCACCAACATGGTTTCTTGCAACTCATACTTCAAATTTAATTATTGCGTCTATATGAAAAACTCAAATTGTGCAACATAAAAACATCAGGGTGTTTATTCACCTAAAAAAATACCACCACCACCAGTTGTTTATTCACTTACAGTTTTCTTAAAATGCTCAAAGAGAGAGGATATAAAAATTTGCCCTGTTTTTTCAACCCTTAAAATGAAAATTGACAATACATGCTACCACCGTTGGAGCTGCACAGTGATCTGTGCACTGTAACTAAAAATAGGCGAAAAACGTTGACAAGACACAAATGAATTTTAATGAACATTTGATCAGACAAGTTCAGTGGTTCAAACCGACCACCAAGTTTTCAAAAACTTTTGAAAACCGACCAACATGGTTGGGTCTGCGGTGTTTGTTGGCAAACAAGTTGATTCATGTCAACCCTCCTAATGACAATTTGTCTCTTTTGGTGATTTGACATTACAAACCATTAAAGCAGAGACTCCGGCAGCTTTCGCGAGCTTTCGTATCCACTGTGCTCTGTAAAGGAAAGCTCAAATGACCTCGCATTGGGTTTGCGGTACAGTGTTAAGCCCTTCACATAACTAGCAATAAATAATGCAAAGTAATTAAGTAAGGTAAAATTGTATTTCAATTAATCACAGTATTAAAGAAAAAAATCGTTTTTTTTGCGAGTTTCTAATTTTTTCTCCAGCTTCATTTAGACACAAATCAAACTTAGTGCAAATTGTTACAAGACATGTAAAAAAGGGGCAAAACTAAACATTCCATAAACAGTTCTCTAATCTAAACGACCGTTAATAGAATATCACTTTTTCTTCACGTCATCGGCTCTAAGAACGACGTATAGTCGAGCTTAAAAGCATTGGGTGTTTCTATTATTTTGACCATAGCTGTATATATAAAACTTGCGTCACCGTTCTTAAAGTTACCGATAAAGTGTAATTCATACAGAACGTTTTATCAAACTAGCGCCACCGTTCTTAAAGTTACCGATAAAGTGTAATTTCTACAGAACGTTTTATCAAATATTGGTGACTTGTTAAAAGTGCGTTTACATTGCAATTTCAAAGTTTTCAATTCGAAATTGAACATTATTTTACTAAGGGTAATTCTTATTCTGCAAAGAAACTGACTAAAAGCTCTATCAAAGATTGGATCATTTGCTATAAACCTAAACAAAAAAGAAATATCTGTCTTCTAATCCAATAATTCAGAATAATATTATTAAATTGTTTGTAATCCTGAATTACATTTCCTTTTTCTAACCGAAATAATTGATTGTGAATCAACATTATACAGTTTCAAGCTTTAGGCCTTGAATAATTCCTAAATACATACATTTGGAGAGAATTGTGTTTACCCAGACATTTTTTTAAAAACAATCAGAAAACAAATTCCACAAATACAGTATTGTGAAACGTGAAGCTTTATGTCTAATTGCTAATAAATCTGTAACTACATCCGTTTTTCTTATAACAACACACACATACTCATGCAATTCGGGTGTGCATTAAAGGAGTTTCTTAAAACAATAAATAAACATGTCGCACAAAATAATGCCTTGCTAATAACAATTTATAGGACTATTATCCATTCCATTGTTATTTATTATATTCAGTAAATGGCTTCATACACACAAACGGAAAAACGACAACGACACACCGGAAGGTCCTTGCAAATGTAATAAGACCATACAGTGATTTTATCCAAGTTTTATGCATAATTGATGGAAGGAAAGCGAAACCACAGATATAGTATAATAATGTCTGTTTATTCCTTGCAAAGGTGTATAGGAATGTTTACGTATTAAAGCCATAAAGCCAAGTTGGCTTGGTGGTAAAATTAATTTTAGATGTTTTTTTCTTGGATAAGATTAATCGTTTCCAATATTTCGAACGCTTCATTATCCACGAAAATAACGTTTTTAAATGGCAATTAATTTTATAAATTGAATTGTGCCTCTATGTTTTAAATCGGAAAACTCAATCCATTGTTTCATCTTTTAATTATTGGCGTGACATAGTGCTATTAAAGCAATGAGGCACGCAATGTTTTTGAGTGAAAATGTAGACAGATTATAAAACGTATAGTTGGGAACGTTCTTTGATTTGGATCTTGAAAGTTATTGAAACTTATATTTAAACAAAATCGCTGCCGGTAATCAGATTAAATTCAACACAATTAATAATGCATGGATTAAATATGTACATCGTCATGACTGATGTATTGTATATAATGTGAGTTCTGTAAGAAGTAAATAAAAAAAAAACTACAATTCTACTCCATACATACATTTCTGGTAAAGTTCCGTAATTAAACACGAAACATTTGCTTATGCTTCATTTCATTTATGCAAAAATACTCGTATCTCATAACTTTTACCGTCGAAGAGCTTTGCGCGCTGTTTACTTTTGAATGTTGATTTTGAGTATAAAATTGTATTTTTAATTAAAAGTTGAAATTTATGTATTACAGTTTCAACATATGAATTAATGTTGCTTATTTTAATTAAAAAAAAAAAAAAATGTAAGCCGTTTTTCAGTGGTTTGAATTTGTAAAACATTATTCATAAGCAATGCCAATTATTTAAATATTTTTTACAAATTCAAATAATAAAGTTGATAATATGAGTTTGATCAAGTGTTGAATAGTATTTGTTCAAATAAGGAGTTTAAGCTAAATAGAACACAGCCTAACTTGTTGGAGTGTACTGAGACAATATTCAACTTATTTTATATTAGCAGTGCTGTTTAATTCTTTGGTTACGGATATATTTAAACAATTAAATCATTCGCTTGCTTGTTCTTATTTTGGACACGATTGATATGTAATGAGTTATTTCTGTTCAAGTTTAAAGGTTTTAGGTTTCCTTACTTTGTTTTTAGCTTGGATCTAATCATACCTTGAAAATTGACACTATTACGTAAAATTTAGAAATTGTCTCTCAGATCCTTGCATGGATCGTGGCTCACCATTTTATTATTAATTTTGGCTGTAAATGATAAAACCAAATACGTAAAATCAAGTAAAGGTCTAGAAATGATCACTGGGTCAAGGATCGTGGCTCAAATTAGTGCACCCCAAAGAAACCATATTGGCCTTTTATTATTAATTTTGGCTGTAAATAATAAAACTAAATTCGTAAAGTCAAGTAAAGGTCTAGTAATAATCACTGGGTCAAGGAGTTTAATGATTTTTATATGGCACTCTTTTTTTTACAATTGCTGTCCTGTTAATTATGTTTTAATATTTGTTTATCAAATAATTTTGGACGAAAATGATGCTTTGTAAGCCCGTATTGGGTTAAATTATCGTAAAAGATTTCACCTGTTTGAATCTGAACTTCTAAATTTTCAGTTCACTTGTGCCAGACTTAATGTCATCATTACAAAATCGCTCCAATAAATGTCTGAAAAAAGCTTGTGTGGATCATAAAATGAGCAGCATGCCTTAGTCTGTGTTTTTTGCACTAATTTGGTTTCATATAGCATTAGGGCACATACATATATTGTTTATTGGAAGGATGTATGACCTTGAATTATGATGGCTCCATCGCCAAGAAGAATAACTGATACACTTTCCGGTTGGTGACCTTATCCCCTAGCTTTCAAATATTGTAATTAGGCTCATAATTCACTTGCCTTAACACCGGAATCTATCCATTGTTGATCTAGGCTCTTAAGCTTCAAGTTGGCTAAAACTTTCAAAACTTTATATTTTATATTAAAAATCTCATTTGTGAACATCAACACGGATTCGTGAGGCATAGATCAACTGTTACTAATCTTCTCACGTTCTCCTACAAATGTTAAAATGCACTAGAAAAAGATTACGAAGTTGACTATATTTATACAGATTTCTCAAAAGCATTTGATCAACTAAGCTACGAATTAATTTTTTCAAGTTAAAAACTTTTAATTTTCCCGCCTTTCTATTAGCTTGGATCAAATCATATCTTGAGAATAGATCGTACCAGGTAAAACTTATGAATTCTCTTTCAGACCCTTTGGTTGCTCACTCTGGCGTACCTCAAGGAAGCCATCTTGGTCTTTTACTATAAATTTTGGCTATAAATGATGTTAATCATGCATAGAGTCAAGTGACATTCTAATATTTGCTGATCACATAAATATTTTTAAGGCAATAAAATCTACCAACGACTGCATTCTTCTGTAGTCAGACATTGAGAACTTTATTGATTTGTGCAGAATCAAGAATCTCCTAAGATGCAAGACGGTTACCTTCACAAGAAAACGTAGGGTAAGTGCATTGGATTATAGTATTTCAGAGCACAAGCTCTGTCGCGTCTTCAGTTTTAAGGATCTGGATGTCAATTATACATACATCTAACTAAGGATTTACTCAAAACATTAATTTTATTGTGAATAAGGCTAGCTCTATGCTTGGATGCATAAAACGCTGGGCTAAGGAATTTAATGATCCATATGTGACTCTTTCCTTGTACAATTGCTACCTACGCCTCCGCCTTGAATATGCCTCACAGGAATGGACTCCCGGCGCGAGTACGATAACTTGGCCGCCAAGATTTAATGACGGATTTTTGTAGAGGGGTCAAAAACAAGCACAAGGGGGGTCTGTCTCCCTCGTTAAGGAGGTAGGGGCACAAAATGGTTTAAATTGAAAAAAAAATATATTAAAAAACAACGGCAACATTTAAAATAAAGTGGTATACTGCATTTAAATGAAATTACTCTAGTCAATGGTTTTTGATACATTCGCATTTAAAACCCAAATTTTGATAAAAAACGTGAAAAAAAGTTAAGACCGATTGTTTTCAAAATTGTGAAATGAATTTGTAAACTAGCTTATATGTGCTCCATGTAACTATTAGTTCTTAATCGAACACAAAAAACCGCATGGTCTTCTAGTTTTTTGAAAAAAATTGAAAATAACTAAAACTACTTTTCTATAAAATGTTTGTTATTTTTTGCTTGCTTACATAAATAAATCAATGCTAGCTTCCAACATTACAATATATAAACAGTAAAGTATGTATGAGGGGGCATGCTGCCCCCCTGCTTGGCTCACTATAGGATTTGGGGAAGGTTCGAGGTTGGGTGCATGCAAAGTTTTTTTTTGAATTCACAGAATCTGTATTTAAAAAATTCAAATTTATTCTATTTATCCAATGTCCACTAGATACATATATATAAGTAGCCCAAAGTTCCAAACTTACAATTTTCAAATATTAAAATGTAATGCATTACGAAAAATTCACATAACCTAGGCACTACTGCTCGACTGCAGCAAATATATTTAATTTCTTAATATGTATGCTTGTGTCTTACTTACCTATTTATATAAAGCAACTGAAATGTTCAAAGTATACCTACAAACTTAGATAATAATAAAAAAGCTAACATTCCACTATTGACATTAGTAATTTAATTTAAATGCAGGATTATAAAACAAACATCTGGCTTTCAAATGCAGTCATTGTATATACAATGATGCAGTATAGCACTTTATTGTAAGTGTTGCCGTTGTTTTTTAATATTTTTTTTTTTAATTAAAAAAAAATTTTCTACCTCCTAAACGGGGGAGATAGACCCCACCCCCATAGTAAAAATTGCTTGTTTTTGACCCCTCTATAAAAACCCGTTATCAAATCTTGGCGGCCAATTTATCGTACTCTCCCCGGACTCCCTCTTACGAAATTCATAAGAACCGAATTGAAGCAATCTAAAATAATTTTATTCGTTATGCCCTGAAGGATCTACCTTGGAATGATCCTTTTAATCTCCCACCTTATGAACAGAGAATCCAGCTTCTCTACTTGCAAAACTCTTCACCAAAGGCGTGTTGTGTTAATAACGATTTAATATTTGTTCATCAACTTATTAAGGGCGAAATTGATGTTCCTTATCTATTAACTTGTATTGTTTTAAATTACCGTGGAGGATCTTATCACCTGCGTGGATCGGAACTTCTACATTATAGACTTTCATAGAACAAACTATGGCAAATATGAAGCTCTAAACCAAATGGGCAGACTCTTTAATCTTAACTAACTATCTTTGGACTTCAATATAAGTAAATTGGGACTAAAATCATTTTTTTGAATCAGACTGTCGTGATTGTTTTTTAATATTTTGTTCATGTGTAAAAAAATGTATTTGAATTCAAAAGAGATTTTTATCAGAAGAACTAATTAACCCAATTAAATTAAATGGATAAGCCTAAAATTGTCCAGTTTTTTAACAGAACATTTTTGAATTGATACGTATTTTTAAAATTCAAATCTTGTACTTTATATATAAGGATAAAATCAGTCAAACGGCAAAGCTTTTCTTTATATGTAATTATTAAAGGTAAGCTTTGCCATCTGCTTTGAAAAACTATATTATGACCTTATTAAAAATATAAAAACTAATCTTCTATAAAACGTCGAAATTTAAGAATTTACTATACGATTTGATTGATACATAAATATTGGAAATACATAACCTGGTCTTATAGTATCTACTTATACTACAAGTAAGAAGTAGATCCATTTTAAGAGTCGAGTCGCTGTCGAAATTATTTATTCCCTGAATTCATATGAATTCATTATCCGTTAAACATTTATCATTGTTTCCATTTACATATTTTGTTTGTTTTATTTTATTTTTAAATACTGGAAATACACCTCGCTTGGTTTTTGCACAAAGATATCCGTTTTCTTTTGAAAAAAACAGTAGTTGATCTCTAAGCTCTTTCATTTTAATCAATAAACTAAGTTGCCTTGATCTTTTGGTTGTTCTTTAAATGATGACAATATTTTCAATGCTCGAAAAATTTGATCTCAAATTTATTCATTATTTAATCAAATGTTTACAGAAGGTCTATTTATAACCTACGAAATTAGAAAATGCTTAATAACATAGTGAAATGGAGTAAAATTGCTTGTACCTTCGATACTATTAAAATATGATCAAAGAAAGAACGGATTCTTTCTAAAACCGAACCTAACCCTTTACCATATTTTTGTATACTGTAAAATCCAAATATAATTGAATATTTTGTCGGTAGCTCAACGAAATCCAAACTGAACCAACCAGGTCGAAAAAAGGGTTTTCTTTGAAAGACAACAAATGTTTAAAACGTTTTCCCTCACTTCGGCACTACAACCACGACCTTCGTTGTTCGAAATTCGAATTTTTCTTTTTTAAGCTCAAACCTCGACAAAAAAAAAAAACAATTTATTCCTTATATATATGTATATTGTTTAGTGTTGACAATAAAATTTGGTTTTATTTCCAATTTTCAAGCTCAATAAAGAAAATGCAATAAAAATCAAGCAAACAAATTAAATCGTAAACTTTTACGACTTTTTCCCTTCTTGACTCTGCCATAATATAAATAGAATTCCAAAGCAAAAGGCACAAATTCCCTTTCAACTTGGAATGCTATTCATAGTTATGATCACACAAAATGTTCTCGAAGGATTAACTGCAGTACGACCCTCATTTTCATCATTTGCACAACCTTGGAGGTAATTATGAAAACTTGACATTATTTTTTACTGAGAACAAATTTCCACTCACCTAACAGCATCAGCAACAAAAGATGTGTTGTATATATTAATCCAAAACGTAATCCATAAGAGGGTGAATTGAATATATTAAAGATTTTCACAAAAATGTTACTTTTCAATAACATTTAATACTTTTTTTATTTTTATTATTTTTTACGTAATAAAACAATTTCATTAAAATTAATTTGAATGGGCCGCACTTGTTGTATAATAAATATACACACTTATACATTCCATTTTATTCGAGCGGAAAATTATTTATTTAGTAATTATGCACCGATCCGATAGCTACATATGTATTTGCTATTTGATTGACAACTTGGCGATGACGCTTAATACCGCAGTAAGGATACTGAAGTTTTTTTTTTTAGATGTATATGTAAGTAATAATTACTTGTCGCAAGATGCCGTTTTATAAGGAAAAGCTTTCGTATTTACATTTTACACCTTGGTAGATATTTTATTCCCAAAAGATTTAATCGGCCTTGAGGATTCTTTTACAAATACAATTTTTTAAGTGGATAAATCAAGTTATACAGTTTCAACAAACGCACAAACAGGAGCTGTGATACTAAATGTCCTACCGCAAGGACTTTGCAATAAAAACTGGCATCTTAACAAAGTTACGCGTAGGTCTAGAAAGCTCATTTGGATTAGTAGAGTTTGCAGAGCTTTCCAAAATTAGATTCTCTTAAGTGGATGGTTTTCCATGAAGAGAATTTTTTGACTTTAAGAGAAAAACATTTATACAACTGAATTTTAAATTTATCAAAGAAGATAAAAATAAATGGAACCTGAAGAAATTCGTGTTGGTAAATCTTGAACTTGAGGAATTTTTTTGAATTTGGAAGCACATATGTATGAGGCGATATATTTAAAGGGTTAAGAGTGGGGTGTTATTAATATGAAGTCTTATATATGATGTATGGATATACATTTCATGCACGATGGTTTTTGATATTTATTTGGTAGAATCGTTCATTTTTGAAATCAAATTTAATGAAAACACATAAAAAAACATTAATCAATATCAAAAACATTTTTTCGTTCTTCAAATTGTTGCATTTGATAAGTTAAATCTGTAAAACCTTTCCAAGTTCTTTTTCTTAGATCAAAGCACATTTTATATTAATCTTTCAATGATTTTTAATACCAGATTTATAGAAGTCAGAGAAGTTGACAAATTGTCACGTTATAGTTACACACATAAAATCCGTTTTGTTTTATGTTTTATTGTTAGATTATGTCGAAAAGACAAGGGAATTAATTGTAAGAGTTTGGATTTAAAAAAGGTTTACATCAGAACATTGAATTATATTCACTTCACTATCTTTCCTTCGTTAATGGTATAAGACCTCGTGAAAAACAGATCAATGCTTTTAATATCTGTTAACAGCTCTTTGATGCCTTCTCAAAGATTTTTAGAATTTATAAAGACCAGATTGAAAGGGGTTTTTTGTGGTAAGTTAGATGCAGTTTTCTATTTTTTTTTTGATGAACTTTTGGGGAAGTAGTTACTTCCATAGTTTGATTTTTGTATTGTAATAAGCGGTTTACATATTGTTCTTACAATTTAAAAACTAATAAATAGTTTCCGAAGACTGCAAATAAAGTTTGTTTAATTAAAATATTAAAATATGGCTCTAACACTTAATGGCTCTTAGCTATTGTTATAATGTTCATTAAACATTAACATGAACAAGGATTTAAAAGGAGTTACCAATGCACGTTTTTAAGGTTCCGCATTTCAAAATGGCAGGGAAATAAGAGTATAGCAAGGTATTCCGAATGCAATGCGAGTATTACGGTTAAATCTAACCCAATAAATTTAACCCAATACAGGCTAATACATAAGGAGCATCAATTTCGCTCTTAATAAGTTGATGAACAAATATTAAATCGTTATTAACAAGCCTTTGGTGAAGGGTTTGCATCTGGAGAAGCTGGATTCGCTGTTCATAAGGTGGCATATTAAGTGGATCATTCCAAGGAAGAGCTTTCAGGGCAAAACGGAAAAAAATGTGTTGGGTTGCTTCGATTCGGTTTTTATGAATTCGTAATATGGAGTCCATACCTGTGAAGCATACTCCAGATGAGGGCGTACGTAGCAAGTGTACAAGGATATATATATCATCAAATACTTTTGTTTAGCGTTTTATGAATCCTAGCATACAGCTATTCACAATAAAATTAACATGCTGAGAAAATTCAAAGTTGGAACTAAAGTGGACACCCAAATCCTTAAAACTGAAGACGGGACAGAGTTTATGATGCGAAATATGATAATCAAATGCACTTACGATACGTTTCCTAAAAAAGGTAATCGTCTGGCATTTAATAGGGTTAAGAGAAATACCGCTTTTTCTGCACCAAATAGTAAAGCTATCAATATCTGCCTGGAGAAGAATGCGGTCATTGTTGGATTTTATAGTCTTAAAAATCTTCATGTCAACAGCAAATATTAAAATTTCACTTGATTATATGCAAGAAAAAACATAATTTATAGCCAAAATGAAAAGTGAAGGACCAAGATCGCTATCTTGAGGTACGCCAGAGTGAACGTCGAAGGGGATAAAAATACAAATTTTAAATTTTACCAGGTAGGATCTATTCTTTAGGTATGATTGATCCATCCTTGAAATAGGGAAAGAACCAAAGGCATTTATCTTGAACATTATTTCGTAGTACACCGTGCCAGCTTTGACTTGTTTTTCAGACCATTTTTCTTGATTTTTCTTATGCTTGCTTGGTCCTTGCTTTCCACCAAGAATTGTGAATTTGAGCTAAATCTAAGCTTCGAATTCGTACAAGAATAGTAATTCCAAGTACAATCGCCATCTTAGAACAAATGTTTTTTAAATTATTTTCTTGATTTTTCTTATGCTTGCTTGGTCCTTGCTTTCCACCAAGGATTGTGAATTTGAGCTAAATCTAAGCTTCGAATTCGTACAAGAATAGTAATTCCAAGTACAATCGCCATCTTAGAACAAATGTTTTTTAAATTATTTTCTTGATTTTTCTTATACAAGTAATGTGGAAGGGAAAAAATATAAATTTGAGCAAATTATGGCTTTGAATCTATACAATACTGTGTATATAAAAATCAACAAGAAATAAGCAGTTTCTTCAAGACACGTCGGATAATTATAAATAAGATGCTTTATTTTTGGAACTTACAAGTAAATTATTTTTCGATATATGCTGATCCTTTTTTCTTAATTAGATTACTTTCAATACTGTCATCTTTGAACAACGGAAACAATTTCCAACACGTGTACGTGTCTTTGAAAAGCCTACTTCAACACTATTATGAATCATACATAAGTAAAGTGTGTCTCAAATGTCAACTGCGACATCTTCAACAAATTTACTAATGATTTCAAAGAAAAATACCTCTGTTTGTAGAATATCATTCCCCCAACCGCAATTTTCTGCGTTTCAGTAAACTTAATTCACAAATGAAGTTTATAAAATATCAGACCTCGGGCAAGGAGCCGAATATATTAAACTAAAAGCCTTGTTTGCATAATTACTAACAGACTTAATAATCTATCTATGTACGTAAACGTGAAACTAGAACTCCTACAGAAAAAATGTCTACCCCGCATTCAAGGTCAGGAATCAGACAATTGATTTAACGAGTTTGCTTACCCCACATAAAAGAATCTCATCATACTCATAAATTTCATCGCTATTAGGATGTTTTTATCAGGCCAGCCCAGGCCATCCCAGGCCCACCCATTATGCTATAGTATTCTCAGCGTTCTGCGGTTAATTAATACTTTTTAGAGTGTTCATTGAGAGAATAAGTGAAATGTCTACGTTTTATGAAGTAACTTGAACTTCTTTTGGTTTATATGGGCTGCATTTAAGAGTTGGATTTTTTTCTGTTCTAGAAAAATGTATTACGTTAAATTTGCATGCTTTGAATTATTTTACGTTTCTAGATCCTTCACCAGGTATAAAGGATTACACGTATAAACTTAATTTTTATGATCCACCCTCGCAACAAGAAGGAGTCTTAGCAACTATAAATCATAAAAATTCTTTTGACTTTGCGGAGAGATCGGTCGCTTACACACTGAGGTACATCCATAATCTTAAACAGAGGGTGGTATTATCCAAGGCCAAAAAGAATGAAAAGCTTTCAGTTGAAGAATTGGAAAAGAAAATGGGTAATATAAAGTTGATAAATGGCTATCGAACTTAACCAATCAAAAAGAAAGATATTCCAATTAATGCAGCAAAACTATTTTAAGGAGGAAATCGAGATTTTAAGTAAGAGATGAAAGCACACTCTTCAAGGAGCATCATTCACCTACGAAGAACTTGAAACAGTCGTCACTCAAGTTGAAGCCATACTCAATTCAAGACCCATAACTCCGATGTCTTCCTCCCCGAACGATCTAACCGCACTAACTCCTGGGCATTTTCTCATTGGAGAACCGCTCGTCAGTAATATTGACTCCACAGCTGTACCAAACAATGCAGGATTACTTGCCCGTTGGAATCTTGTAAGCCATCTCAAAGATGAGTTCTGGCGCCGTTGGTCCCGAGATTATCTTAATCAACTCCAGCACAGGTATAAATGGAAGGAAAGGTGCCAGAATGCAGAGCCCGGAATGATGGTTTTAATAAAGGAAGATAATACTCCAAGTTTGAAATGGCCACTTGGACGTATCACGAACGTTATAACTGATATAAATATTATGAATACAAAACGCGTAAGCGGTATTAAACACAATTTATTCGAGCAAAAACGAACAACTTTCTCACTGAGTTTCCTAGCTTTTAAAGTAGCAGATCATATTTATAAATTTCTTTCATCATAAAACTTGTAACATACATATGTACATATTATATCAAAATAACTTTCCAAAACAAATACATTACCTTTAACGACTACGAAAATATCAACCATTTTAAACACACAGCTAATGAAAACCCAAGGTAGGACGACAAGAGCTAAGTGGGGAAGTGCGGAGTTTTGAAATTAATTTTACTTACATTTGGAATTTCCATTTAATGTTATGATCCCTGATGTATTACAAAGATGAACACAGGCAAATTAGGATTTTTCGTATTTTTTTTTGTCTGCTAATTCGTTTCAGCGAATATTCTCCATGAAGGTTGAATTAATCTACCATACAATCATTAATAATAATTAAATTAAATCATTTTAAGAAATTGTAACAGTCTATCAAGTTTAGTTGTAAATAGTACTTTAAATATTATTTGTAAAAAAAAAAGAAAATAAATAAACGATAAAGCCGTTTTTATGGAAGTAAGCGTTCTGTGGTCTAAACGGCTCAAACGATTTCATGCAAATTTATGTGGTTCATTAAACATTTTTTTCAGAAAATTGTGTGAAATTTTAATTTTAGGACCTTAAATAACGGTACCTGCCATATAACAAAAGCCGATATTTGTCGAAAACGGCTCTTACGATTTTGATGAAAATAGGTGTAATCTAGTATTTCATGGTTTAACATTTTTATATTCTACTAACGGTTTAGCAAACTTGACTAAACAACGATTCAACTCATTGCTTGCCCAAAGTTTTTACTTGGGATTGTAGGTACTATAATACAAGTTATGCATTCGTGCAGATTAAAAATTTTGAGATAACAATCAAACATGACATTACGATAATAGAGAAACATATTTATTCTGCCCGTCTGTCTGTCTGTCTGTCTGTTCGGATGTATTTTGGACTACAGCCTAAACGGTTGCCCCAATCGTCTTCAAATTTTGAACTTGGTTATTTTGACATTCTACAGAGGACTTTTTTCATTTTTTTTAGCTCAAAAATTAACGGTACCTGTCATATAACCGTTATGTTAAAGCTTATTTTTCTCGAAAACGGCTCCAAGAATTTTTATAAAAAAAAATTTGGTGAAAAAAAATTTAATACGGTGGGCTAAAAACGGTACCTCCCATAGTACAGGTTTTTTTTTCTTCCAATTTTTCAAGAACTGGTGATCCGATTACAATCAAAATTGATATTCAAGAAGATGTAGGTAGCCTGAGTAATTTTGCATTAATTTTTTTTTTTATTTTTTTAAAAAAGTTGTTAAAAAATAACCGTTTTATTTAAAAACGGCTCTAACGATTTTGAAAAAAAAATCTCACTTTTTCACATTTTTTAAAGAAATAAAATGACGTTTAAATTTTTCCGCTGATAACTATTTTACGTACTTTTTTCAAACAATCAAAAGTCAGAAAAATCGAATATAATCTTTGAAGTTCCCTTAATATTTTTCAAATTTTATTTCAAGCTGTGACCGCACATAAGAGCAAGTACGTGCGATCCAGTCGTGCAATTTATTTGTTTTGCAAACCTGGGATATTTTAAATATAACTTAACCTATAATTTATTCAATTATATACAATATACATACAAATAAAGCTTCAGTGGGAAAATCAACAAGAGCCACAACGCATAACACATTAGAAAGATATAACTGTGTACATAATACATGTGTATATAAAATATACCTTCGTGTAACCATAAACTCCTTTTCCAGGGATTATGGGTAAAGCTTTGCCAAAATACACGAGAGGGATACAAACGGGCTACGAGATAAAAGGCTGAATGCTAAACGTACAAAAACGAGGGTTTTGCAACAAAAACAAGACAAAAAAAAAACGATTACAAGGTGACATTAGCCTAATAGCCTGGATATATATATTTTTTTGTTCTGGTAACGTTTTTTTTTTTTTAAGTGTAGTATTTTAACCTTGAGCGAGGGAATTATGCGGTTTCTGTCAACAAAAAATTAAACGCGGATCGGTGTAATAAAGTACTTTCGCAATTTATAAGGAAGTTATTTAATACACCTATAAGTAACTTCTGAGGGCTTAAAGGAATTAATCTCACAAAAACGAAACTTTATTGTGAAAATTTTGCTGGTTTTGGGACTATGAGATATCTCATATCGAAACAGCAACCAATATAAGGCTAGTTGCTTTAGCACCTAAAAATGTTACCACAAATTTGCACGCAAGTCCCAGAATTGACAAGAATGGAGTCGGTAGCAGTGCCGGACTTAGAGGACCATCAATAACATTTTTTTTTCTCAAGTGCTACGGAAAAAAAGTGTCCATGTATTTTTTGTAGAGCGTTATATATCTTACATTTTAACTATTCCTACAAAATTTACCACAATTAATTATACAAATTGAAATATTAAAATATTGAGTCATTTTGCGATAATATGCACCAGAAAGGAGTTATATGTAGTAGTGAGAAGGGGCGTATGGGCATGGTTGTGTAAATTTTTGTTGGTATCTACCAGGTATCCCAAACATCATATCAAAAATTCACAACTACCCAATCTTTTGTAAGGTAAACTTCTTTATATGTTGGACTAAAACGTGGAATGTAGTGCCCCGTGTCTTAGTGGTTAGTGTGCTGGACTGCTAAGCGAAGGGTCGGGTTTCGACTGCCCGTTCGACTGCCAATATTTTTTCCGTGGTACTGACTCTTGCGAGGAACTGGCAAAACCTGCAAGAGTAAAATTTGTCTCGAAAAAGTGCTCACATGTAGCTGTGCAGTAAATTAAAGGTCCTTACCATTCTTGCAGATTCACAACACACATACTGGAATGGTTGAGAGTATACAAAAAACCACGATATAACCGCCATTATACCATTTTTTAGAAAAAGTTTGTGAGTGGCGCTAAGTTATATTTTTTTTAATAATAATATTTTATAACAATACATTTTTCATTGTTTTAAATTATCAATTATTTATAAGAGAAAGTTGGGATAACAAATGAAATGCAAACGAATGCGCGGTTCGCACAAATCCTTTTTTTTTACTTCTTGAACTTTTTTGCTGGAGTTCACAGTTGTTCAGATTGGGGCACCTGACGCTGGCCGGGCCCCAAGGCTCTAGCCTTATTAGCCCAGGTGGAAAAACGGCCATGGTTGTTAGAGAAGAAAGTTGAGAAGTCTTTTAAGGAATTTCACAAACTGTTATGCAAACAATAGAAATTCCATACGCAAAATGAAAAGAAAAATAACATAAAAACATAAACATTGGTTTTGACGACCAGAAACCTTTCTTGAAGCACCATATCCTTGTAAAACTGATGTATGGTTTAGATTTTATTAAGATTTACAACATTTACTATAACATTGTGTTCTGTTGTTGTTCCCATTTCATTTATTCCATATATTCAGATAAGGATATACGTATTTTAAACAATCCAAAAGTATTTCTTCTGGAATTGATGACTCACTTCATTAAGCTTTGAGGGCTTTTTGGAAGGATTTTGTTTTCGCATCGCGAGACCTTTCAAGGCATTATGTGTTCAATGTTTCTTTTTTGTACTTCTAAATCTCGAATTTAAAACTAAAAAAACTTTTCAATTTACTTTCTCGTCTACATAGGCTACTTCAAATGCTTTTGCATCTTCCCATCTCTCGGAAGTACTCTACTTTTTTTTCTAGACGAACTTTGTCACTTCAACTTTTCGACTTATGGGTACGTTGCATTAGCAGATTATAAAAGGCTTTATAAAGACATTCCCTCACAATGTACTTTGACCTCTTAAGCAGTAAAACTTGAAGCACAAAATTCCTAACTTCTATGCAAATTGTTCTTATCTAAGTAGTTTTCAACTTCCTATTACAATCACCTTCGTCTGTACAGTCTACACCACCACCGCAACCATCAACATCACTACTTTGAATTATAAAACAACTGCATTTTGCCTTAACTTAACTTACGCTCAACTGAACCTAAAAAAGAATCCTTAAAAGGAGGAAAAATAGATTTGAAAAATTTAACAAGGAACACTATCTAAGGTACAAGGCTGAACATAGCTGGAACATAATCTCCCTGGTCATAGAGACATAAGCAAGCACACGGACACACACACACAAAATATCCTTGCAGCAACTTGGACGTTTTCTGGACTTCTAACGACTAATGAGAATTTTCTCCCTTTACTCCCTGGATTGTGACAGCAGTTGTTGCCACAAGAGGAGCTTTCACATTGACTTAAGTTAACCGACTTTTTTGTGTTTTGTTTAGAGACAGTGAGGCATAAACATATGGAAGACATTACGGTCTTTCCTTCCTTGCTTCCCTTATTCCTAAGGAACTGGTTCAATATCGAAGAAAAAAATTAAGGTTCTTGCAATGTAAGTTTAGTTTTCTTGTGCCACTATTTCTACGAAAAATAAAAAAAAACGGAAAAGAAAACATCTGTTTGGTGCATTTTTTAGCATTTTTTCCGCTGCTCAGTAGTGGTGGAAGTGCTATTTAAAAAGAAACAATCTTAGCACCACTAGTCACTTTGATGGATAAGGACTTTCTAAGCGATGTTTTTGACCAAATGGGATACAAAATTAAGGGAAAAAGAACCGACTATTTGTGTGCACAACCTCGCAAATTGTTGATGCTGAACAAAGTTGGAAATGCTCTACTTGCTGACCCTCTTTTTCAAGCATTTTTTTTTTACTCAAAACCTAAATAGATATCCGTATAGAAATCCAAGATAAATTTTTGAAGAGTCCTTTCGAGTTCCGCTTGTCGTGCTAATTTAACCCCATATTTCTGCTGGTTGGTCTTTCTCTCCTAGAAAATGACAGAAACATTGTTTCTTGTGCCTTTCATTGTTCTCACAGCACGTTTCAGCTGATGATGGCGGCTATTGTGGAAATATACATATACATATAACAGAGACCTATACCAGGATGCTTTTGGCGAAATCGAGGAAGGATCTCTGAACTTATTCAACTGCTTAACATCTCGCTATTTTCTGCTTGTGTTGAGTGCAATGGCAATGGATATCTGACATATTGGCCATGAGTTCCGATTGTTTCTATTAAATTCTCACAGAGAACATCTGGTTGTGAAGAAGAAGCGATTGTCATTGGAGTATATCTATATTAGATAGCGATACTATCATAATGCTGCTATTATTCTATGCTCGTTGTCTTTTTGTGAATAAGCGATTCAATGAGACTTTCTGAAACCATTATTCTATATACTAGTAGACATACATTTTGGCAATACAGTAAGGACTTAAATTTAGGAAGTTTATTTGTGTTAACTTTAGGTAAAAGATTGTTTTGAAGATACGGATAACTTTTTGAGGTGTTCGCTATCATAGAGTACAGTATACAATTTATGATGAGTTTTAATTTTAAGTGCTTAGCATTAAGTTAAAGAAAATTATGAATTTTATTCCATTTATGGAAAAAAATATGATAAAAGAAGTGGTTCTTCTAAAACTGTAAAATGTTACCGGCTCTTTTATACTTCGATATAGGTTTACCAAAATAGAGACAACATTCAAACACGACCTTACAATGAAAGAAGAAAAACATAATGTAGTTTTCTGTCAGTCTGTCTGTCAGTGTGTCTGTATGCATTGCTCTCTGCAGTCTAGGATTGAAAATAACGGTAGCTCCTATATAACCGCTAAGGAAAATCATATTTTTTTGCGAAAACGGCTCAAACGATTTTCATTAACAATTTTAAGAGCAGTTTAGTAGATATTTATTACCGGAGGAATCTTTCAAAGGGTCTTTGAATTACCAATATTTTTAAAACTAATCACCAAACTAGTACATTAAAAAAACTCCTAGAAACTGCATACCAAAATCTAAAAAAAAAAAAAAACTTTACAAAAAATCTAAAAATAAATAAACACCATTTTTCAAAATTGGTTTTACAATTTACGAAACACTTTTTTCAGAAATTTGTTGTTATTAATGATATGTGATGTGATATTTAAACTAGAAACCGTAAGGTGTTGGTATAAGTTCGAATCGTGCTATTCTTTTTGACTCTGAAGATAATTAGGCTCAAACGAGCAATAACAGGCGACCTTAAAAAATTTGATCTTATCGAGTAGAAAATAAAAATTGCTTTAAAAACCAAATTTTGTTATTGGCGTATTTGAAACAAAACAACAGTCTTAGGTTCTTGATATTTCGGTCCCGACAATAATTCAGTGCAATTCTTAAAAAACTTTTTTAATTTATAAGCCGTATGTTTGACAAAGGATTGCATATAATTCTGGTATTTGAGCATTTAAGTCAAATAACGTCCTAGAAGCTTATACAAAATTATATGTGGTTTTGAAAATAATTCCAATTCTAAAAAACGTTTCATTCTTTCATTTACAATACTTTTTAACAGTTACCCAATAAGTCATTTGAATTTCTTATCTTTTTCCATCGAATTATTGAAACTAAGTTTTAATTTTGAATTTCCCTTGAATCAATTATTTTTTAAACTTAAGGAAAACAAATTATTCATCCATCTAAAGCTTATGAATTAATCAACTATTTCGTTTTCAATATATGTATACTATAAAAATATATTTGTAGTCAAAAATTCAATTCATAGACATTCTTTAAAAAAAATGTTAAAAAAAAACTTTTATTATCTGAAATTCTCCACAAAATTGTTTTGCATTTTAATTTGATAAATATAAAACGTTCATTAAAATTTCATTTGAGAACACAAAAATACCTCCCCTACTTCCTTAAACGGTGTTGATTATTTTATAATACAAGTTATTGCCCTAAATTAACGCGAATATTATACTCCCATCGAAAATCGCACAACGGCTATAAGCTCTTTTATCAATTACGCAATCAATTTACGTATATGTAAATGAAAATGCGTTAGTCTTATCACACCCCTAGTAATACATATATAGCCAATGTACATTTTTAATACGACTAGTACAAACATTAGGTAGCTTGAAATCGTTTTTCTATTAGACTCACAGAACAGCTAGTTTGCTTTAGTTTCAATTGACATAATTAAAATGCAATTTTAAGCGCGAAACAGTGGAATTTTTATTTTTATTTTTAAGAAAAAAAAAATCATTAGATCGTAGAAAAAAAGTATAGAAAAAAAAACATCCTGACTAAGCGCAAACGTTATAAATTCCCGGAGATTTTCCTACACATCCGCCAAAAATAGCGTCATTATTAGGTCCATGGCACATATATAAGTCAGCTATTTTCCAATTTTTCCAATCGGTTTAAAAACGACACTTCTTTGGAACTGTATGATGAGCTTTTCCGCAAAAAACCCGATTGAAACTGATAGCTTATTATCTATGATAAACCTTATGTAAAAAGTAGTAGAGGTATCCATATCCATTCGTTTCTATTTTAAAAAAGGTAGAATAAGAAATGATTTCATTAAAACAGTCAACAAGTCGAAAAGATCTGAACTGTCGCAACACTGTAAATGAAATTTATTGTACCAGAGTAAGCTTCCGGTAGTAGGTAATACAAACGATATTACAATAATATGTGTGTTTTCACTCATAACTTTGAGTAAGAAATAAAAGAATAGGAAAACCCTAAGGCTGAATTTACACGGAGCAACTGGATACAAACTAAACCGGTTGGCAACTCGGGTTACACTCACATCTTTGAGTCAGAAGTAAAAGAATAGGAAAACCCTAAGGCCCAATGTACATGGAGCAACTGGATACAAACTAAACCGGTTGGCAACTCGGGTTACACACCAGTTGCGCACTCAGAAGTGACTCCACGCACGAGAAAACTCATCAGTTATCACGAATCCAAATCTCTAGTTCGTTCAGTCTTCAATGTCGTCATGGATACCGGGAGTGAAACCATCATGCTGTACTATTTTCTCAGGTAGATTCTATTAATCCAACCTCATAATAACTCCTCTGCACTAGCAGTGGAAATATTAACATCCATATTTAAGTCATAACATACCCGTCAATTTTACGACATTTTCGATTCTATCTACGCCTTCTCTATTTCATTTTTATTTGTATGGCCAGGAAGGCAACAATTATAATGTTTTTCCACCTGCCGCACCAGAACCAGGTTGTTTTGTTGTTCGCTCATTTGCGACAAACTAGAAACTTAAATCAGTAGGCAACCCGACATGAAAATCAACAGACGACTGGGTTACAGACTTTTTTTGTGAATCGCCAACGAGTTTTCAATCAGTAGCATCGCCAACTCGCATCGGTAATCAGTTTTTTTCGAGTTGCTCCGTGTGCATTGGGCCTGAAATCTAGGCGACCACCAACTAGGTTTCCCGCTTTCAAATCGGTTGCTTTTCGGTCAACTCAAGTTCGATTGTTGGCATAAAAAAGGTACCTAGTTTCTAATGTTATAACATAAAGTTACTATCTTAGTATTGACTTCCCTCAAGAAAATTCCTAAGGAAAACATAGGGCTTGAAAAAGCATTTTAAGCTTTTATATTGTTGCTGATTATTCCACTGTAGGTTATGTCCGTGTACGATCTGTATATATGTATATATATTAAGCAAACTTCGCTGTGGAAGCACATGCAAACACAAAGCTGCCGTTATCTCTTTCCCTGCCTTCCAATGCCATAACTGTACAGCAGTAGAAGCAAACACATAAGTTTGCAGTCGGTTTATTACATCATAATTAATTTTGTAATATACACACATCCTGGTCCCCACTCAGTTTTTCTCGATGGTTGGTGGGAAAAACTGCAACCAGTCTTTTTGCTGGGGATAGGTTCTATTCTATATACACTCATATCTACATATGTGTAGTTATATGTGCACATATAGGTAAATCTCTCCCTTCTTGTTTTCCACTTTAGTTGGCTTGAAAATGCGTTTAAAAGCGGTGGTTGTGGCGGCGCCTCGATTACTTCATAGTTTTGACGGGTGTTTTAACGCGATAATATGATAGAAAAGTACAAAAAGCAGAAGCAACAACATTCAGCGAGTCTGTGATATAACAGTCTATAAATGCCCCCAACCCCCAATTTCCGGTCCTTCCATGCCGGTGGTAACACATGTTTTAATAATTAATATGCGTTTAACCTATTTTGATACTGAGTCACGATACAACGTTAGTTATTCAGTATGTTTTGGGTAACTATATACGTACGGGAAAAGTGCAGGAGTCTATAGTTGCGAAATTAAGTTGAGTAAACAGGGCAGAAGTTGTGTTTAAATAAATTTGATGCTAATTTTGGTGTTTTTTAAGTAATTAGCTTTAATTTGATACTACTTAGCAAGCTCAAATAACTTTGTATTTTTGTGAAAAAAATTCAAACAACTTTTTATTTAATTTTATTTATTTAGAGTTCAACATCAACTCTCAACATTTTGTTTTAAGGTCTTAAGGGCAACAAGTTTAAATGCTTGCAAATAAAATTTATAAGAGGATTACAAAGCACTTTGGTTGTAAATATGCATTCCAGAGTGCTTAACTGAGGCTTATGAACAAAATGTAATTGTTGTTTCTCTATCGATAAGTACACTTTTCATTCATACAAGAATTGGATTCTTTTTAACCTGAAAATAACAGAAAGCTTAATGGATATAAGAATTGAAACATAATGTACAAAATAAAACTTTCAAGAATCTTGAAGGTTTCAATTTCTAAGTCGTTTTACTCGCAAAAATCAATTCCTGTGGTAGAGACTTAAATGTGAAATACTGCATTTCTGGAGATTTGTTTGATATACTTCTGTGTCTTAACTACAGCATGAATTTGAGAAATTTCGTAGACGGAAGAGTTACAGGATGTTCTATACTATTAAGAGGTGTAGAGATATAGGGAAATAGAGTTGTAAGGATATAGAGATATAGAGATACAGAGAATCAGTGATATAGAGATATAGAGACATAGAGATATAGAGATATAGAGACATAGAGATATAGAGATATAGAGACAGAGATATAGAGACGTAGAGATATAGAGATATAGAGACAGAGATAAAAAGACATAGAGATATAGATACATAGAGATATAGACACATAAATATATGTAGATATATAACTAGATAGATATATAGATATATAAAAATAGAGACATATAGAGATATAGAAATATAGAAATATATTCAGTTATAGAGGAATATCTCTTCGATCAGGAAAACGGTATTCACTATCTTAATAAAAATAATTTAAACAAAATGCTTAATGTAAAGTCCGCAGACGAAGTCGCGGGGGAAGCTACTAATAAATAAAATTATTTAAAAAAAGAAAAGGAGCTAATGGAACAAAACTAAAGGCCAACGTAAGTTTTCGTGTATACTCAGCATCACAGTTACGTTTATGTTTCACATATGTTTTTTTATTTTTTTATTTTTTTTAAATTGTTCCATTGTTTTCAAAAGTTGTAAATGTAGTTTAATATCTTTCTTTAATAGGAATATGCAAGTTGAAGAGATCCTTAATGTTAGATTGAAAAAACACTACCTGGTTCGTTTAAGATGATAAGTAATAAATTCTGCCCCCTTCAATTACTGAGACATTCTGCTCAATATTAAGAACATTAATGTCACGATACAGGAAAATCTTTGATGGTTGCATTATATTCAAATCAAAATTCAGACAGATGAGATATTTTGAAAAGCAACAAAAGCACAACAAATTTTTCATAGAAAATAAAATCGTTCATATTATTAACAAAAATAAAACTAAGCAATGTACTAAAACCAATTAGTTAATGAAGCGGCACAACAATATTAACTGGTTAAAAATTAAAAGATTTCATAATATCAAGTAACCACTCCAAACCTTTTTAGACGACATACCTATACGAAATATCATCTATAAGAGAAAACAAGGGATGAGAAATCTAGGTATCTATTGAGTCCGTAAGCTGTAAACACACCAAATCTACATATATTCATATTCATGTTCATATACATAATAATATTGCTCTTCCATTGGGACCATCAAAACAATAAAATTGAAATAAAAAGTCGCAGATGTTGGAAACAACAAAATGTATTTCAAAAATATAGGCATTTAATCATTTTCATAACAAAGCAAGAAAATAATTGCTTCTACTCAGTTTAAAAATAGTCCTGGCTGACAGCTTATACACAAAAAAATTCTACATACCAAGTTTGATAGGCGTGTACTTGATTTAAATGATGGTAATAGCTTACATCATTCTAACAATTTAATGGTTTACTTGATTTGCAAACAGAACCTGCCAATGTTCCTCACACACACATGTCTACGTATCATGTAGTATTATCAGGAAATGCGTGCCATAAAACACCCCATTAGTTACGTTTATAGCTTTTTTTTGTATTTGCTCTAATCTGCGCTTTTATCGTCACCTAAAGCTAATTTCCTAAATAATTCACATACATTCACTCATATTTATATTTCACAAATCATTGACTCAATCTTCTGACTCAAACCAACAAAACACGAATTCATTTTATTTACCCTCTAATTCACTCTTGGCTTGGCAGCCAAATTGTTTATTGGTGGAGGCAAACAAAAATGCGATGCAAAACAAATACCATTATCGGAACAAAATAACAATAAGGGAACAATTTCGTAACCAAATTTAAATGTTCTCCTCTAACTAGATAGGTACATAAACTTCCCTCTGAGGCCTACCTATATTATAAAAAAAAACTGTGCTTATTCTTCCGATGATTGGAATCTACACACTCCTACGCCCAGGATTCCTTCAATAGATCGAAATAAATCGTTTTAATATTGTTGCCTCCAATATTGTGGATGTAAATTTCGGAAGCGTCCTAGGTACTGTAGTGCCTATCATTTTTAGGAAGTGAAATAGGATGATTTCCATAAAAAGTATATATCTCAGTGGGTATCTGAGGTTCGCCATCATTCAGGAAGGGGGAAAAAATACGTTCAATTTGATACGAGTATTGTTTTGGAAATTAAATTCTGTTGAAAGTATTTTCGAAATTTCTAAAAAAAAACTCTATGGACGACGAGATGTTCCGTTTAACGTTTCCGGAGTAGAACTACGGAGTATAATTGATTTGCATTTCCATAAAATGACAAACGGAAAAAATGTTTTGATAAAAAGATGGTTTTGCACGTTGTACGTATCTATTTTCATTTTAATTCTATACAATTTTTAGTCCAAACAGGATGAGTGTTATGGGACATATGGGATATTTCGATAACACTATATCCCATTTGATATATGGAATAATTCAATTAGTCATTAAAAAACTGAACAGAAGTTATGGATATCCAACTATCCTAAAAACTTTATAATAAGAACAAAAAAGTATCTTTAAAATCAAAACGAACAATGAAAACAAAACAACAGTAAAAACTTTAAATTAAGTAAAAAAAAAAGCCGGAAATTATATCGATTGGTATTGGAAACTTATAAGAATCGCGTTCATTTGTTATCATTTGATTTTATTACTTCTAAGTCATCAAATGCCAACTTTTTTTTTAAATAAAACTTTTGTGTTAATTTTATATGAATTTCTCTAGAGGAAGTTGTTCTGAACTTTTTTAAAAACTTTTTTTTTTGAGCTATTTGAATAACAAAATCTGTATAGTTTTCGTTTTCTTTGTTACTATTAATGTCATGATTTAGCAGTTTTGAGAACGATACATTTTTATTAGCTTTGTGACGAGAATATTAAAAAATAATGTTAAACACAGGCAGGAAATATTATGTTCTTGTAAAGTAGAATATCCAAGCCATTTTAAGTTAATAGTTTGTGTGTAATAGTGGCTAGATTTGTGTCGCTGTACCGTCCGTGCAATTCCTCGCTTTGTCTTTTTCAATCACCGTTTATGCATACGTGATTGAAAACCATCTGAATTTTTTTGATCCACTTTTGACAAGGTATATGGCTCTTCACAATACAGCAGCACTAGGATTCTTAGGAACACTTTGATAGCCCGACGGAGGGCATTTTGGCTATCGATAAATAATTACTGTTTTTTTTTTACCGGGATTTGCTCTAATGAATATTTCCTCGGTCAATGTAGGACTTTCGTGATCAAAAACACTGATATGAGCATATCAAGTTGATGATAATTGACATTTTCTCAATCATCATTGATTTGTTTTTAAAAAGTAGTTTTCTTCTCTTTTCTTCACTGTTCGTAGATCCAGCGAGCAATTCTGTCCTTCTTCTGCATCGCCGCCTTATTCTTTTGCTATGAACTGATAACTGGATCAGAAAATGACTTGCCAATTTCTTGCGATTGTAACCATTCGATGTAAAATTGTTAAGAGTATTACTCCTTTTTGCCTTTTGATTTTGAGTAAGAAAATGATTACCTTATTTTCGACCTACGGCGCAGAAGAATTCTTTCTACTGGGTCTAATTCTTTTAACTGTAAAGGTGCAACACTGTAACAGTATCTTCAAAGTCACATAGTTAAAATATTCCTTATTATTACTACTTTTACATCGTTATTTATAGCAAAACAAGGTTCGTTAATAATACCAATATATTTATATATATTTTACAAATCTTTTCCATTATTCTTAGTTTTAACTTATCTTATACTTAAAAAAACCTTAATTAGTTTCTCAAGTGTAAAAACTTTAAAGTCCTTGAACTGTTTAAAGTGTGTACTCAACGAAAACGATGTTACACAAGAAAATTAAGTGTATGGCAAAGTCGCACGTACATACTCGCCTTATGTGCCTTAACACTTTTGATGCATGATTTTTAATTTTAGTTAAAAAAAAAGAGAGAGCATACCTAAAATCTTAAAAATGAATATTGTAAGACATTTTTTCATATACAGTTTATGCTAAGTACAGTAATTTTTAGTCTTGAAATTTACATTTCAAAAGTACCTGCTGAAGAAAATTTTATTATAAATTTAAAGGTAATCGTTTCAGCCGTTAAGGCCATTAAGCGTTAGACATGCTGATGGACAGATAGACAGACATTTTCAATTTACATTACCATAATCCCATGTTTTAATGTTAAATCGACATTTTTAATTTGAACGAATCCTATACTTGCCCAAATGAGTACAAATATCACAAGAAAATGACCTACATTTTTCATACTATTTGTTATTTAAAAAAAAAAAACATACAAACTGAAAATATAGAAATTCGATTTATATTCAACTCTCAGAAATTGCATTGCCTGATTGAGAGTCAACAAAAACGGTGCCGATTTGCCTAAATCCACACAAAAGATTCGAACGTTTTGCACGATTTTATTTTTCTATTTTCGATTCTGTGTAGTGACATTGTCCTGTGTGGAAGAGTGCCTTTTACCCAAGGATATCTTAATACCAACTAAGAAGCTGAGTCAAGCATCTAAAGCATTCAATTTTGTATTTTCCATTTTCTTGATCCAATTTGTAATTTGTTTGATAAAACGAGAAGAAATTTGCATCTAATGGCGAAGACGATATTTTATTGCAGTGAATTACTTAGAAATAATTTACTATACTTAGTGCAACTTGACGGCAGGGACTGTTTGCAATCCAGGTCGAGATTAGTTAGATTGACAAAAAAAGCATTTGGAATTGATGATTTCAGCTTGGCGTCATTGTCATTGATTAAGGCAATGAGATATTCCTGATAATTAAATTCTGTTTTTGAGTTAAATGTTTTGCTAAATTAATTAAATTTATTTACTCACTTTTGAAGAAAATACGTTGATGGAAATCCAATAAATTTTTTTTTTTTCACCAGTACCATTTGAACAAAATTGTAGTTTCCGACAGTTGCAACTTTTTAAATATTCAAGTTTAATGCGAGCATATATTCAATGCATCAATATATTTTTATAAAACAAAACTATCATCAACTAACTTTACAAATGTTCACAATTTTCAAATCAATATTGAAAAGAAGACACAATTGAGGTCCAACGTGACTGCACTGTGGCACATGAGAATATTTTCTCATTCTTAAAGATTTCTTAGATCTAATTTTAACCAACTGTCAGTAATTAAAATAGTAAGATGTTTATTTGCATCTATTCTTAATGCCGTACATTTTTACTTAACGTCAAATTGAATTAAAAAAAATAGCAGTTTCGTAAGACATAATAGATACGCAAACGGTTCTTTTATCAAATGCACTGAAACAATACTATACAGATGTCCTTTGTTTGAAAATGAATAATTTAAATTCATCCTAAATATCGATGACACTTTTTTTTTATAAAAGTCAATTACACAGGACTTAATTCATTAAATTAAGGAAAAAAGTGCCTTTAATTGTATTTAAAATCCGCCGAGGAAACGTGTGAAAATTATAAAGGACAGAAAATATAAAAGGCTGCATATATCACTTAACGAACTTCGACCTATTTTTAAATTGACATTGGAGAGTTTTTCTCGTATAAGCCGAAAGCATCGATATATTTTTTTAAGGCAGGTGAGAAAATGAAATATCGAAACAATGGAAAACCAAAACAAATATGACTCGAAGACTTTAAAATTATATTACTTTGGATTCAGTAAAGATTATTTTGAATTATTTATTTTATAGAAAAAAAGTTAAAAGCATTTATGATAGAAACATTCCTTCTTTATGTCTAATATATTTCCTACTACAACTCTAGTTAGATATTGGCAAATTAGGAAAAAAAAGAAAATATAATATAAAAAATACGTGCGCAACGCAAACATTGGTATTTATATATATACACATACATAAGAATAAAGTGTGAGTTTTTAATATCAAAATAACAGCTTTTTACAAGATGCATATGGAAGTATGTATACAATGTATAGTAATACAGTACCTACTTATAACAAGAACACAATTTTTTTTTAATTTTTGTCTGCCTGTTTGTCTTTCTCTCTATTTATTGCTGCTTAATTGTTGATGTTCTAGGCTTTAAGGAGTAACTTAGGCTTTTTAAATTATTCGCTAGGTGGGAATCGTTTTTTTAGAAAATTCGTATTTATAGACCGATTTTGGGGGCACTTTCACCGGCAGATATCTGACGTTTGAAGGAGTAACCAAGTTTATTTTAATCACCCCTTAGTGGCGATGGGGTCGAATTTTGAAAGTATCTAAAGCTATTTTGATTACCTGGTGGGGCCACGCCGCCGGGGTCGTTTTTATTTCGAAAATGTATGGCATATCCGAGCAACGCCATGTTAACAGTAGTTTATTTGGATTTTCACTGCGCAGTTCGACTTAATCAGAGTTGTGTTTTTGTATGTAAGTATTTTTAAATGGTAAGTGATTTTTGTGTCGTGTATTCAAATGTTCGTGGTTTAAGAAAGAATTTCTTTCACGTGTACGTCTACACTGTTTAACACAGGGCAGCTGTTTTGGCATTAAGTGAAACTCAGGTTGGAGTAAATACTGATTTATCAGAATTTGCTCTACATGGGTATAGCTTGGTGCCATTACTCTTTTCCCATCATGGTCTCGTGGTCTATGTTAGGAATGATATTGCTTGCCAGAGCCTTCCCCAATATGGGCAATGTTCCAACACGGACTTTAACTTCTTATAGCTCAAATTCACTGTCCGCAAGCATGTCATTAATTATTGTTTTATTTACAGGAGTCCAAATCTTGACAGTAATTCGACTTGTAACGAGTTTGATGCACTGTCTGATTCCGTCTCGAAAATTCTTTCCCTTTATCCTCGCACTTATTGCGGGCGATTTCAATGTACACAATTCCAACTGGCTCCACTATTCTGGTCAGACAACACCCGAAGGAAGGTATGTCGAGCTCTTTGCCGGGTTACATCACCTTACCCAACTGATCGATGTGCCAACGCGTATACCGGATGTTGCTGGGCAAGCCGCCCATACTCTTGACTTGTTTCTTACTTCTCACCCTGATAAATATACCATTAGTGTAACTTCTCCATTTGGCACTTCAGACCATTGTGTCATTTCAGCTAATTTCTCATCCTCCACCCATCCAGTTAAAGAAAAACTTCCCACCAGGACCGTTTGGCAATACGAGAAAGCCAACTGGGACGGCCTGAATATTTTTTTCCGAAACTTTAACTGGTCACTATGCTTCCTCGATAGTGACATTGATGCCAGTGCTGAAATGATCACAAATGTGCTTTTATTCCTAACAGAGTAAAAAGCATCAAACCTAAAGAAAAGTCTTGGTTTAATTCTGAGTGTAAAGAAGCTATCAGGCTCAAAGAAGTAAGTTTCCGTTCTTACAAAGCCAACCCTACAGAAGAAAATCGGAAAAAGCACCAACAAGCAAGAAACTCATGCAACTCCGTTATTGAAAGAACCAAATTTTTGCATGACCAAAAATTACGGCAAAAAATTCTGCAGTAAAAATTTTTGGTCATTTGTAAAAAATATTAAAAACTCCTCAACATCTTCGGTTCCAACGCTCATCGACAGTAACAAACCAATTGTTTACTCTTCAGAGAAGGCAAACTTGCTCGCCGCCCATTTCGCTGCTAGCTCCACGCTGCCGTATAGCAACGTTGCCCCTCCTGTACTTGAGAATGTACATTTTTCCATGGGACAGATTTTTTTCCGCACTTGTACAGTAGCAAGAGTTCTCAAAGATCTCGATATACACAAATCCGCTGGCCCGGATGGTATACCCCCGATTCTTCTGAAGAGTGTGTTCTTCCACACTGGCAAAGCCACTGCGTAAGTTTTTCCATCGCTCATACTCTTTTGGAATCTTTCCTAGAAGATGGAAAACAGCATTTGTCCAGCCTGTCCCTAAGAAAGGTGACCCATCCTCCCCCTCCTCCTACCGACCCATAGCACTGACATCCCTTTTTTCTAAGGTCATTGAAACACTGATTAACCGTCAGCTTAAGGAATATCTCGAAGATCGTAAGCTTCTCCATGACCGTCAGTACGGCTTCCGCAGCAACCGTTCCACTGGTGATCTGATGGCATATCTCACCGAACAGTGGAACAAATCTTTACATCGCTTTGGTGAAAGTAAGATTATTGCTTTTGATATCTCCAAGGCATTTGATAGAGTTTGGCATGAAGCTCTTTTATCGAAAATGTGTGCTTTTGGGATCGATGATACACTTGTTCGTTGGATTAGAAGCTATCTTCTGGACCGTTCAATACAAGTTGTATTGGACGGATTCAAGTCTGATTCGCACAAAATAAATGCTGGTGTGCCCCAGGGCTCTGTTCTGTCTCCGAATCTTGATTTTTATAAACGATCTTCTGTCTGTTACTTCTAATCCACTTAACTGTTTTGCTGACGCCTCTACCCTCAGCTTTTCATATTCGTTTGATAATTCACGTCCTTCGCCTTCGGACGTACAATTGCAGCGGTACCATATGTCAAGCTCATTAAAATCCGATTTATACAGCATTGTGTAATAGGAATCGTGTGGAGTTTAATGCTTCGAAAACTCAATGCTGTCTTCTGTCGTTAAAGCTAAACATACCCCCAATGCCATTGTCCATGAATGGCACTTACATCGAAGAAACCGAAAAGCTCTCAGTACTCGGTATGTGTGTCAACGATGACCTCCGTTGGAACGACCATATATTTGAGATCGCTAAGAATGCTGCAAAGTGCTTAGGTTTTCTGTATCGGTGTAAGAAGTGTTTTTCCCCATCTGATCTGGCTACAATTTATAAAGCGTTTATACGCCCTAAACTCGAGTATAACTCCCACCTCTGGGCAGGTGCTTCGCAAACATCGCTTCACCTGCTTGGTAGAATACAAAATCGAGCGTTAAGATTGATAGAAAATAGAACTGCCGCTGAAACAATTGCAACACTCCAACACCGACGCAATGTTTCATGTCTTTCCTTATTTTATCGTTTCTTTTACAAAAAATGTTCACTCGAAGTAGCCAGTTGCATTCCTCCCCTTAAAAGTTTCTCCCGTAATACTCGTCTCGCAAGGAATGCTCATCAGTTTACCCTTGAGCCCAATTTCGGACGTACCGTGAAATATAGGGATTCTTTTTTTAGCCGAACGACACGAATTTGGAATAGTTTACCCGGCGGGATTTTTCCTTGCCATTTTGATCTACAAACATTCAAAACCAATGTTAATCGGCACCTCCTATCTCTCCCCTTCCTATCTTGCAAATGCCCGCGTAGTGTGTTCTACATTAAAAGGGAAACACACAATCCCTTGTGCGCGCGTTAATTATAAAAAAAAAAACGCCATGTGGGTAAGCTAGTATTCAATAAATATGTTAGGTGAGATATTTTTAATGTCTGTTGAATGTTTTATTGAAAATTTAAACATTCTGGAATATGAAAAATAATTTGCTGATAATTGAGTTTCTATGTTTTATTAGGTTTTTACTTTCATTTTGAAAAGGACTGTTAGTTTGGAACGTTCAATTTGTTTTGTTGGTTAATGTCAATACAAAATATTGACATTCTACGCTTATTATAGTAAACTACCTCCTGTGTTCACCTTTATAACTGAAAGCTTAACAAAATGAAGATAGGAACTCCCATCTGAATCTTTAAATATTCATTGAAAATATGCTGTTATTCTTCTAGTCATTATTTAAATTTCATGATAGTAATTGAAAGTAAAAAACATTGTAATTTTTTCTTGAAGGTATTGCAATAGATCGCTCATACGTCCTACCATAAAACTCTTCAAAAAGGAAGCACATTCATTACTCAAATGACATCCTATTCTCTCAACATAATCGTGCTAACAATAAAAAGCAGAGAGCAAAATGAGCATATCATGACATTTTCATATAATAATGTGCAGCCCAACACAAATCGTTGATAGGTAACTGTAACCGTTAGAAGAAACTATAGGTGTAATAGTATTCGCTTACTAACTATAATTCCACATTTAGGCACACATAGGCAAGAGGGAAACACGGTAAGTGTAAGGTACAACTGTGGCAACGGCAATGGCGGATCACGCAGCATTATACTATTTTATCCTTTTGCAGAGTGCCTGCCGTGAGGAGACAGGACATAGCACATATGTACATAGGTGTAGGGATAAAGTCGCTTATCTTAATCCATGAAAATACATTCAACTTCATTGTCCGCTCGTTGCTCGGGTAATGTTCCACATGAAAGGTACTCTTATGTCTAATGGAGTGTAATTAGTATTGTGGTTTAATGGGAAGAATGGGAGAGCTTTTGTTGTCCAGCACCGGTGGCGGCACCAGCAGCGTCACAAAGTCAGTTTTCACATTGGAAAATAACTTTTGGAAAGAACATTAACCTGGGTGAATGTATGTCTAATGACTGGGATGACAGTTGTGGCTGCAAAGACTTTAAGTAGGGGCAATTCATAATTATAATTTAATATGAGAGTGTAGGTGGGTTCCTGTGATTTAAGTTAAAGCAACCAGATTTTAGATTTTTTCTGACATCGAATGTTGCATTTATATAATTATGTAATGGTTGACCTTTGGAAAATTTATATCTGTGGATTAAGGTGAGATTTAAAAATATCTTGGAGGTATAATGAGTATTGTCAAAGAGTGAGTTTTAATCATGAAAAATATTTCATCTAAATGTTGATACCTCTTCTTCTATTATAGTATTAGAAATAAAAGAAGAAATTATCTAAAGCAGGCGACACAAAACCTGGGTCTGCATATGAATGAAAATTAAGGGAAAACGAAGAACCATTGCGTCTGCGTGAACTGTTGTTCTAACAATTAGAGTAGGAGTAGGAGAGCATAAATTTCAAATAGTGCAATAGCGATCACTTAACCGTGTTTTAAAGGAAGGTCTTACAGATAATTGTTGGCCTAGTGTTCGAGGGAGGATGATTCCGAAAAAGATACAATCCTGAATTGTATGAAATCTACGTAGAAGAAGAAGAAGATATTGTAGAACAAATAAAGCTCGATAAATTCCGTTGGGCTAGGCACCTAGCCCGTATCAGCGGGGAGGAACGATAATAAATAAACAGCTAAAGAAATATCTTGAAAAAAGAAAGCTTCTAAATAATGTATATATATATATTTCAAAAGCATTTAAAAAAGTCTTGTATTAAGCGCTCTTATTGAAAAGGCTTGAATTCGGTATCGACAAATCCCTTCTCAGTGGAATCGAATCGTTGCGTTCTATACAATTTGTATTGGACGGCTCCAAATCTGAAACCTACAACATAAATGCTGCCCAAGGCTATGTTTTATTCTCCACTTTCTTTCATATTTTTACTTGCGATTATAGGTACTATGATGCAAGTTATGCATGCATAAACATGACGTTACGATGATAGAGAAACATATTTGAGTTATTGGCAAAATTCTGTCCGTCTGTCTGTATGGATGTATTTTGGACTGTAGCCAACCAATCGTCTTCAAATTTAAAACCTAAGGTTATTTTGACATTCTTCAGAGGGTTTTTTTCAATTTTCTTTTTAGCTCAAAAAATTACGGTACCTGTCATATAACCGTTATGCAACGCTTATTTTTCTCGAAAACGGTTTCAAGAATTTTTATAAAAAAATCGGTGTAGGTAAGGTGGTCTTAAAACGGTACCTCACATAGAACGGTTTTTTTTTCTTCGACTTTCTCGAAAACTGGTGATCCAAATACTATCAACATTGATATTCAAAAGGATGTAGGTAGCCTAAATAATTTCGCATTGATTTTTTTTTTTGAAAACTTTTTTTTGTATTTTTCATAATTAAATTTTTTTTTTTTTTGAAAAATTAATATTTTAAAAACCGGTAGGTGATTTTTTTTATTTTGTTTTTAAAGGTATGTCATTTTTGGGCTTAAATTTGTATTCTTGAATTATGTTTTAAATTTAAAAAAAAGTGGTTAGCAAAAAACTGTTTTAAAAACCATTCCTACGATTTTGAAAAAAATCACACTTTTTTACATTTCTTAATGGAATAAAATGGCGTTTAAGTTATTTCACTCAGTACTCTATTTGAACAATCAAAAGTCACAAAAATTGAATAAATGCTGATGTTCACTTTAATTTTCTTAAATTTTATTCTCCAATATGTGACCGCACATATGAGCAAGTACGTGCGATACATTCTTGTAATTTATTTGTAAATAATCTCTTGTCTTAATATTCTAATTCAATTTATTGTTTAGCTGATGAAAATACCCTTAGATTCTCATATTCGTACCCAGTTTCACATCCTTACTCTTGGAATGTAAAAGTGCATGGAAAAATATTATGAGCTCATTTAATTCAGATTTATAATGCTGTCTAAAAATCACGTAGAATATAATACTTCTACGGTCAGTGCTCCAGTGGAATTGCCAGCTGCAATCCTTCTCTTAAAATGGGTAACAGTAATATCACTTTACCATTGATCCCAATTTCAGTCGTACATTTAGGAAAATAGCTTCGTTATTAAGCCGTACAACACGAATCTGATATTTTCTATCCAGCTCTGTTTGCGATTCACAAAAGCCAGTAACTCTAGTTGTAAACCGGTTTAGCCAATTGCTCCGTGTGTATTGGGTCTGACTTCTTTTTGAATCATCTATATACATACCTACATACAAACAAAGTTGAAGTAAATTCAATATTACTTGCAACTTCTTATCCCCATTGATATCACCACAACACTCGATATAATGTCTAAAAGTGCTTTCAATGCTGATGCCAAACACGATAAGTGTAAAACAATTTAAAGAGATATTTTCGTTGAAATTGCAATAAATTTCCATGAAAAATTTGATCTTTCCGGCATCAATTCCTCCACACATAACAAATAATGAATTTTCTGCCACCCGATAAAATTAAATAACCACTCTTTGGGTTATTTGCATCTATGCATGCATGCAAATCGGTACTTCTTCTTCAGTTGCATTTCGCAGCCAATTACTCCCTCTGCATGTGAGATTTGAAAGATTTATTAAACTACACAACACAACAGGATACTAAAGCATTCAATCGCAATAAGAGATAGTATACCCCTGCATATGTATATATTTGTTGTAACGGTCTTACCTAACAAAAGCTTAGATTTCTACTATCCCTCTTTTTTTCAATCCAAAGAAAGCAGAGTATCCCATATCATTCTTTCATCACATGCACACCCCCGGGTAATTAATTAACCGTTACGCGCGGTCTGCACCAGGACTCTATTGAAACAACATTTGAACAAAACTTTTACCAATTGTTGTGGCCTGGGTACAGCGTGTTTTACGACTTTCGAATAATTGCCATGAATTCCCTTATCAACCCGTAAGCAATTCTTTCAAGGAAGTGACCATTATTTCACCTTCATCCGTATCCTTACACCTTAGCTCATGTCCATGAAAAAAGATAGCTGCATGTCCAATAAGACTTAAATGAATGTGCAGCAAGGATAATGATGATAAAAAGAATACAACGCTTCCTTTTGGGAATCTATGAAAAAGGGAAACCTTTCTCGTAAGTAAACTAAATAAGCTTTTAAGTAAAATACATTAAAGATAGAATAACCAAGAAAAAAAAACTAACAAGAAGTGAAAATTAATTTTGAATACGAAACAGGAAAGAGGTCCTTGGGAATGGCTGAGCAAGAGGTTTAGCTCCTACTATCGAGCTTAGTTAGTTCAAACGAAAACTGCTTGTAAAAATTTGGATCCTTCTTGAAAAGCTACGAGAACAAAAGAATTAAAAAAAGGTGCTCCTCTGTGAAATTGATAGTTAGTTACAGAAAACAAGCAAAGGGTTCCCTTTGTTTGAAGTACGATACTACATTTTAATACTTTATATACATAAATCGCACTGAGTCGTTCTTATCCAGCGTGTTTCTCTTTTAGAAAGGATAAAAGCGTTTTGCATTTACATATAGAAAACTGCATGTGCAATTGTATACACATGCATGAATTCAATACAACAATACGTGCGAGAAACACACAACAAAAATAATTACAAATGCAAATTACGGGGTTGAGTTAATGTTAAGTAAATCTTTAATTAAATGGTAAAAACAAAGTTTATTTTTTTAGGGAGTTTTTAAAAGTGAAATAACGATGACAGGTGGTGTGAAGAGAGAAAAATATTTCACGAATGTTCAGAACAAGCAAAAGACGCCCTTAAATTGTATGAGATGAACATTTAATTCTTAACTACGAAGTAAATTTATGTTATTTGGAATTCAATTGCGTATTCTGTCTGAATAATGAATTAAATAACTTTATTTTCGAAAGAAAAAAAAAGAAGAAAAATCGAATGTTAATAGGTTGAAAAAATCATCTATTCTTATGTAACTCACAGTGTGATGACTAATTTGTTCAATAAAAAAAGTTTTGAGTGTTCCAAATGCAGGTGTTAAAGTTGACTAAGATTGTGGAACAATATCAAGGTAATTTTTATTTCATTGGAAAGCTCTACGAATGACATAATGCAATCAGATATGACATGAAATCACGCCTCGACAGGTTGTAATATTATGTCTTTCCGGCGCATAAATTAGGTAATTTGCAGATTATTAAACAAGTATTGGTTTACATCCCATCTGCTTCATATGATAATTATGGCCTCAAATGACTCTTGGAGAATATCCAGGAATATCGTTCAACTTGTGAGGAAAGACATAGTTTACTATCGTTCAATAGCGTCCACCGGGCCGTAGTATAACACAAAGGTTTTCTTTGAAATCATTTTTCTGATTCAACTCAGAGAAGCCACGACTTGACTTTGCAAAACAAATGCTGTACACATTTTAATTTTGAATTTACTAGACGAGTTGCGTCATCATGAATTAATTTCTTAACAAAAATTTATTTTTCAAATTCGCAGAGAATTTCTATTCATCATCACAATCATCGGCGCAAACAAGCGGGAACTGGTCTCGGCCTCAATCAACAACTTCTTTCATACATCCCGGTTGCTGGCTAGCAACATCCATCAGTTTGACTTTTAAGGGCTATAACAGGTTCTGTTGGCTCTAAGCAGCCGATAGCCTATTTCTGCCTCCATAGTATTACAGGCTTCTTCTTTTGGCACAATATAGTTAGTTAGAGAATTCCACTACTTCAAATACATGCTCCACTACCCTAATTGTTGGGCCAACACTTCTCACAGACGCAGCCACAATGGCGATTTGGATAAAGGAGTCCTGTACAGCCTGTTGACCTCTGCTGATAATGTCGCTGTCGTCTGCGTAAGCCAATATCTGGCTGGACTTAGTGATGATTTTATTCACAAATTTAATCGTAAATGTTATAACCAAGCTTGTGATCAGATTCACGGATTAATTTTTTCCTGTTTTTTATTATCTGTGAAGTTTTTCCTCTATTCTTCTGAGCTCTTTATTTACATCTGCGCGTGCTGGCTTTCTATGAGACAGCTGTATTGCTTGATATCCACCATTCTCACGTTTAGACGCTAGTTTGCCTTCTTGATGATGAATCCCACCGATCTTTATGACTACTGCCTAAGACCTTGTCACTAGTACTAATGACTTTATTGGCGCAGCTTCATATCGCTTCCAGACCTTAACATCGGTAACTTGAGAAGATTTGCAGTAAGATTGTGCACTTATGCATCAGCCTCACCATAGATTGACCGCAATGTGTTCATAATCGCATCTGCCTCCGTCTAGTGACGCAACCGATCGTTCAAAAGATTATGAGCTTCACCAACCAACGCTTTTCTAAGACAAGCGACGTTTTCTCTTCTGTTGCAGTGGTCGACTTGTACACTGACTGAAAATAGGGCCACTCCTTTGTGTTCGTGACCCAAAAACGACGGCAAATCTTGCTCTTAATTGCGAGTTAGAATCGTTAACAAGTTTGTCATATCCGATTGCTGGTTTAAACTTGTATCGGAACTCCATTATCCAAGATCATTTTCAGCCGACGAATTTCCCAAATTTGCTTGTGCTTGCAACAATTTATCGTTGGCGAGTTTTGTCAACCCAACATTCCTCGGATTGTCAAGAACAGGAGGGGGTTTAGTTGCTGTAATAAAATATGATTTAAGTACATCCATTTTAGCTTTGAGTACCTCAATTTCGTGGTCTTTCTGATCGCCAGTTGACTGAGCAAATTTGGCTGCTTCAATCATAACATCAGACCATCAGATAAATTGCCGGAGTCTTTATCTTGGTAGCAACTACTTTGCTATATCCTTCTTTTTTTTCTTGTTAATGGCAACTTCATTGCAATACTTTTTGCAACAAAACGAAGGAGTTGCAGTGTCGTTTTAGGAAGGTTCAAATTTAAAGTATTTGTAGTGCCACCAATAGGCACATGTCTCGCACGAAACCATTTCTTCATTGTCCGACAAATTGCAACCGCGGTCGCGCAACTATATTATTCAATGAATTACTGGAACAATATTATAACTTTGAAGAAATCACTTCCATAAAATAAATTAATGGTACTTCGCGAACTTCAAAAATCCAATATAAAACACAGATAAAATCTGCAAATATTAAATTGATTACAATGATTTTATTTTATGGGTTTTATTTTATAAAAATAGGGCTGGCAACGTCGTGAGTATTTGATTCTTTTATTTTTCCAATAAAAATGTAAAAACTGCAACTACATATTAATGTGCGCCAAAATACCAAAAATGGTCGTGAAAAATGCGCTTTCTTATATGTATATCATAGATTATTCTTCACCTCATTGACAGAAGAAAGTCAAATACTCACGACGTTGCCAGCTTGACAATCCGTTAGGTTATTTTATAAAAAAAGAATTTTTACAAAGTGCTTATGGCTCGATGACATCAAGGAAATTTGAAACAAAAGGATTACAGCTCGATGTGTTGAACACAACCAAAAACCAGGTCTAACCATTTCATAAAATAGTTTTAAACAACGTTTTGCGATGATTCAATCCGCTCGTTTCACAAGAGAAATCTACCTGATTTAAAAGAAAATGTAAAATCGATAGATATATAAAAAGTTCTTTCAAAATAAAATTCATCCTTCCTGCTCAACATCATTTGACACCATCACCATCAGGCACTCCTTCACCTCACACAAGCACACACTCTCACGAAATAGTCTAAGCCGTAAAAAACATAAATCTTATGCCTCCAAATGATTATCCAGTTCTAGGACTAAACTCTGTGCACATCCACCATCTACTTACCCCGAAGTTAACGCAAAAACCCAACTGCTCCAACCACACAGACATGCAATTTATATATGCGGTTCTTATAACTTGGCATATACGGAGATTATCCCGACCGCGATTCGCCGTACAGAAAAGAACCTCATTATAAATTTAACAGTCACAGACAAAAATATCCTTGTATCTTCTATCCGCAGATGGTGATACCCCTTTGATTGATGGGTGCAGGGTTTATAGAGGTTAAACTTTTAGCGAAATTGGAACCCAAAATGTACATTTAAATCTCATCGTTCAGGTTAAAGTCTCGATGGCATGGCGGCGCAGCATGTTCGTCCTTTTAGTAGATCCTAGTCCAAGATGCTTTTTTATGTTTTCCCCTAATTTTTGTAAATTTTTCCTTTGCTCTGATTTTCCTAATCGGATTTTGTCGTTTAAATTTCTTTTCGTGCAGCGTGCTTAACGCCTGAAAAACCATCTGTTTCGTCCTTTGGGGTATAATGAGTGGGAAAAATCTCATAAGAAGAAAAAAGAGAAATGACATGACACAACCACAAGTTGGCAATAAAAGACGTGGCATAATAGAGCGGGAAAATATCTTAATGTCCTACATAATGGAGCTTTTGCATGTCATTAATGCGAACTCTTTTTCATCGCCAAGGAGTATTGCAGTCTTAATTTTATGTTCAAGTTTCTTTTATTTGTGCAGTTTTTTGCTGCTTCGTCCTTTTATTTGAATCAGTTGAGCAAGAAGCAAAACTGAATGGAAAATAAAACGATTTGTTGTCGGGTTAAAGAATTGTTCCTTTTTCTTATCTTTCCTTTATCTTTGGCTTTGACATTATTGTTGTGGTGTCCTTTGGTAAAATGAAGCAAGATCCAAACAAACAGAAGAAATAGTTGCGCTTATGTGGCGCAATGATTGCGGTATATTGTGGAGAACAGAGACAAAAACTATTAGGAGCAAAAGGGATGAACAAAAAAAAAAAACTTCCTTTATAACTCGTCCTTGGGCCATCTTCTTTCATTTGACAAGCAAAAGCGATTCTGTCTGAGTGTATTTAGGTTCCACCATTTTGCACTTCAGAAACTTTTCATTCGTCCTGCCTTAGGACTTACATCCCTTCTGGCTATTTTCCAGGAAAGCAAGCCAAGGAGCGACCCAAATTTGCTTGACGGGAAAGTGCGAAACACCTACCCAGCTGAAATAAAAGTTACATTTTGAAAGGAATTTGTACCGGCATTTGGCAATAGTTTATAACAGGTAACTTTCATTTTGACGATAACTTGTTAGCTTTCAAAGACTTATCATGGTGTCTTTATTTTTCTTAAGCTTTGTCAGTAGAATTCAGTGCATTATTTTCTTATATTTTAAATTAAATCTAGTCTAACTTGATTAAATGTATTATGTATGATGTTAGTAAAACTTTTGGAACTTTTATATTTTTTTAAGGTTTTAAATAATTTGAAAGGCTTTATTGGATTATTTATTTAACAGCTAAGGACAGAATGCAATCTTTAAATAAAATTCAAAAATGAATAACTGTTATTTGATTTTAGAGTACCGAAAAGAACGAAATTGAATTTTCTTATATTATTAAATTAAATTATAAAAAACACAGAAAATTTGACTTGCGGATTGATGAAGTAAGATGGATCAGAGGGTACCAGCATCCATCGTTTTTATTTTCTTTATTGGCAAACTCATCTTTGTTTACCGACTGCTACGCTCGCCTCTTCATGGTGAACTTTGGAAAAAAATCTCTGTGGGTGGTTTTTGGGTCAGCAAACGAGAGAGGCGGAATGAGTAATAATAAGAATAATAATAATTCAGTGGTAGTACAGTTCTAGTCAGGCTAAAATTTTAATTGAACATCCTATATAGGCTAAAATATGAAATGTTCAAAGCTCAGGCTTAAAAGAAGTTGTTTGTCAGACTTCTCGTTCTTGGAATTATATTAAGACCCTAGTATTCGTGCTGAATCTAGTTCCATGAGAGTAACTTCTCGAACAAGTAAAGGAATGTTTATTTTAGGAGCAACTATAGGCTTCAGAAATAAACTCTTTAACTGATGATCAACTCTGAAAACGAAATAAGGGTAATAAACTTCGAGTTTGGATGTGGAATGTTATTTTAAAGCAAGCATAACCGGCAAGCCGCAACCAAGAACTGTGAAGAGATGGGCCGGCAAAAAAAAAAAAAGATGAAATAATTAATAATACTACGGGTTGTTGCCGTAAAATACGGAAAGAGTGTTTTGATGTGAATTTGTAGTGTAAGCAGACATAGGCTAGAGGTACTATGTACTGCTAGACAATCACAAGACCTTTCACTTTGGTTAGAATGGAAAGTGCACCAAAAATGCATTTGTGGTGCATTAACTTTGCAGATTTTTCGAAAAGTTCATCCTCTCCAAGAGTATTCCCTAAAACGCTTAAAACCTTCGATGAATCGTTTTTTTTAAATTATATTTAAAAGGATATTTCCAGCCATATGGATTTTGCATTTAGTAATTTTTGATAAGGTCTTTTTTTATTTTCAGTATTTCTTAGTAAAAAAATGAGCACGACTGGGTCGCACGTACTTGCTCTTGTGTGCCTAATTACAGTTTGACCTTATAAAACCTATCAAAACCACAATACTTAACGGTTTTTAGTAAAAATGAAGTCTTAAATAACAAAGAATTTATGAAAAAAGTATTTCGCAAATTGTAGGACGGATTTTGATAAAATCCTGTTTTTTATTTTTAGTTTTTTGAAAAAAAATTTATTTTTAATTTTGGTATGCAGTTTTTAGAGTTTATTAATATACATGCGAATATAAAATTTGAAATATTTATTTTTGATTAGTTTTAAAAATGTTGATTTTTCAAAAAAAAAATTCAAAAATTAATTTTAATTTTACTAATAAAAAGATATTCAAAATTTTGATATGCAGAATTGATTTAGCTATTTAAATCTTTTCAAATATAACATTTGACAGAAATCCATAGAGCCGTTGCCAAGAACGCAAAAATAAAAAAAATGTTATATGAAAGGTCCCGTCTTTTCCTGTATATGTGGCTCTGATCATATGATAGCCATTACCAACAAAAAAATTCTCAAAAATGGTCATCGAATCCAACGATTTCAAGAAAAATAAGCCTTTCCTAAACGGTCGTATGGGATGTACCGTTGTTTTTAGCCCTAAAAATAAAAGGAATGCCAAGAGATACACACATACCAAATTTGAAGGCAATCGCTTAACCCGTTTAGGCTGCAGATCCATATACACCCGGACAGACAGACAGACAGACGGACATTTTAGCCAATGACTTTTTTAGGCTTCCCTATGATCGTAATGTCATGTTTGATTGTTTCTCATATTTTATTATATTACGAATCCTAAACTTGCCTTACAGTCCCTATAATCGTAAGTAAAAAAGACAAATTTTAAAATAGCTTTGTAAAAAAATTACTTTTTGTTGCTTAACTTATTTATACATATCTTTTCGTAAGCCAATATAACGTTTGGGGTTTCGAATATCACACTTATTTACATTTTTTATGGGCAATTTTAGTTTTTGTTTTTTTGTTTGTTTTTTTTAACAATCAATTCCCAAAAATTAAAAGCTCCTTATACAGTAGAAATGAAAGCGGGTACCACTATTTTGGTAGTAGGTTGTTGGTACAATAGTATTTTTGGTACTAGATTCTTAGTACTTAGTACTAGAATTTAATACTATTGTATTTTATTAATTGAATTTAAAACGACCTTATCAAATTCTTCTATCACTTTATTCATTGGTTTAATTTTTGATAAATAAAAAAATATTAATTCCATAAAAATAAATAAAAGCAAAGCTACGACTATGTATGAGAAAAAATTATGATATCTCACAGAAGGCAGTAAATTTGCTTATTATAATTAATATCGCAAATATATTATTTATTTTTTGCAACTGAAACTTTCAAATACATCATTAAATAAACACAAATATTGACACAAAATATATCAAAAACAATAATTTTAATTTTTTACCTACAACCATCCAATTATAAAAAAAATGTTATATGTACATACAATCAATTCTCTTTTTCAAAATACCCACAAAATAAACAAACAAACAACATAGTTAAATCATAAACAACATCATCTGTCTCAACACATTATTTAAATTTATTTCTATAAATTCAAAAATCAATCAATCCACATTCTCGTCACATCGCATCTCTCAATTCAATAAATTCAAAATCACTACATAAATATTCATCAAATATTTTCCACCCAACAAATGAATCAGAAAAAAAGAAAATAACTAGAATACAAAATTCAATATACATAATTTTGCACGCAACTCTTCCTTATAACAGAGATTTACAAGCTAGGACAATCTTTTATTCATAAATTCAACACAACTACGCATCAACACGAGGACGAGTTGTGTGATGTTTCTTTTTGTATGTCAATTTTCGTTCAAAGCATTCCATCAAAAGCTTCACGGTACAGCGATGTCCTGCGGCTTCCTAAGTGTTGCAACCGCAGCCCTTAGGCTTAATGGAAAACTTCTTCTTCTCTTTGACAGGATTTTTATCTTTTTTCGTTTTGTGTTATTGTAGTTGTCAGAAGCTGAGTTGTACGGTGTGTAAAAGGGTGAAAAGTTCAAATGCTTGTTAATGTTCACGCAGGACTTTAAGCTTCCTTCTTAAGAGTCGTTTTTGTTAAAAGCCACATGAGTTGTAAAATATGTATTTTGGAGGGAAAATCCAAATATTTATTTTATTCTTATAAAATCTTCAAAAATTGTTACAAAAAAGGGTTATGACATGTAAGTTGAAAAAAATAAAGTAAAGTAAGAAAAGCTCCATAGGTCCACAGTATTTAAGTATTGTCTTCTCTAATAAGGATTGCATGGAAACATTGTTTGATTTTAATTAAATTTTCTAGCATCAGCATACGCATGGCCTTCCTAACACATTTTTTTTGACCTAAATAGTAGCCACAAAAGTCCCTTTAATTCAACATGCTTTTACTCTACCTTGGTTATGAAAGAGAATTCATTCCACAGAGCGAGTCATTAAGAGAGAATCTTCATTACTAGTGCAGGTGCTTCTGTACTGTATCTGTAGTGCTGGAAAGCTTTTTTTATTAAAATCTTCATGGAAACCTAAAATCTTCAAATATTTTCTCTTTCATGCAAACAGTATTACTTGAAAAATCCTACAGCAAGGGTGCTCATGTTAGAAATACTTGTAGGCAAATTCAACATTTTTTTTTCGTGTGAAAGCGACTCGTTCAAGAACGAAAAGGTTGCGTGTGTAAATCTTAATTTAAATTTGAAGCACCGAATTCTCGAAGTATTGTGTTAGGTTATTGCTTATAATTTACGGGGTTGAAAAGATGAAGGCAAATATGTTGCCGACAAGTAATAAGTTCTTTCAAGTATTCGAAGGGTGAAATATATAAGATCCTTGAAAAAAAGTAATAAGAAATGATCTGAAAAAATATTTTTGAAATGTATATTGAAATGTTGTAGGTGGACCCCTAAAAAATAGTATTTATGTGTCGGGTAGACGGTGTCAAGTGTATTCACGTGGCGTGCATTTAAATTGAAATATTTTGGAGTGTTTTGTGATTTTGTATAGGAATTTCAATACGTTTAGTATTGATTTTTCCTATGCATAATATTTGTCCTATCTAAGGATACTTGGGCTAATTATTGAAAATTACAAAAGAGTAATATATAAAAGTGCCGGCAAATTTATTGGAACTATAGCGATATTTGTATTATGGTTACGCAATGAAAACCCAAGTAAATACATTTACTTAAAACATTGCAAAAAATAGTGGATTACTAAACCCGATTATGTTCTACTATTTTGTATGTAATAAAAAAAAACTTAAGAAAGAACGTATACGCCCGAGTTACCAAAAGAAATTCGTCGTGAAAAAAAATATAAAAAATATTAAAAATATTATTATTATTAGACTGTGAATCAATTATTATTACGAGCTGATCACCAAAGAATAAGCATATTAAAAAAGTGCGTATACGCCACAGTGAAGAAAACTTTTGTAGGTTTATGGGCAAAAGTTAAGATAAGCCCTTCTTTCAAGCTGGGTTTTAAATTTCAAAATATGTCTGGAAAAAAGTGCGTTCACGCCCGAGTTGCCATAAATAAACTACTACAGGTTTAACAACATTGTCCCTCTAAGCAGTGGTAGCACTTGAATCAACAATTTGTTTGTATTGGGACAAAAACATTTGAAAAAATACTTCTTTTAAGGAATACATATTTAACACATACATTTACATAAGTAACAACTTTTTTTTAAAATAGAATAATAAAATACCCACCAGCTGGAACTAGAATTAAAGGATACAACAAAAACACTCACAAAACATAAAAAAACTCGCATAAACCCAAAAAAAATTGACAGACCCAACAAATATATAGCCATAAAGTTATTTTAGTAATGTTTGCGGTAACATTAACAACATAGTTATCATAGCCAACTACATTTGACTCATTTGTCAAACCCATCAAACCATGAAAACGCTTGTATGAAAAAACAAAAAAATCAACTTAACTACTTTCTTGTTACTAAATTCCCTTAAATTTTCACGCCTAGACACCAAGCCATATTACAAATTTTACTGCGTCTGCAATAGATAAATTTCAGTGGGCAAACAAAAAGATGTAAAAACCATTACAATGTCCGCAGTGGAACTCATAATACGAGTATTCCGGCAAAGTTTTAACGAGCCATGAAAAATATGTGTGCTGCTCTCATCTCATGCACAAACCAAAATCAAATCGTCCTTTCAAGGATTCTCTTCTCTATGAATACGTAGAAAGTATCTTTTATTTTCTATTTTTACATTTTGTATCTTCCTTCATGTTGTTAAAAATAAAATAAAATTCTATCAAAAAAAATGTAATAATAAAAAAAAAACTGCAAAATTTACAAAGCAACATGTCATAAAATTGTCATCTCTGTGATCGCTGAGGAGCAACACGAAAAGGATATTAAATTTAATTAGTGTTATAAAAAAAATACTCCTACATAGAGAAAATAATTGAAAACAGAAGTAAAAAATGCTGATGGAATACCTGCGTCGTTTCGGATTACTTTTACTCACCCACCTGCTGTTGTTGATGCTTCTAGGTAAGTTATAACTCAGTTGCTCTGCTGTGTTAAATTTGGGGGGGGGGGGGTGGCCATAAAGAACCATACTAATCAATAAGTACCAACGTTATTTTTATGGCGTATTTTTTAATGAACTTAAATGCTGAGTAGGTAGACTTTGGTATTTTTCTCATTTATCGCGGTGAAAGAATTTCGCAAGAAAGGTAATAATAAATATATAAAGTCTTATACAATGCATGTATACATTTATAAAGTTAATGAAGATAATACAGCTTAAGGACTTAGAGGTAATCTTTTTGGTGTAGGAAGCAGTAAAGAGTGAGTTTGGTTGAAACTTTGATGATTTGATTTATTTTTTCCAATACGAATAAAAACACATTAAAGTTGGGATGAATTATTTTTTAACTTTACTTTTAACATTAGAGCTAATAGCAAAATGTCGAATGAGACTTTTTTTTTGTGCCGTTCTCAGAACACAAAAAATTCGTCATTTTTGATTTCTTTTTTCCTAAGCTTAATTCACAATGGAAAAAATAGTAACGGTGGCCATCTTATTCATGAAAGCTAAAAAATTCTTATTTCAAGTAATTGGCACTTATTGAAAAACAGTTTGAAATTTTTCTGTAATTAAAATGTATAAAAAATAAATATTAATTGCGTTTAAATTTAAAAAACTTGCGCTGTGTTAGATCGACATGAACATTTTAAGAAAATAAGGTTTGTTGATGACCGCATTCGCTGCAGGGAGATTTTGATAGCTTTTGTATTTCTTGAGACAAAGTGGAATTTTTCGACTATGAATAATAAGTGCATTTGATTATTGTGTTTCGCAGCAAAAACTCTTGCGTCTTCAGTTCTAAGCAATTTGCGATCTGCTTTAGCTCCAAGCAAATAGAATATAGAAAAAGCCATACACAAAAGCACTTTTGATATACAAGCCAAAACATGGGGCTCTATGCCAAGGATCTTACGGTGGATGTACATAATGCGATGGTGAGACCGATCCTAAACTATAGAGTGGTGGCCTGTTACAAAATAACAGACCTAATAACCACCAAAATAGCGTACAGAGACTTGCGTGTTTATGCATAACAGCAGCTATGAAGAGCTGTCCATGCATTAGAAGTCTACCTAAATCTGACACCTCTGCACTTATTCATAGAAAGCACGGCAAAAGCAACATTTGCAAGCGAACATATAGTATTCTAAGCCCAAGCGAAAGAAAAAGGTTGTCCGAGGAGTTGACATTCATTGACATCCCTTGGGAAAGCATGACCAAAGAGTTCAATTTTGTTAAACTATTTAACATTAAACTGAGGAACAAAAAGGAATGGCAAAGTGAGGAAAACACTCACGTATTTAAAATTTGGCGCAGATAGTTCAAAAATAGCGGAAGGCACAGGAGCAGGTGTAATTAAGCCAAGAACTATACTAACCCTACCCATGGGGTATCTGTCTAGCATATTCCAGGTGGAAGTCTATGCGATATGCAAGTCCTCTGAAATGAACATAGATAGAAATAACACAAACAAGCACATTGCAATTATGACAGACCCTTAGGTCCTAGACAATCATTTCAAACTTGTCAGCATATGCTTAGATAAGCTGTTGTTAATTTGCAAGAATGGAAGGGACCTACAATTTACCACCGAGTCCGAACGGCTAGATGAGATGCACTTTTTCGAGACAAATTTTACTCTTGGAGGTTTTGTCAGTTCCTCGAAAGAGGCAGTACCCCAGAAAAAAAGGTGGCTATGAGCTGGATTTGAACCCAGGCTTATTCGCTTAGCAGTCCGACACACTAACCACAAAGCAACGGGGCACCAGGACATGTAGGATTAAAAGGAAATTAACAGGCTGATGAACTAGCAAAACTAGGAGCGAGATCACCTACGAGTACATAGACTTGATCAATTTGAGCAGATACAGGAGCGTAACGAACAGGAAGAATCTCCAGATCACATTCTTGGAGACTGCGAAGCTCTCATACATCAAAGAAAAAAACTCCTGGAATCATATTACATAGAAGAAAAGTAGTTAAACTCCTTTAAAGTAGCCCAGATCCTTAGTTTCATTAATTTGTCCGAAATATTATAAATTAGGACTAGCACATATTTAAGCAAGGGGCACGATGGATCTCTAAGGTCAAATGGGATTACAAAAACCCCAACTTTATTCATTAATTAATAGCTCTAACGTACACATAACTTTATTGTGAATAAAGCAAGCCATATGCTTGGATTCATAAAACACTTATCAAACTAATTTAATGATCTATATATCTATCTTTCCTTCTTCGATTGCTGTACAGCCACATCATGAGTATGCTTTCACACTCCCTGTTACGAAAAATCATAAAATCCAACGCAATTTTATACGTTTTGCCCTCAAGGGTCTACCTTGGAATGATTCTTATATTCCGCCGTAATATGAACACCGATTGCAGCTTCTGCAGGTTCAAACCCTTCACCAACTGCGTGTTAATAATAATTTAATATTTCTTCTTATTAAGGGTGAAATTGATGCTCTTTATTAGTAAGGACCTAAATTATATAACAAACTCTGACTTAAATGAAGCTCGAAACCGACATTCTAATCTCAACACTTCGTCTATAGACTAAAATTTAAGTATAATGTGAATTAAATCAATATTTTGAACCGGCAATGATCTTTAATATTATTGCGCCTCTCAATCAAATTATATTTGTTGTATTTTCCTCTTCCATTATGTGGAAATAAACTTGAGGTTTAAAAACAGTATTGCACTCACACGATTTTATTGGGATTTATTTTCAGCAAAGGCAAACCAGAGTTTGCTCAGTATATAGATATTAACATTATTCAAATAATAAAGTACACACTGTCTGATGTTTCCAAAAACCTATTTTTTTTTTGTTTGACTTGTCTAAAAGCTCATCTGATAAATGTCCATTTCTGAGTATTAATACTTTTTCGAGCAAGGATATCAAATTTTGATTGCCCTGGGTTCTTGTGTATTGCAATTCGGAGAATGCTTTTATTTATGTTTAGTTTTGGTACCTTTTCTAGACTAAAACTAATTTAATAATTTCATCTTTAACTGTATACATTAAGACAATTTGCTGACCAAGTTTCATTAAAATTAAAACATCTGATTTTACCAAGAATAATTATTATGCAACAAAAGACTGACTCCATGTCTAGTTTTAGTTCTATTTTAATAAAGTTTTTCTGATTCTCAATCAAAGAGAAAGTTTATTTTATCGGAATTAAACCTTACCTTTTAAGAAATTGAAAAAATAATAAATATCATGAAATATAATTGCGAACAAAACATTTTATAAGGTCTTTTTCGTTTGACTTAAACCTAATTCTCCAAATTTGTTCGAGTCCTAAGCCTCAATATTTTAAGTAAATAAGAAAGGTCAGATTAAATGAAGCACCTTTCTTATGAAAGGGTTGGTATTTTCTGCTTAAAATCAAAGGTTGAATTGAATGTTGCTTATATAGAAGTATCCATAGTAATGTGCTCCTTACTTTGTAATGTTCTGCTTCTTTTCTAAAGCGGTGTTCACCTTAATTTTGCATCGTCTGCAGTTTCTGTTTTTTTCTTCTTGGTTATTTACAAAAAAATTAAAATTCAAAATAAACTTCTTAACAAGAAGAGCCTGGCTACAAGTGAAAAGAAAACCTTCTAAAAAGTTTTTTTTTATCGGAGAAAGAGGGCTTGTTTCTTTCCGTAAGCAAACAAAGTACAGGGTGGCGCACCAATTGTGGTACAATAAGAAATTCAAATAACTTTTTTTTTTTAATCGATGTATTTCATTTATTTTTTTTATTGGTTAGAAAATTAAATTTTATTTTAAATAGTTAGTTGTTTTTAAAGATTATAGACCGCAAATGACCTCCACGCTCTCCCACGCATATGCGGCACCTGGTCAAAAAATTATTCATTGCGGCCTGAAGAGTTGAAGTTGGGATCGCCTCAATTATTATCGTTATGGACTGCTTTAATTCAGTTAAATTCCTGGGCTACGTTTTATACACCTCTTGCTTGACATAACCCCATAAAAATAAGTCTGGTGCAGTCAGGTCAGGGACCTTGGGGGCCAGCGAAGAGTGGAGTGGAGTTCCTAGAAATTAATTTGTTTGCGAATTTTTTGTTTAGCTCCGCCATAACTGGTCTGGCTATATGTGCAGTTGCTCCATCTTGCTGAAACCAAACACTGTTGAATGGTATACGTCTTCGGCGCAGTTCTGGGTAAAAAAACTCCTTCAACATCTTTAAATAACGGTCCCCATTGACAGTAACGGTTACACCGTTTTCTTCAAAGAAGTACGGCCCGACAATACACCTTGATGAAACTGCGCACCACACAGTGACTCGCTTGCTTGTTTACATTGCCGTTAAGATCAAAATGGGCCTCATCAGACATGAACAAACAATTGATCAATGTGTTGTCTTCTTCGGCCATTGATATCATTTTTTGGCAAAATTCCAGGCGAACAGGCAAATCCTGAGGGTTTAACTTGCTAGTAATTTGGACTTTGTACGGAAACAAGTTTAAATCGTCATGAAGTATCCGTTGTAATGACCGTCTACTAATTCCAATTTGCCCCCATAAGTTTCGGGTCGAAACGCTCGCATTGGCCTGTATTGCAGATGCTACTGCTGCGATTGTATCCTGAACCCGAACATTGGCATCTCGATGGTACGACCTTCGTGCGATGCTTCCAGATTCGGCAAACATGTTTACAAACCTCATAATGGTCCATCTACTCGGGGGATTACCGCCAAACTCCCGCCTAAATTCCCTTTGGACGGAAATGACGGACTGCAAAGCATGGTACCGTTGCACTATCCAAATTCTTTGTCCGTATCCAAAGCATCCATTTTTATAAATCTAAATAGTAACCTACAAAATAAAAAAAAATAAGCCGATTACTCACACAGAAAAAAAGTTATTACGTTTTATTTTTGTAGCACGATTCGTGTGCCACCCTGTAGCTATACAAATGTTTATTATTTGCAAAAAAATATTGTTGGAAAGTTAAAAAAATTATCCGACAAACAAACTGATAAAGGGAAGAAGATGGAATATGTAAATAAAAAATGTTTTAATCCTTGCTATCTTAAAAATAAAAGAACACAATGTATATATTTTATGAGATACATGAAAGAAAATGAATCCAAAAAAGATTTGTAAAGCATTTTTGTATATAAAGTTCAATTAAATACAGTCCTAATTGTTTTGTTTATACTAAAATACTAAAGGGCGGGAACAAGAAGAGAGTGAGATCAATTATATTATTAATATCATAAATCTACTAGGTTCTTCAATATCAAACAAATAAAGTGGGAGTTAAAAGATAAAAGGATCTGCTTTGAAATCCATCATGTCGGTTATTTAATTAGTTTATTAATGACATTAAATTACCTGAAAAATTATTCAACTCAGAACAAAAAATCAGAAGTGGGACTAGAAAATCAATATCCCAACATTAATGTAATTTTTATAACAAGTCAATAAATATATAACACAACACGCAATGTGTTAAGCCAATACATTAAATACAAGCACCTAGTCTGAATTTTTCTGCAAATATGATGATTCAATTTTGTTTACATCGATTTTCATTTCTTTATGATAAAATCGTATATTTTTGTATTCATCATTTATCATTCATTCATTTTAATTAGATGATTTTAATTCTGTGATATATAGAGCAAATGCACAAAAACATTACAACATTTTTTTTTAAGTTGACAATTAATGTCAGTTAATAGAGGTGCTTAATTATGATGGATAAATTTCGTTCAAATTAGCAGTTAGTATTTCTTATCAAAGCCACTCTTTATTGGCAGAGGTTGGCATGCGGTTAGGTTTTTGTATAATTATTTCAATAAAATTAACAAATATACTACGAGGAGTAGTATTATGAGTGCCTTTATGCTGTTAAGAGCAGTACCAATTGCAGCACAGTAAAGTAAGGAAATAGATATAATAGGAGATACTATTAGCTTTAAAGTTATAAACATATATTAAAACTGGAGAGGAAAACCAACCAAGGTGGGGCTCTCTACATAATTGTGATGCGGCTGAAATAAGCATGCTAAGCTGAAGTCACCCAGCTATAAGGTATTAGAAGCTGTATTGTTTCCTTGGTTAATGCGTCTAATTCATTCTTCAAACTTTTGGTTACAAAAATCAAGAAACCATTTTGATAAGCATGCTAAGCCAATACCTTATCATCAAATGAATGCCGGAAAAGTTGCAGGATAATCAGAAAGAGTCAGTTCTTTGCCATGCTCAAGATTTCAACCTTGCACAGACTTTAGTTTTGCAAGTCTTGTGACATCGCCAAACTGATGCGGAACTATGAGTTGATTAAAAGGATCCATTTTTTTTAAGAGCGTTTGCAATAAGAAAAGCACAAATTTCAAGAGAAACAATTTATACAAATGCATTTTTCATTATTATTTTATTATGAAAAAAATTTAATTTAAATGTCTAAAAGCATTCAAAATCTTCGACTACTATGTTAAATTCATTAAAATAACTTGAAAATTGAATAAACCCTATTCAACTCATACTTTAAAAATGTTGGGGCCACAAATTGCATAAAATAATAAAAAGTTAGTACGACAGCACCATTGAGAGCAAATAATTTATTGAACAGTGACTTAGGATTTCACCGACTATACATACATTTAAACCAAATTAGGTTCTTACCAAAACGATTCAAGACCTGGAAAATGTACGATCGACAAAATCTTCACATTACGCCAGATCCCAGAGAAAACTCAGGAATTTAGCATCGAAACCTACCACCAGTTTATCAATTTTAAGGCAGCCTACGACAGTGTAAGCAGTCTGGCTTCGGAATTTCTTCTAAACTGATACGTCTTGTTTAGGATGACGTAGAATGCTCTCTGCTCCATCAAAATCGGTATACCATTACGTACTGTTATATATCTGTTTCAACAAAAGGATCACCCAGTACATCTAACAATATCTTTAATAAATCAACACAAATACTTAGTATCAGTACATTTTTCTACTTTGGCACTATTGTAAATACAAGAAACAAAATCAGGGCAGAAATTAAACGTAGATTTACTCTGGCTAATCGCTATTTCTTATGGTAAGCAATCGAGGAATAGAACCCTATCGAGAAGAACCAATGAGACGCTATACAAAAGGGCCAAGTCTTCAACGCAGCGATCAGGTAGGAGAGACCTCTGACTGCTTGCAGTGCAAAATTGGTGATGGCAGAATAGAGATCCCCCAGGCTGGAGGGATATATTAAGCCAGGCCCAGGAGCACCATGTTATGTAGCGCAACCAAATGTAAACTGAGAACTATACTTTAAACTATTTTCCTAAGTGCTTTTTTAATGGCATCCTCAAGTGTTTCGATTGGTTGGAAGAACAAACAAAAAAGGTTAACATACCAAGTTAATTTAAGCAAAATTGCAGAAGGAAATTTGGCCATGGTTGAAATAGTCATTTAGCTAAATACCGCCAGGGATGAATAACATTTGTTATAAAAATAATATTCATATCCTTGAATCAAATAAATTATATAAAACAATTATTACATTATTTAAAAGAAATAAAAAATCACATTAAAAAAAGAACAGTCAATGTTTTCTGTATTTCATTCAATCTTAGATATCGTGAAATGAAAATTAACATTCTTAGATATTCGTATTTTGAAACTCCATGTGTTAAAATTGGTTAAGTTATAACCACATGGAGAACAAATTATATTCATTTTATTTATCCAAATGGTTGTTTTCCCCTTTTTTCAAATTTAACCATGTTTCCTAATTACTCTCAGTTGACATAATTTATAAACATTTACAACCAACTCATTTCTTTATTTAACACCGCCATTTAGTACGTTTCATAATTAAGATCCTAAATCAAATAAATTTTTAATTTATCTCCCTATGAAGTCTAACTGTATTTTTGTTCATTTAACGAAACACTAAACATATTTTTTTCAAAACCCACACAAAACTAAACGAAACAAAACCAATAAATTAAATTTCCACTTTTAAAACTGTCAAAAACACTTCCCACAAAATTCCCTCTTTCGTTATATATTTATTATTTAAAAAACAAACAAAAAATCCATAGCAAATAGGAATTCCGGTGAAAAACGAATAAAATAAAACGATGAAATACAAAAAATATCGTAATTTAAAAATCTCATAAATTTTATTCTATACCAACGATGAATTCATCGACCCTTAGGCAACGCATTTTTATTTCTGTGTAAATATAGCGCTCGAATGGCGCCCAACAAACGCATATCCATTCGAATTTTATATGTTTGTACTAAACCATACTGCTATTGAACAAACCAATACCAAATCGAACGGTGAATGAGTACAAATATTATATACAATATAGGGCAAGGACTCTTCGCCGGAAATCATGACTGAATTACTCATTTAATATACATCGCTTTTTAAAATATCGGCTTTCCGTTTATTTGAAATTATATTCTCTTCGATTTTTTTCCGAATATTTATTACATGAAATGTTATATTTCCAAATGATTTATTTTGACTTATGTATATTTTTCTCGTTTCTTTTTTTACAAATTGGTTTGCTGCATAATTTAATGACTTATCAATAGAAACTCTCAAATTGAAGTGCTTGCTTGATTAGAGGATGTTATTGAAATATTAAAAAAAAATATTAGTATTTGGTTAGTTTGGAGTTTTTTTTTCGACAGGTAGTGAACTGATCGATATATTGAATGATATGATACTTATTTTTCCAAAAACCTTCTCATTAGTATTTGTATGTAAGGGTTTTCAGATAAAAACTTGGTATTATTGTTTTTTGTGGAAATCTACTTAATACTTAATAACTAAGTTTCTCAACTACGAAACAAAAATATAATAAAATTCGGTAAGTTAACATAGATAACTGCGTCGCATGTACTAGTTATATACGTACGAATGGTAGTAAAACTTGAAAATGACAAAATGGTTATAACCAAGGAATTTTGGGATTAGTTATGTATTATTAAGACAACCGAAAGTTCCTCTTTTACATGCATTTCTATAAAAAAAAAAAACGGTAGGTATCTGTTACCGTAACTTTTCCCCAATATTTAATTTTCTACTACTACTTTGGTGATGTAACTATTGATACTAAAATTCGTGTGAAACTAGTATCAAATTATATTTTCAGATAAATTTGTTATAAAGGCTTTAGACAAGTATTTAATTTTCTCCACTACTCTGTTAAGGCATGGCTTATAAGGAAAAACAACCCAACTAACAATTTACTTTTGTATAAAGTTCTAAACAAGCTATAGTAACATTAAAAGGCCTTAAAAAAAGCAATTTACGCAAGCTATTTAACTGCTATAAGACTTTCGTTGAAAGGTGTTATAGCAGCAAACAGCTTTTCATGAAATGTTATTAGCTTGCCCTAATATCTTGCTTTAGATGTTATAAAAAGGCGTAACTCAAGCCTTTGAATAACAGCTATGAATAATAGCCTGCTTTGGGTGTTATAAAAAGGCCTAATGCAAACCTTTCAATGGCATCTATTGCCATGAACAAAACGTACTTGCCAGCATACAATTATTTATTTTAAAGGGAAAAAAAGTTATTTTTTTTATAAGAAAACAGATTTAGGATTTGCTTAAAAACATACATTATTTTTGTTTTGCATTATTCATTGCATATTTTTTTTGTATATTTTAGTTCTCCTCTGTCAGTTCCAGTTTTCGAAACCTTATCTACTACATACTTTAACTATTGAAATTTTATTTTAATTATAAATGTGAACAGTTTTTATTTGCCACTACACCAATTCGCCGTTTAGAAAATTAACATCAAACATCGACAAAACAAATATTAAATTAGTTTGTATAAGGCCTTTACAGGCAAGCCTTAAACAAGCTGTTTGTATTTTAATTTGCAGTAAAAATCTTTGGAACGCATTAAACAGGTCATTTTTAACCTTTATCTACAAGCCTTGTATAGGGCTTTCCAAACTCAATTATAAAGGCTTTATTGTAGCTATTTTTTTTTTTTTTTTTGTTAAATTTTTAATTGTGTGGCTTTCTAAAGTTTGCATCATACTACCTCATTACAATCTAATATTTAAAAAAAACGAAAAACTTGGCCCCTATACATGAAGCATAATTGTTAGTTGAGAAAAATAAAATCAAAGGTGAATTGCTTGAAACCCATACATTACCATTTCATATCATTTCCATACTACTTTTCTGGTTTACGATATTCAGGTTTTAGATCTGTTATTTTATTTATAACAGATTTTATATATAAGAAATTATTTATAAGACTCTTGATATTAGCAGATTAATTAAGTTTGTATAAGACCTTTATAGGCAAGTTTTACAAAAGCTGTTTGCATTGACTTGTCATGGAAAGACTTACAGCAGCTATTATTTTTTTAATTTTCAGTAAACATCTTTGGAAGGCCTTATACAGGCCATTTTTAACCTTTATCTACAAGGCTTGTATAGAGGTCGCCAAACTCACTTTTTAAGGCCTTATAACAGCTTGTTTCTGAAAGACAGAAATAAACTGTTGGATTGACCCGCATAAAGTCGATGCCCCACCAGCTATTTTCAAGAGCAACAGGTACGGAATCTCCAGCATTGCCGTAACACTTTGAAACTTCATCGTTGCTCTGCACGGACGACAAAAGAGCCGCAAGTCGTACACCATTTTCAAGGAAACTGCATGCACCGCGCTCACTGTACTTAATACATTGAAGCCTTTCCCTTCATCAGGCGTACATAAAACGTAGGCCTATTCGGTGCCGTGACATTGTGCCAAGCGACATTGGACCGAATAACAACATTTGGTATAATGTGGCTTAGGTAAAGCGTCAGAACGCCAAATTAATTTGCGACATTATGACAAATTTGGATAGTTGGATGAGGTTGAAACAAATGTATCTATTTTTTGCACTGATTTATACCCAACCTCGCAGAAGGGTTTGCAGGGGGCAGAATGCCACCCCATACATTCATTCAACTGTTTATGGAATTTACTTCTGATTTCACAACAAAGCGTAAAAATATGATGGTAATAAAAATTTAAAAGCTCAAAGTCACACAGTGCTAAATTGGCTGTATGACGCCTGACTCAAATATTTAATATACATAAAGCTTGTTCCTCAAAACATTATAAAATGACACTCTGATTACAATTTATTTTCAGTGTTACGTTCTTGTATGTTTGGTTTGAGTACTGAGGACCTTAAAAGGTCTAAAGGAAAGCATTTGCACATTATATAGTTCCAGATTTCAAACCTTTGCTTTTGTCGAAATTAAATTGATGGATGAATTTTGTTCGATAATACAAAATTAATTCTTTAACTCGTGTTAAGGCTCACTCAGTTAATAAATAATTCACTTAAGGTTAAACCCCGAAATTATTAATGGTTCAACCTTGTTATTGATTTCCCCAGAGCAGCAGCAGAGAATCTCCTGTCTAAACCGAATATACACTGCCCACGTCGCATATGAATGTATTTTTTATGAGCGAAACCAGGAGTTACTTTTGTGCTCAGTAAATTTAGATTTTATTGGAAAAATCGAACAAAAAACTATCTAACACCCTTACTTTCCAGCTTGCCAAGTAATTCTAGGGACAATAAGCTAAACTTGATAATAGCCAGCGCTCTGCTTGTTGGCCATATTCACTTCTTATAAGCCCATTGGTGTGTTTTTCCTATATTCATTAGGACAAATGCCAGGCACCAGGCAGGCAGACCGGGTTCGTCCTTAATTGCGATCGTTTGTTGAATATTTACACCCACACACACAGAAATATATACAGTGGTTCTGTATGGACAGGGCCTTGGTGCGTGTACAAGTGAAGGGAAAAAGGATTTCTGCAGTTGTAATAAATTGATTACACTTGTACAGATTGTTGGTTCTTGGAATTTATAGCCTAAAACGTATGCTGCTTGTTTGCCCGGCCGACGACGCCGACGACGCCGACGGACCCTCCTCGAACAAAAAGGCACAAAAAGGTGGACCAACCATATGATGGATACTCATTGCATATTCTATGACACGTTTTGGTTTAATTTTATGATCCTGTGGGACTTTATGCTCAGCCGGAATGTGGTAGTGTGCATTTGCGGATAGTTTAAGTTAACCTTATTGAGTGAGGTCAATGTTTTGCTTGCTTGGCTATTAAATTTCTCTTGAACTAATATCCTGTTATTTTGTTTGCTGTTATGAAATGTGATAGTTGATCTTGATAAGTGTTGTTATTAGGGATGCCCACTTAATTTCGTCTCCTTTTGACTTTTATAAGCACGAATTTAAAGGCAGTGTCATCATCTTTTACGAAAGGTAAATGGGAATTTAATACTTAATAACCAAGCAATACATTTTGAAATGCAATATATTTTTATAGTTGGTACAAGATGAACAGGCTAGTAGAACAACTTTTAATATTTAAACCCTACACAAAAGACATTTCAACCAATGCTTGTTTTTTCATACAAGCTCTGAGTGTCATCTAAAAAATTAAACAATAAAATTAATTTAAAAATAAAACTGTCTACAAGACAAAAATCAAGGAATAAACTTAGTGATTTATTAATTTAAGAATTTGTTTGTTAATATTATTTATGCTTTAGCTAGAGATTACAGAAAAAAATTGATTTTTTATTGCCAATTTACCAAGTTTTAATTAGTTTACCTATTGTGAAAAATTCTATCCTATAGAATTTTCGGGTTAACATTCTTTTAATTAAAAAAAAGATTTGTTCAAATTCGTTTTGTCGTTCTCGCGTGATGCTTAATCAACATGTAAGCTATTCCAATTTTATAAAAAAAATAAAATAAGATGTCTCTTTTTGTTTAATCTTTTTCTGCAAAATTTTGACTTAGTGAATTTAAAATGTCTTGATTAATGCAAAGCTATGAGTCTCATTCTAAAATATTTGGAAAATTGTTCTTTATTTTTTTTTATAATTAATTGGTTTTACTTTAATTTTAAAAATAAAAAAAATGTTTTCTTATATATTATAAATTCACTATTATTTTTATAATAAATAGTTAGCAAACTTTGTTTTTGCAGGAAACTATTTTAAGTTTATTTTATACTTAACCCTTTGGTTAAGGATGAGCTTTCCTGGATCAGTACAGAAATTCTTTAGGCGAAATAAAATGGCATTAGCTTACATTTAAGTGATGGGTTTATTTCTCATTAGAAAGTGAATTAGTCATAAACAGATTATTGCATTTAATCGCATTTAAAGTCAACTAATTGCCATTATGGCTTTAATTCATATGGCCTTAATTCACGGCGCCGATTCTGTATTAATTGGCAAATTCAAATATTGATTTTTTGGCAAATATCATTAGGTTTTCAATATACTACAACATAATTTCTTTTCTACGTTTTTTAAGACGGCCGATATATTTACATTCTACCGTCGCTTTTATCAATTTAAATTATTTAAACTTCCGCGACATTAGTTCCCGTGTTCAATGGCATGCAAAATAAACAACAAATAGGGTATCTTAACAAATCGATTTTTCATTAGTCCCTAAACGCTTTCTCCATCGAGCAACTTCAATAATAATTACCAATTCAAATGAGTTACTGAACATCTCAAAATGTTTATGTTCACTTGATAAATGTGCAAGAAAATTATGTAAGCACAGTAAGCACATGTCTACAAATTTATGTAAACAATAAAGTGTATGGAAATTAGTTTATTATTCGCCAACCATTGCCTTCAGAAACTCTGTGTTTTTTTGTATACCATTTGCCCCATACAAGGCTTATTCTAGTCTATTGAAAGAACAAAAAACAGAATAAAATCAATAACCATCAATGTCACCTTTTTAAACCACAAAACACAACACAAAACAAAAACAATACTAACAATCCCTTTGGAGTTTCGAAACGCCTAGTCTAGCAACACAAAATCACCTCCCAGCCCATAAACTACCCTTTTTTCTGCAAAAGCTTGCTCGGGTATAAAAGCCTACGGTTAGAACAACTGTCCTAATTAAATCAGCCGCATCATTTTCTATTTGAGGCACGTATCAGCAGTCCACTTGACAAACAGAATGCGGCCAAATTCTGTTCGGTCTGCATACATGTGGTCGAACTTGCGCCCAGCCCATGTTGAAAATATATTGGGATTCAGTTTTATATTCTTTTTTTCTCACACACAACTCACTCCTCCCAAGAGTATACAATATTTTACCTGATTGCCTGGGTGTGCATTCAATTCACCCCTCACATTTTTGCCAAACAAATTGTGGCCCACTAAGCGAAAAATGTTATCTTGAATTTTCGCCAACTTTTGTCCTTCACATGACTGCCTCTCGACTTGGCCCGCACCCAGAAAATAACAAAAATAAAACTAAAGCTTTTTATTTAGATACTTAGCATAGAAAAACCATGGAGGCGAAAGTTAGCTGAAACAGCAAAGCATCATTAACGACAGAAATAAGGGATCTTAACCTTTGCATAGCCAGAAATTTATATTTGCATATCCTTGGATTTTTCCACTTAATATTTATTCTCGGATTGAAAGTCAAATCAAGAGCCAGTTTACCAATGCGCCTAATGAGATTTTTAAGATTCTGCTTGTAAGAAACACTTAACACTCAAATTAAGGCAGGAATTTGTTGGAATATAAATTCCTTTTCCAGTCTTACGACAAAGTGTTTCTGATTACTGAACACCATGCCGCCACGTAACCTACGGCCGACCAAGCTAGTAATAAAGTGTGACATTGGGGGGTATTAGGGAAATTTGCAATTCAAACAAAAAATGTCCTTAATTGAAAACAAAGTTGATCAAGAGCAATTGTTTTACAAGAGACAAACAAGGTGAGCAGAACAGATTGGCCTGGTTACTGGATGGAATACTTCTGGGGGATGTGGATATTCTGTCGCAGTGGCGTACTTTTTTTTCTATTAGGAAAGGAAATGTATTTTATTCACTTTGTGAATTTAATTTGATTATGGGACATCTTGTCTTCAGAAAAACAAATGGACGTTAAAAGGAAAAGAAAGAAAATTAATTATTGAGTGGGTCCTTCTTATTCAGATTTTTGACCCGTTAGGAATGGGTCCGTTTTTTAAAAGGAAAGTAAAGCAGTTTCTTATATGTGGTATGTAGGTGTGAACCTTATGTAAAACGTTTGACTTAGTGTGAAATTCAGAATGAATAGATCCATTTTTTTACAGTCACTTCATCAAGCAATTTATCAACAACAGTAAAAAAATAATTCACGTAATAATTATTTATTTGTGTATTTTGTTTCAATCTTCTTTATTTTTAATCGAAGATTGTTATGACCTCCCTTTTTACTGCTTAACCTTGGCAATGTGGCAAGTTTATATAAAAAAAATGAATATAAAAACAATTGAGATAACAGTCAAACATGACATTACGATCATAGAGAAGCCATACAAATTCAGTAACAAAAATTGTCTGTCTGTCCGTCGAGAACGGTTTCAACGATTTAGATGACATTTTTTCAGGGTATTTTGGTAGGTATTGGCCATCAATTTCAATTTATGAAAAGCAAATGTATTAGAAAATCTGTTACCGGTACCTTTTATATAAAGATTTTTTTATTTTTTACTTTCTAGGGAGCCCCCTATTGGATTTTTATTAAATGTCTTATTTGAAAAGATCTAGGTATCAAAACTAATTCTGCATATCAACATTTTGAATAATTTGTTTGTATTTATTTATGGCTTCAGGAAAAATGAAAATGAAATAACCCTCAAAATTTGTATGGTGTTGGGGATTAGTTTCATATGGATTTATTTCATGGGGTTTTGGGGACTTATTTCATACTACAATTTGTTTTTTTTTTTTTAATTCAATTATGAAAAAAATCCCCCAGTTTGCAGTGTAAACAGTAAGATAGATTTAGGGGCATGCTTCCGCTGTCTGTGGTCACTTTTATTTTGTTTTTTTTTTTACTAGAAAACTGAAAATTCGCTGATGATTTACAAAACATGCCACACATTACCTAGCTATTTTGGCTTTCAAAATCATCATCGAATTTACAGTTTATTATTTAAATAGGCAAAATGAAAGTGACCCCAGGCAGTGGAGTTTTGTTGGCAGCATACCCCGCATTACATATGCTAATAATAAAATATTTATTATATTTTAAAATAAAAAAAATTAAGAACACTTAAAAATCTCTTTTTATTTTACTTGTTTTTTAAATTTCTTACTGTCCCACTTTTGCAAGAAATTTAGTTGTTTTAAAAACAAAAAACAAAAACATTTATAAAACAAATATAGCAAAAGCGGGATTTTAAGAAACGAAATTATAAGAGGCGGGACTATAAACAAGAAACGATATAATAAAAAGCGGGATTTTAAAAAAGCCTGATTATATAAAAAGAGGGATTATAAAAACCGGATTTTAATAACGGGATTTCAAAAAAAAGGAAATATAAAAAGAGGGATGTCGAACCACAGTGATTTTATTCTCCAATTTTTGGGGGTTATTTCATTTTATATTTGGGGGTTATTTCCTGAAGTTTTATTTTCAAATAATTTTTTAAAATATTTTTTTTTGAAATTTAAATATTTTAAAAACGAATCAATAAGTTTTATTTTTTTAATTCCATGATCATTAAGAAAACTCTAAAAACTAAAAAAAATTAACCATGTGCGATCAACATCGAATGAAATAAAAAAAAAAAAAAACATTTCGTAACGTTTTTTTGAATAAATGTTGTAAGCCATCTGATTTTTTTTGTTGTTTTTTATGTTATGAATTTTTCATTTCAAAATCGTTTGGTTAGTTTTTTCAAAAACATGTTTTTTTAAACTTTTTGAAAACATATTTTAAAATTTCTTTGAGTATGTCAAAATCTATCGATTCATTTTCAAAATAAATATTCAAAAAATTATTAGAAATTCAAAAAAATTGTTTGTGAAAACTGTAATAGGCAATTTTATTTCAATCATAAAACACTATTTTAAAAATTTCATCAAAATCCGTCAAATAGTTAAGGAGAAAGTCTGATTTAAAAAAAAACCGGTCATATGGGAGGTAACTTTATACGACTTTTCCTGAAAAAAACCATTCAAACCAAAAGATGGGTTTTGCATATAAAACACCATTCAGAAAGCTTTATCAAAATCGTGTGGAGCCGTGCTCGAGAAAAATAAGTTTTTCATTTAAAGTTAAATGGCAGGTACCGTTATTTTTGGAGCTAGAATGACAATTCGAAAATCAGTCGGGTAGAGTAGTATAAAAATATTATAGTAAGTAAAATAGGGTGTTAAAATATTGCTTTGATATTTGTTGCCTAGAGGTGATTTCTCCGTTATTTTTTATTAGTAATAATGATAATATAAATTATTACAATAATACAAGTTATAATAATATCAATATTCATAATAAAAATAATAATAATAATAATAATAATACTACTAATAATAATAATAATAATAATAATAATAATAATAATAAAAATAAAAATAATAATAATAATAATAATAATAATAATAATAATAATAATAATAACAATAATAATAATAATAATAATAATAATACTAATAATAATAATAATAATATTAATAATAATAATGTTAATAATAATAATAATATAATAATAATAATAATAATAATAATAATAATAATTATAATAATAATAATAATAATAATAATAATAATAATAATAATAATAATAATAACAATAATAATAATAACAATAAGAATAATAACAATAATAATTCTCTAACAGACGATTACTATAATATCGACTGGGGCCATAATTTTTAGATTTCTCTGTATTGTCCCTAAGTCCCAGCTGAATGGTTCGTTGCGTTGATCTTACAAAACCTCAACATAAAGTAATTCTATCTTTAAATCCTACAAGTACAAATACATATTTCTAAATCACAAAACTACATATCGGGAACTGGAAATATTCATTTGCATATCAATTCTGATCCATTCAATCTTATTTCATCTCCTATATGTGCCGTAAAAATTTCTACAAATCGAAACATTTTTTAAGTATTTTTAGTAGGTTCTACTTATATGTGTTATTATTCCTCAGCGTTATTTCCGTGAATTGGTTTTGAAATAGCTTGCTTTTGTTTAATTCCACTCGCACAGTTACAGCCACTTGCTCCTTGCATTGAAAACGATTTCTTTGCATTTCTGCTGCAAATCTGAAACATGTTAAGGTAAAGTGCCTATTGAAAACTATAAAATTGGATCTCTCAATACCACCACACAATATTCCGCCAGTCGTTCAATAAACACCAAACTCATTGTAAGGCAGTGGTAGGTGAAAGAGGTAGCTTCTGAAGTGTTTTATCCTTAAACTGGAACTTAGTATGGAAAAGCTCCTGTTTGCACAGTGAAATTGTACGATAAAAATATCGGCTTATATGGATAGATTCCTTGGATGAAAACAAAGCAGGAAAAAACAACAAAACACTTGCTAACGCGTCTTGATTCCATTTTGCACTTGTTGGGTGCACTTTCGAAACGGTTGAACTCCTGGGTAGTTTTGATTCCCATAGTCATGTTTAGCGTTTTACCCTTACCCTTTCACTTTGCTTTCTTCGGTTGATATAACTTCAATAGAACACGTAATGCTGTCAAAATTGTGGTAAATGTGCAAAGCGCCATAAAGAGCAGAACAAATGTTTGAAACTGTAAAATTGAGCACCTCCCATCTCTTCTGTAACACGTAACCCGGTGTTAGGCAGGCGATGGAGTATACACATACAGCTACCCTCTTCAACTACAAACACTGCAATAGGGTTGTTCGAAGGCTCGAGGCAAAATCGCTGCATTGTTCTGAAGGGTTCAGGGTTATTGTGGGGACATGCTTCAGTTTAATGGGGTTGCTTGGATCCTTTTGAAAAGCAATGAATGGTAAAGCGGCTACTTGTGGTGGATATTTTTTCTTGTTTCCAGTTCGAACATGCACTATTATTGCGGTAAGGTCGTTTTCTATGTGAAACTGTGGGTTTTCCTAGTTCAAATTGACATTTATAGTCGTTTAAGATGAAACTTCTACAGTGCGGCGCGGCGGTAAGTATCATTTCCATTTCATGAAGTAATTACGTATGTTGTCTTATTGTCCTGGAGTGTTTTTTGACCAATATTGATGTTCGGAATTTGGGATCACTTTTAGAGAATTTATATGTATTTAACATATGTAGTTCCTTTAGAGAGCAGTTTTATTATTGATTGTTTGATTAGAAGTGTTTACTTAACAGCTATGGGAAGCTATAAATTAAATAAGTTTTATGAGTTCACATTTCTGGGTTTACACAATTTAAGGTAGGGTAAACACAGAAGTTATTATCAAGGTGCTTACGGGCGGCCGGGCAAACTGCTACCAAATTCAAGCACAAATGAATTATAGCATTAGTTTTCAATCTTCAAGAGGATATAGAGTTACATGGCTGAATTGACCATTATTCTGCATCTTTGACTTCTCAAAATGTCAAAATAGAATTGACATTTGACATTTGCTGCCATTTGTAGAAGGTTCTACCTGCCAATAGGGTGATTACTTTTATTCTTTATTATATATCAAAACCACAATACTTAACCGATTTTTGGTAAGAATTAAGTATGCCATTGCACGTCTTAAATAACAAAGAATTTATGAAAAAGATATTTCGAAAATTGTATGACCGGTTTTGATAAAATCCTGTTTTTTTGTTTTTAGTTTTTTGATTTTTTTTTTATTTATTTCGGTATGCAGTTTTTTAGAGTTTATTAATATACATGTAATTATAAAATTTAAAATAATTTATTTTGATTAGTTTTAAAAATATTGATTTTTCAAAAAAAAAAAATTAAAAATTAATTTTTATTAGAAAAAAAGTTATTAAAAATGTTGATATGCAGAAATAATTATACAACTTAGATCTTATCAAATACAAAATTTGACGAAAATCCAGAGGCGTTACCGAGAAAGCCAAAAATTAAAAAAATCCGTTATATGAAAGGTACCGTTAATAGACTTTTCCCGTAAATTTGGTTATATCAAATGATAGCCATACCAACAAAAAAATTGTCATCAAAATCGTTGGAGCCGTTTTCAAGAAAAATAAGATATTCCTAAACGGTCATATGGCAGGTACCGTTATTTGTAGGCCTAAAAATAAAATTTCAATTTCCCCTCTGGGGAATGCCAAAATAATCAAACACACCAAGTTTGAAGATAATCGCTTAAGCCGTTTAGGCTGCAGCTCGTTATACATACTGGCAGACAGGCAGACAGACACACATTTTTCTCGATCACTATTTTAAACTTCTCTATGATCGTAATGTCATGTTTCATTGTTATCTCAATTTTTTTTTATATTCACGAATCCTAAATTTGCCTTATAGTCCCTATAATCACAAGTAACAATGGCGGAAACTGTAGATACCGATTTTTATCAAACTTTAACCGAAAGTTAAGGATTATGGCTATCTAATTCTTAGTCCTAACCCTAGAATAAAAAGTGATTGTAATTGCATTATTAAGAAAAGTTTTTACTAAAATTATTTATAAAAATATTCATATATTTTAGACTTTGAAATGCTACATTTATTAGGCAACTTAGGTTTGTCGCATGTTAAAGAAGTGTCATTGTTAATTTATATGTGGAAACCAATTTCCAAACTGCTATTTGGATGCTTTCAGGAGAAAAATGTGTCCACTCATCCTATCTTTGAGCAAATTAACAAACTAGATTTGATTATGTTTCATTTTCTTTGGGCCATCACACCATCTAATGAATAAGCTAAAAAACAATATTAAGAAAAAAAAACAACAAATATATTCCTCTCCATAAAAATATTCAATTTCATGGAAATGACCTTTGCCCATCAAATATTGATGAGAAAAAAATGCAAAGATTACCAGAGTGGCATCTTGTGTTCCAGGACAATCTGTCATAACAAGGAAGGAGAATGTCAAAAACATACATCACTCAGATAATTTAGATTTTTTGTTTGTACTTTTGCAAGAAAATGACTTTTCTTCAAAAAGTAAGGAAGGAACTCACAAAAAAACAGGATGTGATAAAAAGTATAGAAATTTGTTATGAATAGAATAAAAAATACGGTTGGCTGGGCCTCCTTGAGAGCATCGTTGTATAATATGTATGTCCCAGCATATGGCAGGCCTTCCCCCACTCAGTGAAAAAAAAAAATTGGAAGACCTATCGAACTGGAATAATTTATTTATTGATTTTATTTAGCAATTTTGTTTGTTGTAAAACACATTAAATTGTCGCAGAAAAAAACACAGCAAGAGGGAAATGCCGGCATTTCGTGTAGTTTTTATAAAATAATAAAGATGAAGACGAAGCCTTATTGTTTGCGAAGGAATTAAGGTTTGGCATTTGGCAAAAAAAACGTATGTTAAATGATTACCAAAACGCATTTGAAAACACATTTTAAGGTCAGCTACATGATAAATTTCGTATGTGCTGTTCATTAAAATCATTTTGTGTTTCAAGTAATGATTTAACTAATTTAAAAAACTATTTTTTTCAAAAAATACAAAAAAAATGTTTTGTATCAGGAATAATCGTTTATATAAATACTTTTTTTCTCGTTTCCAATGAATGACTTTATTTTTCTTAAAATCACAATTAAGGTATTTTGTAAATTAAAAACACATTTTAAACAGACTGTAATATGTTTTATTTGCAATCGGGTCATTTGGGTGACACTGCAGTCAATGCAGTTTAAAAAAGGACTAAAATTCATGCAATACAAACTAAAAAGGATTAACACGAGCGGGTCAAAATGCTGGCTTCAAAATACGGCTTTTCAAAATTCTGCTTTTTTTCATTTTTTCTGCTTATTATTTTTTTTTGAATTTTTAATTCACAAAAAAACTTGCCTTAAGAAGTTGAGCGACTATATGTACATTATATAATAAGAAACAAAAAAAAATATTTTTTTATTAAATTATTTATTTTTTTTTTAATTTATTTATTATTATTTATTAAATTAAGAAAGTAAGAGCATGGCTCTGCTTATTAAAACTCGAGCGCTTTTTAACATTTTCAAAAACTTTGTTTTCTTTATTATTTGGAGAATTTTAAAAGCAGAATTTTGTTAAAAGAATTTTGACCCCAATCCAGGATTAACTTAAGAAGAATAAATCGCACGATCTTGCTCTAAGCAAAAGTTAAGTAAAGCGAATTTCAAGGGTCTACTTTAATTTATGTGTATTTTAATTTTGATTGTAATATAGATATAATAACATAAAACTTTAAATAGTTATTCGGCAAAATAATTATCTTCATATAATTTCTTTAAGGAGTTTGAAAAAAATTATTTTTACTTGCGATTATAGGTACTATAATGCAAGTTATGGACTTGTGCGGCTTAAAAATGTTGAAATAAAAATGAACATTACATTACGATGGTAGAGAAACATATATGTCCGTCTGTCTGTTCGTATGTATTTTGAACGATAGCCTAAACGTAAAAATATTTTTTTTTTTTTTTTTTATAATTAACGCGCGCACAAGGGACTATTTGTTTCCCTTTTAATGTAACACACTGCGCGGGCATTAGGAAGATAGGGAGGGGAGAGATAGGAGGTGTCGATTAACATTGGTTTTGAATGTTTGCATGTTGAAATGGCAAGGGAAAATCTCGCCGGGTAAACCATTCCAAAGTCGTGTTGTACGGCTAAAAAAAGAATCTCTATATTTCACGGTACGTCCGAAATTGGGCTCAAGGGTGAACTGATGGGCATTCCTAGCAAGACGAGTATTACGGGCGAAACTTTTAAGGGGAGGAATGCAGCTGGCTACCTCGAGTGAACATTTTTTATAAAAGAACCGATAAAATAAGGAAAGACATGAAACATTGCGTCGGTGTTCGAGAGGGGCAATTGTTTCAGCGGCAGTTCTATTTCCTATCAATCTTAACGCTCGATTTTGTATTCTATCAAGCAGGTGAAGCGATGATTGTGAAGCACCTGCCCACAGGTGGGAGTTATACTCGAGTTTAGGGCGTATAAACGCTTTATAAATTGTAGCCAGATCAGATGGGGAAAAATACTTCTTACACCGATACAGAAAACCTAAGCACTTTGCAGCATTCTTAGCGATCTCAAATATATGGTCGTTCCAACGGAGGTCGTCGTTGACACACATACCGAGTACTGAGAGCTTTTCGGTTTCTTCGATGTAAGTGCCATTCATGGACAATGGCATTGGGGGAATGTTTAGCTTTAACGACAGAAGACAGCATTGAGTTTTCGAAGCATTAAACTCCACACGATTTCTATTACCCCATTTGACAATGCTGTATAAATCGGAGTTTAATGAGCTTGACATACGGCACCGTTGCAATTGTACGTCCGAAGGCGAAGGACGTGAATTATCGAACGAATATGAAAAGCTGAGGGTAGAGTCGTCAGCAAAACAGTTAAGTGGATTAGAAGTAACAGACAGAAGATCATTTATAAAAATGAGGAAAAGAGTCGGAGACAGAACAGAGCCCTGGGGCACACCAGCATTTATTTTATGGGAATCAGACTTGAATCCGTCCAATACAACTTGTATTGAACGGTCCAGGAGATAGCTTCTAATCCAACGAACAAGAGTATTATCGATCCCAAAAGCACGCATTTTCGATAAGAGAGCTTCATGCCAAACTCTATCAAATGCCTTGGAGATATCAAGAGCAATAATCTTACTTTCACCAAAGCGATGTAAAGATTTGTTCCACTGTTCGGTGAGATATGCCATCAGATCACCAGTGGAACGGTTGCTGCGGAAGCCATACTGACGGTCATGGAGAAGCTTACGATCTTCGAGATATTCCTTAAGCTGACGGTTAATCAGTGTTTCCATGACCTTAGAAAGAAGGGATGTCAGTGCTATGGGTCGGTAGGAGGAGGGGGAGGATGGGTCACCTTTCTTAGGGACAGGCTGGACAAATGCTGTTTTCCATCTTCTAGGAAAGATTCCAGAAGAGTAGGAGCGATGGAAAAGCTTACGCAGTGGCTTTGCCAGTGTGGAAGAACACCTCTTCAGAATAATCGGGGGTATACCATCCGGGCCAGCGGATTTGTGTATATCGAGATCTTTGAGAACTCTTGCTACTGTACGAGTGCGGAAAAAAATCTGTCCCATGGAAAAATTTACATTCTCAAGTACAGGAGGGGCAACGTTGCTATGCGGCAGCGTGGAGCTGGCAGCGAAATGGGCGGCGAGCAAGTTTGCCTTCTCTGAAGAGTAAACAATTGGTGTGTTATTGTCGATGAGCGTTGGAACCGAAGATGTTGAGGAGTTTTTAATATTTTTTACAAATGACCAAAAATTTTTACTGCCTTTGGGACACTGCAGAATTTTTTGCCGTAATTTTTGGTCATGCAAAAATTTGGTTCTTTCAATAACGGAGTTGCATGAGTTTCTTGCTTGTTTGTGCTTTTTCCGATTTTCCTCTGTAGGGTTGGCTTTGTAAGAACGGAAACTTACTTCTTTGAGCCTGATAGCTTCTTTACACTCAGAATTAAACCAAGACTTTTCTTTAGGTTTGATGCTTTTTACTCTGTTGGGAATAAAAGCACGCATCCCTAGAAGAATCACATTTGTGATCATTTCAGCACTGGCATCAATGTCACTATCGAGGAAGCATAGTGACCAGTTAAAGTTTCGGAAAAAAATATTCAGGCCGTCCCAGTTGGCTTTCTCGTATTGCCAAACGGTCCTGGTGGGAAGTTTTTCTTTAACTCGATGGGTGGAGGATGAGAAATTAGCTGAAATGACACAATGGTCTGAAGTGCCAAATGGAGAAGTTACACTAATGGTATATTTATCAGGGTGAGAAGTAAGAAACAAGTCAAGAGTATGGGCGGCTTGCCCAGCAACATCCGGTATACGCGTTGGCACATCGATCAGCTGGGTAAGGTGATGTAACCCGGCAAAGAGCTCGACATACCTTCCTTCGGGTGTTGTCTGACCAGAATAGCGGAGCCAATTGGAATTGTGTACATTGAAATCGCCCGCAATAACGATTTCAGTGCGAGGACAAAGGGAAACAATTTTCGAGATAGAATCTGACAGCGCATCAAACTCGTTACAAGTCGAATTGCTGTCGAGATTTGGACTCCTGTAAATAAAACAATAATGAATGACATGCTTGCGGACAGTGAATTTGAGCCACAAGAAGTTAAAGTCCGTGTTGGAACATTGCCCATATTGGGGAAGGCTCTGGCAAGCAATATCATTTCTAACATAGACCACGAGACCATGATGGGAAAAGAGTAATGGCACCAAGCTATACCCATGTAGAGTAAATTCTGATAAATCAGTATTTACTCCAACCTGGGTTTCACTTAATGCCAAAACAGCTGGCCTGTATTGAACAGTGTAGACGTACAGGTGAAAGAAATTCTTTCTAATACCACGAACATTGGAATACACGACACAAAAATCACTTACCATTTAAAAATACTTACACACAAAACACAATTCTGAATAAGTCGAACCATGCAGTGAAAATCAAAATTAATTTCTGTAATAATCAAACTGTCTTAGGTGTTATGCCCATAAGACAGCTTGCATACAAAAAATCAATTTAAATATTCAGCACAATAGGACAAACTCAGATGCCCTTATCTATTTACCGCAAGCATACGATGCCTACAGTAGATAAGAAAGAGGCAGTTAAGCTAAGCACAAAGGGTTGGGACAGATAGGAGGATAATTTAATTTGTTATGCAAGTGTGAATTATTTTTTTTTTTTTTTCTTTCACAGCGCGAATGGGCATCTTATCGTCTTCCAACGACGCAAGTGGATATTGTTATTATCTTTACAGCACACGCGAGGGGGTTTTGCCAATTTCTCAAACGAGTGTGTAATATAATTTTTTTTTTAACACTCGCGATAACAATGCGCAATAATTTTTTTTTTTTGACTTTTGTTTAATTGTTATGCGCGCACCTCGACCCGACGTCCGGCCGCTATGATCTTAAGATCGACACTTCATTGTCAATAGATTTGTATAAAAAGATTAACGGAATCGTACCTACGGTATTGAACTTAAGCCTTTTTCATCAAACGCTTTTGGTGATGTGTAAGGAGCAAAGAAATTGGAAAATTATTCCTAATAAAATAAAACAATTGGAAGGATTAAGTTGCAAGTAACGGGTGATTTTTTTGAGGTTAGGATTTTCATGCATTAGTATTTGACAGATCACGCGGGATTTCAGACATGGTGTCAAAGAGAAAGATGCTAAGTATGCTTTGACATTTCATCAGGAATAGAATTACTAACGAGCAACGCTTGCAAATCATTGAATTTTATTACCAAAATCAGTGTTCGGTTCATTCACCGTAACGTTGCGTCCAACAGCATCTTTGAAAAAATACGGTCCAATGATTCCACCAGCCTACAAACCACACCAAACAGTGCATTTTTCGGGATGCATGGGCAGTTCTTGAACGGCTTCTGGTTGCTCTTCACTCCAAATGCGGCAATTTTGCTTATTTACGTAGCCATTCAACCAGAAATGAGCCTCATCGCTGAACAAAATTTGTCGATAAAAAAGCGGATTTTCAGCCAACTTTTCTAGGGCACTGATTTTGGTAATAAAATTCAATGATTTGCAAGCGTTGCTCGTTAGTAAGTCTATTCATGATGAAATGTCAAAGCATACTGAGCATCTTTCTCTTTGACACCATGTCTGAAATCCCGCGTGATCTGTCAAATACTAATGCATGAAAATCCTAACCTCAAAAAAATCACCCGTTACTTATTCTAGTGTACCACGAATAATACATTTAGAACTAATAAAAAATGCCAAAACCACCATAGCAAACCGCTTCTATCAAAAATTTAATATGCATACATACCAACGCACTATTTAAATAAAAAATTATTAATGCGCAAGTATTTCGCAATTTGTAGGAACCGTCTTTTGAAGTTTAGCAATTTATAATAAAATTCAAAAAATTGAGTAGTCTAAAACAGGGTTCGATTTTTTTTTAAATTGAAAAAAAATTATTGATGGGTACACAGCGTTAAATTGATCTATTAAATTTTTTAGAAATCCAGTGAACTTTTAGCGAAAAAGTAGAAAATTGAAAAAGCATCTTGCGAGGAACTGACAAAACCTCCAAGAGTAAAATTTGTCTCGAAAAAGTCGCATGTAGCCGTTCGGACTCGGCAGTAAACTGTAGGTCTCTTCCATTCTTGCAGATTAACAACACACACACAGGAATGGTTGAGAGTATAAGTCACTAGGCCTTAGCTCCTTAAGGAGCTGTCGCGCCAATAAATTTATTTTTTTTTTTATAAAGATAAGGGTTCGCATTATGTTTTAAAAATGATTTCGGGGACCCAATTTTGTGAAAATCGGGATCGGTGGCCATCTCGTTTTGGGCCCATTCACCGAACAATTCTTGCACGAGTTAGATTTTGTAAGCCTGCAAACCAAAATCCTTCCGCAAAATCTTCCATAAAGTGGATGGGTACATCTCCAATTGTTGCGCGCGATGGCGGATGGACTCATTTCTGTTTTCTTCGATGCTCTGCTCCACCGAAACGAAACATTATTTTGGTAATAAATTTGCACAATTCGCAAACTTGTTGGGGAGTAAGTCTATTCAATATGAAATGGCAAACCACACTGAGCATAAATCAATGAACAGCTGTCAAAAAGACCAACTCCGAAAGAAGTATTGCCAGATTGAAAACCACACGTCTATTTAAATAAAAAAATATTTTTTTTTAGAAAATTCTTTCATTTTTTTAATTAGCTTAAAAGTTTTCTCGGAAAAAATAAGTATGCAAAAAAAAATTGAAAAATAAATATCTATCGAAAAAAAAATTTGTCGTTTATTTTGAAAAACTTTTCTAAAAAATATTTTAAATTTTTGTCTAGTATGTCATTATAAGGAAATCTGTAGTTTCTATCTGGGAAAATTATTTAAAAAAAATTCAATCAACTCATTTTGAAAATATTTCGAAAACCAATTTTTTTGTTTAGAAAATTTAAAAAAATCGAATAAAAAAGTTTTTGAAAATTTTTAAATGCAATATTAATTAAATTATAAATGACTTCCTGTGTGCAAAATTTTATTGAAATCTGGATAATAGTTTACGATAAAACCGCATTTGAAAAAAAAAACGGTTATATGAGAGGTACCGTTATAAAACAAATTCCAAAAAATTTGTTCTAACTGAAATATGTATTGTTGTAAAAAAATAATGCCCTAAAAGTTTTATCAAAATCGTTAAAGCCGTTTTTGAGAAAATCAAACTTTTTGTTAAAAATTGTCTGGCAGGTACCGTTATTTTTTGACCTAGAGCAAAAATGAAAAACACCCCCCGAGATACTACCTAACATGATACACAGAAATACAAGGTATGCTCACTTTGGCTGATTATGCGTGTGACGTCACATTCTTCTGATTTTTGTTCTTAGCGAGTGTAAATAAATTAATGAATTTGCCGATTTTCTTATTGTTTTTTTAAGTTTATTGTTCTTATAATCATAAAAAAAATCGTTTAAACCTTTAATTTAAAAAAATAATATTCACTTAATAAATAAAATAATAATCAAAGAAGAATGTGACATCATAAAATATCAAGAAAGAAAATTTTTGAGAATTTTTTTTGTTGGTATTTGCTATTATTTGATTAGAACCACATATACGGCAAAAGTCTATTAACGGGACCTTTCATATAACGGGTTTTAATTTTTGGCTTTCTCGGTTACGGCTCTTTGGATTTCTGTCAAATTTTATATTTAAGAAGATCTAGGTAGCCGAATTAATTCTGCATATCAAAATTTTGAATAACTTTTTTTTTTTAATAAAAATAAATTTTTTAAATTTTTTTTTGAAAAATCAATATTTTAAAAAAACTAATCAAAAAAATTATTTTAAATTTTATAATCACATAAAAATTTAATATTTAAAAAATATTTTTTTTCAAACTAAAAATAAAAAACAGGATTTTATCAAAACCGGTCCTACAATTTTCGAAATACATTTTTCATGAATTTCTTGTTATTTAAGACGTGTGATGGCATACTTCATTTTTACTAAAAACCGTTAAGTATTGTGGTTTTTAATACCTTTTATAGGTTCAAAGTGTGTTATTTTCAAAGCAAATGTTACTTGTTTCTGTCAAAGATCTTGCTTTCCAATGTAATTTTGCATATAAGCAAGTACGTGCGACCTAGTCGTGCCCATTTTTTTTTTTTTTTTTGTAAGGGGAATGTTAAATAATCATATTTTTTGTCTTTTTTTGTTATCTGTAATAGGAATCTGTCTTTTAAGATATCGGCGAACAAGAAGTTAATTTTGCAAACGTTTATTATTACGGACTAAGCTGTTTAAGAGAAGACAGTTAACATAACTTATTTACTTACTTACTTACTTTGTAGATAAATGTTCTCGTGTATGCAAATAAGTATTGATATTAATTTCTAAATTTGTAAATAAAATGTTATCATTTGGAAATATATATGTATGCATTATCTGTTGGATAAAATAAAAATTAGTAATCACACAAAATATTCTATGTGTTAAAAAATGAGAAACATTAATTATTCTTCAATTCGAATTCCCAAATCAATTCCTTTGAAAAAGCCACATTGCGAACGAATGTGCATGTAAAACTTAATTTTAAAACCTTGTCTACGTGTCTCCGGATTATACGATACGGATTTACGTGTTTTTAAACAAGAGGAAATCATGCAGAAATTGAAAAGGACAGTCTAAGTCTTGAGTATTTTAAAAGTCTCTTTGAATTTGTAAGTCATTTTTGAAAATAAAAAAAAGCTTTTTCTTTGAACAAAGCTGAAGACTGGAAGCAGGTTGAAATCAAATGGTTTACGACCACCGTGTTCCTACATTACACTTGGCCGCTCATAATCATGTTTACCTCACTGTCACGACCTAAGCTAAGAACGTCCCATTGATGTCACATTTTTCCCATAATACTCTCAATATTAAAAAAAAAACAATAGACTGACTTTCATTGAAGACTCAAAGTTAATATGGCAACCTTATGGCACCCCTGCCTCTCTTGAACCATGACAATATTTTTCAAGAATAATGAAGAAAATATAACTCCCGATGCCAAACCAACAGGAAATACATCAACCTCCTTCATTTAGCAGTTTCTTCTTCCTTGGTACATACAAGCTCAAGGAAATAAAAAAAAATAACTTCTGGTCGTACGCACTTGATTGGCAAAGTGGAAATTTGAAGGATACACTTGGGTTCATAAGTTTACTTAGGCACTTGAGTGCGTTAAAAGAAGAAAATAAAGCTTTTCCACCCCCAACATCTGATTCGTTGGATATGATTTTTTTTTTTAGTAAAGACATTTTTTTATGATCCAATCAGATATCTATTCGCGTGTAAAGTGTTTTTTTAATATTTATGAATAAGAAAATGAGGAAACATAAACATTCTGACAGATATTCGTCATGTATTTGTCACAGAGTACTCATATCAAGTGGTTGATTGAGGGAGCTTAAGGATATACGACCGCACAGAGAGCAAGGAGTAATTCTTCTTTTAAATCAACATACTTTATATTTTTTTGTATTTCCTTGATGGTTTCTGTTTTTTTAGCGGAAAGGGAAAAATGTTGAATACTTCATGTGGATGTGTAAATATTTTTTTTTACAAATATAAAGAAAACTCATTTTCTAATACAAGATTATCATTTTTATCCAAATAAATGAAAATTAAGGACTTCGTTTCTGAGTGCTTACCAGACCATTTAAATGTGCTTTTTGTTTATAAATATTTATGTATCAACATTGTACGCATGACATTGGTAGTGCGTTTAAGGATGCGTATGGCTTCTTTTGTCGTTAGTTGAAATTGAAATGAAATTTTTTTTTAAGGAGTTAGTTTATAGTCACAATTCAACTTTAAAAAAAGTCTTTTCAAGATTGGCTTGCCAAAGGTTTTTAAAAAATATCAATTTTCGTAATTAATATAATAAATTCTTATACAAAATTTTAAGATCCAGTCTTACTTTTTTTTACATAGATATTTTAACATGCAACATTAATCTACTACATTCTTTGAATTCTGCTGCCTTAAGTAAAATTGATTTTGATTTTTAATATCGAAATAAATCATTTCCTTAAAATTATGGTTTACTTATTGGGCTGAGAACATAAATATATGCCAAATACTTTGAGGGGCCTATTTATATAAATCTATCTTTGTTACGAAATGAACTTCATATAAGCACCCCATTTCTCTTATATTTACAATTAAACCTCAAGGAATACCTTTGACGTTATCCTCTGCTTTTCTATCTTGCAATTTTTATTGTAACACCTTCAACACTTCTTGTCAATGACAATAAACTCAGACTATACTTACATTGATTAAAACGATACTGACTCAAATCCTTACGTCAAGGTGATTCCCTTTACAATACAGTTACCTTCCTGTTCACTGTCGTTGTGCATTAATTTGGTCTAACATTTTCTGGAAACCATCAACACATTTACCTCTGAACTCTTCTCAGTGCTTTCAAATTAAATAAAAGTAGGTTGTATGGTAGAGCAATTTCTGCAGTCACTTTGACTCCAATTGGAAAACCGCAGTTACATTCCCAAAACATCCTTTTCGAATTGTCACCATCACCAATAGAATAGGATATTTGCACACAAAAGTGCACACAGAAGAACATAAAGGATATAAGGCAAAAACGTTTTCGGACTATAGAATAGGAAAACTGCTTTAGAAATCGGATTGAATGTGGTTTTTAAAGCTTTCAGGAATAGTTTTCAGTAATTTGTCAGTATTAAAAGCAGAATTAAATTTTAAAGGTTTAAATTAGTTTTGGAAATGTTGCAGCGAAATTTATGAAAGTCCTTTGGTCGGAAAAGTTTGAAAAACTTCTTTTGGTTTTTTTACTCGAGTTTGGCAATTTCGTTGAAAATATTATGAACATTAATTTAAGAGCAAGAAATGAGAAGAGCGATGTGTGTTCAAGTACTATTAGTTTTCAACTGGGTCTGAGAAAGTCTCAAAAACACGGAGAAATACAGACTAACATGGTGATTATGCCTAGATGTAGATTTGAGATATGATTTGAATAATATTTAAATGATTTTTTGTTATGTCATCAGTTCTTTCAGTTTTGATTAAAATAGTAACTGTCAATGCGTAATTGGTAGGTAATTGACACGTGCATCTTAATATTATTTTGTCAACTAATTTATAGCTTTTGTGTCTATGTTCTGCAACTTAAAGATTTAAAAATAATACATCTTGAGCATTAATGGACTTGAGGCAAAATTACGTTAAGGCTGTTTAATTAAAAAGAACATGGATGTTACCAAATGATTTTATATTTTTTTTTTAAATTTCGTCTGGAATTATTTGTTCTACATGGAGCTTCGTAAACTACCAATACGAAGTCGATTTAATCATTTAGAAGAAATATGGAATAACCTTCATCAATATGAATTTTGTCAAAAGATGACAGTTGGGTTCTAACTTTATCATTAAGTTTATTCATGATGTTGAAGACGCATAAGTATAGTATTCTTTGTTGTGGTTGTCTTAAGGAAATAGCTAGAGTTGGAAAGCATCAATCTTATTATGCATCTAGAAACAGTTTCTCCCGTAATACTCGTCTCGCAAGGAATGCCCATCAGTTCACCCTTGAGCCCAATTTCGGACGTACCGTGAAATATAGGGATTCTTTTTTTAGCCGAACAACACGAATTTGGAATAGTTTACCCGGCGGGATTTTCCCTTGCCATTTTGATCTACAAACATTCAAAACCAATGTTAATCGACACCTCCTATCTTTCCCCTCCCTATCTTCCTAATGCCCGCGCAGTTTGTTCTACATTAAAAGGGAAACAAATAGTCCCTTGTGCGCGCGTTAATTATAAAAAAAAAGACTAAACCCTTTTGTGGAATTTAATTAAATAACACTTTACACAATTTCTTATTGTTAATACACCAATAATTTACAAAATTTACAATAAAAAATTCTTATATACATATATTTTAAGTTTTTTTTTTTTTAATCCTCATCATCGTAATTTTACGTATCACTGAAACCTTTATTTCCTTTGCACTAAAAGAATATTTAACCAAGCAAAAATTTAAACTGGAAATACATACATACATGTAGACAAAAACAACATCGTTTTTTTTTATTTTCAGGAACAAAATCAATATGTGGCGATGTTTCTCCTCATTACTGGGAAACACCATATTCGCAACCATATTTTGACAATACGACAAGAAGAGAAGTTACAACCACAGTTGGACAAGCGGCTCTGCTGCATTGTAGAGTGAGAAATTTGGGTGATAGAGCGGTGAGTAACAAAAACAAAATAATAAACATTTTTAGGAAAACCATTTTTGAAATTAAACATGTAAGGTCAAAAACAAGGACAAAGAGGAAGAAGTTTTTTGACTTATACATTTGTTATCTGAAAGCTCGTCCTTTCCTTGGATATTTCAATATTTCTACATAATTTATTAAGAGGTTTAAAATCGAACCCAAATTCGTTGAAGTGGTAGTCGCAATAACAATTTGAAAATCATGTAATAAATCGTAATCATTTTCAAATAGAATTTCTTTTAAAAAATTACTATGTTATCTATCATTTGTTTGGCCATCAAGAGAAAATGAAGGTCCCTTCCCTTTCTGTCAGATATTGGATATTGAGGTTTGGCTCAAATTGGAAAGATTTAAACACGTTCAACTCTAATATATTGTCCGGTTGCAAGTTCTGAAGCGCTTTAACTCATCTTGGAGTATACGACAGTAACAAGATCCTTTTACCTGCCCCGATTCTTCGCAACTGGTCTTAGCTGTGGCAATGATTATTTTTCTTCAGGCTGATAAACAAATAATTGTTCGAAGTTGTTGATGTGTTCGACGCATGATCGACCAATTCTAAAACCCACTTGATGCTTGCTGAGCGTAGATTCGATCCTTGAATAATGCTTACCATTAATTTCGGAATAACGGACAGGTCGTACTACGCCATTTATTGGAGTTTTTGGTTTACAATTACTCCATCGCTTCGATCCCTTGCTTAAGTTTTCGTCTTTCAAACAGCCTATAACTTTTATTTATTTACTTTATTCATCTACCGAGCTTAACTCTAACAGATTTCGGTTATAGTATATTTACTATAAATATATGTATGAATAAATAAATAATAAAGTGTAAAAGTAATATATTTAGTATAATGAAATGTGTGTTAGCTTAAGATATAATAAATTAATTAATGAAGAAATATTTATTCATGATACATGATATTGAAAAGTAATAATTTAACTTTTTCTCTGTCATCACATAAATCTATTTCGGTACACACTGAATTGAATAATTTGATACATTTAGTAATAGGTTCATTAAGACCATAATTATGAATATGCATGGGATTAAATAACAAGTTTCTTGATCTAAGTATTCTTTCAGGTGCATATATCAAGAAAAAATTAAGAAGATCCGGATATTTTATACGATAAGAGAATACATCATGAACAAACAGTATACATTGAACATTACGTCTTTTCTCAAGAGTATCCAAGCCAATTAGAGCACATCAATTCAGCTGAGCAATAACAAATCTAGTAAATGACTTCTGAATTCTTTCCAATCGATTTATGGAAGTTTTATAGGTAGGACACCAAATAATAGAACAATATTCAAGAAAAGGACGAACCAGGGACATATAAACAGATTTAAGAGCATAAGGGCTTGAAAATACAGCACAAGATCGTTTGAGAAATCCAAGCATTGAGTTAGCTTTAGCAACAACATAATCAATATGAAGTGAAAATGACAATTTAGTGTCAAAAATCACACCCAGATCTTTTACCTCAGTCTTAGAAGAAAGTGAAAATTCAGAAACGTTATATGTATATATCACAGGAATTAAAGTACGATGAATAGAAAAGGAATGACATTTAGTAACATTAAGGGAAAACCGATTTAACTTGCACCAATTAACTATTGTGTTCATATCACATTGAAGCCTTTCACAATCATTAATGTTCATGACACGCAGAAATATTTTCAAATCGTCAGCATACATAAGAACATGAGCATGTTGAAGCAGCGTTGGAATATCATTAATAAAAATATTGAAGAGCAAAGGCCCTAAATGACTGCCCTGAGGAACACCCGATAAGACATCAATTGGCCGTGATTCAGAATAACCAATTTTTACAATTTGCTTCCTATTGGTTAGGTAACTACCAATCCAATTCAGTAGGGTCGAATGAATGCCAAATAGTCTAAGTTTTTCTATTAGAATTTTATGCCAAACAGTGTCGAAGGCTTTCACAAAATCAGTAAACAGAACATCAACCTGCTTACCTAACTCAACAGAATCGAAAAGATATTAACTGAAAAGCATTAAGTTTGTTACGGTAGATCTACCTGATATAAATCCATGTTGGTGTGGAGAGATTTGTTCTTTAATTGAAAAATTTAGTTTACTTGTCACTTAAACAGTTTAGGAATGGCAGAAAGTTTAGATATTCCACGATAATTTTTTACTTTCTGCTTTGAACCAGCTTTAAATATGGGGGCAAAATACTGCCAAGTCCAGCTACTTTGTTTGCCTCTAGAAGATGGATCATCTTTCTTACCCCTGTGCTTGCTGGAGGGCTGGAGTCAATGCCCCTAGATGATCTGCGCATGTTAGTCAATTGAGGATTCAAGTCTGCATTGTAATCGTCATTTAGCAGTGCAAAAAAAAATTCTCCTTCAATCTTTGCAGTTGATCTTCTATTACTACTAGTAACTAGCAATGCAACATGTTTCCCATTTTATGTATCCAGTTTTGTACTTCAAGATGGATTGTAAAAATGTAGTAATCATAGCATCGCCTTTTATCATCATGAACAAAATACAAACAAATATAAACAAAAAACCTGTCACCTAGACTAAAATGCTTGAAAAATAAAAAAAGTTTTCCGTTCAGAAGGGGAAACAGAGAAACATTTCAGAAATGTTTCACGAAACATCCAGACCTAAGTAAACATATCAGAAACATTTAAAAAACATTCCTGAAGTGTTTTTTTAAATGTTTTTGAATTGTTTAAAGAAAATGTTTCTTTGGTGTGGACACACGTTTAGATATTAAGAAATATTCGAAGCATTTTTTATAAACCTTCTATATTTTTCAAACTCACTTTATATCAAAACATCATCAGGTTACTTGAAGTATAAAATTGCTTATTTTCCCACGTTTCCTAGAAATCTTTATCTACAAAAAACACGCCATCTTATATGTTTGACATATTTTCCGTCTATATTACTTCATGCCGTTAAATAACGTTTGCTAACGACGCGACATCGACAGAAATGACATTCTAAAAATTGCACTCCTAATAAACCTGGCTAAAATAAAATGGAAAAAGTGAAGTATTGCAAAACCTAAAAGCAAAAAAAGAACTCCCGACCCTGGTAAATGGCATCCAATAAATTTCTATTGATAATTCTCGCAATGAAATTGCCAACAGTTTCCATTAACCACCATAGCCATTTCTCTACATGAGCTGCTCTGGCGATCTATAGATATTTATATCCACACCATATGCTGGTCGGTTGGATTACTTTACTAAATCGTTTATTGTTGGTATTGGACTATTGCACAATTATTGATTGCACAACACTACGTACTTCGGACATACATATATATACATGTGAAACTCTATGGGTTTTTGGCTTACGAGTCGACACGAAGCCACTCAATTTATAGACCAGGTTTCCTTGACCACAACCACTTCACCTTCAAATAAATGATGTTAAACGAACGAAAACTGTTATATCGAAGGCTTTTTTCAATTTATTATGGGGACACACAAGAACAATTTTTTTTCCTTGAATTTTGTATAGGCAGTTTTTCAGTGAGGAGCAATCATTTTGAAACTCATGTCGGCATGAAATTTCTAAAGAAAAACACCCTTTTTTTGTATCTATCAACTATGAGCCAAAACGACGAGAAATCTTATAAGAGTTTGGCGCAAGGACAAGTCAAATTAAATTCTTTTCTTTGTCCATAAATTGACAAATTGACAAAATTGCATGTCTCTCTATAATATAAACGATAGAACTTCTACCTTCCACTCGCTTTGACATTCCTTTGGCATACCTTTTCTGGAGCAGAATTGAGCGTTTAGGAAAAATGTTCGTTGCAGGTAGACCCTAGCAGCCATATGTGTTGTATAGGATTGGGAGCGGAAGAAAATTTTAAATTTACCTTAACTGGAACATGTCACTCAGTGCTGCATAGCAGACAAGTAACACAAGAATAATTTCTGTCCTCCTACACTTACAGCAACGACGTGCTCGCTCTTTGTGCTTCCGGGGCAGGGGCACTTGGCTTATTTGATCCTTCTTTCTAGGGCAAACACATCTTTGAATTTATTATGCAATTTTCTTAGAATCTTATGAACAGTATGTGCAATGTGCACCAAGACTGTATTTGGATAGGTTAAGTTTTCGGTTGGGTTCAATGCATAACTTTGTAATTTGGAAAAAGTTATAGTTATAATACTTATGTAGATTATGTATTTAACAGAAAAAGTGATTTTGTTCTCTTGAAATGTAAGATTTAACTGAAAAAATGATTCTGTTGGAAAATTATCTGCAAACCACGCACGTGCTTATTGAATTTTCATTTAACGTTGTAAAATTTGTTGAATACCTTTTAGTTTTTTTTTGCAGTGACTTTATGTAAAAAAAGTTATCAAAATGCAAACTTTTTCATATAGTGTTATTTTCTTTCTAAACAAACATCCTTTAAGATATATCAAATGTAAAAAAGAAGTAAAAGCGCTTTGATTTTTTAATCGTCAGACGCTTAGTTAAGTGATGAGCAAATATTTGGAAAAATAATTCATACAAATCGGGATTTTAATTAATCATCAACCAACCGAGATGCAGTACTTCTTCAACAAGTTCTTACATACGCCATCCAATTGCGTACCCCAAGGCTTCGGGCGGCCTAGTCTACGCCATCCTTCCAACGCAGGCAAGGTCTGCCACGTTATCTTCTACCATAAAAAGAACTGCAAAAGACAACAATTTTCGTACGAACTTCCTCTAGAACGCGGTTATGAGATCAGAGGGCCTTTTGAAAGCACCCAAATCTCGGATCCGTATGTAAGTACTGGAAAGACTAGTCTTGTGCAGCTGCAGTTTGGTTTTAATGGTAAGGTTGTTAGGAATGATATTGCTTGCCAGAGCCTTCCCCAATATGGGCAATGTTCCAACACGGACTTTAACTTCTTATGGCTCAAATTCAGTGTCCGCAAGCATGTCATTCATTATTGTTTTATTTACAGGAGTCCAAATCTTGACAGTAATTCGACTTGTAACGAGTTTGATGCACTGTCTGATTTCATCTCGAAAATTCTTTCCCTTTATCCTCGCACTGAAATCGTTATTGCGGGTGATTTCAATGTACACAATTTCAATTGGCTCCGCTATTCTGGTCAGACAACATCCGAAGGAAGGTATGTCGAGCTCTTTGCCGGGTTACATCACCTTACCCAACTGATCGATGTGCCAACGCGTATACCGGATTTTGCTTGGCAAGCCGCCCATACTCTTGACTTGTTTCTTACTTCTCACCCTGATAAATATACCATTAGTGTAACTTCTCCATTTGGCACTTCAGACCATTCTATCATTTCAGCTAATTTCTCATCCCCCACCCATCCAGTTAAAGAAAAACTTCCCACCAGGACCGTTTGGCAATACGAGAAAGCTAACTGGGACGGCCTGAATATCTTTTTCCGAAACTTTAACTGGTCACTATGCTTCCTCGACAGTGACATTGATGCCAGTGCTGAAATGATCACAAATGTGATTATTCTAGGGATGCGTGCTTTTATTCCTAACAGAGTAAAAAGCATCAAACCTAAAGAAAAGTCTTGGTTTAATTCTGAGTGTAAAGAAGCTATCAGACTCAAAGAAGTAAGTTTCCGTTCTTACAAAGCCAACCCTACAGAGGAAAATCGGAAAAAGCACAAACAAGCAAGAAACTCATGCAACTCCGTTATTGAAAGAACCAAATTTTTGCATGACCAAAAATTACGGCAAAAAATTCTGCAGTGTCCCAAAGGCAGTAAAATTTTTTGGTCATTTGTAAAAAATATTAAAAACTCCTCAACATCTTCGGTTCCAACGCTCATCGACAATAACAAACCAATTGTTTACTCTTCAGAAAAGGCAAACTTACTCGCCGCCCATTTCGCTACCAGCTTCACGCTGCCGCATAGCAACGTTGCCCCTCCTGTACTTGAGAATGTAAATTTTTCATGGGACACATTTTTTTCCGCACTCATACAGTAGCAAGAGTTCTCAAAGATCTCGATATACACAAATCCGCTGGCCCGGATGGTATACCCCCGATTCTTCTGAAGAGGTGTTCTTCCACACTGGCAAAGCTACTGCGTAAGCTTTTCCATCGCTCCTACTCTTCTGGAATCTTTCCTAGAAGATGAAAACAGCATTTGTCCAACCTGTCCCTAAGAAAGGTGACCCATCCTCCCCCTCCTCCTACCGACCCATAGCACTGACATCCCTTCTTTCTAAGGTCATGGAATATCTCGTCAGTACGGCTTCCGCAGCAACCGTTCCACTGGTGATCTGATGGCATATCTCACCAAACAGTGGAACAAATCTTTACATCGCTTTGGTGAAAGTAAGATTATTGCTTTTGATATCTCCAAAGCATTTGATAGAGTTTGGCATGAAGCTCTCTTATCGAAAATGCGTGCTTTTGGGATCGATAATACTCTTGTTCGTTGGATTTGAAGCTATCTTCTGGACCGTTCAATACAAGTTGTATTGGACGGATTCAAGTCTGATTCCCATAAAATAAATGCTGGTGTGCCCCAGGGCTCTGTTTTGTCTCCGACTCTTTTCCTCATTTTTATAAATGATCTTCTGACTGTTACTTCTAATCCACTTATCTGTTTTGCTGACGACTCTACACTCAGCTTTTCATATTCGTTCGATAATTCACGTCCTTCGCCTTCGGACGTACAATTGCAACGGTGCCGTATGTCAAGCTCATTAAACTCCGATTTATACAGCATTGTCAAATGGGGTAATAGGAATCGTGTGGAGTTTAATGCATCGAAAACTCAATGCTGTCTTCTGTCGTTAAAGCTTAACATACCCCCAATGTCATTGTCCATGAATGGCACTTACATCGAGGAAACCGAAAAGCTATCAGTACTCGGTATGTGTGTCAACGACGACCTCCGTTGGAACGACCATATATTTGAAATCGCTAACAATGCTGCTAAGTGCTTAAGTTTTCTGTATCGGTGTAAGAAGTATTTTTCCCCATCTGATCTGGCTACAATCTATAAAGCGTTTATACGCCCTAAACTCGAGTATAACTCCCACCTCTGGGCAGGTGCTTCACAAACATCGCTTCACTTGCTTGATAGAATACAAAATAGAGCGTTAAGATTGATAGGAAATAGAACTGCCACTGAATCAATTGCCCCACTCGAACACCGACGCAATGTTTCATGTCTTTCTTTATTTTATCGTTTCTTTTACAAAAAATGTTCACTCGAAGTAGCCAGTTGCATTCCTCCACTTAAAAGTTTCTCCCGTAATACTCGTCTCGCAAGGAATGCTCATCAGTTCACCCTGGAGCCCAATTTCGGACGTACCGTGAAATATAGGGATTCTTTTTTTAGCCGAACGAAACGAATTTGGAATAGTTTACCCGGCGAGATTTTCCCTTGCCATTTTGATCTGCAAACATTCAAAACAAATGTAAATCGACACCTCCTGTCTCTCCCCTCCCTATCTACCGAATGCCCGCGCAGTGTGTTACATTAAAAGGGAAACAAGTATTCCCTTGTGCGCGCGTTAATTATAAAAAAAAAGAAAAAACAAAGGTGTTTGGATTTAAAGAGCCTTGACAGGCTATAGTAGGTTCTATTAGATTTTGGCAGCCGCCCGCGTATTTTTTCTTTATATTATTATCGGCTGCTACTTTTGACCCAAAGTATTTAAGGGACTGCCTTACTTCAAATTTATGCTCCACTACACTACACTTCTTGCAAACGTCCACACGTCTTCTGCGTAAGCCAACATCTGGCTGGATTTGGTAACGATAGTCCTTCTTTTTAACTTGCTGGATTCACTGATTGCTTTCTCAAACGCCAGGTTGAAGAGGACGCAAGTAAGACCATCTGCTTGTCAGAGTCCACATATATATTTGATTATGGTTTTAGCGTATGGGGCTATCCATTTTTGCAGGATAGAGGAGAATATCTTATAAAATGTTTTCAAAAATGTTATACCCCTATAATTGCTCTTCTTATGTATTGGACATATTACAGTAGATAATAGTAATCCATTTGCTGTTTGTGATATAACCTTTCTTTATATTGTCATCGCTGATGTCGCCCATAATAACGGTATGATAAATTTCTTAAGTGTCATCAAAATGTTTTTTCTTTATTATAATCATTTTAATAAAAAAATAAAGAGCTTTTAAGAAGTAAAGAAGAACGCTTTTTTGAACTAGTTATAAAATCCTACAATTAAAATATTTTTTTTAATTTCCAACAATTCACTACCTTACTTAGTATTGGCTTTGTCCATTATTGTATATGATAATTCTGGTCGAAAAACTTCAAAGCAAGACTTTCTTTTTTATTTCCTGGCTGATTCTAAGAATTTATATTCAAACAACTTCCATAAATATAGTTATAAGAAGTTTTATTAAAATTCAGTCAAGGTAATCAAAAACGTCCAAGAAAGTAAAAGTTTATGAACATTTCCACAATCATAAAAGAAAACTCTTAAGGCTCCAATGATGTTTTCAAGGAAGTCCCTTACTCCCTGTTGTAGCTCTTTCCTAGTAAACTGTACCCATAGCCCTTATTACTCCCATCTGCTTCTGCACTATTTTATGCCTTAACTATTTTGTTATGTTCCATGAAATTGAAAAAATGCCATTTTCCATAGCATACGATGCAGTATTGCATCTTTTTTAAAATATTTCTATAAGAAACTCACCAAGGATTAATTTTTCATCTAAGCAAAACCTTAAACTTGTGGGAAAGAAGAAAATAAAAATGAAAATAGAAAATGAATAGAAGACCAGGATACATGATACACAAATGAAAACAACTGTACACTCATTCACAAACTTTATTCCTTGAACTTCTCATGTGTGTTTAAATAAATTTGTGCAAAATGTATCTGACAGGTTTCGTGGATACGAAAACGAGACTTACATATTCTGACAGTTGGAATTCTAACATACACCAATGACCAGAGATTCCAGTCATTACACACAGAAGGATCGGATGAGTGGACATTAAGAATATCATCGCCGCAACCGAGAGATTCGGCAACGTACGAGTGTCAAGTTTCAACAGAACCAAAAATTAGCCAAGGCTTTCGACTGAATGTTGTTGGTAAGTTAAATTTGTTTGTTAAAAAAAAAAGTTTTGTTCTGTTTTCTTCTTTGACATGTTTTTTAATTGTATACTTGTAATGTAGATTAGATAATACCATTTACATGAGATATGAATTAAGAATACAATGTTTTTTTTTATTAATTTTACTACAGGGTGGCGCACCAATTGTGCTACAATAAGAAATTCAAATAACTTTTTTTTTAATCGATGTATTTAATTTATTTTTTTTTATTGGTTAGAAAATTAAATTTTATTTTAAAAAGTTAGTTGTTTTTAAAGATTATAGACCGCAAATGACCTCCACGCTCTCCCACGCATATGCGGCACCTGGTCAAAAAATTATTCATTGTGGCCTGAAGAGTTGAAGTTGGGATCGCCTCAATTATTGTCGTTATGGACTGCTTTAATTCAGTTAAATTCCTGGGCTTCGTTTTATACACCTCTTGCTTGACATAACCCCATAAAAAGAAGTCTGGTGCAGTCAGGTCAGGTGACCTTGGGGGCCAGCGAAGAGTGGAGTTCCTAGAAATTAATTTGTTTGCGATTTTTTTGTTTAGCTCCGCCATAACTGGTCTAGCTATATGTGCAGTTGCTCCATCTTGCTGAAACCAAACGCTGTTGAATGGTATACGTCTTCGGCGCAGTTCTGGGTAAAAAAACTCCTTCAACATCTTTAAATAACGGTCCCCACTGACAGTAACGGTTACACCGTTTTTTTCAAAGAAGTACGGCCCGACAATACACCTTGATGAAACTGCGCACCACACAGTGACTCGTTCTGGGTGCAGTTCCGTCTCATGGAGCATTTCTGGATTAGACTCATTCCATATACGGCAATTTTGCTTGTTTACATTGCCGTTAAGATCAAAATGGGCCTCATCAGACATGAATAAAAAATTGATCAATGTGTTGTCTTCTTCGGCCATTGATATCATTTTTTGGCAAAATTCCAGGCGAACAGGCAAATCCTGAGGGTTACACTTGCTAGTAATTTGGACTTTGTACGGAAACAAGTTTAAATCGTCATGAAGTATCCGTTGTAATGACCGTCTACTAATTCCAATTTGCCCCGATAAGTTTCGGGTCGAAACGCTCGGATTGGCCTGTATTGCAGATGCTACTGCTGCGATTGTATCCTGAACCCGAACATTGGCATCTCGATGGTACGGCCTTCGTGCGATGCTTCCAGATTCGGCAAACATGTTTACAAACCTCATAATGGTCCATCTACTCGGGGGATTACCGCCAAACTCCCGCCTAAATTCCCTTTGGACGGAAATGACGGACTGCAAAGCATGGTACCGTTGCACTATCCAAATTCTTTTCTCCGTATCCCAAGCATCCATTTTTATAAATCTAACTAGTAACCTAAAACATAAAAAAAAAATAAGCCGATTACTCACACAGAAAAAAAGTTATTACGTTTTATTTTTGTAGCACGATTCGTGTGCCACCCGTTACTATGTCTCAAAAATTTTAAGCATTCTTTAGTTTGTTAAAGAAAAACAAAAATGTTTAAAATAAAAAAAATGAAATGCCAAGCACACAATCGATTTTAAATTTAATTTTTCTTCATAAAAGACAAGAGAATACCCATTGTCATTGTATTGAAGGATTAAAAACCTGAGAGTGAACTTTTTGTCTTTTCGTATTCCCAATCCAAGAGCCTTTGGGGTTGAAGTGCAATAATGAACATCGGTTGAGTGATTAAAGAAAAGATTTATTAAAACGTCATTGTCTCTGTTTTTGAGTAGCATCTAGATTTTAATATAGAAAATAGACGACCTGGTTTGTGGATAAACGGATAATAGTTTTGGCTTTCAATAAGATGACTAAAGCACTTTGTTTTGTTCCTTCTATGTCAGAAAAGTTATTAAATAATATGAATGTAAAAGTCAACAGTTAAAGAATTTGGAAAGATGCATGGTGTTGAATTTGATTCTCAGTGAAGACGGGTTTTCATTCTAAATTTGTACCGCATTCAGAAAGAAACGATACCCTCAGACTTGTACTCCATATAAAAGTATTGACGCCCCAGTAGAGCGGAATAACCTTTGCTTTGCTCTATGCTCGATGTAGTTGCTCTTGATGCAGCGCTCTCATACAACAGAAATCGCTCGTTTTGCTTTACATAATTTTCCGTCCAGGAGCTTCTATGTTCAGATTTGAAGTTAAAAGAAGTCCGAGGTATTTGTACTCCCGCACAGTTTCAACAGCTTCGCCATTAAAAGTTCATTTTTCATTTCTCGAAAGTCTGCCCCCACCACTTTTGAACGCAGTAGTACAGGTTGTTCTGTTATAGAATACTGCTTTACGTCCGGAGTGTGGGATAATATTCTAGGCGACTTTAAGGTAAGATTCTGACCACATGTTTCTCGAAGTCAGATCGAAACTATATACCTACTGTTTCACAGTAAAAAATTACTGAGGAAAGAGTTGTAAGAAAACAATCATTTGTTTTTTAATTAATTAACCAACCAAAAAACTATTTAATAAGTAACTGATTATTTAAGTTATCCTGAATGAGGGTTAAATAAGACCTGAGTACAAATAACTATATTCTGTCTAACCTTCTGGACTAACCTCTAGTGAAATTTCACTAAACTGTGAGAAAGCGTTAATATTTCATGATTTCCGTAGTTTATTATAGATCATTGGTCTTAAAAAGCTTTAAGAGCACCAATTGTGAAAGCTCTTTAGCAAAATTCAAAGAAAAATCCACCATGATTTGAATTAGCGTAGAAGTGGTAGCTCTAAAATGATGTGCTTTTTACAATACTGCTTCTGTTATTCGTGGATTAGTCAGGGTTCAGAGGGATTGCATTTTTATTTCAGGAGATATTTCAGGGAGTAAGATCACCAACTGGCACCATTTGCAAAAATAAAGCTCTTTCATAAGGCCTGTACTGAAATTTTTTATTGAACAAAATATACGAATATTGAAACAATGAAAACTTACTACTATGCAGTCAATTTGAAAGGTCAATTAACTACTTTATTTAAATGCTCAGCAGAATAACCAAATTAATTGCTTACAGAAACTTAAAAGTCAAAGAACCTACTTTAAGCAATTGACCGCCACTTATGTTACTGCAGTAACTAACAACTGCAGTCATTTTAAACTTCTATGAACACGAAATTTAAGAAGTTATTTACAGAAAATTCTTTCGTATGTGACCCAAAATGTGCAAGCTTGTCAAGCTTTGGTTACATGTGTGAGACATAAAACTTTGTCTTCATATAAATTGCCTTTTACATGATCTACCTAGTTATTTTGTTCGTTTCGATGTAACTCGTCCCTAAAAAGAAGAAAACTTCTCATACTTTGCAATTTACCTGGGTTAAGTAAGTCACAAAAAAAGTTCAAAACAACAACCTTCTCATAGGTAGATATTGCACTTGCTTTCACTGTGCTCATATAAATACACATCACTTAAGCTTCATTCCTTTGGAACTCTTCCCAAAATTCAGGCTTGCATTTCGAGTATTTTTTAAGCTTTTGTAGCGGAAGGTGCTCATACATTTGTGTGTCTTTAAGCATAATGAAAATAAAAACATAAATTTACCAACACACTTTCATTATTATTTAATAAAATTTACAATTTGATATTCCTTTTTTTTCGATTTCATTTGTTTTACTTTATATTTTTTTAATAAAGAAACAAAAAAAAAACTTTTATTTTTTGATAGTATCACGTGCGAAAATCCTTGGCAACTCGGAACTTTTCATAAAAAGTGGCAGTGATATAAATCTGACATGTCTGGCGATGCAATCACCAATACCGCCGTCGTTTATTTATTGGTACAAAGGAAAACGTGTCATGAATTATTCGCAACGTGGTGGCATCAACGTTATAACAGAACGACAGACTCGAACGAGTAAATTATTGATAGCAAAAGCGACGCCAGCTGATTCTGGCAACTATACCTGCTCGCCAAGTAGTTCAGGTAAGTGTCAAAAATAATATATAAATGTTTTAAGATACACAAGGATAGGTAATGGGGAGAGAGGGAAAAAGGTGTTGGTGTTATGGAAATGCATGCCACAGAAAACTTTTAAAACTTTATGAAAAATAGCTTTTACATGTAGGAGGAACCGAGTTATTTTTTACTCCATGACGCTTCAGTGTCGGTGTCGGTATGGTGTCCTGTTTTGACATTGAAATATAAGAAATTAAATCATTATCCTCGGGATTGTTACCCCATGTTGGAACACAAACAATAGATTACAAGGGAATGTTGATCTCAAAAGAATTCAGTTGAAGGAATAATACACCCAAGGGATGGTTTGCCAACCTCTCATATTGTGAGTGGCCCAGAGGCCCCCAGATCAGCAATGGTATATTGCATAAAAATTATTTTAATAAAATTGTTTTACTTGAACAAAGGAATGTATAACAATTTTTAAAATTGGGGTCTGACTGTCTATTTTAGTTACCCCTAGGTGGCGCTGGAGTCGTTTTTTTTTTAAATGCTTATTTGCGGTGCTTTTACAGGCAGATAGCTGACGTTTTAAGGAGTAGCTAATTTTGGAATAAGTAACTATGGTTATTTTGATTACTAGGTCTGGCGTGGCTCCACCTTTTTTCGAAAATGTATGCTAGGTATACCTGAGCAACACCGGGTGGGTTAGATAGTAACAAATATTTGTATACAAACATGTGTAGTTATGATCAGCTGAATATTATCCAACTCCAAAAATTATTATCACAATCTAATAATAAAATAATTGCATATTTTACTTGCGATTATAGGAACTAAGGCAAGTTTTGGATTTATAAACATAAAAAAAATTTAGATAACAATGAAACATGACATTACCATCATAGAGAGGTCTAAAAAAGTGATCGAGAAAAAATGTCTGTCTGTCTGTCTGTATGTATAACGAGCTGCAGCCTAAACGTCTTAAGCGATTATCTTCAAACTTTGTGTGTGTTATTATTTTGGCATTCCCCAGAGGGGAAATTGAAATTTTATTTGTAGGCCTAAAACCAACGGTATCTGCCATGTTTAGGAAAACCTTATTTTTCTCGAAAACAGCCCAACGATTTCCATGGGCATTTATGAGAATTTTTTGTTGGTATTTGCTATCATTTGATTGGAACCAAACTTACGGGAAAAGTCTATTAACTGTACCTTTCGTATAACGTTTTTTTTTTAATTTTGGGCTTTCTCGGTAACGGCTTTTTGGATTTCTGTCAAATTTTATATTTGAGAAGATCTAAGTAGCTTACTTAATCCTGCATATCAAAATTTTCAAAAACTTTGTTTTTAGAATTAAAGTAATTTTTTTTTTTGAAAAATCAATATTTTTAAAACTGATCAAAAAAAATTATTTTCAATTTTATAATCACATGTATTTTAATGAACTCTAAAACACTGTATACCAAATTTTTTAAAAAACATTTTTTTTTTCAAAAAACTAAGAATAAAAAAACAGGATTTTATCAAAACCGGTCATACAATTTTCGAAATACATTTTTCATAAATTCTTTGTTATTTAAGACGTGTGATGGCGTACTTAATTTTTACTTAAAATCTTTAAGTATTGTTGTTCTGATACTTTTCATAAGTTCAAACTGTTTTATTTTCAACGTAAATGTTACTTGTTTCTGTCAAAGATCTCGCTTTCCAATTCAATTAGGCACATACGAGCAAGTACGTGCGACTTAGTCGTGCCCATTTTTACTTGCGATTATAGGGACTATAAGGCAAGTTATGCATTCGTAAAAAAAAAAATTCTAACAATCAAACATGATATTACGATGATAGAGAAGTCAAAAAAAGTGGGTCCGGAAATTCCGTCCGTCCGTCTGTCTGTCTGTCTGTCTGTCTGTCTGTCTGTCTGTCTGTCCGTATCGATATCTACAGCCTAAACGGTTGGGCCGATTTGATTCAATTTTGGTATATAGTATTTTTAGAGTGCTCTACCCGACAGTTTTTGGAATTGGCATTCTAGCTCCAAAACTAACGGTACCTGCCATATAACTTTTATTAAAAAACTTATTTTTCTCGAAAACGGCTCCTACGATTTTGATTAAACTTTCAGAATGATGTTTTCTGTGCAAAATCTATCTTTTAATTTTAATTGATTTTTCAGAAAAAGTTTTATAACGGTACCTCCCATATGACCGGTTTTTTAAAATCAGACTTTCTCGTTAACTAATTGACGGATTTTGATGAAATTTTCAAAATATGTAGTGTTTTATAATTTAAATAATATTGCTTATCAAAATTTTTAAAAACATTTTTTTTTAATTTTAATAATTTTTTTTAAAAAATATTTTGTTTTTTGAATATTTTGAAAACGGATCTATAGATTTTTTTTTAATTTTTCTCCTAGTATAAACTATAGATTTATTAAAATTGACATACTAAAAAAAATTTTAAAATATGTTTTCGAAAAGTTTTTCAAAAAAAACATTTTTTTGAAAAAACTGGTCGAACGATTTTGAAATGAAAAATTCATAAAATAGAAAACAGCAAAATAAATAAGATGGCTTACAACATTTTTTCCAAAAAACGTTATGAGTAGTGTTTTTTTGAATTCATAATTTTTTTTCCCCAACATTTTATTTCATATTGCTCGGCTAAGCCCTAGCCAAGCCATTAGTCAAATAAAAGAAAGTGACAACCTACATTACATACATACTTACGTATTTTAAAGTATTTTTCATCATCATAAAAGCACAGAATAAATAAGGAAGCCTTTGATAAACACACAAAAACAACTAACAAATAAAAAAAACTATTCGATTACTACTGAATGCAAAAATTTCAATCGAGAAAACAAAAGTTTACACCTTCCTATAAATAAACAAAACCACTGTGTTAACTTTTAATATTGTCTCTATACCTACTGGCTTAACAGTAGTTGGAACACGTATCTTAATTTTAGTACCTACCTTCCTTCCAACCTTATTATAGGTACCTAAATCCTTTATAAATTCCATTGGTCCCATATTGGGACGTATAAAGGTCCCTTTACCTAGCATTATTGCCATACTGCTGATTCCGACGAATCTTTATGCCAGTTGTTCAAATTTTTCCATACCAAAATGAAAATTTAACTGAAAAAAGTCCTTTGTATCTTTCTATTAGCAAATTATATTATAAACAGTAAGCAGCAAGTGGAAAGATAATACACTAAAAAACTGCAAAAGCTAACAATCCTATATATTTATGTGTTTATCCTTTTCTCGTGACGCATGTTCGTTCGAGCTTCACCCCAAAACGATTCTAAGGAAGTTACACGTCATACAAAAAATATTAAAATAAAATCTTTGTCAAAAAGACGCCTGCACTTAAAAAGGATTAGCACATAAGAGCAAGTACGTGCGACCCAGTCGTGCCTTTTATTTTTTCTTATTAAGATCCGTCTAACATTTTGCAAAATACCGAATAAGATAAATGTTATTTAAGACAGTGTTTTAACACATTTTAGAGTTTCTGTCAAGTTTTTTTTTTACATTTGCTTCTATAAAATGTCGCTGCGAAATAAGGCCCCAGGCAAAAAGGCTCCAAAACGTAAAAATGAAATAAGGCCCCAGAAGTATATTAAGAATACAACAAAAACAAACAAATTTTATTTTGGGGTGTAATTTCACTTTTTGGTTTTGGGGCCTTTCTTGCTTAAAATTTAATAAGAACATAGGAGCAACAAGGTGCGAATTTTCTTTTTCATTTTTGTAAATTCAAAATGGAAAACCATATAACAACTCTGCATTCCACGTCAAGAACTACGTAACCTGCACAACTCTTGGAATAGAATGTGCTTCTACCCGCATTCTTGCAATCATACTCTATGCGATGTGCTATTTATTTTCCACCACCATCTTACTGGTGGGGGGGATGTTTAAGCTTCTTGCCTTCGTGATGTTATAGAAGAGGGCTTATTGTGTGAAACAATAAATCACCTAGAATAAGTGGGTCAGTAACGCTAAGTCAAAATATAGACCACATAGTTGTTTTGCGTTGTGTTAGCATAACACAAAGTTGTTACATACTAGCACAAACAAATAGTAATCCTCCTAACATTCAAATGAATAGGTGATACTGAACATTGGAATCCTTTTTCGTCCTGGTTTCCCTTCTTTTTCAAATAAAGTGAATGTTTGTTGCCCTACAAACATAACCATTGTTGACTTCTATAACTATGTTTTAGACAGAAGTAGACTTCGCGTGTTTTCTTTTTATTTCTTTGGATGGTACCTTTTCAAAACGTACCTACTTTACCCACTTTTTATAAACTGAAAAGGACAAGGTAGAACTGAAGAGACACTCATGTGAATATGTGAATTCTGAACATACGAGAAGAGATCCCTATTAGATGTTATTTTAACTTAAGTAAGTTTGTACGTTTTATCAACGAATTTTCTCCCTTATGACAGTTGAATCGTTTTATGGCTAAAGTGTTTTTGAGAAGATTTATGTTGACTTATAAAGTTTTTTGCTATTAGGGTTACAGTTTTTTTGTTTTGTGAGATAATACTTCATTTCTGTGTGTTGGTTGGAAGAAAAAAAACTACAATTTACATCGATTTTTTCGTGTTCAACTGATCAAATCATAATACAAATCTTCCCCAGTTTGATTACACTGGCTACTGTTTTGTATCCCTTTTTTAGAAAACAATACATCTGGCCTTAAGATCATCATATGTATTCATTCGATTCTACCAATGAACTGCGCTTGAATTTTTTGAAAAGTCTACAACTTCTTAACTTTTTAAAGATATTTTAGAAGTTTTAAAAGAGGAGGTTTACAGCTTAAGTCGTTTGTTGAAGATCTTACCCACTTACCAAAAGTGCTGAAGAAAACAACGTGAAATTGAAAACCAGATAGAAGGCAAAATAAAACAATAAACAACTTCACTATAGCTATCACATACAAATTACGTTTTTTTGTAGCTAAGTTAGCAATGAAAACTTTAAATATGGATGAACTTGTAAACATGCACTTGTATGTGAATTATAAAGCCATATAGCGGAGAACCATAGAAATGTGAAAACTCTTTGTGAGGATGCGGTTGGATGTGGACCATAGTTTTTGGAATTATAATGAAGGAATACTAGCCGTAACCGTAACGTTGTTTCCAGTAATTTCATTAAACTGTGAGGATGTTTTGGTGTTGAAGAAAGAAGAGAGTTCGCAATTTCTCATCTGAATTCAAAAAATGAAAGAATTTTTGTTTTTGGTACTCCAACGGCAACACAAGCAACTCGCTATTCCATTCAGGAGTTAACTGCTTCCAAATCAAAATAAAATTAATAGTAACTTTAAGTGTCCATTTACTGGTTTTGATCCAGGAACGGTAATTATGCACATTAAGTTTTGGACAGAGAATCTCTTGCTCTGCTTACTCCATCGGTTCCTCCCATTTGACTGCAGCGATTTGGTCATCACTTTGGCAACGCTTATCGGTATCTAAACGGACCATGTCCTTGTCAGCTTTAAAACGTATATTTAGAATCCGGTTGACTTGTATTGTATCCGTTTCATAGATCTGCATATCCTTTAATCGTTCGCGTAAGCGGACCGCTGTGAAGAAATGATTTACGATATTTACGATAAAATTCGCAAAATAATAGCCAGTTTCGACAGTGATATATTCAGGCTCACCAGTAACACTATTCCGGTTCTATGAACGACTTTTTCTTTTTCATTTTGTCATTTTATTTTACTCAGCAACCTGATTCTCGTTTATTATGTGAAAAAGTAAGCTGAATAGGGCTAAATACTCATACAAGTTACATTTTTACTTATTGATTTTATTTAAAAAAAAAAACAAAATTGTTTTTTATTGGTTTTTATATTATTTAATCTGAAAATGTTTGATGATAAATAACTTAACATAAGTTTTAAATGTTACACACGACCAGAATCGCAAAGGATGCTTTATCAGTGAAAAGCTTTTTCACAGGTTTTTTCATAGAACCAGAATAAGGTTACAGGTGCAGATGTGAAAGGATTGTTTCTTTTTCTTCTTCTTGAATCAAACCATTTAAATTATTTTTTTATCTCAAAAGGGTCTTCTAATATGGACTTCAAAACTTTGACAGTTGTTAGCGGCCATTTTGATGAAGCTGCATCTGTCAAATTGGCTATCATTTATTCAGTCTGTTTTGCCAAATCACCATGGACAGATATAGCGTTCAACAACACGTGCAAATGATGAAAGTTATTTTATCAAAATGGGTGTTCTGGTCGCCATAATCGTCTTACCGAGAGGACCATTCACAGTGTGATGGGTAAATTTTAAGTTCACTGGTTCAGTAAATAATCAACCAACACCCGTTCATCGACAAAAAGCAAGATCCGCCGCCGTGAAAGTGTGAAGGAGAATCCGAGGCAGTCAATTCCGGGTCGCTCACAAGAAGTCGCACCCTTTATATTTATCTTATCATTGTTCCTAATGCCCTCAAGATCTAAATAATAAAATTCTGCAAATCTTTTTGAATGTCAGGCCTGAAGTTATTCACAAATTTAAGCTTCAAAGACGGCTTTTGATAAAAAATTAACGCAGAAAGCATATACCTAGCATCAAAAATATCCATCAAAACTAAATGGAAAAGTACACGATTCCATGTAAACGAAATCAATGTCTTCCGATGCCCTAATCAATTGAATTTTTTTAGTTTCTTGGGCAAAATTTGAATCCACCAACACAACTTTATACCAACTTCCCACCTTAGTACATTTACATATTCCTTTTTCATGCTTCAATTCAATTTATTCTTTTGACCTTGTCGCTAGAGAGTAACCTCCAGCATCGGTTTGAGTCTAACTATATTGTACACTAAAAAAAATGCTGACATTCAAATCTAAGCTTTTTTCATATTCACTTTCCTAACGAATTACATGTAGGTACTCTATACACCTTTCAGAATGTGCCACTGCAACGCCAAAAAATGTATTCACACAAAAAGCGTCAACTATGGACGTCCTGTTGTACGGAGTACAGTACATTCTGCATTTCTGCAACTAGAATAAACAAAAGTACCTTCATATTCTTATTCATAAAGAAGAACATTTTTGTTCACAACATCACGTTCATGTTCGTCCTGTGAAACGGAGCTCTTTTACTTCTTTCAAAAATATCCTTTCTCCTTTTTTTATTTTTTTTTAAGCAAAGTAACTTTGCTTATTCTGCAATGAATAAAAAATGCAGCACAAGAAACAACACACATGCAAACTTGAAAAAAGGATAAAGCTATGATGCTCCTGCTGATGCAGTGAATGAAAATGAAAAATATCCTTTTGAAAATAGAAATTAAGTGGTTCACTTTTACACATGTAAAAATAATTCACAAAAACAATGTTTTTTTGTGTTTTATGTTTCTTCGGTAAAAGTCTTCTTCTTCTCACTTTGCCCATTAAAAAAAATGGTTTTTCCAACAAAAATGTTTTTTATTTTGTATATTTTGCTTACAGATTCAGACAGCGTTGTGGTTCATGTTATAAACGGCGAACATCCTGCCGCAATGCAGCATGGCAACAGCACTACTGTGAGTACGAGTACAAGTATTACCAATTTTGCATCGTCGTTGCATTGTTACCGGAAACGAAAACTGACGGCGGCGTCAGCTTTCACCATCACCAACTCATTTATATATCGTGCAATTACTATATTACAGTTGTTTCTTGCGAATTATTGCATAAGTTGGTCAATGTTTGTGTTATGTTGCTCATCATTAATTGGATATATTTGTTCCTTTAGGTGATGGTAATTGTAAGTTGTATATATACTTTTTTTAACGGAATTATTTATTTTTTAAGGGAAGAAAATATTGTGATTTTTTGGACGACTTTAAATAGTTTATAGATATAAAAATTGTAATTTATAAGTAAAATCAAGTGTTGTAACTATGTATTTTCAGTTTGTTTAAAAAAAGATATCTCTTCTGGTTTCATAAGGGAATTCAATATTCAATAACAACCATCTGACTTATTATGACATAAATCGGTTCCTATATACAACAGTGGCATCTTTCCTTTAATAATATTGCAAGTACCTACCCTAGAGCCCAGTTTTCAGACAAACTACATAATTCTCAAAAAGATCAAAAGACCACCATTGTAACATTTAAATATAAAAATTATCTAAAAATCCGTTTTGGAGATGAATGCTTAAAATGGAAGCTCAAAACTACAATTACAATCATTAGACCACAATTTTATTGAGAATACTAATATTTCTTTTTTAAACTAAAATTAAGAATAAACAACACAACCGGCATGCCATTGTCCGAAAATTATACAAACAGTTATCCAGGCTTAATTATAGGAAACGATTAGGTTGCAGAAAATGATACCAGAATTCTTCAGAACTATATACATACATACTTGATGTGTTGGACATTTTTGTTTTTTAGTATTTTGTTTGTATATATGTATATTATGCAACAAAAATAAATGTTTTTAATTCATACCAATTCAAATATAAAAATAGACTTTACTTTAAGTTATCAAAATGTATTTCTTTACAAAGAAAATAAGTCACAATCTAATTGGTTTTTTAAAGGTCTTATTCCTTTTTCACACATAGAAATGACAAATAAATGAGCACATCAATTAAGAAATTTAAACAAAAATTATTATAGAAACATAAAACACAAAAAAACTGGTGACTTCTGCTATTCATTAAAGTGAACACGCGAACGTCAAAAGCAGAAGATTTTACTACAAACAAATCCAACAATAGTATTATATTATGTAAACGGAAATAAATGCACTTTGTGAAGTTGATAAGTTATTTCTTTTTTGTAAAATATTTTTTTAATAAATAAAATCGAACAGAAAATAAAAATGCATTTATATACAACCCAAAAAAAAATATATATTATTTTTTAATTCTACATTTAATTTTTGACATATTTTTAACAATAAAATAATAATTAATATCAATGTATATATTAAAAAAAATAACTACACATTAAAACCTAAAAAACATAAATGTATATTAACTAAATTCAAAGGAATTAAATACTACGAAATTTTTGTTATCCTATAAATAAAAAAAATTATATTCACTGTCAGTGTATATTCAGATATTTAAGTTTGAAAAGAAAATTTTAATAAAAATAAAAAAGAGTGAAGAAGTCAATAAAGCTAGAACGAAAATGTAATTAAATGTTTCTAATTTTGAGATAAGGTAAGTTTGATTGTTTTTATTGAAGATACTCACTGCCCCTAAAAAATCTTTATTAATTGTGCTGACTGCCTTTAGTTTGCTCGAGATATACGTAACATTGCTGTTCGTCTTATTTAAACCTTCCATCCTGACACCTATATTTTTCTTACCAGTTCCTTACACTGGTGTGTGGCATACCCCAATTATAAATTAAAAAAAAATATATGTCTTTATTAATTTAAATTTTTTATTAATAGTTTAATTTGTTAATTCATTACTAATAGTGTAAAAAAATTCACTCACACAAAAAAATAAAAAAAAACTTATGAAAGAAAAAATTTATTTAAAAAAAATTAATATCACAGAAAAAAGGTGTTAACTTAAATTATTACTTAAAAAAAAAATATCGCACTTCATTTTTGAAATGACGTTACATTGCTAACATTAATTTGACGTGATTATAGATTCAAACTACCCTTAGCGAAGTAGTTGAATATCGTCAATTGATATACGGATAAATGTATGATTTTTATTGACTGCATTCCATACAGCTTAGCGAGCGATGCTCTTCGCACATAGGCTGCCGACACGTAACACATTGTCTTTTTGTTTTTCGTACTTTTTTTCTATCACAAAAGTTGCGACCATGTTTTTCCAACTTCTTCATTTTCCTCTTCCGCACTCTGGGCACTCTCGGATTTAGAGTGCTCTTCGATATAGTCAGGGTCATTGTCCGAATCATCCCCGGCAAACAGGTCTGGTTCATCATCCTCTAACAACATTTCATCATCTAACATAAAGCGCGGAACAGATTGAACTAGCAACAGCACCAGCACCGTCAGCAGCAAACAGCACGCTGAACAGCAAAAGAAATTGAAACACATTGCCACCAGCACCAGCGTCGTCTTCTTACTTCTGTTTGACACTTTGTGTCATAAAAAAAGTATACGAACTTTTTATTTTGCAGTATGGTGCCCCCAAATTTCACCTGCGCAAAGTTGGTAGCAATGGAACAGCAACAGCAAATTTAGGACTTTGGTCTAACGACGCTGGTGACGTTGCTGGTGCTGGTGCTGGTCTAATCTAAATTGAGCCATTGAAAAACATTGGTTCTAAATTAATGGCGGCCGCTGTTGCTGGTGCTGTTGCTGGTTCAATCTGTTTCACGCATAAGTCTTTCCAGGGCTTCGTCTTTTGAAAATGACATTTTTGCTGTAAAAACATTTATAAATAAATATATATACCTACTCACTTATTAGTATAACTAAACAAATCTCACACTAGCTAGATCAATTATTGATTTGTATTTATAATAGGAGTATTTTGTTTTCAAATGCTGGAAGAACTACTGAAACAATAAATTTTCACTCAAAACATTTATTCACAAACTTAAAAAAAACACTGGAAAAAATAATGCAGACATAACCAGCAACCAGGCTTCCGGCAACGCTAAAGCGGTACTAGAGCACTCCTGAAGGTTGTAGAAGAGAAAAGAAAAACCTTTAGATGCTAGCACAGTTTCATTTTTAGTTCTCCTAAATTACACTAAGGGTTAAAGCGGTTGAAATTGATATTACAAACCACAACATCCGATGTCAAAAAGTAACAAAAAATTTAATTTTTTGCCGCACCAAGTCAATTTGTCTTTCTTAACTCCAGCCAATTGTTAAAAAAAATTCTTTTTTTTTACAGTATCTAGTGGAGTTCCTCAGGGATCTATTTTAGGCCCATTACTTTTTCTCCATTTATGTAAATGATGTACCAAAACTTTTAAGCAGACACTGCTAGATGCGAGGAATACCATTTTGTTCATGACCTTCCTCTTATTAAGAGTTCCCATTGAAATTGAATCCTCTAACAAGCAAGTGCCTCGTTATATTCAAGAGGTCTGTGGATTTGTTCGGTTTTCCAGATATTCTTCTTGGTGGCTCGAAAACTGAATTAATCTTGGTATTTGCTTTAACAGAATCTTAAATTGGAATGGCCATATCAATTATATTGCTGGGAAGGTTATGTGACTATTCGATCGTTATGGCAAACAAGAAGTTTCATCCCTTCGGATACTAAAAAAATTGCTTCCAAAAACACTTGTGGTACCCATTCTAACATACGGCTATGAAATTGTTTGTTAGCTTGATGTAGTGTAAGCCAAGGGAAGAAAAATATTGCATTGAATAAAATCGCGCGCTCACATCTCTCAGTTCTCCAAATGTTGTTATTAATGGGGCTTCTTTTGGTAACAGTGATTTTTCTTGGCATTGCGTTCTTCTGTTCACATATTTTCAATATTTTTTAGAGATTCTTACCTTTTTCTTATTTTTTATTAATTATTATTATTATTGTTGTTGTTCTTTTAACTTGTACGTCTTATTTGTTATACTTAAATTAACTAATTTTCTAATTTATAAGTCTACTTTATTGTAAATAAATGTAAATCTTAAATTTCAGTAACCATTAATAAAAAATACAAATAGATACAAAAATAAGAATATTTCTTTAAAAGCAATTTAAGATTTTTAAATATTTTTCTTTAGTCATTTGTAATACAACTTATTAACTTCTAAGTTCTCTAGAATCATATCTTTAAAAAACATCTCTTCAAGGAAGGACAAAAAATGTTGTTTTGTATAAAAACTAAGCCACCCTTCATCTAACTAAACAGAAAAAGCTTTGCCTTTTCAAAACAATCTTTCATTTATATTATTATTCAAGGAATCATGTCGACGCTATCAAAATCCCAACACAAAATGAAGAAAAAACACACAGAATACTCCAAATAAAAACCAATCCAATATCTGAATAACTAGGTCCCTTTCTTTATATCACCATCCTTTTGCACATATCACACAGTGAGGGATTGCCTTAAGGAATAAACTTGTGGTATTATCATTTTATTGGGCCATCAGGACTCCACCCAATGAATGTCCGCATTTATAGATCCATAGTCGTAGAACGAAATCATAACCATACACATAAAAACAAAATTATACAACCCACACCCAAAACTGTAAAAGTGGTGTATATATCATCCTAGGATCCTATCCATCGCCTGTTTTGGGCTTTCTATCTGAGTCTGAGCCGGAAAAAGTTTCCTGCAAACTCATAATCCTTTGAAAACGTAAAACATACAAAAGCATTCGATGTTCCTGTTCGTTTGTCTGTACAAAAGGCAGCAACCCCTGGTTTTTAATAGAAACTCGAATTCGTTCTCGACTCAGCGAAGCCCGAACTTCACTTCAAAAACTGTTGTGTGCGGGTTGGAATAACAACGACTTAGGGACTTGTAAATATTCCCTCAGATTTTTTTCATTTCGTCCCTTTTTCCCGTTTGTCCTATGTCTTGTTTGTGTTGTGCAAGTACTCTGGATAAGTTCTTGTGTAGTGAAGTGAAGTTTGTCAGTAGCAGCATTCAATATTCTGTCACGTTCAATATGAATGGCATTTTCAATTTTCGTCGCCGTGTTGATTATTGAGTTTGAATTGACTGTTCAGAAGAATCGAAATCTACTGGATGTATAGGAACTGAAATATTTTGAATCATTGATTTGAAAATATTAAATTAATGTGTAGATTCGAAAACGAAAGCTGTAATGTAATTTTCAAAATATTTGAGTTGAAAGCTTAAATGAGAGGGATGTATTTTGAAAGGATTTTCGAATGATCATCGTTTAAAATTGTTGCAGTAATAAAATTTTAGAACATGGATTTTCATTGAATACTTTAGGTATGTATGTTATGTCTATGTGTATTCATACATGCTTGAATCGATTTATTCTTATTTATTTTATAATTAGACCGCACTTAAGGTTTTTTGTCTTCCCTATTGTCACCTCGCAGCAGAGAAAAATAGGGAATGATGTATGTATAATGAGGTACCGGTGCAGAATTTTTTTTAAGTTCTGCATTTCAAAATGGGAGGGAAAAACAGAGTCATGCAAATCATTCCACATTCGTGTGGTACGGTTAAAGAAATTATCTTTGTATTTGGCTGTACATTAGACGTTGGGCTCAAAAGTGAATGGGCATTCCTATGCAGTGCGGTTATTACGGTTGAATTGTTTCAGGGAGGGAATGCAGCTGGCTACTTGCTATTTCGCTAAAGCATTAGTTATAGAAATAGCGATACAAAATCAAAAAACAAGAAACATTACGGCGCGGTGCTGAATAGATGTAAATGTTTCTGTTGTTATAGGGTCGCCTATCATTTTTAATAAATCCAAGAATCTTAATGGGTTCTGGGAATTAAACTCAAGTTTTGGCCGAATATGCTCTTTATAGTCTGAAGCCGGATTACACGGAGTGAAAATTGCTGCATCTTCTAAAAAAGCACTAAGAATTGGTTTGTATACCTACATCTTCCTGAATATTAAATTTTATTGTAGTCGGTTAAGCAGTTCTCGAGAAAGTCGAAGAAAAATAAACGGTCCTATGGGTGTACCGTTATAGAACAAATTTCGAAAAATGCATTCTAACTCAAAAATGCATTGTTGTAAAAAAAATTAGCACCCTGAATTTTTTATCAAAATCGTTAAAGCCGTTTTCATGACAATCAAACTTTTATTTAAAGATTGTATTCGAGGTACCGTTATTTTTGTACCTAGAACAAAAATGAAAAAACACCTTCCGAGATACTACCAAATAAATACTAAATATTAAGGCTGTAGAGGTGCGAACAGAGAGACAGACAGACAGACGGAAAAAACTGGTGGAACGCTTTTGAAATGAAAAATTCATAAATTAAAAAAAAATAAAAATAAATCATGATGATTTACAATACTTTTTCAAAAAAACGTTATGAATAGTTTGATTTCATATAAATTTCTTTGTTTAATGTTTTCCCCCAAATTGTGTTTTATATTGCTCGGTTGAGCCCTATAATAAGTGAGTACCTACAAACATACCTACGTATTTTAAAGCATTTCATGATCATAATAGCTCACAGTGCCCCGTGGCTTAGTGGTTAGTGTGTTGGACTGCTAAGCGAATGAGCCTGGGTTCGAATCCAGCTCATAGCAACCTTCTTTTACGGGGTACTGCCCCTTGCGAGGAACTGACAAAACCTCCAAGGGTAAAATTTGTCTCGAAAAAGTGCATCTCATGTTCGACTCGGAGGTAAACTGTAGGTCTTTTCTATTCTTGCAGATTAACAACACACACACCGGAATGGTTGAAAGTATAAGTTACTAGGCCTTGGCTCCTTAAGGAGCTGTCGCGCCAGTAAATTCATTTATTTATTTAATAGCGCACAGAATAAATAACAAGGACGCCTATGATAAACACGTAAACAAAACGTCTATACCCACCCTCTTCACAGTCTTTGGAATGGGTATCTTAATTTGGGTTGGTGATAATTTCCCCCAAGATGTAATCCCCAAAGGAAAATCCCCAAAGTGAAATCCCCAGCAGCAAAATCCCCAAAGAGAGAATACCCAGGGCGAAAATCTCCAAGTGAATATCCCCAAAACAATTATGTTCAAGTAGTGAATCATGCGGTTAAATCGCGCGCGCGATTTAATATACCAATGCTTATAATGCTTGTAGAATTTATTGAAATAATTGTTTTTTTTTAAATTGTAAATGAAACAAATATTCATAATTCATAATAAACGTACTATGTTACATTAATGCGAACAAAATAAAGTTTCTCGTAAAGGAAAAATGAAAGAAAAGTATCTGTTAATTCTAAATGTTTTATGGACACAAAAGAAAGTACTTCTATTTTTTTTTTAACTACATGCATAAATGAAGATGTGCACAGATACTGGTGATTTGGAAATTTCGTGGGGATTTTGGCAAAATAAATTATTTCGTTGGGGATTTTGTCCATTTGTCCTACGTCTCTGGGGATATTATCAAGTTGGATTAAATTTGTTTGGGGATATTATCCCGGGGGGCTTTTTTTTGGGGATTCAATACGACACCCTGTTACTTTTAGTACCTACCTTCCTTCCAACCTTATAAATTCGTCGTGACGCATTTCCGTTTCATCAAGCTTCAAATCACAACGATTCTAAAGAAGTTTTTCAAAAAGACGCCTGCACTCAAAAAGGATTAGCACATAGGAGCAAGTACGTGCGACCCAGTCGTGCCTTTTTTTAATAAATCCGCTTGCAGTATAACATGAAATGAAAGTTTATAGTCAATTAAAAGACCTCCATTGAAATTAAAATAATCTAAAAACTACATCTGTGGTGTTTCCTTTATATGTTCATTGTTCATCTTTTCCATCTTAAACAGTAGACTACATACTTCCCATGTGAAACTTATACCTCAAAATGTAATCCAAATATTATTTTTGTAGGATGGAAAATACATTTAATATTCGCTTTAACAATGAATTGTTCAAAATTACACAGGAAAATAGTTCTCAATGTGAGTTAATTGAATGAAAATCCTCAACTTCGATTTATGGATCAATGTTGAGCTTACAAGGAAAATTGTTAATTGTGCTTTAACAATAAAAATTTAGTCCAACCAGAATATTAAATACAAAATATCCTCATTTCATGTATATTCCATTTTTATTTACCTTTTGAAATAGTTTTATCGGTCAGTGCTTTTTGAAACGCAATGATTTGGTTGCACATTGCACGAGTTGGATTGTGTTCTTTACAGACAATACAAACATTTAATCAGCCGCAATGCAATCGCAATAAACCGAATTGAATTGCATAACCCCGCACCGCCCACCGTTCATTTTTGGAACAAACCGACTTGTAAAAAGTATCCATACACCATCACCACGGGAGCTTATTTTATCCAGATAGTTCATCGGCTTTATTGAATGCAAAAGTCTCATATAAATTAATGTTTGGGAAATGTTGATCTCCTTTAACTCGATAATAAAACAAGCGAAGGAACAAAAATAATAATAGTGCAATTAAAATTCACTCAAACGAATGTTTATAGGTGAGATGACGGCATGTTTTCGATAAATACAAATTAATGCGATCTCTCCGGCTTTAGCGAAATAATATTAAGAGATTCATTTTATATCCCTTTATTTATTCAGACAGTCGTTCTGATAGATTTCTTAATACAGGGTGTCTCGCATAATCAAAGAAAAACCTATTATAATAACCCTCTGGCCTGGGTACAACTTAGAAGAACCATAATGAAATCAAATGGTACATACATGAAGCAATACTTTACAAACCTTGCTTTCTGTTCTCTCTTTCTTTTTTGTGTTCCTTATGTCTCCCTGTCTTGGAACAATGTCACGCCTTATATGGCTTAAATTGTATGAGCCGATGGCCTCAATTTTCAGTGCTCGTAATTGTCTCTACTTACTAGATTTACTAACGCAGTATATTGTAAATCAGAAAAAAATTGCAGTTTTTTGGACTCTGGATGCAATTCCACGATAAAAAAAAAAACAAATTTAAATAATTTGCTTGTATCATAAGTTAAGTTAAGTTTTGAAATGACATTTAATATGAACTTCATACGAAACACCCTGTTATTGAATTGAAACGAACAAACTTCAACGACTCAACTACGGAATCGTTTTCACGAACAAGTCTTTATTATTTTGTAAAAACGTCGAGTTATGGATATGGTGTTGGAAAAATTGCGTGACTCGAAATAGTAAAACGCCAGCAAATGTAACTTTGTTACAAAACAATACGCTTCTACTTGATGGCCTTGCCTCTAATGTTTATTAGGTTGAATAGTGCTGTTATTATTTAAATAATATGTTTCTCATATATATTTTGTTAAAAGGGTATCAATCAATTGAAATATTTCCATTAGTTATTTGGTTATATCACTATCTTAATCATTAACTACATTTTAAACTAAAAGGTGAAAGGGACGAGCCTTGACATAAATATATATAAGCAGGAGACCATGTTTTGGACTGTTTTTTAAGCAAACGAAACGAAATGTTTAAATATGATGTGATACTGTTGTTTGGTCAAACTAAATCAGGCAACCTTATGCAAAAATTAAGCAACTGATCAAATCTGTATGTGAATCGGTGTAACAATCACCGACAACCTAAGTAACAAATTTTTCGAAATCAATTTTATTATGGTCTTGCACTGCTTATGGGTAGAGCTTTAGGTTGATAGCAAAACCAACATAATTTGATTCCTGAAACGCACACAAAATCGAGTTCGAAATCAGCATTAAGTGCTAAAACAACTTATCTATCCTGCCATTTTGACTAATGAGTGCTATGGCACATTAAATGTGTGCAATTAGGTTCATTTTACATTTTACACTCAACGATAAATAATGTTACTTTTTTCTCTCAAAGATCTAGCCTTCTAATTTGACACAAAAGACCAAGTTTGAGAGACCCAGTCGTACCCATTTTTTACTTGCGCCTTGGACTATAAGGCAAGTTATGCATTCGTAAAAAAAATTCTAACAATCAAACATGACATTACGATTAAAAAGAAGTCAAAAAAAATGGGTCCGGAAATTCCATCCGTCTGTCTTTCCGTATCGATATCTACAGCCTAAACGGTTGGGCCGATTTGATTTCAAACTTGGTATATAGTATTTTTAGAGTGCTCTACCCGACAGTTTTTCGAATCGGAATTCTAGCTCCAAAACTAACGGTACCTGCCATATAACTTTTAATGAAAAAACTTATTTTTCTCGAAAACGGCTCCTACGATTTTGATAAGACTTTCAGAATGATGTTTTCTATGCAAAATCTATCTTTTAGTTTTAATGGATTTTTCAGAAAAAGTTTTATAACGGTACCTCGCATATGACCGGTTTTTTTTAAATCAGACTTTCTCGTTACCTAATTGACGGATTTTAATGACATTTTCAAACTATGTAGTGTTTTATGATTTAAATAATATTAAATATTAAAATTTTCAAAAACATTTTTTTTTTAATTTAAAAAAAAAAATATTTTGTTTTTTGAATATTTTGAAAACGGATCTATAGATTTTTTTTTAATTGTTCTCCTATAGATTATTTTTATTATAGATAAACTATAGATTTCTTAAAATTGACATACTCAAAAAAATTTAAAATATGTTTTCGAAAAGTTTTTCAAAAAAAACATTTTTTTGAAAAAACTGGTCGAACGATTTTGAAATGAAAAATTCATAAAATAGAAAATAGCAAAAGAAATAAGATCGTTTACAACATTTTACCCACGTATTTTAAAGCATTTTATCATCATAAAACCACACACAGCCGATTCTTAACACACAAAAACAACTAACAAATAAAAAAAACTATTCGATTACTACTGAATGCAAAAATTTCAATCGAGAAAATAAAAGTTTACACCTGCCTATAAATAAACAAAACCACTGTGTTAACTTTTAATATTGTCTCTATACCCACTCGCTTAGCAGTAGTTGGAATATGTATCTTAATTTTAGTACCCACTTTCCTTCCAACCTCATCATCCACCCAATATCCTTAGTAAATTCCATTAATACCCACCACCATACGTTTATCGATCCATCAAACATAATTAAGTTATTTTAATTAATTTGATTTCAAAAAGTAAATTATTGTTATTAGGACTTATATAGGTCCCTTTTCCTAGCATTATTGCCATACTGCTGATTCCGACGAATCTTTATGCCAGTTGTTCAAATTTGTCCATACCAAAATGAAAATTAAACTGAAAAAAGTCCTTAATATATTTCTATTAGCAAATAATATTATAAACAGTAAGCAGCAAGTGGAAAGATAATACACTAAAAAACTGGAAAAGCTAACAATCCTATATATTTATGTGTTTATCCCTTTGTCGTGACGCATGTTCGTTCGAGCTTCACCCCACGATTCTAGGGAAGTTGCACGTCATACAAAAAATATTAAAATAAAATCTTTGTCAAAAAGACGCCTGAACTTAAAAAGGATTAGCACATAGGAGCAAGTACGTGCGACCCAGTCGTGCCTTTTATTTAATAAAATGTTGATCTCTTAATTGTTTGTTATTTTATTAATTATCAGTTAATTTTGCTAAGATTTTAGAGGCAAAATGAGTGTTCAAACAACATAACATAAAGTTTATAAGTTGTTTTGACTCTCAACAAAACCTTGAGTTCCAAAACAACATACAAAATAAAGTTAGTTTTCTAAAAATATTTTTTTTTAATTTTTAACTGTTTTTTTTTTTTTTTTTATAATTCACACGCGCGAAAGGGGTTTGTGTGTACCCTTAAAATGTTTAAACACCGCTCGAGCATTAGGGAAATGAGGAGGGATAAAAGAGGAGATACCGATGCACATTAGTTTTAAAGTTCTGCATATCAAAATGGGAGGGAAAAACAGAGCCTGGCAAAGCATTCCACATTCGTGTGGTACGACTAAAGAAAGAATCTCTATACTTAACAGTACGTCCGAAGTTAGGCTCAAGGGTAAACTGATGGGCATTCCTAGCAGTTCGAGCATTACGGTTGAATCGTTTCATTGGAGGAATGCATCTGGCTATTTTGCTAGAGCATTGTTTGTAAAAATAACGATAAAATAACGAAAGGCACGAAACATTTCGGCGGTGCTCAAGAGATGTAAACGTTTCTTTTATTGTTCGGTCGCCTACCATTTTCAAAGCTCTTTTTTGAATTCTATCTAGAAAACTCTAGTGGGTTATAGGAGCACCTGCCCAAAAATGGGGATTATACTCGAGTTTCGGTCGAATATATGCTTTATATACTGTAGCCAGATCAGACGAGGTGAAGAACTTCTTGCATCTTCGAAGGAAACCTAAACACCTCGCAGCATTCTTTGCGATGTCAAATATGTGGTCATTCCACAGAAGGTGGTCTGTAATGCACATACCGAGAACTGAGAGGTGTTCTGTTTCTTCAATGCAAGTGCCGCTCATGGATAGTGGCATTGGAGGTATGTTTTGCTTTAACGACAAAAGACAACATTGAGTTTTAGAAGCATTAAATTCTACGCCATTTCTTATTCCCCATTGTACAATGCTGTCAAAATCAGAATTTAATGAACTTATCATACGCTGCCGTTGCAGTTCAACATCCGAAGAACATGGATGTGAATCTGGAAACGAATATGAAAAGCTGAGAGTACTGTCGTCCGCAAAACAATTGATTAGATTAGTTGTTTCAGATAATAAGTCATTGATAAATATAAGGAAAATAGTCGGAGACAAAACAGAGCCCTGGGGCACACCAGCATTTATTTTGTAAATATCAGATTTGAAACCGTCCAATACAACTTGAATTGAGCGGTTCGAAAGGTAGTTATTAATCCAACGAAGAAGAGATTCATCGAGTCCAAATGCACGCATTTTCGATAAAAGGGCTTGATGCCAAACTCTATCAAATGCCTTAGAAATATCAAGTGCAATAATTTTGCTTTCCCCAATACGATGGAGAGATTGGTTCCACTTTTCGGTGCCGAAAGCCGTACTGCCGGTCATTAAGAAGCTTTCGTTCTTCGAGTTATTTCTTAAGCTGAAAATTAATCAGCGTTTCCATGACCTTAGAAAGAAGGGACGTTAGTGCAATTGGTCGGTAGTTTGAGGGTGCAGAAGATTCGCCTTTTTTGAAGATAGGCTGGACAAATGCTGTTTTCCATGCACTCGGAAAGAGTCCAGAGGAATAGGACCGATGGAAAAGCTTACGCAAAGGTTTTGCCAGCGTTGAAGAACACCTCTTCAGAGCAATAGCGGGGATACAATCCGGGCCAGCGGATTTATTTATGTTGAGATCTTTCAATACTCTTGCGACTGAACGAGTGCGAAAGAAGATTGGTCCCATAAAATCATTTACGCTCTCGAGTACAGGAGGAGTTCTGACACCTGTTTAAAACTCGCAGAACCGTAATCAGATTTTAAACTTAAAATTGTTAATGCGGCCGCGTTATCAAATATACAGTGTTTTTTGTCTCTCCTGTACAAAAATAAAATTTCGCTTATGTTGTTTTAACAATTACCGATTTATGTACGTATGGAATTAATCTTATGGTTTGTACCAAACCAAGTCATAGGCAAACACTGCAATATTGCAACCTTATGAAAACAAACCCTCAGAGCAATCGTGAATGCTCCATGGCGGGGCTGCCAATATTTATTATTTTTTGTTCATATTTAAAAATTGTTTCGCTATATTTTCTATGTTAATTTAATAATTGTATAATAATTGTATAATTGTATAGTTACTTACCATATTTATTTTGTATTAAATTGACGTTAAAAATTTGTAGGAAATTATTCAAAGTGGCCACCCTTAGCCTTGAAACACTTTCTTAAACGATCCGGCCATTCGTCTATCGCCGCACGCACGACTTCCAGTGGTAGCGAAGCTGCTGTCTTCACCAAATCAGCTATAAGAGACTCAATATTTTGGTGAGGCTTACAGCAAGCCTTCTCCTCCAAGACATTCCATAGACGGTAGTCCAGCGGATTAAGATCCGGGCTGCCCGAGGGCCAATCTTCAGCGGTAAATTGTCCTTAAGCCAAAGTTGGGTAGTTTTTGCCTTGTCAGCCGGCGCAAAGGCATGCTGGAAAATCCAGTGCTTGCCCGCAAATAAGGTGTTAGTTAAGCGCTTCACAACATTCTCTAAAACATCGCTTTATAGTTGGAAGCACGTGTTTTCACTCCTCCCTGCTCACAAAAATGCAAATTTGTAACACCGTCATACGACACTCCCCACCAAACCATCACTGAAGCTGGATGATGGCCTCTTTGGACTTTTCCAACCTTTTCAGCAGCTTCCCTGGAGCTATGGGCGTAAATCCTGTCGTTTTGGCGATTAAATTTCTGTTCCACTGTGAAAATTTTCTCATCTGTAAAAAGAATATTTTTGTGTCCTCCGTTTGCGTGTCTTTGAAGCAACACCTCTGATCTTGTCGCTCTTATCTTGCGCAGAGCCTCAGTCAGCCGTTGCCCAGCCTTAGGTCTTGTTTTATGAGGCGTGACATCGTTCTTGTGGGTATTTCCATTTCTCGAGCCATAATTTTCTGTTTGCGGAGGGGTTTTCTTCGGATTCTTTCCGCAACTCCTTTGATCACTGCTGGCGTCCTACTTTGGCGAGGTCGGCCACTTCTTGCTCTATCATCAACATAGGAGATCTCGTTGTACCGTTTTATAGCGCGATAGATGAATTTTTTCGATATTTTCAGTGGTTTCAGCAATTCGAAAATCTCAGTGGGAGTTTAACTGCATTTGTGCAGTGCAATAATAGCGACGCGGTTTTCTTTTTTGCCCTACTCCATGTTTATCGTTTCGCGTATTAAATTCAACTGACTCATAACTGTTACTTAAGGTATCCATTTGTCCGTTATATATTTTGAGAACAACAGATCAAATTTTTTTTTTTTTTGGCGTCTTATAAGTTAGGGACAGAACTTATGGCAGGACTACGTACATACGCAAATGTGATTTACACAGAGACTTGTGTCTAGAAACTGTCGAAGCTTGCAACAAGCTCTTGACGACCGTATGCGCCGACAACGAAGACTGTTCGAATGAGCGAGCTGGATCGAATCGAAAATAAAAAGAATTTGTAACAGAAAGTTTAAATCTGGCATCTGGATTGAAATTTCGCTTTGTATTGAATTCGATTCGTGAATCCGCTCTTGTAAGCGTAGTATATCAATTAGATAATGCAGTATTGGTTCCTCGTTTATAGACGATAAATAAATCAACTACCTGGTCTATACACTATACAGCAACTATAACAAAATCCATTCCTGATAAAGTAGCATGAAGAGCGCAATTGAAGCTGCTAACTTGTTGTATTGTAGTCTTATTGATAAAGGGGTCAATGTTCAGCCAACTGCAAGCCTACTAAGCTCCAGCTACCTACTTGTAAACTTGAATATTTAACAGTCTGGGCCACCATATATCAAAACGAACTCAAACCTACATAATTATATTCAGTCTCATTCACCCAACAATAAAAAAAACTTAATTCACTATAAATGATATATCCATTCTTAATATACTTTCATTGAATTCGCATTATATTTCAATATTTGTCCCAAAAATTTTCATTCTTTTGTCAATCTTTGTTTTACCCCAATATTTACAATGTTTTGCCCATAATGTGTGACCCCACAATAATATATAACATTTACATGCCACATCAATTATTTTGTAATTTGTTGTTCCACACACTTAAATACATATATATATATGGACGTATGTATGTGCACGATAATTGTATTGTGTTTAAATCAAGAGCACATTTTTCAGCCTACCACCGAAATTTTGTCTCCTGCCTGTGCGGTAAACCATGCTGTAATTTATAATTTTTTTTTTTTAAGCGCAATAAATTAAATAAATTTAATTCGCTCTCTTTCAGTAATGTAGTTATCATTACATATATGTAAATATTTAATATTTTTTAAATATTTAATATTGTATGATTATTTAATAATTCGTGGACTGGATATGCTATTAATGAAGAAAATCTGTGTGTTTCTGCATTACTAAATAAATGCCAATTTATGACACTATATGGTATTAGTGTAATAGTTGTTATTCTGCAAACATTATCTATTAAAATATTGATGTAAAACTTTTTTAGATGAGGAAACCAAAAAAAATTTGTATGCAAAAATGAATGCCTTTTTAAATTTAATATGTTGTACTAGGATATTTGTGTATATTAAAGACTTTTTTTACTATCTCTATTTTTTTGCTTTTGATTTCTCTCTCACGGGCCTGCTGGTCGCATTGGCATACAACGTTCCTTGAAACAATTTTTACATTTTTTCTGTGTTAACTACTGTTTAATATGTACCATGGAGCAATAATGATTGGTCTAAGGAATTTGAACCGATATGATTGCAGTACTCTCCTGTTACTTTCTTTGGTACAAACGCAATCTAATATACTGTCTCCCAATATTGGGTTTGAATGCTTGCAAATCAAAATGGCAAGGGAAAATATCGCCGGTTAAACTATTCCAAATTCGAGTTGTTCCGCTAAAAAAAAAATCCGTATATTTCACGGTACGTCCGAAATTGGGCTCAAGGGCCAAGGGTGAACTGCTGAGCATTCCTTGCGAGACGAGTTTTACGGGAGAAACTTTTAAGGGGAGGAACGCAGCTGTCTACTTCGAGTCAACATTTTTTATAAAAGAACCGATAAAATAAGGAAAGAGTGAAACATTGCGTGGGTGTTCGAGAGGGGCAATTCAGCGGCAGTTCTATTTCCTATCAATCTTAACGCTCGATTTTGTGAAGCGATGTTTGCGAAGCACTTGCCCAGAGGTTGGAGTTATAATCGAGTTTATGGCGTATAAGCGCTTTATAAATTGTAGCCAGGTCAGAAGGGGAGAAATACTTCTTACATCGATACAGAAAACCTAAGAAGCATTTTTAGCAATCTAAAATATATGGTCGATCCAACGGAGGTCGTCGTTGACACACATACCGAGTACTGATAGCTTTTCGGTTTCTTCGATGCAAGTGCCATTGAAGGACATAACATTGGGGGTATGTTAAAGATTTAACAACAGAAGAGTTTTCGAAGCATTAAACTCGATTCCTATTACCCCATTTGACAATGCTGTATAAGTCGGAGTTTAATGAGCTAGACATACGTTACCGTTGCAATTGTACGTCCGAAGGTGAAGAACGTGAATTATCGAACGAAAATGAAAAGCTGAAAGTAGAGTGGTCAGCAAAATAGTTAAGTGGATTAAAAGTAACAGACAGACATTTATAAAAATGAGGAAAAGAGTTGGAGACAGAACGGAGCCCTAGGGCACACCAGCATTTATTTTGTGGAAATCAGATTTGAATCCGTCCAATACAATTGTATTGAACGGTCCAGAAGATAGCTTATAATCCAACTAACAAGAGTATCATCGATCCCAAAAGCACCAAAGTATTATATCTAGAACACTGCTTCGGTATTTGTTCCAGGTATACTATGTAGTTGGCAGAAGTTAACATGTGGCAATTTGGAGTGGCCATGTGTTTGTCTTAGTCGGTATTTTAACAAACCTTTTCCGAACTTTTTTTTGATTCTGGAATTTAAAGAACGAACAATTATGTTTCAACAACTACACTTCCCTGCGGAACCCCAGTATTTATTACAATACATTTCGAATATTGGCCTTTATAACGATTTTGGAATGTAACAGTTTTTATCATTAAGATTTTTTTATAAAACATAAGTGACGTACAAACTATGAAAGCCGTAACGAAGCATTAATTAGAGCTTCAATCTTAATAATTGTTTTTTTATGTTTTTCCTGTAGGTATTTAAAAATGCGGAAATTTACTAACAACCATATTATTCACACGGTTCAAAACTAGGTTTACGGTGAAACTAATTCTATGAGGATTTCGAGTTTTAAGTTTTGAACAAATCGGTATTCTTCAAACAAAAATTGACACCTGAAACTCGAAATCTTAAAACTAGTTTTGGATAAAACTAGAAATTCATAAAACCAGAAATACCTTGTTTTAAGGACAGTTCTCAAACCTTTTTCTATTATTCATCACATAATAAAGTCGGGAGGTTAACAAAAAAAAAATTATTACGAAACGTCAAAAAATAGCATAAACATTCTAAAGATTGCATGAAATATGGTATTTTTTTTGTGAACTGGGCATGGGCATCAAGAATTTTTTGGGTGAAGATAACGATTGGATGCTGATGAAGATGAAGAGATATTACCAATGAGATGATAGACCAAAGCGCAAGTGTACGTGACAAGCGGAAGCAGCGGAATCGAAGGTAAGTACACGTCATTTTGTCTTACTGCTTTTCGTTATGTTTCCAAGCTATTCAACAAAACGGTTTTTCTTTAATAAAATAACTTGATTGCCTTTTAATTTGTGCTGTCAAAATTAAAGCGTCTTGAACGGGTTTTTAAATTAATTGACTTTGCTAATTTGAGGGGAGTTTGCAGTTCCTTACCTTGTTCCATTATTATTTTTAAGGAATTGTCAATATTTTCTTTTCTATACAGGGAGACATATGTTATAAAAGAACATTATTTATTAATTAATAATAATATTATAAACGCATATCCTGGAGTTAAGGACACTTCAACCTTAATTTGAATTTAATTCAATACACTCCACTAAAACAACAACAAACAATTAGCAATAGTTGATTGTTTTAATATTTGTTTATTATTTATTAAGAACAAAAGTAAAATTTATTAAAGGCGTTCAGGGATAATTACTTTTTTCCTCTATCCCTGTGCAAATATGGAGTAAAATAATTATGCATCAAAGTGAGCGCAACTTAAACACCGCAAAAGCTATTTTGATCCAAATGCAACGACACTTGCATTGAGTTGGCTTTAGACATAGAATATTGTATTATATTGCCAATACAATACAATGAATCATATAAACAACTTGAATATCCGGATCTTGCTTCTTTGTATTTTATTTTACGACTTCGCAGCCTAACTTGACTTAATAATTTACGCATGAAGCTGGAATCTATCATTCTTCTCAGGAATGATGCCTCGCGTATTTAATGAAGCTCGGAATGTGAAAGTCATGTGCTCTTTCACAGTGATTCAACTTTAATTGTCAAAGTTCATGATTGTCCTAAAAATTGTAAATTTCGTAAAAAGCAAAAATGCTCGCTAAAGATTAATTTTCTTCCCCAAGAATATGCAAGAATGAAAAAATTATTTAATTTATGTTTAGATTTATTCACATATATTTCTTTCTCTTCTACCTGAGAATCTCTGTATTTACAATACTTTTATTTTAATTATTCAACAAAGAAAATATATTGCTAACCTGTCTCTTGTAAAGTCTTACTTAAAAAATCTCAGCTACTGATATTTCTGTTAAAAATGCAGAACACGAAGTCCTTAAAAACCATCGCAACTAAAAATGATAAATGCGTACAAGACTGTTAATTTTTTCACATCTTGTAAGAGTTTTCTTACATTTTTAAATTGGACATTTGTTAGAATTTAAAATAGTGTACAAATCGAAGAATATTTTTCTTAGACACAAGACTCTCTAATGAGTGTTTTTTATGAACCCAAAGAATTTTTTTTCACTGCAACACACCTTCTAGATTACAAGTCCTTAGCAACGTTATTAATATTTAATTTAAAAATCAATTAAAGGCATCAAATCTCGTGTCCAAACAATCGGTAAACACAACCTTAATCCGTGTCACTTGCATTTTCACTTCTCGGATGCTGTTAATTAAATTTCCTTTCTACACAAGGTAGGAAAACTAAACCCTTGCCCATCAAAAAAAATCCTTCATTTCAACCTCGTACACCTCTATTACAGAGTATACTTTATATCCGGTTATCGATATTTTCTTGTCTTTCCCTTCAACGTCAATACTGGTGTACAAAAATGTCAATAATTGAACTTAATTTGCATTTTTGGATTGTGGGATTCTTAAGAACCGTCAGTGCGGTTGTTATACTCTCCTCTTTTAATTTGCATTTGGTTGGTGGCATAAGGTTCTGAAAGATTGACGTTTTTTTTTTGCATTCCTGGTATTCGTATGTTTCTGATTGAAAGAAGGAACCATGTTGAGTGAGGGGCTTTCTTCTTCCGGTCGGTTTTTTTTTTTTTTAATTCGGAGCTTATAAGTGGTCGATTGAATTTACCGAGATCGAAAACTTGGCTAGAATATTGATTGGAAAATCAGAAATCGCATTTGAACTACAATAGGATTAAGTTGTTTGCTTTGTTATGCTTGTTATGTCACTTAAAATGAAGATTGTTGCAGAAATTGAATTCAGATTGAAGATAATTAAATTGGACATTTTCTTGGTCCTGCTTACACTGCTACTGAGGCACTATGTCAATGCCAATACAGATACACCAACTCCAATTATTGGCGATTCGTGCTAGATTATTGAAATTTCAGTTTAATTAAAAGGGATGATGATGGAGCATTGTGAAAAAGTAATCATTATTTTTTTCCTTTCAGAATAATTGTTGTCCTGGTTTTGTAATGGGCCTTTGTTTGTGTTTGGGCTTTCGTAGACAAAAAGTGTTTATTTAAAATCAAATATAAAATAAAATAAATATTTGGATTCTTAAAATTTGATGAAGAAATGATTTGTTGAATAAATTAGCTAGAAGTGCCTTAAGTTAAAAGAAGCCTTACTGGTTAAAAGGAAATGTTTACTTTTTTTTGGAAATGACCATAGGAGTCCTTAGTATTCAACAAAAGTTGAGATAACTACTTGAGTTTACTCATGAAGAGCACCTGCTTATTAATGAGTAACAATACGTGCTTAAGGATTATGATTATTGAACTTAGGAATTCGAAAATTCTTTCTATGATTTGGTCAAGAATTCTGTAAGAACTTTTACTGAGCAAGCAATAGTATGCCATCAGTCTATTTTAGTTTTCTTTGACTCTTAAACAGGACAGGACCTCAATAAATTAGAAAGAAACAATTCGAAACGAAAATAAATATGACATAAACCTTGAAAAATCAGAATCGACATACATAATTCCATCTTCAAAGAAATTTGGTAATACGATAAAACATTTTTTTTTGTTTATAATTTACCCACACTAAAGGGATTTTGTCTACCCTTTTAATGTCAGTGGACAAAGCACGAACTTAGGGAAAAAGGAGGGGGTTTAGAAGGAGATGCTGGTGCACATTGGTTTTAAATTTCTGGACATTATAATGAGAAGGGAAAATAGAGTTTGAGAAAACATTCCACATTCGAGTTGTACGGCTGAAGAACGAATCTCCGTAATTAACTGTAGGACCGAAATCGAGCTCGAGGGTAAATTGGTGGGGATTCCTGGAATAGGGAGTACTACGGTGAAACTGTTTTAGCGGAGGAATGCAACTGGATAGAACAATAAACGTAGAAATAGCGGTGTAAGAGAGAGACATGAAACATTCCGCCGATGTTCGATTGACGTAAATGTTCTGATGATATGTTTATCTCCAAATCATTTTTAACACTCTCTTTTGGATACCGCCCAGGCGATTCAGATGAATCGAAGGAGGACCCGCTCATATAGGAGTTCTATTCTGGTCTTTTACGGATAAGCGATTTGTATATCCGCTAACAGATCGGAGGGTGAAGATAATTGTTTGCATCAACGAAGGAAACTCAAACGTTTTACGGCATTTTTTGCGACATCATACAATGATTGTTCCACAAGAGTTTTTTAGTGATGTACAGACCGAGAATTTCTAGATGAACGGCTTTCATGATGCAAGTGCCGCTCAAGAATAATTGCATAGAGGGTATATATCGCTTTAGTGACAGGAGACAGCATTGTGTTTGCGACGCATTGAATTCTACACAATTTGTTATACGCCATTTGATAATGCTGTCAACATCAGAATTTAATGAGCTTAACATACATTGCCGTTGAAGATACAACTTAGAAGTTTCAGACAAAAGAGCATTTATAAAAATGAGAAAGAGAGTCGGAGACAAAAACGGAGCAATGCGGAAAACCAGCATTTATTTTGTAGGTATCATACTTGAACCCATCCAATACAACTTGTATTGAAGGGTCCGAAAGGAGAAAGTTTCCAATTCTTTGAGAAACATATCTTAAGAAAGTTAAAAAAATTCAACCGACTGTTGACTAATGGCGTTTTAAAAAAAGGAACATCGTAATATTATCACCGAACTCTGCAAACAATAACTTTAAAAACACACTACAATCATTCTCCTTACGGATTTTTTTGAACATTTGCTATATGCAACACTAAAAAACCAAAGAAAAAAAAAACAAATGTAACTGGTCTGGATTTTCTGGGTTTGATTCGAATTGATCTGAATGTCCGTGCAGTGAAATGTACACTTCAAAAAGATTTCTGTTATGAAAAAAATTAACGGAAAAAGTAGTCTATGATTTTACTTTATTTTTATGATGCATGAAAGCATGAAATAACGTAACAACAATGAGAGGAAAATATCAGATGCAATTAGAATATTTTTTTTGGCAAACGTTCTTTTAAAATATGAATCCCGCCAGCAGTTCTAACACAAGCTCTATCATTCGTTCAGATTGTGTTATCATTTGCATGCTGCGTCAAGAGCCCGACAAATATTTGGCTACCATCTGAGCCTGAATACAACTAAATCCAAGTAATAAATTCCATGCTCTTTCAACATCATATCACTTCAGAGCTGAATGAATTAGTTCTTTGCTCGTACAAATTACTCCCCAACGTCCAAACTTAAACGAATCCACACACATGAGGCAAAGTATCTCAATATCTATGTATATTGGTTTTGTATACATAAATCATTGAACATTGATTCAGGCTGCCATTTTATGAATTATATTATCCTTGTTCATATATTACCCACACTCACAGACAGTAAATATCAATTAACGGACTCCATGTCAATTGCCAGGGTGTCTGGCTATAATAAACACTAGTTTCCCACATCTACTTGCCCCTAATAATAACAACAAACCCAACATCTACGCACGAACGGATAAATGCCTTAAACCTTAGAAGGATCTTCTTGAATAATAAATCATGTCAGACTATGAATCTTATAGATAGCCCGAAAAAAAATTGAATCTCCTGCTAGTGTAAGCAATAATATGCCGGACTTTAATTAATTGGTGATATACGCTCGTTCCGTTTTCAATTAAACTATAAATAACATATTAATATTCGATGTTTAGTGGCGCTTGGGGGAATAATTGCCCCATGAAGATGATCCTGAACCTTCTTTAGTGCCGCCGGATGCAGCAAGAGTCAAGTCGAGAGCAGGAGCGGGACTCTGCTTCGGGCCTCATAAACTATAATGAATTTCATTATAATTCAACCTTTAGCACAAAATCTCATCCGGTGAACAAAGTTTTCTGATAAAAAACTATGTTTTTGCTTCGGTGTACGATGCTGTCATCGGGCGCTATGAAAAGTAAATTAAATTTTTCCGCAAAAGTTGGAAATTGCTTGGAAGAAAGTTTTTTTTTTTATCATTTAAACAAAGTCTCTGCACACGAAGCAGTCGTTAAGAGTTGTTAAAAGCAAAATTGATTGAACTTTTTTTTTTTTGTCCTTTATTTTAATTTTCTAATGACGTGGGTAGGTAAAACTTCCAACCTGATTCTAAAGATTAAGAATTGTATACCAAAAGTCATATGAGTTGTTTTTGTTTTGTAAAGATTGGCTCTCATTTCAAGGCTTAGCTTATCTCTGAAGAGATGAGCTTATAAAGGACAACTTTAATGAAGTTTTTGGAGATCTAGCTTTAAGTTAATTCTTTTTTCTATTATAAGCGATTTGTTGTTTATTTGGGATTCAGGTCAATTGACTGTTGCGGGACGAAATATTCTAAAAGTTAGTTCGTAATTCAAACACCTCAACATTCACAAAGGACATGGAGATCTTGTGATAAATCAACTGTCAAACAATTTGACCACATTGTTGTCGACGAAAGGCACTGCTCCAGTACCATGGATTTGCGAACTTTCCGAAGGGGCAAACTTTGATTCGGACCAACGCTAAGCGGTGAGGAAGTTTGATGTCAGACGGCTGCAATCGCAAGAAATCCCTAGGGCCTTTTCAAATCGACCTCCTAATGACCTCCAAAAGAGTAATCTACCGCCAACATTAAGTATTGCGGAAATGCTATTAGTGGTGGGTTTTACACGGCCATCACAAAGAAACCCTTTGATTGACGTTATATACCGTCAAGCCCATGCAGTTGAACAAGAGCATACAAGAGCATACAAGGCGACACTTTACAGAAGGGCCAAAACTTCTCGCGGGTTCTACCAACAAAAGAAGAAAGAAGAACAACTAATACTCAGAAAGAAAAAGAATGAGCATGAAAAACTAGGGTTGAAGAAATGAGAACTGTTACTTCAGGAATGCAGTTTTACCAAAAGGTTAAAAGAAACACTTCAAAGCAGCCGAAGCGGGCAAAACCAAGTATATGAAGGTTAAAAGATGCGACAACACGACAGACAGATATTATTTTGAGACCTGGATGATGAAAAATTCGTTGGGTGATTTTCAGTCCCATATGCATATACGTCGGAAACTGTACGAGATGTACATCGAGACAATGACCTAGCCAAAAGGGTAAAAGTCCAATAAATGTAGAAGTGCCCGCGGTTTTACTATATACCATGGCACAGGTATGTGATATACACACTCTTTGCATATCCACGGAAAAAATATTTTAAATAATTTCAAAAACTTTGGAGGAATATTTGAAAAAATCTGGATTTATTCTGAAATATATTGAGTTTTAGCCTCTGCTGAAACTATGTGTATGGGACTAGCCATCTGTTGTAGAGTACAAGTACGCACAAACTTACGTCGCAATTGCGACTAAATCAATCATATGTTTTCTTAATTTAAAAAGAATTAATCATGAAATATGTTCGAGAATTTCTAATTCACAGAATATTTAATTCTATCGAATTCATAGTTCGTCTAATTAGAATTAATCAATTAAATAATTACTTCTGTTTGTTCCACAGAGTCCATTTAGCTATCCACATACTTCGTTGGAAAACAAAAGGAAAAATAGTGAAGCAATCGATAGGTATGTCCTGCAGCTTAATTAGTTCCAATTATTTGTATCAACGGAAGAGGACATGCAGTTGGAACGTAATTGCCATTATATGGAGCAATAATTACCGCTGGCACTTTATGACTTTATATTGTACTCCAATGCCCAATGGGTATTTGTTTCAATTTACCATTTCCTCTCTGCTCTTTGTTAGCATGGCATTCGATTAATCTTGGCAATTTTATTTGACGCAAATTGTGTGCACAGGAGTCTTAATGCAGCAAGCACACGTTCGAACCGCCCGAGGCTTTCGTATACCTTGATAGTCGAGGGCTGATTCAGGATTTTGCCAAAAAAAAATCATCTTTTCAGATGAAGATTATTTTGATCTTGGCGTGTATGTAAACAAGCAAAATTGTCGCATTTGGGGCACAGAAAACTCGCACGCATACATTGAAAAGCCGAAACACCCAAAACGAGTCATTGTTTGGTGCGGATTTTGTCCAGAGGCAAAATTGGGCCATTTTTCGAAAATAAGCAAGGAGTGGCCGTTACAGTCAATGGCGATCGTTATCGGGCCATGTTGAACGAATTTTTGTTTACAAAAATTGAAGAGGAGGATATTGGCAACATTTGGTTTCAACAGGACGGCGCTACGTGCCACAAAGCCGAAGCTACACTCGATGTTGATGAAGCATTTTCAAAAAAAAAAAAAAGTTATTTGGCGGACCCTGTTACTAATAAAAAAGGAAAGTTTATTTGTAGACTATACATATGATGAAGAACAACAATTATATAACTAGTTACAAGAGTGGCGTTAAAATTCCAAGAATCCGAGCACAAATTACTAAGTGGCTTCTGAAGTTTACCACCTGTTTCATAGAAAAAATCCGAAAATCTACCAGCAATGGTATACAGTGTCCAAAATTCCATTTTAAGAGCATCAAATGCTTATTCACTTTCACGAAGTTCACCCACTTAATTTAACTTTAAATTGAATAATTCAAAGTCCTGAGCTCACTTAACATGCGATGACGATGGAAATACAAAATCGTATTTCATCCCAACAAACCCGCCCAGCGACGAAACACGAACTTTTCTTCGGTACAATTAACCTTATTGACATCTCTGTACGAAGCAATAAATACTTCTTCGTTCTTTCCGTCCGTCGCCATTGCCATCGTCGTCGGGTCGTGTTGTTGTTGTCTAATAGTTCGACAGAACTTTTGTTGAGAAATGAAAATCGCAATTTCCACCTGTCAGCCTTAAAAAAAGAGAAGAAGCTGGAGTAGAAATAATTTAATTTGTGTTGCAGTCAGCGACAGCAGCAGATTTCCTAATAGATTTTCCAATTTAACTTTCGACAAATGGCAAATAGATTAAAACATTGACAAAACCATATATATTTTGTAAAATATATTTTCACTTCTGAAAAGTTTCAGAGGTTGTTCATTGAGCTTGGGGTTGGAAAGAGGGTTTTCGACTTAAATAAAAAAACGAAGCAAAAATTTGTTTTCCATCTTAAGTTGAAAATATCGTCGCATTGGTAGGAAGAAAGCAAGAAGATAATTTACATAATCGTTGTCTAATTTATTTTTTTTAAATAAACTAGCTGAACCCTTCTTGCGTTGTTGCAAAAATTATTTTACCAAATTTTCTTAAATTTCAAAAAATGATTATATTCAAGATGGTTTGAGTTTTTGAGAACTGCACTGTTTTTGAATTACATATTTTAATGCATCTACTAAAATTATAATAAATTTGAATTTTATTACTAGACACGTTTAAGCTCTAATTTTTCGACTTTAAGATTCTTAGCTGGGAATATATAATATTATAATCCAAATAAGCTTCAACATTGCACCTAACATTTACATCCGTATCATCTTATCCTGTTAGGCCGTTCAGCAGGTATATATTGTAAAAAGTCAAAACGTCTCCAGGCTTCGTCTTAAACTATACTGCTTTTGAACGTGGTACTTAAAGAAACTTCGATTAGTCTTCATACCTTGGAAAGACTATTCCCCTGAGGTTCACAGCACAATTAAAATCACCGACGTGTTTGCCGCCGAGGGAGCCGCATGGGTACGCGCGACTTGGCCGCCTAATACGCGCCTAGCTTTAAGGTGAAAGTGAAGTTTTGTTTTCATTCGAGGTTATAACAATCCTCTCTTAACATTGCAATCATCTGTTTTTACTTGCGATTATAGGTACTATAATATAAGTTATGCATTCGTGCAGATTAACAATTTTGAGATAACAATTAAACATGACATTACGATGATAGAGAAACATATTTGAGTTACTGGCAAAATTCTGTCCGTCTGTCTGTCTGTCTGTCTGTTCGGAAATATTTTAGACTGCAGCCTAAACGGTTGCCCCAATTGTCTTAAAATTTTAAACTTAAAGTTATTTTGACATTCTTCAGAGGACTTTTTTCAATTTTTTTTTTTAGCTAAAAAATCAACGGTACCTGTCATATAACCGTTATGTAAAAGCTTATTTTTCTCGAAAACGGCTCCAAGAATTTTTATAAAAAAAAATCAGTGTGCTAATGTAGATATGCATTATATTTTGGTGAAAAAAAAATGAATACGGTGGGCTAAAAACGGTACCTCCCATAGGACCGGTTTATTTTTTCTTCCAATTTTTCGAGAACTGGTGATTTGATTACAATCAAAATTGATATTCAAGAAGATGTAGGTAGCCTGAGTAATTTTGCATTAATTTTTTTTCGAAAACTTTTTTTTGTATTTTTAATAATTTAAACAAATTTTTTTTTTGAAAAATCAATATTTTGAAAACGGGTAAGTGATTTTTTTTTAAATTTTGTTTTTAAATGTACGTTATTTTTGTGCTTAAGTTTGTTTTCTTGAATTATTTTTTTTTAATTTTTCAAAAAAAGTTGTTAAAAAAACCGTTTTATTTAAAAACGGCTCCTACAATGTTGAATAAAAAATTCTTACATTTCCTAAAGAAATAAAATGGCGTTTAAATTATTTCACCCAATACATTTTAACGTACTTAATTCAAACAATCAAAAGTCACAAAAATCGAATAAATGCTTTCACTTTATTTTTTTTTTATTTTATTCTACAATGTGACCGCACATATGAGCAAGTACGTGCGATCCAGTCGTGCAATTTATTTATTTTTTGACATTAATTGGTTTCACTAACTTAATTTATTAATAATAATAACAAATGTTAAGGTGTGTCCACACCAAAGAAACATTTTTAAACATTTCAGAAAAACTTAAAAAACATTTCAGAAATGTTTCCTTGGTGTAGATACACCTTTATAAACTGAGTTTATTATTTAAAATTTTCACAATATGGGAATACAGCCTAAAATTAATTCGTCATTTACACTTATTATGAAAAAATCCAACCTGTTATCGAAAAGTGTTGACATTATAATTGACGTTACTTTCTTCTAAAATCCACAGGAATACTTATTCAAGGACATTCTTAATAACTTAATAACAAATATAAAAGACGGTGTCTTATTCCAATTAATCATTTGTTATAATTTCGTTTGCCAACTTCGTCAGAGGAAATGAGAAACGCCCGAACAGGTTCAATGCTATACATCAACTGCCTTTATTTAAATATATTTCCCCTACTTAACCGGCTGATTGTCTCTCTCTCTTTCTTTTTTCTCACATTATGATTTTTTTTTAAGTGTTGGTATAAATAAAATATATTTTTTTTACAAAATCTCACTTTGTCAAACTTTGAAGGTAAACTTATTTTTGATTCGTCATTTGTAAAACATTTTGGGATTGGTTAAGAAGTACATATTTTATTAAATTATGCTATATTTTTAAGGTATTATTTCCCGCATCAACGTGGAAACATTTTCTGAATCGTTCGAAAATGAGGAAACGCTTTTTTTTCATGTTTAGGCCATAAAATGACTTCATTGTTTTTATTTAGAACCAGAACTAGCATTAATACTTGGCCCTTTCAATACATTTTTTATTGTAGGTTCAACATAAAACATATTTTTGTATTCGGGCCCAAAAAAGGATATATCGCACATGTTTATTAATATAAAAAGCTGTTAAGAAATCAAGGGGACACATGAGGGAATTTAAAAACAGATGCGTCATAACCTTATATATATAATGAAAGAAGTATGGCGACATAATGGAAACTCTGCCTTCGCCATAGTACTTATATTACTCAAGTCTTAAGGCTATAAAATGAATGCATACTTTAACAAGCCAATTTAAATGGAATAAAACTTTAAACAATTAATCTTCCAACTGATGCAATAAACGCGTATAGGGGGGATAGAATTTGTTTTCACCAACTTTTCCTCCAAGAGAATTTCGACAAATTTAGTCATATTTCAATCTAGACAAAGTAGATCTCCGCCTTGGGCAAAAAATTATTCATCATTTTATTCTGCATGAATGCACGCTTTAGGGTCCTCCTTAAGGATATTATCCTGGTGGAATTATACTTACGACATTCAGGAACCTCCTTCATCTCGTTTTTGGTTCTGCATTGTGTGAAATTGGTGCATAAAATTCAACGTCTTCATAGGAAAACCGCCAGTTTTCAAGGACTAACTTACGCGATGCAAAACTTGACTGGAATATTATCCATTTTTACCGACACTTAGTTCTATAGAACTAGAAAAGCGGCTACAACGACAACGTTACTTTCACACTCAAATGCAGTAGAATGTATGGTAGCAACATAGATTACATCTAACCCAAGCTCCATGGAATAAAGGAGTGCAGTTCTGTTGCGCTTTCTTCGCTTGTAACCGCACTGCTGCTGTGGCGCCACCGTCCCCGCCGGGCTTCTAAAACAACCCATTTTCCGTTGAGGTTGAAAGGATTCTCTGCTATTTAAAAATCAATAGAGCGAACAAATATTCTTATTGGGTTGGGCGAATCTATATCGAGATCCTACATACAAAGGCTTTGTCTTGATGGTGTATAACAACGCGCCGGGGCTTCTATTGTTAACTCAGGCAATATGGAGCTTCCCTTATTCTTCGTCCTTGTAACGCCATTGGCAACGCGTGAGTTTTCTTGTGATATTTAATATGTCAATGATTATTATGTGGTCCAGTCGGTTCTTAAGGGTTGACAATGGAAGAAAATATATGGCATGACAATAATCCTTCTGTATATACCGTGAAAATATACCTATAGGGGTTGACAGGGTGGTCTATACATTCATATATGAAACAGATAATATTGCAGACTTTGTATGAATAATGGATTTAAAACCACAAATTATAAATGAGGGACCGTTAAATAGAAATGTGGTGTAAGATTGTACGGAACAAAAGATTATCTCAGACGCCGCACAATAATATAATATAATTCAATAAAAGGAACATAATATTCTGTTAATATGGAGTTTACGTATACTCGATAAAGAAAATTTTCGAAATATGATATTATTTGTTTGGACAAGATTGAACGATTTATTGAACAAAATAAATTTGTTCTTATATAGATTTATTGAGTCGTTATGTACAGTCTGATGGTCCACACGAATACGATTTGGTTTTATTTGATTTTAAAAAAGTATTCTGTATAGTCTTAGAATAAAAAACATAAAGAAAATGCGTAATATTCAATATTTAATTTTACTTAACTGATTTTAAATTTTCACATTTCATCTATACACATAAATGAAAATGAAGTGTCTGTTTTTATTTTTAATATCAAAGTAACCGCTTTTTTTACAGGATGCATAAAAGTTTATACAATACTTATTAGAAAAAAACAACTTTTTTAATTTTGTGTCTCCCTGTTTTGTCTTTCTGTCTGTTTGTTCCGGGTAATCACGGAAACAGCTGCGGTTTTGATGAGACTTTACCAGGCGAATAGCTGATGTTGTAAGTTGTAACTAAGGCCGTTTGCCACTGGGCTCGTTTGACAAGCAGATAGCTTATTTGGTAAGAAGTAACTAAGGCTGTTTTGATTATTAGGTGGCGCCACGCCACTATTAATTTTTTTCAAAATATATAGTATATCCGAGCAACGCCGGGTATCTTAGCTAGTTTTTAACAAAATCGTATTTCGGACCTAGCGTCGCGATCAATTAAATGCGATTCAATATTTTAGTCAATTCAAAGTAACTATTGAAAATAATACATTTCATTTTATGTTTCATATTCATTCTGCGTTTAAATTAAATATTAAAGACGTTTTAAGTTAGGAACAAGAGTTGCAATACGGCGTCCCACAACGATCTCAACTGGGCCCGCTATTGTTCATCTTTTATACAACTGAACTATTTCACTTTTTAAACAAAGCATTCTATTTACGTTTGCTGATGATACGGCAATCGTCGTCAGTCACCGATTTTTGAGTACGGTTACAATGATAATGTAGGAGGAGTTCAGGTAAATATAGTGCCACGATAATGGCTTAGTGATAAGCACTTCGAAAAAAATCTAATGCAAAATCTCGTTTTAAAACTATGGAAAAAATGATAAATTTTAAAAATAATAAAATTCAGACTAATGCATCCAGTTAGTTGAAATGTGCAGGTATCTTCGAGAAGAAATGACTGCAACTTTTTTTATCGGATAAACACTTAGATAGATTACAATTTAAGCACTTATTTACGGTACCATGCCGCTGAGAGAGTTCTAAAACAGGTTCGGTATGTAAATCTTGCTCGAACAGATTTAGTAAAACTCGTATCGATTTTAGAATTAATGTTTAAACTTAAATTCTTGAAGTATTTTTGAGACAAAATCAGCTTTTACTTAAGACTTATGGAAGGTAGACGTCTGTAGAATGCCAGAAAAACCTTGAAAAGATAATTAAGTAAGTTGTCTAACCAACAATTTTAATATATTATAAGCTATAACTACAACCAGCCACTGTCCCCAATGAACTGCCTACATGTAAACCTTCTATAGTTTTCACCAGTAGATCACAGCAGCTGGCCTTACCCCTTCTTTTCTGTATTCAAGAAGAGAAAAGGAATAAAACATATAATGATCAGCAACTAAGGGATGGGGTGTATTCTCTCATGTACAATGTTGCGTCACAATAGTTACATTCGTGCACAAATACAACAGACAGAATTGGCTAATTAACTTTTTCTTTTGGTCCACCTTACCGCCATATTTGATTGTCAGTTTTGGTTTGAATTCTTTGTAAAACAAATATAATGAAGAACATTTGCAGAGCAATATAAAAATCAATAAACTTTATAGATATACACATTCATCTGGTTTGTAAACCTATTTTCTTCAATTCAATCTCCCCAACGACCTAAATCAAATAAATACTGTATTGAAAATAATATACAAAAAAAAAAAAAAAAAACGAAATCAATTCTAAGACACAAATCAATCATTATAATTCACTTAAATTAAAATCTTCCATCGGACTCATGCAAATATTGTAAAAGCCAAACAATCACATCTGCCGCACTCGCAGATTGATAAATAAATTTATGCCACAAGACGCGGTCCTTTTTTTGACACACAGAAGACAACATTATTCACGACCACATAGATTAGAATTGGAAATGCTAAGCCAATACCAAACGATGAAATCCTATTCAGTCTGTCAGAGGCACGATTTCCTATTCAATTATTTCGTAAGTTATAAATTTCGTCAACTTGCTCGGAGCCAAGAAGAAGACCAATTCAATTACTTTTAATGATCCCAGAATCACAATGACACCTTTCTTTGTGGCAGGTATATCATATATATGTATAAACTGTCTTTATTTTAATTTTCTGACAGACTTTGTCTTGTATACAGAAAATATCAACGGCTGCCTAAAATTTGTTTCTCTTCAAGGACGAGGACGTTTCGGAAAACAAAAATAAGAAGGCTAAACGAAGGAAAGTTTATTCTTCTTCGCAATGAAACCTTTCTCTAGGATGAAATCAAAGTATTCAGAATTGGTGACGTCCTCTTGGCTGGTAACAGAAAGGACATCGTATTATTATCATAAATATTCAGTAAGTATAAAAATGGATTACGATTGCTCCTGAGAAGAGAAAACAGCAGAGTGGCAAAAAGAAGAAATAATATCATAATGATAACTGAGGGGTTTTTACGGATTTTGGTAAGTCAAACAGCAACAGCCGTTAATAATAACCTAACGAAAAAGTTATGGAGTCAAATCGAAGGAAGGATCAGCACGAATTAGGTATATGTGGGAAAGTTTATTTTCTGAGAAGGGATATGGAAGGTCTTCTAAGTTTTTTTTTTTTGTTTGCAGGTAATATGACCATTTGTATGTTACTACAGTTTCCGAATGAAGTTAATATTTTAATTCCGAATAAGCCATTGCAAACAAAGTTTTTTTTCCTTCGTGTGTTGTATCCTTTCCATACGAATTTCTCGAATGCTGAATTCTTTTCCTCATCCCGAGTTTGCGATACTTTTAATAGGCCGCAATGATAGTAACTAGATGGGATGATTTGAATTTCAAGAAGCTTCTAAGTTAAAAAAAAGTTTTGAAGGACATGTGTGTGTAAACTGTACAAACACCAACAAACAATAGGCAAATGATACACTGCTGGATACAAATGTTTTTTTCAAAGGAAACTCATTTTTGCTAAGTAGGCGCTGTAACACGTTATTGGAAAAGTTGTAATGATTTCCGATTTCGCATTGAATTGGGTCTAGGCTAGTAGGGAAATTTCGGACGATTTGAAATTTAAAGATTTCTAATATTTGATTGCAAAATTTACTTTCGGGAATAAGGAACTTAGTAATTCAAGGATCAGAAGCGGTGTATAGAAAAACAAAATGTTCCACAGCGGGGTCTATGTAGGTAGGTATGATGCTACAAGAAAAAAATAAATTTTATGAGGGTTCCATTTGGGATTGTTTATTTATATTTTTTTAAAGGGAAAATTAATTATTAAGAAAATGTAAATTTGGAGCTATAACCCTTCTTAAGCTTAGAATCAATTTTATTATCCGAAATTTAAGTCCCTTAAAACCATGATATTTCAATTATTTTCAGAAATAGATCTCTTAGAATAACCACAAAAAAAATGTTAAAAGTTATAAAATTGAAGACAAACAGTTAAATGTATACATATGTTTTTGATCTTGTAATGATTGGAAGCAACTCATTGGGAAAAATCTACATTTATGTTATGTTAACCTAAAGATTAGACAATACAAAATTAACAGATGAATTGGTCCGGTAACATTTAAACACTTTTACCAATTTGTCACGTTTCCCACATTCGTATGGTGCAACTTAAGAAAAAATATTTGTACTCAGCACTAAGTCATTTCTGGCAGTGCGAACTGTTTGATTCTTTCAGGGAGTAATGCAACTGGCTATTTCACTGGAACATTTTTGTTTTTTGGAAAAAAACGTCAGTGCTTTTTTGGGTACGACTCAGATCAGACGGCACAAAAAATGTCTTACATTCGAAGGAAAACTAAATATCTCACAGCATTTTTGGCGACGTCGAATTTATGGTCGTTCCATTGAACATGGTCTGTGACGGACATTTTGTTGGTTACATATATATCTATGGAACTACAGATTTTTTTGAAACTACAGATTTTTCAAACTTTTTAATAGTATTGTTAAAACAGTGTTCTATGCACCCTTAACCTTATTTGTGCAGTTAAAAACCATTTGCTGGCTTCTTACAACAAGTTTTCAACACCCCCCTGGTTCCTTTTCACTCATATGCGCTAGCAAGTTTCTGTTTAATTTCAACAACCGGCTGCTACATCAAAATCGTATATTTAAAAATTATTTATATATTCATATATATGTTAAATTCTTACATTAACATTATATTTATCGGTAGATTATCAGCATTAATGTATTTTAGATGACAGTGTAATACCCAGAAATATAAGCCTTAATCGAGTCCCCTTAATATCACTGGGGAAACATTTCTACGTTTGAAACTTAATGGACTAGGGAATAATTTTTATTTTATTTCCAATTTGTTTTTCACATTTTTCGCTTTAATGGTTTCTGCTGGTCCCTTTACAAGAAAAGAATTAAATAAGTTTCTATTTCCAGAATTGCGGTTTATACTATGCATAGCGATAGAAATTGTTCATCTTGTCGTTTTTTTCTAACTGAAATGTCAAGGGTCCATTCAATATGACATCTTGGTTCCTGTTTGACATCTTAAATATCATGTTTCTTGTGCGTGAACTGAATACCAATATTATGTTTTTAGAGTATGTAAACATGTCACAAGTTAAAAGAAAAAATAGGCTTTCTTAAAATAGATTTTTCTTTCTAGGGGACAACATTTTACTTAACAAAAGCAAAATGAAACAGTTTTGTGGCAAAAATGAAGTATGCAAGATATATCGATTCAATTCTATTCAGATTGGATTTAAATTTGAAACATGATTTTATGAAGTTTGCATTGTTTAGAACATCTTTGGCTAGCTGCCTCCAGTTTTGCACTCCAAGTTGGTTGAGGTCGTCCTCCACTTGAGCGCGCCACCTAAGGCGAGGTTTTCCTTGACTGCGTCTACCCACTGGGATGGAAACAAAGATCCTGCGAGCCGGAACATTGTTTTCCATTCGCTCTGCATGACCTAGCCATCTTAAATGTGATATGCGTATTTTTTTGACCAGGTCAATGTCGCTGTACAGCTCGTATAGTTCTTGTTTGAACCTTCTCTTCCAAAGCCCGTTAACGCAGATAGGGCCAAAAATCCTCCGAAGAATCTTACGCTCGAAACGACTAAAGATATCTTCATCCGATTTAGATAGAGTCCATTCCTCGGCGCCATAGAGCAGGACTGGGATGATTAGGGTCTTATAAAGAGTCTCCTTTGTCTTTCGAGAGAGGGCTTTGCTACTCAATTGCCTTCCTAGCCCATAGAAACAGCGATTGGCAAGAGTAATTCTTCGCTTTATTTCTGACGAGATGTTGTTTTCAGATGTTATAGCGGATCCGAGGTACACAAAGTCCCTAACTACCTCAAAGTTGTACCTGTCTATTGTAATGTTTTGTCCAATACGCCGGTGTTGTGTGTCCTTTTTGTGGACAGCAGGTACTATGTTTTGGCCACATTGACTGCTAGTCCCATCTTAGCCGCTTCAGCTTCAATGCTAGCAAACGTTCCACTGACAGCTCACCGAGTTCTGCCAATGATGTCTATGTCGTCAGCGTATGCTAGCAATTGCACAGACTTGAAAAAAATTGTCCCACTACAATTGACTTGCGAGTTTCTTATAACTTTTTCAAGTATTAAGTTGAAGAAATCGCACGATAGCGCATCACCTTGTCGGAATCCCTTTTTGACGTCAAAAGCTTCTGTGAGGTCAGAAGCAACCTTGACGGAGCAGCGAGAGTTCTCCATCGTCATCCTGCACAGTCCGACGAGTTTTGTGGGGATGCCAAAACCTGACATGGCTCTGTATAGTTTGTCTCTATAAATGCTATCGTTTGCGGCCTTAAAATCAATAAAGATGTGGTGGGTATCGATTTGAAATTCTTGGGTAGCTTCCAGGATCTGCCGTAGCGTCAACATTCGATTGTGGAATTTCCTGGTCTGAAACCACACTGATAGGAGCCAATCAGGTTGCTGACGAAAGGTTTCAGGCGTTCACATAGTACGGCAGAGGATCTTGTAGGCGATATTCAGGAGACTAATTCCTCTATAGTTGGAGCAGTTTAGAGGGTCTCCTTTCTTGTAGATCGGGCAAACGATGCTGAGGTTCCATTCATCAGGCATACTTTCTTCTGACTAAACTTTAGAGATGAGTTGGCGTATGCACTCCACCAGGTCATCTCCGGCCGCTTTAAAAAGTTCGGCGGGTAGTCGTAGCACGGAGTGTGACTCTACTACGAGGTTTCCATTCCTATCTTTACAGGCTTCTGTGCGGGTTTTTTTTTCCTTGGCACGTTCTTTTTACCTGTTGGTAAAACTTCCGTACGTTGTTCCTGGAGTAGCATCTCTCAATATCTTCTATCGCGCGCTTCTCATGCTCTCTCTTTTTCTTTTGGAGAAGCCGGTGTTCTTCCCGTCTTTTCTGTTCGTAGAGCTCGCGAGCAGCTCTCGTCTTTCTTTACAGCGCCGCTTTATATGCCTCTTGTATGGCTGCATGGACCTGCCTGCATTCTTCATCGACCCAGAGGTTTCGTGGTGGTGGTCTGGTGAAACCTTGCACATCAGTTGCAGCATCTCTGATGGCTTGTTGGCAGTGTTGCCACTGGTCTTCGGCACTTGATGCTGGCGGTACTGGATATTCGATCGGCATAGGTTCTGGCGGTTTCTTGCGATTGCAGCTTTCCGACGTCATACTTCCTCACAGTATTACTCCGTTGTTGTGGAGTTCGAGTTATTCGCATTCTTACCTTTGCTGCAACAAGGTAATGATCCGAGTCGATGTTAGCTGCTCGGAAGGTGCAAACATCCAAAATACTACAGGCGTGTCTTGCATCGATCGCAACGTGATCAATCTGACTGACGGTTCTTTGACCTGGGTGTCGACAAGTCTCTTTGTGTATATCGAGATGAGGAAACCGTGTGCTTGTGTCGTGTAGGCTATGTTTTCCGACAGTCCTACCAAAGATTTCCTCTTTACCTATTTTGGCATTAAAATCGCCTAGTACGATCTTAACGTCGTATTTAGGGCATTGCTCATAGGTTTTGTCGAGGAGCTCATAGAAGTCATCTTTGTCCTCTGTGGGGGCATGAGCGCATATTAGGCTAATGTTGGCGAATTGAGCCTTGATACGGATTGTCACAAGTCGGTCACTTACGTGTCGAAAGCCCAAGACTTCTTGCCTAAGCCTACCACTTATGACGAATCCGCACCCAAATAAACGCTGTGGTCTTCTTGCACAATCACCGTAGTACACGTCACAGTTTTTGATCCTCCTTTTGCCCGGCCCATTCCATCGCACTTGCTGGATGGCAGTAATTCCTGCTCTGTAGCAGTCTAGGGCCTCCGCTAGTTGTTTGGCTGCACGTGATCTGTTAAGAGTTCTAACATTCCACGTGCAGATCCGAAGGTCGTTGTCCTTAATTCGTTTTTCCGGGTCGTCAACAGTAAATCCGTCCTTTTCCGAGGTTATTGGTCGCTTCGCAACTTTTTATTTTTTCCGTTGCAGGGTTGTTAACCCCACGCACAACCCCCAACCTGGAGGGCCAGGTCCTTTGTTGGATTCCTTGGACAAAAGGAACCGGAGAATCCGGAGACAGTAACCCACTTCGGGGATATGAGCGCTGCCGTTGGCTCATTAAGGGTTCATCCGCCCCCATCTCTATTTCAATGCCCTGACTTGCATTGAATTGTCCCAATGACTTTATCTCCAAATACTTCGAAGTAGCTCATAAGGGCGTCTGCTTCGTTGACTTTTAACGCCACCGTTGGTCTAATTGGTTGGGCTCATCCGCCGTACGTCCTCTTTCTGAGGGGCTCATGCAAGACTCCTGCGAATCGATCAGAACAGTCATTAAAGCAGAGCATTATAGTGTTGCTATTTTTCTGTGTTCAACACTCGCGCTTATAAGTTTAGCAGAAATGTCCGGATGTACAGACCTGTACCCGGTGGTTACCGCGGGGGAGGTAAAATCAACACAATTGATGTGTACGAGACAGTTGCAGCAACTGTGCATCACCAGTTGGATGCCTTTCAGTGCCTACCCTATTCATACAGCACCCAACCATCAGAACATTTTGAATATTTTGCAATAATTTTGTATTCAATGAATTGAATAATACTTGGTCAAAATATATGTAGGTATGCCAGGATACTAGCAAATAGTTGCCCTCAGATTACAATACAAGTTGTTGTTTATAAGAAAAGCTACGATTCAAATATCAAATAATTTTCAAGAAGGTTTCATTTCAATGATCAACAATAATTAAGTTACAAAACAAGCTTTAAGGTTCTATTGGTTGTCGAAAAGATAGACACATAGAGTAATAATTTAAAAATATACTAGGAGTTTTGTTGGACGATTTCCTCGAAGAAAATAGCCAGTTTGGTTTTAAGGAGATATTTATTCTGATGGTTGACACAAACCGAAGAACAAAATATCCAAAATCTCGCAAAAGAAAATTTGACACATTTGCAATTGAAAGAAATCAAAAGCATTTGCTTTGTCTACAAAAAAAAAGAATCAAATTAAGACTACTCGTGTACCTAGCAATGCTCTCTTGAAACAAAAAAAAACTTACCACACCAAATGTCTCTTCTTCAGAATTCCATCAGTCAGTAATTTTCATTCCTTGAAAACCTCTAAAAACAACGGAATCATTTCAATTTCAAGTCAACCAGCATCAATTGCTTTGCAATAACAATTGGCATTTTTTCCCTTCGAATGTTTTCCTTCTTTCCCAGCGGAAGTCACCTACTTTTCCTAAAATATTTTATCCTCAATTGAAATTCTTTCAGACTGAATTGTCGTGTCCCCTGTTCTCAGGGCCCCTATTTCCCCATTCTACTTCTTAGACCATCTTCCCAAGAAAAAGACTCAAAGAGCAAACAAACTTTTTTTAAAAACGGAAACACACAGAAAGAGTTCTTTTAGAAGTTTCGACGAAAATTGAAGATGCGAACATTTACCATTGTTATGTCCATCCACTGCACGGTTCGTAAATTTTATTAAAGTTTTTCGTTGCAAATCTCTTCGGGATCTATTCCAAGATAAAGTGAAATTCTCTGCCATCGTTGGTGCACCTCTATATGGGGTGTTTGTATTACGTGCCCCAAGGACACCAAGATAAGAAGATATACCAAAAAAAAAACATCCTTTTGTATAAATTCGATACAGATTGTACGCATGGCAGCAGTTGGACTGCCAATTTGATTGCAAAAAATAAAACAGAAACCATCACAACAGCTTGAAGGAATTTTTCCTCAAAAAAGCATGAAACAAAAAAAGTCGCAAATCTTGAAAAAAAAAAAATGCCAAAGTGCACGAGAAAGTTGCACTCTTTGCTACAAATCCTGTGAGTATTATTCAACATCCCAAAGGAGTACATTTCACATAAGAATGAAAATCAGTAAAATGTCGTATAGATATTATTCCAAATCTTATGGCAGCGGAAAAGGAAGCAAAGAAAAGATAGAAATCCTTTTTTGACTTAAGAATAAGGATTTACTCGTATAATTCAACAACAGACGCGATAACTTCAATTCTCGGATGAATTCTGTGCGAATCTATTAAAACATGTTGTTTTTTATTTTGTTGTGTGTATGTGTTCTTGCCTTTTATACGACGCTATCTAGCGCTATTTAGTTGCCCCGAGGTATTTAAAAATAAAAATGCACTGCGGGATATTTTGATAAGGAAGAGTCAGACATTCATTGTTGGAGTTCTTTCTTAAGGCCGATTTCCTCTGAGAGAGACTTATATTTAGTTTTCTTTTTTGGGACTCAGGTTTTATGACAAAATAAACGCATTTTATTTTTCTTCATATGAGATTGTTTAAATGTTTTTTTTTTTTTTTGACTATCGTTTGGGTTAATTTCAGAACAGAGCTTGTGGCAATAATGATCAACTGCAAATTGAAGCAAGAATTTATGGTTCTCTAGAGTTTTATTGATGTTGAGTAGAACAATAGGAACCGATGATATTGCTGCTTAGTATAATCAATGGGCCAAACTTAAAATGGAGGTTATTTACATCTCATCAGGAATAAACTCTTTTTGCTTTTGCCAAATTGGTAAAAATATGTTTCGAAAGAACACACCTTTAAAAATTGCCTTTAAGATTTGTCGTTAAAAGGTCTAAGATTTGTAAATCAATCCCGCCATCATGTTGACGATAGATTTGCTTTGAGCTGATAGCTGTCTGCTTCTACAAAGGTTTTCCTCAGCCCAAGATATAGTGTAAAACATGGAAGTGCCCATGCTGTAGTGCCATGCCGTAGTGGTTAGTGTGTCAGACTTTTTTGCCAAACGGTCGGAGTTTCATACCCCATAAGAGTCACAATGGCAAATGGCAAGAGTTTACTTTATGCAGATTCACAACGAACCCACAGAAACAGTTGAAGATTAAAGTCACTAGGTCTTGGCTCCTGCTATGCAAATTAGTTCATATATTTATTTAAGAACGTATATTTTGAAAGTTTGTTACATCATCGCTAGTAAATTGGCATTCATCCGTGCAAGGGATTTTCTGCTTATAAATCCCTCATCCAAGTTCTGTTCTTTATAACACGAAAAAATTAAAAAATAAGTTCTTGAAGTAATTTTAAGCAGAGGTTATAATCAAGGTACATATGTGTGTGTATTAAAGTTGTTCTTTTCTGAATCTTTATCAAAAACGTATTTGTTTCTTTAAAAAAAAAAAAAAAACTTCAGTACAATGTCCTATGATAGTTAGACTGTGGGAGCACTCTAAGCGTTTATGCTTTTATTTGTCTTTAATTAATAATTATTTTAAGAAAGTGTATTTGGATATTTTTAAAACCAATGTTGACAAAATCATGTACAGGGTGGCGCACCAATTGTGGTACAATAAGAAATTCAAATAAGTTTTTTTTTAATCGATGTATTTCATTTATTTTTTTTATTGGTTAGAAAATTAAATTTTATTTTAAATAGTTAGTTGTTTTTAAAGATTATAGACCGCAAATGACCTCCACGCTCTCCCACGCATATGCGGCACCTGGTCAAAAAATTATTCATTGCGGCCTGAAGAGTTGAAGTTGGGATCGCCTTAATTATTGTCGTTATGGACTGCTTTAATTCACTTAAATTCCTGGGCTTCGTTTTATACACCTCTTGCTTGACATAACCCCATAAAAAGAAGTCTGGTGCAGTCAGGTCAGGTGACCTTGGGGGCCAGCGAAGAGTGGAGTTCCTAGAAATTTATTTGTTTGCGAATTTTTTGTTTAGCTCCGCCATAACTGGTCTGGCTATATGTGCAGTTGCTCCATCTTGCTGAAACCAAACGCTGTTGAATGGTATACGTCTTCGGCGCAGTTCTGGGTATAAAAACTCCTTCAACATCTTTAAATAACGGTCCCCATTGACAGTAACGGTTACACCGTTTTCTTCAAAGAAGTACGGCCCGACAATACACCTTGATGAAACTGCGCACCACACAGTGACTCTTTCTGGGTGCAGTTCCGTCTCATGGAGCATTTCTGGATTAGACTCATTCCATATACGGCAATTTTGCTTGTTTACATTGCCGTTAAGATCAAAATGGGCCTCATCAGACATGAACAAACAATTGATCAATGTGTTGTCTTCTTCGGCCATTGATATCATTTTTTGGCAAAATTCCAGGCGAACAGGCAAATCCTGAGGGTTTAACTTGCTAGTAATTTGGACTTTGTACGGAAACAAGTTTAAATCGTCATGAAGTATCCGTTGTAATGACCGTCTACTAATTCCAATTTGCCCCGATAAGTTTCGGGTCGAAACGCTCGGATTGGCCTGTATTGCAGATGCTACTGCTGCGATTGTATCCTGAACCCGAACATTGGCATCTCGATGGTACGGCCTTCGTGCGATGCTTCCAGATTCGGCAAACATGTTTACAAACCTCATAATGGTCCATCTACTGGGGGGATTACCGCCAAACTCCCGCCTAAATTCCCTTTGGACGGAAATGACGGACTGCAAAGCATGGTACCGTTGCACTATCTAAATTCTTTTCTCCGTATCCCAAGCATACATTTTTATAAATCTAAATAGTAACCTAAGAAATAAAAAAAAAAATAAGCCGATTACTCACACAGAAAAAAAGTTATTACGTTTTATTTTTATAGCACGATTCGTGTGCCACCCTGTATTTAATTTTAAAAAATATAGTTGTAATGTCTAGATGTTTGCGCGGAGACCTTATTCTGTAAGCAAGGTCTTTCCAACTTTAAAATGTCTTAGAAATTCAATAAGTCATTTCCGAAGGAAAAATCTCAAATGCAAATGCTTTGAAAACAGTTTGTTTTTTTTTAATTATGAAAAATACAAAATACAATATGAATCACAATTACTTTACGGAAACATTAAAAGTGAATATAGAATTTCATTAATATCAGTTAAGGCATTTCCGAAAATGTAAAAATAAACGAATGTACCATAAGCATATGTATTCGCCTTATCTATCTATACACATAAATAAAAAACAGATAACTTAATTTGTAAGAAGTAACCAAGGCTGTTTTGCCTGTTTACTAGGTGGCGCCACGCCGAAAATGGTCCATGTTTCATTAATTTTGGCATCACTGCGACCTTTCTTCGCCGCATGCCATATGTTAAAAATATCAATTCGCTTGATCATATTGCTAGAATCTAAAAAAAAGTGGAAAACAGTGTTTTACTTCGGGTCGAAATTTTAGAACTTGCGCAAATTTGCGCAAAAAAGATCTTATGTATTCTAAAAGAGAAAAAATAACTCAAAATTATTCTATAAGAATCATTGTGGGATTTTATGGGAATTTGATGTTTTGGCTCTTCAGAAAAACACGAAATATGAAAAAGTTCAAATTATGCACCATTTTCAATAGGAGTCAAAACATTAACTATATATATTTTTCGAAGAAAATTATTAAAAAGCTATTAGTATACTTTATTTTAATATTCACATCACCTTTTTTTCCAAAATTTACTTTGAACAACAGACAAAAAATGGGTAAACCGCAATGTCGTATTTTCAGACTAACGTTTTTTTATAAAACCGCGAAAAACACTGATCTTTGTGACGCGACTGACTGCCAACAACTAATTTTAGAGGAGAAACCTTACTGCAACATAATTGTCGCGTTATCATAGATAATTATTGCATTAAAAAAAATTAGTTTGTTCAACCTTGAAATTTTGACTTTTGGCCTATGGGAGAAACCACTGTGCGCCGGGTTCTTTTTTTCCAGAAACGCCGGGTGGGTAAGCTAGTTATATATATATTTTATTATTTAATGAGTTTTGAATAAAAAAGTAATAGTTAATTAATTAATTTAATTACGATTAAATTTAGTTGAGTCACTACATTATACATCACTCCAGAATTAAAATTAAGACCGTAGACGTAAGACCGTCTTCATCTTTTCGTTCGATAGCAACATTGCTTTGAAGAAAAAAGAAACTATTTCCTTTTTATTTTTACCAGAAAATATATTTTATTTTCTTGTCTTGCAGGAAATATAAACACATCCATTTGTAGCATTCCATTCATTTGACAAGGAAGTAGCTGGGTAATTACATGCAGAAGTTGGAAAATTTGTTGTATCCTTTTTGTGTTTGAATATGGCTAATTAAACATCCCCTCCTGATTTGAGTGATTTATGACAGATTTCTTAAGGACAACACAGAAGACAAAGGATCCATGTGATTGAGAACTTTAACAATATCCTCAGAACTTAGGGAAATTTTTTGTTATCCCAAAGCTATGCAAGTGACTGTTATTGCTTGCACAAGATACTAATCCTGTTTCTTTACCAAGCAGAATTCTTTTTTTTCCACAAACTTAAGCAAAATCATATCACTTTCTGCTGTAGCTTCATTTTATTTTCTGTTAAAGTTTCTTTTATGTTAGTGTACATCAATTCAAGAGCCCCTGGTTCACATCCCTTGCTAAAACAACCTTATTTTTTTTCTTGCTTCCTTTCCTGTGCACTTTTGAGAGAAAAAAAATTAAACTAAAATAAAGCAACAGGAATCTGCTCCTGCAATGGATGGAGCTTCTGAAGAAAACAGACGCAACGCGTCCTTTTGTTGCTGTCGTGCTCGTCGTCGTCGTCGCGTTTAATCCAAATTCAATGGAAACAGCGAGGAAAACCAACGCATGTGAAGGAGCAAAAAATGGAGACAACTACAACGGAAAAGATTTACGTACATATATAGGTAGGATGTTTTAAACTTTTCTAACATAATGTAGTCAGAACCGTCGAAAGTGAATGCCTGTGCCCTTTAAGCGCGTAGAACGGAAGTCCTTTTTATAAAACCATAACAAACCAGAACAGGTGGGTATACAGACGCATGCATATCCTTGCAACAATAAAAAGAAATGTGTCGTTATATCATGTCAAGTTGTTGCTGTTGGGTGAGCTAAACATTAGAAAATTTTTCTTTTTTTTTTTCTTTTTTATGTTGTTTTTTGTCAAGATTTTGTACAATTTTTCAACTAGTAATGTAATGTACTTACATATAAAGGTGAGTTTAGAAACACGACATGACATAGAGTTCAACATTTTAGTTACAAAAATGGGCACATTACTTCCGTTCTATAATATTTCTAACAAAAATGTAATTTCTTCGTAAGTTTTCCTCCTTTTTCTAATGATGTTAAAAGAAATGTTGGTGTTTTGTTAGGGTGCAAGTGGGTAAATATGGCAAATGCATAGATTTAATAAAAATAATAATAATGATATTTAATAATAATAATGATATTTAATAATAATAATGATATTTAATAATAATAATAATAATAATAATGTTGGAACCGTAGTAATTTTTAAATACGATGAAACAAAAAAGCTACACCAAAAACAGACATATTCATATATATGGGACATATATTCGATTTAGCCTGCGAGAGAATGAGATAGAATTCAAGTTTGAATTCAATTCAAGTATACAGGGTTTCCTGTGATTTTTGTCTCCTCTTTGTTCTCGTTTTCATAGTCTTCACACTCTTGTGAAGACAAGAGTTAGCCTATGTTAGCCAATAGGAATAGCTAATTTACTAACTAAATCTTGACACGTGGCTAGTATTAGGTTAATATATGACATAAGCGTCAAGTTGTAGGTAGAAAACAAAATGTCTTAAACTTGTTCGCATCTTTTTGGCAGAAGTTCTAATAATCCAAGTATTATTGAAAGTAATGTAGAAGTTGGCCCTATAAAAGAAACAGTGTCTCCTATAGATATTTATTAAACCAGCTCGTTGGGGAAAAGAGCTGGATGCCAGATACATTAATGCACGGGCAACATTCTGCAACAACACCAACCGAAAAAGCAGAAGCTCTCGCTAAGCATTTTGAAGAGACCTTCAAGAACCGCCCGCCCAATCACCTTCCTGAATTCATCGAAGCAGTTGCTTCAGTCTCCAACTTTAATGAAGGCAATCCTGCACTCGGACCAACTGAAGATGCAGTTACTTCCATCGAGGAAGTAACTGACATAATCCACGGAGGAAATTCTAAGAAGTCAGCAGTAAATGATGGGATTTCTAACTTTTTTGCTTAAAAAGCTACCAAATCTCGCCATCCTACTGCTGACGATCATCTTCAACAACTGTCTGAATAACAGCTATTTCCCCGAAACATGGAAAGCGGCAAAAGTGGTGCCCGTTCCAATGAAAAACAACAGGACTAGCGTCGATGCATATCGGCCGATTTCGCTTCTATGCTGTGTCAGCAAAATCCTGGAGGTACTTATCTTGAGAAAGCTTCATCATTTCTTCAGGGAAAGGGAAATCATACCTCAGGTCAGTATGGTTTCCGAGCACGACAACCACCATCCATCCGCTTCTTGGACTGCACTCCGACATGACACACGGACTCAACAAGAAAGAGATGACAGTCGCCGGTTTACTGGACATTGATAAGGCCTTCGACACAGTTTGCATAAAAGGACTAACACTCAAACTGTCAAGTCTAGGACTACCTGAACACTTGGTAAGATTAATCAAAAATTTTCTAACCCATAGATCCTTTTATGTGCAGGTAAACAAAGAATATTCACGAAGAAAGACGATCAGCGCTGGAGTTCCACAAGGTTCCAAGTTGGGCCCCATACTTTTCAACCTTTATACAGCTGACCAGCCTAACAACATCCCAGTGACGAAAACGAAGCTATATGCCGATGACTTAACATATGCAACATCCATTTCACCAGAAATCGCAGCCAGGAGAGTTGAAAATCACATAAAAAACTGGGACTATAAATGGGGACTAAAGATAAATAGCGATAAGAGCGAGCTTATCTGTTTCAGAACCCCAACAACAGCAACAAGAGGTCGAAGAGGTTTCGCATCACGCTGTGATAGTATCAGTATCAAGCTACCAGACAACACAGTAATAAGAACTAAGACAACAGCAAAATACCTTGGAGTGCATTTCACTAACCGCTTCAAATTCAACAAGCACGCTTCATTTATGCTTAAGAGAGCCAACTTCTCCCTACATCTGGTCCACCCGCTTCTTAGGAGAAGAAACGGACTAAGCACTTATACTAAGCTCCTCATCTAAAAACAGCTGATCCGTCCAATTCTGACGTACGCTTGTCCTATTTGGTTCACCATATCACCAACATATATGAAAAAGATCGAAGTTTTTGAAAGGAAGATCCTCCATATCTATACAGGTCTGCACCGAAACCCCATTAAAAGGAAATATGTCCCAAACAAGAAACTATATGACACAGCTCTCCAAAAATATTTTGAGGAACTAGGAGGAACACCCCAACTTGTAAATCAACTACTCCAGCAACAACGAGAGCACACAACATTCGAGCCATCACGTACGACCGATTCGAGGAGATAATGAACAATGACGAAGCCCCGTTCTACGAGAGAACCAGCAACAGACTCAACAGAGGATAAACAACACCGCTTCGTATTTTCGAGAAGAAACACAAGAAACGTCGCTAGGGTGCGGCATAAAAATTGTAATCTTTTTCTGCTTTAACCCACCATTACTTTGATCTCGACACAATTTTCCCATTTCATTGTTCCATTGGTTGCAAGGGTCCACCTGTGAGGTGGCCTTATAATAAATATACACAAATGAATAATTAGGAAAATTGTGCTAAGCAATAAAAATTGTGTTTTTATTTCAGAAAGACCTTAATAATAATTACAATAAAAAAGGAACAGAATTTTTAAAGCATTTTCGGTAAATTCATAATTAAATAAATCTTAACAAGATTTTTTACTTTATATTTTTAAACTGAAAGATTTATATTCATATTTATTTGTCGTCGGTTATGGAATTGCCTATTTAATCTAATTTAATAACCAAGGTGGAAGTATTACTTCTTCCCGTTTTTCTCATCCAAAAGAAAAAAATCATTATTAATTTCAATTAAAGCTTTCATTAGTATTTCCATGGGTACACAAATATTAATGATTAAAAAGAAAAATAATCCCGAAAATGTTGAAAAAAAGAGCAAGAGGACGATCTGTCCTCACATTAAGGTTTTGGCAGATGGTCTCATAAATCGTCTCATTTTTATATGCCTGTGGTATGCCTGGTATGCCAAAAGTAGGACACAGCATGTAATTAGCCCAAAAGTGGGTTGCCGAAAGAAAAACACCCACCACAACCACTCAAGCCATTCCTGGCTCTTTAAGCTATTCTGCTGCCCCCTTGTGATAATAATAGATGTTGATGTCGTAAGTAAACGTAAGCCTCATGTAAAATATCAGATTCAATTTGTTGCAGCAATAAACGCTTGAACTAATCAGGTGAGACTGCCTTAATTATGGAGAGCATGGCAAACCACTTCCCTGGTTCGAATATTGGTAGCACTACAGGATAGATTAAGCATATAGTTAAGGTTCTTTTTTATTTGACGGCATATCGTGGTTGACAGCACTTAACGCGACCGATGTTTGAATTTTAATGAGATCAAACGTTAGCGATTATAATTATAGTAATTTTGAATATATTTCAATGATTCGTGGTAGTGTGAACAGTTTTTGAATACACAAATGCTCTTTGAAAAATTAAATTGTTAGTGTCATACATTATAGTGGTTTTCGTCCAACCCATATATAGACAACTACAATAAGTGTGCTAATTGTATTGAAGTGGGTATTCAGATTAAAAGCATTTTTAAATCAGTTTACGCGGTCTAAGGTTTGCAGATAACTAAGTTTTGAACAATAGATTAGAATAGTCATTGATTCCACAAATGGCTTTAAAAGCTGTTCAACTTTATGATACTTAGTTTTGATAAAATTGTCAATACAAACTTGGTATGAGTGGTGGCAATCAATATTTAACATTCAAATATTTGGATGGAGTTTTGTTTGTTTGATACTAATGGGATTGTATTCCTAGTGGTATTTGTCATTGATAAAAAAGAAGGAAATTTCTTGTAAATTTATAAAATAATTCAATAAGAAAAACGGCTCATTAATTCTTTATTGACATTTCTATACTAATTTGTCCATTTTGTTAGCAAATTTCCATCCATTGAATAGACTTTTGAAAAACATAATATCGAATATTGGTATCCCATCCGACGCCTACCAAAAACGTGCCAGAGATATTGCTTGACAGATCATTGGAATGCTTAAGACTTTTGTTGACATCTAAGGCTTTGTTAATGTTCATTTGACTCTAGTCCAACCTAATGCTTTTACCTTTTTTTACCATAAGATTCATTCACTTATATACATCCACATCATTATCATAATAATAAAAGCACCTCGTTATCGATTAAGGCTTTTTCAAAGATATATGTAGTTCTGGTTCCTATCCATGACTTCCCTTGACTTTTCTATAGATTTAGTACTTAATTTTAGATAAGTTTTGGCTCTTTCGCAGGTATGAATAAAAAGGAAATGAAATAGATATTTGCCTGTCATAATATCATTACTCAAAACGTGCCACTTTATTTGTTGTTTGAAATGTCAAAAGTTTGCGAACAGGAATGACATCACTCAAAATTAATAGGGACACAACAAAGAAGGAAATAAAATATTGCTTGGAAGAGTGAGGCACCTCAAAGTGACAATATATTTCAACAATTAAAGTTGGAAACAAGAGAAAATTTAATTTAATATTTTCAAGAGATTGTTCGAAAAGATAAGTGCATTAGTGAGGATACAAAATTGAGATTACAATCAAATATGACAATTATTACGACTCAGAAACATGTATATTGAGTTTGGGGGAAAATGCTGTCTATCATTATACAGATGTACATATTTTGATCTACAGCTTAAGTGGTTGCGCTAATTGTTTAAAATTTAGCAAAATGGAGTTATTTTGATATTCATCATGGAGGTATTTGAATTTTGAAGCTTCATCTTCAATGAACATGTTTTCAATGACATTGCTAGACTATAGCTTGAGTTTTTCTGCCTCTGAAGGGCTAAAATAAAAGGACATATATCCTAGACTAGATGAAGTTGATAAAGTCTTTATCATTGAGAAGTGTGGTTCATCGACAAAATTGATAAAATGTCCTTTTAGAAGCCGTTAATACCTAATAGTGTCTTGCTTTCCTGTCCTGTTGACGTCTAAGAGTTCGAAGTTACATACATACTCTTATAAATTTCGCAAGCTTAAGTTCCACAAACGTCTTTGGCGTAAGATCAGGGCGATCTACATTAGCAAGACGATTCCAAGTTCACCTCCAATGCTGTTGATAGTTGTATGGAGGTATGTCGTTGGAATTTGTTTGTAAAAGCTAAGCCAGTTTTTGACAGATGCTTTTATCATTCCATATGATTTGTGGGCTCTACCTTTCCTATGGTCGTAAAAACTATCCTTAATCAAAAATTGATTTGAATTTTTTAAAAGAAATTAGTAAGAGTATTATACCAATTTTTATCTGACATGGTTTAGTTAACATGATATGAATATTTAACCAACCTTCAAAAATGCAGCACTTTTCATTGTATGAATAATTAAACAAAAAATCATAAAATTAATAAATTAATACATTCACATTTCGATTGAAACATGATTGGTTGGCATCGAAATTGATGGTGCTTAACATTGTCATCATAACTCAGAATCCTTTATTTATGGTTCTTTAAAACAATTGATAGCCATTATTCATTCCTTATGTCAGCTGCAGTGATTCATGATTATGTTTTCGTTTGATTTAGTGGGCTAAGCACATGTGTGACCAACAACACCCTCCAGCGACAGCGGACTGCCAAAAAATATAAGAGGAATTTCGTAAAAAGAATTAGATATTTATGTGGTAAATCCCAAGAATTTCAATTCGATTCGCACAATTTATTTTATATTTTATAGGTTGAACGTGTTCGGGAAAATTGAATTCATGGAAAATCTCAGTTTGACCGATATCTCTAGAAGATGATGGGATATAAAATGAAAAAGAACGTCTGAGAAGCTTTTATAAACGTATGAAGTGAATTAGATACAGATACAGTGCAGAACACTTTCACCAAAAAATTTTATATTTAAATTGTTTGAAAAATATATAAAAACTTAGAATTCAAAAACAATACAGAAACTTACTGAAAATGAGATTTTTTCATAACTTATTTATGTAATTAATTAAGTGATTTACAAATAATTAACAACAAAAATTTAAGCCATGTCATTGTTTTACAGCTCAATTTTTCAATGAAAACCGTAGAGAAAAAAATATTTAAAACTGCTTACTTACCACACAATGCCTCTGCAGGAAACTGCCAACACGAACATTTTTTACATATTTATCCTTGCTGTTCTAACTTCCGGAAAATTTGCATTGTCCATCTCCTAATCAAATTGAAAAAATTGCTAGTGTAAGAGATAAAACTGAACACCAGCATACAACGGCAATGGATTTTATTTTGCCACAGATACAGGAAGCTCTTCATCTACACACAACCCAAGTGGAAATTTGTGGGGAAACAAATGTTGATATCACAGAGAAAGGTTTTAGAAATAGACATCCAAACACACAAGGGGCATATATAGGATTTAAGATTTTTTCTTAATCATTTCAGTTGTTTGTTGTTGGCGAAATGAAAACTTTCAGAGCGAAATCAAGAATTGAACGAAAACTTGCGGAAGAAAAATGGAGATGTTGACATATTTATGTTGATGATGCTAACTAAAAGGAATCTCAAATTTTTTGCGAGCAGCAATGGTGCAGTAAATAAAGCGTTTGTTTATTAACCCAGAGATTGTATCTTAGGCTGCGAAGCAATTTTTCAAAACTCCTAGTGTTAAAATAGTCACCTAATTCTTGATCTACTGCGCTGAAAAAATTTGTTCATGTCTTTCTAATTCTTCTTATTTTTAGTTCATAATAAGGTTGAAAGTAACACCTTGTGTGATTATAAGAACAAATTTTATTGCGAATCGAAAAGTCTGTATTTGTTCAAATGATTGTCTTCAAGTTTGGAATGCAATATGCAAAGCAACACTTACAGGGACTTTACAGTATTAATATCGATGCAGGAAGGTATGTAACTCTTCACGAACTCATGCATCTAAAGAACCAACCCCGCACAAAATTTCGGAATCGTTAAACCGTTTTCGAGAAAAATAAGTCTTGATTAATATCTTTATGACATTTTGCGTTACTAAAAACTTTTTTTCTCGTATCATGGAATTAAAGTCACTTTAAGTAGACTTCGTTCCCATATTCTTGTTGGCAATTTTCTCCACTTTTGTATGGGAACTTACTTATCTAAGAGAATGAATTTAGTTTTCTCTTCATATTTAGAGTCTGTACTTAGTTTCTTTTAAAAAAAAGCGAAATTATAATAAAAAATGTGTTACTGCCTTAGCTACATATGTTAAAAATACTTTCTATATTTTCCTTCATATCTTTCAATTTCCTGTTTTATTAATAAAAAAAAATATTATCTTGGCCAAACCAAAAATCTTTTAGAAACTATCTGCTTAAGCTTATAACTTTTATGCTTTTTTTTAACAATAATTCAAGGGGAAAGTATTTGTTGTGCCTAGAGCAACTTTCTAGAAGTTCACTTGCTAGTTTAAACAGAAATAAAAATTATAACTAATTATTCACATGCTTACATCACCTTTTCCTTTTTTAGGACAACAAAAATGGGATTTAAGTTTTAAATTCGTTGAACTTGAAACAAAAAAATAACCATTTTCAATGCAAAATAAACTCATTAAACTAATTAAATTTAATTCATTTTAATTCATGAGGCACAGTTGTTTGCTAATTAATACCCAACATATGAAAAAGGAGGCCGCCATAACGCTTCCCAAGGAGCAAGTTCGTGCGACTGTTCAAAGGTCTAATTTCTTTTGCCTATCGACAGGAATAATGGAGTTTTGTTGATTTCATAGCGTTGAGCATGATTTAATGTGAAATTAGATTTATATGGCAGGAACTGATGTGGAAAATTCGTTTACGTAATTGTTACATTTTTTTTTTATTATTTGTATTTTATATTATATGAATATTGCATGTGAAATTCCAAGTGAAATATATTAAAACAAACCTTAGTTGATGTAATTGATATGTATATAAATATTTTTTTTTTATTTTAATTTAAGTTAAAAAACGCGGCTGAAATCTCTATGAGAAAAAAATATAATACAGGCGGATGTATTACAAAAGAAGCTTTCCCTTTCTATTCTGATCCATATGGATTGTTTTTTATACAGGTATAGATAGTTACACAACAAGTTGGCATGAGCTGTTGCATTCCAAGTCCAACTTCGACCAAAAACTTTTGGTATTTTGCAATGCAAGCATGCCTCATTATTATTGTAAGGGGCATAACACGTATCCCAAATAAAGTTGCTTATCTAGATGATTGTTTATTATCGGTGCGCATTTAAGAATTTAGTACCATTATAAGAAATTAACACAGTGAGAACATTAAATTAAAATGCGCGGACTCGAAATACTGCTACTCAGTCTGAGTATCGAACCCACGATCTCTGGGTTAGCAAGCGAACACCTAACTCACTGCTCCACTGCCGCCAGCAATTCATTGACAGTGTACGTAAATCTTTGCCAGGATTTATTCTAGTACTAAAAATCTACAGGAATTGACTAAAGAAACTAAGATCACAGTTATATCTTCAGATAAAGATAAAATTTATAATTCCATTTTTTAAATCAGGAAGCCGATGTAACATGCGTGACTACCGAGGTATAGCAAAACTCGGCGTTATTCCCAAGATGATGGAATCTATAATAGTCCATGAGTTGATACATAATGTAATGTAACAAAAGGATTCATGAATGGTTATCAAACAGATGTAATATTCTCCAAAGCCTTCGATCAACTTAATCATCAGCTGCTTGTTAGAAAACTTTCACTTTTCGGCTGGTCCCCAAAACTTGTGCAATGGATTGCAAGTTATTTATCATCTCGTACTCAATATGTTAAGTTCAAGTCTCATTTATCCAACGCAATAGATGTCAAGTCTGGCGTGCCTCAAGGAAGCTACCTGGGACCACTGTTATTCGTAATTTTTATAAATGATTTACCCTCTGTGATAAAATACTGTGATATACATCTCTATGCTGACGATGCGAAAATTTCATATTCATATAAAAATAATGCTGATTACCTTCAATTGCAATCTGATATTGATCATTTGCAGGAATGGTGTAACAAGAATGATCTCACACTGAACTCTAAGAAATGCAAAGTAATGACCTTCGCTAGAGTTAAAAATGTTTTCTTTAACGAATACTCTATAAATAATTCAAAACTTGAAAGAGTTAATTATTTTATAGACTTGGGAGTAATATTTGATTCAAAATTAGACTTCAGAATGCACATCGACTCTATAACTGCAAAAGCTTCTGTTCGTCAAAAGAATTTAACGACCCTTATGTGACAAAGAGCCTGTTTGTTGGACTGGTTCGTTCGATCTTGGAATATGGTTGCCAAGTTTGTTGCCCATATTACTCTTGTCACATTGCCCGCATTGAATCCATTCAAAAACAGTTTCTATTATTTGCTCTCCATCATCTTAACTGGGATAATCATCACCATATTCCACCATATCGTTCGCGACTTTTACTGATTGGTCTTAATACGCTCGAGGATAGGAGGTCATCACTCAATGCTGCATTCATATTTAAACTTTTAAACGGTGATATAAATTCTCCTTATTTGCTTTCCTTAATAAAATTAAATGTGCCATTCCGTCCAAGTCGAAATTATAAAATTTTGCGAACACATGAAACTACTTTAAACTACTTAAATAATGAACCGTTCTCTCTCTTATGTAAACAGTTCAATAATTATAATTCCTTCGTAGATTTTAATCTTACTTCATTGAAATTTAAACAAATTATATTTTTATTCAATTTAAATCGTCACTAATTATGTAAATGTAATATTATTTGTATAATCCAAATAACTGTGATCAATTATGTATCTGTAGTTATAGTCAAATAAATAAATAAATAAATAAAATAGATACAACTTACTTAAACTTTGCAAATTAATTTTTTCCTATTTTGAAGAGTTTGTTATATTTAAATAGTTAAAATTAAACAAAATATCCAATTATAGAGAAAAATCTTGAAACGAAATTACTAGAAAACAAACTAACCATGTCAGCCATTCTAAAGAGGAATACAACAAAAAAACTTGAACAACAAAATTTGTCCATTCTCCGGATGGCAATCAAAATGTCAGTACCTTTACTCTGACAGAGGTTGCAGCAGCTTAGCATCTTCCACCTTATTTATATATACAAAGCATCTTACCCCGCATTAGCTCTATTCGCCTAACAATATCGGTAATAGACAATTCCAGAGATTTTCTCATTTTCTCCCATTCTTATGCATTCGAGTGGATGGAGCTGGATGATACCGAAGGAAAGCAAGGTTGACGTTTTTATTCACAATTTCGAACCTAACTACTTTGGTTTGGGTTTCGTTCGATCCCGTCCGTTGAGGGATTAGGGATAGATAATTTCCGATTGAGGAGCAAAGGGAGAATGAAGCAAAAAAATTGAACTATTCTTTTTTTTTCGCCTGTTGTAGTGGTAATGCCATGCCATGCCGGTGCAATTGCAACTGCAATTAAATTTCTAGATCAAGCGAATTCTTGAAGTCACTTCATCGGAAGCAATTACTGTTGAAGAGATTTCCGATTCCTCATCATTATTGGTTTCCGACTTAATTGCAGAGATCGTAGTGTATCCAAGCAGATAGAGAGCGACTTAGTCTTATCAAATGCAGAAAGTATAGGTAGTTGTACACTAGCAGTTCCTTCACCTTCCGTATTTTGTGTTGGGAGCACTATGGCGTGTATATGGCAGTTGAATTGATTTAAAGGTCATTTCCATTGAAATTTGCTGAACCCTGTTCCTCCTGGATACAAAGGAGGGTTTTTTATGCAGAGAGGAAGAAGTTATGTTTATTTTCAATTTTTGTGAAGATCCTATGTGCATTACTTTCACGGCGCCCGAAAGGACCTTAATTACTTTGCTAACCAAGTTATGCATAAGTAACCTTTTTGTTTTACTTCTTCTAAGTTTGTTCGGTTTATTTGATTTGGAGCTTTATTTTTAACAACACTGTTGGACAAAAAAAAAACGAAGAAAATAAGGGAACAGGAAAGCGGAACATTTCGTTCAGAATACTAATTAGGAGAGAGTTTCGTTCCTTTTTTTTTGTTTAATTTTTTCTAGAACAGGGTAGGTATGTTAAGAGTATAATGTAAATGAGGATTTGGAAAAGCCATAACACGTTTTGCTCCTTTCGATTTAATTAAGACGTAAGTAAAACGGGCTAAAGTATGCGAACACTTTTAGAAAGAATAGATAATTAAATTCTGGGGGTTGGTATTGCACCTTTGAAAAACAAAAGATGAAAACGAAAAAAATAGCATTGTGATCTCATAACCATAACCATGGGCTTGTACGAGTTATTTCGAAATTTGCCGTTGATTCAAAAAGCTCGGAACATAATAAACTCGGATGTATAATATTATTAAAACTTTTTGAAGACGCAGATGAAAGACGCTAAAAAAGGCTTGCGGAATAGATTGTAATAAGGTTTACTTTTTATGCAGTTTTAATGAAGCGAAAATAGATTTACTGCTCTTGGGAAAATTAAGAAGTTTATAGCGAGTTTTCTTGTAAGGAAGGTATGTTTATGAACAGTTTTGGGATTTATGTATGTGATTTTTTTGTGTTGTTACGGGATTGAATTTTTAATTAGAGCAAGAACTTGTTATTGTAATTTTTACTTAGTGTTTTAAAGTTGCAATTTTATTAGCAAGTAAACTATGTCTTCTGGTTAGGTTTCTTCGCTTTAAAAAATACGATTTAATTCGATTTAGAAAGGTTCATCTTGGCATTGTCCTTACGAAGTTCTGTTCCCTTTTTTAAGCGATTGTAGCTTCTTTGAAATAAAAAAATGCCATGTTGTTAGAAATACATATAATATTGATTTGTTTTAAATGAAAGTGCAAAATTGATGTCTTAAATACAAAAGAAGTCCTTGTTACACGTAAGCCTTTGAGGGTGTGAAACTGTCTTGTTTCACTGCCTTACATTTTGAAATGATAATGATTCTTAAAATATTCGGCTTAAGCGTATTTTCAAATTATTTATTAAAGCTATGCTGCTGAATAAAATAGCACAACATTATGAGCACAACAATCAGTGTAAAAGTATTAGAATAAAGGTGATGGTTAATATCCAATACAAATAAATGAAATTGAAGTATCGGTTTGTAATATCTAAATAAGAGCTTTTTACAAGATATATTTGGCTTATTTCGGTAATGGTTGCATTAATTTTGATGGGATTCACTGGCTTTCACAACTTATGTTGAAAGAAGTACATAACTCAGGCTATTTTAATTACGATGGTGTTTTTTGGTTACAGTTACAGTTACCCGATATTTGTAATTATATAATTTTACATAAAAGTGAAGTGTTTCTTCATTAATTATTTAAAGTAAGCTTTAAATGAACAAATTAAATACATAATAATATGTTGCGCAATTTTTAGATCCGATAAAATCAATCGTAACCGCTCTCCTGATTGTTCTAGAAAAAAACAACAAATTTGATTTTGGCACACAAGTTGTTTTATAAGCACCAATTTACCAGAATTATTACTGATAATGGTAAGAAATAAAATAAGACCAAATTCAATCGATGACAACTTATTTCATTTCAACAAAAAAGATTGCATTTTAATTCCAAATGTATCCTCTAAATTAATTTATAACATAGTATCTCATAATATTTGTTTTAAATTTAATTCCAGTTATGATTTTTAACCCTTTGTACCTTTTTTGGTGATAACATAATGAGAAAAGTTGTACTGAAGGACCAAAGCCTGGCAATTGCAGCATCAATTACTGGGTATTTTGCTTTAAACAGAACGTCTTTATCAACATAAGCTTATTTGCAATCGTTGCACGTAAGAGACATAGCTTAGCAAATGAGGGTTGCAAGACGATGGCAGGATGATGAAATAGATGGCAAGTAACCCTCAAGGCTATTATCATCATTATTGACAATATCCTTGTACGGTGTACGAACATAGAGCCTGGCTGCCATGGACTGCACATAACAACACCTAATTGGATGGGACTGCCTTGGGGAATACACAGGGATTGTATACTAGAATAGGCGAAGGTGCACTGGGAATCGGGGTTGACCATCTCTGCGGACGACGACAACGACGACGACGACACGATGACTTCACTACGACGACGATGGAGCTATGAGACACAATTGCAACAACAGCGAAGCATGAAGGTGATGACGTTTGCACTTGATGTCAAGAAATGGGTAATTGGCCAAAGGATTTTGTGTGCGATGCGGTGCTGGGTGCGGCTGGATTATATGGCTGAGGGGGATTCGGTTGTAATAGTGATTTGAGAGAGTGACAAGCGGAGGTATCCTGTGGAGGAATTAGGATTTTACGTTACATTAAAAGGTTTTCTTTTGCATGTGTTTCGTAATCCTAGGTTTATTCGAGCTCCAAACTGTTAGATTATGGTAAGAGCTGTGAGGGATTAAAAACTTTTTCTTTTTTTTTTTAAGAAAAAATGTGATTCCGTTTTGAGAAATGAAATGATAATTTCAAAAGAGAGCAATGGTGGTTTCCATACATTTATAGTAGCACTTTATGCACGTTATGATTTAAGTTTGCAAATAGAATATTTGAAAGCACTTTTCAGGAGAAAGCAATTTTTAGTTGATTTACTTGGCAAACCAATACTCTTAGTTATGTTTAAATACTCAAATATTCCAATTTTATAGTTGACAAAATTTAGAAAATATCAATTGCACAAAGTCCTTTTGAATTTATTTTGCCACAATCACGGAAAGTGATATATATAGGATCTCTTAACTTTCTTGGCATTTTGGCATGTTTACTTAATTCAACTTTAGAACCTGCTAATTATTTTGATGCTAGACAATTGATGTCCAAGGCGAAGTGTTTAGGTATTGAAGATAAGGTTATTCATTGATTTTTTCATAATTTAACAAAAAGGTTTTGTGGAATCTATCCACAAATTTAGCAATGGTGATGAAGTTAGTCTTCCTCACAGAATTTTTGAACAATTAAATTTGCTTAGAGCATCTTCAACTAAATTTGTAGATGTATATGGCAAATTCTTCAATGAATGGTTTTTTATAGATCTCATAAACGAATTCTTCTTTTTTTTTGTATAGTTTTGAATAGTTTTTGGCCTTAGGGAGAATTCGCTAAATCAGTGCTAATTTTCCGTCAACGCCTCACACGAATTGTATATCTTTGTCTATTTACTTCCATCAATTCAAGATTCAAAGAACCTAGCTACATACATTAAATTCATTCAACTAAATAATGACACACCAAGAAAAATCGTAATTTATCAGAAACATGTTGAATAATTCTAACAAAGACAAACCTAAAACCCTCATCAACTCACAGGATATCTTTATCTCCAGAGAATCCCACAACTATTACCAAATTGGTGTATTCCCATGACCATTAAATCTACCATTTCCATGATTTACTGACATTATGGGATTTCATGTTTTTGTTTATACTCATTTCCTTTATATTGATCCCAAAAAAATCAAATATAAAAAATCACCCAAAACTTCCTTTTGCTAGTACTGGTCTTCTTATCGATGTCCTCATAATGGCGGCTGCAAAATGAATTTCTCCAAATTTCCACTTAGCCACATTATTTTAAACCACACCAAATGGAAAAGGGACTCAACCACTACCCGCCCAGCTTGTTCAGCTAGCATATACCATATCAATCATCTCCAACACCATTAAAACAACTCTCTTCGAACTACTCAACTGGTCATGAATATAAATCTTCTTCTTAAGCTGTTTGTTGCTTCAAAATCAGGACATCGAGACTGATTTTCCAGAAGGCTAAAAGCGCTCTCGTAATCGAAGCTACATAAATCAATGTCAAGTGCAGATAGCGTTTACATTTTGATTGTTTTCAGCTGAAGTGTGCGGGAAGCTCGAAGCTGCGCTGCCTGTAGCGTGAGGTGTACATTATGTTGTATAGAATTTATACGTAATAAAGGAACAGGATAATGTGAACACTTCGTTGTGGTGTTGCTTGTTGACCCAAATCAGATTTTCGCTTCCTCGCCATCAACGCCACTATACCTTTCCGCTTCCACTTGGCTGCTGCTTCTGGAAGGGGATCCGCATCCGCAATGCAGACAATAGATCATTAATTTGTTTGTTATACCACGAATCAATTTATTTGTTCTGCGTGACGCAGAATTTTCGTTTTCCACGCAGCTATGGGTTCATAAATCAAATATACAATCACGGAAGAGACACCTCGCTGAATTAATAATAAAAATAGAAACAACCGATGGTTAAATTCCTTGCTTGTTCAATGAACTGTATTCTTAGAATTTCCTTTCACTGAATCGAAAAAAAAATTAAATAATGTATTTTATTAGCGATGAGGTACAATGTTTGGAACTAAAAAAAAAAAAACTGATTCGATTTTTTTCTTACTTCAGAGCATTGAAATAGTTCAAGAATAGGGGAAGATTTATTTAATTGATTGAGAATCATCAAATTATTTTTACCCGTCAGATACTTTGTTTTAAATTTGATTTTTTGACAGTTCAGAAATTAGAGGCGTCAAGGTGTGCTTCCAAAGCAATTGTTATTTGCATTTCAATCTTTGAAACTGGAGCATTGAACAGTAGTGAAATTGTTAACTAAAAAAAAATGTTTCCTAGGCTATTGAACTACAAAATCTTTTGCCCGAATCATAGAAATATCGGAAATAGTTAGGTATTGAATAATCAGCTATACTCTGTTCATCAAAGATTGTCAGTACTGGCGTCATGGGCGAGCTTTTTTCAAAACAGTGACGCCTGCCAATCTGCTTACCAAAACGATTCTCCTAAAATACACAATAACACAACAGACACAACATTGTTTTTGTAATTTTTTGTTAAAGCGACGCGCATCTACTCCACACGTCCCGCTACCTAAACGACTCACATACGATCGGAGTTACCCTAACTAATTTTACGCAGATACCTACTACTTTTTATATGGCTTTCTTTTTCTGCAAGAGCTTTCAAAATTAAAGCTTTTTATGTGCTTTAAGAAAAAAGATCAAGTGTTGTCGTTTGTTTTAAAGTTAAAATTAATGCAATTTTATAACAATGTGCCGCATTTGGAATTTGCGTGAAAATTGTTTAATCGGCCGTGCTGTTTTGTGATAGAGTGAAGTGGAAATAGTGATCATAAAAGTGTTTAATTATAAGTGAAAAGTGAAGTGTTTCTTGTTTTATAAAAAAAATAGTTAAAGCTTTGGAATTGTTCCATCAAAATATTAAAAATAAATACATCGTTGTAAAACAGACATACAGGGTTTTCTCTGTAACAGATCGTACTGTTGGCAGTGTTTTAAATGAAAAAGAAAACAAAGGTCGCAATTGTTTTTATTGGGGATACCATTAAAAAAAAGAACCTATTATCTTACATCATGATGGTGTGGACAGTTACTTTTATTTCGTTATAATTTTTTTTTCATTTCAGTTTGTCCCCGCATAATTTATAAACAGAGATTTGATTCATTATATCTTTCTACTGCAACATCATCTTATTTTTGATTGAGTGGGTACAATTAAAAATATAAATCTGTATATATCTACGAATATATGAATAAATATCTTAAATATACGAGTGGTCAGCTCATAGAACATCTGAATTTTGAATTTGTTAGTAGTTTTGAAAGCTTCCTTCTAAATTAAGAGAGTTATTTATTAGTCCCTCGCCAAACTGCCATTTACGTATATGTTGCGCTCTATGGAACTTAAGGGGTACCTTGATTTATTTTTCAAAGGCGACTCCATCCATGATGTTTGGAGAACTTGCTCTGAGCCTAATTTGATTCCTTTTGATTGGGAGAGTTTTTAACTAGTTTAGCTGCGGTCATCCTCCATCTTCGAAGCTTTGAAGGCGGAAGTAGCAACTGCTTTCACTTTCTTACCAGCCCCTAAACCCTGACCATTTCTTAATGTTTTTGGACGCAGTTATCTGGAGAACATATGTCTCGTCTAAAAAAACCTATCATATAGCTTTATATGGTATAATCCTAATTTTTATACTACGTATCTTTATAGTAATCTGACTTATATTACAAAATGAAAAGTATGGAACACAAAATCTTTAAAAAAATGTATTCAGCCTAAATCTAGAACACTTTTAAATTTATGAAAAAAGATAATGCAAAGAATTTGTCTTCTTGACTTAAGTTGAGCGTCCTCTCGACCCGACCGAATAATCGGCTATTTCATAGCTTTTCCATTAATCCTTTTTTTGTTCTTTGAATGTTTTCATGCTGCAGCACATACAATGCAGATATATACAGAATTCTTCTGCGATAGTGGTAAAATATCCTCTTCCGTAAGGCCAAAAAGACTACAAGTATCTACATTTTATTCAAGTTTAATGGAATGGAATAAATTGTTAGTACACACCCATGACTTTAGTAGGCAAAATGCAGAGGGAGGATGTTGCTGGTTGAATAAGCATAAATAAAAAAAAAAAAAATTAAATGCTTAAATAGAAAAAGCAACAGCAATCTTTTTTATTTGTTATTTTCATTTTTAATGTATATAGGTACATGAAAGGCAACGCAAGAAAGGGTCATTTTACAAATCGCCCGAAGTAAATCTATAGAATTATCCGTAATCCATTGAAGTAATTAGAGTCCAATCGATTTAATGTTACTAATGGCATAAATAGGTATGGCATCTTAGGGAGTCAAAAAAGGTTCTGATTATTTTAAAGGGTCTGTTGGTATAGAGCTTCGTTTTAACGAAAATAAAATAAAAAAACGAAAACCTAACAATCCAATTTTTTTGTTTAAATATTTTATGTTTTAGGATATTAAGGGCTATTTGTATCCTTTTCTCCTTTCGTTCCTTTCAATGGACGCCATCTCGATGAAGACCCATCTTGAAATAATATCAATCTTATGTAACTATCTGATTGAAAAAAAAATTGATTCTCCTGGCTTTCGCAACGGCTAATAAGGCAACTCGAGTTATTGATGATGTTTAAATATTCTAAGGTTTCGCTTCTTTTTGTTGGGTAAATTTAATTATTGTGTGTATTTGTTTATAAGAAAATAAATAAACTTATGAAAGCAGCTTTTGTTTATAATAAATAACCAATAGTAAAGCCTTCGTGAGTGAAAAATGTAGTAATATTTTTTAACTTCTAGTGTGGCGTCACCATTTGTGCATTTTAACCCCGTTGAATGGTCGAAGAGCGTGGTACGTTGCTCGAACAAAACACCCATTTTGATAAAACAATTTAGTCATGTGCACTTGTTTTTGACTGCTTTATCGGTTCATGGTGATTTGACAGACTGAATAAATGACTCAAAGGTAAATTGATGGGCATTCCTAGCAGTGCGAGTATTACAGTTCAATCGTTTCAGTAGAGGAAGGAGCACCTCCCCTTATATTGGAATTATACTTGAAGTTTTGGGCGAATATATGCTTTATATGCTTGTAGCCAGATCAGACGGGGTGAAGAACTTCTTGCATCTTGCACAAAGGACACATTCTTGTCGACGTCAAATATCTGATCGTTCCACCATATTTTATAATTTAAAAAAATATTAATTAGTCACCAAATTTACCGGTGTTGTCGATCTCTAGTGGATTGACATGGTTATATAATCGAGACTATGAATGACAATGATGTGCCTCTTCTTAATTTTGAATGAAACGAAGTCCGATGATACAGGGTGGCACACCAATTGTGCTACAATAAGAAATTCAAAAAACTTTTTTTTTAATCGATGTATTTCATTTATTTTTTTTTATTGGTTAGAAAATTAAATTTTATTTTAAATAGCTAGTTGTTTTTAAAGATTATAGACCGCAAATGACCTCCACGCTCTCCCACGCATTTGCGGCACCTGGTCAAAAAATTATTCATTGCGGCCTGAAGAGTTGAAGTTGGGATCGCCTCAATTATTGTCGTTATGGACTGCTTTAATTCAGTTAAATTCCTGGGCTTGGTTTTATACACCTCTTGCTTGACATAACCCCATAAAAAGAAGTCTGGTGCAGTCAGGTCAGGTGACCTTGGGTGCCAGCGAAGAGTGGAGTTCTTAGAAATTTATTTGTTTGCGATTTTTTTGTTTAGCTCCGCCATAACTAGTCTGGCTATATGTGCAGTTGCTCCATCTTGCTGAAACCAAACGGTTACACCGTTTTCTTCAAAGAAGTACGGCCGGACAATACACCTTGATGAAACTGCGCACCACACAGTGACTCTTTCTGGGTGCAGTTCCGTCTCATGGAGCATTTCTGGATTAGACTCATTCCATATACGGCAATTTTGCTTGTTTACATTGCCGTTAAGATCAAAATGGGCCTCATCAGACATGAACAAACAATTGATCAATGTGTTGTCTTCTTCGGCCATTGATATCATTTTTTGGCAAAATTCCAGGCGAACAGGCAAATCCTGAGGGTTAAACTTGCTAGTAATTTGAACTTTGTACGGAAACAAGTTTAAATCGTCATGAAGTATCCGTTGTAATGACCGTCTACTAATTCCAATTTGCCCCGATAAGTTTCGGGTCGAAACGCTCGGATTGGCCTGTATTGCAGATGCTACTGCTGCGATTGTATCCTGAACCCGAACATTGGCATCTCGATGGTACGGCCTTCGTGCGATGCTTCCAGATTCGGCAAACATGTTTACAAACCTCATAATGGTCCATCTACTCAGGGGATTACCGCCAAACTCCCGCCTAAATTCCCTTTGGACGGAAATGACGGACTGCAAAGCATGGTACCGTTGCACTATCCAAATTGTTTTCTCCGTATCCCAAGCATCCATTTAATAAATCTAAATAGTAACCTACAAAATAAAAAAAATAATTAGCCGTTTTATTTTTGTAGCACAATTGGTGTGCCACCCTGTACCTCCATCTCCAACCAATATACCGAACCATACAGTAACTCTTTGTAGATGCATTGATGCTTGCTCAAACACTTGTGGATTGTGTTCCCTCAAATAGCAACAATTTTATTTATTTACATATCCGCTCAACCAAAAATTTATCTTGTCCGAGAAGATGGTTTTCTGGTCATAATCTGAATCTCCAGCAAACATTTAGACTTGACCCGAATTAAATTCTTACTTCAGCCCAATATTATAAATTAAGCCGAATTGGCTCTCTGGTGATGCCCAATTCAGCTGATTGCTAATTCGCAATTCTGGGTCTTCTTCGATACTGTAATTTCTCTGTCTGGTTGGTAGGCTAAAGGTACAAACTGAAGTGATGAAATCGAGAGACCTAGTTTTTACAACAGAGACAGAATTTCATTAGTATTTTCAGACAACTTGAGTTATTGATAATCTAGACAGTTGCTGAAACATAACAATTATAACAAATTATCTGGTTACTCTTTACTTAAGCAGCATTCAAACAAATGTTTCTTGGAACTTGATTCTTGTTTCATTAACTACCATTTTCATCTCCTAAAATGATTCAACTGAAATCATTAATTTTATTTTTGTTCATCTACACACGCTGGAGGCGAACAAAGATTGCTTCTCAGAAAAGGTGGTAAATTATTGATCTTGTACGGGGATTATCCTTCTTTGGCTTAGAACACAATATAAACACAACCCTCGATTGCCTGCCTCTGACTAAAGGTGACACCTTATACAAACTTTTGTATGTTATCCAAGGCACACATCTGTTTTGTGTTTGTACCACCCACCGAAATATTCTTTGCAAACGCGTCATAAGGATTATTTGTATAATCGTATTCTACGTAGGCAGGAATGTGCTAATATTTTTTGAAGACTTATCGTTAAAGCTGGAGTATGTATAACCAGTTAGCAACTTCAAACATACCCTTGTGGTCAAAAATTTGAAGTTCAATTATTTAAGTCCTTTAATACAAAATTTAAATTACCAATATATGGATGTACATATATTGTAGAAGGGCAACTACTAATTATAGATATCTTTTGCCTAAGTAATGTTTATGAATTTTGAAATTGGATTAAGGGAAGATAGTTTTGTTTTTGAAGCCTTCTGGGCAGATTATTAAAACAAAAGGATGGGTGGTTAGACTGAACAACATAGTATGTATATGTATATGAGCGGTGTATACAACATCGTTCTCGGTAAAATAAAGCCAAACAAACTAAACTTGGGAAATTCCCACGAGACTCGGTGGTTGGATAGGGTTTAATTCTAATAAGTCGTATTCTTTAATTTTAATACGATTTAATTAAAATGAAGCAAAGGAAGGAAGACCACAAAGTATTGTATGCGAAGTAATTCCTTTGAATGGTTAGTTGGGCGACCAAAGCCCTTTAAAATATAAAATAAACTTAATACTACAAGATGGGACAAAAGTAATCACCCGATATTGTTTTGGTGTAATTTCTTTTAGGAACGAAAAAATGTTGGTCCTACCTATGGATTATGTTTATTTAACAAATTTGAGTTTTTTCCATCAATTCGAGAAAATGATATCGGTGAAGTGGCCATCTTCAGAATTGATAACAATATACGGGCTAGTTTTATGACATTTTCCATCAATTGTGCTTGAATTCCGCCGATTTTCTGTGCCCCAGAAGCACTTCGGCATATTTACGTAAACAAGGAGATGGTAATAGGCCTCATCGCTCATGATGATTTTCAATGAAAAATCGTCATGCCCTTGCTCAAAATGTAGGATGGCACGTATTTGGGGTTTAACAACCACCAGCTGTCTGCATTTGTCAGGAACATCTTTCATCAAAATTCGACATAGGCACCCCCGGCTAATGCCCATTTGCGTGACACGTCGCGTCGGCATCGCCTGGTCGATATTCCGCGGGGTCGTCTTCGACATCTTACGCAACACGGCTGCTCAGTGACTGCTAAGTAAGTAAGATTATTAATTGCCTCCGTCTCTTCAAGGCAAGCGGCTAAACAATGCAGTGTTTATCAATTTGGCGCCGGACGACTGGAAAATTTGCGACAAATTCCCGCTGCGCCATTACAAATGCTGAATATGACCCACTGAAAGTAGCAAGGACCTTCAAACATGTTTGGGAGGGTTTTCGTACTACGGCACTGGGATTATTTTTTGGACGCAAACATTTATGTTGATATCATGCAGAACAATATGCTTTCTTATGCAGACTAGAATATATTCCTATATCTTGAACGTTTTGCAGGAAAACGACCGAAATCATATCAGCAACCTCGCAAGGAATTAGTTTGAGACGAACAATATTGACGTCCTTGAGTGACCTGCCTAATCAATGGTCCTCAAACCAATTGAAAACTTATGAACCGATATTAAGAAAGGTATGTCTAAGAAAAACCGAAAAATGGAGGAGAATTCCATGCATTCCGCAAAAAAGGTGCATGTGTCTGGCACGTAATAGATTACGCATCGGATACTCGGCAGTTTTCTATCTACTACCAAAATACAGGTGGGATGAGAACTAAAACCAATCAATTCTTTGCTGCTGTTGCTGACCATCGTTTTCCTGTTCTTGCTTTGACTGAAACATGGCTAACTAATGCAATATTTTCTTCCGAATTTTTTGATAGTAGATATAACGCCACTGGCGAGGAGAAAGGAGGGAGTGTTCTCTTTGCTGTAAGTTCCAAATATGTTAGTTATGAGATATCGTTGCCTTATATTAATGTTGAACAAATTTGTGTTAAAATTACCTTGACTTATACTTTAACAAATATCTATGTGTTCGTTTCATATATTCCGCCTGCGAGCGACATATTGGTTGTTTTAAGAGTTTAATTTAATTATTAAATTATTAAATTATCAAAATAATGTTTTCTTAAGTTTTCTAGATTTACTTAACCCAAGGAATAAATTAAGCCATATAATAAATCGATTATTACACCAAATTTATTATCTTGTATTTTTGGTTCAAATAAATATACATAAAGCACTGCTATTATTTTGCAAATAGGTATATAAGCTACTTGGGTTTTGTTCAGATTAAATAAAACTTGATACAATATTTTATTCCTTACATTATATTTTGTACAAATTAACTTTTCTTATCCTTTAATTAAACTTAACAAAAAAATTACGAATTAGTCAGAATTGAAGTATTTGTACAGTAAATAAAGATTTCCCTCTTTAAGCGAAATTAACGTGTCCATTGAAATTCAAAGACAATTTGCTTGACATCCAGGTAAATAATTATCCAAAAATCAGAGGTCAGAGCTAGCAAAATTGCTTTGGAAGCACAATAAAAGACCCTCCTCTCTCTATGACAACGACGATGAGGATATACGATTTAACAGCCCGAATTAATTTTACCATCAACACTTAGTCTATCGTCCGATAATTTGGAAACATTTAATTACAAAAGTGGCAAATGTTTCAATGCTGCTTTGTAATTGAAGGACAAAAGTTAAAAGTTGATTTCAGAAGTGGGATGTCAGCGTAAATACCAGTTAGATGGAAATAAGTAGAACCCGAGAATAAAAGATAATTTTGTCAGAGCCAGAACTGTGCCTTCTTAAGATGGCAAACTTTTGAGAAATCGATGTAGTTATCCATATCCGTTGAATATAATGTGCTCCCTGCTCATTGAAAATTCCTGCCACCTTAAATGAATGCCTTAGCTGGTGCCACATTATTTTATCAATTTAAACCGAAATATTTGAAAAATGAGCTCAAATGAGTTGAAATGAGTGCCTAAAGCTGGCATCCACGTAAAAAGGACCAAGAAGAACGTGAAAAATTCTCGTGAACGTTTCGAATTAATTGCCACACCCACCATTTTGTACATTTTAAATTGATTCTCTTGAGAGGTTTATGGGATCTGACGTGTGCCTTTTATGCGATTCTTTAGAATTATGTGAATGCGGTAATTATGCAAAAGTATCAACCATTCTGATGATTTAATAAATGCAAAATTTTACACAGACCTCTTCACCACACTTGCGTAAATTCTACATTTTCCTTGCACTCCTTGAACGTGTTTGCAAATTTACAAATTCAAAAGCTCGCAAAAAGAAGGAGGCACAACAAAACGGAAGAAATCAAAATGTCAACTGGGAAAGGTATAGGAGCAAAGCAACAAAGTGACACTCCTAGTTGTTGGCACTTTTACCGTCTTCTTAGTATTTACCACTCAGGACTCTTTTTCCATTGTTAACTCCAAAAGAATTAAAACCTGAAGCGGCACAAGACGCAAAATGTTCACAAAAAAAGTCCTTTCGCGTCTTTTGTTGTTTAGGGAAAGATAATTTGACAAACGGTTTTATTTTTTATGTGATATTGTTGCAAATTTTTGTAAATTGTTGTAATATTACGTGTCACGTTGGATGTTTGTCAGTTTTTTTTTCTGTTTTAATATAACTCATTAGGAATTCAATGGCTTTTGTGATGAATTTCATCTTGAATGTCACATATGTACGTGCGGATGTTAGGTTATATCTCGTACATGGGCTGTTTTATGTTCGGCTGAAGATTTGTCGTTGAAAGAATAAAAGGTGTAAGTTGGATATTTTTTAAGAAGATTCAAGATAATAAACAATTGAAAAGAGCAAAGTATTTTAATCAGCTTAGATGCCTCTTTTTGTAGGTTTGCAAATTAAAAAAACAAGCATTGAATTTCTTGGTTAAGGATTTTTCTGGAGTTTTTAAGGGAGTTCATGGAATGGTGTTTAAATATTGTATCATATGAAGAAATGATTGTTTTAATTTATTAAATTTCTAATATTAAAAACTTTTGAAATATGACCTTAAGATATAAATCAGTAAATTGTCCATAAGAAAGTGACTCGAAATTTTTTTATTATACTACAATTTGTTTGTATAAAAATCAACCTTTAATCCAGTACACAGTGCCGCATGGAGCAATATATGTTATCCGGCTGCAATGCAGCGCCTCAACTGCTTCTGGAGCATAGGGCAGCAATGGAGCAAGCATCAATGAAATGCAAACGAGAAGAATAAGAATGTGTAATTATACTATAATAGTATGTTCCGTAGTGTACATTATAGATTATTGGTTAAAAAAGCAACAATTGCGAAAGCTCTTTAACAAACTCCAAAGAAAAATCCACCTTGATTTGATTTAGCGCAGAAGTGGTAGTTCTAAAATAAGGTTTGTTCCCGATAATTATTCGCAGAAAATTCGCAGCAGTCAGATTTTTGAGTAGAGGGGATATTTTCTCTCTTTTAGAGATTTCTACGAAAAAAGTACGGGAACGCTTTAAACCAAAAAAATTGCAGCATTCTTTCCTAGTGTTGCTTAAGTATCGATAGTATTTATTTCCGATATCATCGATAGTTTTGAAAAAAATATCGATAGTACTGATACTATCGATACATTTATCAATTGAATAGGCGCAAATTATAAGTCATCAAATTCGATAGGCTTGTTCAAATTTTTAGATTTATGACTGCCTATCCATAAAACAAAAGTGAAGCTTACCACCATTTATAAGTACCCTTATGGCTAAAACACAACCACGCTTCAGCTTTGACTGCGTCACGCTACATTTCACACGCTTTGTGTCCGCTTTGAATGACATTTTCTAAATTTCGGATTTTGTTTTTGCTTTTTTCTGTCAAAGCGAGCAAAAGTTCAACCAGTTCCTACTTAAGCTTTACGTTTGAGTCACGTTACCTTATATTGTACACGAACCAAACGTAACGTTAAAGCCGACATTGTGTATTGTATTGATTTTCTTGTAAATGTCAGGCGAAACCGAAGCTAAAGCGTGATTGTGTTTTAGCTTATCCATAATGTCTTTCAATTAAATTGTAAAAAGTTATGGAAAAGGTTTTAGACAGCACGAGTTTTTTTTTTTTTTTTTTAATTAACGCGCGTACAAGGGACTATTTGACACTGTGCGGGCATTAGGAAGATAGGGAGGGGAGAGATAGGAGGTGTCGATTAACATTGGTTTTGAATGTTTGCATATTGAAATGGCAAGGGAAAATCTCGCCGGGTAAACCATTCCAAAGTCGTGTTGTACGGCTAAAAAAAGAATCTCTATATTTCACGGTACGTCCGAAATTGGGCTCAAGGGTGAACTGATGGGCATTCCTAGCAAGACGAGTATTACGGGCGAAACTTTTAAGGGGAAGAATGCAGCTGGCTACCTCGAGTGAACATTTTTTATAAAAGAAACGATAAAATAAGGAAAGACGAGTGGCGTTCTTCTGCAATAAGTTTTATTCGCTTATTAACTGCGAAAATTCCTCGTGTAAGAGGAAACTATTATGTATTTTTGGCTGGATATTGTTGTGTTCAAAATTTTAAAGCACTAAGGAAGCTGCAAGATTTTATCTACTGCATGAAAATGTTTTCGGATGTCAGTGCAGCAAGACTTTTTTGACACTCTCTCGTAGCTCACATAGCTCAAGCTCTCATCGAAAATCTGATAATCGTTTAAGCATAGAGTATGAGCTTTTCCAACAGGTTTTCATCTCTTGAATAAGCTCAAGCCCGAAATGTGAAACTATCGAAGTAGCCGATATTTTTCACTATCTATACTATCGATAAACTGTCAAATGTTCGAGCATCACTACTTAAATGTGAAAAGATTGGTGGAGACTAGTTATTGCGAAACGATTTTTAAAATGTTTTGTATATTATTTCAAGGGAAATGTTTTGCCTATTTGTTGCATCAGCTCCACCAACAAAACAATTAGTAATTTTGTAGGTGCTTCCACGCTTCCAGCAACAATTCTTCTCTACTCCTTCTTGCAAACAGCTGGCTTCAGAAGACTCAACTCACACTGCTCTGTAACAATTGCCTGAACCCTGCTGGACTTCGTCAACAATATTCATTGAATAGTTTACAGAACCACCGGTTTTTTATGTTTTTTTTATGAACTTTTAAAAATAACTGCAATCTTTATCAAACGTGTCGTAAATTTGATTTGTTTATTGTCTTTTTTCAATTGTCAAACTGACGTTTGGCTGCTACTTTTTTCTGCCTTCAAAAATTTCTTGAGCGGAAATTCGCAGGGTGGGGAAATTATTTGTTCTCTCACGAGCTCTCTCTTCTGCGAATTTCTACGAATTTTTGGTGTACGGGAACAGGAATTAGCAGAAATTCGTGAAAATTCGTACGAATTCGCAGATTAGGAACAGACACATAATGTGCTTGTTTTCAATACACAGGAAGAGAGTTGTTAGCATCAAAAATTCGAAATAGGGTAAGTCAGTGGTTGGCTTGTAATTTCTGTGAATACTTGAGGGAGTAAAACCACCAACTGGCGCCATTTGCAAAAATATAGCTCTCCCATAAGGCCTGTAGTGACAATTTTTATTTTTTTTATAACAAGCGCGAGTTAAATATTTGTATGGTGACCTTTAAGCATAAAGCAATGTTCAATAGGGCAATCACCTTCAGTGATTGCATTAATAGTAGGTATCTCATTTATCCTAAATTATAATAGCAGACACCAAATGAAATAAGAGACACTGCAACAACCTTCCGTTGTTGCATTTCCGTTCCCACACCATTTATTAGAATCAGCAAACTTGACGATGGGAAAATATTGAAGTTGATGGCCATCGTCATAATTGTCATTAGCTTTAAGAAAATAATAAAGAAGATTGATTCAGTCTCAATCGACCCAGCAAACAACAACGTTCTTTTATTTAACTCGCGCGCGAAAGGAATTTGTGTGTTGCCCTTATAGTGTTAAAACGCACTGCGCAAGCATAAAACAGAGTTTAGATTAAGGGAATAAAAATATGAAAAAGGAATTTTAAGAATAGGTATGCCTCACGAAGCACTGTGAAACTCCGAACTGATGAACTAAACTGTGACGAAACAGTGAATTTCAAACAACAAGACTTAAACTGGAAAAAATTATTATAAAGTTAAGTTAAAATAAGAGGTTAATGAAAATTTTCTAGTTATACAAAAATGATATTAATCATTAAGAAAAAAATTGTTATCAACTAGAATATATTAATAGTTATTAATAATTACCAAATCAAAGTATCTATTTGAAATGGACAATACAGACAAACTCTTTAATGCCTTTACTCTTTCATGGAAAGATATTAAAATATTTTTATCTGTCCTTCAAATATATTCAATGTTTTTAATTCCCAACTTGATTGCTAACTTAGCAAAACTGAATTTCATGTAAAAATAAAGCGAGTTGTTGATATGTAGGACTTGCAATCTACAGAGTAAAAAATTATATATACTTTCAGCACATACCAAGCCCGACACGTGCTTTCTTTGTCAAATTAAAAAAAAGAGGAAACCATTACTTCAACTTCCTACTCTTTCAGGTACTATTTCCTTCCATAATTTGTATCAGACCCTTATTTCTTCATGACAAACAACAAACAATCCGAAAATCAGACTTTAAAACCTATTTCCCGCTACCGTTCTTTATTTGTGTCTGAGGATAAAATAAAATGCTTCAATGCCTACGAATACAAAGTGACTGTACCTTTTTTACATGGAATTTATCTTTGCCTAAAGTGCAAAAGTTTGTTCGAAAGAAAGAAACGTAAGAGTTTCCCTCATTCAAGATTGATATAAAATGAGCCTTATATATATACCTACCCAGTAAATGCAATCTTAAATTTAAACAAATTGCGGATAGCGTATTTGCTTTTTTGTTCATTACAAGGATAAAGTACGCGAGTTCATTCTTCCTTTTGTCTTTTACAAGGAGACCAGGACAATGTGGAGGAATAATATTTCTTCACTTCTCTCTCTTTCAGAAAAAGGATAATGAACCATCACCATCATCATATTGCCTCGAAGACACATAATAATATCCTTATGATTTCCTTTCGGAGACAGAAGGCACACAACGTCGGGCGATACCGCGGCACATTTATCCTACAAAATCGGCACTCAAGTACCATACAGGAAACGGAAGAATACCTTTGTTGCTAGCAGATAAAAGGATCGACTAGAAAGTAGAACTTTTGGAATGATAGATAGATTTAAGTGGGTCATGCTTTAAATTGCATTGCTCATCATTCATATTACACCGACACCTTTCATAGGAGTCTTCTTTGATCTAGACAAATGGCAGGATTTATTAACTCAAAGTCAGCCATTAAAACAAATTCCTTGCCTGAAAATTCTATAAAATCGTTTTCAGCCAAAGGTGTAACTTTTACGCGAACAGTGTTACAATTTTCTTTATCACTTTTATACTCTTCTTTTGTGCCGAATTGACACCTCCCTGGAATTCGAACCTATAATTCATATACTTTCAAAGTCCTCAATAATTGAAGGGAAGAAATAAAAAAGGATTCCTAAGGGATGGGTTACATGGAGGAGTGAGACACGCGATGTTATATCCACTTAACAAAAGAAGTTCTCGCGAGTTATTCGATCGAATAATTTTCCAAATGACAGGTTGCAGGTGCTCTTGGGCCTGGTGTTCCTTCTCCTAAAACACCCATCCGCTTCAGGTGAGTAAATTTATTGGAAAAGTATCACAAGTAATTTAAAGTTACAAAAAGTCGCAGGGTGTAGGAATAAATTCGATTGAATTTGGGTTACCAACCTGTTTGTTGGAAAAGTTTGAATATTCCAATGAAAGCACTCACCTACCCATATTTGATCCTAGAAAATTCGAAGTAGTCGATGTGGATGGGTACCAGGCCGGATAAGGGTGATGTGGTTTCAGATATACCAGAATTGGTGGCCCAACTTTGGAAAGAGGTCGGTCATATAGTATGAAAAATGAAAACACGTCTGCAATCAGTCTTTTATACTGCCTGCTTAGGCTCATTGATCATGAATGATTGCCCTGTAAATTTTTGCCGCTAGATTTTTTCAAAGACCTTTCCAACTGATACAAACAAAGAATGAGGATGGTAGTGGTGGCATAATATTTAACTTACATAGATACTGTTTTATTCAATTTAACGCAACATCTGTTGGTGGTACCTAAGCTTTATTATTTGTTAGCTTTCAAAGCTCTCAATAGGTTGAATTGATTGGTATTGCCTGATAAATGAGCTCATTTACATATTTGAAAGATAGGGCAGCGATTTATTGTGGTTTTTTTATATTTTACCTTTGACGAGGGATCTGTGAGGATTTTTGGATGAATATCATTGAAAGGTTTTTTGGTTTCTGATGAATCCGAAATAAATCAAAAATTGTTTAAATCGTATAACATAAATTGATATGCGTTGAAATTTAATTTTATGATGAGAAATTTAAAATGCTTATATGTGTTTAAATAATAGTTTTTATTTAAAAAAAAAAAGTTTAGGTCTTAAAAAGTTCTATAAAGAAAGAAGAGTTTAAAGTGATTATAGCTTCTTATGAGAGTTAAAGACTTAAGAAAGTTTCATAAGATACCGTTCTCTTTATTGTTGTAGAAAAAATTGAGCAAGCGGTAAAACAGAAATAAATAATAAAATGCAACATTTCTGTTAAAACCCATCTCTGTCTATCAACTCCTACTCTGACCTCAACGTGGTGAACATTGGATGCCTAGTACCCTTTGAAAGGTTGTTTGTGGCAGAAAACGAGAAAAAGGGAGGACGGTTACCACTAAGGCAATACTCCTTACATCCAGACGGAAGGAGAAGAATTCTCTAGATGGAATCAACGATGGCGTTTACAGTTCCAGTCAGGCTGAACTACTTTGAGATATATGCTATATGGGCTACTAGGAAGTTACGGGTCAACTTCCCAACCATATTAAGAACAGTTAGTTACGAACAACCATGGGCTACGGACGCATATACTGATAGCGAAGGCTACAAACGAAAGGACAACGAACTTCGGATTTGTATGTGGAAAATTAGGTCCGTTTAGCCGAACAACTGGACTGGTTTAAAGACATTACTGCCATCCAGGAAATTCAATTGGGTGGCAACTGCTACAGACAAAAACAAACATTGAATCGGACCACTAAATCGCTAATGTACGGCTTGCGAGAATATCCCATCGAGTTTCTAATAATCATCATCCAAAGCCGTCATTCATCATTCATCAATACTTGAGAGAACCGGTCAAGTATTGAGAAGCAATGGGTTTTACAACGCCACCACAACGGAACCCTTGGTTTGACGATGAGTTCACATGCAGCTAAACAGAAAGCATACAAGTAACGCTGCACAGAAGTTCAAGAACTGATCGCGGGCTATACTACGCTCTTCTATCTGCGTTGAGATCAAACAAAGAAAAACACCTGCTTCGTCGGGCCAAGAAAGCAATTGAGTAGTAAATCATCTCTAAATTTTCTCTTTATGAAACCATCATAAGACTAGCATGAGTTCCTCTGTATGCTGCAGAGGCATTTACATTGTCAAAAGTGGACGCTAGTTTCTTAAAGAGAAAAATTCCCTGGTGATCTTTGGTCCCATATGTTTAAACGGAGATGGAAGAGATACTACAAAGAACTGTACAGGCTGTTAAGCGACACAAACCTTGCCAAGATATTAGAAGGCTAACGTCTAACGATGGCTGGGTCATTTAGAGCGGATAAATACTAGTGGAAGAGCACCTCGAGCAACTTCACAAGCTAGATTGGAGGCAGCTTGGTGCTTGGCAGCTTGGTGCATGGCAGCTGGTTATAGAAGCTTGTTAGTTGAGGCCCAGGGATAAATAAAAAATATGACCTACTGTTACTAAAAGGACTACATATATAAATAGTGAGAAGTTTACTTCAAATGGTGACGGATATTTTAGAAAATTATTGTAATTTGTGAGAAATATATAAAACTTATAAACGTATCAAATATTTTTGTAATTATACAAGGGCAACAAGCATGTTGCAGAGGTCTCTAAAGTTGGCATGACCATTTTGAGCTGGACTAAAAACAAATATCCTATAATTTGCCGTAAATTATCCGTAAATTATCCGTGGAAAAAAAAAATTTTCCGCGAAGTGGGATCATGTGATTTTCCATGTACTGCTAACTTGATATAAAGTTAGCATGACCTACATAGGCTTAAAATTTGCCGTAAATTATCCGTGGAAAAAAAATTTGCCGCGAAGTCGGATCATGTGATTTCCCATGTACTGCTAACTTGATATAAAGTTAGCATGACCAATCGCGTATCTTTCTATAAATGGCATCTACAATTACCTACATAGGCTTAAAATTTGCCGTAAATTATCCGTAAATTATTAAAATTATTAAAAATACACAAAATACAAAAAAATATTTTTAATTGAAATTACTTAGGCTACCTACATACATTTTCCTGAATATCAATTTTATTTGTAATCCGTTAACCAGTTCACGACTTATATAGAACGGTCCTATGAAAGGTACTTATTTAATTTTTTTTTTCATCAAAATATGACGCAAAAGCACACTGATTTTTTTTCATAAAAATTCTGGGAGCCGTTTTTAAGAAAAATAAGCTTTTACATAACGGTTATATGACAGATACAGTTGAAGAAAGCCCTCTGCAGAATGTCAAAATAAGATTAAGTTCAAAATTTGAAGACGATTGGCCCAACCGTTTAGGCTGTAAGTCCAAAATACATGCGTACAGACAGAATTTTGCCAGTAACTCAAATATGTTTCTCTACCATCATATTGTCATGTTTAATTGTTACCTCAACATTTTTATCTGCATGAATGCATAACTTTGATTATAGGCCTGTAATCGCAAGTAAAAATCTGATTTAGTTTTAGCACTTAAATCCTCTTGCACGGATAAAACTAAAATCTTAGATATTAGACCCTTCGATTATTTTAGTCTCATGTATCAGATATACACATACACATACACATTAAATCCGACAAGAATAGTATTAATAAAAAAGAAGACATTATTTTTATTATAATGTCGTTAGTACATAATGAGATAATAACATATGACCACAGATAATGGGCTTACATTTCGCGTGAAGTATTAGAAAAAATTACAACTTATTCGAATGAATAAAAAAGATTGTTGGTTGCGTTCAAACAATGCAACCACTTTCAAACAATGCAACACAAAACGATTAAATTAAAACGCAAATCAATCAGTATGTTGCAACTTGCAATTTGCAATCCAAAGAAACATTTTTTTTTATTTTTTCATATACGCCTACCTGCTAACTTGATCAAGTGAGCAAAACTAAAAAAAAATCCTAAAAATAATTTGATTTGACAATCTGTTACGGATAATTTACGGCAAATTTTAAGCCTATGTAGGTAATTGTAGATGCCATTTATAGAAAGATACGCGATTGGTCATGCTAACTTTATATCAAGTTAGCAGTACATGGGAAATCACATGATCCGACTTCGCGGCAAATTTTTTTTTCCACGGATAATTTACGGATAATTTACGGCAAATTTTAAGCCTATGTAGGTAATTGTAGGTGCCATTTATAGAAAGATACGCGATTGGTCATGCTAACTTTATATCAAGTTAGCAGTACATGGGAAATCACATGATCCGACTTCGCGGCAAATTTTTTTTCTCACGGATAACTTACGGATAATTTACGGCAGATTATACAATATTAGTTTAATAGTTTGAAATTTAAAAAAAAAATTTTAATTTAAAAAATTAAAAAAAAATTTATTTTTCAAAAATTATTCCTAATAACAGCTTTATTTAAACATAAAATAAAAGAAGCGATTTTTGACTTTACAAAAAGGTATATCATGGCATTGTGAGTGTAAACGTTGTTTTTTAATATTTTTTTCAGTTTTAAGTCATTTTTTAAGAAAATTGCCCCTCCTGGCTATAGAAGGGAGAGGGGGGGGGACCCCCTCCCATGCAATTTTTTTCTTGTCTTGACCCAACCTACACGCGCTACCTTTTTTTCACATGTCTCGTGAATCATCCTGTATAGTGATATACGCCTATGATACTGCTAACTTGATCAAGTGAGCAAAACTTAAAAAAAAAAAAAAAAAAATCCTAAAAATAATTTGATTTGACAATCTGTCTACGGATAATTTACGGCAAATTTTAAGCCCATGCAGATAATTGTAGGTGCCATTTATAGAAAGATACGCGATTGGTCATGCTAACTTTATATCAAGTTAGCAGTACATGGAAAATCACATGATCCCACTTCGCGGCAAATTTTTTTTTTCCACGGATAATTTACGGATAATTTACGGCAAATTATAGGATATTTGTTTTTAGTCCAGCTCAAAATGGTCATGCCAACTTTAGAGACCTATGTTGCAGGAATAAAAAGAAAGTTAAGTTAGAAATTACTTTATGGCATAATACGACTTAAAAAGATATATATACCTAAAATATCTACATACATAATTACAAAGAAAAAAATGCTTTTAATTCAATATATCTACGAAGCTTAACCCTTTTAAAATAATTTTTTCAAGACAAATAATTTCAACTAAGTTAAATTGAAATTTATTATAAATTTCATAAGAGTAACAAATTATTCGCCCTTTTATAAACACTTACTTTGTACTTTCAGATTAAAAAGTTTTAATTACACTTTCCGTGCAAACCAGAATCTTGGTTTTTTATTATTTTTTAGTAAGTAGTTGGTTACATACTTCGCATAACGCATAATTTAATGCGCATCGGGGGGCAATCCAAAATAAACTTAATTATTTATATTCGCTTTTCTCCTTGTTTGCATTTACTTTTATTTGCATTACATGTTAATGAGAGAAGGAAACCAAACGGTTTGTTAGGGTTTTTATTTCTGTACCACCAGAACACTCATTTTCTTTTTTATTGTATATCTTTTCTAAGGATATCTGTAGCCTTCAGCTTCTTTTGTTTTCGCTAGATGCGTAAGTATAATCATATATATTTACTTGTGTAGTATGTGTATGTACGTAGCTTTAGTTATGGTCATAAACGCTGACCCGTCCTTGAGCAAAAGCCTCGGTAAATCTTCTACATTACGCGCACCCACATTTGGTTATGGTCCAAGTATTTTTTGCCGGATAATATCATTTCATATAAATTGTATTGTCTTATTATTATTTGTACATGGATGCGTTCAAATTATATCGTAATATGGGAGGAGGCAAAAACCAAAAGGAAACCGCATGAAATGCTTCGAAAAACATGAGAAATACTTAGTTGACAACGACTGTCCATGCTGCTCCTGGCTAGTTAGATATATTCATATGTGGAGGAGGTACATACATATCTGAGACTTAAATAGCATTTTATCATAATTTGGAAACGGAAACGGGAAGCTGAATGTTGTCATTTGAATTCATAGGGTTTCCCAAAAGTTGGCCACAAATTTAATATAAACAAACGGATGTGTGCTTTAACTCTTATAATTGCATAGATGTGTGTGTGGGTTTATTTATATTAAATTGAATCAATCCTAGAACGTAAATATTTTTTATAAGGGATATTATATTTTTTATTCATTAACACACAAGTCTGAAAATAAATTTTATGCAAACAATTTAAATTCGTCGCGAAACTTTAAGTTAAAATAAACTCGGTTGAAAACGTTATTGGTATTTGTGGTTATGAACAATATTAAAAAAATTTGTGTTTCTGGCAACTCTATCTGAATGATGAACTCGTTTTTTTATGTTGGGTATAGAATAGTTTTTCAAAAGACTGTATAAGTTCAGCAAAGATTTGTTTTATTAATACGCTCGCAAAAGGGATTTCTGTTGCCATGATAATGTTTGACGCACTGCGCGAGCATTAGAGTGTCGATCTTAAGCTCGTAGAGGACGGACGTCGAGGTGCGCGCACAAATAATTAAGCAAAAGTCAAAAAAAAATATTGCTTGCCAGAGCCTTCCCCAATATGGGCAATGTTCCAACACGGACTTTAACTTCTTATGGCTCAAATTCACTGTCCGCAAGCATGTCATTTATTATTGTTTTATTTACAGGAGTCCAAATCTTGACAGTAATTCGACTTGTAACGAGTTCGATACACTGTCTGATTCCATCTCGAAAATTGTTTCCCTTTGTCCTCGCACTGAAATCGTTATTGCGGGCGATTTCAATGTACACAATTCCAATTGGCTCCGCTATTCTGGTCAGACAACACCCGAAGGAAGGTATGTCGAGTCCTTTGCCGGGTTACATCACCTTACCCAACTGATCGATGTGCCAACGCGTATACCGGATGTTACTGTTCAAGTCTGATTCCCCTAAAATAAATGCTGGTGTGCCCCAGGGCTCTGTTCTGTCTCCGACTCTTTTCCTCATTTTTATAAATGATCTTCTGTCTGTTACTTCTAATCCACTTAACTGTTTTGCTGACGACTCTACCGTCAGCTTTTCATATTCGTTCGATAATTCACGTCCTTCGCCTTCGGACGTACAATTGCAACGAATTGCAACAAATCCTACCTCTGGGCAGGTGCTTCACAAACATCGCTTCACTTGCTTGATAGAATACAAAATAGAGCGTTAAGATTGATAGGAAATAGAACTGCCACTGAATCAATTGCCCCTCTCGAACACCGACGCAATATTTCATGTCTTTCCTTATTTTATCGTTTCTTTTACAAAAAATGTTCACTCGAAGTAGCCAGTTGCATTCCTCCCCTTTAAAGTTTCGCCCGTAATACTCGTCTTGCTAGGAATGCCCATCAGTTCACCCTTGAGCCCAATTTCGGAGGTAACGTGAAATATAGGGATTCTTTTTTTAGCCGAACGACACGAATTTGGAATAGTTTACCCGGCGAGATTTTCCCTTGCCATTTTGATCTGCAAACATTCAAAACCAATGTTTATCGACACTTCCTAACTTTCCCCGCCTTATCTTCCGAATGCCCGCGCAGTGTGTTACATTAAAAGGGAAACAAGTAGTCCCTTGTGGGCGCGTTAATTATAAAAAAAAAAATAGAAGTTAGGGAAGGAGGGATAAAAGGTGTCGTTTGATTAATACTGGTTTTGAATCCAATCAAATTGTAACGGCAAGGAAAAACCTCGCTGGGTTAACTATTCCAAATTCGTGTTGTTGATATAAAAAAAAGAATCCCTATATTTCACGGTACGTCCGAAATTGGGCTCAAGGGTGAACTAATGAGTATTCCTTGCGATACCAGTATGACGGAAAAAAAACTTTTAAGGGGAGGAATGCAGCTGGCTACTTCTAGTAAACATTTTTTTTATAAAAGAAACGATAAAATAAGGAAAGACATGAAACATTGCGTCGGTGTTCGAGAGGGGCAATTGTTTCAGAGGCAGATCTATTTCCTATCAATTTTAACGTTAGATGCTTGAGCAGCACCTGCAGGAGGTGTGAGTTATATGGAGTTTAATGAGCTTATCATACGGTACCATTGGGAGATGCATTCATTTTTCTAAACGTTTCCGTCGGATAATGTTGCTTATTTTTTTTAGAATTCGAACTTGGAATGAAGTAATAGTAACGTAAGTGCTTTATGGCTTCAAAGAAGATCAGTAATAACACACAATAAAGCGGTGGTGTTTTAATTTTTTTAAAAAAGAGCAGCATGGAATTATTTGTATATACACATTACACATATGTTCGGGGCCGTAGCGTTCATTGGGGCAAAACGTGGAAAAGTCCCGGGCCCTCGAATAACAAGCCCCTAAAGGAGTTCTAATATACATTTATCTGTTGTTTCGTTGTGTTCATGTGACGCATAAAATGTTCATTTGTGTTAGATTTGTTTTCTTCACCCATGTTTGGATATGTCAGAAATATGTCAGTGAATATAAACACCAAAACCTCGCTACCAGCACATAAAATGTTACTCCAGAATCCTGTGAAAAATATCGTTAGGCCTGAACCAAAGTTGTTTCGTTTCGGGCCTGTGTATATTCCGGAATTGCGTTTTTTATTCTGCATTCTGGTTATTCTCTGAAAAAAGGATCGTTGGAAATCCGTGAAGTCACTTCTGGTATAAAAGATTGGACACACTTGTCTGAACGCATAAGACCCATGAAACATCGAAATGCCACGTTGATTCTTGATAGTGATGAGATAAAGGAGGGACAACTAATCTACACATCCAAAAATTTAGAGGCAAATCCTATTTTGTACTGCCTTAAAAATCTTGTGATTGATTCCCTGAAAAACAATGACATTGATTTTCAAAAATGTCGCAGTCAAGGATAGGATGGTGCAGTAGTTATGAGCGGCAACTATTCAGGTTTTCAAAGAAGAATCAAAGATGCAGCTCCACATGGACATTGCCTCCGTCCACTGCGCTTCCCATAAATGGAATCTCGTTTTGAATAGCATTTTCGTAGACTTTCTTGGAAACTTATGAATAAGGTGCATCCCACATTGAAAACCTGGAATCAGACACAATTTTCTGGTAGATACGACGCCATTCTAGCTCTAAACACACAAAACTTTTGTTTGATGTTTTAAAAAGCTTAAGCCAATTATATTATAATCAAACAAATCTACTGAGTTTAACTGATAGCTCAACTGAAACTAAAACTAAAACTGAAATGATCGTCTAAATGGGGCTTAAGAAATAAAAATTTTGACTTTGCGTTATACAAAATTAAATCATGCAAATCATTAAGTAAATTGTCTTCCAACTTTCAAAGTATTTTGGACGGAAAATATCGATCTACTTTTTGCTTATGATCATCTTAAAACTGTGCTATCTCATATTAAGAAGTTAAGAGTTGCATTAAATTGATCTCACGAAGAAGGGCTTGTGATTAGTGGAGTATTGAAAAGAAGTTTGTTGACAAAAGATCGCGTAAGATCAAGATACTTTTCAAAGAATTGTCCCAAGACAAGATTTGATGATCCTCAAAAGAGTTTTTGTGGAATTTTTTGTCTACATTATGATTGATATTATAAAATAACTGCTATCACAGGTTTACTCTTTTTTTTTTGAAAAATTCGTCAAAGTGAGTTGGATAAAAATAAAAAGGTTATAAGTTTTCTGAAATTTTTTCGAATGACGTATCATATAATTTTTTTCCCTCAGTTGCTTTTTCTCAGATCAACATTTTTGAAAAAAAAAAAAAATCAGTTTCATTAACAATTTTAAAGAACTGGCTATTTTTGTATAAGTAAAAATTCGTCCAGTTATCACAACAAAAGCTAAAAGATCTTTCTTGAAGCTGAAGTCAATAACAAATTACTTGCGAAGCACAATAGAACAAGAAGGGCCTAGCAATTTATCATTGAGACCAATTGAAAATCTAAGAGCAAATAGATTTAAGTGACGTAATTAATGAGTTCGTATCCGTCAAATCCAAACAAAAAAAACATTATAGTAACATTTATTTTTGTGAGTAGAATATAATTGTATTAACTTAATAAATATAAACATAAAAAGAAATCATTTAAACAATATTTAGGAAGTATTTAATTATATTTGGTTTTGTTTCAAGGCGCTTACAGCACAAGTTACGCCCCTGTATACGTTTTGAAAGAACAAACTGACGTTTCCACAAGGAAATAAATCCAGTTGCCATGGCTATTACTTGTTACACATATATTCTAAAAGAAAAACATTTTGTACCCACATTTTCATGTTGTGTGCGTATTATGTTCAAAGAAGTATTATCCTGGGAAAATTTAACAAACATCAAAGAGACTAGCAAACCGAAGTAAATCAAAATTTAATATGTATGAGTAGGTACGCGTCATCCCTGATCAGATTCGAAAACAGAAAAAAATAAAAAAATCATTTTGCTTTAAAAAATAAAAAAAAAAAACGGAAGCAAAAAATAACAAATAAAAGACTAACAAAAATGTAGCCTTCTTCTACTCATGCCACTCTCAGTAAAAAAATAAGAACTCCAAATCATTGAGAAGTTTCATTTTACACCATTTGCTGGTTTTGAATCTTTTATCAATTTAATTCCATTTGCTATAGAAGGTTGATTTCTTAAGAATTTGTATTTCTATGTACCAAGAGAGTTCTTCATTGATTTTTTCCAGATTTTTACTTGCGATTATAGGGACTATAAGGCAAGTTTAGAATTCGTGAATATAAAAAAGTTGAGATAACAATCAAACATGACATTACGATCATAGAGAAGTCTAAAAATGTTTGTGGCAAAAACTGTCTGCCTGTCTGTCAGTATGTATAACGAGCTGCAGCTTAAGCGGCTTAACCGATTATCTTCAAATTTGGTGTGTGTGATTCTTTTGACATTCCAGAGGGTAAATTAAAATTTTATTTTTAGGGCTAAAAATAACGGTACCTGCTATATGATCGTTTAGGAAATGTTCATTTTTCTCGAAAACGGCTGCAACGATTTTGATGAAATTTTTTAAGAATTTTTTTGTTGGTATTGGTTATCATTTGATCTGAAACAAATTTACGGGAAAAGTCTATTAACGGTACCTTTCATATAACTGTTTTTTTAATTTTCGTCTTTCTCGGTGTCAAATTTTATGTTTGAGAAGATCTTGATCTAGGTAGCCAAATTAATTCTGCATATCAAATTTTTTTAAATTAATCAAATTTTATAATCACATGTATATTAATAAATTAAAATTAAAAAAACAAAATCAAAAAACTAAAAGTAAAAAAGGATTTTATTAAAATCGTCCTAAAATTTTCAAAATACTTTTTTTACTAAAAACCGTTAAGGGTTGTGATTTTGACACTATTTAAAAGTTCTTTCAATATAATTAAGTACATAAGAGCAAGTACGTGCGACCCAATCGTGCCCATTTTTTTTTATTTATCCGATTTTATAAAGTATTACAAAGGTATAAATAACATTTTGCAGTCCAATCAGAGCAACTGAATACCAAAGTATTTGAAATCAATGCTCATTACAAGGTATTATAGGAAATTGCTCGTGTGGGCGACTTTTTGAAGTTTGAATTACTAAGCCAAGAATGTTTGTTTTGTTCGTTAAAAATTGTTTTCAAGAAAAGCTAGATATAGATACAATAAAAGATTCGCAGTTATACATTGGTTGTCATTTGTTTGCTTTAGTTTCGGGGAGCAAATTAGATGACTTTAAATAAATTAATTGAATAAATTGATATGACTTGGAGGCTGACCATGACCAACAATAAATACTAAAAAATAATTGACTCCGATAAGGGGATGGTCTGCTTGCATCCTCTTTAACCTAGCCTTAGAGAAAGCAATCCGTGACTCTGGCATGTCAATAAGAGGGTCTATCGTCTCCAAGTCCAGACAGATATTGGTTTCTGCAGAAAACAAGGAAACGATCGGCAGAATTCAACAAACTGTACACACATAATCTGGGATTGCATATTATGAAGAGAAACCTAACTTAATGATCAGGGTAGTTACTACCTTATGTCATAAAAAAACAGCCAATAACAATATAGTGGCAGAAATACGCGGGCGGCTGCTTAAATCCAACAGAACCTAGTCTGTCGAGCTCTTAAGATTTCGAAATCTTACCATAAGAACTAAGCTGCTGCTATAAAAAACACAGACTAGTATTCACAAACGGTTCCGGGACGGGAGGAAAATCTTCTGGAGAATTTGTGGCCCCATAGGAGACGGAGGACAAATGTGTCTCCATATTTAATGAATATCATGCCTACAAGATTTTGATTTCCATTTCTGTCTTCATCCCAATCAATTCTTCTTTTGAACCTGTCTGAACTTAAGGAGATCGACTTTAAAAAACTTGTTCTTGTGCTGACTTCTTTTTGTTCGCCCAATTTTTTCGCAGTATGTCCTATCTTACCGCACTCATATTGCCGTTAAAAAGCGCCGAGGAGGAGTAGTGCTTAATTTCGAAATTCTCGTGTAACATAAAGTATTAAATCCATTAACTATACTGCTGTTCCAAATTTTGACTTTGAACTAAATTAAATTTGTTATTTTAGGTCAAAATTTTTAATGAACTTCTATAATTCTGGCTAATAACTTAAATTTATTCAAGAACTTTCTGCCTAATCCCTTAAAGCGAAACATTTCGAGTGTCCTTTGAGCAGAGACACAATATATGTCCGGTATTAAAATGCTTTACAAACTTAGGAGGTAAGCCTTTCTCAGCCCCGATTAATATAAATCCACATTGTTATAAAATTTTAACTACGATGACTACTGACTGGTTCCTGATTTCAAACACAAACTTTACGCAATTAGCTAGAAACAATGCTGGAGTTAACAGAAACTCAACAACAATAACTTCAGTGCTGGCACATAGGAATTTGCTCGTTCTATGTTATGTAAATCCTTCCGAACAGCATTTACCCTCAAAATTGGTGTTTGTGTTTCTAGCACTAATGGAATTTATCAATTTTCTGTGAGAGGACAACCAATATCTGAAATGGTTTATTGACGATTTCATATAAGGATCTCCGCAGGATATGAACCTCAAATATTAATTCATCTGCATTTGAGTTACCTCAATTCGTACAATATGGCAGTTGGGTGCCCGGACTGGCTTAACAATGTAACGTGGCTATGACTATGGAATAAGGATATCATTCAATCTAACTGCATTATTCAAACATAATATGCCGTATATAAGAAAGAATTAATTAATATACAAGCATTGATGTAATGGAATCTTCTTGTCGGTATTTTTGTTTGCATACTTTACAGGGTAAACTTTCGGAAACAAGGTAAATTGATTTTTGTTTAATAACTCGCTTATTTTCAACATTAGACGAAAAATTCATATTTAAAGTTGTTCAGAATTAAATTTTCTACAACCTTGGTTTTGTATTGATTGATATTTTACGAGTTAATATGGAAAATAGGATCATAACTACTACAAAAAAAAAATTAAATAGCGTTTTTTTTTTTATTTTAATCGTCAGAGGAACTCATAAGAAGTATACATTTTGGTTTCTATAATCTCCAGGACTTTAGAGTTGGCCGCCATCTTGAACTAAAATTAATCATTAGGAAGATAGGGAAAGTAAGGACAGGATGTCTATTAACATTGGTTTTGAATGCTTGTAAATTTAAATGGCAAGGGAAAATCTCATCGGTTAAACTATTCCAAATTCGTGTTGTTCGCCTAAAAAAAAAATCCCTATATTAAACGGTACGTACAGAATTGGCATCAAGAGTGGACTGATGAGCATTCACTGCGAGACGAGTGTTACGGGAAAAACTTTTAAGGGGAAGAATGCACCTGGCTACTTTGAGTGAACATTTTTTATAAAAAAAACGATAAAATAAGGAAAAACATGAAACATTGCGTCGGTGTTCTAAGACATATATTTCCTATTAATCTTTGCTTAGCGCGAAGCACCTGCCCAGAGGTGTGAGTTTTGGGCGTATAAACGCTTTGTAAACTGTAACCACATCAGAAGAGGAAAAAAGTTCTTGCATCAAAACAGAAAACCTAAGCACTTAGCAGCATGAGGTCATCGTTTACACACATACCGAGTACTGAAAGCTTTTCGATTTCTTCAATGCAAGTTCTGTTCATGGACTATTGCATTGGGAGTATGTTTACCTTAAACAAGAGAAGACAGCATTGAGTTTTCAAAGCATTAAACTCCCCATGATTCCTATTACCCCATTTTACAATGCTGTACAAATCGGAGTGTATCATACGGTACCATTTGGGTTGTACGTCCGAGGCGAAAGCCGTGTTTTGCCGAACGAATATGAAAAGCTGGGGGTAAAGTTGGCAGCAAAACAATTAAGTGGCTTAGAAGTAATAGACAGAAGATCATTTATAAAAATGAGGAAAAGAGTCGGAGACAGAACGGAGCCCTAGGGCACACCAGCATTTATTTTGTGGCAGTGGCTTTGCCACCACACTGCCAATACCTCTTCAGAAGAATTGGAGGTATACCATCCGGGCCAGCGGATTTTTGTTTATCGAGATCTTTGTGAACTCTTGCTAATTTATGAGTGTGGAAAAAAATCTGTCCCATGGAAAAATTTACATTCTCAAGTACAGGAGGAACAATGTTGCTGTGAGGCAACGTACTTACTTTAAATTCAAGATGGCGGCCACATCTAGAGTCCCAGAGATTCGGAAATTAAAATACAGGGTGGCGCACCAATTGTGGTACAATAAGAAATTCAAATAACTTTTTTTTTTTAATCGGTGTATTTCATTTAATTTTTTTTATTGGTTGGAAAATTAAATTTTATTTTAAATAGTTAGTTGTTTTTAAAGATTATAGACCTCCACGCTCTCCCACGCATATGCGGCACCTGGTCAAAAAATTATTCATTGCGGCCTGAAGAGTTGAAGTTGGGATCGCCTCAATTATTGGACTGCTTTAATTCAGTTAAATTCCTGGGCTTCGTTTTATACATAGCCCCATAAAAAGAAGTCTGGTGCAGTCAGGTCAGGTGACCTTGGGGGCCAGCGAAGAGTGGAGTTCCTAGAAATTAATTAGTTTGCGATTTTTTTGTTTAGCTCCGCCATAACTGGTCTGGCTATATGTGCAGTTGCTCCATCTTGCTGAAACCAAACGCTGTTGAATGGTATACGTCTTCGGCGCAGTTCTGGGTAAAAAAACTCCTTCAACATCTTTAAATAACGGTCCCCATTGACAGTAACGGTTACACCGTTTTCTTCAAAGAAGTACGGCCCGACAATACACCTTGATGAAACTGCGCACCACACAGTGACTCGTTCTGGGTGCAGTTCCGTCTCATGGAGCATTTCTGGATTAGACTCATTCCATATACGGCAATTTTGCTTGTTTACATTGCCGTTAAGATCAAAATGGGCCTCATCAGACATGAACAAACAATTGATCAATGTGTTGTCTTCTTCGGCCATTGATATCATTTTTTGGCAAAATTCCAGGCGAACAGGCAAATCCTGAGGGTTAAACTTGCTAGTAATTTGAACTTTGTACGGAAACAAGTTTAAATCGTCATGAAGTATCCGTTGTAATGACCGTCTACTAATTCCAATTTGCCCCGATAAGTTTCGGGTCGAAACGCTCGGATTGGCCTGTATTGCAGATGCTACTGCTGCGATTGTATCCTGAACCCGAACATTGGCATCTCGATGGTACGGCCTTCGTGCGATGCTTCCAGATTCGGCAAACATGTTTACAAACCTCATAATGGTCCATCTACTCAGGGGATTACCGCCAAACTCCCGCCTAAATTCCCTTTGGACGGAAATGACGGACTGCAAAGCATGGTACCGTTGCACTATCCAAATTGTTTTCTCCGTATCCCAAGCATCCATTTTTATAAATCTAAATAGTAACCTACAAAATAAAAAAAAAATAAGCCGATTACTCACACAGAAAAAAAGTTATTACGTTTTATTTTTGTAGCACGATTCGTGTGCCACCCGTTATATATTTCTTATGAGTTTCTCTAACGAGGTTCCTGGAAGAGGTGCTCATCGAAATATTTGCACTGAAGACAACGCGGAAGCTGTGCGACAGAATGTTGCAAAGTGTGGCATGTCTAGAACAACATATCTGGGAATTTTAAAAAGCGTAACGATATAAATATTAAATCGTGCAACACTACTGTAACAAGACCAACGACAACGACTATTCGTTTTCACTGAAAGGTATTAATTAGCCCACCCTGTACATACATATATTAAGCCTTGTGTGTTCTTTTCTTTTGCACAAAATGCAATGTTGGAAGGCAGTATATTTTCAAGCTTTTCTGATATTATTTGAGAAAATCAAAGGTAAAAGTAAATAAATGAACGTATTTATGTGTGTGGAAAAGATCGTATGTAATCAGGCTTCTACCAAGAATCCTGCTTGGTTTATATCAAAATTAGAAAAAGAAAACAGCCAAAAGAGGAATTTCCGACAAATTCGTAATACCATGTCATCATGCAACATGGTTGGTTTATCGACTACAATAGTTTTCTCTTCATTCGTGCTATATTCGGATTATTTTGGGTGAAGAATTTTCTATTCAACAGACAAACATTGATTAAAGAATTAATTAAGAAATGAAGAAATATCACATGGTCTAAGCGGACAAAAAGAAAACTAATATTTCCAAGTATGTTTACCAATTAACAGAATCATGTTATGTTACATATTTAGAGAATCATAATATCTGCTGCAACGTTGCCTATTCAGATGCTTAAGGAAGAATACAGGGAGCTTGCTGCAAGGACTATTGTCGATATTGATTGAGGCATTTAAGGAATCGTTCTCGGTAAGAAACTTCTTAAAAGCTTATTCACACGCAAGTAACTGTGATTAGGTACATTTCACATTTTAAGTGAAAATGATTGGAGAAACTATCAGGCAAATAATTTCTAATATCCTGAATATCATTGAGGCAAGATTGAAAGAAAATAAATTAGGTGTTACAAATAGTTTGGTATTAATTAAACACCATTAAGCTTATATATAAAAAAAAAATATCAAAGACCTTGATGATTAGTTGGGTACCGATTTCTTTAATCTAATTTAAAATCAAATTTTCTTTGGTTGTGAAAAACTTAGAAATAAACTTTTCAAGAATTTTCTTCGCATTGAAGATGCAATCGAAATAAGGCTTTTGCCTTCGAAGAAGAAAGTTTAGAATTTTTATTTCAAGGACTTTGTGTTTCTTCTTCTGGGTTGTTTTTGGTAAGAAAGTTCTGTGAATATATAAAAGAATTCGATGCACCGAATAAGATACTTTTTTAACTACGAGGCAAGGTTGATTAAAAAGAATTTATTTTCGTTGGTTTCAAGTAAAATATGGATTTATTAAGATCATAAGAAAACAAAATCTGAAAATGAATAGATATTTCCAGTTGGCTTTGCTAGTATGAAAGAACACCTCTTCAGAAGAATGTATTAGTTATACCATCCAGGCTGGCGGATATCTGTGCATCAAGTTCTTTGAGAACTTTTGCTACTATATGAGTGCGGAAAAAAATCTGAACCAATGAAAAATATCCGTTGTCAGGTACAGGAGGAGCCACGTTGATGAAACGTAGAGCTAGCAGCGAAATGGTCTGCCAATTGTTTTCTCATTGGCAATGAGCATTGGAACTGAAATGGTTACTCTGTTATGAATAAAAACACGCATCCTTAAAAAGCATAGTCATAAGATAAAGTTATAGAAGAATTTATTCAGGCCGTTCAGGCAGTTGTCCTTTTCGTGTTGCAAACGGTCCTAATGGGAACTCTTTCCTTAACTGGATGAGTGGAGGACGAAATATTTGCTGAAATGGTCAGAAGTGCCCAGCGGAGAAGTAACACTAAAGGCATACTTATCAGTGTGAGAAGTAACAGTCAAGAGTCAAGAGAATGGGTGGTTTAACCGGCAACATCCGGTACTCGAGTCAGCTAATTGATCAGCTGGGTAAGATGGTAGAACCCAGCAAAGATTTAATGTTCGGCAGAGGTTGCTGCTTGCTTGCTTGCTTGAACAAAATTTATTTTTTATATTTAAATTTAAAGAGAAAATCGAAACAATGAGAATAATCCTGCGGCTAGCCAGGGAACTAGCCAATAACTTTTGAATTTGATGTGAGATTTATGCTTTTAAATTTGCTTTGAATTGTTTAATTGTTTCAATGTATTTCGGGTAGCAAGGCTCGTAGGCAGTTTGACTTGCAGCAAACTCCTTTTATGTCTTTATTTAAAAGTTATTTTAAATGTTCAGTTTAATAAGATCATAATTATTTTTTTATAAGAAAACATTATTAGATAGTATAAGAGGCTATAAAGGATCGTTGTTCAAACTATAAACTGTGGATTAAAGTTAACAACATCGAAATTGTACTTACACAGAAAATTTTAAAGATGTTTATTGGCCTCGATAACCATAGTATCTGAAAAAAAATTAATTAACAAAATTACTATCGTTTCATGTTGCAAAAAAATTAAATATAATTAGAATTAGTTTTAAATAAAATTAAACAAATACTCTTATATCATCTTAAAGCTACATACAAATATTAAATTTTAACTAGCGACCAGGACATAAATTTTAATTGTAGTTAGGTAATAAGTAAGTAGAAAAACAATACTTAACGTCAATTATTTTCTAGTTACAACTGCCAACATATAAAACATATTTCTGAAAATGACTCAGATTCCTATTAAAAGATTTATGTTCTATTTAAATCAATTTCTATCCTTAATCAGCTAAAACAGCAAAAATTGATTTCAGCAGACAGGTCCTATCTGTTTAACGAAGTTCAGTTGCACTCTAATTAATGAAAGTTAAGGCACCTGTAATTGCAATCATTTCCCTAGCTTTCCCTACTACCTATATACGTACATCTCAAAGTCTAGACTTAAAATCGATATCTCAACAGCAGAAGAAAAAACGTTTTCAAAATTATTCATCAGGACTTACCGAAAATTGATTGCTTTCACAGAAATGCCAGCACAATAGTGTTGCTATCTCCATTACAGCGGGGACATGAAATCAATCATAAAAAATGTCGTCCTAAACTTTTGCCAAAACATGTCAACAAAAATCTAAATTAAAAACAAACATGCAATCCTAGAGGAAGCACACATACGTCAAGTGATGCTATGGTGATGATGACAAACCAAATGATAGCTATATGGAGCTAGCGTAGCAGTATGGGACAGCTATTCGCTTTAACAAGCACTGAAAGCGTACTACTCGTTCTAAAGCAACGCATACCGTTATGTGTCCTTATACTGCTAAGCCAAACAAATATCAGGTGCATTATTCACAGATGACATTTCCCTGGAACGGCAACCATGATGACAACTAGAAGACACTCATTGGGTAAATCGGGGTTCAGGAGCAAAGGTAATCCATTTGTTGGAATCTCTCGTCCTTCCCAAACGAAACGTCGCCGTCGTCATCGTCGTTGGTGTCGAGGATAAGGCGGGGGCTTTCGAAAAACTTTTTGTTTCGTCTTTCTCGTGACATGCATAAACTATACACCAGAAGTCTATGTGCAGTGCAATGCCAAATCTGTGTGGCATTTAAACGGGATTTTGCTATATTGTTAGTTTAACACCACACGTAAGCAGTGTACACACATCTTTATGGTGTTCAAATGTCAATAGGATTCTGGCCAAATACCCGTACAGTGAGCACACACAAAGCACGAGCATAAGGGAATGCAACATAAATGCGTTTACCGTTGTTGGTATCTGGAAATTGGTCCGGCCTTGCCCGGCTTACCTAACCACGGAATAAAATACCACCATGTTTTGCATTGGAATGGAAAAGCGGAAAGGCCGCATTAGAAACGGCCTCTTAAATGTAGAACATTTGTTGTGTTTTTGGCTTCAGGCTTCCAGCTGCTGGCTGGGAGGTTGGAGGTATTTTTATGGGATCCAGTGTGCCAGTGGTAAAGTTCGAAAGAGGTTATAAAAGGACTAAGTGCAAATCCTTAAATAGCAGAACGGACAGATTCATGGACAGTATACAATTTACAATCCGTGGGACTGTGGAAGTACGCGCAATGGGCCATCATTTTACTAACGGTGTTTGCTTTTGGCAAAGAGCACATTATTCTTGATGCTGCAGGTATTTTGGCATTAGGCAACGCAGAACCATTATATGAAAGCAGTCTGAACCTTTAAGAGAATTCAGTCGATGTGGAAAATGAGGTTTGGTACATCAATTGTGACTAAGAAGGATGATAGGATATTTATTATGCCTAGATGTTGCGGTAGATTATCCAGATCGGTAATAAATTGCTTCAGTGGTTTCGGTTTATGTTTTGTGGCTTATAAGAATTCCATTGAATTTAATTTCCCTTTTGAATGTGATTTTGTTTAATTTATTTTGTTGTTCAGGTGTATGTACATGTACAATATACATTACGTGTGCTTACCATTTTTGAATGTCATTTTGAAAACTGGACACTTGATTGAAAGATTTCTTCAACAATTCAATACTTTGGCATTTGGCTCAATTAATATTAATTTTCCCCAAGTAACTCTGTAAGAAGTAATAGGAAACAGAGTTTTCAAAGCGTTTGCTGAGAAACTTTGCTAACACACAATTTCCAGTTCAATCAAGGTGACTTAGGAAAGTTTAAAAGAGCTTAAGCTTATTCCTAACAGAGTAAAAAGCATCAAACCTAATGAAAAGTCTTGGTTTAATTCTGAGTGTAAAGAAGCTATCAGGCTCAAAGAAGTAAGTTTCCGATCTTACAAAGCCAACCCTACAGAGGAAAATCGGAAAAAGCACAAACAAGCAAGGAACTCATGCAACTCCGTTATTGAAAGAACCAAATTTTTGCATGACCAAAAATTACGGCAAAAAATTCTGCAGTGTCCCAAAGGCAGTAAAAATTTTTGGTAATTTGTAAAAAATATAAAAAACTCCTTGACATCTTCGGTTCCAACGCTCATCGACAATAACAAACCAATTGTTTACTCTTCAGAGAAGGCAAACTTGCTCGCCGCCCATTTCGCTGCCAGCTCCACGCTGCCTCAAAGCAACGTTGCCCCTCCTGTACTTGAGAATGTAAATTTTTCCATGGGACAGATTTTTTTCCGCACTCGTACAGTAGCAAGAGTTCTCAAAGATCTCGATATACACAAATCCGCTGGCCCGGATGGTATACCCCCGAATCTTCTGAAGAGGTGTTCTTCCACACTGGCAAAGCCACTGCGTAAGCTTTTCCATCGCTCCTACTCTTCTGGAATCTTTCCTAGAAGATGGAAAACAGCATTTGTCCAGCCTGTCCCTAAGAGAGGTGACCCATCCTCCCCCTCCTCCTACCGACCCATAGCACTGACATCCCTTCTTTCTAAGGTCATGGAAACAATGATTAACCGTCAGCTTAAGAAATATCTCGAAGATCGAAAGCTTCTCCATGACCGTCAGTACGGCTTCCGCAGCAACCGTTCCACTGGTGATCTGATGGCATATCTCACCGAACAGTGGAACAAATCTTTATATCGCTGTGGTGAAAGTAAAATTATTGCTTTTGATATCTCCAAGGCATTTGAAAGAGTTTGGCATGAAGCTCTTTTATCGAAAATGCGTGCTTTTGGGATCGATGATACACTTGTTCGTTGGATTAGAAGCTATCTTCTGGACCGTTCTATACAAGTTGTATTGGACGGATTCAAGTCTGATTCGCACAAAATAAATGCTGGTGTGCCCCAGGGCTCTGTTCTGTCTCCGACTCTTTTCCTCATTTTTATAAATGATCTTCTGTCTGTTACTTCTAATCCACTTAACTGTTTTGCTGACGACTCTACCCTCAGCTTTTCATATTCGTTCGATAATTCACGTCCTTCGCCTTCGGACGTACAATTGCAACGGTGCCGTATGTCAAGCTCATTAAACTCTGATTTATACAGCATTGTCAAATGGGGTAATAGGAATCGTGTGGAGTTTAATGCTTCGAAAACTCAATGCTGTCTTCTGTCGTTAAAGCTAAACATACCCCCAATGAAATTGTTCATTTTCAAACATCGCTTCACCTGCTTGATAGAATACACAATCGAGCGTTAAGATTGATAGGAAATAGAACTGCCGCTGAAACAATTGCAACACTCGAACACCGACGCAATGTTTCATGTCTTTCCTTATTTTATCGTTTCTTTTACAAAAAATGTTCACTCGAAGTAGCCAGTTGCATTCCTCCCCTTAAAAGTTTTGCCCGTAATACTCGTCTCGCAAGGAATGCTCATCAGTTCACCCTGGAGCCCAATTTCGGACGTACCGTGAAATATAGGGATTCTTTTTTTAGCCGAACAACACGAATTTGGAATAATTTACCCGGCGAGATTTTCCCTTTTGATCTGCTAACATTCAAAACCAATTTTAATCGGCACCTCCTATCTCTCCCCTCCCTATCTTCGTAATGCCCGCGCAGTGTGTTCTACATTAAAAGGGAAACACATAATCCCTTGTGCGCGCGTTAATTATATAAAAAAAAAGCCTTTACTGAAATCCAAATATTATTACTTTACATTATTTAAATTGTTTCATTTTTTAACCTACAAAGTTCTTGGATTCCAGATTTCCTGGAAAAAATCGATAGAAGCACACCTGTCCAATTTTCTTTGTCCAACCTTTCAAACCTTTACTTAGAAAACATTTAATAGAATTAAATTACAACTTTGTTTTTTTTTTTTAAGAATTTTTTTTTCAAATGAAAAGTAAGGTGCAAATTATTCGATGGTTGTCTCTTGACCACTTTGCTCAACAGACCCTAATGACATTCGTATTTAGTCATGCGATTTCATACTATCCTTTTTTAGTTTTCTAAATGATTTATCCATTACTGCGAATTAAATAAAAAGTACATGCATTTAAGGGACGTTTAACACATGACAACAATTTTAATTTTTTTTCTGAAAATATGAGTCATATGTTTTGAAGAAGTTAATTTGGTGTCTTGTATCGAGTAGGCTATATATGAATATCAAACTATAAAATGGACAATGCAGGTTAGTGGGAGTCAATCGAAGTATTTTTTGTCCAAAGACCATGGTGACGTAACTTATTCTAGCTGGTTTTGTATAAAATCGAACAAACGTTCAAATATATGTTATATCTGTGGCTTAGTATAATATACTTTATGATCCATATAAATGACATAAACCTATACCAACTGAGGTTCAAATATTTCATCACGCTAACTAATCAGTTCTTCTGAAAATTTCAAAAGAAACCTTGTTTGTAACTGAAATTAAATACATATAAAACATAATTCAAAATTTGCCTCTTCATCATTAAGTGCACTAAAATTGAAAAATTTACAATGAAAGATAATTGCTTTGAAGTAAAATGTTAAACTCATGTTTATCATCAAACGAACACTTCATTTATAATTTTGAGCCAGAGGGTATTAAAATTAACTTAAAAAATCTCATAATTCTGTTGAAGTGAATACCTTTTTTTCCAATTTGTGTATTCAATCCTTGCAATTCACATAATTACTCCCAATTATCCATGTTAATTTACGCCTGGTCAGCAATATTAACCTTTTCAACTTTAGACTCTCAGTATATAAATTGTTTGAAGTATTAAATAAAAAGTTAACCATCATAATACCTACTACGATCATTGTGTTTCCCGAACAAAAAACATTTATTCAGCCGCAGGAGTTTTATTTAAAACAAAATTTATTAAGTACGATGGTGTGCCTTTGAAAAATGTTTACACAAGTTTTGCAATTTAAATGCGCATACGCCCCATCAGTCGCCATCTCTTATATTTATGGTAAATTTATGTTAAACTCAGGTGGTTGGTTGAAGCAAAATGTTGTTCTTATTTTATGCATTCTGTTCTTGTTTGTGTTTTTCGTTTTCAAAAAACTTTTTGACTGGAGGCATCGTTACATTTTCGTAAGTGTAATGCAAAATGGTATGTCCCTGAGCTAAAGTTTTTTTTTTCATATACCTAGTTAGTTACAGTTTTTTGGCAATTTCTTTCAATTTTGTTTAAAGATCCTTTTCGAAAAAAATATTGCTTGGCAACATTAATGAAGAACGTCTAAATTTCACCACTAATGTAACGTTCTTTGGATTGAATTTGAAAAAATATTTTGAATTGAAACAAATAAACCATTTTAAACATAAAACTTTTTTAATACTCGGTGCCCCGTGGCTTAGTGGTTAGTGTGTCGGACTGCTAAGCGAATGAGCCTGGGTTCGAATCCAGCTCACAGCCATCTTCTTTTCCGGGGTACCGCCTCTTGCGAGGAACTGACAAAACCTCTAAGAGTAAAATTTGTCTCGAAAAAGTGAATCTCATGTAGCCGTTCGTACTCGGCGGTAAACTGTAGGTCCCTTCCATTCTTTCATATAAACAAAACACACACACACGAATGGTTGAGAGTATAAGTCACTAGGCCTTGGCTCCTTAAGGCCAAATTTATTTATTTAACTTCAATGTCAATGAATTTTTAAATTAAATTCCGTAGATTTATTTATTCTTTATAGTAATTACATTTCTTTTTTAATCTCTCGTATGGTGATAAAAGTTCTTTAAAATCAATCAGATGAATGATAAATATTTAATTTTGTTCTAAAAAATGTTTATTTAAATAACGGCAAAATAATACAAATATGTATATATATATATATTAAGCCTTAAAATTGGTATCTTGGGACTTGGCCACTTTGGTTAGCCATGAATCTTTATTGCTATTGAGACTTTTAAGATGAGTCCCAAAAGAACGATATGTCGCTTCTGTCTAAGAAATTACTTTTTCCCAATAAGTATGTAATTCCAGATGGGACTGGAAATTGATTGATTTAGTGTAAGGACTTGTCAGGAAAACACTGTGATGCGAAAAAAAAACAATGTCCTTTAACTGGAAAGAGACTTCATTTGAAAATACGCATACTCGTAGTGTTAGAATGTAAGCACATATTATAAATTATGCTGTGATGAAAGGATATACACTTTTAAAGGATGTTATTTAAAACCTCTGGAAAAAATATGACAAGTAATGTTCAATATGAAGAACTTCTGTATTTCAAATTGGTAAATTGATATTTTCTTTTCTAATATAAAGGAGAAAAAGAGTTGTTTTACTGGCTTTTAAAGGAAAATTTATTCTAAAATTTTATTATTTAACCAACATCAATATAAAACGCTCTCTCTACTAACTATTGATTTTTTTTTTGAAAGTCTATTTTTACTTGCAATTAAGGCAAGTTTAGGATTCGTGAATATAAAAAAAAATTATAAAACAATCAAACATGACATTACGATCATAGAGAAGTCTAAACAAGTTAGTGGTAAAAATGTCAGTATGTATAACGAGCTGCAGCCTAAACGGATTAAGTGATTATCTTCAAATGCGATAAGTGAGATTGTTTTTGGCATTCTATAAAGATGAAATTAAATTTTTATGTGTAGGCCTAAAAATAACGGTACCTGCCGGTATGACCGTTTAGGAAAAGCTTATTTTTCTCGAAAACGGGTAAAACGATTTTGATGAAAAATTTAATCAGAATCAAATTTACCAGAAAATTTAATTAGCATTACTTTTCATATAACGGTTTTTTTAGTTTTCGATTTTCTCGGTAACTACTCAATGGATTTTTAATGCAAATAAACTGTTTGGTATCATCTGCATAAATTAAGCAAGAGGCACTTTCAAGTAGGAATGGAATCTCATTTATAAAAATATTAAATAGGAGCAGATCTAGGTGGCTACCTTGTGGTACCCCACTTTTTATTTTGTTAGAAGTTTTATTTCCAAGTCTAACACACTGTGTCCTATCAGTAATATAAAATATTCCATATTTTTGTTGCAAACTAACACATCTGATTTTTTTAAAACTTTGTTTTGCATTTTTAAAATTTGTTAGGCGTTTACGTTTATCACGCCACGGAACTTTAAAACATTAAAAAAAATTCTTTTTGGAACGTATTCTTGAAACCCTTTTTTTATAATATCTATAAAAACTTTGTATGCGTAAGTTGTAACGTTTTATTTTAGACCACAAATCAAAAACAACAATATATTTTAAACTTGTTGTCAAGACACTTTTCGTATCCACTTCTAGAACAACTTTTGCACTTCTGACGTTTTGACGAATAGACAAAATAACTCTGTGACAAAGTAAACTATCACCACAGTCACCTTGCTTGCCAGAAATTGTTAAGTGGAAAAGTTAGGGATATCCGCAATCTGCATTTCCAACCAAGAGCTCTTTTTGAACTTTAGCCAGAACGTAAAAAAATAAATATAAATAATATAAAAAAGAACATTTCCCTGTAGAAGAAAATTCGTTAAGTAGTTATGCTTTGCTAATCAAAAAGTTGACAAGAAACTCTCACGTTTTCGTGCGTTCGTTTGGTTTTTTTTTTTATATACAAATCGATGGAATTAGGACAGAAGTTGGTGCTGTAAATTACTTATCTGCAAAAGACATAGTTGTTTGCATATTTTAATATTAAAATGAGGAAGTTTGGAGAAAATTGGAATTTTGCTAAACAAAACTTAGTCAACTTTTTAGTAAAGTGTTCATTTGTAATGAATCGGATCCGAGTTTGGTTTGGTGAAAGACTTAAAATTAAGTTTTAAAAAATATGTTATAAGTAAATTTAAAAAATGAGGAAATGCGGAACCGCATTAACTTCAAAACAATGTATAATTAGAAGCAGGTTGTCCAGTCCATGTTGTTTGAAAATATACATGTTTTTCAATCTTCATAATTGAAAAGATTATCTTCAGTTACTTCAATATATTTCGAAATATTTTAGAATAAATATATATATTTACATAAGTATCTATGACTTAGAAAGTAAATAATGATATTAGAGGTCGCAAAAATTCTTTCATATGTCATATATAATAATATCTGTTTAAGATTGTAAAAAATTGTTAAATGAATGGACAGCATTTTTTAAAAGCTAGTTTACTCAATTAATTCAAAACTGTCCAGCTTCTGTCCCACTTATCCATTTCACTTAAAAAAAGTTGTCAAAAAAATGTTTTAATTATTATCGCTTTGAGTCTTTTTCCAGTCAGTATAAATTATTGTCTTCATGATCGGCGCGACAAGCGGGATCCGGTCCGGGCCTCCTTTAACATGTTCTTCCATTCATCCCGATTGCTGGACGATGCCATCCAACTACACTCCCCAAGCTTCGGGCGTTCTGGTCTACGCCATCTTTCCAACGCAAGCAAGGTCTGTCACGTTGTCTACTACCATAAAAAGAACTTCAAGACTTTCCGATCTGGTTCATTTTCGCTCATGCGAGCTCGGTGTCCAGGCCACCGGAGTCTACCCAGCTTTGTTTTTTCCACAACACCTGCTTCGAGTGCTTCGAGGTAGGTTTCATACAATTTTCCGGAATCGTCCTCCTTCGCACACGTGGCCATCAATTCTCCGTAAGATTTTAATCTCGAACGCGGATAAGAGATCGGAATACCTTTTTGTAAGCACCCAAGTGTCGGATCCGTATGTGAGTACTGGTAAGACCATAGACTTGTACACAGCAGTGTGGTTTTTATGGTAAGGTTTCTGACCACTATAGTAGATTCTGTATGATTTAAACAGCCGCATATTATTATCGGCTGCTACTTTTGACCTAAGGTAGTTAAGGGATTGCATTAATTCAAATTCATGCTCCACTTCTCTGATAGTTGGACCAACACTTCTCGCAGACTTAGCCACCATATACTTAGTCTTTCCTTCATTAATATGCAGCCGGAGGTTTTTTCTCGCCAGCTCGATCTGGGTAAAGGAGTCTTGTACAACTTTTTGGCGTCTGTAAGGCACAATGCCTTTTAGAATGCTACCGGATGTTGAAGGACACTTGAAGGACAGTAGAAGAATTAGAGAAATAGGAAAGATTTTTTTTCGGCGCAGGAGATCTGCATAAGCCAATATCTGGCTGACTTGGTGACGATAGTCCCTCTTGCTGCCGTGCCAGAGTCACGGTTTGCTTTCTCCAAAGCCATGTTGAAGAGGATGGAAGCCAGACCATCCCCCTGTCGGAGTACATTAAAGATGTTGACTGATTTACATAGCAAATCGGCTTTCACTTAGATTGTAATGTTGGTCATGGTCAGCATACATAGCTAGTCGTGTCAATTTATTTTGGGATGCCGAATTCTCACATGGCCTTATAAAGTTCTATCCTGGCTATGCCATTGTAGGCGGCTTTAAAGTCTATAAAAAGATGGTAGGTTGGAATATTAAATTCCCAGACTTTTTTCCATCACCTGCCTGAGGGTAAAGATCTGATCAATTGTTGATTTGCCTGCTATGAAATCACATTGATATTTGCCGATTATGGGTTTTAGCGTATGAGAAAGGATAGAGGAGAATATCTTACAGGATGCACTCAACAATGTTATACCCTATAAATGCTGCACTTTGTGATATCTGCCTTCTTATAGATGAGACGTTTCTTCGTGTTCCCATACGTGTACTATTGTACTATGATTTCATAAATTTTTTGGTGTAGTGTTGGCCCTCCATGTTTGATCAGCTCGGCAGGTATTACGTTCTCCATTTCTGACCGTTCAACAATTCATTAAAGTACACTTTCCATCGCTCCAGAATGCCTTCAGGATCGGTGGTGTACCTATATATTGCGACATGTTTCTAATGGACTGGTAGAACTTGCTCTCTATTTCTTTCCATTTCACAGACAATATTTTTCTCCCATTTTTCCAAATTTGGCAATTTTTTTTTTCATTTGTTCGATACTTCCTCAAAAACAACCAAATCATGATGATAAAATTGTTTTTCAGAATGTATGATACCATCCACGCTAAAACATTAACAAAAAATCTTCTTCTGAGGAAAAACAAAAATATTACGCAAAATTATGTCACCAAAAATTAAAGCTCTGTAATCCCAACCAACCACACTCGAATCGTGCTCATATCTAGAAAGTATCCCTTTGGAAAACAAGCCAAACTATAAAAACCACCCACAGCATTATGATTAACTATATACACATGAGTTGAAGGTCCCAAGCTGAAAATCCACAAGAGAAAAAAAAATCACATAATCCCATCCTAGATTATTGTGAATGAAGTTGTTATATCCAGCTATCCCCACATGGATTTCCGCAGTCTCCTTAATTCAAGTTACATAGTATGGTTAGACTTAGAATGATGTAGATAGATACTTGTGTTGGCTGGGGTTTTAAGCGATGTTTTTGTTTAAAGAAATGCCTGAAATAGAAGTTTACATTTTTGTAGTGGGTGTAGGTACGTGACGTCAGATTTCGTTCGAAATGTGACCGCGATATTCTAAATCTTCTAATATTGCGCTGAATATATATACACACGTGAATTTAATGCAGTTGAGCTTTACATATTGCAGGTGAGAGATTACGGGAGTTTTCTAATGGAAAGTTGCTGTACAGAAAATACTTTAGTAAAAGGATGTTCCTCTATATAATGTGTTTTATTATTTCGTCATTTCGTCGTTGCTAATGGAATCTTGGTTGGTAAATAGAAGAAACTTTCATTGGAACCGGAAAAACACACAAATTCAATTCAAATTCAATAGAATTTAAAAATAGTTATTTGATAGTTAAAAAAAGCAATTTCGAAAAAGGTGTGTATAAATAGATTAAAGATGTATCATCTCTCCTGATGAAGATGAGTTTCGGATTCAACGAGGGCGAGGCAAAGTATACAGTGCCTTGAAAAAGTACTACCGCATCCTTTAATAAAGCATTTCACAGTAATTTCAAGATGATAACGACTTCAGCAGATTTGAAGATGATGGTATTTTTTCGTTTGCACCAGTTTCTTCTTTATGGACGAATTAAATTAATAAATAATAAGAAGCCATTAACATTTTGATCTTTTTGTAAAATGCTTTAGTACAGGATGCGATTACTTTTGCAAAACAATGTATAAAGTTGTTGTCTTCAAGAGACTATACAAATCTGGAGTATCAAAGGAACAAATAACTGCCAATTGCTACTTCTTTATGCTTAAAAGGTAATTAATAGTAAATATAGTGTCGCTCTATAAGACCCTAATCATTCCAGTCCGGCTTAGTGGTGCCGGAGTGAAAAAACAATAGCCTTTTAAGCTAACTAGAAGATCGTGCTCGCTTTCTTCAGCTTAAGGGAGAATTTGATTTTTTTAAACAAAACTTGTGTATTATCAGCACACTAGTGCTGCTGAAAGCAAAATTAAAAAGAATAGTAAATCCTTTTGGGTCTTTCTAAATTCCAAACGTAAAAGCTTTTTCTTTTCAAAAGCAATGGAGCTTAAAGTCAAGCAATATGCAATCGTATTGCCATCTTTTTGCTAAATATTTTAAATCAAATTATAATTCTGATATCATTTCAAATATTAATGACTTATATTCAAACCCCCATTACAGATTTCAATTTAAAATGTTTTTTCAGAAAAAGACGCCCTTGATGGTTTAAGTGAAATCGATTCAACAAAAAAAAAGTTGCAGTGGATAAAATTCCATCGGTCTCATTGTTTGAATGTGCCCCGACACTTTGCTTTGCTCTTAAACTTATTTTTAGTAAGTCATTATCAACTGGTGTTTTTATTGACGATTGGAAGTTATCGTTTGTCAACCCAATTTACACAAAAGTGGCCCGAAACACCTCGTTGAAAATTACAGGCCAATATCAAAACTTACTAAAGCTTTTTGAAAAGCTAGTGACTCCAAGGCTATTTTTCGCAGTCAAAGAATCAATAACCTCAAAACAAGATGGTTTCATTAGTGGCCGATAAACTTTGACCAATGTGTGTCCCTTTTCCTTATTTTGCATAAAATCTATGGAGGAGAAAAGGCAAGTCGATTGATGGTTTTACTTCAATTTTTATAGAATCCAAATCCGGTGTTCCACAAGGTAGTCTCTTTGGTCCAGTTTTGTTCAATTTGTTTGTTAATGATATTCCTGGCATTCTCAGATTACGTAAAATTATGTAGTGTAATTTCTTCACATACTGATTGTGTACATTTGCAAAACGAAATTGACTTGTTTTTCGATTGGTGCTTATAGAACATTAACCCCTATTAGGTTTACTAATAAATTTGGAAACGAACCACTCTCAAGGGTCAGTGAGGTGAAAAATCTTGGTGATTCCAAACTCAAGTTTTTAGACCACTTTGATTTTATTGTGTCGAAAGCGAATTCTATGTTAGGTTTCCTTAAACGAACATCGGGAGTTTTTAAGGATGTGTATACTTTGCGGCATTGTCACTAGTATTGCCTATCTTAGAATATTGTTGTGTCTTTGGGTCAGCATTTAATGAAAATGCTATTATAAGAATAGAAAGAATACAAAAAAGATTCACGCTATTTGCGTTAAGAGATCTGAGATGGTCCGACGAAATACCTGCTTAATTATCAAGATGTGCGCTAGATTTTAAAACTCTTAAAAGCCGCAGACAAGCTCAATGCATTCTTTTTATAAAAGATATAATAAATATTTGTATAAAATCTGAAGAATTTGTTTCACAAGTTTCATTGTATGTTCCAGAAAGAAATCTAAGGAATCTGTTCTATGTTCCCAACCATCGTACAAATTATGGTTTAAATAATCCTGTAACTCGTTCGTTAACATTGTATAACTCTATTTGTAGTTAAGTCAACCTTTCCATGAGTAGGGCTAGTTTCTATTTCACTCAAGTTGAACCAAAGTATTATAGTTGTAAATAATGTAAATGTACATCCTTTTGTAATCATCGAATTGTAAATCCATTGATGAAATTAATAAATAAATATGTAAGGCTCATCTTTATGTATTTCTTATATATAAAAACTAGCTATATAACTCATATAATATATATACTCTTGAAAATATCTAACCAAAAACCTAAAAAAATATAATAAAAAGCCAATCATTTCCTCTGTAATTTTTTTTCTCTTCTCTCTGCCTGTATTTCACTCGAATAAAATCCAAATTTTAATACATCCCCCCTGAATAACTTCCGGCCTCCCGAACACATCCGATTAGATGTAGTTAAGTTAATAGCCGCACGAAGGGTCATAGCTATACTAACAATAACTGAGAGCCGAATTAAATACATTTGCGGAAATTTAAAGCACAATTTGGTAGAGATTCTTTTATAAATTGGTAAAGCTGCATAATAAATGTTCCCATTAACTGATCCTGGAAGATTCCTGACCAGATAAAGCCAATAAAGAAGCAAAAAAACGTTCACATCCTTAAACTGCTTATTTGAACTTGAAAATCCAGTGGATATGGTCAATACCGTACTGATTTTAGTTCATTTAAGTTGCTTAAAAGGTCAACCATAATATTTTGTATTGTGTATCTTAACCCTTATATCGGGTTCGAATAGCTATTTCGTCTTTGAACATCAATACAATTGGCCTAATATACAAAGTACATAAATGCTCTCCAACTCCCAGTTCCAATTTGCTAGTATCACGTAAAAATTACGTGAACAGATAAGTCGATCGTCGTCGTAGTCGTAGTCGTAGTTGTTGTTCTCATTTCGTTGTCGTTGTCGTTGTCGGAAGTTGACCCAACTCTCTAGGTGGATAGGAAAAGCCATTCTTCTCATCAACATAAGCTAACAGCAGGGATAAACCCAATGGGTACAGAATTTCCAATTAACCGTAAATTGAGGTTTCATTCTTCTATAGTTTTCTTCCGCTGGGAAATGACCTTAATCCGTTCGGCTTAATAAACATGCACAATCCAACTCGCTGGAATATCGACTTACACTCATCATGTAATTTTACCCTGCGGGAGCCCCTTTGCACCAAAGGTGTAGAATACTGACTGTTTCGAAAATGTTCCCATAGCTGCACGTATGTGTGTGTGTTTCGCTGTATATATAAATGCGGGGTAGTGAGATGAATATGAATTGAATGACAGAATATACGATGTGTGTATCGTATTGTCAATTTTTAACCGAGGTAGTTTTACGCAAATTGTAGTTGCGAAATGGTGTTGTACAAAAAAGATGAAAGATTAAATAAATTGGCCATTGAAATGCTTTTTTTTTTTATTATGACCTATTTAACTGGTAATAACAGGATAGAATTTAAAATGTGTTGTGGTTGTGGTTTCAAAAATATGTGTGGAAAGTCTCCATAAAAAACTATTCCAGATTTTCAAAGGCCGCTGAATCGCACATTCTTATTTTTATATCCGAAAATAAGCTGATCACCCTTACGAATTAGTAAATAAATTAATGTTTTATGAATGAAATTAACTTAAAAATTGTTAAAGAAAAAAAACCAACAAAAAAGCCCCCACTAAAGGAGTTTTGGCTACCTTAATGTTGATAAAACAAAGCAGAGCGTTAGGAAAATAAGGAATATTTATAAGGAGCAACTGCATTTCAAAATGGGAATGAAAAACAGAGTCCGACAAGGCGTTTCACATTCGTGCTGTGCGACTAAAGAAAGAATCTCTGTACTTAATAGTATGTCCGAAGTTAGGCTCAAGCGTAAACTGATGGGCATTCCTAGCAATGCGAGTATTACAGTTGAATTGTTTCCGTGAAAGAATTCACCTCGCTATTTCACTAGAAACTAGACACTAGAGCTTTGTTTATAGAAATAGCGCTAAAATAACGAACGGCAAGAAACATTACAACACGGTGCTAGAGAGATGTAAATTTTTCGGTCGCCTATAATTTTAAAAGTTCTTTTATGAGTGTTGTCCAAGATATACAAGTGATTTTTGGGAGCACTTGTCCAAATATGGGAAATATACTTGTGTTTTGAACGAATATATGCATTATAGACTGAAGCAACTTCGAATAGTGGTAACTTCGAATAGTCATTCCACAACAGGTGTGATCTATAATAATGTACATTCCGAGAAATAAAAAAAATATAACAAAAATTAAATTCGACACAATTTCTTATTCCCCATTTAACAAGAAGCATTTAAAGTTGCATTCAAGAAAATATGAATAACGTTTCTTTTATATATTTTTAAGTTTTTCTTCTTTATATTCATCGCTTACATTTTTTGTATTTTTTAGTTTCGTCCTTTAATTAGTTCAATTAGTTAAATTGGATGTTAAAAAAGGTTTTAAACATTTGAATTCTTGAATCAATGTCAGAAAGAAATTATTTTTCAAACTAATCGCGTTTTCGTTCTTAAAAATAATTAAGTAATTTTTTTCAGTGTAGTAGCAACATTTTGTTTGTTAAGAGATAACCATCTCGTTGGAGAATTTTATCCAGGCCTCCGACGTACATCATCCTTTATAACCAAACATCTCTTGGGTCAAGTTTACATGCCATGGCTTTTTTTTAATGGAGAGGAAAATACCAAAACTCATCTCATACCCAAACAGAAACAACCCCGTATCAGTTACCAAATGGGAACACGGTTTTGAAATATTCCAGGAAGAGCTATATTCGTTTACCTATTACGGTCGGTAAAATTTTACTACGCCGCAAGCCAACGAGGAACAAAAAAAAAAGGTCGAGGTGAGTAATCTAGATCTCACGAAAACGAGTTGGAGTGGAGATGAAACGTTTCGGACACTCCCAAACACAGGCCATATGAGACCGTTTAACGCCAAACGAATGGCCTTATATTCCATATGGGAAAAAAACGAGTTGACGGGGTGCAAAAATTCTCCAGAAGCCATGACATCAAGGATAGATAAATATCGCTACACTTTTTTTTTTTTTTTTTTTAAAGGTGAAAGGGCCGATGCTTTACCTCTTTTGAAAGACTTAACTTATCGATTTTTGAAAAGGCACAACGAGAACATTGGTATATGCTGAACTTTTATATTGGTTTGACTTTATAACTACACGTTATACGGTTTGAGTGAGATAGTTTTCTTTTTTGAAGTTTAATGGAAAAATAAAAGCATATAAGTAGGTCGACAAGCGAAATGACCATCAGGAAAACTGTGGGAAGATTTTCAGTGAGCTAGGGTGCATGAGATATTTACCCTTTACTATTTAATACTTTTGTTTTGTTTAATTCTGACTGGTAAGACAAATTGGAGGAAAAGTGATGTCGTAATAGGCCGTTTTCTTTTTTTTTTTTTTTGAAAAATTGATTTTTTTAGTCAGAGCACCCGATTTGTGTTTTTTTAAGTTTAAATTTTTTGAGCTCAGGACACATCAACTAAGCATTCTGAGTGAAAGCTGTGGCAACGCAGCTTGAGAGTGGTTGGGCTTCTCACAACCAATTTTGAGAAAGCCTTGGTTTGTCTCCGGATGTGCTAAGGCACATAAAGGAAAAAGGAGGCACACAGGTCGTGGCTCTTAAAGAGAACAAGAGAGAAGGTAAGTATGCCCCGAATATGGAATCTCTTTAAAAAAGTCATATCCAGCGGGAAAGACGCCTCGGCCATGTAAAGCTTGTGAACGTTTCCGCTCCAGCTCGCAGTCTTCTACGCCATACCCAAGGGAGGCCAAGTTAAACCTTATCTACGATGGAGCGACCAAGTCGAGGAATACCTCCGACTGCTTGAATAGCGAAATTAGAGATGGCAAACTAGAAATCGATTCGGCTGGTGGGGCATTATAAGTGTGGAACACCACACTATGTAGAGCCATCAATGTAGTAAATTAAGTAAGTTTGGTTCAAATACTTTACAAAAATATTTCAGAAGGTTCAGAATAGGTTCGAAAATATAAATATCAAAGCCTTTGCATAAGGTTATGGCATACCTATTCACCAAATGAAATAGTTAAACCGACCTTATATTTACAAACAATACCATTTTTCTTGAAATATGCAGTTTTACAACATTTCTGATTTTTTTTTTTTTTATTTTTTAAGAAATATTTTTTCATTAAAATACAAACGAAATAACTCAAATGTTCAACAGAATGTTCAGCCTTTGGAAGTTTCGTTAAAACGGACTCTTGAGGGATGCCTCTTCTTCAAAAAAAAAACATACTTCACTAAATAATACACAGGTATTCATACATACCTACATTTGCATGCAATATTCCTTATTTTCCGGCACCAGGACTATGGAAAATACAACCTAGCCATCTATTCTTATTTCCATACCTATAATTGGTGCAGTCGGCAATTTCATCATTCTCAAATGAACACATCCTATTCTCATCATACTTGGCATGCAAGTGAAAGTAGGTTTGCCTGCATACCAATTAGTGGTATGTATACTACGTTAGTTGTTCTACGTTCGGAATAATTAATGCATCTGCACTATCTGGATAGAAATTTTGTGTTTTGTCTGTGTATGTGGCTGCTATTATTAGCACCTCATCACTAATTTTGGATAATACAACACTGAAAGAAATTGAAAGTGGTTTTGGAGTTAGTGTAGTTTTCAAGTCCGATTTTTAATGTACACATAAATATTTCTTGGTTTTAGGTTCTCAAACTGTCGCTGTGTTTAATCAACATTATAAGGGTAGTCAAATCCCTTTTAATGTGGGATAATTATGAAAAAGCCCGAAGCTTAAATAGTGGAAAAGGAGTAAAGGCCCAAAATAGGAATTATCGCCTAAGCCTAAAACAATGAGCACAAAAAGAAAAAACACCCAAATGTGAGGAAATATCGCCCAAAATTTCTGATTGCACGGGGGCAAAAACGATAAAAAAAATTCCATACAAAATTTGTCGGCGATATTGCCATTTATTGATTTGGGCGATAGAGAACTTTAGACGTTTAGTTAACATTTTTGGGCCTTATTTCCTTTTTTCCAGGATTTTGGGTGTTAGTAACTTTGTTGGCCGTTATTTGAAAATCAATTTGAGCGATATTTCCTTGGGTGTTATTTCCTAACGCAGCACATTGTTGTTATAAACTTCATGATGACAATTAAAATCATCCCGAAAAAGGGAAAGAATAATTCCAATCTGGCGAATCGCCTGTCGATAAGTCTTTTTCCGAGTATCAGCAAGGTATTCGAAAAAGTTCTCCATAAAGCAAGTGGCAGAGGACAAAATTATAGGTCCAGACACCCAGTTCGGCTTTAGACAACATATGGTTAAAAGGTCACCTTATCTGAAATTAACCAGATGAGTGATAAGCAAACCACTGTTATAAATGCCTAACGACGTGCTTAATGGCAGAAAGTTTGTTGTGTGTTATCAAGTGTGGCAATGTGACACCTACCACAATATTTGATATTAAAAATGGTCTGCAACAGGGAGCGGTGAACTCACCGATAATTTTAATATATATTTATACCAGCGATATCATTTGCGAATCCATCTCATCCAATTGCGTATGCCGACGATTTTATTGCGTACAGAACAAGTCAAACAGTTGAAGGTATCAGAAATCTCCTGCAGTGTGACTTGAAGTCACGAGCTTTTGCCCTGGCAAGATGGTTTTCATAGCAGGGTTAAAGTGATTTTCTATATAGCCTTCATCTGGCCCATGCATGCCTATGAATGACTTGTGTTCATTCAACATTTTCTCCTATGGTAAAAGAATACAACGGAGCCAATCTCCAGTGCCCGAGGATTTCCTTTTTTAAGAAAATCAAACACAGCCATTTTTTACTTGCAATTATAGGGACTATAAGGCAAGTTTAGGATTTTTGAATATAAAAAAAAATTGAGATAACAATGAAACATGACATTATGATCATAGAGAAGTCTAAAAAGTGATCGACAAAAAATTACTGTTTGTCTGTCAGTCTGTCTGTCAGTATGTATAACGAGCTACAGCCTAAACGGCTTAAGCGATTATCTTAAAATTTGGTGTGTGTGATTCTTTTGCCATTCCCCAGAGGGAAAATTGAAATTTTTGTTAGGCCTAAAAATAACGGTACCTGCCCCAAAGACAGTTAAGAAAAAGTTTATTTTTTTAGAAAACGGCTCCAACGACTTTGATGAAAATTTTTGAGAATAATTTTGTTAATAATTTTGATTAGAACCAAATTTACGGGAAAAGTTTATTAACGGTGCCTTTCATAAAACGGTTTTTTTAATTTTGGGCTTTCTCGGTAACGGCTCTTTGGATTTCGGTCAAGTTTTATATTTGAGAAGATCTAGATGGCCAAATTATTTCTGCATATCAAAATTTTGAATAACTTTTTTTTTCTAATTAACATTAATTTTTGAAACTTTTCTTATGAAAAATCAATATTTTTAAAACTAATTAAAAAAAATTATTTTGAATTTTATAATGTATATTAATAAACTTTAAAAAACTGCATACCAAAATTTCAAAAAAAAAAAGATATTTTCAAAAAACTAAAAATAAAAAACAGGATTTTATCAACATCGGTCCTACAATTTTCGAAATACATTTTTCATACATTCTTTGTTATTTAAGACGTGTGATGGCGTACTTTATTTTTGCTTAAAACCGTTAAGTATAGTGGTTTTGATACTTTTCCTAAGTTCAAACTGTGTTATTTTCAACGTTAATCTTACTTGTTTCTGTCAAAAATCTTGCTTTCTAATGTAATTAGGCATATAAGAGCAAGTATGCGCGACCCAGCCGTGCCAATTTTGTATATATGAAACAATGCAATTGATTTATGTTCAAGATAAACAGATCTTCATATTTTTTTCTCAGTGTTTTTGGGTTCTAAAAAAAAGTCATTGCATTGTATATCTCGAGATTTTTTTTTTTGAAGAAGAATGTATACGAATGGTCTGTTAAGTTTGAGGAAATAATTTTTGGAAATCCAGCATGAAATTAACCGCATAATCAATATGAACGAAAAACACTAATAAATACTAAAGTGTTGCAAAATTGTTTGAATATGTTCATTAAATCGTTCGTAATTACAGTTTATAAATTAAACTTAAGTGAACAAATAAAAAAGTATATAGTTTTAAGAAGATTATATAAATGTCTACTTTTGTTTACTGAGCATATATCAATATATTATTCATTTCAAGGAACGATTATTCATGAAACTTAAAAACCTGATGAAGAAAGTTTAAAACCATAGAGGTCTGAAATTTGTTATTTTTTTAGACAGCTGTTTGTAGAGCATTAATATTCACACAACACTTAAGTGTTATTGCAAGGATTTTCTTCATAAATAAAAACATAAACAAGTGAAATCATTCAAGTGAGGACTTAAAGTCAGATTATTTTCCCAAGTGAATTATGTGAACGAAGAACATCATAAGATGTGTATTTTCATCTTTTATTAATTTCTTCCCATAATGGCTTTCCCAGCTATGTAGACTTCAATAAACTTCAAAGAAAATAAATCAAATGAAGAGTACGAATATGGTTTTGGAATTTTTACAAAGGAAGAGAAAGCTTAATAAACTATTTTTTTTTTTTTTTTTTTGTAAACATTTCCTTAAAGAAAATCAAATCCAATCCTAAAACTGAAATGAAAAAAACAAACAAAGTACAAAGGCAGTGTTGAAAAAAAATCTTTGATATCCTAGACTTTTCCTGTTGGGTATAGTATGTTGGCCTTACATTATGTATTCAGGGTTAGATGGGTTCTCGGATTATATTAAAATTCTTATAACTCAACTTTCTTTTATAAAATGTATAAATTCTACTGTAGGGAGTTTTGATGGTTTTTTTTATGTTCTTAGTGCTCGTGATAGTAATATTCTTGTTTCTATTTAACTTTTTTATTTATTTTCTATTTAAGGGCAAGTATTGTTTTCGTGCAAAGAAAGATGTCGACCAATTGTCTAAACGACTCGAAGAAATCGCAACAAAATTGGTTTATGGAAACTTAAGAAAAATTGTTGGTTTCCATTAGAGCGACTTTTACTGATACCTATCGGTTTCCTTGCATTTTCTTGAAAACGGAACCAACGATTTTGATCATATTTTTTTAAAGTATAAGAAGGTTCAGTTTTTTGTTTGCCTTAAAAAATTTGTTCTAAATAACTCGACGTTTTCGAAAAACTTTATGTACAAATTTTAAATTTATTTTTTCGATATTAATCTACTAATTTAACCTTTATTTTCACCAATATCAGTAGATCCCAGTAAAAATTAAAATAATTGTATAAATAAAAACACCCTCAGATTATGAAGCAATAAGTTGGCTTTAACCACTCAAAGAGCAAGACCATGAGGGATGAAACGCACCCATGTAATAATTTTCTTTTTATCTCTTATCGTTTCAAACTATTTTGAGATACATTAACCATAATATTCACTTTAACTATTGCACTCCACACAATAACTCACTACAGTTAAGTAGTTCATTGTAAGAGAAGTATCTCGTGCTGAGTGCTGAGCGTGCATTAGACTCCTTCATGGAATATGCTTCACAGCACGCTCGATTGCTTTGTGTTGTAGCAAATACATTTATTAATCATTTCCAGGTTGAAATCTGTAACGAGAAAAAAAAATCGAAACGAAATTCACGTCAGTGAAATGAGTCATCAATTACGACCCTACTCTGAACTGCGAGCGTCTAATGGTATTGGATAAACTGTCTTTACCATTTTTCTAGGATTTTTTTCCCATAGAATATTAAAGATTTTTTTTTTGCTTTATTTATTTTTAAAAAGGTATTTGCAACAAAATTTTGTTACCTTTGACCTTAAGACATCAAGGGAAAATGATACTTAGGTTAAGGATAATTATATAAAATTCAATATAAAAAACATTATTATTCATCAACAGCAGATGGGTTTTTTGCGTAGCTTATTTGTACATCCGAAGAAGGACTATTTATTCTAATTTGCGAATTATTACGGCCTCTATGACCTGATTTGTGAAAAATTTACATCGGGAAATTTTCACAACACTTACATATATACTCTGGTGGAGGGGGGGGGGGGGGGAAGGTCAAGGTTTTAAAGCCATTAGTTGAAATATAAACCAAGAACCCAAAAGACCGATTCTATTAGCAAAACTCGCACAGTTTTTACTAAATTTAAACACCTTGACAGGAAAACTTCGTAAATGAAACCACAACAAACCGAATACCAAAACCTTGAAGTTTTCAGAAAATTTCTCTCTGCTGCCAAATATCGCTCTGATGTTAAAAATCCCTCTGTGTCGTTATTCAACTTTGCAAAAGATACTCATGTGTGGCAATTTGAGAGTTAAAATCTCCTTTTTGGCAGAATCTGATGAAACTATCCAGAGGAAACATGTTTCACATACCAGATTTTCCTTTTCCACTTTTTATGCTATTACGAGCGTCAACGATAATTCTGTCATCTCATTACCAACCATTCGTCATCCCACTAGAGGCGTATCAACACCATAACTACCCGCAACGTAATCTGATTAAAATTTATAACCCACCCAGAGCGATGGAAGCGCTGCTGCTCTCCAAATGCATCTGCTTCCCTCATCGTGATGCACATCTTTCAAAAACGTAGCGCGCGTGAATAACATCACTTCAACTTTCACAGAAAGGCAACATGAAAATCATGTGCATAGGCACAGGCACTGGGACTGGGATACAGGAGGACACCATTATATAGCCTCAAGAGGAATACTAGTGACAACTTGCTTTTCAATATCCTTGCCAACGACACATCGCCAACGAACGTACTTTGATAAATTACCTTCCCTTAAACTCAAACCAAAAAAGCCCTTCCTTTTTAAAATATCCCTCTTGTTGTTGTTGTCGTCGTGGTAGAAGGACATGGCTAAAGCCGCCCGTAACTATATATTAACATTCGTTGCCACGTAAAGAGTCCATTGGCAATTTCGAAATGGCTGGCGGGGGTTCTCCTTGACGCACTCGGGGCTGACACTCTAACAATGTTGCGGTGTATCTCGTCTGTATAAGCTTAAATAAGTATGAAAAAAGACTTTCTGCACTACAAAATGTAGTGCGTATCCCACTGTATTTAGCAGGTTTGCATGTACGAATGTGTCTTACCGCACCCCAAATGGATTCGGCCACTCTGACACCACCCACAGCTACCTCGTTTGTGTCCTTTGCCAATTTGCCCACTTGGTCGATTTATTACCGGCGTTCATTACTATTTCACTGTGGATTCTGTTGTGCCAGCAGCACTAAGCCTAAAATCGTCTTAGTTTGCTTGGTTCCTCCATAGGCACATAAATCTAGAATCACTCCACTGGTAGCATGGAAAACTACACTTGCTTCCACTTAACGTATTATAACCCACATCGCCTCAGTGCTCATTAGGGCAGGATGGCATTGAAGTGGAGCTAAAGCCATCCGATTGATTGTGATAAGCGAAAAGACTTCGGCTTATTTACTGCAGTAATTATCGTATGGTCAGTTTTACTGTCTGATAAGAAGCTTCGTCAGATGGAGATGTGGCAGGCAGGGGAATAATTTTTTCCATACGAGTTCGAATTTGTAATGTTCCAATTTTTTGTGGACTCAGAAGGTGAAGACTTAAGAGGTATTACACACGATATCGGATTTTAGGTAGTTCAAGGTTATTCTACTCTTAAGTGGGGCACTAAAAGGAAGTCCTTAAGCCTTACTTCGGCAAAAAAAAAAACAATTATTGTGTACGTTTTTTGATTTTCTTATCATTCACATAAGTCTGCTGTATCGATATCAAGGTGAAGAAACTAGGTTTGACACTAACGAAATTCTTATTTTTAAGCTGAAAAACTACTTCACTTTTGACTCTTTATCATTGACACTAATGGAAAGTTACTTGGTAGGTCGCTCACAAGTTGTTTACTGCAACCAACAAAATTCAAATTTCCTTGAAACTAAAACTGGTGTCCCACAAGGATCAATTTTAGGTCCGCTATTCTTTACCCTCTTCAATAATGACATTCCCTCTGTCTTAAAATGCTGTAAGGTACACATGTGTGCTGATGATGTGCAGATGCTGTTTAGCTGCCCGACACGCCTAGTTGAAGATGCCAGGGAGCGAAATAATGAAGATCTTAGCTTGATAGAATATTGGTCAAAAAAGAATAAGCTCTAATAAAAGTCAAGCCGTAGATATTAATTTATCGCTCGAAGTATGCTACCCTACGTCACTAGTGTACAAAATCTCAGTATTACATTTAACCAAAATCTCACCTGGGAAAATAATATTGTTAAAACAGTTTCCCAGATCTACGGATCCCACCGGGCTTTGTATCAAATTGGAAACTGTCTTTCTTTTAAGACGAAGGTAATGCTGGCTAAGTCACTCTTGTTGTCAATTATTTTGTATGCCTACCCTGATTTTTGTGAATTTGATAGTTACTCCCTACGTAAGCTGAAAGTTGCTATCAATAGCACTGTAAGTCGAATAATAGAATACATTTCTGGCTATGTTAAGACTTTCCTCAGAATGGAATTACAAAAATATCTCAAATTTAAAACATTAACTTTTCTATTCAGTCTAGAAGATAATAATTTACCCGAATGGCTATTCCAAAGAATTCAATTTTCATATTCTTCCAGTAGAAATAAAAGTTTTGTTCCACCTACTTCGAACTACACTGTTACTCAAAAACATTTTTTTTTGCATACGCCATAAGACTTTGAAATTCTCTTCCGGTCTATATCAGAAGGTCTTTAAGAATTACAGATTTTTAAGATAAACTTAAGCAACATTATTCCATATAAACTTTCAAACTGATGTTTTTTTTTTTTTTTTTGTTTATTTGACAGACATAAATGTTTGACCCGGAGTTCCTCAAGGTAGACATATTGGGCCACTTTTATTTCTTCTTTTTATTTATGACATCGCATCGCATATTTCACATTAAAAGATTTTGAAATTTTCTGACGACTTCAAACCGTTCTATGGCTTTATGAACCCGAAGGGCCGAAGGGATATTTATTCTTCAAGATGGTATTGATATCTCGAATGAAATGGAAGTGTAAGTTAGTAAGATTTGAATTTTTAGATTTGAAATTTTACTTCGCTTGACTAAGAAAACAATTAATTTCATTAATTATATCTAGTAATTATTTCATTCGACTATATTTTAAGGAACAAATTCAACCACAAACATTTTCATAATTGCGCTTGTAGTATCATGTCATTCTGCATTCCTGGTAATTTCCAGGACCTTCTTTCGTTCAATTGAGCCTTATTTTAAATTCTTGCACAGATAGTTCCTAGCTATAGATATAATACCTACCTAGGTTATGCTTTAATAATAAAAATGAATTGTTGGTTGCTGATATGCCTGACGTTTTCTTTTCTTTTATTTTCTTTTCATTTTTGACCTGGCAAACACTTTCAACCTAGTTTTCCATTTTCTCTCTCATGTAAACCTAGTTTGTGAAGTCATATCTCTGTGCTGGTTGCTAGCTTGCTTCCATGGTTGTTGTTTTCTTGGCGAGATTGCTAAAAACAATATAGCAAGCTTGTAAACGGAAATTTAATATATTTGCAAAAGCAGGAAATTCATGATTTATTCCTATCTTAATACTCTATTATGGAAGGAACTTTGGATATAGTTCGTACACATATACATGATAAGAATTTCAAAATAAAAAAATAAAAATAATTTATGGTTTTAAGATTGCAACCAAGGGGACGTTCAATGGTGAACTATACAGCACTCTGTTGCACAGTGTATAGTGTTTTCCTGTGCAGATGTACAGTAGTGATTAAATGAAGAACAAACGGAGTAAGAATTCGCACATAATATTTCACTTTTTTATTCTGCATTTATGATTTCAGTTGAGACAGGATTATTAATTAATTATGAAAAAACGTTATGATAGATATAAATATAAGAATTTTTAAAAAGTTCCATAATTATCTATCAATAGTTTAAACCGTGTTAACGTGCTAAACCAATTAATCAATTATAGATGGTTTTGCAAGGCGATTTTTATTCAATGATACTTAAACTTAATAAAAACAATTCTTAGATATATATTGAATAAGTTTCGTATTTATTGAATTATAGAACTTATGAGGATACAGCTCTTAAACTTTGCCTTGCGTCCCATTAGCATGAAGGAGTGAATATTACGCAACAGGAAGGAATTTAAGAGAATTAGGTGCAAGGTTCTTCCTTGAACAATCCTGAACTAGCGAATGTTTTTTAGGATGTGGCTTTTTTTGAGACAATATTCGTCGAAAAATTATTCTCCGATTACCATTCATAAGGTCCTTAAAGAAGTCTGAAGTGCTTATGCCCATTTTATATAGGTATGTGAAAAGGTGACTAAAGGAAAAACACATTTAGACAATGAACATCAAAGCGAGCTTAACGACACTAGCTTCTAAAATTTTCCACAAGAGTTCATGGAAATATTTGGGCTTACACGACTGGAGAAGGAGATCATTTGTGTAGCATGCTTCGCCAAGAAGGCAGGAGCAAAAACGGGAGCGTATCGGAATCCCGCTTTTCAAAAATCCCGAAAAAAAATTTTAAAATCCCGTCTGCTAAAATACTGTTTTTTTTAAATCCCGCTTGTCCAAAATCCCGATCTATTATAATAGCCTTTATTTTAATCCAAAAACTCATTTATCCACCTGCCAAATTTCATTCAGATCCGTTAAGCCGTTTAAGCGTGATTGCGGAACAAATTTCTTAACATATAGTTATAAATATTAAAATTATTAATATAAGTAGAAAAGACATGTTTATAATGCTTGGAATTGTGATATTCATTGATCTGGTTTTTCTTCAAGGATTCTTTTTATATTAAAGCTTAAATGACTTAAAATAAGTATTTCATTCTACATGAGTATAGTATAGTAGCAATATTCAACTACGATTAAATTGTCATTTTAAACTTTGATATCGGTAAAGGTTTTGTGATCTAAATTGTCCTTTCCGAGTTGTTACTTTGCTTGAGTCTTAAAGCACTTCTGGTGTTTAGCTTCTTTTTGAATTAACGGGCCGAAGCCGTTGAAAGGATTGTTTCTAGGTCTACGGTTTAAGCGAGTGCGTTCAATTATGCTGAAAAATAGATGGTCTTCAGACATCCCTAAAATATTTCTACCAGAATCGACACAATCGCTTCCTTAGAACTCTGGAGGTTAATAATAATTTATGAAACACATCAAGGAGGAAGTCAGTGGTATTATATAGATCAACTGTAAATGGCTACTTATGATTTCGCCTAATTTCCACAAACATATGCAGTCTTTCCGTAGCTTTTTTTTTCTAAATTCTAACTTAAATCTATCTCAAACGCATCAAAACTTGGTGATATGGGTTCAGATTCTTTTTTTTAATTTGGGATCAAAATCAAATAGTCAGAACTTTTTTTAATGAAATAAGGGTCCATCAGCTTCTGAGTTTCTTGAAAACTTAAGAAATTTACTTAATACGACATCTTATCTGATCCATTCAATTGCACTCTACGTAGATTTATCTTCTAATGTAGAACAGTGATCATTCTGATCTTCACAGCATTTTCTAATAGAAAAGACAAAAAGAAGTATCTAATGCTACAAAAACTCTAATGTTGTCGTTTGTCGTAGATGGATATTGGCTCCTGCAATGAAGAAATTTGCATCGGCTCTTTCTTTATTTCTTAATGCTTCTCCGGGTAGTCAATTAATCTATTTTTTCTTTTTTTTATATATTTATCTATTTCTTTGAAAATATGCAAAATAAGATGTTTGGTTATTATTTACTATCTAGGAATTTTTTAAGAATCAAATCGAGTGTAGGGTTTTTGAAAAGCTTTTTCTCAACGGTATTTTTAGGTAGTCGACCTTCTTTAATTACTTAGTTTTGTATGAAAGTGGTCTTTCTTCCTAATTATTGTTAAATATTACTAGGGTATTTCAAGTCTCTTTTTTTACTTTTTTTATTTTTAAATTAACACAGAATTTACGACAACAATAATTCTTCATATGAGGATGCTATATTGAAATCTTCTGACAATTTCATCAAACAACTGAAATATATTAGTGCCACATTTCATGCATTTTATATTCGAAGAAATTTTGTAATCTAAATCATTACTAAGCGTCTACCTTGGCATTTGCTTAAAGGACTTTTGTGTTCTTGATTCCAGCAGAGAAAATCAATACTCCGGTATAATGAATCACGTACAACACAGAAGCGATCGTCTTGACACTTGATATATTATATCATGGTATAGGCAATTGTTTGGAGAACCATAAACATAAGATTTTGAATTATGATGACACTGAGAGTGCCACAGCACAGGGAACAACCCAAACCCTCCTACAATGTTTTATTGGACTAATATTTTTTCTATTATCAGATAGAGTAGATAGATATGCATCTGGAACGTTTATCCAATGATGACTATAATAATATAAAAGCGAAGACGCTGACGCTCGTGGCTGGTTTTCAATAGCTGCAACCCTGTGGCAAGGCTCGTTATTGAAATTAATATTGTTTGAGATAACGATTTTAAATTGTTTGATTTTCTTATGTTCGTCGATAAAAACTCTTAAATTGGGTTTTATTTTTGTTCAAATATTTTTAAGGCTGTTTTAATGGTTCCACATATTTTAAGACTTTTGCATGTGTTGGTGGCATTGAATAAAATAAATTGCACGACTGGTTCGCACGTACTTGCTCATATGTGCGGTCACATTGTAGAATAAAATTTAAGAAAATTAAAGTTAACATCAAAGCATTTATTCGATTTTTGTGACTTTGGATTGTTTGAATAGAATACGTTAAATTTAAATTGTATTGAGTGAAATAGTTAATTTAAACGACATTTTATAAAAAGTGTGATTTTTTTTTTCAAAATCGTAGGAACGGTTTTTAAATAAAACGGTTTATTTTTAACAATTTTTTTTGAAAAATTAAAAAATTAAAATTTCTATGGGAGGTACCGTTTTTAGTCCACCATATTAAATTTTTCCACCCAAATATAATGCTTACCTATAGTAGTACTCTGATTTTTCTGCACAAAAATTCTTGGAGCCGTTTTCAAGAAAAAATAAGCTTTTACATAACAGTTATATGACAGGTAGCGTTAATTTTTGAGCTAAAAAAATTAAAAAAACTCCTCTGTAGAATGTCAAAATAACCTTAAGTTCTTAATTTGAGGACGATTGGCCCATCCGTTTAGGCTACAGTCCAAAATACATCCGTACAGATAGACAGACAGACAGACGGACTGAATTTTGCCAGTAACTCAAATATGTTTCTCTATCATCGCAATGTCATTTTTGATTGCTATTTCAAAATTTTTAATCTGCACGAATGCATAACTTGCATAATAGTACCTATAATCGCAAGTGAAAAACCATAAATTCATGCTACAAGTCCGTTTAATGGCTATTATTCGTTTGTCCTTCAAATGAGAATGCATTACACGGTAAATAACTTTTGGAATCAAAATAACTTCCAACAGCACTCATCGAATCCGAACCAAGGGAGCGGAGCGATGACAACTCTCGCCTTCAGGATAAGGATATGGCATGGGCATCACAAAAAACCTATCGAACCGTATCGAAGGACGATGGAGGCACTTCCCTTATCCTTTACAACGATTGTTGTTTACCACTTCATAAGCACATTTCGACGAAACAAGAAATGCGAAAATACGAAAATAACGAATAAGCAAACAGACTTTAACAAACAAGCTGAAAATACTCATTTATTTATTCACTTGGAAAAATATTGGAAGTCATTTTAATTGGAATTTTCATTTTTCATGCTAGATTTGCAATTGAAATGCGTGCGTGTGCCGCCGCTTTCCACCGTGTGATGCTTTCGATTCGCGACTTTCGGTATCGCGCCTTTCGAACCAATTCATTGTAGGCGTTTATACTATACGCGAATATGAACGTCAGAGTGGCATTGTGTCCGTTCGTTCAAAGCTTTGTGTTTGCGCGTGAATGGAAGTGCCAATATACGCCGAAGCTATTTATTTGCTTTCAATTGCTTTAACAATATTTTTTTTGTATTTATATTTCCATTTTGAATGCAAATAAAAGTTGGAAAGTCCTATGGTATACATGGCCAATCGCCAAGCTGATGGTGCAGCATACTGTGTGTGTGGCATGGTGTAATTGTCTGAGGCTAAAATTTGTTGTTAGCGTTGTTGACCCTTGGCAGTTTGCTTTAATTGGTTGGTATTCGTTTTAACAACAACTCATTTCAGTTGGCAGCATCTATGTCAATATGCGTCCTGCAGTTCATTTAGCACGTTTGTTTATTTTTTGTATGTTTTTTTGTTTATTTTTTACCGACACGAGGCGCACGCGATGAATGTCCGCAGAACCTAATTATTTTGATAAAAAGTTATCCTGTTCATATTTTTAAAAAATTAAATGAATAGAGTATAATGTGTGTCATTCCAATGAAAGTTGAATAATTGGTCATCATCATCGTATTCGAAACAGGAAGTTTCAGAGAACGAACTACTTCAAATTGTATACAGATTATTTGAGTCAAGGATTCTAGAGCTGTCAAACCAACGTGTGTTTTTAATAGGGAAATAGAATCAGAAGCATAACGGACATAGAAAGCACGTGCAAAAATGGTACCAGCTTGGGCTAGAGGTTAGGCAGAGAAGTCTGGAAGATTTCTTCAAGGACATTAAATTTGTTGGTACATTTAGGTTTTTTCATATCCTTAATTCTTTTGGTCTCGTCTTTTTTTGACTGAAAACATATTTTGAAATTCGATATTTTTGACGAAAGAAATTAATAATTTTGAAGTTCATCGCTTTTGGTTTTCAATTTTAATTTAAAGAATAGGATTGAAATTTATTTGAAAGATCGTTTAGACAACAATTTTAGATTATCTGTATGTGATACTTTTCATTAAAGATCTGGAGTTCCGCAGGGTAGTCATCTTGGTTCATTAACTTTTACTATCACAAACAATTCTGCCAATTATGTCATTCGATGATAGGGAGGGGACAGACGGTGTCGATTTATATTGGTTTTGAAAATGGCAATGCAAAATCTCGCCGGCTAAACTTTTCCATATCCGCGTTGTTCGGCTAAAAACAGAATCCCTATATTTCACGGTACATACAAAATTAGGCCCAACGGCCACGGGTGAACTGAAAAAAACTTCTTGCATCTATACAGAAAACCTAAGCACTTAGGAGCATTTTTGGCGGTCTCAAATATATGGTCGTTCTAACGGAGGTCGTCGTTGACACACAATGGGTACTGAAACTTTTCAATTTCTTCACTGCTATTGCCATTCATGGACAATTGCATGAGAGGTATGTTTGGCTTTAGCGACAGAAGATAGCATTGAGTTTTCGAAGCGTCAAACTCCACACGATTCCTATTACCCCATTTAACAATGCTGTGTAAATCGGAGTTCAATGAGCTCAACATACGGTACCGTTGCAATTGTACGTCCGAACGTGAAGGACATGAATATAAAAAGCCGAGAGTAGAGTTCTCAGCAAAACAATTAAGTGGATGAGAAGTTATAGACAGAAGATCATTTATAAAAATGAGAAAAAAGACGGACACAGAACGGAGCCCTGGGTCACACCAGCATTTATTATGTGGGAATCAGACTTGAAACCGTCCAATACAACTTGTATCGAACGGTCCAGAAGGTAGCTTCTTATCCAAGGAGCTAAAGTATCATCGATCCCAAAAGCACGCATTTTCAATAAGAGAGCTTCATGTCAAACTCTATCAAATGTTTTGTAAATAGTCTTTGCTAACTACAGGGTGGCCCACCAATTGTGCAGCAATAAGAAATTCAAATAACTTTTTTTTAATCGATGTATTTCATTTATTTTTTTTATTGGTTAGAAAATTAAATTGTATTTTAAATAGTTAGTTGTTTTTAAAGATTATAGACCGCAAATGACCTCCACGCTCTCCCGCGCATATGCGGCACCTGGTCAAAAAATTATTCATTGCGGCCTGAAGAGTTGAAGTTGGGATCGCCTCAATTATTGTCGTTATGGACTGCTTTAATTCAGTTAAATTCCTGGGCTTCGTTTTATACACCTCTTGCTTGATATAACCCCATAAAAAGAAGTCTGGTGCAGTCAGGTCAGGTGACCTTGGGGGCCAGCGAAGAGTGGAGTTCCTAGAAATTAATTTGTTTGCGAATTTTTTGTTTAGCTCCGCCATAACTGGTCTGGCTATATGTGCAGTTGCTCCATCTTGCTGAAACCAAACGATGTTGAATGGTATACGTCTTCGGCGCAGTTCTGGGTAAAAAAAACTCCTTCAACATCTGTACGGCCTTCGTGCGATGCTTCCAGATTCGGCAAACATGTTTACAAACCTCATAATGGTCCATCTACTCGGGGGATTACCGCCAAACTCCCGCCTAAATTCCCTTTGGACGGAAATGACGGACTGCAAAGCATGGTACCGTTGCACTATCCAAATTGTTTTCTCCGTATCCCAAGCATCCATTTTTATAAATCTAAATAGTAACCTACAAAATAAAAAAAAATAAGCCGATTACTCACACAGAAAAAAAGTTATTATGTTTTATTTTTGTAGCACGATTCGTGCGCCACCCCGTAGTGTCGTGCAACATCCAGTTGTATACTTAAGTGCATTGTGCCTTTGTGCCGTTGTGCCAAAGTGATGTAGAGATATGCCATTGATCAACTTGAAAATTTCCAATGTAGAAATTCTGCGGTTCTTACGTAGCAAAATATCTGTACTTGACTTTCGTTAGACTCCTTCTTGAGTACGGAAACCAAATCTGTTCTACACATTTCCTGTTTTTTTTCCTTTGTTTATAAGGGTTTTTACGAATGATGAGCAGCGCGTTTCATTATATTTAAAGTCCCTTCAACTGAGACGTCGAAAAGCTGATATCAACTACTCAATGCCCTTCTAAATCAATTCCAATAATCTTCTTTTGAATCTATTTCTTCGATTTACTTTACAGCTTCCACTGATTTTCACCTGAGTGAAGAAAGCAATAAAACCTCGCTTTAAAGAATTTTCTACTCATCAGATATATCTCCACACTAAATAGATTCTAGTTTTTAAGCTCAGTTTGTTTAAGTTTTCTGCTTATATTAGGCTAATTTAAGCGAACTAATGAAAGGATACAGGATTTTTCCTCCCCTCTCTCGTCAGGTGTATATTGTTTCGAATTTATATTAAACTTAGAAAATATGATGCAGTACCTCTGTTTCTTGTTAGCAAAGCAAAATGTTCTTAACTTTCTTGTAGAAAATAGACTAATAACTATAACCAGCGGCATATTGGTTAGTATACTTAACCGATATCCCAAACTACATGATCCACAAACTTGGTTTGAAAAACTTTGCAATAAAGCATCAAACGTTTAAGAGTTGTTTGCAACAAACCGATAGTTTCGACACATAAGTTTTAATAACATTTTTGCAAAAGCAGGATCTTCTAAATACTTTCAATTCTGACTGTTCAACTGAGTGGTTAAGCTGCTTCTACTACACCTTTTCGAATACACTACTACATCAATAAAATTGCACCCGTGAAGTTAGTTCCTCAAATTTTGTTCGAACCCACAATGATAATGAAGTAACTTATTTATAATAATTAATTATTTGTTACCGTGTAAAATGCAGGCTGAAGTAACATTCTTCGTTATGATATTCAGGTGGAATGACTTACTACGTTAAATGTTATGAGGAAACTTATACACCCTCACACAAGTATATTGAAAACACATATCAGATTTCTTAAATGATTTTCTTACAATACGTAAGTTAAGCAGTTATCGTACACGCAAAATTAATCCCCAGTTTCCTCTCCTTAACACGGAGTCAATATCCTTAAAGAAAAATTTTAATGGAAAATCGTCCTCGCAAAATAAACTCAATTTATTCAGGATGGAATTTTTTCGTATATAATACATTTTATGAGCTTTAATACATTTTTATGACATGAAGTGGATTTGACGGCGAGGAAACAATTTTTCGCTTACATTCTCTCACTTTAATGGACAAGATCGTATAACGATAAAGGTGAATATAGTGGCTGTAATTGGATTTCAACCCACATAATATATAGTAGGTACAATGTACTGGTATACTTCACTTGGCTTGGCATCGACACTCCAGAAGCACAACGTCGTCAAGAATCCAACCCCTGCATTTCTTTAAAAAAAAAATATATCAAATTGATGAGTTTATTTACGACGAAACTCTTATCCAAAAACAATACTTATCCCTTTCGTTTGGCCACAAAATAAAATTAAATAAATGCCGAACCTTTGTATAGAACCAAGCTGTGGTAAGGCATTGTAAAAGAATTATAATATAAAACAGAAAAGCCACATTCCCACTGAGGAAAGCCAAACCAACCAAAATTTTAATTAAATATTATTTAAAATGTAAAGTCCGAAAAAAGTGTGAAATTTTTTAGGTTTAGAAGGATAAACCGCACAGCGCTAACCTGCCGGACGTTTTGCGGTGCACCAACTTTTATGGTGAATGCTTTTCATTGACCTTTCGGATCATTGGAAGTATACTATTACAGGTTTTTAATTTCTTTTTTTGTTTAATGGTTAAGAGACAATTCGTTTTTTTTTTTAATTAACTGGCTGACGAGAAAAACTAATGAGTTTAAATCATACACATATATTTGCAATACTGAATCATACGACTTTGCTCATTTGCATAGTCATTTGTAAATTAAGATTCGAAATTTGTTTATGTCATTTGCACAGTTTTTTCCGCTTTTTTCAAATTTTGATTTCAATTACTAACAATACTACAATATTATTGTACCTTAAATTACATTACATCTTAATGTACTCCGCAGATAAATCTATGAGAGCAGTGAGGACATCGGCTCACACAAGACACACAAGACAACATTGATACAAGAGGGAAAGACGAACAGAAGAAAGATAAAGAGATATCAGAAAACACAGCACGAAGTTGGTTTTCGGACGGTCCCCCATCCGACTACTAACCATCGGGAATGAATTAGGTTTAAGGGTTTCTGGAAAAAATGATTCAGCAAACTTGGTAGGAGAGTTATCTTTTTCTTCGCCAGCTCGTGTATCGAATCTGAAGCAGGCAAGAAACACAGAGGCAGAGCTCAGACTTTCTCTAGAGTTAGCCTTGGTTTTGATGTTAGAAGGAATTGAGTGTTCAGCAATACAACACCATAAGGCAAAATGCTAAAGAAGCTCGTAGCAATTTATACCCCTCCTACTATCTGGTTAAAACTAAAAGACAATGTTATCCCCCAGAACAGTTTATTACTTTCACTGATACATCTGCTGAGGTAAATTTACAAGCGCTTGTAGATTTGACAGCTAAACGAATTTGTGAACCGCAATCGGAAGTCATTGAGAAAGGCAACTATGAGCAATTATATATTGCAATGACAAGTAGGGATGTGAAGACAATTCTGCATAAAGTCGATATAAACAAACCTTAACGGAGGGTTTTAGTGATAAAAATTTGTTTTCCGTGAATCTTGTGCCTATAAGGCTGGTGTGCGAGACCTCTAATAGCCTTGTTTGGCCAAACGCGAGACCAAATTCGACTAGAATCTGTAGGCCTGTTCGTTTTTCCATGACAAAGAAAACAAAAGATGTCATAAAATCAGAAACTAATAAAATGCAAGATTACATCAAGGAATTAGTTTTCATCAACATTCAAATCAAGGATTTAAATTTCAAACTATGTCACAACTTAATTATGACCATAGTAGACGGTAAGGTTTATTTATTTTATTTATTTATTTGTTTATCGACTGTACATGTAAGTTTGACTTATATTTAGTACAGGTAAAAGTAAAGAATTTATCCGTAGTTACCAAGAATTGAATATAAAGATTTTATAAGGAGGTACATGAGTAATATTTTATAAATTTGAAAAAGAATAAGCACAGCATCAGTTAGTTAATGCAAAGTGTTCCAAAAGTATTTTCTTAAAGAATTGATTAGACCGAATTGCACGTTTAATGTTTTGAGGTAGGAGGTTCCAAAGATAAACTGAATAAATGAAAAAATGTCTCGAACTTATTATATATTTATGTCTTGGAGGAATTAATTGTAAGGTTCGCTCAGACCTTCCAAAATTTAGAAAGCTAAATAAGTAAATAGGACTTTCATGGACAACAATTTTTCGTAGAGTGACAACTGTTCGGAAGTTAAGATAGGCATTTAAGGAGCATTCAGTGATTTGATTGGCAAAGCTTGAAACATGATCACGACGCTTTAAATTAAAAGCATATCTAACACAACTATTGTAAGCAACGTTGAGCTTTCTCCTGGATTCATGATTCCTAATATGAATAAAATTCACAGACATATGAAATTAATGGTAAGACAAAAGTGTTAATCAATTTTATTTTAACATCAATTGACAAAAAAATTGCGGTTGGATTCAGTCCACGGAGGATACCATAAATTTTAGAGACCAATTTATTCATGTGATGCTGCTGATTAAATATGATTCCAAGGTTTTTAAATCTGTTTCCAAATTCGATGGTGTTGTTATTTAGAAATAAAGTGCGTATAGTAAAGTTAGTGTTTTTTGTTCGGTTAACAAGTAGAGCTTTTGTTTTTACAGGGTTAAGTCGAAGGTTGTTTTTCTCTGACCACTGATAAACAGAACATAGGTTATGGTTCATTTGAGAAAAAGCTTCTTGAAGGGAAGATTTCGGGAATACAATATATGTCTGAACATCATCAGCAAATATATGATGCTAATAGCTTTGTATAGACGTAGAAATATCATTGATAAACAGTGTAAATAATAATGGCCCCAACACAGACCCTTGCGGAACAGCCGTTCTAATAGGTAAGGTAGATGAACATTTATTTTCGCAAAATACTGCTTGAGCACGGTTTTCAAGATATGATGCCACCATTCTACACCCAGACCCTTTAAAGCCAAATTGACAAGCAAGTTTTTGAAAATAAATTTTGTGGTCGATAGAATCAAAAGCTTTTGAAAAAAATCGAGAAATACAATGAGTGCCATCATATCATTATCTATCCCAGAACGAATATCCTCAGATACTTTTAAAAGAGCTCAAAGGAATATATGCTATAAAGATTGATTAAAATTGCTTATTTTGATGTATTTATTCATCTAATGTGGATGTTCTTTTGATATATTCGTTTTTATAAAAATATTATTACTAAATAGTATTCCGTCATAATAAGACATATTGAAGCACAAATATTGCCATAAAAATACTATAAAACAAATTATTTGATACATAACTACCTAAGCACAAATATTTTTAATTTATTTTGAAGCGTATCTCACGTTAATTTGGTATTTTCTTGAAAGACCGATTGTCAAGAAAGTCACACACAATAGAATGTCCTTTTCAACAGTTTCCTTTTCCAGAAGAAGCTTGTGTACGTGTTTCTTATAATACGATTACAGTGTCAAGTTGTCAACGGCAATTTCATTCCTTTTCACTTAATTTAGATGTTACGATACCGAAGCGCTTCAAGTCACATTTTTATGTTCTTATTGCGATGAAATCCAAAGCATTTTAAAATTCTGATAAAGGTTGATGTTGAGAACAAATTTTCCGTTTATTTTTTGTTGTGCATGACATGCGGAGGCAGACTGATTAATTACTTACTCTACTAGGGTTTTCTATTTAAAAGATACACGTTATTGATCCTTTAGTCTTTCTACATATTTCTTTGCAATGGGAAAACAGTCAAACTTAAGTCAAAAGCTTAGCGGTTTTTGCCTTAAAATTATTTCAAAAATATTAATAAATCAACATAATCAACAATAAACTCAAAAGACATTTAACCGAATAAAATATTCAATTTTCGACATAAACCAATTAATCATCAGATACTCTTACAGAATTTCCAAAACTAAAAGTCTATTTTCGCCAACCCTTCTAAACCTTCATCAAAAAAATTATAAACAGTCCCAAAATAAGAAAACATCTTCCTTATTCCTTATACACATATATCCGCAAAGCATTTCTAATTAAAGACTTATCAAAGAGAATAAAATAAAAACATTTGAAATTCCAAAAAGACGCCAAACTTTTTGAGGACGCTAAACAAAGACGATGACAAATGACCTAAGCGGTTTTTTGGGAATTTCAGAAACAACCCACTTCCAAAACCAAAATATATATTCGTTAGTATTTTGGGAATTTTAATTTTACTGTTGAAGAAACAAATAATGATTCCTTGGAGAATTATGAAGTCTTGGCTTTAATTTGGAACAATAAGAATTCTTTTCGCAACTCTGGGACAAAAAGGAATTCATATTCGGTTTCAGTTTGTTTGGAAATGATAAAATAAGACAATAAATCAATTCCATACTTTCGTACCAATAATTTGTTTCAGGGTATTTCCAATTGTAAGGTTAGTGTTCGCGACCTGATGAGAAGGGTCCTGGCACGTTTTTTTTTTTATTGAAGACAGCGAATTAATACTTTTCGTCCCTATTTAAATTAGGGATTTTAACTTAGGTTTAATTAGAGTGGCAAGTTACTTCACTTTTCTACCAATAAGCAAATAATTCCAACAAAAAGGGACTATCGAGGATCTTACTGATTTTAACTTTTATATAGTTTGAAAATGAAATTTTGCGACCAAGGCTATTTGGACCTTTGCAAGTTTGCAAAATTCACGCTACAAAAAAAAAATTAAAAGATTTTTTAACCAATGCACAGAGGTTGACAGCATTGTGAGGGATTATTGAAACAACCATTTCATATTTCAATAGGTGGACCTAACAACGAAGAAGAGTTCTGAAAAAAGATAGAAGATCAGGTCTAACGATTCTCATCTCAAATAACCTTATCAGCGGTGGTCAAATTCCTGAATGGAAGGAAATCTTCTCCCAATTTACAAGGGAAGGTTGATTTGCTAAATTGCGATAGCTACCGTTCATTCAAGCTGAATACACAAACCCTGAAGACATGAGCGAGTGTTACGAAACATAGCATTGTTTTCTGACAACCAGTGCGGTTTTTCGGCTAAGTCAATCACAACAGCAAAAAGATATCCGAGATTTACACATTATGTTGGTTGATTTTGGAAAAACTTTCAAAAGCAACCATCTCATGCTCATCAGTTCACTATTAAACCTAATTTCGGTTGTACCGTGAAATATAACGAATTTGGAATAGTTTACCCCGCGAGGTTTATCAAAGTTGGTGTTCGCCAGATCATTAAGTTTCTGATAGAGGAAAATAAAACAAATATTTCCTGCTGCTATTCGAATGATAATTCATTAATGAAGGTCAAACATTCTCGAAAGAAAGAAACCATATTAACGCGAAGAAACTGAAAACCTTTGAAGATCATTTTCTGATCCATATTTCCGCACAGCTCTGTTCCAAATATTTAGCTATCGAGTAATAGTAAGTTAATATAATTGGATAAAGTGAATTTTGAACCCTAATGCATTCTTGAGGGTTGTTTGTTTTTAGAAAGAGTTTGCATATATTAAGCATTGGCAATATTTGATTCTGGACACTGTGTCATGTCCATAATAAACAAAAGCGGCCCTAAGTGTCTACCCTAAAGTACACCAGAAGTGCAAACTATTGATCTTGACAATTTGTTATCATGAGTAAATCGCTGGGTTCTACCAACTTAAAAAAAAAAAAAGCAATTCATTTTAGCATAGCTGCGTGAAATCCAAAGTTTTCAAGTTTTTTTAAGGAGAATATCATGAAAAATTGTATCTAATGCTTTACTGAAATCCGTATAAATTGCGTCAACTTGGTATCCATTTTCAATAGCATTAGTTAAATAAGATGTAAAAATCACAAAATTAAAAACAGTTAATCGACCAGTAACAAACCCGTGTTGACATTCTAATATGTGTTCCTTTATTTGAAAATGCAGTTTAGATTTTACGATTCATTCAAAAACTTTTTGTATTGAAGAAAATTTACCGATGCCTCTATAATATTCAATATTATTTTTCAATCCGGATTTAAAAATGGGGATTAGAAAAGAAGATTTCTATTCATCTATGAATACCTCGGATCTGAGTATTTTTTTCTAAAAATTAGTAGTGGCTTAGAGATTACCTGAAAAATTGTTTTTTGTAATTAAGGCCGGTATTCCATCAACTCCAGTTTTGGAATTTGGTTTCAAAGAGCGCATTTTCGACATCAAGAATATTTAATTACACAAGCTTTAATGAGTGTCTCCAGCTACGAGCATTTTATTTTCTTCTTCTGTCTTTTTCTCAACACTCACTTTAATTCTGGTGTCAAAATTAAGTAAGAACAATTTTAAATCTTCAATCCCGCTTACCCCCAAGAGTAACAAACTATCCTTGATAACTATAAAAGTCTGTTTCAAAAATAGTTATTGTGTTAAAATATCTTATTCCGTTTCAATGTCCACAAACAAAATCTCTGCTAAAAAAAAAAACAAACACAGAAATCAAACATAAAAACCAACAACCAACTAAAGCAATTTATCCAATCAACACTAAGTGCTAGTTTTTAGTTTTTCAACGAACTAAAATTGAGTTAGACAACAACTTATATTAAAATTTCGCGTTTATGCTAAAAGCAAACGTTTACAAAAGTAAAACCTAACAGCGTAGTACTTTAACAGATGCTTTACCCAGATCATATTCAAAAACCAGCTTCCCAAAACACTTTTGTGAAACCTATTTGAGTTGTATAATTTGTTTTCGAGAGAGGCTAGTAGTGTAGTGGTATCCTTGTGTCAAAACTACGATAATTACATTAGAGTTTCACAGACTTGAACTACTATGCCAATGGGCAATCTAAAGTTTTTTTTTATAGATGTTAACTATTTTGCTATACATATAGTACATTGTGTGTAACTCCCTTGTCCGTTGGGGTAGAAAAAAAAAACTAAAACAAAAATATATTTTAAAAGCGGGAGCAAACAATTTATATACAGAAAACGGACAAAAATAAAATGTTACAATAAAACTTTTTTAGAATTTCCACCTCTGGATTGTGGACGTGTTTGTGTGAATGTACTGATTCTGGGTTTGCTTCGGGCATACCAAAGATGCCATGAAGTTCTACTGCAGTTGTTTCGGTCTCTATGTAACCGCTTTTGTAAATATACTTGAAAATGTTCATTTTAAATTTTATGTCTACGAATGCTAGTTTCTTTTTTTTTGTAAGTATACGCTATTGTACTAAAAATGTTAACTCTGTAATAGAGAACGGCTACCATAGGGACATTTTTTTGTTACGTCTTTACAAAGCAAAATGTTACAATCTACAAGTATGCAAACTATGTTAAAGTCGACTCTCATATATGTTGTCAAGGAAAGGGTAAATAAGTTGGAAAGCAATTTTTAAACTAAGGATAAAATTGCGGTTCCATTTGCTGGGACAATACTAATGCGTATACTCGAGGTGTTTTAAGAATATGATCAAGACTAAGAGATCTTAACCCTTTCGTGGTTCTTAGGAAAACTTATAATGGGCCTTCGGGTTTCATAGGATTGACTTCAGATATTATCGCTGAATTTTCTGGTTAACTTGTACAAACACACGCTTATGGTTTTTTTAGGGAATTTTTCGAAGCACTGACAAACCATCCAGCTTATGCGATTGCAAAAAGGATTGAGGAATACAATTCTTTTTGCAATCGGAATTCTTCTTTTTGAATTGAAAATATATAAAATGAGAAGCATTTCTAACGCCAGTTACTTTTAACGTTTACATCATAGTTCTGCCCGGATTAAATTGGAAAATAGATTCACGACTTATACGACTTTTAATGTCTGTTGTGGTCTAATATTATGTTTCCAATCACAATCCTTGTCGGCTTGTAATGATGACTGGTTCCTTCAATAAGTAAAGTTATGCATGCGTGAAGATTACAAAAATTGAGACAACCATGGCATTACGATGATAGAGAAAAATACATATTTGATTAAGTGGCGAAAATTTGTATGTATGTGGGCCTGTAAGGGTGTATTTTGAACAAAAGTTTGAAAAAGTTAAAATTAATATCGCTTTTGACTACTTAAAACCATTTTGTAAACAGAAATCCCCTCCCTAAACTTTCCATATCAGCGTCCATGTTAGCAATAAGGTCAAGGAGAGATGTACAACCATACGACAAGGCAGTCATCAGCAAAATATTTTGGCTTATCAATCAGTTATTATGATTAAAAAAAAAATAAAAAGCAAGGGACCTAAGACTGAACTTTGTGGGACGCCAAAAATTATGTAACAGAGTTCACAATTGAAAGTATTTATAACAAGAACTAAACGGCTTAGAAAATCTTAACACTTCGCGACATTTTGTTAGTATCCTTAGAACTTACATATGTGGTAATCATAGACATATGAATAGGAATATTGGGAAGAATTGTTAACTAAAGAATCTGACGGAATCGTCACACTTTTTAGTGGCAAGGCTCAAGGTTGGTCGGTCCAGAAGTAAAAGGCAGCTAAGCAACAATAAGGTAAGAATGTTATAACACTGCAGAAACAGCGAGAAATTGTAGAAGATATCGCTTTGTTTTTCATGAATCTATTTTTTTAAAGGATACTAAGGTAAAGAACAGATTATAACTCGAATTTACTTTACATCTCTTCTTAATCGTGGTTGATTTACTGTGGTTTTACTGACCAAAAAACTCTTCCTAACGGATTAACTTGGCGTCACTGAGGTTTTCTGTTAGTAGTCTATTGGTAAGAGATAAAAGTGTCAGTCAGATTAGTTTAAAAACGCTTCAGTTATCAGCAGTGGCAACTAGACAAAGAATTCATGAATGTGAATCAAATTGTAGGTACGTTATAACATCGTCAATCACCCTGACTTTTGTGACTAGGCTCACCACAAGATGAGGATTATATTGGTCAGGTCCTTGTGTAAAACCACTTTGAGAAATGTTCGTTGATATACACCATCATATCATCAACGTGGAAGCACACTCCTTCAAAACAATAACCAAGACTATTGTAAAAAAATCATGAGAAAAATGGGCACGACTGGGTCGCACGTACATGCTCTTATGTGCCTAATAACATTGGAAGGCAAGCTTTGGTAGAAACAAGTAACATTTACGTAGAAAAATAATGCTGTCTGAACATTTTAAGAGTGCCAAAACCACAACACTTAACGGTTTTTGCTAAAATAAAAAAAAACTAATAAGAATAAAGTTATTAAAAAAAGTATTTCGAAAATTATAGGACGGATTTTGATAAAATCCTGTTTTTCATTTTTAGTTTTTTTTTGAAAAAAAAAATATAGATTTTGGTATGCATGTTTTTTATAAAAATTTTATTTGATTAGTTATAAAAATATTGAATTTTCAAAAAAAAAATAATTATAAATAAAACAAAAAAGTTATTCAAAATCTTGGTATGCAGAATAAATTTGGCTATCTAAATCTTTTTAAATATAAACATTTTATAGAAATCGAACGGGGCTTTGAAAGTAGAAAATTAAAAAAATCGTTATATGAACGTTAATAGACTTTTCCGATACATTTGGTTATGATAAAGTGATAGAATTTACAAAAATATTATCAAAATGTTTTAGAAAAATCAATCAATCAAAATGATCAAAAAATTAACTCTTAAATAGGAAGCTGTCAGCTAGCATAAACAAAATCAATGATAACTATAAAGAGCTGACTGGATTAAATATCGGCAATTGAAACAAAAAACTGATTGAAAAGATTTGGATCAAAAACATTATTATCTGTTAGAATTTGTTGGTCTATCAACACGACCATTACGGTTCAAAACCTGAAGTACTACATTTTATTCCCTTCTAAGATTTCTTATGTTTTGTTCCAAATTATATTAGAATTTTTTTTTGTAAATTTTGTTCTCGTTGGAAATTTCCTATTGGTATATTTTTTTTTCCTAGAGATATTTTTTTTATCCTTTCATTAATTTTGTCATACGTTTAGATTGCCTTTATTTACCACAAGTAGTTGGTACTACAGCTAAGATCATGGAAACCAAACCTCCCAAATTTAACGATTTGGCCGATAGGAGAAGTAGATCTTCAGTGAAGCTTGTTATTTCAAATTAAGCTCCTTTTTTAATTCTTCAGGGTCTATGAACCAAAGCTTCTTTAATTTAGATTGTTTGCTTGATAATAGCCGGAGTTAAATTAAAGTTTTTTTTTTGAAGCTGTGGTTTTGAAAAACGCATTTTATTTCGGATACACATTCTCATAATTTATCATTACCAAAAATATTTCAGATGAGAAATCTTGGTTATTTCTATTTGGCATAATTCTTTGGAATACAAAAAACCACAAATGTGCCAAAAAAGTAATGAGATACATAAGTTCAAGACATAATATACCATGTATGTAGACGTATAATATATGGGGTAATAATTTGCTTGTAGCCTTCAATATCGTCTGTCGTTGGTAATAAACAGATCCCTTATTACCGGACTCATCGATTGAATAAAGCATATGACATGTGTACTTATTTTTATATAAAAAATACTTTCAATGGTTGAATAAGTACGAAGGTTATGACCAGTTATGATGAAGTTATCAATATTTATACTGCATTAACGTGTCTATATACATTCATTGGAAACCTCCAACAACAGATTTCGGCTTTGTGTTTGCGTTCATAGAGCAATAAAACCGAATGCGTTGCTCTCTTTTCTCTACGGATGACAGCTATGATGGAAATATAATAGATACATATACACATAGAAAGTTCTTGTTCTTGAAAAACTCGTGGATAAAAGCTGTCAGATACATAACCATAAACCGAACGTGCCTAGGCGCTTGTTTTGTATTTTATTGTAGAAAAATAAACAACAAAATATATTAAATACAGAATCTATGAGTATACACGCGAGAGCTGTATAGTAATCCTTGTGAATCTGAAGTTCCAGAGCACGTTTCAGTTCATTCGGATCTCCTTGAACATCCGAAACGCATAACATTTTCATAGAAGCCATTTAGAGTTGGCCCATTTCATCGATAATAATATATTGAGTGATGACGAGAAGGCTGGATTTTGTTTTAACTGGTGTCCTTTGGATCATTCGATTTACTTGATAAAGTGAAAAACATGACTCGAATCTCTAAATAAATCATCGCAATAAAATTATGAGTCAAAGAACTCAAATGATTTAGTATAAAGGAAAGATATATTTGAATAAATACAAATCGAAAATATATGAATAAATAAAGAATGGACTACATTTTTACTTTAGTCTTTTCTATTGTTAAAAAAGTTAATGAAACAAATATTTGGTAGGTGGGCAAAACAATTGATTCCTAGAAGGAGTTGCGTAACGGAACTAAACATTCATATCCCTATTCCAAAAATAATCCTCAATTTACTTAGTTTTCCATTTTCTCTGATCATCTCCATTCCTCAAAAAAGAAAGCTTAAGCACACCCTTAGTAAAATTCTGATAAAACAAACTACTAAAAACATTTTAAGGGCTATCGATCTTGCATTTAATATTTAAAATGCTAGTTCAACAATAAGTGCCCCTTAAAAGTGATAACCCTTCAAAGATTGTCCAACATCAAGGTATTTATCTGACATACTTCACTAATGGACTCAGTTCTCATCAGATTGTCCAACCTAGGTAACACTAGTATCCTTCTTCATTCTTGATTTCAAATTATGCAACCATGCCATTTTTCACTTTAAATCAAATCCCTTGGCTCAAAAAGTATTAAAAGTTCCTTCCATTAACAACCTTCAGACGTCTGAGTCTGTACCAGGAAAACAGATACTCTACACAATGGGATGTGAGAACCCATTATAGAATCACTCCAGATATATGCAGGACGTAGGAAGGTACGTAAGATACACACAAAAATCAACAGTTCCTCTTGCAATATCTACTATTACACAAAAAATTTACAAAAACACGAAATCTATACAAACCGAGCTGTAGGTTTCCTAAAACCATTGTACTGAAGCTGAGTCCTGGATTTGCACCCACCACACCGATCCAGAGATGTACAGCCAATGAATGAGCAAAAATGTAATCAAGTAGAAAAGCTACCGATTCATGAATATCAAGGGCCAATTTCAAATTGCAGTTGAGAGAAACGTAATAAGTTAAGCAGCAACCAAACTACCTCATCCTCGTCCACCCATCCGAAACCATGGATGGATGTTGTAAGGTTACCCATAGTCAGCCTGTGCCCGTGGTGGTCAAAACGACCACATAGTAGGTGGTATACTCGTATTGCCAACCAGGATTTTGTACAATTTGTGTGCATTTTGGGATATTACGTTCTTTTGGTGGAAGCGGACTTGAGTGTAGGAGTACCAATGAATTTCTTGGTCTGATAATGGATTCATCATTCAATTCTCATGTTTTTCTTTTTTTTTTTTTGTAATTTTCATTCTGAAAGCAGAGGACGTAAAACGGTACGAGATATAAAATCATGAATTTAATTTGCCCAAGTGGAATTTCAATTGAAAATTAATTAGTTTTCATTCAAGAGGGCTGTGGTAAGCAGTCATATTTAAAGTTTGCATGTCGATTAACAGGACGCTGGGGACTGATAGAGCAAGGGCAGATGAACGTAGAGTTCTGAGTATCAAAAATGGACCAGTTAAAGATATGAATATTTTTTGTAATTTGTAGTTCATTTAACTCGAGCGGCTTTTGTCTGTTTCTAAATGTTGCAATAGTCCTACTCTTCGAAGGGTCATTTTTGTATGCATTTATAAAGAAATTCTTCTATTTAGGTTAACATTTGCAGGTTGTGAATTATTATTTAATTGACATTCAAAGGGTAGACATGTGTCTCCAAGAGGGTACCCATAGGTTTTTAACTCTTTCTCTCACCACTCACATTTGCGGAAGATTCTCCGTCTGGAATGAATGGTGACGTCTTCAGTTCCAGTCAGGCTGAACTACTTTGGTAACACCTTATCCATGTCCTTGTCTTAGGAGTAATATTAAGGACCTAATCCTCCAGATCGGGGGTTTTGATGTAAAGCAAACTTCCCGACCAAGTGAAGAAAAGTTTAGCTAAGAAGCAACCGCTATCACTGATGATGAGCACTGCAAACGAAATAAGGACAACGAACTTCAGATTTCTACGTGGAATTTTGGGTCTCTTACCAGAAAACTTAGGGCAGGCCTTAGACTGATAGGTGATAGGTACAGTAGGAAAACACACCCTGCACGACACCACCTCCGACAATGGATTCCGGCTGATTCACTTGGGCGCGGAGCGAAATATTGTTGTAGCTAGTACACAATTCCCCACCTCAATATTCACAAAGAGAATTGGAGATCATCTGGTCTATCCACTGTCAACCAGGTTGATTTAATTTTATATCCGAACCTTCCGATTGACAAATAATATCACGGATATTTAAAGAATTTCGTCGTCGGATGTCTGTAAGCGCAGAAAACCACAATCCGCAAGGTTCTTTTCCCGTCGAATATCTATAATAACTTCTAAATTAGGAGCTAGTAGCAACATTACAAAATATGCCTTTCTTTGAAGTATTTGGATTTATACGTCCAACAAAATCCTGGTTTGACAATACGCATTCAACTTAACAGGAAGTATACAAGACGGAGCTGCATAGAAGGACCACAACTGCTCGCGAGCTCTACAAGAAGATGAAGATAGAGGAACACCAGGTTTTTAGATTTATACGTCCAACAAAATCCTGGTTTGACAATACGCATTCAACTTAACAGGAAGTATACAAGGCGGAGCTGCATAGAAGGACCACAACTGCTCGCGAGCTCTACAAGAAGATGAAGATAGAGGAACACCAGGTTTTTAGATTTATACGTCCAACAAAATCCTGGTTTGACAATGAGCATTCAACTTAACAGGAAGCATACAAGGCGGAGCTGCATAGAAGGACCACAACTGCTCGCGAGCTCTAACCAGGTTTTTAGATTTATACGTCCAACAAAATCCTGGTTTAACAATACGTATTCAACTTAACAGGAAGTATACAAGGCGGAGCTGCATAGAAGGACCACAACTGCTCGCGAGCTCTACAAGAAGATGAAGAGAAAGGAACACCAGGTTTTTAGAAGGATAAAAAACGAGTATGAGAATTCTTCGAATCTTTACAGCTGCCAAAATTTTTTTTAGCCGCAGCTAATGACTCGGTTAGAAATCAGACATACTCATAAGAAAGCATAGTCGGCAAATGGAATCAAAGCATTGTTTAACGACCCTTATTGAAGGATAATTCCGGAAGTTCCTTCTTTTGTGTCAGAGCGCCCGATCCACTCTTCTTTAACAACCTGATATGTATAAGGATATCAGTGCAGCTTGATTCACATGAACTCTTCATAGATTTCAAACCCGAGTATGACATCATTTCTAGAGAGAGATGTTTCGAGAGGGTGGCAGTAAGATAGGGATATTGACCTGGTTAGAGAAACTTGTTGATTGAGGCACAAGGTGCACTTTGTACTGTAACGCCAAGGTAAGGTAGTGAAATATTTCGTTTTATTGCGTAGTAATCTGCAACACTTACCTCCTATACAAAGCGAAAATACATATCGAGCTGCTCTAAAAAGAAAAGCATTCCAGATTTTTGTTCACAAATTAACATGATGGAGAAAGTTTTTAGTCTAATTTATCATTTTTCGTCGAATAATTTTTAAATTAAAAAATTCTTTGATGTGCATAAAGTTACTTTAAAATATAAATATTAATGTAAAAGACTAAAAGTTTGCTTAACAAACATGAACTTTCTGATGCTATCAAAACTGCAGTTCTCAAGTCAATCGGTTCAATTCGGTTGAATATCCTGATTAATTTTACGCTTCCCTGTTATTTTTTTTTTTTTTTGTTTTATGTTTTTTTTTATTTCCTTAATTCATCCCTCTGGAGAAGATAGATAGATGAAGTCAGTTGCTGTCCTTCGTTATATCTGTTAACAAGATTAAAAGAGTTCAAACACAAATCAACTGTGAATGCTTATAAATCATATTCCTTAAGCTCAAATGGGAATCGGTCGGGATGAGAGAAGCCGAAGTTGGGATGGGGGCTGTTGTTTTGCAAATTGAAGAAGAGTGCACAGGGCATGATTGCTCTTGTAATCGAAGGAACATAAATCAAAGTCAAGTATAGTGCCGTCTGCTTGAGCAAACCGTTAAGGATAAAGGAAATATGTGTATCCGTCCGAACAGACAAATGTTAGAGGTTTAGGGATTTCACAATTTTCGGGGCTTGGGGTTGAATGTGGACGTAAATGCCCCCATCATTCCGGTGCATTGACGACCGACGTTACACATAGATGCATCAGTGACAAGGGGTCATTAATTTTCCGACAATTACAGACTGATTACTGAACATGGCATTGGGTTATAACCAACTAAAATGACTTTGCTAGGTGAGATATGATTTAAGATACATTTATCTAATAATTCAACGTGTATCCAAAATGATCTATTAATAGCGTTAACTGAAGAAATATTAATAAGATGCAGGAATTTTGAACTTTATCTGTTTAATGCCGCGCGATGTGAGAGAAATAGAGAAAAATAATTCTTCCAAATTAACCATAATATTTTCATCAGATTGATGATATTTTCCTTGATAATAAGTTTTTTTTTTCTTAATGTCCTTCTAAGTCTACGTGGAAACTTATCTGTTATAGGCATGAAGATCTTTACTTATTTACTAAACTGGTATCGTTGTTGTGTGTTGCAACTCAGAGTTATAGTTGTTATGTTTAGTATTGTAAGGAATATTTCCTACAACGCTTCAGTAGAAGAGACTTTATGTAGAAATGGATTTTTTTTAATGTCAGTTAATATTTTTTACATTTCAGATTCTTTGATGTAGTAAACTTAGAGTAAGGTTTTTTCTACGACCAGACGCTCGTAATTATTGCATAAGTCTTTCCATAAAGAGTCTACCTCATAAACGTATCTCTTATAGACGTTTGGATTCAGGGTTTTGGTTCAAGACTTAATAGTCTAAAAGCCAATAGTATGGTTTTGGAAGTAGGAGATAAACGATTAAAAGTTGGATGTGTTGAAAGGTGGTATAAATCTTCTAATAGAAACCAAAGTCTCGCAGCGAAAACAGTTTTTTTTTAATAGTGTTATAATAACTTAAATTATCTTTATCTTTTATTGCCAAAAACACTGACCCAAGACATTTCAAGTGTGGCAATGCTGTTGCCAGGCTGCATTAATATCGCAACCAATTATTATCGATTGTAAATACATAATATAAGAATTATGCTTCACAACGAATATAAAAGTCCAAGACGATTTCAACGCTTCATGTGGCCTGCCAGACGGTTTCGAACATCTACTTAAATCAAAAATTGAAATAATATACATAACCGAAATTTGTCAGCACAATAAAAATTGTTAATACCACTCTCAATACAGAAACGTAGGTCCAAGACGATTTTATGGTGGCGTTTGTCCTGTCAGACTGTTTCGAAATTGATAAAAAATCGACATTCCTGACTCAGGTAGTTCTATGTATTTTATAATATGTTATATTTTTTTTTTTTTTTTTTTTTTTTTTTATAATTAGCGCTTGCACAAGGGACTATTTGTTTCCCTTTTAATGTAACACACTGCGCGGGCATTTGGAAGATAGGGAGGGGAGAGATAGGAGGTGTCGATTAACATTGGTTTTGAATGTTTGCATATTGAAATGGCAAGGGAAAATCTCGCCGGGTAAACCATTCCAGAGTCGTGTTGTACGGCTAAAAAAAGAATCTCTATATTTCACGGATCTTCGAGATATTCCTTAAGCTGACGGTTAATCAGTGTTTCCATGACCTTAGAAAGAAGGGATGTCAGTGCTATGGGTCGGTAGGAGGAGGGGAAGAATGGGTCACCTTACTTAGGGACAGGCTGGACAAATGCTGTTTTCCATCTCCTAGGCCGATTCCAGTAGAGTAGGAGCGATGGAAAAGCTTACGCAGGGGCTTTGCCAGTGTGGAAGAACACCTCTTCAGAAGAATCGGGGGTATACCATCCGGGCCAGCGGATTTGTGTATATCGAGATCTTTGAGAACTCTTGCTACTGTACGAGTGCGGAAAAAATCTGTCCCATGGAAAAATTTACATTCTCAAGTACAGGAGGGGCAACGTTGCTATGCGGCAGCGTGGAGCTGGCAGCGAAATGGGCGGCGAGCAAGCTTGCCTTCTCTGAAGAGTAAACAATTGGTTTGGTATTGTCGATAAGCGTTGGAACCGAAGATGTTGAGGAGTTTTTAATATTTTTTACAAATGACCAAAAATGTTTACTGCCTTTGGGACACTGCAAAAATTTGGTTCTTTCAATAACGGAGTTGCATGAGTTCCTTGCTTGTTTGTGCTTTTTCCGATTTTCCTCTGTAGGGTTGGCTTTGTAAGAACGGAAACTTACTTCTTTGAGCCTGATAGCTTCTTTACACTCAGAATTAAACCAAGACTTTTCTTTAGGTTTGATGCTTTTTACTCTGTTAGGAATAAAAGCACGCATCCCTAGAAGAATCACATTTGTGATCATTTCTGTACTGGCATCAATGGCACTATCGAGGAAGCATAGTGACCAGTTAAAGTTTCGGAAAAAAATATTCAGGCCGTCCCAGTTGGCTTTCTCGTATTGCCAAACGGTCCTGGTGGGAAGTTTTTCTTTAACTGGATGGGTGAAGGATGAGAAATTAGCTGAAATGACACAATGGTCTGAAGTGCCAAATGGACAAGTTACACTAATGGTATATTTATCAGGATGAGAAGTAAGAAACAAGTCCAGAGTATGGGCGGCTTGCCCAGCAACATCCGGTATAGGCGTTGGCACATCGATCAGTTGGGTAAGGTGATGTAAACCGGCAAAGAGCTCGACATACCTTCCTTCGGGTGTTGTCTGACCACAAAAGTAATACTGATATTAACGAAAAGCACTTGGCTAACATTGATTATGTGAATAACTTAAGAAGTGATAGTTTGCAAAAAGTTGGTGTAATAGGTGATTTTTATTTAGAGAATGTAAGCTGGTCGTAACCTGTTTCGTACAGTATGCTTATCTTAAAAATCTAAAAAATAAATCTTTTGTAAAAATATTTTCTTTAAATTACGTAAGGATTTTACGGTGCTGAGTAAATTCTCGCACAGAAATTATATCCTGAATATTGAGTTTGAATTGAAGAGTAATCCTAAGCGCTTCTGGTTGTTCGTAAACTCAAAACTAAAATATTTTGGAATATCAAACTCTATGAAGATAAATATGTTCTAAAACTCTAAATATATTTGTTAAATTTTTTTGAATCTGTGTATTCTAATTTCAACTCAAATTTTATTCAACCTCCAGAAAATGACCATAAGGTGGATATTGGTTCTATACAATTGGAATTGGAATACTCTGATGTTTTAAACGCACTTATGCTCTACATTAAAAGGGAAAAAAATAATCCCTTGTTGTTGTTCGCAATTCCTAAGCTTTTTGATAATTAAGTAAAGAACAAACTTGATTTTCTAGTGAAAGAACGTATAAGTTTTTTCTTAATGTCTTGTCTCTCATCATTTGTTCATGAGCTATCGAAAACAAAAGTCAGATTTACGCTATATATTCAGATTTAAACTTGACGCCTTTGGGATTCATTCAAGTTTACTCAAATACATCTCTTCATTTTTAATTGGCAGGGTCCAAAAAGTAAAAATCTTGAATTATATTTCTACGTCAATTAATTGTATGTCAGGTGTTCCTCAGGGTAGTTACCTTGTCCCGTTGCTATTTATCATTTTCATTGATATCATTGTCAACTGTATCAACTTTTGCAAAGGCTTCGTTTATGCCGATGATCTCAAATTATTTGCAAAGGTAACATGTGCTGATTATTGCCTTAAACTTCAAAATGATGTGGATAATATATCTTACTGGTGTTATTTAAACTGCTTAAACCTTAATATAAAAAAATTCTTTATTATTTCACTATCAAGAGAGCTTATCACTTATGAGTTTGCATATTCTCTTGAATCCAAGCCTCTTTAGAGAACATCAAAAGTAAAATATTTGGGAGTTCCTTTTGACTCTGAATTTTCATTTCTTCTCATATGTTAGGGTTCATTAAAAGGAATTCCACTGATTTTTCTCTAGTAAGAACAAGTCTAGAAGACGCGGATGTTATCTCGAATTCTTTTCAATAATTTTGTCCAGATAGAATTCAGAGAGTTCAGAATCGTTTCACAAGATAAGTGTTTTATAAAATGCGTTGGAACTTTAGCCAATGTTCCCAAGCCAGACAGAGCATTTTAGGTTTACAACCTCTGAAAGTTCGAAGAACAACTCACGATATTGTTTTTGTGAGGGATATTCTCTGTTACCACGTAAGAAGCCCTGAGTTGCTCTCCTTGATAAACATATTATGCTTCAATGAGGCCGTTGAGGGAAAGATCCCTTCTTTTTGAGCCATGTCGAACTATGGAAGTAATGAACGAGTTTTAAGGTCAATAAGAGAGTTCAACAAAAAAATTTATATAAATCGGTCCAGAGAAAAGATTAACAATTTATTATACTATTTATTTTTGGGACAAAAAATATTTGCTGTTTAACGTTAAGTTAAGTTATACTATTTATTCCCTATTGCTATGAAATCTGTGAAATCTGTTTGCATGTAGATTAATTAATTAAATAAATAGGTAATACGTATAAACAAAATTGAATTATGCAAGAATATTGGAAATTATGACCTGAATACGGAATCGTAGGCCCAAAACCATTTTTGAATGTGGCTTTTGCCCTGCCAGACGGTTTAAAAATTCCTAAAAAAATAAATCAAATTATGTAATATAAAAAAATATTTCTTAAGAATTGTTAAAACTTGTGTCAACATTTCTGACGGATTTTTTGTACAAATATGTGTGAGATGCACATATATGGGCTTTTATCTGCACCGATTTTTAATGTTGTATTTTATTTTTTTGGGTCGGTAAGTTTCCTCTATTTCAAAATCTAACTATAACCAACTTGGAAAGGTATTGATAAGATTTCTATCCATCTGTCAACAGACCAACTTCAAAAAAAAATCTCTAATCAGACACTAAATATACATTTAGTTTTTTTTTTTTTTTTTTATTATAAAAATAATATAAATATACATAGATATACTTATATTAACCCAATTATTTATTCAAGCAAAAATCCTCACTCGGGATTCCAATTTCTATTCCATTACCTACCTTGAAAAAGCGACCGTCCCATATCAACATATACGCATGGTTAAACAGCTCCTTCAGCATGAGTGTCATTTGCGTCCCTTTTGAATTGATTTAAAAAAATCACCCACAACGTTTCAAATTCAAACTCAATTGTGAAGAATATCGAGTGAATGGCCATTTTGTCAAAGAAAAAAAAAACCAACCAAGTCCATCCGGAAAAAATTATCCTTTTTTAAGGTACTGTGGACACGGTTTAAGCCGGAGAAGTAAATAAAACAGTTTTTTTCTTTATTTTTAAGGGACTCTTCATGTATATGTATAAGAAAATTATTACATATCCTGGGAATCCTAAGGACTCTTCAGGGTATGAATACGTAATTTATTATGTTGGGTCACTGGATAGGCCAAACAAAAATTTTCTTAAGAACTTCAGTTATCAAGTTCATACAACAAATACACAAGAGCAATCCATCTACTAACAAGTAGGAAAATATAAAACTCAGATCATTAGTTCCAATTAGCTTACATAATTCACGCTCAAATATTTTTATGTATTTCTATTTATTGCAATAATAGGGAGAATTTCAATTGAATCATCACCACATTTTTCCAAGCCACAAACCAGAAATGATTCAGCTCGGTCCTGGCGACCATGTTGTCAGTGACACAGTCATATCCTTCCTCTTCCCCTCAGTGGTGAACCCGAAACGTACGACTTTTATTTACTTATTCACGTTTTTCGTTTTAAAATCCTACAAACTTTTGGAACACCATCAAGCCCAAGCCCACTCTGGCATCGTATACCTTCCACCTACTTCACACAAAAAAGTTTATATTTTATTTTATTTGATTTTTTTACTCCTGTGGATTATTCGCTCCAATAAAATTTAGTTTTTCTCGTTGAGGATCTGAGTTATGTGAGTGTAATATTTCCAAATGAAAGGGAGTACACATAGAGCATCATTTTTAGCTCCTTTTACTTTGAGAGTGCTTTGATTGCAGGAATATTTTTTTTTTTTTTTATTTTTTTTTTCGTGTGAATCAAGCATAATAAAATGATGTTTTGAATATTTTTGAAAAAGTGTATTCCATAAGGAAAAGATGGGAGGATGTTAGAGTGGGCCTATTGTAATAATGTACTAACTGATGGTAAAGTTATGCCGTATTTAGTGCTTTTTTGAATTTACTTCAATGATTTTGTTTTACATTTTTTTTTTGATTTGGAATGTTTATGCTTTCACCAGAAGTCCATTTCCTGTTTAGTATTTTTTTTTTAGAACGAAACACTTAAGTTAGATTGACTTTCCAAAAATATGCTTAATTGTTTGGTGTATGCAGTTTTAATGGACGAGTTTTGTGTGATGAGTTGGTGAGCACATTATTTTAAAAGAGTTTCTGAGATATTATTATTATAATTTCTAACTTAATAATCACAAATGTAATCTTGTTAGATTTACAAAGTTAACATAAGGTTTTTACCAAAAACTCCATGTATGTTGAACTGAATAAATCGAAAGTTGCGTCTTGACAAGGTGTTCACTGTCAACTGAAGAGTCCAAGTGAGTTACTGGGATGAAACGCCAATTTTTTGATGGACTTAAAGGCCGTAAAAAGCTATTTTGAATCAATAATTCAACAAAGTTTTGTTTTTTTTTACTCTTCAGATTCTTTGATGTAGTAAGCTTAAAGCAAGCTTATTTCTACAATCAGAGGCTCATCATAAGTGCATGTGTTAGACGTTAGTAAAAACTTGAACAAAGCATGCACAAAGTATAAAATAAATCATGCGAATTATATACATAATTAAAACATAAAACAAAACAATCACGACAATGGAGCACTGGGTCGATTTTAATCCCACTTTACTAAAATACATTTGTGAAGCTTTAAGATTAAAAAGTCTGCTCATACGGTTTAGAGCTTCATATTTGCCATAGTTTGTTCTATGAAAGTCAACATGCAGAAGTTCCGATCCACGCAGGTGATAAGATCTTCCACGGTAATTTAAACCAATACAGGCTAAAAAATAAGGAGCATCAATTTCGCCCTTTATAAGTCGATGAAGAAATATTAAATCGTTATTAACACGCCTTTGGTGAAGGGTTTGCATCTGAAGAAGTTGGATTCGATGTTCATAAGGTGGAAGATTAAAAGGATCATTCCAAGGTAGACAAAACGAATAAAATTATGTTGGATTGCTTCAATTCGGTTCTTATGAATTTTGTAATAAGGAGTCCATACCTGTGAAGCATATTCAAGGTGAGAGCATACGTAGCAATTGTACAAGGAAAGAGTCACATATGGATCATTAAATTCCTTTGCCCAGCGTTTTATGAATCCAAGCACAGAGCTAGCTTTATTCACTATAAAGTTAACGTGTTGAGTAAATTCTAAGTTGGAGCTAAAATGGACACTCAAATCCTTAAAACTGAAGACGCGGCAGAGTTTGTGCTGCGAAACATGATAATCAAATGCACTTACGATACGTTTTCTGCACCAAATACTAAAGTTATCAATATCTGCCTGCAGAACAATACGGTCATCGCTAGACTTTATTATCTTGAAAATCTTCATGTCATCAGCAAATATGAGAATGTCACTTCACTGAATGCATGATGTAACATCATTTATAGCCAAAATGAATAATAATGGACCAAGGTGGCTTCCTTGAGGTACTCCAGAGTGAGCCACGAAGGGATCCGAAAGACAATTTCTAAATTTTACCTGGTAGGATCTATTCTCAAGGTATGATTTGATCCAAGCTAAGATACAGGGAGGAAAACCATAAGCTTTTAGCTTAAACAAGATTAGTTCGTGGCTTAGTTGATCAAATGCTTTTGAGAAATCAGTGTAAATGCAGTCAACTTTTTAACCTTTTTCTAATGCATTTGAACATTTGTGAAAGAACGTAAGAAGGTTTGTAACAGTTGATCTGTGCCTTACGATACCGTGCCGTTGTTCACAAATAAGATTCTTACTATAAAATGCCATACTTTCACAGACTACTTGTTCAAAATGTTTTGGTATGCAACATAATTTAAAAATTAGCCTGTAGTTTGTAATATCAGCCTTATCTCCTTTTTTGGATATAGAAGTAAGAAAATATTTGTTCCATATACTTGGAAATTTGCCTGTTTTAATTGAAAGCTCGAAAATGAACCTGAGCGGTTGAACTAAAGAATTTCTACATTTTTTTTAACACTATTGGAGGAATGCCATCGGGGCCAGCTGAACAATCATCATTTAATGAAGAAAGAAGTTCAAGTACTGTACTCTGTTCTACGTGGATATGATTACAGCTTGTTTGCGAAAAGGTATGTAGATTGTGAAAAAAAATTCATCAACAACCATTGGTTCCACAAATGAATCGTGAAAATTGGCTGCAAAGGCATTAGAAATATCGATGGGATTATCTAACTGAAGGTTATTATATGCGAAGATAGCCGGAAATCCATCAGATTTTTTCTTTAAATTAACAAGCTTTCAAAATTGTTTAGGGTAATTTTTTAAGGAAATACCCATATCATTTATGTAGCTAGTATATAAAGTATTTGAAAGAATATTAAATTCGTCAAAAGTTTTGAGATATAGTGTGTTGGAGATTGATTTTAAATTTTACTTTTCTTATTAAAACCTACAATTCAATCAAGAAGACCTTATAGAAACACCCTTTATATAGTTCTTTTAGTTAACTCAAAAATCTAGGAACTGCTGAAAGTAATATGTTATCGAAAACGACTTTAACAATTTTTTTTATTTTTCTCTCCTTGTACCTCCAAAATAAAACTCGATTGATAATAGATTTTTAAACTATTGTCATTATGATATGAACTTTATATTGAAAATTGTAAATAAAAAAAAATGTTGAAGCATAAGCTTTAAAACAAAGTCTCTTCTTTACAGATATTTACGCAATCTGATGTTAAAAGACACAAACTAGCATGCAATTCAATACTATTTTCCAACTTGAAAACTTTTCGTGTCCTTATACAGAACATAATCTGCATGAGTAAAGTAAAAATATAAATATACATTCTACGTCCACTAATACCTCTTCCTGAATACATTGTAGTAACATTATCCGACCTTCAACTATACATTTGTAATTATTATACCTGCAACACAACATATCCTTGAATATTTAACAAAGCTTTTCAGTTTTGTTTCTCTATATTCATATATTACTATCATTTTAAAAAATCGCAAAATATTTTGTTTATTTAACCTGAAAACCCAAACTGCTCATATGCATCATACAAACAGCAAATAAAGCAGCCCACGCTCATGCATCCCCAGACAGTGTCATCATAATTTTTCAAACTGAAATCGTATCTACCCACCAGCAACAACACAAAGGACTTACTTGCACTGAATGGATGCATGCAACACCGGAGAAGGACGATTCCATGGCTGTTGTCTTTCGAATCAGCAATGTAAATAACTTGTCTGGCAATGCAATGCAACAGAAACAGCAACAGAGAAAAGATTTATATTGGCGCAAGCATAATACCTTATACTGCATCTACCTTGGGTTGCATTATATGAATAACGGTACATACCCTCTATATGATATTATTTAAAACAACGTTTGGCCTGCTCATCCTTATGTTTATTTTTATGTTTTTTTTTTATGAAAATAGCGAATAGCAATTTTTCGGATAGCACTTTGGTTATTTTTGTCTATGTTAAACCTTAAAATGTTTTTCGTCCTTTTTTGTGTGCGAAAGAAGGCCAGCAAAATGCATTTCCTTTTGGTCTTCTGGGCCATTTAGATTGCATGGCTGGGTTCTTATTCAGTAAGTTTTGAATACTACAGTTTTTCTGCATGGAATATAGAGAAAGCCAAAGCAATTTGAACGTTGCACTTGTACAGAGTCAGTTCTTCTCTATTATACATGTAAGAGCTTATTAAGAAGGCTTCAGAGTTTTGTATTGCGAAGAAATGTCATTGAAATGGGTTTGGATATAATTGAATTGAAAGTTTGTATGAAATGCGGTAATTTTTCTCTTGAGAATAAAGTTCTTAACTTAATTGACTTAATATTCAAACATTTTTTTGCATTTCATTTTTCGTTACCGAACGAAATAAAAGATAGTTGTTTATGAGTTGGTTCTAAAGATTTCTTTGAATTTAATGGTAACGTTAGCGCTTGAGATTTTCAAATTTGTATGAAACGGAAATTGACGGTTTTTAATTGCAAGCATCTGTTTGTTAGCATATTTTTAGAATAGTTAAAAAAAAGAGTATTGCCAACCAAATCATACCAATAAACCTAAGCCCCAAAGCGGCGTGGTATTAAAAATCTGAACCGATAAGGGTAATTAATACTTGAGTCTTTTTTATCAATTTCAGAATTTTATTGTACCTATATATAGACTTATGAATTGTCAAATTTTGATTGTAAATAAATATAGAGTTGCATAATGGGCAAAATCGCCTCGTCACCTCCCTGCGGTGCCCGCTGGATATCCGAAAGGTGAACTAACGACAAGAGTTGGATCCATCGGATCCATTGGTTGTAGATACCTGAGTTCTCTTCTCAGGAACTAGGAGCAGGAGGAAAGATACGCTCTGAACATCCAACCACCAACACGATGTACACGTCATGCACAGGCCTCACAAGCCGGTCATGAAAGGGAAAATGTATTGTGATGAAAAATGCAAGATATGCCTCGGATGACCAAACTTACAAAAATGACATTAAAATCCTCTTAGGAGACTTTAATGCCAAAATTGGGAGGGAGGTCATCTTTGGTATGACGATCGGAAAACACAGCCTGCACGACACCACTTCCGATAACTGACTCAGGCTCATCGATTTTGCAGCGGGAAAAAACATGGTGCTGAGTAGCACGCGATTCCCACGTCCCGACATCCACAAAGGCACATGGCGATACCTAGATGGTCAAACCTGCAACCAAATTGACCATGTTGCGATTGACGGAAGGCACTCCTCCAACATTTTGAATGTCCGTACATTCCGAAGAGCAAACATCGGTTCGGACCACTACCTAGTCGGTGCAAAGCTTAGAGTACGGATCTCAATGGAAGCTCTCAGGCGAACACCAACTACGCCGAGGAAATTCAATGTTGGAAAACTTCAATCGGAAGAGACCGCCGCTACCTATGCAGACTGCGTATCCCTTGAGCTTGCGAGAAATCCTTCGACTGATGATATGAACCCGGAAGACCAATGGCAGCTATATTAACAAACCATAAGAAATGCTGCGTCAGAGGTATTAGGTTTCTCATAGCCTCCCCCTAGAAACCCTTGGTTTGACTCGGAATGTGCTCAGGCAAACAAAGCTAAAACGGGGGCATACAAGTCGTGGCTCCAGAGAGATACGAGAGCCACCAGAAATCTCTATGTTGAGCGAAGGAAGGATGAGAAACGCATACTCAGGAGGAAGAAAAAAGAACACCAGCAACGCGAAGTCGAGGAGATGCAGAGATGTTTTTGCAGAAAAGAGGTGCGAAACTTCTACAGAAGAGTGAAACAGTCTACATCAGGTTTCACAAGTCGCCCTGGGTCCTGCAAAGGTCAGGATGGAAACACCATTGTGGAAACGCAGGCGATGTTAGCCATCTGGAGAGACTACTTTAACCAGGTGTTAAATGGCGATGACCGCCAAGATCCCGCCCAAGATCAACTTGTACCAGTTAATCTAGATGACGACCACGAACTGCACCCGCCCGACCAAAATGAGATCAAAGTAGCCATCACCAGGCTAAAGATGAACAAAGCAGCTGGATACGATGGTCTACAAGCGGAACTTTTTAAGCACGCTGGAGATGACCTGGTAAGGAGCATACACCAACTCATCTGCAAAATATGGTCGGAGGAAAGTATGCCCGATAAGTGGAACCTCAGTACCATCTGCCCGATCCACAAAAAAGGAGACCGCCTAACCTGCGCCAACTATAGAGGCATAAGTCTTTTGAACATCGCCTATAAGATCCTTTCCAGCGTTTTATGTGAGCGTCTAAAGCCGTTTGCTGATGATCTAATAGGTCCTTATCAACGCGGCTTCAGACCTGGAAAATCTACCACCGACCAGATTCACATTACGCCAGATCCTGGAGAAAACCCAAGAATATAACATCGACACCCACCAACTGTTCGTCGATTTTTTTTTGGAGAATGCTCGCTGTTCCGTCAAAGTTTGTAGAGACTCTACTGAAACTTTCGAAACCACCAGAGGGCTTAGACAAGGAGACGCGCTGTCATGCAGCTGTTTTAACATTGTGCTTGAAAATGTAATACGGAGCACCCATGCCAGTACATCGGGCACCATTTTCAACTAATCGACACAATTATTTGGGTTTGCAGACGACATAGACGTGATAGGAAGAACAAAGCGAGCAGTAACCGGTGCTTTCACTACTATGGAGTCAGCATCAAGCAGAATGGGGCTGAAAATAAACGAGGACAAGACGAAGTATATGCTTTCATCAACAAAAGCCCAATCCCACCACCGGCTTGGTCAAAATGTGACCATTGATATGTTTAACTTCGATGTAGTCAGTCAATTTGTCTACCTGGGTACTGCTGTAAACTCGGTCAACAACATCAGCTCTGAAATCAAACGTAGACTAACTCTTGCTAATCGCTGTTTCTTTGGGCTGAATAAGCAATTGAGGAATAAAGCCCTATCGAGAAGAACCAAGGAGACACTATATAAAACACTCATCATCCCGGTCCTGCTATATGGTGCAGAAACATGGACCTGGACCCTCTCCCAATCGGATGAAAAGTCACTTGGAGTCTTCGAGAGAAAAGTTCTGCGTACGATCTATTTGACGACGAACTATACGAGCTGTACAGCGACATAAGCTTAGCCAGAAAAATTAGAGTCCAACGACTAAGATGGCTGGGCCATGTAGAGCGAATGGACACCAACGCTCCAGCGAGTAAAGTCTTCAAAGCCAAACTAGAGGGAGTCAGAAGCCAAGGTAGACCTCATCTTCGATGGAGCGACCAGGTAGAAGGAGACCTCCGCCTACTTGGAGTGCGAAATTGGAGACAGCAGGCAAGGGATCGAGCCAGCTGGAGGGGCGTATTGAGCAAGGCCTAGGGGCACCACGCTCTAGTTGAGCCAACATAAGTAAGAAAGTAATGAGCGCCTGCTTTTGTTCATGCTTAGTAATTATATTGGTCTAACTATTGCAAACTTTGATAGTCAATTTTAATAAACAGGTATTTCATCGTTATTGGCGCAACTACCCGGATCGGGTCTGGACCTCATTCAACAAGTTCTTTCGTAGATCTGGTAGATCCCGATAGCAAGAGCCGACGCCATACTGTTTCGTATTCTAAAGCTTGGGCGTCGTGGTCTATGGCTATTTTCCAACCTAAGCAAGGTCTGCCATGGCCATGTTGCCTTCTATCATAAAAAGAGGTGCTAAAAGACTGTTCGACCTGGTTTTTCTCGCTCATTATATCTATGTGCTCAGCCTAGTAGAGTCTAGAGTTTTATTTATTCCACACCATCTATGCTTCCAGATAGATTTCATACAATCTGCGAAATCTTATATTTCGCACACAGGCGGTATTGGCAACTTTTAGGTGATTGAGTCCATCTGATCATGATTCATTTATTACATTTAATCCGAGGCATTGGAGTTTTCTTCTCTTTGACTAATAAGGTAACCAGTCGCTTGCCAACCCTAAGAGTAATTCCCCATAAAAAAAAAAACAAATTTTAATGAAAGTTTTATTGACATCAGCAAAGAAAGCTATGGAGGCACTCCAAACTGACCACAGTACCGTTTTCGAAAATAATATTTCGAAAATTGTAAAGCCAATTTTCATAAAATGTGGTTTTAGGTTTTTAAAGTCATCTTTTGAACAATTAACAACGACCATGTAGCTATAGGCAATACAGCTAAATGATATTTCAGAGTATTTACTGTGTTCCTCTAGCGAACTATTTTAAATAAGATTTTGTTTATGTTTTTCTTTTAAAGACAGCTTCATGCACTCAACTTCAAGTTCATCATTTCCAACTCAAGAAGTTTTTAGACATACCCAATGCATTCAAAAACGTTGATCTAGATGAAAGGCAGCACAAATACAAGATGTTGGACGAAGATAATTTTCAAAACTTTGCTCCAACATAATGTAATTAGAACATCAATCCCAAATGTAAAGATTCCCATTACGGGAAGCCCTTGTTTTAATTACTCAGACAAAGCAAAAATACTACAAACTGATGAATGCATTTCATAAGTTTATTTATGATAAATATCCCTTTTTGTTAACATACTCCTTGATGTCATAATAAATAGCTACTTCTATATTTAACATGTACTTTAATTGAAATACTCAGTCCCTTATGAGTCCTCCCTGTTGTAAAAGCTGTAGAATTAATTTTTGTCACTCCATCCATTACATGCACTTACATAAATTGAAAGCGGTTTAGAACAGCCATTTTACGATGAAAAAGCATCCTCTTCTCTTTTTAGAGCTGAAATAGTGCACAAGCATTTCACTTGTTCGGTGTATATGTCTTATTTCGTCTGAGAAGTTTTTTTAAGAGCAGTGTTCCTTAATTATAATTCCTTCGTCGCTTCAAAACCCTTAAATGTGGTATGTTGGAAAAACAATTTTTTTCTGTACGAGTATGGTTTCAATGTTGTGGTTTTCATTTGTCATTTTGATAAATTAAAAATCTCAAAATTTAAAGATCAATAAAGACTGTCGTTCACCAAAAAAATGCATTTAAAAAATACAAATAAAAATAATAGAAACATACATGTTTGTATAGTATAAACTAATGGAAATCAGGAAAACTGTACTCAAATAAAGTGGTGCGACATTTAAATATTTAAAACATTGTTACTAAAACGAATTACAGGAATTGATTTCCACCCCAGCGCCACCTATTGGGTCAAATTTTTACCAAAAGTTTCCTTTTATTATTTGAATATTACAAACATAATTTTAAGTCAAAAAAATATTTTTTTCAAAAAAAAAAATATAAACTTTTGTGCCATTTGTGGATTATTTGAATAGTTTACGTTTCTCCTTCGAATGTAGGCGATCTGCTTTTGAAAGTTCCGTGAAAATAGATTCTTAAATAAGAATTTATGAAAAAAAAACCTAATGACACCTAGTGAATAATTTAAATAGCCTAAGTTACTACTTAAAATATAAAATATATGCCAGAGAAAGTCCAGTCAAAATCGGTGCACCCCTTTCTAAGATAAGCCGAAATAAACAGACAGAAAAAAGTCTTTAAAATTGTTATTTTGTTGTAGGTACCGAATACTTTCATAATATGTATCTTGTAAAAAGCTGTCATTTTTGGTGTAATAAACAGATGCTTCAATTTTATTTTACTTATGTATGTATACTTATCTTGAGTCTATCAGCAGAGAAAAGTACGATTTACACTCTGTGGCTATTAAAAGTGCCAAAAACTCAAGTTATATCAGCACCAATTCCAAAAATAACGATGGAGGATGGGCTCAAACAGATAAAGATAAGTCATATCGGTTCGCTGAAATCTCACGTTATTGCCAGTAATCTCTTTAGATCTTCTAGAAATTATTACTCAAGCACCTACTTCAAATTGTAGAAGAAAAAATATATATATAATATATATATATTTTCAGGCGCGTTTCTTGATGTTTCCCAAGCTTTCGATAAGGTCTGGCACGACAGCTTAAGAGGCGTGATTTATTTATTTGACTATAACTACAGATACACCGTTTAAAAGTTTAAATATGAATGCAGCATTGAGTGATGACCTCCTATCCTCGAGCGTATTAAGACCAATCAGTAGAAGTCGCGAACGATATGGTGGAAGATGGTGATGATTATCCCAGTTAAGATGACGGAGAGCAAATAATAGAAACTGTTTTTGAATGGATTCAATGCGGGCAATGTGACAGGAGTAATATGGGCACCAAACTTGGCAACCATATTCCAAGATCGAACGAACCAATCTAACAAACAGGCTCTTTGTCACATAAGGGTCGTTGAATTCTTTTGACCATCGTTTAATCATTCCTAGACGAACAGAAGCTTTTGCAGTTATAGAGTCGATGTTTATAAATATTACTCCCAAGTATATAAAATAATTAACTCTTTCAAGTTTTGAATTATTTATAGAGTATTCATTAAAGAAAACATTTTTAACTCTAGCGAAGGTCATTACTTTGCATTTCTTAGAGTTCAATGTGAGATCATTCTTGTTACACCATTCCTGCAAATGATCAATATCAGATTGCAGTTGAAGGTAATCAGCATTACTTTTATATGAATATGAAATATTCGCATCGTCAGCATAGAGATGTATATCACAGTATTTTATCACAGAGGGTAAATCATTTATAAAAAATACGAATAACAGTGGTCCCAGGTGGCTTCCTTGAGGCACGCCAGACTTGACATCTATTGCGTTGGATAAATGAGACTTGAACTTAACATATTGAGTACGAGATGATAAATAACTTGCAATCCATTGCACAAGTTTTGGGGACTAGCCGAAAAGTGAAAGTTTTCTAACAAGCAGCTGATGATTAAGTTGATCGAAGGCTTTGGAGAAGTCAGTGTATATTACATCTGTTTGATAACCATTCATGAATCCTTTTGTTATGCATGATGTAATTTCCAACAGATTTGTAATGGTAGATTTGCCCTTGACGAATCCATGCTGTCTGTCCGATAGATGCGATTTTACATTATGTATTAACTCATGGACTATTATAAATTCCATCATCTTGGGAATAACGCTGAGTTTTGCTATACCTCGGTAATCACGCATGTTGCATGGGCTTCCTGATTTAAAAAGTGGAATTATAAATGAAGACTTCCAAGCATGCGGGAAAACGGAAGACGACAAAGATAGGTTAAACAAATAACATAAAGCACTAGCCAAGGAATGGCAGCAGTTTATTAAAACACAGGAAGGAACATTATCAGGTCCAGTAGAAAATGAATATGTTAGCTTCTTTATTGCACTTGTCACATCGTTTTCTTGAATAAATGGCAAGTCATTTGTAATGCTCATGTTAGAAGTAATTTGATGCAGCCCAGCCAACCCATTTTTACATTTGTAGATGCCTTTAAACATTTCTGCAAACATATCACAGATCATTACCCCATCATTTGAAGAAATTTGATCCAAATTCATATAGGACGGGAATTCAGCTATTTTTCTCTTATTTTTAACAAATTTCCAAAAAGATGAAGGATTCCGTAATAGGTTAGCTTTCATAGATATTATGTAGTTTTTATATGCAGCCCTTGATTTGACTTGGAATTAAGATTTAAATTAAGACAGTTTTTTTTCAAAACAAATACATCATAATTCTGGAATTCACTTGAAAAATAGACTTTGTCTGAAGGAAGTGGTCTGGGTCCTCGGTAGAAATACCTTTAGCATAGGCGAAGCAAAATATCTAGATATGACTCGAGATGATAAGCTAAAATGGAAGAAGTACATTAAAAGAAAGCTCGATGCTATATTACAAGAATTGAGTTGACTTATTGGAAAATAATTGCATCTATATACCTTTAACAAATAGCTTATCTACAAGCAAGTGCTTTAACCTGTATGGTCATATGGAATACAACTTTGGGGGTATACCAAACCAAGCTATAGGCAAATACTGATTTTCCCAAAAATAAACATACGGCATAAAAACAAGTGAAGGTGCTTTTAGTGAGTAAGAACAAGAGTAGTGCCCCGTGGCTTAGTGTTTAGTCTGTCGGACTGCTAAGCGAATGAGCCCGTTCATAGCCACCTTCTTTTCCGGGGTACTGCCTATTGCGAGGAACTGATAAAACTTCCAAGAATAAAATTTGTCTCGAAAAAGTGCTTTTCATGTCGCCGTTTGGAATTGGCCGTAAACTGTATGTCCCTTCCATTCTTGCAGATTAACAACACACACACAGGAATGGTTGAGAGTAAAGTCACTAGGCTTTGGCTCTTTAAGGAGCTGTTTATTTTTAAGAATAAGAATCAAACCTTACTATAAGTACAGGCCTATAGTCTCTATATAAAGATTTTTTCGCTATACGCCCCTGCTAAAAAAAACTTTTATTATTTTTTTTTCAGTTTCCCTATTCACTAGGTTTTTTTATTTCATTTGCAGTATTCATGATGGTTTTTTCTGTAAGTTAGTAAAACTAACTTTACCATAAATATGCATTTCATACACTCTCCTTTCAATTTAGATTGTTTCTTACAGGGCTTAACTTTTCAAAGCGTTTCAGTAAATTTCTTTCATTTTCTCCAATTTTCCCAATTCCCTGTTAATCCGTCTTTTTTAAGAGAGAAAATGTTTCTCGGTTTCGACATTTAAACAATACCGCAGCGCTCTACCGAAAATTCAGCACACAGAGCAAGGAAGTTTAAATAAGTACTTTTCTCGCTGAAAATTGAAAAAGTTTTTACTTTGGTATTCGTATAACCGCAGCCAGAAAAACCGAGTGCAAATTAACTTTTTTTTGTTTAAAAAATTGTTAAATGTTTAAGCCTCAAATGGCGAAGAAATGGAAACGAAATACAAACAAAAATTTGAGAAGAAAACTTGTGTGGATGCTGGGGCCTCTTACTGGAAGGTAGAAACACATGTTTTAAAAATATCCTGATTTATGTTCAATAAATTCAAAACATATTCGAATAATGTAGGAATACAAAAAATTTCTTATTTAATAATTTGTCCTGAAAAAGGATTGTTATTTTCATTACGTATCGTTTCTCAAACGAATTATATTCGAACCACCTACACGAATGTATTTAATTTTGAAGAGAAAGAAGAGATAACAAATGACGTAGAGGACTAGTACGTTTCTGGAAAAGATACTTTTGAGAAGTGGTTCTAAATATTTGAGTGGGCTTACACGCTCTACATTTTTAAAAGCATTTGTTTTGAAAAACACCCACAGAACAGTTTACGTTTTTGATTATACATACATCCATATGTAACGAGTTGTTACAAAACAAAAATGATTTCAGATTTTGTGTTAAGCAACTTATTGATTGTTAGTGGGTAATGCATAACAAATTAATGATTCCCAAGGGCTTTGAATTGTGTTTAATGTGAAAAAATGAGAAGGTAAAACCAGAAATTTGAAAAAGGTCAAATCAATGGAAGATGAAATTCACGAAGGAAAATTTCGAACAGGACATTTGAAAAAGTTAATAAGTCACCAGATATTTGAAAAAGGTCAAATCAATGGAAGATGAAATTCACGAAGGAAAATTTCGAACAGGACATTTGAAAAAGTTAATAAGTCACCACATATTTGAAAAAGGTCAAATCAATGGAAGATGAAATTCACGAAGGAAAATTTCGAACAGGACATATGAAAAAGTTAATAAGTCACTGATTTCTTTTATAATTGTCCCAAACGAAAAGGAATTTTGGCTAGCCCTATAATTTTGATTAAAAACAGTGGGGCGTTAGGAAAATAAGAGGATGTGAAAAGAGATACCGATTCACATCTGTTTTAAGGTTCCGTATACCAAAATGGAAGGGAAAACCAGAGTCCAGCAAAGCATTCCACATTCGCGTGGTGCGGCTAAAGAAAGAATCTCTGTAAGAGATATTAATGTTTTCTTTATTTTACGGTCGACTTTATTTAATTCTGCCCAAGAATCTACAGTGAGTTATGGGAGCACCTGAACAAATGTGAATAGCTAGAACAGAAAGCCAGAAATTCGTTTGCATCTTCTAAGGAAACCTAGACGACTCGCAGCATTCTTGTCAACGTCGAATATGCTGTCATTTCAAATTTCAAGAACTGAGAGATATTACATCCAACGAAGAAGAGTTTTATATTAGAGTCTAAATGCGTGCATACCAATGTCTTTTAGAAATATCAATTGAAGTAATCTTAGTTGATCTATTGCTGCGGGTGCCGTATTACCGGTCACTAAGAAGCTTTCGATCTTCGAGATAGTTCTTAAGCTAAGAATTAATCAGTGTTTCCCTGACCTTGGATAAGAGCGGCATAGGTGCAAGTGGTTAATAGTTTGAGGGTGACGAAAATTCTTTTATAGGGACAGTCTGCTTTCCATCAATTTAAAGGAAACTAGTAGAATAGGATAGATGAAAAAGTTTACGCAGAGACCCGACAGCGTTGAAGAAAACCTTTTGAGAACAACAGCTTATAAAAATCATTTACACCTGCCGTCAGTACTGAGTTGGCCTACAAGCAGGTCTGCTATTCTTGAGATCTAGCAGCAAGAGTACTGTTAAAGGCGAACGTTGGAACATTTGTACCGTTTTTGCAACATTGCAGCATTTTTTGCCTTCAGTTTTGGTCACGTAAAATTTTACTCGTCGAATTTGGGCGCTACACGTCTTCCTGGCTTGTTTGCACTATTTCCACTTTTCCTCAATTGGGTTGGCAATACCCCATTTACTTATTAAGACAAACTTAAAACTATGAAACTTACGGCTAACTTAAACTAATGGATCGGGATGATGATTCCGGAGAAGGAGTTTGAGGCAGGGGGTGCTGAAGTTAGCATTCTAGTAATAGGTTCGTTGAAGCCATAAGAGGTGCGGTAAGTAGGCAGATAAAACAGGCGAGGATTTCTTAGGTTACGGAAATTTGTGCTGACAAAGATATAATTATAAAGAGTTTCACAGTCGACGGAACCTGTAAAGAGTCGATGAATGAAGAGAATCTCTGCAGTTTCTCTGCGTTCTTTTAGAATAATCAGGTATATAAGTTAAAGGCGAATTTGAAAAGGGGCCAAGATAAATGGATCATTCCAGGACAGAACAGAAGAGCAAATCTAAAGAAACGACGTTGAATGCTTCTCGAGACCTGAACCTGCTGATATAGGGACCATATTTGGGAGGTGTATTCAAGAAGTGGGCAAACAAAGGTTATATAGAGCGAAAGGGTGACGTAGGGGGTCGGAACTTTCTTTGAACCAACGTTTCACAAAGCCAAGTGTCGAGTTGGCCTTAGAATGATACTATTGATATGTGAAAAGATGTTTAGCTATCGGGCACATAATATTCCAAGCTCACGAAATGAATCCATCCACATTAGATACTGGTAGATACGTGGGGAAGATTGTATATGTGTATGTGAAAAGTGATTGACTGGCATTTGGCAATATTTAGCTCTAAGCAGTTTTTGAGGTACCAGAGTGGGAAACTATCGAGTTCTTTTTGAATGAGAGAAGCGTGGAAGAAATAGTTTTGAAAAACTTCGTATCATCAGCGTAGAGTGATATATGGGAGTGGTCATCATACGATTTCAAAATCGTAAATAGAAAGGATAAAAACCAGGGGACCTAAGTGGCTGCCTTGCGGGACCCCGGAGGGAGCTAAAAATGGATTAGATAGGGTAGATCTGAAATTAACATTGTAGTAACGGTTTCTTATTCCTAAAGAAGAAGAAATCCATTTTATAAGGATAAGTTCAAAACCGAGGGAGGAAAGTTTGAAAAGTATTTTTTTTTTTTTTTTTTTTTTATAATTAACGCGCGCACAAGGGACTATTTGTTTCCCTTTTAATGTAACACACTGCGCGGGCATTAGGAAGATAGGGAGGGGAGAGATAGGAGGTGTCGATTAACATTGGTTTTGAATGTTTGCATGTTGAAATGGCAAGGGAAAATCTCGCCGGGTAAACCATTCCAAAGTCGTGTTGTACGGCTAAAAAAAGAATCTCTATATTTCACGGTACGTCCGAAATTGGGCTCAAGGGTGAACTGATGGGCATTCCTAGCAAGACGAGTATTACGGGCGAAACTTTTAAGGGGAGGAATGCAGCTGGCTACCTCGAGTGAACATTTTTTATAAAAGAACCGATAAAGTATAAGTCTATGCGACTTTTTTTCAAATGCCTTGCTAAAGTCAGTAGAGATATTATCCACTTTTTTTTAACTTTCTTTAGGGCTAAAAGGATATGGGATACAAGTTCAACAAAGTTAGTGGCAGTAGACCTGCATTTCATGAAAACCATGTTGTCTAGGGAAAATGAGAGACTTACAACGTTAACTTAAAATTTCGCACAGAATGCTTTCGAACATTTTAGGGATGTGGGAAAGTTTGGCAATGGGACGATAGTTTTTTTACATCTTTCTTGGGACCCTTTTTATGTATTGGAGTTATAAAAGAGGTATTTCATTTTTAGATAGCGATAGGCCAAAGATTTTGGGAAGTAGGCAAGAGTTAATGAAAATTCGTCATTAAGTTTAATTTATTTTCAATAAGATAAGGGTCGAACGTAAGAGGAAGAAATGGACCTATGCAAATAATCGAAATAATCTGAATCAGGTTCAAAGGAATCATCGGTAAAAGATTGATTGAAAATCATGACACAAAAATTGGCGATAATTGTAACAACGGAAACTAATATCTCTTAAACCTGGTAACCACATCACCTGGAATCGAACCATGAGCTACATATCTTTAGATTTTATACATTTTGAACTATTCGAGACGAATTTTTTCATTTCTTAAAGGATAATTTTCCTTACCATAATTGCTACGGCATTACCTATCGAAGAAGCCTAAATTTAAAAGTTCTAGAAAAATTACTGAGACCGTGCTAGAATGCTTTTTCATATTGCCAAACAGTTCTCCAAGTGGGTTTTCTCTTTAACTAGATTATGTTGGCACAAGAAATTTGAAGAAATGCAACAGTGATCAGAAGTGTTTAGCAGCGAAGTGTATTTTTCGGAGTCGAAGGTAAGAAAGACTGTTGGCTGTTTGATCCGCAATAGCAATTATTTGGGGTGGCTCATCATTAAATCGGGTTAATTGGTTTAAATCGTGACCAATTTTGCCTCAGGACGTGGACCTACACCCTTATATGACCACTGACAACGCAATTTGTAGGCTGACTGGGCTTCGGAGAATTCTGAAGAGGGCCCCAATCGCGGCCGAATATGTTTGTTATTATGAAATAATATTATTACTCTAGTTATAATCATTTTGCCACGAAGTTAGTGTCATTTTTTAAATTCTTAGCAATTTTTAGATATTTGTGACGCATTTCTCCTCAGGCTTCTTTTAGAACATTCATTAAATTAAAAATGCAAAACTGACACCTAACACACATTATAAACAAACATTGAGTGTTTATTTAAATTAGAATTAATGACTATCATAAGTATAATTACTTCTGACACATTCAATTATTTCAAAATTCTATTTCATACAATAAATTTCACCGAATTATATTAACGTCACTATAAACGCGAAAAATTAGATTCAGATTTATTATTGTTTATTTATTATTATTCGAATCAAATAATAAATATTGCATCACATTAACTTGATAATTAATCACTCAACATTAATTGTTTTATTTTCCCAACAATCAATCAAAATTTGAGAAATAATTGTTTTCTCTTCGTGAAGAAATGAAGACATATATCAGAGCTACAACACACATCTGTCATAAATATATATTATATTTGATTGTCCTGCATCATTATATTTACATACATATCAAAGTAGTTAGAAAGACTGTATACTTATACATACAAACGTCAATTGAAATAAAAAAAATTTCGTGTCCCTGACCTGAACGTGACTAATAAATACAAAATTTCACAGACGAAAACTTCATTTAATAAATAAAAAAAAATAAAACAGGGAAACAGAAAAGGAATATGTAGTGAAAAGATTGAATGAAAGGTTGACTGTCCAATAAAAAAGAAAACATTGTAACCGAAACACGCACACCAAACGCAATTAACACGAGAAGGTCAAGGTTCATACCCAAGTATGTGTCTTAATTAATTTCGTTATACTCCTAACGAAGGAGCACGTTTTAGGCCAACATTTTTTCTAAAAGAAACCCACTTCTGTAAGCAACACACACAGCCATTAATTGAGTGAGGTCGTTTTTTTCCTGCTTTTTGAAAGACCAAAGCAAAATTATTTAACCGCAACATCTACATTTCCTGGCCGAGTTAATTTGTGCAACAAATATTTATAATTCATACGGTGTAAACGAGTAGATATTTAATTATTCCACTGAAGGAGGAAGATACATTCAGCCTTAAGATACATTCTAAGTTTGATTTTAGATAGATAGTAACATGAACAACTTTTCTAAGCTCAGCTTAGAGTTAACAAAAATAATTAAAAAAAAAAAATGAAAAGGCACGTTTAACTGACAGTGCTGCCGCAAAACTTCCACAAAATATTGGAAAAAACTGGGCCACATCCAACAAGTTCTTCCATACAACCCGATTGCCCAATTTCGGCGGTTAACATAAAGATGTAAGAGCAGAGATGAAAGCTTAATCAAGAAATACTCCTACAAAAAGTCCTTTATAAAATTTCTATAACAGTGAACCACAGAATTGACAGAAAAGATAAATTCTGACCCTTTAATTCATAACGTTTTTATTGGAAAAATAAATAAAATCAATCTCCCGAAAGTTTGACGATAAAATTCTATAACACCACCCAATCGTTTAACCATACCTGGCTATAAGTTAAAATTTTGACTCAAAAGTCATTGCACAACGTGCAATAATGGTTAGGTCTCCTGTCCTGTTTGACTTATTTAGTTTATGGGTATAAGTCACAAGCTTTTTTTCCCTTTATTATCTTGTTTGTTGAAACTACGGTCTAGTGTCTATATGGACTCTTCTCGGATATATCCCAATACGTTCGCTTCACTACATTGGTAAATTATTATCACAGAACCTCTACACAAAGGCACAGTCAACAAAAACAAGAGCAAAGGTAAGTTGTAGTTTTGTTTCCAGTCCAAAGGAAGTGCATGCTTGCATAGAGATACTCGTTTATCAAGCGTAGTAGTGGATGGACATCTCGATAGGGCTAGTTCCAGAGGACGAGGCGACACACAAAGAACAAATTGATTGTAACTTACTTACAAGCTATCGGCCAACAAAGTTGATTGGTTTATTGGCAATTGTGTAGAGTGAGTTTTCTACACATGAACCGGAAATACCTGAGGGTATTTACATTTGTGAGCATATGTCCTGATGGTGGCAGTTTGAACGTTGCATCCGTTTGATCTATATAATAGCACACGAAAAATTCTTGTATTATTTTAGATCTTTTTTTTATTATTTTTTTATTTTTTTCGTTATTCGTTATTAAATTTAAATTTCGTTAATATTATGGATGTCTTCTTCCTTAAACGACGAATTTTGAATCAATGTGGAAAATATGCAGAGAGTAACATATGTATTAATGATTTAAGTATTGTTCTCTTCAGAATCATTCATATTTGAAGTCTGATATTAAGGGTTCTTGGGACTAAGCTGATGAAATAAAAGCTTTTAACTGAAATAAGTTTCCCTTGGGAGTCTTTCAAATTCGTGAATTTGCTCAAAATCCATTTTACATACTGAATGGGCCAACAGACCAAAATAATGCAATCATTAAATTCCTTAATTTTTAGTTTTTGATTGAATCTTAATGATGGCTTGATCGTCAGCAAAGACAAAGAATAAATGTCTTCTTACCCTCACGAGTTGCATATTAATTTCGATGGAAATTTTCGTTGACTTTTTACATAACCTTTATTTTGACTTACTCGCACATGTCCTCGATCAGCAGCATGTAGACTTTTGGAGCTCCCGTTGCTTTAAGTTGATTTCTATCGATAATGGAATGTGTTTTCATAATTAAGTAACCAATTCTTCAATTGAAGTTTATTGGAGATTAGGGGAAGGTAACTTTCCTTTTACTGATTAGGCATTTGATCACCGTTGATAATTATTTGGAGCTAAGAATCTTGAACTTTGAGGTTGTCTAGCCTGGCCTTATTGACTTTTTTTTGGAGTTCTTTATCACAGCACTAACTACTTTAACTGTGATGTATGTGGGTGATTTCTTCGTTGCTATTATAGACCTGGCCTTACGTTAGTTGGCGCTACAGTTCGATGTGGACCATAGGTCTAAAAAAGAAGCTTTTTCCAGTTCTGCACGTAAAGTTGGTCGAGATCCTCTTTCACTTTCGTGTGCCATCTTAGTATTCGTCTTCCTCTAATGCGCTTTAGGAGTAAAATTGAAGATTTTCCGGGCCAGAGCATTGATGTCCTTCCGGTCTATATGACCAAGCGATCTGACAAGTTCTCCACTAGCCAATTTTGACAATATTCATGCCTCAGCACCGTAAATTAGGATAAGATGATGGGGTTCTTATAAAGAGAAACTTTTTAGCCAGAAGAAGAAGCGATGGGCAAGAGTTCATTTTTAAGAGTTTTGTTTTCAGAGTATTTCCTTCCTAAAAGCTGTCTTTCCATATACTTTTTCCAAAACGTCGATGTTCTTGACGACAGCATATAATTGCCCTCATTGTCTGCTAAGCCCATCTTTGAAGTCGATGAAAAGTTGGTGCACTAATATGAATCTACTAGGTTCTTAAAGAATGGCTTAAGGCGCTCACACACTACAGTAGAAAAGATCTTATAGGCGATGTTGAGAAGACTGGTAACTGGTATCCAAGACCATAAGCTTTCGCGAATCCAGCCAGAGTATTATTACAATACGTATCTGTAGTAGCCCTCATCCCCCTACAGAAGAGAAAGACGACGTTACCAAAGAATATTTCTACGAGCTCCTTGCCAAAACGTACCGGCAGTCCCCCAAGCATGACATTAAAATCCTATTGGGGGATTTTAACGAATGGAAGTGAAAATATCTTCGGTGATACAATCGGAAAGCAAGACTCGGGCTTAATGATTTGCAGCGGAAAAAATATTGTGTTAAGCAGAACGCGATTCCCTCGACTTGACATTCACAAGGGAACATCGCGGTCACCGGATGGTCGAACCTCCAACCAAATCGATCATGTCGCGATCGACAGAAGACATTCCCTTAGCATTCTGAACGTCCGCGCGTCCGTATGTTCCGAGGAGCAAACATCGACTCACATCACTAACTAGTTGGTCGAGTACGGATTTCAATGGAAGCTGTTTGGCGACCAACAACCACGCAGAGGAAATTCAATGTTGGACGACTCAAATCGGTAACGACTGCCACAGCCTATGGTGATCGAGCTAGTGAGAAATGCACCGACTGAATATATGAACCCAGAAGACCAATGGCTTGCATGTCAACAAGCCGTATGAAATGCAGCGTCAGAGGTTTTGGGCTTCTCACAACCATCTCCGAGAAACCCCTGGTTCGACTCTAAATGTACTCAGGGAAACAAAGCCAAACAAAAAGGTGCTTTAATAGGAAAGAGGTGCGAAACTTCTACAGAAGAGTGCGAAACAGTCAACATCAGGTTTCACTAGCCGTCCTGGGCCCTACAAAGATGCGAATGGAAACACTATAGTAGATACGTAATCGATGTTAACCAACTGAAAATACTACTTCAGTAGTCATAGCCAGTTGTTGAATGGCTATGGCGTCCAATATCCCGCTAATGATCGAATTGAAAGTCTTAAGCCGTTTGCTGACGCAATAATAGATCCTTACCAAACCGGTTTTAGTACTGGAAAATCTACGATGGAACAAATTTTTACATTGCAGAATGGGACTGGTTATAAACGAGGACAAAACGAAATATATGCTTTCATTAAAAAAAATCAAATCCCACTACTGACTTGGTCAGAACGGGACGATTCTAGGTATAACTTCGATTTAGTCAGTGAATTTGTCCACCTGGGCTCTGCTGTGAACACGGGCAACAACATCAGCGCAGAAATCAAGCGTAGAATCACTCTTGCTAATCGCTGTTACTTTGGGCTGAGTAAGCAATTGAGGAATAAAACCCTATAGAGAAGAACCAAGGGACGCTATATAAAACACTTATCATCCCGGTTGTGCTATATGGTGCAGAAGCATGGACCCTTTCCTAACGAGTGGTATCCAATGCCTAAGATGGCTCGGCATGACCGGATGAACATCGACGCTCCAGCGTGCAAAGTCTTTGAAGTCTTCAGGAGTCAGAAGCAAGGGTAGACCGATGAACCGACCAAGAAGAAGGAGACCTCCGACTGCTTGGTGTTTAGAACTGGAGACGGCAGGCTAGAGATCGAGCCAGTTGGAAGGGCTTATTGAACCACGCCCATGAGCAGCACGCTATGTATAGCGCCACGAAAGGTAAATAATATAGAATTCCCCAAATTCCCCCGCAAAAACAAATGGTTTAAGCGGTTGTGGAGGCTAGCCAATAATTGAAGATTATATTAAATTGGATTTCCATCTAAATAAATGCATTCAAAATGTAATTCCCAATAACAAAAATATAGACTTTAGGTCCCTACTGAACTCAATTTAAAAACCTCTCTTTCATTGCTTATTATTCCAATTACTATAGGTGACATACCTTAAAAACCGTTACTTTCTTTTGTTTGCATAAGTAAGGTTGTTGCAAAGAGCACTTTAATCCCAAATCACAACCACTTACTTAATTAGTCAATTTATCCTTGCCAGAATATTTTTTGTATTATTTCTGAAAATCCGGCTCTTAGCTTACTGGATGCCGTGTACCATCCAGCAGATACGTTTTTGTTTGTGGTTTATGCTCCAAGGACATGCAGTAAATGAAACAATATTAAAGTACAATGAAAGTTTGTGGAAGTCTCGGTCATAAGAGTGATAATATATTGTGTTCTTGTGTACCTGTATTTCAAGGACTCATTCATTCCATTGTAACAATGTTTGTAGTTGTGCAAAGTATCACTTGACTATTCTACATGTATCAGACAATTTTATGTCGCCAGACCAAAAAACCCCAGAAAATTCTCTGAAACTTTGTTGGAATTAATGACAGACAACAAAAACCACTTCGTTAAACGCAAGGGAGATCCTTGTTAAAATAACAATGGAAATACAACAAATACCCTCACTACACCGACATTGCTTGTAATAATAAAATAGTAGACCTTTCCATAAAATGTACATAAATGAAGACTCTTGATTTTGGTTAACTTTTTTTTCTTTTTTTTTTTTTGAAAAGGAAAGTTTTTCTCCACTGAAGGAATGTTTAATATGGTCTACATGAACATAATGGGGGGAATGTGGATATGCACCAAGATTTTACAATAAAATAGGAAGGAAGTGAGCGGTGGTGTGAGGAAAATATAGGAATCATAGAAAGTCAGTTCTACAATTTGTCAAATTGTAAGTTTGATTATAAAGTTTTGCTAAAGTTTTCTACAATGATGGTTTGTAATTAGGAGGTGTGTGTTAATGGTAGGTAAATATATACATATATTATATGTCTATCTGTTGAAGGAAGGTAAATTTATAAATGTGTTCTCGTTCTCTATTTTAATGAGGAAATGCAGACATCTTAATTCAAAATGTGAGTTGGGCAAAAGTTTTATATAGTTTCTGTAAAATGTTTATTTGAATAATGACTTAAGTGTTTTGTGAAATAAAAAGTTATAGGTATTTTTTATGTCAGTATTGTAGATGGATTTTTTACTGGTCTTCATATATAGGTAATTAGTTATTGTTTTTGGACAGAGAAAATGAGGATAGCGAAAGCAAACCAAACCAGATGTGTGAAGCGTTAAAAAGGTATTTTGGAAACGTCATGTTGAAATTCCATGTATAATATTAAATTGTTTTCAAGGTTTTATGGGCTTTACATGCAAAACGTAATGATTCTCCAATATATGGAGAGAAAACATTTATTTTCATAGCGAAGTCGAGGAAGACCGAGACTCAGGTGTCGCACGCAAGCGGTAGAGGACCTTGACGCACTTCACGTGCATATTGGGACCGAGCGTGCTTACTTGTTGCGCCCAGGTCCATACCTAACAGAGTAAAAAGCATCAAACCTAAAGAAAAGTCTTGGTTTAATTCTGAGTGTAAAGAAGCTATCAGGCTCAAAGACGTAAGTTTCCGTTCTTACAAAGCCAACCCTTCAGAGGAAAATCGGAAAAAGTACAAACAAGCAAGAAACTCATGCAACTTCGTTATTGAAAGAACCAAATTTTTGCATGACCAAAAATTACGGCAAAAAATTCTGCAGTGTCCCAAAGGCAGTAAAAATTTTTAGTCATTTGTAAAAAAAAATATAAAAAACTCCTCGACATCTTCGGTTCCAACGCTCATCGACGATAACAAACCAATTGTTTACTCTTCAGAGAAGGCAAACTTGCTCGCCGCCCATTTCGCTGCCAGCTCCACGCTGCCGCATAGCAACGTTGCCCCTCCTGTACTTGAGAATGTAAATTTTTCCATGGGACAGATTTTTTTCCGCACTCGTACAGTAGCAAGAGTTCTCAAAGATCTCGATATACACAAACCCCCGATTCTTCTGAAGAGGTGTTCTTCCACACTGGCAAAGCCACTGCGTAAGCTTTTCCATCACTCCTACTCTTCTGGAATCTTTCCTAGAAGATGGAAAACAGCATTTGTCCAGCCTGTCCCTAAGAAAGGTGACCCTCTCCTCCTACCGACCCATAGCACTGACATCCCTTCCTTCTAAGGTCATGGAAACACTGATTAACCGTGAGCTTAAGTAATATCTCGAAGATCGAAAGCTACTCCATGACCGTCAGTACGGCTTCCGCAGCAACCGTTCCACTGGTGATCTGATGGCATATCTCACCGAACAGTGGAACAAATCTTTACATCGCTTTGGTGAAAGTAAGATTATTGCTCTTGATATCTCTAAGGCATTTGACAGAGTTTGGCATGAAGCTCTTTTATCGAAAATGCGTGCTTTTGGGATCGATGATACATTACAAGCCAAGTAAAAGTAGCCCGTTTGCTGTCCAGACCAGACCAATCAACATATTTAATGGACTCCGACAAGGAAATAGTCTGGCTTGCATCCTCTTTAACCTGGCGTTGAAGAAAGAAATCTGCGACTCTGGCACGTCAACAAGAGAAACTATCGTCACCAAGTCCAGCCAGATATTGGCTAACGCACACGACATCGACATCATCAGCAGAAGCCTACAAGCTATACAAGATTCCTTTATCCAGATCGAGCAGGCGGCACAAAACCTGGGGCGGCATATTAATGAAAGGAGAACTAAGTACATGGGGTATATACATATGTATAAACCTGCGAGAAGTGTAGTCCTTTAACTACCTTGGGTTAAAAGTAGATAATAGTATGGAGGAAGAAATACGCGGGCGGCTGCTAAGATCCAACAGGACCTACTATAGTCTGTCAAGGCTCTTTAAATCTAGAAACCTTACCATTAAAGCCAAGCAGTTGCTGTTAACAAGTGTAACAGCGTAGAAAGATTGAGCACTGAGTTGAAAGAGTTCTTTCTTTAAATCGAAATTTTAATATTGTTTACAAGATAAAAACATACATATTTGAATTAATAAATAACAATTAGCATCTTTTTCAATTTAAATCTGAATTTAGTTGAGCAAGTTCGTACAACATAGCTTACACAGCAATGCCAATCACTTTTTCATAAAAAAACTGGCTGTTGGTCATGATGAGGAAACAATTTTGTCACAACTTTTTATTTATTTTACCTCTTCACACAGAAACCGAAACCCCTCGGACATTCATCTGTGATTGAAAACGCTGGGCAAGGTTTTAAAAACAAAAATTCTATACATATAGTTGACCAGTATGGTGTATGGACTATAAAGGGAATATTGGGTAAACATTTCAGCATGGTTTGTTTTAACTCCTTTTTTTAAAGACATATATGCAGGTAAGTTGTATATTTGTGAATCATTTTGTTAGTTTGAAAAAAAAGTGGGGATGGAAAATTTAATTCGGGATAAGTAATGGTTGAAAATAGTATAGTTCTTTGTTCACAGAAAAACTTGTTACCTTCAGCTCATGACTTTCAATCGAAAACGACACCAACCCACACGAATTTTACCAGGTGACATCCTCAGTCAAATCTCAGTTTATTGGCCTTGAAACAAATTCAAATTGATCCATTTTTTTATCGAAAATTATTTGTATCGACGAAGCTCATTTTTTGATTAAATGGAGGGAATACAACACCTACCAATGAAACTCCAAAAAATGGGCACGACTGGGACGCACGTACTTGCTTTTATGTGCCTAATTACATTGAAAAGTAAGATCTTAACAGAAACAAGTAACATTTACGTTGAAAATAACACAGTTTGAACTTATAAAAAGTATTAAAACCACAATACTTAACGGTTTTTAATAAAAGTGAAGTGCGCCATCACACGTCTTAAATAACAAAGAATTTATGAAAAAAGTATTTCGAAAATTGTAGGAACGGTTTTGATAAAATCCTGTTTTTTATTTTTAGTTTTTTGAAAAAAAAAAGTTTTAGATTTATGTAAGCAGTTTTTTAGAGTTTATTAATATACATGCGAATATGAAATTTAAAATATTTTTTTATGATTAGTGTTAGAAATATTGATTTTTCAAAAAAAAAACAAAAATTTTAATTAAAAAAAAAATTTTAAAATTTTGTATAAGCAGAATTAATCTTCTCAAATATAAAATTTGACAGAAATCCAAAGAGCCGTTACCGAGAAAGCCCAAAATTTAAAAAAAACGTTATATGGAAGGTACCGTTAATAGACTTTTCCCGTAAATTTAATTCTAATCCAATTATAGCCAATACCAACAAAAAAAAAATCCCAAACATTTTCATCAAAATCGTTGGAGCCGTTTTCGAGAAAAATAAGCTTTTCCTAAACGGTCATATGGCAGGTACCGTTATTTTTAGGCCTAAAAATAAAATTTCAATTCCTCTAGGGAATGCCAAAATAATCATAAACACCAAATTTGAAGATAATTAGCGGTTTAGGCTGCAGCTCGTTATACATACAGACAGACAGACAGGCAGAAATTTTTTTCGATCACTCTTTTAGACTTCTCTATAATCGTTATGTCATGTTTGATTGTTATCTCAATTTTTTTAGTATTCACGAATCCTAAACTTGCCTTATAGTCCCTATATAGCTGTTTCGAACAGGCTATATGAAACGTATTTCTTAAAAAATACGGAAGGAGTGCGTATTGCATTTTTGATGCCGAAAATTCAAGATTTTGGTGTAACTGACTTGTGGTGTTTCGACAGGGTGTCGCCACATGCCATACAACTAACGAACCGATCGCTTTATGAAGGAAAACCTTCGATTAAGTGGCCATCATGATATTATGATTTTACATCATTGGATAACATTATTATGAGGATATGTGAAATCTCTTGTTTTCATCGACAAACACGGAACGATTAAAGCCTTGAAAGTCAATATAACTCTTGTTATTCATCATCAGAGTGGGTAAAATTTGGATCCATTGATTGGACAATTCAAGAGTAATGTCGAACTCGCTTTAAATTTTCAGATTTGATCTCAGATTTGAGATTTTTTTTGTAATTGTGTGAGTGCTTTTTGACAACTTTCTTTCGTGTCTTTTGATAGTCTAAAGAGAACTGGCAACAAACAGAAAACAAGTTATAGGTACAAAAAAATTGGTTTCGATAGAAAATTTTATAAAAAATATATCTATGAACGTTGAAGCAAATTCTTTAACGAATATTGTGTAGTGGTATAGAGAACGATGTGATCATTATTGTTACTTAAACAGAAGAGCAATTTAATTTTGTAAAAAGGACACAATATCTCAATGAAATAATTCATGGAGTTTTTTTTTTTGCTTCCACCAATTTGCTTGAGAAACCAACAAAATATAATCGGGAGACGAAGACGACGTAGATTTTTTTTTTTTATAATTAACGCGCGCACAAGGGATTATGTGTTTCCCTTTTAATGTAGAACACACTGCGCGGGCATTACGAAGATAGGGAGGGGAGAGATAGGAGGTGCCGATTAACATTGGTTTTGAATGTTTGCAGATCAAAATGGCAAAGGAAAATCCCGCCGGGTAAACTATTCCAAATTCGTGTCGTTCGGCTAAAAGAAGAATCCCTATATTTCACGGTACGTCCGAAATTAGGCTCAACGGTGAACTGATGAGCATTCCTTGCGAGACGAGTATTACGGGAGAAACTTTTAAGAAGAGGAATGCAACTGGCTACTTCGATTGAACATATTTTTGTAAAAGAAACGATAAAATAAGGAAAGACATCGTGCCTGATGAGAATACTACAACATTATTTAATATTTTGTTAATTCTTGATCCTTTTTTCAGTTTAATCAACACATAACTTTCAAATTAATAACAAAATCCAAAAGAAATGCAATTTTTAGTGACATTTGACAATTGACATACAAAAATTGATCTCAGATTAAAAAAAAAAATTGAAGGAAATTATCTCTCAAATTGCATGAACCAAACTAACACCTCAAATAAAGGTTTTTTTCTCAATACATTAATTTATGTTTTATTTATAAAAAAAAATTAAAAAGCTCTTATCTTTACAAAACTTAATATTAAAGTTTTCAACCTATACAAATCGCTCTTAATTTTGAAAAATGGCAAACGTTGTTGCCCATTCAGCGTAAAAAGGATAAACATGAGCTTCTGGTGGAACTGATTCGTACTAATTCAGCAAAGAGAGCGATTGTTATTGTACTAAAAACAATTAGGGTTGAATATTTCTTTGTGTAGCTAACACAATCCATTTTTTTAATAAAAAAAAAAAAAACAATAGAATAATAAAATAAAATATAGACATGTAGGAAGGCATTTAAAAATGTTTTGATAAATAACTCACCGAAATATTATTTTGATTGGACTTGGGCTTCTTGGAGATTCTTACTTCAGATAAATTAATTTGTTGCGAGGAAATCGGTATTAAACACAATATAATTTATACGGATTTATTATTGATTAAACTGCACTAAACATTTAACTATTTTCATTAATTATAGACAAAACTAGATATACAAGACGCACTTCACATATCGCGAGGGATAACTATACAAACACTTTGCTTTTATTTATTTATTTATAAACAAAAGCTTCCATTTTTATTACCGAGCTTCACAAATGGGGATTATGGAGATATTACTTTAGAAAAACAAACACTTTGATTTTATTTACGGAAAACAGGCTCTTAAAATAAAGAAGCTTTCATTGAAAAATTGACGCACAACAATAATTTTCAGAAGACTTAAAAAAATTAACACTTTTACCGTATTATTTCAGATATTCACCACCGCACGGCTTTTATTTTCCACCCAGACCCGACCCGGCACGCGCCGCGCACGACTGCAACAAACAGAAGAATACAACTTTACTTGCAAGTTGCAAGCAAAAGAAAAATAACTGATCAACACAACACACTGTGTAACACATACACCTACACTTCATGATTTAATGGAAGGAGGGTAGGAATGGGAGCGACTTAGAGACGAAACGATATCAAATAAATTTAGGGACGCGAATTCTAACTGGAAAAACAAAAGCTTTTAAAATAAAGCTTTCAGTAAAAATTACCGCACAACAATAATTTACAGAACACTTTAAAAATTAAACACTTTTATCATATTATTTCAAAGATATTTAGCACCGCACGGCTTTTTTCGGATTCGGACTTTACGTGCTTGCAAGTAAGCCGCAAATGAAAAGAAAAATAACTGATCAGCACAACACACCATGTGACAAAACACAAACACTTCAGGATCATTTAATGGAAACAGACAAAGAAACGGAACCATATCAAATAACATAAGGGACGGGAATTTTAACTGGAAAAACACAGTTATAGCTAGCTTGGGGATGGAGATTTATTTTAGCAAATTAAAAAAAAAAGGGAAAAGAGTAGGTACGACTCATTTTTAAGATATTTGGGGTATTTCACGTATCTCGTTGACGAAATGCATTACAATACCGACAAAACATTTTTTCTTTTAAACTCTGTTTAAATATACAGGTGCGTTAGAAATCGGATGTTCGCGGAGACGGAAACTATTGAGGAAAAACTGAAAGTAAAATCCAACTTTGTTTTCATTTGTATCTGATTTCGGTTATATTCAATAATAAAAACTGAAAAACTAAAACAAATTACAATTAATTGAAAAAATGATATTTTATTATTTTGTACCTTTTTACGACTATCCACGAACGCACGCAAGCAAATCTCATCAGATTTGAGCTTGAGACGCCATTTTGAATATTGCAATTTTCTTTTGTGTTTTTCTTCATATAAGACGATTTTTTTCGGACAATTTTAGCAAATTTGACAATAATTAAGTGTTATTTACTTGATTCACTTCATTACGCGTCTTTTAAACCACGAAAATGATTCTTTTTTATTAAATTTTAGTTTCCGTCTCGAAAGCAGACCGACGCGATGCAAAAAGTTAACCGGATATGAAGAAATCTAAGATGTAGGAATAAAGTAAGATGGAAATTGGAAAGGGATTGCACTGGGTTAACAAATTGAAATTGATCTTTATTTTTTATAAAATCATGAGATTTATTTAGCGAACAATGTTTTACCATAATTATTTGATTTTTTCATTATGACCCGGCGACGATATCTTTAATTTTTCTAGAAAATAATATTTATTAGAAAATTCTCACATTTCGGAACTGGAAATTTTGTTTTTTCTTTATATTACATATTTTGTTCACAATATAAGCAAAGCCGACTTGAGGGTTTGAATTAGTTTATGTGTTTTTTTACTGTAAAGTATAAGAATATAATAATATTCACGACATGAAATTAAAGGACAAAACGAATAATGTAAGCAAAACGATTGTTTGAAGGGATGGAGGAAAAAGTGCAAGATTGTTCTTTCTTTCGTTTTTCGTCCTGTAATTTTTTCAGCCAAAAAAGAAAACATTAAAATAACTTTAACTTTAATATCTTCTGTGGTCAGCTTAAATCAGTAAAGCGGTTTGTGCAAGCGATAGCGTATAGGTTAGGTTTAATAGACTATTATTAGGTATTGCGATTTTCTCCTGAACTGAAGGAAATAATTTTTATTTCTATCGAAACCTAACTAGAGCGTTTTGACATCATAATGGAGATCACCTATCTACGAGTAGTTTGTATTTTTCGAATATATTTATTAAGTTAAAATTTCTGAGATCTCCGTTATCTCAGCAACGATTTGTCAGAAAATAATCTCAACTTTGGTGTCAAAAAATGAATCCTAATATTTTGTTGATTCGCTTGCTGAACAAAAGCTCAGTCAAAGAGAAACTCTGTTAAAAGTAGAGAGACACAAAGTTTTTTTTTGGCGTTTGCTGCTTCAGGAAGGAGGAGGAGATCCTCGAGATCTTGAGAAACATGAACTGAACAATTTTAATAACAACTCCGGTATTTTAAAAGGCGGCGTGAGGCATGTAACAATGATCGGCAAACGAAAATAACAATCAAAAGAAAAACCTATTGTTTGTAATTTATTTAGTTCTTTATTTTATTTCGTTTTTTTATAGAACTAACATGGATATCTATATGGGTTTCTAAAGCGATAAGATTATACAATAGAAAACAAATGTTAAGCTTTTAAATTTAAGTCGAGACTTAGGAGTCAATGTGTAATCATACAAGCATCACGAATTAAACAGACAAAGAATTTCGAAAATTAAACATGCCTCACGAAGCACTGTGTAAAACCGGGCTAACGCTGTGTCTCCACATGCAATATTTGAAGCAATGGCAATAGCAATAAGGAGGGCAATTTTAAATTTGTGGGGGCTTTTCTCTGCTAGCCATGTCAGTTATCTTCAATTAATATTACCGTCAGATATTTTGAAAAAAAAGCGATGGGAAGCAATAATTGCCTTCCACTATGCAATCGGAGGACAAAGGCAAGAAATGGCACAATTAATTGCCTAAATTATTGCTAATGAAGTGAAGACGCTGTGGAAATTATTCAAATTGAATGATATTCATCATTTGATTAAACAAAAAGGATATTAAGTCTAAAGTGTTAAATAATAATTATTAGACAGTTCAAGTTTTTGAATACAAATCTCAACTTTTCTGTCAAAAAATTAATCCTTGTATTTTTATCGGATTCGCTTGCTCAATTTGAGTTTTCCAAAAACAATTCTATTAGAAAGAAAGGTATAAAGTTTTTTTTTGTGTTCGATACGAAATTTTATTAGGTTTATTTTTCAGCTCTATCAAATTGAATGAGAAAATCTCTTGAAATCTCCGAGATCTTGAGAGGCTAAACTGTCTTAAATATAACTGGCTTAATAATAATTTTTGAAATTTATTTTCCAAAAACTGTCTATTTTTCAACTCAAATTCGGTCAATCAATGTAATGTGTAAGGTTTTGGGAAACGCCTTTGGTTGCGAGAATGAAAATAGTTTATTTTAAATATTTTATAAATTTGTGTAGAAATTGATAATAAATACATACATTAATTTCGGAACCGGTAGATATTTATTCGTTTTTATTTATAATTTATTGCTAATTATTTGTTATAATTTATATTTTTTAAACTTTTAAAGAATTATGCATTAAGACCTTTAAGTGTAAACGCATTGAAATGATATCCCATTTTCCATTTCCATCGTGTTCTTTCATAAAAATGATCATATCCGGTTAAGTGCTTGTAAAGTCTTGTTTCTTACTCGTGAAGTAAATTAGAAAAATGTGAAAAATAATTGTTTTGTTTAAACTACGATGCCACCCGCAGTTAAATAACTATCTAAATAACATACAAAAAATGTTGATTTTGCTTAATACTTGATATACGGGAGAAAATGTTCAATATATAGTATAATTTTTTTAATGGCGTCGACAAGCATAATTTCAGCCTGCGTGTGTTCCTATTTGTTAGATCATTTGCGTACGTGCTCGTTGGGTCGTAATGAAAAAACTCAATATAAATAATAAAGTAATATAAATTTATTTTCAATCTTTTGTTACTACTTCTTGAAAATATTTTGTTCATGTAAACTGAATACAAATCGAAAAAATAACGAGAAACTGGATTTAATTTCGAGGTTTTCCCCAATGGCGGCGTTGAGCTGTGGCTAGTGTTTCCGCCTCCTTTCTAATGTCGTTTTCATGTGTATATTTTAAGTCGAGTCTTAACAAAGAGTTTTGTCAATTAAAAGAAAATGTAGTTCGGGAATATCCAAAGATTAAATATTTTGTGAATATTACTCCGACCGGTCACCGATCGTGTTAATAAATTTTCCACCAACCAAAGGACCGAGAGCAATAAATTATATGTTTGAATAAGAAATATCGCAAAATAAAAATTAAATAAATATTTAATGCAATTCTATTAAATACCTAAATTCCGGTAAAATGTTTTTTTAAAAAATGGAAGTGCTTTAAGAGAGTAATATCGAAATTTGCAAATGGCGTCGTGTTCATATGAAAAAAGAAGAGTCTGTGCGGGAATCGGTAAAAATGTCTTATACGACAAAGTTCATACCGGTTTTCATTATTTTTAATTAAAAAAAAAAAACGGAAATCGCAAAAGCGAGCTTCGATTTAGAATAAATGCCCGGATTTCGATTAATTTTATATCTTGTAGTTTGGTTGTTCCCACTCGAATAATTTTTTTTTTCTTGGCATTTAGTGTTCCTTTAAGTCGAATATTTAATTGGTAAATATGTATGTCTGATTCATTATTCTAAAAAAGTGTTCGGTGCAAAGGTTTTATTTCTTTACCTGTGTAGTATGTTTTCTATTAAAATTAATGAAAATTGTGTTGTGAGTAATTATTTCTCGATGTAATTGGAATTTTATACATAAATAATGATTATTTTCAACCTACAAGAGCTAATAAGTTAAAAAACAAAATTTCCCGCTTTTAAAACTTGAAATTCAAAAGATATGTGTGGGTAAGTGATTTTTATTATATTTTATTTTTCATTTAAATATAGGTTATTTAAAATCAAACAAAACTATAGTTACCAATATATTGTATTTATTTATATTAAAACAAGTTTTAAATTTATCCAACAACGACGACATTAAGTTTTAGGGTTAATATTTTTAAATAAATTTATGATTGTTATATATACATACATTAAATAACTTCTGCACATCATAGATATATTTATAGGTATTCTATGAATAATTTGGTTTTGTTAATTATTTAAATACCAGGAGAGGTAAAAACGTATACAAAAGCTTATAAACAAAACAAATTAAATAAAAAGTATATTTTTTGCATTTAAAACAAATACATTTCCTGGCGCGAGAGCTCCTTATGGAGCCAAGGCCTATAATGATGTGACGTATACTCCCAAGTCCGAAAAAGCTAAATGAGGGAACATTTGCACTTACTGAATGGTTTGCCACTTCCTCACGCACAAGCTGTGTTGTGACCACAATCATCAATTCTGCGACTGAGCTTCAGGCAAAACAGTTGGACTCCAAGTTGTTCTTGGCCTTCTCACATCCGGACACCTTGTGAATTTCACTCCAAACTCTATTCTGCTATGTTTTCATCTAGTTTACCCAGTATATAGCCATGGATTTCATGCTGGATCGACCGCACTTAACGCAAAGGGATATTTTGCTGGAGTTCTATACAGGAGAAAGGATTCTAAATGTACTGCGTTCTTTGTTTATTCTTTTACTAACGTTGACGTTAGGCCATCAAGCTAATCTGCCTTGTTGTTTTTTAGAAGAATCATCTCGGTTCTTATCTTTACACTTGTTGGGGGGTTTATATCAATGCCTCTAGAAGTTCTCCTGTTGATTTGAATTTGCACTCTGGCCATCATAAAGTAAAGTTTACAGAAGTGTTCCTTCCACCTTCGAAGTTGGTCTTCAATTGCCACTAGCAGATAGCCGATAGCCATTGGTATTAGGTAAAGGGTGTTTAGTGCATCTTCTCTTACTAACTATATCCTTGATGGTTTTGTACTGCTCGCTGATGTTCCCTCTTCCTGCAGCTTCTCACGCACCTTTCGCTAAATTGTCTAATCAGGCCCTTCTATCTCATCGCATACCTCGCTGCGCTATATACTCGTTCTGTCGAACCATTTTTTATGAGCATTATAGTTTCACTATTGATTCAATTTTTTTAATACTCTGCCATGTGTTATCTTGTTCTATAGGTGTCTTCGATATCCAGAGATCTCTAGCCCTTGACTTTTTCCGCTCCAGCCTCCAATATTATGACAAACATTATGGTCCTTAAGTCTCTTCCTGAAGTCTCGTTTGGAAACAAAGCCAACAAGCATATCACCATTGTTATTTCGCTGCGCCAACCCGTGCTTACCGAAAACGCGCTGGAGACCTACGTTGTTCTAGTCAACTGTAATACCCACTGTAATCCCCCATGATGCTTATGAGATGTCGGCTTTTGGAACTTTGTTAAACTCCGTGTTAAAATGGGCCTAGAAAGAGGTTTTGTCGTCATGCGGCTCATCGTTCGCCAGGGCATTATATTTAATGACAGTGATTTTGCGGATGTTGGAGCTCCACCTTACAGTCACTATTCTTGCTGATACTGGTTTCCAGGGTAGAACATCCTTGTTATTCTTGAAATTACACTGTATTCAGCATTTTCCTCAATTTGATTTCGCTCAGTCATTCCTTAGTCCACCTTTGTTGTTGTTTTTTCCGATATGGTTAATAACCACATAAGCTTCGATTCGACAGAACATAAACCATGTCAAAAAAGAATATTAAGTTGGGCACAATTTTGAACCTTGTATCGTTGTATTTACTTTTTGACAGTTAATTGATTTGTTCTTTATGCTTAATGCTGTTTGGAAAATCTTACTGATGTGATTACGCCCGTATTGTCCGTCTAGTCCTAGTTAACTTAATTAAGTTAACGTCACACTAACTTGATTTTTTTTTTTTTTTAAATGAGCTATTATAAGTTAAATTTACTGGAGCGACAGCTCCTTAAAGAGCTCTTGGAGGTTTTGTCAGTTCCTCGCAAGGTCAGTACCTCGGAAAAAGGTGGCTCTGAGCGAGAGTCGAACCCCGGCCCTCCGCTAAGCAGTCCAACACACTAACCACTAAGCCACGGCCACTAAAAAATCGTCTATATAATTTTGGCTAAAATTGACTTATTGTAATAATTTAAGAAAAGGCCTAAAAAAACATAAAATTCACTTCCATAATGTTTTAAATTGAAATCCAATTTTAATTTAAGCCAAAAGAAACGTGTACTAGATCAGGATAAGCATGGTTTAATTTCATTAGAGGCTTTTTTTAATTCACATTTCTCACTCTTGCCCAACACAACAAATATTTCATGGTGCACTGACATTTGAACCGAAGCAAATAGATCTGTACAACAAATAGGGAGAACTCTAAGGACAAGGATAAGGATCCACTCCTACGTTTATTTCCAAAGGAGAATTGCCAAGCCACACATAAACATAAATGGTGTGTGTGGTTTAGGAGTGAAGCAGTTGTAAGCCTCAAATAATTAAAATCTAGTTCAAGTATTCCAGTCGAGGTATTCTCTTAAGATTTTTTTTTTTTATTTATTTTTCTTTTCTCATTGGGAAGTGTTACAACATTGTGCTGCTTCTTGCGATTTTCCTTTATTTATTGTTTGTGTATCCTTCTTTTCTTTTATACCTTTTATAAGGAGGATACCGAAGGAGATATTTATTTTAGTTTTGTTGCATGATTCATGTTGATGAGTGCCTTTAAAAAAAAAATTAAGAATCCACCTATATTCAAAAAAAGGTGGAGGAGAAGGTACATATATCACAGCCCATAATAAATAAGGTTGGTTCCAAGGACTTGTTTTATATGCATATATTTTTTTGGAGTAAAAATATCCATCCAGGACTTCTAAAAAATTCACATTCAAAAGAGCAGAACCACAACGGAAAAATACGCATTAAATTAATTAAGTTGGCACTACGTTGAAAAAAAATATATAAAATTAAAAATTCATAATACATGAATTCATAACGCCCTCGTAAAATTTCCATACACCTTACACGAAAACGATGATTTCATTAGCATGTATTATGGCCATCATCGATATGGTAGTAAATGGAACTGACACATGAGTGGTCGTAGTATAAGCTTGCAGCTCATGCATAAATAAGCCTTTCGGTCGTTTTTTTATTTTTTTGCCATGTTCGTCCTTGGTGGTTCTAGGGGATATAAATAGTGTTCTACTTATTTTTGTGTTGGATAACTAACGGGCGGACATGGCCAACAATACAAATTGTGTTCAGGATAATTCAAACCCAGCATGGCATTCTGAAGTAATTTCCTCGTCAAATGAACACATCGTCCCTCCTCTGCTCTTGGTTTTGAATTTCCACGAACAGCTGTCCTAAGAGGTAGGTTGGAGCTATTATTCATTTATTCCGCTTCCTTTGAATTAACGTTGTTTTTTCTCTTCGGAATATTAAGGACTTATAAATGCATAATCAACTTTAATTTTTTCCCATGTAATATGATGTCTTAAATTTTTAATGATATCTAAAACCCAACAAAAGTTTTGTTCGTGGAAAAGTTAAAGAAAATAAAAAAAAAAAAATGATTTGGGGAGGGAGATCCTAAAATCCATCCTCTCGGGAGTGTGTTAAATAATAAAAGAGACTGTGACAAGATAGACTTAGGAAGTTTTCTTGAAATGTTTCTTGAAAACGAAAATTGTTGTACTTTGGTCAGTTGGAAAAAAAGATAAAAGGGATGTAAAAACAAAGTTTACTTCCGGGATTAAAAATAATTCTGTTATCTGTAAAGCTTTTAAAGTAAACAAAGCCCTTGATTTTCGAATTTCTTAAGAGCATTTAGATTTTTTGAATGGGTTGAACTATCCCTTAAAATTTTGAATATTTGTTGGTTATATGAGTCAACACCGTTGTTTTTATTTGTTTTATAACTCACATACGCTAAAGGGTTTGGTGAGGTGCTACCCTTTTGATGTCGGTGAACAAAGCACGTGTTTAAGAAATAAATTGCACGACTGGATCGCACGTACTTGCTCATATGTGCGGTCACATTGTAGAATAAAATTAAAAAAATTAAAGTGAAAAGCATTTATTTGATTTTTGTGACTTTTGATTGTTCGAATAACGTACGTTAAAATGTATTGGGTGAAATAATTTTAACGCCATTTTATTTCTTTAGGAAATGTAAAAAAGTGTGAATTTTTTTTTTAAATTGTAGGAGCCGTTCTTAAATAAAACGGTTTTTTTTACAAACTTTTTTTTAAAAAATTAAAAAAAATAATTTAAGAATACAAACTTAAGCACAAAAATAACGTTCCTTTAAAAACAAAATTTAAAAAAAAAATCACTTACCCGTTTTCAAAATATTGATTTTTCAAAAAAAAAAATTAAAAAAAATATTAAAAATACAAAAAAAATTAATACAAAATTACTCAGGCTACCTATGTCTTCTTGAATATCAATTTTGATTGTAATCGGATCTCCAGTTTTCGAGAAAGTAGAAGAAAAAAAACGGGTCCTATGGGAGGTACCGTTTTTAGCCAACCATATTAATTTTTTTCACTAAAATATAATGCATACCTACAGTAGTACACTGATTTTTGTTCATAAAAATTCTTGGAGCCGTTTTCGAGAAAAATAAGCTTTTACATAACGGTTATATGACAGGTACCGTTAATTTTGAGCTAAAAAAAAAAATTTTAAAACTCCTCTGTAGAATGTCAAAATAACCTTAAGTTCAAAATTTGAAGCCGATTGGCCCAACCGTTTAGGCTGCAGTCCAATATACATCCGTATAGACAGACAGACAGACAGACGGGCAGAATTTTGCCAGTAACTCAAATATGTTTCTCTATCATCGTAATGTCATGTTTGATTGTTATCTCAAAATTTTTAATCTGCACGAATGCATAACTTGTATTATAGTATCTATAATCGCAAGTAAAAAGGAGGAGTTTAAAAGTGGATGCTGATGTACATTGATTTTGATATTTTATGCCTCATAATGAAATGGCAAAACATTCCACAATTCCACAAGCACATTCGAATGGTACGGTTGAAGAACAAATGTACGTATTTAGCAGTACGAGCGATAAATAGTTAATTGGTATATTGAAATTGTTTACGGGACGCAATTCAACAGGCTCTTTCTCAAGCATTGACGGTAGAAATAACGATTGGAAAGAGAGAGAACATGAATAATTCTGTTGGTATTCGAGTGACATGATCTGAAGGTTATAATGATGTTATCACATTCAATCGTTTTGAATGCTCTCCTCTGAGAAGTATCTAAGGCCTCAAGTGAGTTGAAAGAGCACCCGGCCATATATTAGAATTGGAATGTAGTCTTGGAAGGGTAAACGTTTTGTAGATAGTAGCAGAGCAGAAGGGGAAAAGAATTTTGTACATCGTCGGCAAAAGGCAAAAGAAATATTAACACATAGGAAAGAAGTTTATGTATACGTTTTTTTCCACCAGAGTAAATCATCCCGTGTGTGCTGGAAGTAAGGTTTGAAACCGGTTTTCCTCAGGTTGAGATTATCTTGTTTGTGCAGTCAAATTGAGTGACAGAAGAAAGCATTGTATTTTCGACGCATTAAATTCCACATGATTTCTTATTCCCCATTTGACAATGCTGTAAGAATTCAAAGAGCTTCAAAAACGTTGCCGTTGAAGATCCACATTCAAAGAGCAGGGATGCGAGCCCAAAAACGAATTTCAAAAGCTAAGCGCACTGCGCTGTTGTCAGCGAAGGTGTTTTGTGGATTAGAACTTTGAGACAGGAGATCGTTTATAAAACTAAAACAAAGTTCGAGGCAGAACTGAGCCCTGTGGCACGCCAACGTTTTTTTTGAAGATAGGTGTGACTTGCCCGGAGGCTTTTGCCAACTTAGAAAAACCCCTCTTCTGAACATTAGCGAGGATATTATCTGAACGACCAAATTTATGTTAATCGAGAGCTTTCAAGATTATGATTGTTCCAATAAAATCATTTACATTCTCAAGTACGGGCAGAGTCTTGAAACATTCTCTTATCCGAACTGCCTAGAACGAGCTTATGAACTATGTTAGATTTCTCTTGAGAACTATAAAATGGAGTTTTATTAAAGATAAGCGTTGTTTAAGAATCATCCTTTTAAATTATTCCCTGACCCTCTTAGCCACTAATCATTTTTTTTATATTTTAACTATGAGTCTGTAAGGCTGGATGTTGCGGATTTAAACTCACAATGTCTGAGTTAGCAAGTCACCTTACAAATCCACTGCATCTACGCCATTAAAAAATATAATATGAAAAGGACTCTCATCAATTAGACGTCATCATTTTATTTATCCACTTGGAGCACGCATTCAGTTACTGTACCGTCTTTACTGCGTTTCATTATTGTATAAGATTTGTGCTTAGTTAAAACTTTTTGGTAAACATACTTTTTATTGTTTTGAATCACGTAGGGTACTACCATAATCATATCCTTAATGTCTGGTACACTATTCCAGATGGACTAGTGAGCTATGAGGTTATTAAGCAGAGTTTGTAACTTGAGTTATTAATCAGTGTCATTTTGTTTTAAACGATTTTCAATTTAAAAATCTTGCAGATAAATCTAGTCCATTATCGCTATAATATTCTACATATTATATCGTAAAAGTGTTATTTAATGCTTTGGTTGTGGAATATGATTTTGTTAAATAACAAAATGTTTGAATCGCTTCTAGGAAAATTATCTATGTATATTCCAAATCAAAATTTCTTAAATATCCGTTGTCGAATTATTTTATTTTGTGAAAAAATTATAATACATTCTTAAAACTTTTATAGCACTGGAAAATCGGAGCTTTTTTTAGAACAAATCTTAAGTTTAAAACTTAGGGTTTATAAATTAACTAAAAGCTCATATATAGCGTTTTTGTTTTGCATCTAAGACTTTGATATGACATGAGCTTGCAAAAGTTTATAAATTCAAAAAATCTAAATCATTTTAGGGTGGCATATAAATATACAAATTTAGCCAGTTCACGTTTCTTGATATTTCTGTTTGCGCAAAAAAAATGAGATTTTTTTCTGAAAAATTGTGTTCATATTTCTGAGAAAACGGAGATGGGCTTAAAAACATCAACTGTCTTACTGTTACATATTTTTTCAGTAATCGGTTGTCATGACATTTAACTAAACTTAATATGGAAATTTTTTTAACAAAAATTGTCAGTGCAGGCCTTATGTGAGAACTTCATTTTTACTTGCTAATTATAAGAACTATAATGCAAGTTTAGGATTCGTGAATATTAAAAAAATTGATACAACAATCAAACATGACATTACGATCATAGAGAAGTCTAAAAAAGTTCAGACGGCACATAAGAGCAAGCACGTGTCACTCAGTGGTGCTTATTTTTTAATTCTTGCATTGTATATACACTGCCTATAGTACTATCATGAAGCATATTTTTTTAGTTCTGAATCAAGTCGCAATGAGGCGCGCTGAAATCGCCAATTGGTATAGAATAAGTGCAGACAACAAAAGTGTATTAAATACTGGTAAAATATCGGTAAAGGTTCTCGTCTCCACTATTTAGAGTTAGTTTCGAATCAACCAGGAAGATGGCCAGACGAAAAATGACCACCATGAGAGTACTATCGAAAAAGTATATACAATGATTCTTGCAAATGGTGACAGTTAATTGTTTTACTCCCTGAATATCTACTGAAATAAAAAACTCAACCACTGACTTACACACGAATTGTTGTTGAAATAGCACTCTTCCTGTGAATTAAAAACAATCACATTATTTTCGAGTTACCAGTTCTACGTTAATGCAAATCATGGTGAAGTTTTCATTGGATTTTGTCAAAAAGCTTTCAGAATTGGTGCTTTTTAAAGCTTTTAAAGACTTATGATCTATAATATGCACTAGAAATACTCTGTAATATTTTCGTTCTCTCACAGCTTAAAGAGATTTTACCCTTTACCGTCGGAGTGAAAAGTGAACGTCCTATATTTTCTGTACTGATGGTACTGATAATAATTTATGTTGAACAGTGGATACAGTATAGTCACCTAACGCAATTTCACTCCTGTTGAGTGAACTTCTGAGCTGAAATCATCTTAGGTGGCTAGTGACTAGTATCAAACAATTTGCAAATTTCCGTGGTCACAATTTACAAAATCATTATTTAAAAAACTTTGACTATAGTTTATTTATAAAAGATTGTCAGTGCATGGAAGATAGGAAGTTTCTATCTCAGTTTGGTTGCAGTATATAGTATAGATCTATCTCATAAAAAAGCTTTTGCGGCGATACCGTAGAATGATAAATCCTGAAATATTACCAACGTTGCCACCACTTTTTTATTACAAAAAAAAACATCGTGGTTCCTGAAAACCCATAAGTAAGAACACATTAGTATTTTTTTTTAATAATTTATTTATACTTTTCTCTGAGGTAAATATATTCATATTGCATTTAATTAAATTTAGCTTTGAGTGCAGTTTAATATTTTTCTTTATTTTGTTTTAATTTGTTGTAATTCTATTCTAACGTACGAAATTTGGAAAATTTTAAATATTTTACCTAATTCTTTTTTTTTATAATTTATTATATATTTAAATTTAGTTTAACTAGAATATAAATTGTGCATTGAAATGGACAAGAGAAAGAAGGACATTTTTTTCTGTTTTGTTTATAAATGTTGTACATTTTTTATATAATAATAATAAATCTCGTAGTTAATTGTTGATTGAAAAGGTAAGTGGCACTTTGTACTTGTAATATACATATATATTCTTCTTAGCTTATAAGCGTTATAATTTTTTTTTTTGTTTAGTTTAATTTAAATCTTTTTTACTATCTCTACTCGTAGGAGATGATTCCTGGAGTGCTAATCGCAGCTGCGAAGGTGATCCCTCAATAACGTTTTCTATATAAGAAAAAAATCACAAAAAAAACGAAAAAACCACAAGAAATTTAAATATACTTAAAATATTTTTTTTGTATATAATTTTAGCATGAGGATTAGAAAGTTAAAATTAAATTAGAATATAGAGAATGAGGAAACCTTTAGTTTTCTCTAACTGAAATACAAAATATCAGAGTTTTCTTCACTACCGGGCGGAATAAATGGCGTCATAAAATCATAGTAGACTGGATAGCGTGGTTTAAATGACTCTCCATTGTCGGTTGTTATGTTAGTCATGCTGACATTATGCAAGTATTCCGTATCGTCATAGAAACGTTCACTTAACGCCATGGCATCCTCGTAGGAAGGAGGCACTATAAAAAAAAACACAAATTAATCCACAGCTTTTTGTGATTGATAATCATAAATTTACTCACCCATCGGAACATACTCTGGTGGATTATCACTATCCGTCACAATAAGTGTCGGGGCCTGTTGTTGCTGCTGCTGCTGAATGAGATCTTCATTTGTTTGATGACGACTCAAAGATTGATCCATGATAGGCATACTACCCATTGTGAGTGGTATTTTCAGTTTGACTTTCCAATGAAAGTCCGTTGGCTTAATAATAATTTTTATAAAATACGAAACTACGATGGGACAAGGAAATTTCGATGAAGAAGGTGGTATCGAGAGAATTTCTAAACTTCCTCGATACACCTTACGGCTCCATCGGAGGACATTTCCGAAGTTTTTACGAGCTATTAAGTTCTTATCCAGGCGGTATTCGTGCTGAGGATTATGACTTTCGTAGCGCACTTCTTGTTTTAGTTTGATATCGCATTCGGTTATATCAATTGACGATTCATTGTTTATGTAGAGGACGAAATTTATTTTTTGACCAGGAGCGTAGCCACAGTACGGTGTTGAAAATCTCACAGTTAGTGGGCCTGTTGGACAGCAAAAGCTCCAAAATCTTTTGCGGTCAAGAATTTCCAGAGGTACCTGTTAACATAATATTTGATAAATTTGTTATTGGTTGATACTAGCACTTATTTTTAAATATTTTAAAATGCATAACATAGAAAATAGATATTTGATAAACCCGTTTTTCAAAACATACAATCCTTATTCAGCTCCTTAAATTGTGTGTCAAAATTCATTTTATTTCAAAGAAAATACGTTATAACGTCTTATAAATCGATGACAGGCTACACGTACGAAATAACATGACTCATGTTGATAAGACTCATGCTGATAAGACTCATCACTCGTGCTAACCGCGATACTGTGGTTCTTTCAACCAAAATCGATCGCCAACGTATTTTGCGCACCAGGCGAACATCAGATGCATGTATGTGTTTATGTATGTTGAGTTTGTGCTTCTAAACCGCCCAGCGGATTTTAATGAAATTTACATGGTAAATATAGTTTTTTTTTCAGGGATCGTTCATGTGAATGTTTGCTCCCGCTAGCATTGTTTTCGCATTTTACATTAAAACATGTTTTTTCTAGGCCGTAGTAACGCGTGTTGGTGTCATCAATGTTTTCTTATGACGTTATCACGTAAAATTATCTTTCGTAAACCGACTTCACGGATAACCAGCTTTTTTTAAGATTTACATTGCTTTAATTCCCAAGCTTAAATATTAATATTTTGCATTCTAAAAGATTTATTGCCAACTTGTGTACTTTTTTAATACCTTATACAAATATATATTAAACTTACTCTATAAATTGGATCCGAATTTAAATCTATTGGATGTATTACGGTGAACGGCAATTTGTAAACTTTCGGATACCGTCCTGGCCGATCAATTGTAGTAACGATTTCATAATGTATTTGGCCATATTTCCCATCGAATGAGGTTGGCAAATTGTTTGGCAGTATGACATGAAACGTATATGTATATTCTCCAGCTAGCCAATCAATAATTGAACTATTTGAACAGTTTCCCAGGACATACGATCTCGATGATAGATATGACTTATACGCACGACAAGCGGCCCGTTCGCTGTCGCGCGGATAACCCTTTTTTATCCAACGAACCTTGGCATATCCGCTAACGGTAATATGAATTGCTGCAAATATGAAAACAAAAAATGGTTATATGAATGTAATAATTCAAATACATTGTGTAAACTTAAACATCTCAGCTATAGCTAGGTTAAGCACACAAAATGACAAAAAATTGGAAGCTTTTGGCAAAAAAGAAAATATGGGGTAGTTTGTTTGTTTGAATAAGAAGTAAGTGCGTGTTAACCTGTTGAAATAATTTTGTTTTATTATAAAAAGAACTTAAAAGACATTTTCTAAATCTTTGTGAAGACAACAACAGGGTTTTTTGTTTTTATTGAATTTGTTTATAGAAGTTGCTTACCAATTAAAAACAAATTTTATTTTCATCAAAACTAATCTACTAAACTTGCTCCATTCTCCTGTGTATTCAACATTTACTGAAAAAGCTATTGCCATGTAAAGATATAAAAATGGGAATACATATATACCTATCGATGTTGCAAAATTTCATTTAACCTAGAAAACTATAAGCCAAAGGAGCAAAATCATTACATTGGATTAGACTCTTAATTATACAGTAAAATAAATGTTCATCTACATATTATAATAAATGACTTCTTATAAAATATGCATATCTCGAAGTCACATATTCGAAAAATTCATTATTTTAAAAGCTAATACAATGTTTCATCAACCACAAAAAACATCGAACTTAATTAAATTATCCTTGACCTTTAAATACCCGGCAAAGGCATGACTCAAAGCTGTTGTAGAAAATGATTTCATTACATACGAATGCACTCTAAAATATGATTTTAGAAATTGTCATAGTCGAATGTATAATCATCGCACTATACTATTGGCGGATCACTATCTGAGACTACGCTATACAATATAATTATCCTACAGCACAATCCTCTAGGGTTTGATAGTTATAAATATTTAAAAAGTATATATGAACCGATATTAGCAGTCCATTCTTGTCATGTCGTTGAATCCAACAATGAAAACAAAAACAAACTAACATTAACTCCCGATGTTGTCATTATTGTAGTTAGCCAGGGCCAGATTAGTCATTAAACTAAATAGGCGCCTTTTCATCGTTTTTGTCCGAAATATGTTCCCTTTTCGTTTTTATTTTCTATCAATAAAAAATTCACAAATCTTTGTTAATTTAGGCTAAATTTTTGTAGAAATCCAATGAGTTGTTACCGAGAAAGTCGAATATTTAAAACCAGTTATACATATATGAAAGTTACTGATGTTAATAGACTTTTCTAGTAAAATTGTTTTTCGAAAAATACAAAAAATACTTTTTTAAAATGTTCATCAAAATCGTTTGAACTGAGAAAAATAGTTTTTTTTATATGTATGTATGTAGTTAGTTTAAGCACTGAAAGCATATACATACTTTACTTAGCCACTTAGGCCACAGAACAGAGAAATGGAGTTTCCCCATCAGCTGTACACGTAATGTCACGTTTGATTGTTATTTTTACTTTTTTTTCATTATCTATGAATCCAAAACTTGACCGTACTTATCGCAAGCAAAAATACAAACTTCGAGAAACAGGCTTCTAAACAAGTTAATCCGGCCTTGTTAGAAGCCTCTCTGGTGTTGGCGCGCATAGGGAATGGTTGTAATTTTACACATAAAAGTGACTCAGAGATTAAACACGCTCTCTGGTCGCCAAGCGTCGTCGTCGTTTTATCGCGATACCGTCACCATCATCGGCGACAAATTATATGTACCCCCTTCTACCCACCTTTGATCCTTTTTGTTGTATCGACATTGAGTTCGACAACACCAGACAGCTCCTGACCAGAATAGTAAACACCTTGGGGGTTGTGGTCAAAGGAAATAAGGCACTCAATTGGCATAGGCACAAATTCCTTTGAACGCAATTTTTTTATTGCGGCACCAGTTTAACCTTCGCCCCCTTTTTTAAAAATATTTTTTTCCTTCTTGTATCCTTTTTTCCTTTAAATGTGGCTATAATAGTCGTTTTCCTTTAAAAAAAAAAATTGTTCCCAGATTAAAATCACTAATGTATGAAAGCACTCCAGAGTTCACAATTTGACATGGCTGAGACACAACAACAAAAATAGCACACAAAAAATAGGACCTTGTGTCGTAATTTATGCACACACTCTGCGGGTGTGTTTTAAGGGGCGTGTATATTATAAATTTACTATTAAAAATGTCCTTAAATATGTGACAATTTTTCGATCGAAAGGTTTTTTGGTTTTGTCCTTACGGATGGAATAATATGTATACAGAGCACCGGCACAATAATTCCTTTAAAAAATAGGTCCTTTTAATGAAAACATATAGGCAAATTTCTCGATTGGTTTGATATTTAAGTGTTTGTGTGTGTGTGCCTATAGCTTTTGTTATTTAATTAAGCAACTTATATCGACAGTCACTAATAAAAAATGAGGAAAATGTCCGTAAAATTGCATACTCTTCGCGAATGAAAACCGAATATCAACTAAAGGAATGGCTTTTAATCTGACAAGGACTTCGCGTGAATGCTCGCGGGAGCAAATCCTATTTTTGCAATGTTGCTTGTTCTATCCTTATTCGTTTGCACTCTGTCATGCGTATAATTGCGTGGAAAATATGAGTTCACTGGAGCACTAGGATGTTTTGACAGTTCTTCTTTTACCACAATTGTTTTCAAAGCTCGAAAAAGATGGCGCAACGAACTTCCGGTTGTATGAGCTTATTTGTACTTTCAAAATTTTATGATGATTAGGTTTTTTTCTATACAAACAAAAAATAATACCTAACTTGTATACCTAACAGGATGCAGAGCAATTTGGAAAACTTGAATCGTCTAGTAACTATGTAATTTATTAAATGCTCACAAAAAATTATTGAATCTAGCTTCTTAATAGCTAAGCTTTCGTATTTAAATTGAATTGGTGGGTGCTCCAAATAAATGTGAACTTATATTTTTATCTTTACATATAAATAACGAAATATGTAATATCTATCTACATATACCTATCCTATAAAAAACATATTTTCTGATCTATTTTTGATTTTGAAATACAATTTAAAATTGACCAGAGATAGAACTTACTTAGCTATGTACCTTAAAACTCTTCAACCAGAACAGCCTTAAGGGGGGGTTTACATATGGATCATCTTGTTCACCAACATTGTTTCTTGCAACTCATACCTCTAAATGGACCACTGCGTCTACACGAAAAACAAAGGTTGTGCAACATAAGTGCACCAGGGTGTATTTTCACCCTTGAGACCAATTTGGGACGTACCGTGAAATATAGGAATTCTTTTTTTAGCCGAACAACACGAATTTGGAATAGTCTAACCGGCGAGATTTTCCCTTGCCATTTTGATCTGCAAGCATTCAAAACCAATGTTAATCGACACCTCTTATCCTTTCCCTCAATATGTAAAAAAAAAAAACAACATTTCGCTCAAAACTCTCAAAGCGAGAGGACGCCAAAATAGCTTTAATAGCTTGACATTTTTTTGGATCACGTTGCAACCTATTTTCCTCAGCCAAATGGTTAATTTCAAGCAAATCAATATTCAGACGAAATAAAGCATCTTCAACCACACCAAGATATAAATATATTTGTACATCATCAGCATTCATTTCAGATTTTTAGATTGGATGGTAGGTCGTTAATGAAAGCAGAAAAAAGTATTGGACCCAATATAGACACTTGAGGAACTCCTACTCGTGTTGGAAGGAAATCGGATAGCTGAGACTTAATGGATACAGCCTGTGTTCTACCAACAAACAATAAAATACTGCTCACTAAGTTTTACAGCCGTTTTATCAAAGAAAAAACTGTGTTTCAGTTTTCTTAAAATAATGCTATTCATGGGGAATAGATTCGAAAGCTTTAGAAAAATCGAGCAGTACCAAAGTCTTAGCCCTCTCAGAATCACCTTGCAACCGCACGTCATTAACAACTTTAAGAAGAGCAGAAAAACAGCTATGTTTTGGCTATGAACAGGCGCGGCGTAAGCAATTGGTTTGTGTTCAAATACCTAGAGATTTGTTGACTTAGAAGTTTTTCAAAGGCTGATATGATATGAAAGGGAGTATAGCTATTGGCGTGAATTCCTTACAATCAGATCTATAGAGTTGAGGTTATGAGGATAGAATTATTTTTAATTTAATAATAATTTAAGTTTAAGGTACGGCAAAATAAAAGGGTGTATTATCTTGAGGAACCTTGGATGAAGAAAATATTAATTCTCAACCAACTGCTTCTGATTTTATTTTATGGACCGCTTTAAAAACATTAGACTCTTCGACTCTGTAGGAGCTTAACAAACCATTTACTTTACAGGGCTAGAATGTTGATGCAATTTAATGCATCACACTTTATAAAACATCGTGAATTTATCAAACTGTAGCTTATCCATCATCTTTAAAAAAAAACAAAGTCAGCTGGCTATAACAAGGCGGCTAATGCGTCAGCTGCACGCTAGAACCATTGTATATACACCGCCTATTTCATGATAGTACATGAAGCATCATTTTTTTTAGTTCTGAATCAAGTCGCAATGAGGCTTGTTGAAATTGCCAATTGGTGTGAATATAGAATAAGTACAGACAACAAAACTGTATTAAATACTGGTAAAATATCGGTTAAGGTTCTCGTCTTCACTATTTAGAATTAGTTTGGAATCAACCAGGAAGATGACCAGACGAAAAATGACCACCATGAGAGTACTATAGAAAATGTATATACAATGCTAGAACTTGCGAATAAAATTTAACTTTTAGTGATTTCTTTTTAGCTAAAATTTTGCCTAATGATAGCTTATACGCAACTACATATAAATGAATATAAATGTCAGATGGCTGTATCTCGGTGGAAAGGCCGTCAGCTGATACTTTTAATGTTATAACGCTCTGGACTGCTCATCACACCCACGGAACCGAAGCTGACGTTCACGAGGTTTTATTATACTATACCCTGATGCGTTTCATCAGACGGAGCTGCAATACGGAGACGGAAAGGTTGGTTACCTTTTAATAAAGACGTGCAGTTTTTTGACATTTCACAAAGAAACAAATGGAACACAACAGTGGAGTGTTCTTTTTGAAAGATCTTTGATAAGGTACGTTTACATGATTCCTATTTTCGGTAGTTTTTTCATTCTTATTTTTTACAAAAATGGTAAAAGGTATATATCAGTAGGGGAAAGAAATAACGAATGGAAGAATGAAAGTTTTAATATTTTAAGGGTTGAGCTTTGATGTTTCTCGTTTGAAAAACAAAATGTTTAACATAGTCTCAAAATAAGAACTTTAAAAAATCATTGTAGAACATATGGAAACAGCGAGAAAATCCAAAGGTATCCTGAAATTTCGGCTGAAGAAGAACGGCTGAGTGCTTTTCTTTTTTGTTTTGAAAGAAAACCTATCTAAGTGGAATTTTAACACAAACAAACTGATCTGATCTTGATTATCACGAACATTTCCAATACTTTCATATATCAATATAAACTGCGTTGTTTTATCCCACAAAAAATCAATAAAAAATTATCCATTACCACAAAAAAATATGATTGGGAGTATAAAAACTCTTGTTTTTAGTGCGGGCTAGCATTTTCTTTCCCGAACGAGAAATGCCAAAGCTTAATCCTAGCAAAGAAGAAACAAAAAAGCGGTGTAAACAAGGTATTATAGTAAAGAGGCTGATATTTGACTAATGTTAAAAAACTGCACAGCATCATTGTGGGCACTTGCAAGTTGGGACGTACGTCCTCTTTTGACGGCTAATGCAAATCCAGCTCCGTTTTTGCATAGTGTTCGCCCAGTGACCAAATTTTTATTTGGCTCCCGGACTATTAAATAATTGCTTTTATTTTTGTAGAAATGTCTAAGTTCTTAATGTTTTTCCACAGTTTATCAGATGAGAGTTTTTTTGAATTTTGACATAGTGTACCTACATATAAAACCCTTCTTTTAGATTGTTTTTTTTTCTTTATTCACAATATTACGTACATTCTTGAACTTCCCATAAAAAGATGCCAATCTATATCATTTCCAACGTTTGTAAGCCATACATATTTCATTTACGAATTAGGTTTTCGATCTTATTGTTGAACCAATAATTATTTGTCTGATTTCGGAAAGAAACAGTTTTTACCGGCACATGAATATTGAATTAAAAGTTGACATTATTCGTGAAAATTTGAACCTGTTCATCAACCGAATGAAAGAGATAAAGTTTCGACCAAGAGGTTAATGCCACTGCACTTAACAATTTTCTGATATGCCTTGAAATGTCGGAACTGTATACTTTCTAGGTCAACTGCATAAATTGAGATCATAAAAAACAATTATAAGATCATGTTTAGAGAAACCTAGCACATCATCAGATTTTCTTAAAAATCCTTGCGCTGAATATTTTTTTTAACAAAAACTGCAACAGCGATAACTCAATTGCGATCCGTTTAGCTCTAGGTTATTGTCCTCAAGGCTCTGACGTTTCAAAAGATTGCTTTCAAATTTGGTAAGGGTTTTTTCTCATTTAAACATTCGCTAGATGGCTTTTGAAATCCAAATTTTAAGGCTGAAAAACCCGTACCTGCAATTGCAATATAACCGCCAAGGAAAAACTTATTTGTGTTGATGTTGATGAGTTTCAAAAAAAAAAAAAACAACTCCAAAGGAAATTGTTACATATGTGTAACACTTTTTTATTATTTAATTTTCGGCTTTCCCTGTAACAGCTTTTTGGATTTCTTAAAAAAATTATAAAAGAAAGACCTAGTTTTGCTCTACAAATTGTGTTAGCTTTAAAAAATGAATACCATTGGGTGTATTGCCCATTTCACCTATCATTTCAGCAGCGTTGTGTTAACACCTTCAAACAGTTCCAAAGAAATATTTATTCATATTTTAAAATTCCTAAAGGGCCAACATGCACCCACCTATATAATGCCTTGCATTGTTGTTCGTCGATATTCATTTGTTATGTGACGCTTATGCATATGTGACAAGTCGTTAAGGCCCATCTCTTGATCTTTAACTCTGCTAGTGAATAAGAAAATGAGATTCACCTTTAGAGATACTTTGAAGCATGACAATACATAACAAAACAAAGCATCATCAGTCGCTTGGTTTAAGTGATATATTTACTTACCTCTTACTTGCTATTATTATATAGATTCTGGTTTGTTATGCACAAAAATGTGAAAACAATGAATGATCATCAGAACGATTTACATAAACAATTCCAAATGCATATTACAAAGCGATCTATGGAATATCAATGCACCTGAGTTACATTCGTAATAAAAGCTCGTAAATGCAAAATAAACTGAACCAGTTATAAAAAGATAAAAACCGTTATTTAATCTTACAAAATATATTGTATATCTTTAATTCTTTTCTAAGCATAGGTATACAATGTTTTATTCAGAACAACAGGCGTTTTACGAGTAACTTATTTTTTTTTTATAGAAGAGCATTTGTTTAAACTTAACAACTATGTAGCTAAGCTAACCCGATTCCCACCCTGAATTCTCTTAAGCACCGATATTAGTCAAAAAGAAGAGTTTTGTTTCACGTCCACCACTGTATTTGTCGTATTTTATCATAAATACTAAAATACAATGCAGTCGTCAGGCTGGATTTTAATAAAGTTGGTGCCATGCCCTTGTAGAGGCCTCGAACTCCTTCCTGTTGTACAGTTAATTTCAAACAGTTCATCACCCCTGTACATCGAATATTCTGCCCGAATGTCTGACGATGATTTTCAAATCCTTGAATCTGTAGACGCTTCTTGATCAAGTCGAATGGATAGACCATCATTTTGGACAGCATGCCGGATGAGGCTCCCATTATGAGCAGATTCCAGGTGGGAAGTTTACTGAAAAAATGTAATTTAAAACTGTTAACATATTTAAATACATTTTATTTATTTACCTCCGATCATCAACTTTGTAAGCTTTAATAGCGGACTTGCTAAACAATCGATAGAACATAAAATTAGCTCCCATCAATGGAGTTATTTGTATCAGCGCCGATGATAAACCGCGGTACAAGCCTACGACTCCCTCAGTACGTATTATAGAAGCGACCGCTCGGGTCGCATTGCGATAACCTTTACTCGAATCTTGAGCTACAAGACGTGTACGTATGACATCAAGAGGCGTTGAAATGATTACCGCTGTTCCACCAGCAATTGCGCCACAAATGAAATTCGAAAAATTTGGTTTGTCCTTCAGGTACGATGTTTGATTGGCAAACAAGCTTAATTGCTCATATGTCCAGAATTGAGAGATTCCATAAAGAATGCTTAGTATTTGTGCTGGATTGTGGCCTTTCCAGAAGGCAGCAATGCCCTCCTCTCGGAATATTACTTTGCATGCTTGGAATATAGATACATACTTGGATTTTTTACTAGCCTGCCCACCCAGTGGTTCTACTTGCAGTTGAAAACGGATCTTCAGGACATCTAGTGGTTGGCAGGTGGATCTGGTGATAGCAGCAGCAAGTCCTCCAGCTATGACTTGCTTAATCTGTTCTTTTGTGCTGTGAGTTTTCTTCTTAGGTGACCCTGGAGGTCGTGGTGTGTCTACTGTCTTCGATTTCTCTATTGCTTGCGTTGCCATCGTCGAAATTCTCTAGGTTATCAAACAAAAATCATTCGTATTCGCCTTTTCTAAAATTGTAATTTCGTAACCATTTTCAATTTCATTTTATTTTATTGCCACTTACGCATTTGTTTGCTTTCTCGATCTCTGCTGTGCCTATTTGTTTTAATACCAAAACAATTTACCATTTGGAAAGAAATATACGATTTTAAAAATATTTTCACTTACCTTCTTCCAACCTGACAATGTTGCTGGAATGCGATTCCTTCCTTGGAATATTGTAGTTTCTGTTTTTTATGTTTGGAGAGCTGTGAAGTTCGTTCGCCTGTTATTATGCGGAGTAAATGTGACCGATGACGACTCAACTTTGCTGGCAGAGAGGAGAAATGCATTGACTGTTTTATAAACCTCATTTAACAAAAACACAAATGAAAACTTTCTTTTTTTCATTCAGTTCAGTAAGATATGAGAATGAGAAGATGAGTGTAACATGCTAACATTCCGATGAAATGCAAACAAAAAAATAAAATAAACTTTCATTGGAAGCAGCTGTTTGGTTTTTGACGTTTCTATGATCTCTTCTTTTGTTTACATCTTGCGAATATGAAGAAAGAAAGGGAACAAAATGGAATAGAGTAATATAATAGGGCACTGCCAGGTCTGTTTTTTTTTTGGGAAAAAGAATTATGCAGAGTAATATTTGAAGGAAAATATGATATGAAAAAATGTCTCACCACACAGTAACAGCTGAAGCAAACCTGGACCCCTGTTCTGTAACTATCGCATCGATAAAATTGATCGAGAAACGCATTGTATATACATTGCCTATAGTACTATCATGAGACGAGAAAAAATCTTTTTCCCTAGAGCCGCTTGGAGTGCTAGTGTAGGACATTTTATTTGAGTGAGAGAGAATTAAGAGCATGGTTTTTAGTGTTATGCTTTGTGCTTAGTTTCCTGCGCATGTGCAATGTGACAATGTGAGGCAAGAAAAAACCGAAGGAGAACATGAAATAATTCAGTATCTTGTTTTTTTCATTGTATATATGTGTATAAACTGCTGGCAGTTTTGAAGTTAATATATAATGGTTTCGCTTAGCTGAAGCTTAGTTTTTTGTAAGGATTTATACAAGATCCAACATTTTCATTGTTTACGTTTTTTTTATATGGAATATGTAATATGAGAACTGGTTCTTACATAAGTATTTATACATGCGTACGTCATTGACGAGACTTTTGATTTGAGTTTTTTAGGATTTTCAAGTTTTGTATGAGCACTACCTACATACATATTTGTCATATTTGTACATATATACATCATTGACCAGACTTTTGATTCGAATTCTTTAGGATTTTCAATTTTTTTACTATTCTATTATGAAAGTTGTCGTCTTCAAATAGTGTACACATTCATTTTTGAAATTTAAACACAAACTTACTTCTTGCTGTATTTATACAAAGATACAAAGGCCCTTGCAATGGATGGATTTTTGTTTTGAATTTTACTTTCCATTCAGATAGGTACCAACTTATACATATAGGTACATAGATATGTATGTGTAGGTATCTATCTGAATGAACTACCTATGTGCAGAAATTCAATCAAAAATTGTTTGTAAATTGATTTATATTATTATTGATTGATTATATATTATTGATTTATAGTAACAAAGATCTTTTGTTTGTTTGAGGTTTATATAATAGGAACTAGTTGACCCACCCAGCTTAGCTCGCGGGAAAGAAATTTATAGTTAAACCAAAATATTTCTTTGTACTAATCTTCTATAGAATTGCTAAAAATACCACGGGTTTTTTACATTTGTAACACCTAATTGTTTAATTTTTACTTGCAATTATTATAGGTAGGTACTAAGTACAAGTTATGCATTCATGCAGAAAAAAAAATTTGAGATAACAATCAAATACCTATAACATTACGATGATAGAGACACATATTTGGCAATATTCTGTCCGTCTACTAAACGGTTTGGCCAGTTGTCTTTAAATTTAATTTAAATTTTTTTTTTTTTTTTTTTTTTTTTATAATTAACGCGCGCACAAGGGACTATTTGTTTCCCTTTTAATGTAACACACTGCGCGGGCATTAGGAAGATAGGGAGGGGAGAGATAGGAGGTGTCGATTAACATTGGTTTTGAATGTTTGCATGTTGAAATGGCAAGGGAAAATCTCGCCGGGTAAACCATTCCAAAGTCGTGTTGTACGGCTAAAAAAAGAATCTCTATATTTCACGGTACGTCCGAAATTGGGCTCAAGGGTGAACTGATGGGCATTCCTAGCAAGACGAGTATTACGGGCGAAACTTTTAAGGGGAGGAATGCAGCTGGCTACGTCGAGTGAACATTTTTTATAAAAGAACCGATAAAATAAGGAAAGACATGATACATTGCGTCGGTGTTCGAGAGGGGCAATTGTTTCAGCGGCAGTTCTATTTCCTATCAATCTTAACGCTCGATTTTGTATTCTATCAAGCAGGTGAAGCGATGATTGTGAAGCACCTGCCCACAGGTGGGAGTTGTACTCGAGTTTAGGGCGTATAAACGCTTTATAAATTGTAGCCAGATCAGATGGGGAAAAATACTTCTTACACCGATACAGAAAACCTAAGCACTTTGCAGCATTCCTAGCGATCTCAAATATATGGTCGTTCCAACGGAGGTCGTCGTTGACACACATACCGAGTACTGAGAGCTTTTCGGTTTCTTCGATGTAAGTGCCATTCATGGACAATGGCATTGGGGGAATGTTTAGCTTTAACGACAGAAGACAGCATTGAGTTTTCGAAGCATTAAACTCCACACGATTTCTATTACCCCATTTGACAATGCTGTATAAATCGGAGTTTAATGAGCTTGACATACGGCACCGTTGCAATTGTACGTCCGAAGGCGAAGGACGTGAATTATCGAACGAATATGAAAAGCTGAGGGTAGAGTCGTCAGCAAAACAGTTAAGTGGATTAGAAGTAACAGACAGAAGATCATTTATAAAAATGAGGAAAAGAGTCGGAGACAGAACAGAGCCCTGGGGCACACCAGCATTTATTTTATGGGAATCAGACTTGAATCCGTCCAATACAACTTGTATTGAACGGTCCAGGAGATAGCTTCTAATCCAACGAACAAGAGTATTATCGATCCCAAAAGCACGCATTTTCGATAAGAGAGCTTCATGCCAAACTCTATCAAATGCCTTGGAGATATCAAGAGCAATAATCTTACTTTCACCAAAGCGATGTAAAGATTTGTTCCACTGTTCGGTGAGATATGCCATCAGATCACCAGTGGAACGGTTGCTGCGGAAGCCATACTGACGGTCATGGAGAAGCTTACGATCTTCGAGATATTCCTTAAGCTGACGGTTAATCAGTGTTTCCATGACCTTAGAAAGAAGGGATGTCAGTGCTATGGGTCGGTAGGAGGAGGGGGAGGATGGGTCACCTTTCTTAGGGACAGGCTGGACAAATGCTGTTTTCCATCTTCTAGGAAAGATTCCAGAAGAGTAGGAGCGATGGAAAAGCTTACGCAGTGGCTTTGCCAGTGTGGAAGAACACCTCTTCAGAATAATCGGGGGTATACCATCCGGGCCAGCGGATTTGTGTATATCGAGATCTTTGAGAACTCTTGCTACTGTACGAGTGCGGAAAAAAATGTGTCCCATGGAAAAATTTACATTCTCAAGTACAGGAGGGGCAACGTTGCTTTGAGGCAGCGTGGAGCTGGCAGTGAAATGGGCGGCGAGCAAGTTTGCCTTCTCTGAAGAGTAAACAATTGATTTGTTATTGTCGATGAGCGTTGGAACCGAAGATGTCGAGGAGTTTTTTATATTTTTTACAAATGACCAAAAATTTTTACTGTCTTTGGGACACTGCAGAATTTTTTGCCGTAATTTTTGGTCATGCAAAAATTTGGTTCTTTCTATAACGGAGTTGCATGAGTTCCTTGCTTGTTTGTGCTTTTTCCGATTTTCCTCTGTAGGGTTGGCTTTGTAAGATCGGAAACTTACTTCTTTGAGCCTGATAGCTTCTTTACACTCAGAATTAAACCAAGACTTTTCTTTAGGTTTGATGCTTTTTACTCTGTTAGGAATAAAAGCACGCATCCCTAGAAGAATCACATTTGTGATCATTTCAGCACTGGCATCAATGTCACTATCGAGGAAGCATAGTGACCAGTTAAAGTTTCGGAAAAAGAAATTCAGGCCGTCCCAGTTGGCTTTCTCGTATTGCCAAACGGTCCTGGTGGGAAGTTTTTCTTTAACTGGATGGGTGGGGGATGAGAAATTAGCTGAAATGATACAATGGTCTGAAGTGCCAAATGGAGAAGTTACACTAATGGCATATTTATCAGGGTGAGAAGTAAGAAACAAGTCAAGAGTATGGGCTGCTTGCCCAGCAACATCCGGTATACGCGTTGGCACATCGATCAGTTGGGTAAGGTGATGTAACCCGGCAAAGAGCTCGACATACCTTCCTTCGGGTGTTGTCTGACCAGAATAGCGGAGCCAGTTGGAATTGTGTACATTGAAATCGCCCGCAATAACGATTTCAGTGCGAGGACAAAGGGAAACAATTTTCGAGATAGAATCTGACAGCGCATCAAACTCGTTACAAGTCGAATTGCTGTCGAGATTTGGACTCCTGTAAATAAAACAATAATGAATGACATGCTTGCGGACAGTGAATTTGAGCCACAAGAAGTTAAAGTCCGTGTTGGAACATTGCCCATATTGGGGAAGGCTCTGGCAAGCAATATCATTTCTAACATAGACCACGAGACCATGATGGGAAAAGAGTAATGGCACCAAGCTATACCCATGTAGAGTAAATTCTGATAAATCAGTATTTACTCCAACCTGGGTTTCACTTAATGCCAAAACAGCTGGCCTGTATTGAACAGTGTAGACGTACAGGTGAAAGAAATTCTTTCTAATACCACGAACATTGGAATACACGACACAAAAATCAAAAATCAAAAATAATTTAATTTAATTTAAAATAATGTGCTATACCTTTTTTAAAGCAAAAAGTCTGTTCAATCATATTATTTTTTAAATAAAGAGTTTCAGAAAAAAATAAATATATAAAAGGCACGACTGGTTTGCACGTACTTGCTCGTGTGTGCTAATTTGTTTATTTAGGGGCAGGTGTAAGCTTTTGTTTTCTCGATTGAAATTTTTTCATTCAGTAGTAATCGAATAGTTTTTTACTTGCGATTTATAGGGACTATAAGGCAAGTTATGCATTCGTAAAAAAAATCTAACAATCAAACATGACATTACGATGATAAAAAAAAATAAATTTATTGGCGCGACAGCTCCTGAAGGAGCCAAGGCCTAGTGACTTATACTCTCAACCATTCCTGTGTGTGTGTTGATAATCTGCAAGAATGGAAGGGACCTACAGTTTACCGCCGAGTCCGAACGGCTACATGAGATGCACTTTTTCGAGACAAATTTTACTCTTGGAGGTTTTGTCAGTTCCTCGCAAGAGGCAGTACCCCGGAAAAGAAGATGGCTATGAGCTGGATTCGAACCCAGGCTCATTCGCTTAGCAGTCCGACACACTAACCACTACGCCACGGGGCACTACATTACGATGATAGAGAAGTCAAAAAAGTGGGTACGGAAATTCCGTCCGTCTGTCTGTCTGTTCGTATCGATATCTACAGCCTAAACAGTTAGGCCGATTTGATTCAAACTTGGTACATAGTATTTTTAGAGTGCTCTACTCGACAGTTTTTGGAATTGGCATTCTAGCTCCAAAACTAACGGTACCTGCCATATAACTTTTAATGAAAAACTTATTTTTCTCGAAAACGGCTCCTACGATTTTGATAAAACTTTTAGAATGCAAAATCTATCTTTTAGTTTAAATGGATTTTTGAGAAAAAGTTTTATAACGGTACCTCCCATATGACCGGTTTTTTTCAAATTAGACTTTCTCGTTAACTAATCGACGGATTTTGATAAAATTTTCAAAATATGTAGTTTTTTATGATTTAAATAATATTGCTTATTAAAATTTTCAAAAACATTTTTTTCTTAATTTTTAATTTTTTTTTTAAACTTATTTTGTTTTTTGAATATTTTGACAAAGATTTTTTTAATTTTTTCTCCTAGTATAAACTATAGATTTCTTTAAATTGACATACTCAAAAAAAATGTATATATATGTTTTCGAAAGTTTTTTCAAAAAACTGGTCGAACGAGTTTGAAATGAAAAATTTATAAAATAGAAAACAGCAAGAGAAATAAGATGGCTTACAACATTTTTTCCAAAAAACGTTATGAATAGTTTTTTTTTTATTTCATTAAACAAATAATATTTTCCCCCAAATTTTGTTTTATATTGCTCGGTTGAGCCCTAGCCACTAGTCTAATGAAAGCAAATTTCATTATTTATATTATTATTTATTTATCGTTATTTATTTGAAAGCATTTTATGATCGTAACAGCATACAGCATACAGAATAAATAATAAGGACGCCTATGATAAACACATAAACATGCAAAAACAACTAACAAATAAAAAAAATACTCGATTACCTACTGAATGCAAAAATTTCAATCAAGAAAACAACGCAACTCAACGGTCATATGGCACTTCCTTTACTTTTAGGCCTACAATTTAAATTTCAATGTCCCCTCTGGGGAATGCCAAAATAATCACACACATCAAGTTTAAAGATAATCGCTTAAGCCATTTAGGCTGCAGCTCGTTATACATACCTACTGACAGACAGACAGTCATTTTTTGTCGATCACTTTTTTTAGACTTCTCTATGATCGTTATGTCATGTTTCATTGTTATCTAAATTTTTTTTTATATTCACAAATTCTAAACTTTACCTTATAGTCCCTATAATCGCAAGTAAAATTAAAAAAAACTGTGTAAAATGTCAAAATAACCTTAAGTTCTAAATTTGAAGTCGATTGGCTCATCGGTTTAGGCTATAGTCCAAAATACATCCGTACAGACAGACCTACAGACAGACGGACAGAATTTTGCCAGCAACTCAAATATGTTTCTCTATCATCGTAATGTAATGTTTGATTATTATCACAATTTTTTTATGTTCACGAATCCTAAACTTGACTCATAGTCCCTATAATCACAAAGCTACTTGTGCATAAATTTCAACATCAACGATAACGAAGCCAATGAAATGAAAATTCAAAAAATAAAGTCATTGTCGATCCTTTTCGTTGTTCACCGTCACCGAGAACAGGATATACACAATACACATACACATGTGCTTATTAAGTTTTCCTTTTTAGTATCTCCCTCACCCTCGCTCACACCATCTACCACACCGACAACCGACCGATCGACCTGAATTTAGCTGAACATTTTATCAAAGATAACAAGTATACCTACGTAAATACATACATTATGTAGGGATGTATGTAGGTACATACCTAAATATCTACCTACCCTCGAATGTTTTATATGAAAAAAATATAAAACTCAAAATAAACTTATCAACCAGCTTAAACATATACCCACCCCCCAGACACCATTCATTTACAAAAGTCGTTTTTCTTCTTTTTTGTCAATCCTTTTAACTAGCCATCTCGTCGCCCTGCTTGTGTGAAGCAATCCAGTTGTGCAAAAAAAAACTATACTCGCATCATTGTATATATGTAAACTGCAAACTGCAAAGAGTAAAGTACATGTTCACAGAGTTTCTCTTAGAATTCTCTTTGTTCGACTCGTTCGCCTCTTTCAATTTACCAAGTTAATTTTCCCTAGAGCCGCTTGGAACGCCACCGTCCACCGGTCGTCATGATAGTACTATAGCAGTCTATATACAATGGAGAAACGTTGAAAATTGGAACAAAATTAATTTTATCGCATCATTCATTGTATATAGACTGCTATAGTACTATCATGACGACCGGTGGACGGTGGCGTTCCAAGCGGCTCTAGGGAAAATTAACTTGGTAAATTGAAAGAGGCGAACGAGTCGAACAAAGAGAATTCTAAGAGAAAGTCTGTGAACATGTACTTTACTCTTTGCAGTTTGCAGTTTACATATATACAATGATGCGAGTATAGTTTTTTTTTGCACAACTGGATTGCTTCACACAAGCAGGGCGACGAGATGGCTAGTTAAAAGGATTGACAAAAAAGAAGAAAAACGACTTTTGTAAATGAATGGTGTCTGGGGGGTGGGTATATGTTTAAGCTGGTTGATAAGTTTATTTTGAGTTTTATATTTTTTTCATATAAAACATTCGAGGGTAGGTAGATATTTAGGTATGTACCTACATACATCCCTACATAATGTGTGTATTTACGTAGGTATACTTGTTATATTATCTTTGATAAAATGTTCAGCTAAATTCAGGTCGATCGGTCGGTCGTCGGCGAAGTAGATGGTGTGAGCGAAGGTGAGGGAGATACTAACAAGGAAAACTTAATAAGCACATGTGTATGTGTATTGTGTATATCCTGTTCTCGGTGACGGTGAACAACGAAGAGGATCGACAATGATTTTATTTTTTTAATTTTCATTTCATTGGCTTCGTTATCGTTGATGTTGAAATTTATGCACAAGTAGCTTTGTGATTATAGGGACTATGAGTCAAGTTTAGGATTCGTGAACATAAAAAAATTGTGATAATAATCAAACATTACATTACGATGATAGAGAAACATATTTGAGTTGCTGGCAAAATTCTGTCCGTCTGTCTGTAGGTCTGTCTGTACGGATGTATTTTGGATTATAGCCTAAACCGATGAGCCAATCGACTTCAAATTTAGAACTTAAGGTTATTTTGACATTTTACACAGGAGTTTTTTTCAAATTTTACTTGCGATTATAGGGACTATAAGGTAAAGTTTAGAATTTGTGAATATAAAAAAAAAATTAGATAACAATGAAACATGACATTACGATCATAGAGAAGTCTAAAAAAGTGATCGACAAAAAATGACTGTCTGTCTGTCAGTAGGTATGTATAACGAGCTGCAGCCTAAATGGCTTAAGCGATTATCTTTAAACTTGATGTGTGTGATTATTTTGGCATTCCCCAGAGGGGATATTGAAATTTAAATTGTAGGCCTAAAAGTAAAGGAAGTGCCATATGACCGTTGAGTTGCGTTGTTTTCTTGATTGAAATTTTTGCATTCAGTAGGTAATCGAGTATTTTTTTATTTGTTAGTTGTTTTTGCATGTTTATGTGTTTATCATAGGCGTCCTTATTATTTATTCTGTATGCTGTATGTTGTTACGATCATGAAATGCTTTAAAATAAATAACGATAAATAAATAATAATATAAATAACGAAATTTGCTTTCATTAGACTAGTGGCTAGGGCTCAACCGAGCAATATAAAACAAAATTTGGGGGAAAATATTATTTGTTTAATGAAATCAAAAAAAAAACTATTCATAACGTTTTTTGGAAAAAATGTTGTAAGCCATCTTATTTCTCTTGCTGTTTTCTATTTTATAAATTTTTCATTTCAAAATCGTTCGACCAGTTTTTTGAAAAAACTTTCGAAAACATATATATACATTTTTTTGGGTATGTCAATTTAAAGAAATCTATAGTTTATGCTAGGAGAAAAAATTAAAAAAATCTTTGTCAAAATATTCAAAAAACAAAATAAGTTAAAAAAAAAATTAAAAATTAAGAAAAAAATGTTTTTGAAAATTTTAATAAGCAATATTATTTAAATCATAAAAAACTACATTTTTTGAAAATTTCATCAAAATCCGTCGATTAGTTAACGAGAAAGTCTAATTTGAAAAAAACCGGTCATATGGGAGGTACCGTTATAAAACTTTTTCTCAAAAATCCATTTAAACTAAAAGATAGATTTTGCATTCTAAAAGTTTTATCAAAATCGTAGGAGCCGTTTTCGAGAAAAATAAGTTTTTCATTAAAAGTTATATGGCAGGTACCGTTAGTTTTGGAGCTAGAATGCCAATTCCAAAAACTGTCGAGTAGAGCACTCTAAAAATACTATGTACCAAGTTTGAATCAAATCGGCCTAACTGTTTAGGCTGTAGATATCGATACGAACAGACAGACAGACAAACAGACAGACGGACGGAATTTCCGTACCCACTTTTTTGACTTCTCTATCATCGTAATGTCATGTTTGATTGTTAGATTTTTTTACGAATGCATAACTTGCCTTATAGTCCCTATAAATCGCAAGTAAAAAACTATTCGATTACTACTGAATGAAAAAATTTCAATCGAGAAAACAAAAGCTTACACCTGCCCCTAAATAAACAAATTAACACACACGAGCAAGTACGTGCAAACCAGTCGTGCCTTTTATATATTTATTTTTTTCTGAAATTCTTTATTTAAAAAATAATATGATTGAACAGACTTTTTGCTTTAAAAAAGGTATAGCACATTATTTTAAATGTTGCCGTTATTTTTAAATATACCTATATAAATATATTTTAGTGTAAGATTACTTAGGCTACTTACATTTTCCTTAATATCAATTTTGGTTGTAATCGGTTACCTAACCAGTTCTCAGAAAAGTCGATGCCAAAAAAAAACTCCTATGGGTGGTGCCAGTTTTAGCCCACCGTCACATTTTTTTTAACCATAATTGAATGCACATTGATTTTTTACATACAAAATTCTTGGAGCTATTTTTGACAAAAATAAACTTTTACTTGACGGTTATATCGCAAGTATCAGCTAAAAAAGAAATTAAAAATATCCTATGTCGAATGTCAAAATAAACTTATATTCCAAATTTAAAGACAACTGGCCAAACCGTTTAGTAGACGGACAGAATTTTGCCAAATATGTTTCTCTATCATCGTAATTTTATAGGTATTTGATTGTTATCTCAAATTTTTTTTCTGCATGAATGCATAACTTGTACTTAGTACCTACCTATAATAATTGCAAGTAAAAATTAAACAATTAGGTGTTACAAATGTAAAAAACCCGTGGTATTTTTAGCAATTCTATAGAAGATTAGTACAAAGAAATATTTTGGTTTAACTATAAATTTCTTTCCCGCGAGCTAAGCTGGGTGGGTCAACTAGTTCCTATTATATAAACCTCAAACAAACAAAAGATCTTTGTTACTATAAATCAATAATATATAATCAATCAATAATAATATAAATCAATTTACAAACAATTTTTGATTGAATTTCTGCACATAGTTCATTCATATAGATACCTACACATACATATCTATGTACCTATATGTATATGTTGGTACCTATCTGAATGGAAAGTAAAATTCAAAACAAAAATCCATCCATTGCAAGGGCCTTTGTATCTTTGTATAAATACAGCAAGAAGTAAGTTTGTGTTTAAATTTCAAGAATGAATGTGTACACTATTTGAAGACGACAACCTTCATAATAGAATAGTAAAAAAATTGAAAATCCTAAAGAATTCGAATCAAAAGTCTGGTCAATGATGTATATATGTACAAATATGACAAATATGTATGTAGGTAGTGCTCATACAAAACTTGAAAATCCTAAAAAACTCAAATCAAAAGTCTCGTCAATGACGTACGCATGTATAAATACTTATGTAAGAACCAGTTCTCATAGTACATATTCCATATAAAAAAACGTAAACAATGAAAATGTTGGATCTTGTATAAATCCTTACAAAAAACTAAGCCTCAGCTAAGCTAACCATTATATATTAACTTCAAAACTGCCAGCAGTTTATACACATATATACAATGAACAAAACAAGATACTGAATTATTTCATGTTCTCCTTCGGTTTTTTCTTGCCTCACATTGTCACATTGCACATGCGCAGGAAACTAAGCACAAAGCATAACACTAAAAACCATGCTCTTAATTCTCTCTCACTCAAATAAAATGTCCTACACTAGCACTCCAAGCGGCTCTAGGGAAAAAGATTTTTTCTCGTCTCATGATAGTACTATAGGCAATGTATATACAATGGCATCATTCTGGTTCTGTAACATTGACAGGCGATAATTTTATCGATTGGAATGTATCGGAATGAAATACTGGAAGAATGCGATAAAACGGTGTTCTGTATCTCTCAAATGCGATAAGTTTTTCCTTGGAAACGTCAAATTTTATCATTTGTTTGTGAGCAGGCGATAATATTGAATTGGTGTGAAATATTTAATTACAATAGACTTCATTTTCAATAAGCGTATCTAGAATATGAGCTGCAGTTCACTAAGATTTTTTTGTTCAAACTTTTTTAAATTAAGTAATATAAGCAAAAGTATGAAGTTTTGCAATAAAAAAAAAAATTGGAATAAACAATTTGGCACAAGAAAACCTTATAGTTATCATTTATTATTTTATATTTTCTTGATAAATACTTTTGGGTTAAGAGGGATTAGTTGCATTTCAGCCTCTACCAATGAACGCCTCTGAATTGAAATTTTGTTTTCATATTTGACAACCAGTTAATTTCAAGCGCTATAGAAAACTGAAGTTGGCTCCTGGCAATCCATATCTATTAGGTCCATGGAATCAACCTTATATGGAATGCCTCCTTCTCTGGATTTCTGGGTTAAATGGATTTTAGTGTCAAGTCTTATGAATTGTATGTTTGTTTTATATCAATTTAATAATGTTAAATGATAAGATTACACTAGCATTTACACTGTCGTTAATTTAAATACACATGTTTCCTTTGACCTCCTAAAATTAGGGCCTAATGCACATGGAGCAACTGAAAAAAATTAAACTGCGGTTGGCATCTCGGGTTACAGACCAGTTATACTGACTTAGCGGTGACTTAACTCCACACACGAGAAAACTCATTGCCAATCAAAATTTCTAGTTTTTGTCAGTGTCTTTCAACAACATTGTTTTTAAACCAGCAACAGGTTGGTCTGATTTTCGCACATCTTCGACAAACTATAAACTGAAATCACCAGGCAAGCCGACATGCAAATCAACAAACGACTGATTACAAACTGTTTTTTTTTTTGAATCGCAAACGTGTTTTCGACCAGTAGCGTCGTGTGCGACGTCCAATATGATAAGACCAGGTATGATTCAAAGCAAACTAAGTTTCGTATCGCTGATCAGTTTTTTTCAAGTTGCTCCGTGTGCATTGGGCCTAGTTGAAAAAGTTGTAAATTTGAAACAAACTGAATACCAAAACTTCACTTCGTATAAAATTTGGAGCTTTTTAAAGCGTTTATTTAAGAAATAGAATCTCAAAGCAAAATATTGTCATGGCGTGCGTATAAAAACTTACAAATAATTTCTTAAAATTACACATAAATTTGAGCTTTTTAAGTTTTCCAACCAATTTGTGACGTATTTCCACCGTTTGAAGGATTATTTACCTCATGCGAGGGTGGAGATGTTGGATAGGGAGCTACAGGTTGCGGTTGGACGGATGGGTACAGATTTCCAGGAGAGTCTGACGAATTTTGATACGAAAACACAGGATACTTCGGAACAAAAGTATTGTCTTGATATTTTCCCTTAGCTACAATATCTTCTTGGTATGACGGTGGAGCTAAAATTGTGAACTTATGATTTAGATATCGAATTAAAAAACCATGATTTTACTTACGCAATGGCTTATAAACTGGTGTCGCCCCAGGCTGTCCAACAATCACCGCGTCCTGTTGTTCCATTAAACTAGCTTTTAATGGTACCGTTCCTATTGTTATAGGAAAAGCAAGATCAAAGTCTGAGTAGAAACCAGCTAGTTTGACAGTAAATTTCAGTGTGTATATAATTTTAATTATTGAACAATTTTCTAATGACGATGGTACAGTCGATGGAATATCAAGAAACTCGTTCATTTCAGCCTTGTTTTGTTTGACAACTTCTCCCAAATGAACTTGAGCAATTTTAACTTCATTCCATTTGGTTTTCGTTTCCGGTGTGTGGCAAGTGTAAGTCACTTTTCTCATGAGTTTGACTTTGATATCTGTGCACCGAACATCAGATTGATTGTCCAAAACCAAATTGAATCGGATTCTCTGTCCCGGAGCGTAGGCTGAGAAAGGGACTCGAACTTTAAGAATTATCGGTTTCTTGCCACTGCAACAAATACTTAAGCAAAAGACCTTTTCTTCTTGTGCCTCCATTGGATTGGCATGCAAGGGATTGAGATTTAGGTCGTATGGTGAAATTACCGTGAATTCTTGCTTAAATGTATTATTATAGCGAAGGACACGGTCGATAACCATGACAACTTCATATGTTATTTTTCCATCCGTTCCGCTGAACGATGTAGGAGCATTCGGAGGTATGACTGCCTGAAAAGGATAAACATACTTTCCAGCAATGAGCTCTAGTTGGCTACCTCCGCTTGTTCCAAATACGTGTTTTTCTGATGTAAAGTATAACTCAGTAGCTGAGAAAGTCTCTATAGCGTTTTCACGTTTGCCCTGAGCGTTTTGTTTGTAGATGTTTTCAGTCCAACGTACTTCACAGTGTCCATTGATGCTGATATAAATAGCTGTAATTAAAGTGGATTGTTTTAATAAATGGTTATCCACGCAACGTAATAAAAGAGAGTTTACTCCAGAAACAATCACATTTTCGTATTTTTCATAAAAAACATGATTTTTTTTGAAGATTTCATGCTGTATTTAAAGTGGATTGTTTTAATAAATGGTTATCCACGCAACGTAATAAAAGAGAGTTTACTCCAGAAACAATCACATTTTCGTATTTTTCATAAAAAACATGATTTTTTTTGAAGATTTCATGCTCTTTTTCTGGTTTTGGTCTAATATGTCTGCCTAACAAACAAACTCCGAATTCAAATTCTAAAAATATTTATAATTAACTATTTTTGTTAATCCACATTAATACTAATAATAAAAAATTTAGAATTTCAAAAATATGAACAAATGATGAAAATTAGTCTTGATTACAGCTGGTGTAATGTGAATGTCATCATACTTATGTACATATCTGTAGGTACAAAAAAAAAAACATCATCTCTATAATCGACATGCACTAATGAACCTAACTAAATTTATTTATGACATAAACATTTAGTCGTAGTGCGGGTCATTTGCATAGACACACCGCATTTAATTTTTTTTTTTGCAGACCTAATTTAAACCCAATCTGTAGCGATAGTTTGTACTCGTTTCTTGTAGTTTCAATAGTGAGGATATATCTGCATTTGCTTCCAACATTTTTATATATTTCTATCTATTAATGCGAAACCATTTTAATAATATATCACAAATCCGTGCACAAACGCCCCAAATTCCGAATATGCAAACTTCCATATTTCCGCTTTTCCCACAGAAACATTTTTTATGTTTCCAAGATAAACGGTTCCATCTACCCAACATTACAAATTTATGCAGTTGTTGAGGCATGGAAGCATATCAAACAAACCCCCAGCCATACATCGTTTCACTTATATAATCCTCCTTCACAGACATTTTCGGGATAAAGAGTAACCTATTTTTCAATCCATCATCTCATCAATCTACATGTGCGTGTCCATTTGAGAGAAAACAGGCTGCAAGCAGCTCTCGAGAGCAAACTCATAAGTGGACACTTGACACAGTCTTGAGAGAAGGTGTCGGAGAGCTAACTTTTTACTCTTGACTCGACACATCAACTTTTTTGGAGTCACTCGCCAATGGATATAGGACATGGACACACGTTTTGTTCACTATCGGAGATTAGCTCGCTAACAGGGTTCGTATTTTGAGAGTAGCTATAAAAAAGTGTCAAAACTACAACACTTAACGGTTTTTAGTAAAAACGGAATACGCCATCACACGTCTTGAATATATAATAATGAATTTATGAAAAAGTATTTCGAAAATTTTAGGACGGTTTTAGATAAAGTCCTGTTTTTAATTCTTAGTTTTTTGAAAAAAAAATTGAGATTTTGGTATGCAGTTTTTTAGAGTAATATACATTATATATTTTTTTTTATATAATTAGCCCGCACTAAAGGGATTTTGATTACCCTTATAATGTTAATTAAACACAGCGAGGGCTTTAGGAAAATAGGGAAGGATGTGAAAGGAGGTAAGCATGCACATTTGTTTTAAAGTTCTGCACTTCAAAGTGGGAGGGAAAAACAGAGTCTGGCAAGGCATTCCACATTCGCGTGGTACGACTAAAGAAAGAATCCCTGTACTTGACAATGCGTCCGAAGTTGGGCTCAAGGGTATAATGATGGGCATTCCTTGCAGTGCGAGTATTACGGGGAGCGTTTCAGGGGAGGAATGCAACTGGCTGTTTCGCTAGAACATTGTTTATGGAAGTAGCGATAAAGTAATTAATATTTTAATATTAATAATAATTATTAATTAAAAAATATAATAATAATAAGAAAAAACTAATTATTTAAAATATTGGTATTCAGGATTGATTCCGTTAGCTAGATCTTTTTTTTTTTGGAATATATGTTTTTTTTTCACAACTTTCAACGGATAATTAATAGAAGAAAAATATCAAGTGGACACGGCTTATGAGAAAACTCTCAAAATTCTTCCGAGAGCTTGCGAATTGCGATATTAAAATGTCGAAAATTTTACTCTCAAACACTCAAATGGAGAGACACCCGAGAGTAACTCTCGAGATTTAACTAGCGAATGTACTCCCGCACATTTAAGGCGCTGTTGCTTGTTTGCTTTGATTTATTAAAAAAAAAACATTAAATAAAAAACGATTAAACAAATCACTTGTTTTACTTTTTAATTTATGTGTAATAAAACACTTGCTTAACTGTTCCGAATGTGCATTCATTTAAAACTCACGTTATCGGTCTATTGTGATGTCTGCAGAGGTAGTTTGTATTTTTACTTGCGATTATAGGGACTATAAAGCAAGTTTTAAATTCGTGAATGTAAAAAAAATTGAGATAACAATGAAACATGACATTACGATCAAAGATATGTCTAAAAAATTGATCGACAAAAAATGTCTGTCTGTCTGTCAGTATGTATAACGAGCTTCTGCCTAAACGGCTTAAGCGATTATCTTCAAATTTGGTATGTGTGATTTTTTGGCATTCACCAGAGGGAAAATGGAAATTTTATTTTTAGGCCTAAAAATGACGGTACCTGCCATATGACTAGGAAAAGCTTTTTTTTCTCGAAAACAGCTCCAACGGTTATGATGAAAATGTTAGAAAATTTTTTTGTTGGTATTGGCCATCATTTGATTAGAACCAAATTTACGGGAAAAATCTATTTCCGGTACCTTTAATATAAGTTTTTTTTTTAATTTTGGGCTTTATTGATAACGGCTCTTTGGATTTCTGTCAAATTTTAAATTTAAAGAGATCTAAGCAGCCGAATTAATTCAGCATATCAAGATTGTGAATAACTTTTTTTTTAATCAAATCAAATTATTTTAAATGTTATAATCACATGTATATTAATAATTAAATTTAAAAAAACTAAACACAAAAAACAGGATTTTATCAAAACCGGTCTACAATTTTCGAAATATTTTTTTCGTAAATTCTATGTTATTTAAGACGTGTGATGGCGTACTTCATTAATACTAAAAATTATTAAATATTTCAGTTCAAACTGTGTTATTTTCAACGTAAATGTTACTTGTTCCTGTCAATGTAATTAGGCACACAAGAGCAAGTACGTGCGACCCAGTCGTGCCCATTTTTTTATTTGAGTTTTAATGTACTCAACTTTCCACGCCGTACTGTACTTATTGTAGATACATACAAAATGCGTTTAGAATTTCAAAGTTTCAACCATGCATACAAAATTTTAGTCGATCATGTTTAACTTTTTTTTTATAAAATAGATCTTTGTTTTAAATGGTAACACAACTCACGCATTTGTCTATATATCTTAATAAAGCGAAATGACTCACGATCATAACTCAAGAGTCACGCATTTGAAACATTTTCCGAGTTCCCACAGCTGAATTTATTTTTAACCTTCACAATAATTCAGGTTTCCGGTAACAATAAATGAAGTAGCAAGTAGGTACATACTTAACCTATACTGGCGTGACGTTTTCAATAGATTACGTAATTTTTAACGAACGTTGAGGAATTTAAAAAAAACAACTCTTTTCTTTACATTACAACCGGTAATTCATTATTATTCCAGAGGGTAATTAAGTTAATATGGAAGGCAAAATATCAATGGACTTTTTTGATCTAATTATTCATTCATGTGCAAAGATGGATCTGAAAATAATATTTATTATTATTTTTTTTTTAAAGATCAACTGAAAACAGGTGTGTATTGTTTAATCATTTTCCCTAAAGTGTTTTTAATGTAAATTCTAGACTTGAGAGGGCTATTGAGGAATAAGTAAGAAAGGTGTATTTCTGTATGTTTGTGAAATATGAAAACAAAATAAAAATAAAAAAAATTCAAAATTAAAAGCTTAGCTATTACTTTATAACTTAACTATTTTAAAAACGGTGAAAACATAATCTTATGCTCCGGCAGTGTTGGCAGACGCAGTGTAAGTATGTGTAGTTGATAACCTATAGACATTGTGGGTTCGATCCCCGGGTTATGTAACTCTAACTAAAGGCTAGACGTTACGGTGGGTTGATCGACTGCGCCGACTAAATTCCTATCATCCTTATTGTTTAAATAAATGTCTTGCAACAGAAACATGATTATTTATAAGAAAAAGAATATGAATTTTAATAAATATGTCTTCTTTATCAGAAGGAGGGATAGTAAGAGTAACGTTTCCACTTGATTGCTTCACTCTAGTGTGCGGGGTTCGAACTTCGAAAGGTTTACCTCAGAATGAAAAAAACAATAAACAATTATTTGTTTTTGTTTCAATCTCTGAAGAACAATTAATTGCATTTAAGCTTTTGTTTTTTTTTTTATTTCTCACAGTAGCAGATACAAACAGTATCTTGATAAAAATGGAGAAAGTTTTTGAGGCAGTTACAAAAATTAAAAAAATGTAGATATGCCCAATTTCTTTACAAAGTTCTAGTCGCTTTAACTTTTATCTATCCCGAAGCTCTTTGCATACATTATCTATATCTCTCTCTTATTTTACTGCAAATCCATAATCAGTACATTACAGCATGGTTTTTTAAAGGGTAGATCCACCACCACAAACCTAACCCAATTCGTGTCTATGACTCTGAAGGCCATAGAAAAGGGTTAAGACGTTGATGTGATAAATACTGACTTTAGAAAAGCTTTTCATAAGATTAGCCACCTAATAATCTATGCTAATCTTCAGGCTTATGGTTTTCCCTCAACGTTCATTGCATGGGTTAAATCCTACCGTAAACCGAAAACCTCTTCTCCAAAACGACTTAGATTCCTTTATCGTTTGGTGCACACACATTTTTTTTGAGTAAGTGGCAATTTATGACTTTCTCCCGTAAAAGCCGGTATCCCTTCTCCCGCTCTTGTCATTTCTCCAATGATCTTGGCATAATTTGTGACAAGGCGCTTAATTTTCTTCCTCGTTTCGATCACATTATTTCAAAAGCAAATTATTCCCTTGATTTCACAAAACGATGATCGAAGAATTCTCAGACCCTTACGTTGCCAAATCCCTTTATACCACCTTCGTAAGACCCATTCTCGAATATACAGGTGTTGTTTGATCAATACCAGTTTTTTTTCCCTTCGAAAAGAACTATAAAGACACTACTCCTGAATCCCCAATCCTATTCATGATCTATATAGTTTGTTAAGTAAGTAAGTATATAAGCCTAGATTGTTTAAGTATTGTAACTCCATCCAGTAAATCTCGGTCTCTTTGAAATCTGGTTAGTAAAAGTCTTCAGAAATTGGTCACTTCTTCACATCAAAATTATTCCTTAAAATTCGGTTAAAATTATAATACTTGTGTTAACCTCGGTTCAGTATTAATTAACATTAAATATTTGTATCTTTTTGTCATTTTTTTGTGTCCGATTTCATCAGAACGTTCTTACTAATAAAACTCAATCTTTCATTTCAAGAAATGTAATAGCATCTTAATCGAAATCGTTCGCATTAATTAATCCTTCAATTGAAGGGTATAACTATTTTTGGGTTCTTTTTCTAACCGAGTTCCAGTCTTAAAATTTGGCGAAGAAATCGAAATTATATCTAAAATTAAGTTAACCCGAGATTTAGCAATTAAAATTTTGAATGTTCTTCTCCTTCTTTCAATGTAATTTGTTATGAACTCGACTGGGACCACTACTGTGACTGTCTCACTTTTCTACTTCGCCTTAAGGTCTCCATCATATTGGTTCACCGGGTTGAATTCGGAAAACGTCGGCAGACCACCCGGTATTGGAGTTTTGCATGTCTGAGCTGAGGCCGTTGATTGATCCAGAATTTTGTATTTCTGCATTTCTTCCTCCATAGTGTTGGGTCGTGTTATCCTATTGCCTCTTTAAAAGTACACTTACGTGATTCTATGATATCGTCCTCCCATTATCCTTTGCTATCCAATATATTTAAACTTTTAGCACTCGTAAAATACGGTTCCATTAAAATAAACGTCCGACATAAACCTCTGATGTTCAGCAAAGGCATTTAATATTTTATCGCGCTCAGCCTCATCCGGTATGCATTTCCCTTCAGAACAACTACACACACATTAATTGTTCGTTCCAAGGATGAATGATACTCACTTATGATGGCTCCATCGTCAGCAAGTAATAATTGATTCTCCTTCAGCAGAAAATCAAAAAACCGTAACAAAGAGCAAAGTATACTGAAGCTGCTTTCTTAGTGCACAACAATTTTTGGTTTGAGATTGGGAACTCTTCGGTGAATAAAATATTTCGGTTTTATGATTGAAAAGTAACAAAATCAACACTATTATGTGGTTAAGCTTTTGTAATTGAATTAAAACGAATAAATTGGACAACCTTCATGAACGTTACATTTTACTTAAATATTGACAGAATACTTAATAACTAGAAAAAGACTACATACTTTATTGACACACTGTAAAAAGATGCATGCATGTATCTACTTTTACTATACTATGTTTGTGTACATTGAGGATATATTATTTGTTCCTAGATACTTGACAATATTCCTGTAAGAAAGTAAAAGTATGAGGCGAGTGATGCTGATGATTCATTATTTTCCCTTTCATCCAGCCTTGCCTTGTCTCCTGTATAACTGAAGAACCGAATGCGTATACTTATACAATTGAGCTTGCACTCTGTGTAGATAAGCTCGTCAAATGTATCAACTAATTGTAGGATTTAAATTAAATCAAATGTTTTCTTCTAGAATCTAGATGATTATAAGAGCGCAACAGAATAGCCTCTGTCATTGACTAAGTACATGAGCACTCAATCTCTTATTGTTATACAAATGACGTTTTTCAAATTCTCTACAAACACATGGTTTTGCTTGGTACTTAGGTACTAACGTTAAAATGAACAAAACTATTTTGATATGAACCTAAGTTGATAGAATTGATGACGTACATCAATAGGAGTAGGAGAACAGACCATTAGTGTATCTTATCGATTAATTTAAAATTGAAAACAATTATCTAGATTCTAGAATATTAAAAACTTGCGTGGGACATTTAAAGTGCTAATTGAACAAAGTAGATATATGCGAGCTAATTATAACTATTGCAAGAGAAAGTACATACATCTTATAGTCTTTGGTCTTGCAGTGATGAGCTCAGCTACTCCAGAAATTGTTTGTCCAGCATAGTACACCCCGAGCGGATTATTGTCAAATTGAATCGTACACTTGCTTGCCATATTTGCAACACTTAACTTTGTGCGTATCTCAATAATAACACAAACAATAACAAAACAACTATTGCGTGGTAACAAGTAACCGACTTTCAATGGTAATCAATCCATTGTTTATGGATTATGATTCGAGATTCAATAGCAGAGCAAGAGAACAAAATATAAACAAAAAAGAAACGCGAGGTAATTTTAGATATAAACAAACAAATATTATTTCCGAACTTAATATATTGCAGTCGACCAGCCAGCAGCTCTGAGCGCCAGACTCAAAGTGGAAGTAGTAGATACATAGGTATAGCCTAAACTTTAGAAACTGAATTTCGGATTGAGGTAGAGATGAAATACTATAGCCTCAACCAATCCAATACCAAACAAAGGAGATAAAATTAACGAAATATAATTTTATCCCCTGTTTAGTTAGTTGTCATTTGCGCAAATTCCATCTTACAAAAGCGTAAGATAAGTATTTGGTATCTGGGAGAAGGTTAGCTCTAAATTGTGAATTTATCCCTTTAAAAATTTCTTTAATGGAGTATTTGTTTATTCAGATCAAAACAGGTTTTAATATCAGTGTCGGAGATATGCATGGAATGATTAAATTAGTTTTATAATTGCTCATGTTGAAGACATGAGACATTTTTCAAAATAGACGAAGACACTTAAAAAGATAAATATGTTTTTTAAAATAAAAAAAAACTGAGCGTTTCGAAAAATTCGAATTTAAAAATTTTCTTGAAAGTACTTTCAGAAAATATCAGTCACACTATGAAAGGAAAATACTTTCTGAAAACGATATTTTTACTTTCCAGAAAATGTTCTCTGAATGCGCTTTCCGAAAGCGTTTTGTGTGTAAAATTGTGTGAATTTGCCACTCTGGGCTTAGTTTTAGTTTTGTTTATTGTTTATCTAAGGTAGCTGCAAAATGGAGTTCCTCTAGGACATTTTTTGCGAGGCAGAATTATTGGATTTCCATGAGTAAACTGTTATGGAAATCATCCTTTGTATTTTGCAGCATGTGATAGAACAAAATGCGGCTAATCGTAGATCAATTTGGGTGCGAACGCAACACTTATGAGATTTGCGCACAGAGGGAAAAGAGTTCTTCCGTAATTTTGCTCACGTTTCGGAGGACCAATAAATTTTTTTGTCTGACATAGTACGGCCGTTTGTTGAAAATGGAATGTTCCCATCAGCATAGGGAAGAGATTAGCTGCGACACTGAAACACCTTGCACATGGTGATAATTTATTATAACACACTAACTCAAGTGTTTCGCATTTTCCGATCTGTATAAACGAAAGTCGTGTCAGAGGTTTGCATTTGCAGTAATATGTAATTTAAATGAGTAACATAAAACCTAAAAGATTCGACAATCTTTTTTGCCAAACCAAATCAGTTTTCAAGGTAATAAATTCAGGACGTTTCAAAATAAACAAGAAAATGAAGTAAACTTTCAAACCGCTTACTAAATAAACTGACATTCTATATAGAATCGATATACCGGTTGCTGCATATGCTTGTTGCAAGTGATTAGTTATTGCATTGCTTGTTTGGGCAGAGCACAGGACTCAATTAGGGTGAAAAAACTTTGTTTACTTTAAAGAAAGCAAAAAACTTTCACAAACAGTTTCTGAAAGCCAAAAGCATTTTCAGAAAATGATTTGCTTTCTTAAAAACGCTTTCATAAACTATAGTCATGCACTAAAAGTATTTTTTTGTGAAAGCGTTTTCGGGAAAGCAAATCGATTTCAGAAAAGCATACCAAGATTTCAAATAACTTTTTTATTTATAATTAGTTTTTCTTTTTTTTTGAAAATCAATATATTTTCAAAACATTTTTTTTTTATTTTAAGATAAGCGGTATACATATTAATAAACTCTAAGAACCTGCGTACCAAAATCTCAAAAATATTTTTTTTTAAACTAATAAAAAAATAAAATAAAATAAAATAAAAATAAATAAAAAAAAAAGGATTTTATTAAAATGTGTCCTACATTTAATAATTTTTTTTCAGAAAAACATTTAAGACTTGTGACTGCGTACTCCATTTTCACCAAAAACCGTTAAATGTTGTGGTTTTGACAATCATCTTTGTATCTTACTATCATGAGGCAGCTAGGCAGCATTTTGAAAAACACGTTAGACCGCAATGCTTTATGCAAAAATCGCCATTTGGTGTGAAAAATAAAAAAAAAATAAAATAAGACAAAACCCAAAAGTGTATTACATCTAAATATTTCCGAATTTTCTCGTCTCCAATATTAAGATTGAGTTCAGGTTTGCCCTGAAGATAATGAGAAGCCAAATGGCAGTCATGATAGTACATTGGAATATATATACAATATTCTGCATCAATGGAAAATCGCTAAAATTATACTAGCTCCAGAAAAATCGTTAGGTACCGAGTTTCGTCCAAATTCAATTATGCTTTTTTATCCAAAAGCAATAAAGTCGTAAGTTGTACACGCACAACCTTTTAGCCAGCATTCAATCTGATTTCCGTCCTAGGCATAGCTGCACCAAAGCTCTTTTTAAGATCATCGAAGATATAAGATATAAGAGACTGACATTGTTAATCATTCGCAACTTTTGAACAAACTAAGAAGTAAATATAACGTCTCACCTAAAGCCCTTAACCTTATTTCGTAGCTTCTGCTCTGAAGAAAACAATCGGTGTAAGTAAATAAAAACACTCTTAGTTCCTTTCAATTAAACGGGGTCCCACAAGGATCAATTCTTTCACCGTTTATTATTCTCCCTATACATAAACGAAATAGCATTCACTTTGACCAATGTCTCTAAACATTTCTATGCAGATGATATCCAAATATACAAAAGCTGTCACATAGGACTTATTAAAGATTTTTGTCTGCACTGTAAACGAAGAACTTGAGAAAATCTTTACGTGGACGAAAAGTTACGCCTCGATGCTTAACCTAACAAAATGCAAATGTTTTAGTTATATTAGAAAAAATCCTTGATTTATCTATTAACGATCACATTAATTCGGTAGTAGGGAAAACTTACGCATCATTAAGATCCTTATGGGCAATCCACGGTTTCACATCACCTAAAACAAGAATGGTCCTTGCCTACCCTCGTAATCCAAATCTTACATACGGTTTTGAAACAGGATAAACATAATACTGCCTAAGTTCTCTTGTCTTACATCTGAGGGGCAGTTTTTCATCGCTGATGTACGTTCTACCAACTCAAATACGTGAGTCAAACAGAATACAACAATTTGAAAATAAGCTTGAACTTTTTTTCCGTAAAGTCTAACCTAAGCAACTATTTCTTTTCTTTTCATGCTCTCCATAAAGTAACTTTTTTGTTCGTTTTCACCATATCTTACTATCTATATTTTTATTTCCCACCAATGAATAATTTATTTTACTTTAGTTATCATTTTATTACTTACTATTAATGTTAAATATAAATTTTAATTTTAATAAGAGTATTCATGCAACGTCGTAAACTTTACTACGTGGTAAAATCCTAAAGTTTACGATGCTCGTTTCACGAACACCCCTTTTTGCAAATGTTGTAAGCTTTGTCTTAACTCAAACAGCTGTTTGTTAAACATCATGCCTAAAATAAGTAATAAAACAAATTTGTGGAATTGTTTGAGAAAATTGTTTTAAATGATATTTTTATGTTGGAATTATTGGGAATAAAAGTTAAATTGAACATTTGTCAACCTATATTTAAAAATTTGATTAAATTGATAAACGTTCATATGATGACGTTCGCTTAGGGTGCTCGATATACTGAACTCATCAATGTTTCCATTATTCGGTTCCGAAACAACTACAATTTTGTTGTTGCAAAAATTTTACGACGTTTTCCATCAAGTTTACATCACAAATGTATGTGGTAAAGTTTACCATATGTTGTAAAAAAATTTCCATACAAATTTTGACAACTGGTTTACTGTGTTTTACACTTTACGACGTTTAACACTTTAACACTTTTTAACACTAACTCACGACGTCTTTACGACGTTGCATGGTGTTTTTTTGGTGTTGTCAAATAAAACTTAAATGGAGTAAGTGTTAAACAAAAAAGGAACATTTTTGGAAAAGTGAAATTTATAAATTCATTTTTCCAAGGTTAAAATATTAACCTTAAAAATATCAAACTAATCACCTGAACGATTTTGACATTTCACTTTCCCATCAGTTCGCATTCACAATGAAAGGAGGTACATTTTTCTTTGTTGCTTTCTGATAGTTCTTCTTTCACGATATAAATGTCAGTGTGAAAATATTTTTGTGGAAGGGTGTTCTGTTCGCGGAAAGTTGCAAATGCAACACAACAAAATAAAAAAAAAACGCAAACAAATTAAAAATTATTCTCCTTTGTCTCCTGAAAAATCATTTCCCTGTAGCTGATTAAATCTAAATCCATGTTTTAATATACACCTTTAAGAGTTAAGATGACGAAATAGTGAAAGCGAAGCCAACAAAATTCAACCAAAAGAATGGAAAAAGAAAAGGACCGAGTGGAGATCAAACTAAATAGCCCAAATAATTCCTATTTTACTGGGCAGGAAATAACTGGACAAATATGCTTCTTTCTCACAAAGAAAACCAAAATTCGTGGTAAGTTAATGGAAATTTTAAAAAATCCAATTTGGTCGTCAAAAGAGTTCAATAATCCTTTTTTCTTTTCTTTTTTTCTGTTATGACACTTGCATCCAAAATATCTTCCTAAAATGACAATATTTTTGTTAAGCATTGTGAATGAGTCATATTTATTATGTTGCATTGCATTAATGTGCACGTTGTTGTTCCTGGTCATTCTTGTGGGTATACAATCGAAGGCTAAATGAACTTTCTTTAATTCAAATCTATTTTTTATACGAATGCAAATTTAAACAACTCAGACACTAATTAAAAATTATACTTAAAAAGTAAACTCTTCTTGTCTGAGTCATTGCCGGCGAAGACTGTTTATTCAGCAATTTTTTTCTCGAACTCGTTTTTAGCTAAACTAATTTATTTTCTATCTAGAGCCGGCATAGGGTCATATCGGTCTCATTGCTAAAGATCTTTTTGTTTCTTTTTTTAAGATTTGAAAAAAGGAACAAAGAAAATATTGCTGATTAGCAGTCTTTCGACGTCATAGTTTTCACTTGTGGGTTGTGGCTTTTGTTTTGGTACAGAGCATAGAGAAATTCAATTCGACATTATGCGGTCCCATTTTAGTTCCCTTCTTGTTCTAGTGTTCAAATAAAAATGACCAGAATTTATCAACCATTATCCATAAGTTCTCGAAAACTTAATAGCCCTAATCTTATATAAAGCTCAAGCGCCCTATTAGCTTCATCTTAAGAGTTTATACACAATCGTCTATCCTCCTAAAATCAGAAATTTTGCCAATCGTATTAAGTACTTAGGTTACGCATTACTCAGTGCACTTCAATATGATGCAGCTATTCATTATGAGAATTAATCGTCACTGTTTTCTTTAACTTGGGAAGCTGATTTTGATGCTTATTCTTCATTTTCCATTGAATTTTTCTTTCAGCAATAAATCTAAGGGTTTGCGCGAAGGGGAAGTGCAAATGGATGGAAATGTTTCACAAAGACTTATACGGCAATGTGAATTCCCGGCACGTTTTCTACACTGGCAAGGAAATATATCTCAATGACACCGTCAATGTTCCATATGTCCCAGCTCGAGGCATTGAGCTAGCCCCAGGCGAGCTATCAATGGATTTCACATATTTACTATCCAAAGATTTGCCCTCATCATTCAAAGGCAGTTATGGTTCCATTAAATATAAACTCAAAGTCGTCATCCAGAAGCCATGGACATTCGATGAGAAATATACAATTCCACTAACAATCGTAAGATCCATTCTTAGCCCACCAATTTCTCGAATAAATCCACCCCAACCGCAAGTATGTCAGACAACAAGAAATGTTAGCGTTTTTGGTAGCGGTCCAATATCATTGGTTGCTGAACTTCCATCTAGTTTTGTCATACGCAATGAAAAAGTTACGCTCCACGTGACCGTCGATAATCGCAGTAGTATCCATGTGGATAAGCTTCGATTTACCATCGTTCAAAAAGTTTACTATTGTAGTACGAAGCCCTTAATGAATACAAAAATTGAGGAAGTCACTATATTCACAAAGGAAACAGGTGGCGTGGAGAAAAAATCAGAACGTACATTTGCCCACGATCTGTTGGTTCCTGCTTGTCCGCCTATAGATACTACTCTCATATTTTCCATTACTTACTCACTCAACGTAGAAGCTATACTTCCAGCGTTTTACAAGAATCTCTCAGTGTCATTTGATATTCAAGTCTATGCGGGAGATGGAAATGTGCCAGGTAATCCTTTTGAAGAAGGTGATGGTCCATTAGGAGTTGGCATTTTCCCCGTTTGTAATCGAATCAGTACATTTATTAGCACAAATAGCCCAACGCACTCAAACTCGCTCAATGACAGTGAAAGCAGTTCATTGTATTCAACTACCTCGGAATCATCAACCACAACGCTCAGTCCAGCACCAAGGCCACCGAGTAACTGCGAAACCTTAAATCGAGATTCGATGGGAAGCAGCTTTCGGAGTTCCATGGGATTCATGCATTCGAATTATGCAAGACAACCAATCGATCTTCCATCAGATGCACATCCAACGCTAGCCGAACTAGTGAATGAAATTCATGATCCACCAGCTATGAATAGTTCATATCCCCCACCCAATATTCCTACATTGCCGCACTATCTTCAGTCATCCGTTCAGTTTCAAGTACAGGCCAGGTATCCAGTAAATGAGTTACGTAAGTAAAAAAGAGTTCTAAATATTACTTGAATGGTTGTTTTTGAGTTTGAATTTTATTTCAGCACCTTCGTATGAGGAATTATTTGGAAGAGCACGTTCAAAGTCACCAACAGCCCCATCGCCTGATACACCAGTTTGATTATTTCTTTATTGATAACGAGCACGGAAAAGAATGCAGGAAATTCTTTCTCCGTGTAAACGACCATATTGCTCTAAAACTATCGAGTCTTCTATATATATATATATGTCTTTTGACCCATGACACTCTAAGCACCTTATGATATGGAAACATAACCACCTCACGAAAAAAAATGCCAGCAATAATCATCATTCATAAAAAATTCAGATAAAAGTGCAAAGTTTAAATGAATTTTTGTTTAAAAGTGGTTTAGTTATAAGCTCTATGATGGATTCCTCTAAAATCGACACACCGATTAGAAACAGCGCTGGAGAAGATATTTAAAGCAATACGTTTTGTTCGTGCCGAATTCTTTTTCCTATCCATTAAAATTAAACAATTCACAAAAGTAGAATACTAATAAGGAAAGCATTGCCAAATATGATTAGCTCTTTCTGGAATCGCCTGCATGGTTTTTACCAAAATAATATGGAAAAAGTAGGAAAGTGAGAGATTTGTACAAAAAATTAATTCCTAGCGAAATGTTCTCGAATAACTGAAATTGAATTCTGTCATAGAGCTGTTGCATTAGCTAATTTTAAGTTATTTACAGTTTGTTCGTTTTAAAATAACAGCTTAAGCGAAAAAAAGTTTAAATAGTTTAATATGGACATTTTATTATTTGGCGGCCAATGCCACTAGTTGTTTTTTTAGGATTTTCGAATAACATTTCGTGTATTTATTATATATTTATTTTGCGTCCAAGCCATTAACTGACATCAAATTTATTTCTAAAGATATTTTCTTAACATAGCACAAGTTTATATAATATTCATTTCATTTTTAAATAATATATATATTTATTATGTTATAAGAAGTTAATACAATTTGTCTTCTTTTTGTAAGAATAAAAGTTTTTTTATGTCATTAAGCAAAAAAACTGTTTTTAATAATTTTTAAAATAACAAATTTCACGCAAATAATTATTTTGAATATCATTCTTCTCTGTCGCCATCGTCAACTTCTTCTATTTAAAAGATGCACAGCCATTAAGCCTATTGAAATAATAATATTCAATGCGTGGAGAAAACTAACAAAAAAATAATTAAAAATAAAAACAATTGATTGATTATTCTGCAAGCACATTTTTATTCAACGTTCATATATAAATTATTTAATTCTTACTACACATATTTCCATTTTTTAATTATGTATATATTGTTTTTATTATATAAAAATATCTAAATTTATTGGACAATTATTATAGAAGAGAGATCATAAAATTTACATTTTGTATATGATGGATTCAGTCAAGCATTACCTTAAAGTAGCAAGTCTACCAACGCCGCCCTACTGGTTGAAGGTTCATTCAACTGGAATGGCGTCATTATTGATCCTTGATTTTGGCCTGCTGTCAAATCCAACCCAAACAAGCCAAGTTCTTTTAACAAATCGTCATCAGCATGCGAAGAAGACGATGGCTTATCTACTGCATTACTTCCTGAAGCCATTTCTGTGGAAGTATTCGCTTGAGATGAAATGCTAGTGGCTTCAAATAAATCAACAATATTCGCAGGATCTTCAACAGCTTCCTCGGCTTTTGTTACTTCCTTCTCATCGGGGTCATCTTCATCTTGTGGTGAAAGAATATCAGATTTGTATTCGAATGCTGACGATTTGAAGTCAACTTCGATTGGAAAAAGGTTTGGTGTTTCACTCAAACGTGTCTCCGACATTTTATGCAGCTCTGCAAAGCATTCTAAAATACTTCGCAGTTGTTTTGTTAGATCATTTACATGTTTACTTTCGAGAAGTTCCATTTTTTCTAACACATCGTTGCGAAGTTGGGCGAATTTCGAACGTGCTTCCTGCCGGCACTTAAGTATTAAACGATATTCATAATTCCCCGTCTCAACGCGATACAATGATTCTTGTACAGATGCAAAACTGTGTTCTTCGTCGTCCATCTCCTTGACTTTTAAACAATACGATAGATATGTAAATTTAGCATCGGCATATTTGTTCACAGTTAGTTTTGTGTCCGGAATTGCTTTGTTTAAATAGGTGCCAATGTCAGCTAAAATTGGTTTAACGGCTTTTAGCATTTTGACACCATCTTTTTCGAAATTTCTATGTAATTCGCCGAAAACACGAAAAACCTCCGACGCCCTTAATTGTGGCTCTTTAACGCTTATTTCTGCAAAAATGTCACCAAAATCTTTATAAGTCGCTAGTAAATCGAAATGTGCTTTCAACATTCTCTTGGCATGGTCAACTAAACCTTTGTACATGAATTCGGTTCCTTCTAGTTCTTCGAGTCGTTTAACCAAAGAATCATTACACAATATTGCCCGCGAAAGTCCTAATGAATCGGCTGTACTACTAGACATTGATTCAACAAATCGATGCTTTACTTTCTTCAGGAATATATCAAACGATTTTCCTTGTTCCAAATCCGCATGGAGTTTGTTATAGTTGATGGTGACTTCTGTGGTTGCAACCTGTATCATTTTGGCTACTTCTACTTTCGTTTTTCCTTTCACACACACTCCATTTACAGACACTAATTCATCACCACTCTGAAGAGATCCGTCTTTGGCCGCAGGGGTGCCATCAAAGACCTTTCGTTAAACAAAAATATTTAAAATGATTTTGTGTTTTTAAAACGAATCGACCTACTTGAACAATATAGAGACAGGGACATAATGGAGCTCCGCCACCTATGCTTATTCCAATGAGGTTGGTCTGGTCCTTAGTTATGACAACTGTGCCAGTTGTTATGGTCATACCCCTTTCACGGAAGAGAAGAATCGATTAGTCGTTGATTTGTAAAATAATAAAGTCTTAGATATTATTTTGAACACGCTATGATCAGTTTTTAGGTGAAAGCCAAAAATCAATACAAAGAATTAGTTTTAATATCACGTAATATCGTCCGAAGATATCCGAAAAATATATTCGAAAAGTTATGTAGAAAATAATAAAACAATTAAGGATTTGTATACACAAGGCCAAGGTGCATATGAACTAAATGATTGGATATCAATAGGGTTAACAACCTTCAAAAATAACAGAATACTTATTAAATGATTCCATTTAGCACACAGTTTAAGAACTAACACAGTTTAAGTTAAAATTTGGTCTCTTAAAAAACAGGCGATTTACCCATAACCTTCTTGACAGGCCTTATATGTTTATATCCTACCAATATACAAAATAAAACAAAATTTAATTATTAGAGTACAAGAATCCTCTCCACTGGTTGAGGAATTTCAGAGATAAATTGACTTCATAATAGCAATATCTTAACCTTTCAATCGATGAAACTGCAATATTTAAAATTTTAAATTACAATACAATTTGAATGTTGTTATCTTATTATTAGTAAGTGCTGCTTTATATACGTGAGAACTACAGCTCTACATTTTCAGGCCACGTCAATAATACTAGCAAGCTTCTACTATAAACCTTCTTTATCCAAATTACTTACAATCTTTCTAATTCTGCACTCTGGCTGTATATGAACTTTCGTTGGGTTGCGGTTTCGTCTTCCACACAAACAACTTGCAGTTCCTCTGTCTGTTCAATTGTTTGAACCGGACTATCGTTGATTGACGATGTCAATAACTGTGCTTCTTCTTGACTTTAGGATTGATAACAACATGGTTTTAATATAGTTTTAACAAGAATTTTGAAAATAGTTGACTAATATTATGAAGACACCTTCTGCTACTTCAAGAATGTGAATGTGCTTTTTAATGAAAAAACTAATAAAAAGATGATAACTAATGAACTACCAATATCATAACAGATTTCATGCCACTGAGCTGCGTATATCTTTTTAGTATTAATTTTAACAACTCGTAAATACAAATATTTGAACGTTTCGAATATGTTAATTTGTAAGTGCCTATCTGTTTTGCGAAAAATAATTGTTATTCTTAGTACTAATCGAACCTTTTCAAAAGGTTTCACAGTTCCATCATTTGGAAAACCAACCAAAAAACGGGAGGTTTCTAACGGAATAAGACAAATTGAATTTTAATTATTTGCATGTATTCCCTTTGAGTTGGGTTTGATAAAATTGCACTAAATCATTAATTTTGCACACCACCTAATGAAAAAGTGTGTCATTTGTGAACTGCACTTACACTTGTTTTTAAATCTTAACTGCCATAAGGAACTGATAACAGAGATACTCAGTGGGCTAAATATCGATTTTTCTAATTGCGATATGTTAGTATGCAAAATAAAAAACTCAAACGAAACTGAAATAAAAAAGCTATGGATTATTTATTTAGCTTAATGAATAATTTAAAATGTTAATACATTTCTTAGTTTAATTTAGAATTATTAACATTTTTCATGTGACCATATTGTTAGAATGTGTATGAGTAGAAAGTTTAACTAAGACATTTATTAATTGTTAGTTGATGATTTAAACAAATCAAAATTACTAATAACTTATTCATTCTTAGCTTAAAACTGATTATCAACAGTGAAATTATTTTATTTTAAAGGCAGATTTATTATTTAACTATTTACATTTTATCTTCTTCAAAGAAGAAATCATCTTCAGGATCCGTTAACATGTTGAAAATTAGTTCCAAATATACAAGAAGTTGATAAATATATTTTGCTCTTTGTTATCCTTAATTAATATCGCTATAATTTTATTTTATTTTATAGACGAGAAAACGAAAGACAGTTGATTACAGGTATGAAAATCTTTGTATATAAAAAACTACTACTGTTTTGACAAAGTCAATTTTACAACGGTGGCAGAACGATGTGGAAGTGGAATGTGGTCAGGATTCAGGAATGAAGAAATTAGCCAGTTCAAGTTTCTGAGCCTCCGACTAAATCTCAACTGTTCTCTCGAAAAATCAATTCACATGTTTTCATAATAGATTGGATGCGCTTATTTATATTTTTTTTTCAAAAAGAACCTTTGTATATACAGAGGCGTTAGGCGTTTGCTGGGAATTTTTGTTCAGATACATTTTTCAGCTTCGTCTCCGTCAAAAGTGACTGAAGAAATTAATTGAGAACCCCGAAATCTTTGGGAACGCGTTGAACAAAAAACGTATACCACTTTTCGCGCATTATGCGGCCATCACGTTGCGTCTTAGGCGGAGTTTGAAGCACTAAAGCAAGACTTCTGCGAATCCGAAAGTTACGTTCGTGGTACACATTTACAACAAAAGCAATATCCTATCCAAGGAATAAGTTCGTGAACGTTCGCAATATCTGAAATTTAAAACAAAATCCGCATTTCCCCATACATTTTTGAGATTTCGAAGTGCTAGATTTCGCAGAATTCTATGGAAATCCTAGATTGTCAAATCGAACATATCTTTTACATTTCTTATGGGACTACTAATACGTTTGCATTTATGTGGGCATGAAACGTATGGCTGATTGGCTGCTTCTCACATGAATCTCACAGGCATTCACATACGCAGTTCTTTTTTCTTTTTTCTATGCACACAGTAGTACAGTCGTTCTTACATACAAAACTAAAACATACGGCAACGCCATTCAGTTTTGTTTTCATTGGTGTCCACGAACATAACTTTTGGATAGGTTACCTTGCTTTTGTTGTAATTAGCATGGTGATTGAAGAACATATGGAAACAGAGAGAAAAGGTATCTTAAAAATTGCAGTATACTTTTCTCAACACGTGAACAGCTGATTGTATTTCCCTTATGCTTCGAATTTTGAGAGGTAACCTATCTGGTTGGATTTGTTCATTCACAAAAAAACCCAAACACAAGCAAGGTAACCTACCCAAAAGCTACGTTCATGAACGTACGCATTGAATACCACTATTTTCTTTCTCTATCAAAACTGCTGAACTCTTCCATTATAACGCTGCGATACTATGCGTTCAATTCATAATTCAAACGTCAAGTTAAGTCAAACTCCTTGCTTTTGGTAGCTATCTCCTCCAAAGAAGTTTATTCTGGGTGTGTTGTATATTTTTGTGTATGCTCTGGTAGTGCATATTTTTTATCTGTTTTTCTGTCTTCTTCCCATTTTCTCAGACAACAGGGCATTTTTAATTCGATATCAAAAAACAGTCTGAAATATCTTTAAAGTAATAAATCCATCGAAAATAAAAAAAACAATGGGTCTTAAAGGGTGTGAAATTCAATTGGACAATCCATGGAATACATACTACGCTGGCCAGACCATCAATGGACAAGTAAATTTAACATTCGATTCGCCGAAGAAAGTCAGAGGTAAGACAAATAAAAAAAAACTTAATTCTATGCACTTAAGTCTAGAAAACAGCAACAGAAGTAGCTTTATTGCGGGTGGTGGCAAAAAGGAAATTAGAATGACTAGGTTGACTTGTCGGTGAAAAGTCAAGAAAAGGGTGGTGGCAGCAGCCACGGGTGAGAAAATAGTTTTAATTTTAGACTCGTTCACAATTTATGACAAAAAAAAAAGCAGTCTTCTCAAATTCTAGAAATATTTTCCTCTTTTATTGCGCCTGCAATCAAATTCTTAAACAATGAAAAGTCGCACCAAGAATTTTTTAACAATTTCATTTTCTCATAACTAGGCGCCTTAAGTGAACCGTCTTGTCTCCTTTTTAATCAATTATTTGCATTACTTTTTTTCTCTATTTTACGAAGGTGATGCGCGTCTGTAGGAAAAAATATACCTATTTGCCTCAGCCCCACGATCAATGACATCATACATAGTTCAGTTTATTAAAAATAATTAGGATGAGTTGTATTCATTGTTGTAATTTATAGTACAACGCTTAGCAATGCATATTAGTCATAATGGTGAATAAATAAAATATTAATACAATAGTTATCACCATCGTTGCAATGGGATAACTATAATAATATGGACACCCAGTGGTAGGAAGTACTCAATATAGAAGTGAAGTCTTTAAAAACCTTAAATTAGAATGCATGAGCTTCTGAATTAAGTCAGTCACACCTTTATCCACCTTTATAAACAATTTTAGTTGATTACCTACCAGCCAAGTTAGTATTATACTGAAAACCGAAATTGTAATTTCGTACGAGCTTACCACCACTCTCATTAAAAGCACTTCTTAAACCCGAGTCAATAACATACCCAAAAACCAATGTTTGTTGAAACTACTCCAGTTGAATTTTGAACTTTTGATGTATGATATGGATGGGTCGTCCGTAGGTAAAACGGCACCACATTGCGCGAAAGCAGAGGCCTTTGACTAGAAAGAAAATATAAAAGAACGAGAAAGGAAAGCTTCAATAGCATTCTACATTTGCAGTAGAATTTTTGGTAAGAGATGGGGTTCTAGCGTAAAAAACATTCATTGGATGTTTACTACCATCATCAGGCCAATTCTGACATACGCATGTTTGGTTTGGTGGCCTGCTCTTGACAATTCAATCAATCTGAAATCTATGACAAAAATTAAAGACCAGCGTGCCTTAAGGACTACTCCAAGCGCAGCCCTAGAAACATTCCTATCAATAGCCTCAATACACCTATTCAAATAGGAGCTGGCGGCCAAAAGTACCCTAAATTTAAGGAATACCAACAACTGGAATGTATTGCCCCGTGGCTTAGTAGTTAGTGTGTCGGACTGTTAAGCGAATGAGCCTGGGTTCGAATCGCGCTCATAGCTACCTTTTCACGGGTACTAGGTACTACTGCTTGCGAGGAAAAAGTGCATCTCATCTAGCCGTTCGAACTCGGCGGTAAACTGTAGGTCCTTCCATTCTTGCAGATTAACAACACACACAAAGGAATGGTTGAGAGTATAAGTCACTAGGCCTTGGCTCCTTAAGGAGTTGTCGCACAATTATAGAAAATTATATAAGCATGGATATGGATACCCAAACCGATTATACTGTACCGCACTTAGATTTTTACACGGTTGCACTAACAGACTTTCCTACAAGAGAATGCTGGAAGGAAAACCTCACCATAAATGAAAATCATATCTCAGTCTATACAGACGGTTCTAAAACGGAAGCAGGGATAGGGCGTGGTATCTTCTCGATAAACCCAACAGTAAATAGATCTATATTGTTGCCAAACTTTAGTTGTAGTTCAGGCAGAAGTGCTCGCAGGTACAAAGCACCTTTTATCTTTTAACCTGAGAAACAAAAATATTGATATTTTCATAGACATAAGAATCACGAGAATTTCCTCAAAGTCGCAAACGAGAGATGGTCAAAACTCGACAAGGTCTCAAGAAGTCCTTGGCCCATAATCTCAAAGAAAAATTCAGAATACATTAAAAAGCTAGGCAGACTTCAACTGTCGCTTTTGCAGAGGGTGTCAAGACGTTGATGCAGAACAGGGCTCATGCACTGTGAATGCCCCATCCTAGCCTAGCCTTTAAAAACAGCCCTGGGAGAATATTTCTTCGACGAACTGGGAAATTTTAAAAAAACCACTTAAAGACATTCTGAAATTGATCAACATTTCAAGTTGGTTTAAGGAGGCACCCCACAACTAATTCCCCCAAATTCCCCACCTTCACCTTTTCTGCTACTCCTGGGGACCGCAATGGATTCTGGAGATCCGAGTGACATGATTCGCTTGCCGATTCATCACCCCATCCAACCTAACCTATCCTAAGTGAAAGTTTGATAAAGTTTAGTGAAAACTACCATTCTTTGTAATCGGAATATGAACCCCTAAGCTTAAGGAAAAGCCGTCGAATAAAATGCAAGACAATCCGAGGAAAAAGTCAAGATTAAAAATACCATCTTCAATTAAATACAGCCAGATAATCTTATCTGGTATTGCCACTATAAAGATGCCCTGACAACCCAGTGCATAATAAAACGTTCAAACAGTATCACGTAAGAAACACAAGCACTAATGGATCAAAATTGAAACCACACGTGTATTTACTCGGACTGGGCATAGAAATCCTGCCGACATTTTCTGAGGTCAACCTGCGACTCACAGGTGGTTCCTTACAGTGAAGTAGAAAATTCGAGCAATTTAATCGTTTGCTTAACAAGAAGAAATGTTAAAAATCCTATTAGAGTTTAGCAAATTGCAATTATTGGCATTCAGGTAAAATTATTAACTTTGAATTTTACACATTATCGAACCAAATTTTATTGAAAAGGGAATTTTTCGATTTATATACTATTCACCCAATACTTCGAAAGTGCAATGAGTCGGATAGATTACCCTGTTCATAATGCAAAACAAAAAAAAAACGTCTATGTATATATTTTTCTTTTGACTAAATTTGTTCTTTCGTTAAATTTTCGTTGTTTAAAAATATTAAAACTATCTTTAACGCGAAAAGTGAAAAAAAAAACAAAAAGTAATACAGCAGAAAACAGTCAAAAACAAATAACATCATCATGTACTTGCAAATTTTAGGTATCATTATTCGTTTTCTTGGAGAAGCCAATACTGAGTGGTCAGAATCAAAACGCGTTACAAATAGTGAAGGCAAAGATGAGGAAGAAACGGAGAATTTAACTGGCCATGAAGAATACTTTCAGATACAATATTATCTTTTGGGAGGAAAGAACAGTAAGTGTTAGACTTGCTTTTATGGAAATATATTGGAAATTAAATGTTGACTTCAAAGGTTCCGAGACTGAACTTCAAAGCGGTACTCATAATTATCCATTCACATGCGCATTACCACCTACTCTGCCATCGTCATTCGAGGGTGAATTTGGCCATGTGCGTTATACAATCAAAGTCACTCTTGATCGTCCATGGAAATTTGATCAGGATATGAAAATGGCATTTACTGTTGTCTCCCCTATTGATTTGAACTTGAATCCTAGGGTTAAGGTAAGAGTGTTTTTTTCTTGTAATCAATTAAATTCAAACTAAATTTTTAGGAGCCTTTTAAACTTGAATTAGAGAAATCCTTTTGCTGTTTCTGTTGCCGGTCAGGTCCACTTGCAGTTGTGGTCAATCTACCAGTGACTGGTTTTGTGTCTGGTCAAATAATACCAATTACTTGCGAGTGTGATAATGCTAGCAATGTAAGCATCACTTTGGTGAAGTTTATCCTTCGCAAAGTAGTTGCGTTCCATACAACTCAACCACGCCGAGAAACGAAAAAAGATAAGATAACAATATCTGAATTGAGTGTGGGACCGGTTGGCGCCTCTGAGTCAAGAACCTGGACTCAGCAATTAGAAATCCCACCGCTACCCCCATCAAGTCTTTTAAATTGTGGAATTATAGATTTGGACTATCAATTACATGTAGGAAAATATTTTTGCTAAAGAAAATGGGATTTGTGTTGCTTAAAAAGACCGTTTGTTTATATTAGGTGGAAGTTGAAGTAAGTGGTCCACATAGAAACCTTACAGGAAATATTCCTATTACATTAGGGACCATTCCATTGGCTTCATTTAAATCGCCGGCACCTTATACTGATGTTCCAGCTCCAGAGGATCCATCTATGGCTCCAACCCAACCTGTGAGTCCTGCTAGCCCTCCTAATGGGGCTGGCGGTGCTTTGGGCTGGAATATGGCTGATAGTGCTGGAGGACAACTGTATCCAAATATTCGTAAGTTTTATGAATTTCTTGTAATAAACTTTTGGTTTCCCAGCTTTAAAAAAATAATTATATAAACTACAAACATATTCCTCCAAAAGAAGGCAATACAAGTGATGTGAAAAAGTTTAATAAGTTTTTTTTTAATCGTATGAGTTTACAAACTAAATTAACAAACAAAATAAAACTAAGTGAAAACAACTTCCGAGTACAATACGTAAAATCCTGACATATTTTGCATTTACAATCAATTAATGTAATTAATATTTATTGACGAGCTTTTTTAAAGGCCAAATTAGATGATCAAAAAAGAAATGGAAACAAAAAGTTGACAAGATGATAAGATAAAAAATATTTAATGCACTTAAGAGCCCATAGACGAATCAGAGGAACAAACAGCTATTGCAGATTAATTAGATAAACACAATGAAATGCATAAGCATTAGTTTTTATTTGGTTATTATCTTAATCTAATTTATCAAAAAAGCTCACAAAAGCTAGTGAATAACAAGATATGGTATATATTTAATATATAATAAGCCCTTTATTTATAACAGCGGATTGAAAAATCATCATTGGCATTATAGACTTCGTATTGAAGAATGTGCATTAGAAGATTGTATCCATTCGCCTTATTAATGTATGCTCTACTAAATGTATCTGTTTATATTAACAAGCGGCAATGGTTAGCCTTTCAAAGTGGTATTTTCTGCCCGCTTCCAAAAACCAAAATTTATTCCTTAAATATATGTATCTAATAATTTTTTTTATTTTGTAGCTCCACCACAGTTTTCTGAGAGTCAATTCAAGGCAACTACTTTACACAACAAAGAAGACTCCGAGCACACTCAACTTCTGGACACTAACTTTGCTCCAAGATATCCAACGTTCCAGTTTAATCCAAGTGCTCCACCAACTAATTTCTAAAGTGATCAAGGTTTAATGTTTTAAATCTAAAAAAAAAACACAAACTGCAAACAAGCAAGCTAAAAATAAATTTAAAAAAAAACGCACAAAATACGTGTCTAATTAACTTTTTTTTTAATAAAACAAACAAAAAAGACAAATGTAAACAAACATTTTTTTGTCAGTGCTTCTTTATTTAATTTTCTAGAATGGGTGCTGTGATTGAATTTGTCATCACATTTTTTTTTTATTTTACACAAATATTTATAAATATATTTTTTAACGAAAAATAGAAAGCATATTTTTTTATACTAATACATTTTTTTTGTGCATTTTATAAGACTTATTTTTTTCTGTATGTTTATAACAAATTTAAACATAAACGATTTATTCTTATTTTGGCTTTCCGTCCAAGTAAACTTTTTTGTTTAATTTGCTCTTGAATCTCAGCTTTGTTAAGTTACTCAATAATACTTCTTATTAACCTATATATCACACACTAAACCAATATGGCAAGCATTATTGCTATTTTAAAACATACAATTGTAAACGGCTGCTTCCAGCAAAACATCCTAAACATAAACACAAAATTTAAACACAAAAACACAAACCTTATGAATTGTGTATTGTGTGACTTTAGATGATTTGCCTACAAATGATTCGATATAATAAACTTATGTAATGTTTATACATTTTTGAAGAGAAGAGTAAAATACAGAATATGAGTGCCTAAAATAAATATTTTTCTAAATAATAAGAAAACAACTAACATACATACTATTAAAATAAAAAACGAAAAACAAAAAATTGAAAAACATTTTTTAAACATTTGTGAAACCAGAAAATATTTCGATTTTTTTAACTAGTCAATTTATTACGAAACGCATTGCGTTTAAGACAAAGAATCAGGGTGGAAAAATTGTATGCAATATGCAATTGAAATTAAATCTTCTTCAGCTTTTAAGGAATTCAAAAAAAAAAAATATAGCCTCAGAAAAGGGACAAAATATTCAAACTTGTAATTTATTCAAAATTGACTTTTTTTGTATACATATTAAATATTTCGATGCTGCTTTATTACTCTTGTCAAAATGTTTGGCATGAAATGCTCTGTATGAACATTTATTATTTATAATTTTGTACCGAATATATACGAATAAAATAAATCAAATTAAATATTGAAAGGTTTTATATGCGGTTAATAAACAAATAATTTGTCTTTTATGTAGGACCGAAGGACTTTTTAAAGATAGTTAAATACCAGGTTAAAGCCACATAGGGTAAGTATTATACAATTGTTGTATAGCTTATCTTTAGATCAAAATATTATTTTCATGGCTTTCCATACCCATTGTTCTTGCGATCAAAGTTTCAGGTTTAGGTTTGCCAATAGAGTTAACTAGATTTCCATCTAAATGTGCAAAATAAGTCAAAATAAACTGCAAGACTGGATCGCACATTACTTGTTCATATGTGCGGTCACATCGTCAAATAAAATTTTAGGTTAAAGCCACATAGGGTAAGTATTATACAATTGTTGTTTAGCTTATCTTTAGATCAAAATATTATTTTCATGGCTTTCCATACCCATTGTTCTTGCGATCAAAGTTTCAGGTTTAGGTTTGCCAATAGAGTTAACTAGATTTCCATCTAAATGTGCAAAATAAGTCAAAATAAACTGCAAGACTGGATCGCACATTACTTGTTCATATGTGCGGTCACATCGTCAAATAAAATTTTAAAAATAACCAACATTAACGTAGAAAAATAACACTGACATTAAAAAAAGTGTCAAAACCACAACACTTAACGGTTTTTAGTAAAAATGGAGTATGCCATCACATCACACGTCCTCTATAATAACGAATTTATGCAAAAAATTATTTCGAAAATTGTTGGACGGATTTTGATAAAATCTTGTTTTTGAAAAAAAAAAAAAATTTAATTTTGGTATGCTGTTTCTTAGAGTTTATTAATATAGATGTGATTATGAAATTTAAAATAATTTTTTTTGATAAGTTTTAAAAGGTTTTTTCAAAAAAAAAAAAAGTTCAAAAATTAATTTTAATTAGAAACAAAGTTATTAAAAATTTTGATATGCAGAATTAATTTGGCTACCTAGATCTTCTCGAATATAAAATTTGATAGAAATCCAAAAAGGCGTTACCGAGAAAGCCAAAAAAAAATGTTATATGAAAGGTACCGTTAATAGACTTTTCCCGTAAATTTGGTTCTAATCAAATAATAGCCAATACCAACAAAAAATTCATCAAAATCGTTGGAGCCGTTTTCGAGAAAAATAAGCTTTTCCTAAACGGTCATATGGCAGGTACCGTTATTTTTAGGCCTAAAAATAAAATTTCGATTTCCCCTCTGGGGAATGCAAAAAGAATCACACACACCAAATCTGCAGCTCGTTATACATACTGACAGACACACATTTTTTGCCACGTTTGATTGTTCTCCCAATTTTTTTTTATATTCACGAATCCTAAACTTGCCTTATAGTCCCTAAAATCGCACTTCGTGGAGCAAACACCTCAACGACTAAACGGATTTGGATGAAATTTAGTACGTAGATAGATGAGGTGCTGGGATTGAAAAAATAGGCTTTTTATCCCGAAGAAATTCACATTTCCTGTGGGAGAGGCTTATAAATAAGTGATGTTTGGCTTGGCTGGAAGTTTGTTTGTTTTTTTTTACATTCACCACATTTTCTTAAACGGGTTTGGACTAAAAAAATCATTTAATCTGAAATCCGCGCAGACGAAATCGCTTGTCTCATTATATATATTTACTTGTTTTTTTAAAATGGCAGCATTTAAACAAAATTGAAATTTTACTATATTAACGTAATGATTTTTCTAAAATTAAAAGTACTGCTTTGCCCCCAAAGATTTTTTTTCTATTATCGTCATTTAAAATTAAATAAAGTAAAAGTAATTTGCTATAATCCGATTTCTATATCACAACTGAGTGCAAGTGAGTATGTATAGGTAGGTTGGTATTTGCATATAATGTTTGCCAAATCTAGTTTTCCTAATTCTTATCAATGATGGCAAGGTCATGGGGGAGTATTGACGTAAATAAAATATGTACATACCTTTGTTACTTTTTAAAATGAGATTTTTATTTCAAAAAATGATAATTTTAATTTACGTACGTTATAACTTATAAGATATATATATGTATCTAAGCCTTTTCGTGTAATCCATAATATATATATGTATGTATATGTATTTTAATTATAATCAGTATCAAAGGGTAATGTTTTGGTCAACATTTTAATTCACTGATGACAGAAAAGTTAAAAGTTAACAAAAGATTTAGTAAATATCAGTAAGTAGGTTGGTTGGATTAGATTAGTCAAATTATTTGTGCATTGTAAAGTTATATTAATAATTGCTAGTATAACACAAGCAATCAACAAAATTTGAATCTGTGAAATCTCTTCCTATCAGCTCATTATATATACAGATACAGACTGTTCCGGGAGAAAAAGTCAAAAAGTAAATTAAAGAATGTAGGTACAATTTTAGAGGAAGAGATTTTCTAACTCCTTGTAATTTTTGAATTATTAGGAAGAGGAACTCTTGAATCTCGGACCATCAAGGAGCTGAGTATCGCCCAATTTTTTTATTACTTCTTTGTATTTGTAATTGTGAATATTTTCTTACACAAATTGCAATTTCTAATAAAGGAAAATATTTATTTTTTTGTCAAGCAAGTTTTTTATGTGTTCCAAACATTCATGTCTATTTTTATGTACCTATTTTTTTTTTTTTTTTTTCTTATTACGAAAACACAAACAAAAACATTAGGTATGGAAATATTGCGAAGTTAAGGCTTCCTTTTCCATTTTCGAATTAGCGTGATATTTTTTAACTGCCCTGTACTGCCCTTTCCGGAGCTCGTGTGATGGTTTTATTTGAAGATTTATTGGTATGTCTATTTCTGCTTGCAAGTTTAAATTGACCTAAAAATTTTCAATTTTGAAACGAAATTTAATGCGACATATTAACTGATTTTTTATTCTTAAAACTAAAACCCTATAATCTATTCAAAACGGATAAAATCTGAACACACTGTAGCTTAATTTCATCTATAAATCTACTGAAATAATCTCAAAATATAAGCGATTTCTTTATTCGCAGATGAATTGTTTCCGTTTACTTAATCAATCACAATGTCAAGGTACCTTACTTATGTCATTCATACATGAACTAGCTATTCACAATATCGAAATCAGCAGTTGGGGCAGAACAGCTAACTCAACAAGACGCGTTATTGGGTAAAAGCTTTATTTAGTCTACATATTAAAGAGAACCAAAAATAAACACAGCACATTTTTTTTTTTTATAGTTTGTGTACGATTGTGATAAAATACAAAAAATTGATTTAAATTAGGATATTAAAAACAAATCTCAACCAAAAAAAGTAACCATGGCCAAGGATAATCTAACTGCAGTTTTGTATGGTGTGGAAGATATGCGCCTGGTAAGAAAAGTTACATATTATGAAGTGCATCGTAATGGTTGTTTTCATATCGATGGTCTTATGATTTTCAATTTGCCTTTCTAATGAAAAAAAAATTATAAAAAGAACACTAGGTATTTGGCCAGATTCATGGTTTTAGAATACGTAAATAGATAAAATATAATATATCATAAATAAAACTGCATAATCGGCGATAAAGTGCTTACGAATATATTTTTTATTGCTATTTGTCTCCTAAAAAAAAACGCCTATAAAAATCTACATGTATGAAGTTCGTTCTCAAAACATTGAACAACATTTTCGTGTTGGAAATGTGATAGTCTAGTGTTTTTCAATATAATTTCTTGTAAATAATCCGAATAACATTTGTAATCTTAAAACTGAATTTTGATAAGACCCTTGAGGGGCATATTGTGGTGATAACATAACAGAAGTGCTTGCAGTTAATGCACAATGCATCGAGAAAGAAACTTTATGTAATATATTTCTTATAAACCATTACTGGAATTGGCATATTATTATTAATAACAAAACTGCCGGTTCCAACAAACATAGTTGAATTGTAACTGATTTTGTGCGAGAAAACGTAGCTATGTTTTTGAAGTTTGACACTTTTCTTCTATGGCTTTCTGCAGCCCATACTTACATACTTGTTATGAAGATGCATATGTCTTACATGTGCACCTGTTTTCATGTGTTTTATTTTTTGTTTGGTTCTGCGCATTGGTAATTTTAATTTGTTTAATTGTGCCTTAAAAATGTTTCGACTCTCGATATAAAGCTTTGAATTTGGCATTTGGGCCTTAATCATAATGGTTAACCAGTTGCTTTGTGTTACACCATTTCAATGGTGGAGAATGTTCAAAAAATTTTCTATAAAATGATTTACTGAGAAAAATTAAATTATTGCAAACGCCGCAGATTAACACTCTTTTAAACAAGCAAGAAGCTACGCGATAACATAAACGTAAAAAATTAAGCTTTTTATTTAATTTGTTCTCAAACTTCTTAACTGATTTCAATCAAATTTTCTAATGTTTTTCATTAGACAAATTACCTATTTAAAGAAAATAATTATTTTAACGAATGTTCATGGTTCGTTTTAATTGTAAAGCCTAAATGACGATACCTGCGTTATAATTTTTTTTTTTTTTGTGGCAAAATGGGCAGCGCTAGGTGGCACGTACTTGTTGCATATGCATAGGACTCATTGTATCTAACATTTTTGTTATATACAATGTATGTATATAGAAAAAACACATTACGATTAAAAAAACGTATCGAACACACCCTTTTAATAACAATTAATATAGAAAAATAATATTTCGAAAATTGTTGATAAAATCGTGTTTTTAATTTTCCTTTTTGAAAAAAAAAATAATTGTTTAAGTTTTTGATAAGCTAGTTATTAGAGTTATTAATAAACAGCTTAAAATTTGAAAAAAGGTATGGTTGAAAATTATTTTTTAAATTACCCATTTATAAATACAATACGGCACCGGTAAATTAATACGGTACCGTTTTCGAGAATTATAAGCTTTTCTTTAGCAGTTGCATGGCTGGTACTTTTATTTCCAGCTCTAAAATAGAAATTTCAAAAACTTCTCTAGAGAAATCTGGATGAAACGTTCACAACTTGAAGGTGATCACTATTTAGCTGGTTAGGCCACAGAGTCATAAATATATATGTATGTATAACTTTCAAACAGTTCTATATCTATAACTTAGTGATGCCATGTTCGATTGTTGTCTCCATTTTGCTCATATAACACTTATAATGGCAAGTAAACAAATATTGATTTATAGAATTGCAAGCACGTGTGAATCAATCGTTTCCATATTTTGTTATTATTTAAAAACATACATAAAGTAATTCAAAGTTTTCATTTTAAACAGGAACAACGTCCTATTCCTGAAATCAATGATAATGGTAACAATTGCAAAATAATTTTAGTTTAATTTATAATATATATTTTAATGTCATTATATGAATATATGTACAAAGATGTTCTTTTGGAAATGGATTGTGTTGGCATCTGCGGGTCAGATGTACATTATCTAGTTCATGGTCGAATTGGTGATTTTATTGTAAACAAGCCTATGGTTATAGGCCACGAAGCAGCAGGAGTTGTTGTAAAATGTGGAAAGAATGTTAAGCACTTGGCAGTTGGAGACAGAGTTGCCATCGAGCCTGGTGTACCATGCAGACTTTGTCAATTCTGTAAAACTGGAAAATATAACCTATGCCCGGATATGGTTTTCTGCGCCACCCCACCATACGATGGAAATCTTACTAAATATTATCGCCATGCTGCTGATTTCTGTTTTAAACTGCCACCTCATGTATCAATGGAAGAGGGTGCCCTATTAGAACCGCTTTCAGTTGGTGTTCATGCCTGTCGTAGAGCTGATATTGGTCTAGGGTCAGAAGTTTTGATTCTAGGAGCTGGTCCCATTGGGCTTGTTACCTTGCTCGTCGCCCAATCCATGGGAGCCTCAAACATTGTAATAACAGATTTGTCCCAAAATCGATTGGACGTTGCCAAAAGCCTTGGAGCTACTCATACTGTACTGATATCAAAAGATAAAACCGAAGAACAAACTGTTAAGGAAATTCAAATTTTGATGCCAACCTCACCAGACAAATCCATTGATTGCTGTGGAGCCGAATCTACAACACGTTTAGCAATCTTGGTTTGGTTCTAATATAAATGTTTTCTTTAAAGCTTTTTAACAAAAGCCTTTTTACAGAGCACCAGATCAGGAGGCTGCGTTGTGATTGTAGGAATGGGTGGAACAGAGACTAAAATTCCTTTGATCAATGCTTGTGCTCGTGAAGTAGATATTCGTGGTGTATTCCGTTATTGCAACGAGTATGTTTTCTCAAAAAAGTATTTGCAAGATGTATAATTAAAACTTTTTGTTTATAGCTATTCAACAGCTCTTGCTTTAGTAGCATCTGGTAAGATAGATGCAAAGCGTTTAGTAACTCATCACTTTGATATAACCGAGACTGCAAAAGCATTTGAAACTTCTCGCTATGGGCATGGAGGTGCTATCAAGGTTATGATTCATTGCCAGCCAAGGAACAAAAATAACACAAAACCATTTTAAAAATAAATAATTGAACAATTTTAATGATTATTACTTGGAATAAAAGTTTGTACTATTTTCTTTGAGTATAAATGCATAAAACCAACACTGCCGAGAAAAATCGGAAAATGTTTTAGCAAGTTGGAAATTCCTGCAATGCTCATACTTGTTAAACCAAATTCTTGCATGAACCTACGGAATCCGATTTCTACGCTCATGTCAGCTCTTAGGAAAAAGCTGATTTGCATGCTGCCCAACTAATTCAACTCTCCCAGCAGGTTTTATAACTCTTCCGGTACTTAGGAGCGTAGGTGATTTTATGGAGCCTATCTTTTTTACTATTGTTTTGAAGAGGTGTTCCTTAACGCTGGCTACACCATTGTCCTGTTCTTTTCCGCAAGTCTTCTTTCGATTAGGTGCGAAAAGCAGCATTTGTCCAGCCATCCATTTTTTGTTTATTGAAACGAAGATCCACTTTCAATTTAAGAAATATCTTGAAGATCGAAAGTTACTTTGTGACTGGCAGTACGGCTTTCACAGCAATAGAGATCCACTGGTGATCTGGGGCTTATAACACAGAACAACAAGTCAACAACCACTTGTTTAACTACAAGTGAAAATCTTTTCTGCAACACAATAAAAGCATAACAATTATCAATACAAAACAATCTTCACTTCTTGAATCTGTTTAACAAGTCAGGCTACAAAAATTAGTTGTAAGTATTCTAAAGAAAATAAAATAATCATTCTGTCCAAAATCCGAGAAAACAAACATAATTTTTGTTGTTGCTTTTTTTTTTGATTCATTAACTAAAACAGAAGTGATAAATGGCAGGAGATATTTTCGTTTTCAAAGATAGTTCCTGCAGGAAAAATTGGACAGTAAATTAGAGATGATTTTTGACAAAATTGTAAATTAGCACTTTGGCATAGTAAAATCTTAGATCTGGTCCATATACTGCCATAGAGTTAAGCGAATGCTTACCACGCCGATCCACAAAAGTGGCTTCATTGTTTGAATGTGCATTAATATTAATCAAAATACTATCGATAGCGCCGCAAACTTCATTCAACATCACTGTCCGATTCAGAATAAAAAAACATGTTTTTAAACAAAACTCTTGATAACAAAATAAATTCAGAACGATCTTTCCCAATCTATCAATTGATAAACACTACTGCAAGTGCTTTTTCCTAACTTGTTGACTTCCAACAGTCCCCGACCATCTTTTTGGTGAAAGTATGTTTATTGAACTTAATATTTCAAAGGCGCATTTGATAGTTTTTTTTAAATGGAAAATGCGTGCATTTGGACTCGACGGATTAGTTGGATTAGTAACTACCTTTCGAACCCTTCAATACAAGTGCATTGGTTTCAAGTCTGATATTCACAAAATTAATGCTCATATGCCCCAGGGCTCAGTTTCGTCTCCGACTCTTGTTCTTATATTTATCAATGACATTTTTCCTAAAACTACTAATAATCTTATTAATTGTTTTGCTGACGACATTCTCTTAGCTCTTCATATTCAGTTCCAGATTCACAACCATATTCTTCGTATATAGAACTGCAACAGCAGCATATGATAAGTTCATTTAAGGTTTTCTTAAAAGATCTTGCTACTGGTCAAATTTTTGCAATTTGGGCTGGTCCTTCTATTTCGCACTTCTGTTTTTCTGTAGCGCATTTAAAAAAGAGAGAAAAATAAAATTGATAGGGGACAGAAAAATTATGTACACATTACATCTTTCGAGCATGGCCGTAATGTAAAGTGCATTTCATTGTTTTATTAAGCAGTGCTACAGTGACATAGCCACTTGCCAAAATTCCACCATAATATTCGTACTGTTATTAATGCTCATCAGTTTACATTTGAGACCAACTTCAGACATATTGTCAGTATACTACAGACATTCTATCTTTAGTCGCACCATACGAATATAGAACGTTTTCCTACCATTTTGGTATGCAGAGCTTCAAAACTAATGTATGTATATAATGCATAATTTTTTTTCCTTGTTCTCGTACGGTATTCGAAAATTTTAGTGGTAAAATAATAATACCTTTCGCGCGTGCTTATATAAACAAAATAAAATACAATGCTTACAATCAATTAATCATTGATATCTTTGAAGTACTTACTAAGTCGAATCGTTATCAAAAAAGAACTATTCGTTCGCTTTTTCTTAAAGAAGGATTATATTTTACAGATAGGAAAACTTTTCTGATAAAAAACCAGTCATTTATTTAATTTTTACTGCACAAAATCGATTCATTTGTTTACCAATACAAACATCTTAAGTTTTGGAAAAAAAACCGAAAGTAGAAGTTTGAAAAAAAAATGTTATCTTGGTTTGATTGACACTTTTAAGGACCTGATAACTCGAGTGAAATGATTTTTATAGTATAAATTTTAACTTAATTAAAGACAAGATTTATTTGATTTTATAATATTTAATTAAGTATTATTATATATTTATTATATTTATTTTTTTAATTTAATAGTTTATTATATAACGTATATGACCGTTGGTACTTGCCTCGGCCTAATTGTTTTTGGGATGGAAAACTGTAACTTTAAAAAACCCGAAAACTATTATTCATAGTTTTCAATAACATTATTAAAAATCTACATATCTCTCTCTCCTATATCTATCTATGTCGTTTAGATCAGTATATTTTTCCTTTAAGTTTTTGGGAACAGAATCAATCTTTCTATTAATAGTATTTGTGCTTAAGAAAACTGTTTTTTTTTTTTTATTTGCTATTTCAACAAATTCAAATCAAAATCTAATTTGAAAGTGAAAACGATCTCATACACGCCACCTAGCAGCGAGAAGATTCATGATTCATTAAGCAAGCCACCCCGAATGTCGCCAATGTGAGAGACACCACCTACGACGCTGTTGGTTGTAATTGTGTAAGGATTTGAAGTAAGGATTTCAGCTTCAGAGGAAGAGATGCTTCGCTTCTATCCTACTATCAGCAGGTGAACTTTATTTCGTCTGCCTTTTAAGTGGTAGGCTTTTGGTCATATCATACAGCTTAATAGATAACATTAGAAGAACTTCTTATCGATTCTCTATGCACAGTCACAAGAGAAATGAGGGCAACAGTCTGCTAGTGGGTAACATGCGCCACGATTGAAAGTTGAAGCAGATAACAAATAACCAATCTCAGCACACTTAACTAGTTCGTAACCGATAGATTGTGGCTAATATAAATACCACCTTACCTAATGGCTCAGTTCTGATTTCTTTTTCTATACAGCGGTACAATGGTCCGATTGTTGGTAGTGGCTTCTGTCTTGACGGCGTGTTTCTTTCTTACTGAAAGTAAGTGTTCATCAGTCTTTTTTTTCGTTTGAAATAATATTTTTAACTGTGATCAATGATGAGTGTTTAAATAAAAGTAAAAATTGTTAAAATTCAGTAAAATTTGCAAATATTACTAACTTAATCTTTTACCGGGTCCAATGCTCAATTGTAGTATTTTCTAAAAATTTTACGTGAAACTTATAAAAGCGAAGTGTTTTTTTGAAAATATATCATATAAATCATAAATTGATCAACATAATAGACTAGACGAACTTTGTCAGTAGGCTTAAACATACTTTAATCTTTGTACATATAAAACTTTCTCCCTATTGTAATAAATTAATAAGCTATAAGTGGTTTAAATGAAAAAAAAAATTGGTTTAGTTTCGCTTCTTCCATATAAACTATTTTGCATATTTTGTATTTTCCAACTTAGTTAAATTCACATTGACCATGTTTTAAACATGTTGTTAACATTTAAATCATCTTATTAACAAAATATGTTCACATTCACAATCGTATAAAATGTTTTTGTTGCTTCAGCTAAGGAAGGATTTGGACCTGGAAATCAAGATTATGGCTATGTTGATGTTCGCAAAGGAGCCCACATGTTTTATTGGTTGTTTTACACAACAGCAAATGTTTCTAAATACACTGAACGACCGCTAGCAATTTGGTTACAAGGAGGTCCAGGAGCCTCATCAACTGGATATGGAAACTTCGAAGAATTGGGTCCTTTAACTTTAGAATTAGTACCCCGTAATCATACTTGGGTAAAGGATATGAATGTTCTTTTTATTGATAATCCTGTTGGAAGTGGATTCAGTTATGTGGATAGCGTGAAATATTTGACAAGATCCAATAAACAAATAGCCCTTGATTTAGTTGAACTTATGAAGGGATTTTATGATCTTCACCCTGAATTTAAAACGGTTCCTTTACACATTTTCTGCGAAAGCTATGGCGGAAAAATGGCTCCAGAATTTGCATTAGAACTGTATAGGGCAATTGAAAAGAAAGAAATTGAAAGCAATTTACAAACTGTGGCACTAGGTGATCCTTGGGTATCACCCATGGATTCTGTAAATACCTGGGCTCCACTTTTGTTAAATATGGTAAAGTACTATAGTTTCTTTTGATTTTGTTGAAATATTATCAACCATCTTTTAAGGGTATGATTGATCAAGATGGCTATCGTAGAATTATGAAATCTGCTGAGAAAACGGGAAATGCACTCGATAATGGTAAATACACTCAATCTACTTTACTCTGGAGTGACACTCAACGTGTTCTTTTGGATGAATCGAAAGGAGTTGATTTTTACAACATTTTGTTGCCCACAAATGGAGAAGCTTATTCAAGATCTTTGATGAGCAATGAAGGTATAAGCGTGGTTCCTTTGCAAAATAGAATAGGCTCTCATTTTATTCTCTTAATTATTTTAGAGCTTATGTATAGAACACTAGTTAAATTCGACTTGGATGAAAATCGTGACCAAATACTAACGAACATAATGCGTGGTCAAGTAAGCCAAGCCTTAAATATACCCTCGAACGTGGTTTGGGGATCCCAAAGTAGTTCCACATTTAATATCTTAATGGGCGATTTTATGAAACCCGTCGTTGATGTTGGTAAATGTTCACTATTTTTTATAATATTTTTTAGCATTTGAAAGAATATGATATTTTTAAATATAGTTGAGACTCTTCTTAACTCAACTACATTAAAAGTAGCTGTCTATTCCGGGCAATTGGATTTAATTTGTGCTACACCTGGCACAGTGAATTGGGTCGATAACATGAGTTGGAATAATAAATCTGCTTACGAATCTGCACCAAGGGTAGGAATAGTTGTTGATCGAGTCCTCGAAGGATATAAAAAAGAAGCTGGTAATTTCGCTATGATCTGGGTTGACCGAGCGGGACATATGGTTCCAAATGACAATCCTGCTGCAATGGATTATATTTTGAAAAAGTACACAAAATACGAAAATTAATAAATTGAAAGAAAGAAAAAAGTTTTTTTGTTTTAGTTTGAATTCAAAAAAAATGGGAACGACTGAGTTCTACGTACTTGCTCTTATGTGCTTGACTAACTAATCACATTGGAAGGCTAGATCTTTGAAAGAAATAAGTAACATTAACGTAGAAAAATAACACGGTCTAAACTTATAAAAAGTGTCAAAACCACAACACTTAACTTAAAAATGGAGTAGGCCATCAGACGTTTTATATAACAACGAATTTATGAAAAAAGTATTTCGAAAATTGTAGGACGGATTTTGATAAAATCCTGTTTTTTATTTTTATTTTTTTTTATTTTTTTTTATTTTAGTATGCAGTTTCTTAGAGTTAATTAATATACATCTGATCATAAAATTTAAAATATTTTTTTGATTAGTTTCTGTTAAGAAACAACAGTTATATGGCAGGTACCGTTATTTTTAGCCCTAAAAATACAATTTCAAAAATCCCTCTGAGGAATGCTAAAAGAATCACACATATCAAATTAAAAGGTTATCGCTTTAGCCGTTTAGGCTACAGCTCGTTATACATACAGACGGACAGACTGACAGACAGACAGACATTTTTTGTCAATTACTTTGTAGGCTGCTATATGATCGTAATGTTTGATTGCTATCTAGATTTTTTTTTACTTTTCACGAATCGTATAGTACCTACAATCGCATTTCTATCTCTAATGGAGGGAAAAACAGAGCTGGCAAGGCAGTTCACATTCGCGTGGTACGGCTAAAGAAATAATCCCTATATTTGACTGTACGTCCGCATCTTCGAAGGAAACTTAAACACCTCAAAGCATTCTTGGTCATTCCACAGAAGGCGTGGAAGGAATTAATTTAAAATGAAATGTCAAAACAAGACAACAAAGGTGACGACACCAACAAACATAGACCACCATTAAGCTTATGAGGTATAGCAACCTCAGAAAACCAATTTAATAAAACAACATTTACAAAAAAAGCTCATTCAAATAGGGTCAACATCGACTTCCAATTTATAACTTAAATTGATTTAGGCAAAATGAAAAGAATCAAACTAAATTAACAATTTATTTCGAATATTTTTTTTTATTTAAAATTTTCATCAATTATAAAAAAAGGATAAATTTAAGGTTTCAATTAAAAAATGTGATACATTATTATAAATATGCAATAGGTATCTTAAAATTATTTTTATTGTATAGCTACATATGTACATATACCTATAAATGTATATGTGATTACAGAACACAAACAAAAGCCCATTTCCCTTAATACATACATATTTTATAAATTCAAATTTGTAAAAAAATGCTTACGTAATAAATCTTGGTGACCTCTTTTTTATACTAAATTTTTGGCTTCTGGAACAATTTGTTTACAATATTTTGATTACATAAAAGGTATGTTTCATTAATGAAAAATATGTTTTTTTGTATTTATTTAATGTAAGATATGAAAAAATATATCAAATACTCTCTCTTTAGCTCTCTAAATATTTTCATTTTAATTATTTTTTTTTCTGGGCGAATTTTTTCGGGAGAGATGCGTTATTTTAGAATGTTAATTCTTAAGCGTAGGTGTACAAACAGTAAAATATTTTTACATATAGCTTAGGTTCTTCACTAACTGACTTGCGCATAATTCCGTGAAAAAAAAAATTAAAATTAACAAGGTCCGTTTATTATCACCATTAAAAAAATGAAACCATCAACCTTGAAAAGCTGTTCCTGCAGACGGCTTCTAAGAAACATTTTTACGCAAAAGCAACTTCATGCCTTATAGCGATAGCTCCTCCGTAGATGTGTTTGCATGAGGATGCTCTTCAGGCATACGGATATCCGTTAAAATAACAACCTCATATGGACTGCAGTCCGAAAGGTGTAAAAATGCACACAGCCATCCATAGAAACCTTTTTCTATGTCAGCAACTTCATTGAGCCAACTGTTAAGTTGCAAGCTGATTTGCACGATCCCAGCATATACCCCCAACCCTATAGTGCAAATTATAATGCCTACAGGATAAGTCAGAACCAGTAATGGTGACACAAAAAACTTGTAAACAAAGCCTTTTTCTTCGTTGAAATAGTTAAAAACATTATACCATGTAAGGGTACCGATGTAAAACGAATAAACTGCTGAGAATAAAATCACAAATGGAAGACTTAACATCGATAGGAAAAATATATGGAGACCTGTAGTAAGCGAACAGGTCATCCAAAGATTTGTTTTCTTTTTAGTTTCGGTTGCAACAGCAACTGCATTTATTTGTTCCAGTTCCTCGCGGCTAATATTTATCTGAAGATCAACACATTGGCCTTTTTTTCGACCCCTTTTAATAGTACCTAGAAATGTAATGTATAACTTTTTGATTAATTTATATGTACTTTTCTTAAATTACCTGTCATTGTCAAGTAATGGCTGTCAACTGATCGCTTTGTATTAAATCTTTCCAAACTAAAATCATCTCCATTGAGTACGCTTGTTTCTCCCGACTCTAAGTCTTCGTAATTCGCTATTTCGGGTGAATTTCGATTGCTATTACGAACATGTTTGATATCAGTTCGAATATTGACTCGTTTTTTGGAAGACCGAGTACTGAGACAGTCTTGAGATTTACTCAATTTAGCATCTAAGCTACTTTCTGAATAACTACTTGGTGTGACGGTTGAACTTTCACGACGAGTTGTTGGCAGTAAGACAGGTGGCAGATTTTCAAAGTGTTGTAACTCGCTTTCTTCACCTTCGTAAATATTATCAGTGCTGGCGGAAATTGGTTTGTTTTTGTTTTCAGTTGGAGAAACGTCTGTTTCATCCAATGGAATTTGTGGCAGTGGTTGTTTGTTTTTGAGAATTAGTGATGTTTTGACTAGATCATCTTCCAGGCCTGGTGATGATGGGGATACCTTTTGACGATTCTTTTAAATAAATACAATAAAAAAAACATTGCATTAATATTGAATAATAAAATAAAAATATTTTTAATTTTGTTATGGATACTTTTCAAAGTTATGCATTAAGTATCCTTTCAAATTCAAATTTAAGTTAGAAGCATTTATGCCTCACTAAGGTTTGAATTGTACAAAAGGATTAAGTTTCACACTAAACACTTTTTTAAATTTGATTTTGTTGCTCTTTTTACCTATACAATCACAAAAAGAGCTTAAGCGATTGCTGATATTTTTCAAAGAATATTTGCTGTTAATATGTCTTCTCTTCGAAAATCTTCGCGAAACCAAATTACCATCATCAACCAAACTGCCAAAAGGATTTTCAACCTCCTCAACAATAGTTTGATCAATCTCAACCAAACCATTATTATAACCCCTTTCGTTTCCTTATAATACACGATTCACAGGAATAAAATGAAATAATTTTATAAAAAAAATTCTTAAAATCACGTACCTGTACTGCAACGATGTGGTCAACATAATTTTGCGTTCCATTTGTTTTCTTTGAAGTCTGTCGCTTTCGTGGTGGTATAAAAACAGGGCGTTCTTTTATCATATTGGCTTCGGTAGATAACAAAGTTTTTCCAACCATACTTAAAAAATCTTCAAATACTAATTTGTATTTATTTGTTTCTATCTGATTTAGCTATATAATTACACGCCAAAGCATCTTTTGTACAAAGAAAAAACTAAATAAACAACGAATAAGGATATCAACAAAAACAAACAAGCCCGCGGATATAGGATGTACCTCGCCGAATTAGATGCTAATAAATTTCGTTTAATGTCCTTTTCTATTTAATATCTACTTTATGCTGTTTTTTCTAATTTAATTTTAACTCTAAATAACTTTTATATTGTGTGAAAACGTAGTAGCTTAAGACAGAAGATGAAATGCGACTTTCACTTCATTCAAACCGCGATTGCAATTTTTTATTGATTTTTCCTTGCGAAGCGGTGTCCTTGTTCCTGTTTGAAGTTGCAATAACTTAATTTCCACCCTCGCTTTTGTTCGGTTTTCTGTCTGAGGGATGACAACTACGTACAGCTTTTATTAAGTCCTTTATAAGTTGAAGTGCTTTTGTGAGTTATTGAGCATGTTTTTGAATTCATTCTACATATGTATGTATTGTAAGTACGTATGTAAACCTCTTGGTTTTCACTCGATTTAAGTGTAATATTAACAAAATCTTTCAGAACTAGAACTCTAAAGAATTAAATCTAAAACAATTGTTTAAATAGTAAAATAAAAAAAAATAAATATTACAATTGAAATAATAATAAATAATAAATGTGTATATTCAAGAATATTTTTTTCAATGTAATCTTAAATGTATTAATTATTTTTTTAAATTATATCCATATACACTACCAGCAATAAATATTAAACATTTAAATATATGTATTTAAAAATGGTTCGTGATTTGGTCGGAGGCTTAAAACGACTGAACCAATTTCTTTGACGGGACTTTCACAGGCAAATGGTTGATGTTGTAAGAAGGAATTTTAACTAACTCTAGGTGGCGTTGGGCCACCTTTTTCAAAAATCCAAATAATCCAAAATCCAAAAATCCAAAATAATAAGAAAAGCCTTTAGCAATACCTTAACACGATAGGTGATGTGGAACTATGGGCCGAAAATTAGTTTTTCCCTTTACCTTTACAATTTGTATGTCAACAATACGAAATATAAAGACGGAAGAATTAATAAGGTTATTGAGTTTTTCTGTTTTTCGGCTCGATCGTTTTTATGTGGATAAAAAGCGGGGAGGTGGTGTACTTTTGGCTGTCCGTCGGAATTTTATTGCTGTTGCTGTTGACATCCACATAATGTATGTAGAATCAAGATTTAATATTGGACAAATATGTGTAAAAATCCACTCAAAAAGATATATTTAAATGAAGATTTGTTAATATTTCTTAGCTATATTCCACCCGGTAGCCCGGTAGCGGTTTGTCTCTTTATGAAAAACATTTGCATAACACAGAGAATGTAATTTCTAAATATGAAAACGAACAATTAAATATAAATATGTATATTAGGTGATTTTAATGTGTGTTCTGTACATTGGATTCATATTAATGAGATTAAAATGCTTCCATTAAATGAATCTTCTGATGTTGAAATACGTGTTAATTGATTTATATGTATGTTATCTTTGAATTTAATTCAAATAAAAGATTGTTTCAATGTTCTAAACAGATTGCTTGATCTTGTGTTTGTATCTGAAAATGTATATGTAGTTTTGGATAATTGTTTGTTGTTTGTTTGAAAAATTCAATTTATCACAATGCAATTGCTTTCATTATTAAAAACTATAGCTTCAATAATTTCAATCCTGCTAATGAAAAAATAAAATTTTACAAATCTAGTACTGTAGCTTAAAATAAATTGGATTACTGAACTTCAGGAATAGTCAGTGAATGCGATGTTTCTCAAATTCTCGAATATTTTTAGGAATTCAAATGAATATATTCCATTTGTGTAGAAACACGAAAATTCCCATCCTCCGTATTATAAATCTCGACTTATAAATTTAAAAAATGCATAAAACAAAACATAAGTATTTTAAAAAGACGCAAACATTAGAAACTATGATGTTTTAAAGAAATTTAGAAGATAATTTATGTTTCTTTCATAATTCATATTTTAATTCATTAGAAGTCATAACAGAATGTAATTTGATACAATTAAATTAACATGATGTTCTTCAGACTTTAAATGATTTGGAACCTTCTGTTAAACCTGATATTTTAGGTTTTTATCCTTATGTCTTAAAGTATTGTGCTTCGTCACTATATAGGCCGTTACAAACTATTTTTAACATCTCACTATCAAGGGGAATATTTCTTGATGATCAGAAAATTTCTTGTATAACCCCTATTTTTAAATCTGGGAATAAAGATATCGTTTTTAACTATAGAATCTTTAAAATCTCGGTTATACCCCGTGTTGGATGCGATATTTAAAAATAAACTTACTGAGCTTGAAAGCTCAAGAGTTACAAATTGCCGACATGGTAATTATGCCTCGAGATTCTTTTAAATCAAAACTTAGTTTATAAAAATGTGTGTTATACCTGAGCAACGCCGGGTGGGTTTGCTCGTAAGCTATATAAAACAAGTTTTTTTTAATTTGTGTCTGTCTGTGTTTTTTTCCCGCTTATATCACAAATGTCGTCACCGGTTTTGACAGACAACTGGCAGACAACTTGTGCTCTATAAAAATAATTGATATTTTAATTACCAACTAGGTGGTGCTGAAGACGTTTTTTTTAATTCGTAAATAAATCAAAATAACATCCTATAATATTTTTAATATTCAAATAATAAGGACGCTTACAATATGTTCGCTGAGGTGGGTATATTAACGGAAATGTAGTATACTGGGAACAATATTATTATATTATATATTAACACGATTACGTTGTTGGCGTTTAGTTACTGTTCGACCCGATATGTGATGTTATTGTGGAGATCCAGAAGCAACGCCGGGTGGGTAAGTTAGTTAAATTTAAAAATGTAGATATTCGGGAATATTTTGTTCAATGTTCCTAATTAAAAATATATAAGTAAATTCAAAATATTACTTATATAATATTATTCTTTCCCATTTTTAAATACGAATTATTAAATTAATAAAAACAAAAGTAAATTAGAACCGACCCTAAAAAGCTAAGTGAAATTTCTTACAATTTATCATCAAATCCTGTTTGTTAACTTCAAAAATTGCTACAAAAACTGTAAAAGCGATGAAGAAATTTGTCCACTCCTAACCTGAATATCCATTCATAAATTGTTGTATGATAGCAAATAATACTACAATTCTGTCAAATAGAAATAATACAACGTTTTTGTTGTATGATTTGTGAAACAAGCCCTAGTTGTACGATACCAATAACAAAGCTATTGAACCATCAAGATATGAATTTCTGACCGACAGCATATTCTGTCACAAAAGTCACAATCACAAAAAGACTAAACAAATTTAATAACAAAAACAAAACCATACGAAAACTGTACAAGAAATATTATTAATAAAATAAAATTCTTTTTAAATTTAGTATTTTTCAAATACTACGATATCTGCTAAAAGAATTTTGTTAAGTTTCAATAAAAACTAAAAAAATTGTGTCCGAAAAGTTTGCACGATTTTGCAAAATGACGCTTGTTGGTCTAGCAGCCAGAAAAATATCTCTAAGGAAAAGGTAAGTAATCAGCATGACAATGCATAGAAAAACATAAGTCTTGAATTAAAAATTAAATGTTTGCTTAGAAATGCTAAGCTAGCCGCTGCTTTTCCAAACGGAGTTCGTTGTCAAAAATGCCTAGAGTTTGGCCACTGGAGTTATGAATGCAAAGCAACCAAAAGGAAATATGTGCATCGACTTTCAAGGACGAAACAACTTAATAAAAATATAGCCAACAAGGAACAAAATAAGATTGCTGATTCTGCGAAACAACCATTGGCGAAGAAAACTAAGCTTGATTCGAGTTCATCGGATTCCAGTTCGGACTCTGACTCGAGCGCAGAATCCGATGAAAGTGCATCATCTAATAGTGACGATGATAGTTCATCGTCTGACTCTACAGACTCGTCTTCCTCGTCGTCGTCTAGTACGACAGGATCTTCGTCTGATGAATCATGCGGCAGCGAAAATAAAAAGCAAAAACAGAGAAAATCTGCGAGTAGTAACTCGTCGTCTGATTAAAAAATGAACTTTTATTTACACTGCGGGACGTTATGTACAATTAAGTATATATTATAAGAAATAAAACATTGAGTAAGATTTGATTATATTATATACTATACATATTTCTTATTCGTCCTCCTCCTCTTCGTTTAAGTGCTTTAATAAAATGTCTAACTCAATATTTTGTCGATTGACTATTTCTGGATCGTCATTGAAGACCGCTGTTTCTTCTTGCTTAGTCACAGCTTCAGTTTTTTGCGAAATCTCTTCTGGAACCCTTAACATGTTGACCGCTTGCGACCTGAGCTGAAGTTCTTCTACCTAAACAAGAGTTCTTTAGCACGATATGCATTCAATCCTATTTCATAAACCTACTTTCAAAGCATTAAGATTTTCATTAATTTTTCCAAGGACATTGTTTAGTTCACGTTCAAGTTTTACTAAAAACAGTTGCTCTTTTTGAATATCTGCTGCTGATAGATTTTCACTGTTTTTCATCGTAGTTGTTATGTTTGTTTTTGACTTTTTGTTATTTAAAATTCTTATAGAAAGGGAGTTTATGTATTGTTTTTGTTTTATTTTAAAATGATTTCATTCAGGGGTTCAAGATCCAAGTTTATAGCAATTCCAATTTATCTTGTTTGTTTGGATTTGGATTGGAGATTGGATGTTGGATTTTCATTTTGGCATGAGTTTAAGGGTAATAGTGCACTTGCGCCGTATTACTTTACAGAGACAAAACAAAAATAGAGTAATACCACAACAATTTGTGGTCGTATTTTCTATATGGATCTATTTCAATTCAAGATATTAGTTTTGATTCTGGAGATCAAATCATAGAAAAAAGAAAAAAGAACTGCGACTCGTACCGACCATGCCCTGCAAACCCTAACATTTTATTTTGTGTATGTGAATACGTGTGAGATTCGTTTCAGAAGCAGCTAATCAGCCATACGTTTCGTGTCCACATAAATGCAAACGTATTAGTAGTCCCATAAGAAATGTACTAATTTGTGGCTGAACGGGTATTTTTAAGTTTGTAGCCGAAGAGAGAATTATCCTCCCAGTCGTCGTTCTTGTTTCTTTTTTATATGGATCAGATGACAGTTTTATTGTAATGTAATTTTAGCATTTTATATGAAAACTATAGTACTACCATCAGGCAATATCTAGTTTAGCGAGATACTGCCGTAATAGCGGTGCAGTAGTTCTTGATATGCATTTGTATGGGTTTTGGAGAGTAGAAAGAAATATAACGATGAAAGAGTAGGTTGTATGTTATATTTTCAGAAACGTATGAGTTAGAATGATTACAAGCATTTGCAGGAATAATGAATAATAAGTACGAGTGAAAGGTTCAAAAAGTGACACTAGACCATATGGTATGGCAGAGTAAAGGAAACAAAAATTAATGGATTTCCTTTTGATTTTTCGTAAACAAACCAAGATTGTGCGTCTTCAATTATTTTTTGGATTTTCCATTTTTCAAGAAATTTTGTTATTTCTGTATTTTCTGTATTTCATATACGGAGGTCAATTATCAATGTTGCCATATTCGGATTCGACTGTTTAAAGTTTTAATATAAATATTGTTCAATCTCGAACGTTAGTTAAATATAAAACTGGTGCCAGTTGGTACTATGTTGTGGGTACAATAGTATTTTGGTACTAGATTTTTAGTGCTTAGTACTAGAATTTAGTACTATAGTTGTTTTGGTACTGTATTTAATACTAGATTTAGTACTTAGTAGTAGATTTGGTACTAGATTTAGAAGTTATAAGTATATTAAGTACTATATTTAGTGGTTAGTAGTAGATTTAGTACTAGATATTTGACGTGATAAGTGAAGATACTCTAACATAGGTAAAATATCTGCAAACAATGTGTTTTATTTATAAAATAAGTAACTAGGTAGGTACTTCAACTAATTACATTTTTTGCAGACTTAAAAAAAATTGATATAATAATCAAACATGGTAACCATTCAAAATTGTACACAAAAAAACCAAACCAAATATCAAATTTCAACAAAAATCGTCAAAAAAGGTAAATTTTATCCTGTTGCTGTATCTATAAAAAAACGTACCTAAAAACAGTGTATTTTCAAGGCAGAAATGAAAACTCCCCACATACCTGTCTAAATTTCTATCTTCCATTCTCTCATTATCAGAAAATAACAAAGAAATAACACAAAAAAGACTTTATAATTTGCTTCCCTCTAACTACTAACACTTTATATACATCTTTCCCGTTCTGTCAATTTCTAACGTTGCATATGTGTTGAACTCATCTCCCCGACTAAAAGTCTACACTGAGAAATAGCGAGATAGCAAAACTAGATGGCGCTAGGTGAAGCACCCATCTTGATAGTACTATAGATTCTATATACAATGATTTTAGTTTAAAAATGATCCTGGGTCGTATTATTAAAGAAAAATCTATGTGGACCTTCCAAAATTTATTTTAATTTTTGAAATCCGAAACTTACAGCCTGATTCAGCTGTGAATGCTGTGACCCGATTACATTTATTGGATTCTCCAAAAATCCTCACAAGAATAGACACAATGAAACTCACCATACCATGGCGATTTTATATTTGTGAACAACAGATAAAACGAAACGAATTTACAGCCATAAATTGCAACAATGAAGAAGTTAATAATATGTGCTATTGTAAACATTTTATTTTTCATTTCTACAATAGGATATAGCATAATGAAATCTACTTCCAATTTCTTATAAACTCACAATTTGCAGTATAGGTATATGAAAATCTGCAATCTTATCAATTTTATTAGTTTGTTAAAAATTTCTTTTGTAAAATTCTTACTTTTTATTTTCGGATGAAACTTCTACTTATTTAAATGTAAAATCTCAAATAATTTCTGAGTTGTGACTTGTGACCTGCTCTGAATGAGATCACAATTTTGAGATTTTGTGACTGACAACAAGTGACTTTGCAGGAGAATACGAAAAGGTCACAAAATCTATTTCACCTATACTTATGACTTGTTATAGGTATCAGTGGAACAGAGTAGTAGTAGATTGATCTCTCTTTCTTAAAGACTAGTACGCAGCTGCGCTAAAATTTATCTCCACAAATTAGACAGAAATATATGAAATATAATATATAATATTAGTCATATAAAAGAAATATTTTAAATCGTGGTTTCTTACAAGAATAATCCTAACCGACTATGGCCTTATCACCCTCTTTAATTTTATGTGACTACGTTCAGTTAAATAAGAGAACAGCTGTTTTTTTTTCTCCACAACGTTCGTCTGTCAAAATTTTGGAATTTTAGCTAACGTTTGTAAAGACACATGTAAGCTAAATTTTAGATCGAGCTACGTAATATACTTCAGTAGATCTAAGGGGAGAGACAGATTAGCACAGAAAAGAAAAGAAAATTTTTGACATCAAAAGTCGTGTGAAACAGATAGCAATGATGAACACCTAACAGCACTTTTGACAGGAAAAAAAGTTGCCGTAGAATTATATAAAATATGCCAGTTCAGGTTTTTTTTTTGGAGTGTTGATATCATTGAAAAACGTTGCCGTAAAGTTGGTAGCATTTGCACAGCGACATCGAATTTAAGACTTAGGTCTAACGTCGAAGTTGATGTCGCTCGATGTTGCTGTGCTGATAAACCATCGGCTCTAAAATGTGAAATCTGGTTGTCAAAGTTACTGTTGAAGGTGCATAAAATAAAATATTTTTGTAACTCAACTGCTTCATGTAAGCCCAAAATAAATAAATAAATACTACTGTTTATTGTCTTATCTCTTACTGTACCACACTACCCTATCCCAAGCTGTCAATTGAATATTCGTTCTTATCAAAAACACGTAGCCAGCGTAATAACAAAAATAATTAAAAACAAAACAATTTTGTTGCGACGTCGCAGAAAAGTTTTCTTTTACTTGTACAAAATTCACAATCAAAAATTTCTACTGCATGCGCAATAAGAAATAATATTGCATCCCTATAAAAGTCCAGCTAAACCACGAAGAGACCGAGATTCCAATAAATTCCAAAAAAAAATTCTCCAGTGAACTTCGAGTCGACGGTTTTTCTTTCATTCCAACAGTTTTCAGAGGACCTTTGCTTCAAACAGGACACAAATCAACAACTCCTCTCGGTTAATACATATATTATAGAAGAAGAAGAAAAAAACTTGATTTTTTTCATTCTGCAATAAAGTATTGGAAATCGAATTAGGTTTGTACCTGCCTAATACCACCTACATTCCGAAGGTTGAGTGCAATTTTCATTTATATTGAAGATTTTTTGTGAAAATTTCTTCACTTGAACCATAAGTGAAGTTATATCTATTATAGTATACATATATCTAAAGTGAAGTGTATCTATTTCTCAAGTGCTAGTCTCGATATTTCGATCGAAAAAGCAAGAGAAGGGTTTTTCTTTTAAATAACAATGTTTTCGGGCTTAACTAATCAAGTCACATCATGGATGGGCGCTGTCAAAGGTGATCCTCAAGACGAAGATGTCCCAGCACCACCTCCAAATTCAAATCCTACAGAACAGGCTGAGCCTGCTGCAGCCACAAATGTTGACGCTGATCAAGCTGCTGGCATGGAACATAATCTTGATGAAGATGGTGCTGCCAAAGTGTGAGTCTCGAAATTGTTTCTAATAATTAAAATATTTAACATAATTTTATTTTGCTAAACCCATCATTTTAGAAGATATATATTTCAATTTTCTAGGTTCACCCTTCCGACATTGCAGAAAAAATCGATTTTTCTCTGCCTCGTGGACTTCCAATAAAAGTTTACTTTCACTCTTCTAAGAGAAGTTCTCTCTCAAACCTTTTTTATGTGTATATTTCATTCCATTACATGAAATTACAACACAAAAGTCACAATGTTAAGGATATACCCACCTTACAATTAAAAAAATCTCAAATTTAAAAAAACTAAAAAAAAATGGTTAAAGATACCTAGTTGAAGGTTTCGGTTAATACTTTGAAAAATCAAATTATCAACTTATTTAAAGCTTCGTATATAGATGAAAAACTGCGCAATTTATAATTTCACCCAGAACAGGGTTGCCAAGATTTTACGGTTCTTAGTCAATTGCAAAGAACGCTTATAATGCCAAAGTAGTAAAAACGACAAATGGGCCAATCTTAAATTTGTTTGCATAAAAAAGTTGGTTGACCTATTTTCAAGACTTCTACTTCAATATTTTTTTTAACGAAAAGCACTTCAAAACTATGGTATTAAGTAGACACATATTTTGTTTTGTAAGTTTTCAACTGTAAACCAAAACTTTTGTTGTATCTGAACGCAATTGTAACCTCGAAAACTGGAAATACTTGACGAAGCTTAAACAAAGAGTTTATCAAATAATACTTGCAATGGTCGAAAACGCACATTTTTTTCCAATTATTTTCAGAAATTAAAAAAATCAACCTTATTTTATCGAATGTTTGAAATAGTTTAATATTACCTCCTGGCAACTCTGCTCGCCTTTAGTCCCTTTCGTGGAAAACCTCCTTGAACCAGTCAGATTGAAGGTTTCGTAGAGATGATACAATTCCAAGTTGGATTTGACCTCCATTTTAATTGGAATGAGAGCTTCATGCTCTTTCATTTTTTTCACATTACCTACCTTATGTTTACATATATTTATTTTAGTTAATTATTTAATGCTTGCGTGTAATAAAAATGTTATCTTTTTGTGTTTTTTTTACCAAAGCAGTTTTAGTTTATTTAAATAAATAACTACTATTAGTGGGGATAATGAAACTACATATCTTAAGTTTTATATAACTTAGATTAAATTATTCGATTGTTTTAAAATGCTGACGATTGTGATATAGTGAATAAAGAATAATATTTCACTTAAAATCTTGAATTATTCTTCTTTCCTTAACTAGCGGTATTGAATTACCTGTATTTATATACAAAAAAAAAGTATTGAATGTCAAGCCTATTGAATTCCATTATAATAAAAGCATTGGAAAAGAAATGCCAGTGGACTCCTTGTCGTTTATTTAAAATACTATTAGAAAAATACAATGAGTGTTTTCCAATAGGGAAGATGTCTGTATTCTGTATACGTCCATACATTACGGTATTCATTTATTTGAATTTCGTTCCTGTTTTCATTCCTTTTAAGGAAGTGTCACTGGAAAATTTGTCTCTCACTTTGAGTTTTCTCTCTTTTTTTTTTATCTATTTTCCAATATAGTTGTCGTAGCAGATCCCATCCCAATCGATAAAGAAACGTCATAATCTGCTCTACATGTGGGGTGTGTAACTTTCTTCAAATCTTAAAAAATAAACTCCACTCCTTATTTAGAACAAATAAGTATTATAAATCTTTATATCAGTGACTCGGGTTTTTTGACAAATTAAACATAATATTTATGTCAAATGTGGGTTATAGAGTAAATCGATTTGACCTACCAGCTGTTTAACATAAGCTCGAAAACTTATACATACCTATGTACATCAAATCTTTCGATTAGTCAGTAGTATTACTTGAAAAAAGCAACAGATTTGATTATTTTTCTTTATTTTGTTACTCGTCTATATAAATTTAAAAAACAAAAATACATACGCATAATTAAACTCTGACACATGTATCCTGTATTAAATCAAGGATTTGTAAAATTGAAGCTGGGTTTTCATAGTATTAAAAAAAAAATTGTTTTTATATGTACGAAAACCAAACTTTTGCAGATTTATGTATTTATTGTATAATGTATAATGTATTCAGCGACTGTATTTTTGGGATTTATTTGTAGCATCAACAATTTGCCTATTTAAATGTAGGTATGTACCTATGTCTTTTTGATACAAAAAGAACTTCAAAATCAGACTGGATAGTAAATTGATATAAAACCTGGATAATATCAGCAAGAATTATTTTATAGTTAAGTTAGTTTTTAGCTAGTATGAGAAAAATAAAAAGTTTTCTTTGGTAATATTAAAATAAAAGTAAACATCGCTTATATGTATTTGTACTTCTGGGTCTTCTCTAGCCTTTTATTTAGCAAGCTCGCACGCATTCAAATTACAATGTTATAACCAAAATGACTTATGAACTAAAGTTTTGTCAATCAAGTAAAATTTAAAAACTGACTAAATTCTCTCAGAACATTTCTGCATCGACCTCTTTTAGTTTGGGTTCCTCGGATGCAAATACATCCCTGGAAACAGGGGAAACAGGAATGCCGACGAAATCACAATACAAATAACTACAGAATCAATTGCATCTCACAGGGTAAATATTCTTTTAATTTACTGGCGCGACAGCTCCTTTAGGAATGAAGGCCTAGTGACTTATACTCTCAACCATTCCTGTATGTGTGTGTTGCTAATCTGCAAGAATGGAAGGGACCTACAATAAACCGCTAAGTACGAAGTTCTACATGAGATGCACTTCTTTTTCCAAATGTTTGTTGGTTCTAAGCAGATTACATAATTAGCTCTTTTATAGATGTCATTACTGGGCACTGCCTTATAGGTAGACATGCCACGAGACTCGGTGTCTTCTCTAATGATGTCTGCAGAAGTTGTTTGAGCTTTCTCCCAAAGATTTAAATTATACTTAGGAGCATTCTTGCTCGATGACCCCAGCGTTCTGATAAACACATATATAGGTATTATCAATCTTCATAACTCTATTAAAAGCTCCAAATTGTTTTATAAGTTACAAAGTTTTCATAAAGACCCTTATTAAGCTCATTAAACTCCGATTTACACAGCATTGTCAAAAGGGGTAACAGAAATCGTGTGAAGTTTAATGCTTCGAAAACTCAATGCTGTTTGTCATTTGCCATTGTCATTGAATGGTATTTACATCGAACAAACCGAAAAGCTTACAGTACTCGGTATTCGTATCAACGACTATATCCGTTGGAACGACCATATATTTGAGATCGCCAAAAATGCAGCTAGGAGCTTAGATTTGTTTATCGATGAAAAAAGTTTTTTCCACTTCAGATCTGGCTACAATATATAATGTTTTTTTACGCCCAAAACTCGAGTATAACTCCCACCTCTGGGCAGGTGCTTCTTAAGCATCCCTATACTTCCTCGATAGAGTACAAAACAAAACCTGGCAAGCCTTCAAAACCACCTTCTGCCCCCTTCCTATCTTCCCAATGCTCGCGCATTAAAATGAAAACAAATAAATCCTTGTGTGCGCACAAAGAAAATTGATCTTTGCCGATAATAAAACAATCCAGATCAATAATTTACCATACTGCAAAAATTGCAATCGGATTTTCAGAATTAAAACTAATTTTTGGATCGTGATAGAAAGCAGGAACCCAAATTGTTTATGAATTACGTGTTAAAAATTAATCCAGATACATTTCCATATGTAATAAAACACAGCAGTTATATGTATATAGTATTACAGTGGACCAAAGGAGGCTTTAGTTAGTCAGTTGTTTCCTGACAGCCACTATAACCTAAGAATAGTGATTTTCATCTGTTTATTTATGTAGTGTCCCGTAGCATAGAAGTTTGTTTGTCAGACTACTATCCTGAATGGTCTATGTATAATTCCTCGCCACAATCAACTAGTACCTCAAAAAATGTAACGATGGGAAACGCATTATACTTAAAAACGACAAGTTTTGCATAGTTTTTTTTAATTATTTGAATTTTTTTTTTTTTTTTTTTATTTTATGTTTTTTTATTATTTAATTTATTTTGATTTTATTTTCATTTAGAAAGAAAATGGTATCATCGCTGTTTGATAGGTAAGATTGTTTTTTTATTTGTGTAAAATTAAGATGTATGTTTTAACATGTACTTTTAAGAAAATTTAGCTCAGTACAACTTGTTTCATGTAAACCTTTCATCAGCTTTAAAACAAAAAAAGTTTGAATTTTTAACACAGAATCTAAACAATGTCACTAACAACTTTTAATTTAATCACTAACATATTTAAGGACGAATATCTAAAATTTTCTGGTGGAAGTACTAATTTCAAGTGATAATTTAATTCCTATGTTAATTATCATATCATTAAAAAGATGTTCATTTGTATTTTCAGTGGAATGTTTTCAAATGTTAAAGGTTGGCTAGGAAATGCATCTATTCCATCGATGCCAGCTATGCCATCAATGCCGGCAATGCCCTCAATGCCGGCCATGCCCGCTATGCCATCTATACCTGGTTTACGAAAGGGTGCCGGTGAAGAAGGTAACGTAGAAGGCCTTGCGGATCAGGGTGCATATGAAGCTGCTGGTGCAGTTAGTGGTGATGATGAAGACAAGTCGAGGTATATTAGGTATGGGCCAAACATTTAATGACGGAATAATGGTATTTAATTGTTACACTAATATTTTACGTTTTCACTTTAATTAAAAAAATAAATATGAACATTATTTTAATATACAAATATTAATAATTAAGCATTTTGCTTTTAAATATAGCCTTAATTAACTTTTGGTTTGGTTATTGAATTTCATTGGCATTCCAAAAATATAATATCCCAAGACAATTTTTATATAGTTTTTTTTTTAACATAACATTTAAAATAGATTGGAAGTTTTTTTTAATATACTTATATAATAAAAGTTTTAACAAAAATAGAGTGTTGTTCTGCAGAATCCCACGTTTCTCAATTTTTTTAAATGTTTTTCGCAGAACATTTTTATTTTATTACAGCTAATTATAATATTTACGTACAAAATTAAGTGTTATATACATTTAAATATTCTTTGAAATTTTAAGTACTTTATTTGGTTTAAAGATTAGAATTTATATTCATTCCTCATTATTTTGCATTTTTTCATAAACATGGTTAATATTTCTTTAAAAACTGTCCCGTAATGAATCGAATTAATTGAAGAATTAGTTAATATGACAAGAAATTAATACTGAAAAACTTGTATTAAAGTTTCAAATGTAACAAATTCCTAGTTTACTTTTATCGACAAGGCTACTGAAACATAGAGGGCGATTAAAAATATTCATTAAAGTTAAACTAAAAGCATAAATCCTAAAATTATTAAATATAAAAAAAATGGTTACAAATTTGTTTGCATTTTAGTCATTAATTTATTATTATATATTTTTATATTTCTTATTATTTCTCACTCATTTAGTTTATTGAAGCAACACAGCAAAATAAATATCTGAAGATGATAACGCATAAAGCACATAATATCAAATTCCATCATTTGTGTACGGCCCATTAAAAAATCACCATTAGAATTATTATTGTTAGTAGTACTTAATTATGTGTTTTCGTTGATATATTTTTGGTTGTTAATTATTGTTTTCTTTTATTGCATCATTTTATGTTCACTGATTCTTTCTTTGTTTCTTTGTTTCTCTCTCGATTTACATATATATTTTATTAACTTTCTTTTTTTACTTTATATCTACCAAGTTATGCTAATTATTATTTTTGTGTACCGTTTTTTTGTATAGTCTATCTACGTATATATTGTATTTATTATGTGGTGGAGTTATGTTTTAATATTTTTGTACTTTTATCAATTTTTGTAATCTAAAACCTATGCACTTATTTTATATAATCAGAACTTAAATTAGATTTGATGTAAAATATTATTTTTAATTCTATTGCTTGTAACTGATATGCTATTAATATATTTCTATTGTTTTTTTAAGGAACGTGATATATTTTCCAATTTAAACCTTATCGAGTTAATTTTGAAAAGAATTTTGTATAAAAAACACATATGTGGTCATGTTAAGTCTGTTCAAATTATTTAAGAATCTGTTATTTTTAATACTTGCTCTCTTCCCGTTTTTTTTTAGTTTTTTGCATGTTTTTTTTTTAATTTATATTAACAAATTGTTAAAATTAATTATTAAAATAACGTAAATAAATTCTATTTCTCTATTATCTATCTCTATATAAATTGAAAAGAGCAAGTAAAGTCAATGGAAAATATATCACCCAATACATTTTACGTCAAACTGGTGAATGCATTTTATGTGTAAACTTTTATAAGTGTACAGGTGCAATAACCGCTTAACCTCAACTAACGAATATTTTGCATTTATCTTTCCTGCAGCGCCACAGAAGGAGCTGATTCTCATCCCGCATCAGGTGGAGGTACTCCAACAGATGATGGCCAAATTGGACAGGGTAAGGAAACTATCTACAAAACCTTAAAAATCTAACTACATAAAAAACAATAATTTTGTTTTTTTTTATTCTAAAAAAATATTGTTGTTGGGAGGGTTTATTATATACTTAAAAAAACCTAGGGCTTTGATAACAAAAAGTATTTAAAAACAAAAACACAAACGTTCACAAAGTTTCATTCATTAATTTAATGATTGGTTAAAGTTGTTTTAAGGAATGACTGAATAATAATTTTTTTTTATTCAAATTGAATTTTTATAAAATTTTGAATTTGCAACTTTTTTGTTCAATATTCATTCAATGCTCTCTTATACACATTTAAATCAATGAGGTTAGGTTCAAACATATATCTTCAAAAGTGCATCTATCCAAAATCCTTTAAACAATTTAAACTTAACGGGGAGAAATATTCCCGTATATGACTCTTTTCTTTTCTTGACGTAACCTACTCAGTCTAGCCTTAGCTCGCGTGCAAATCACCCTCTATAAATATGTATAAGTTGAATATATGTTTTAAATCATAGCTATTGCTTGGTACATATATCCATATATTTTATAAATTGGCATTTGTGGTGAAAAAAAAGAAGTTAAATAAGTATGCTTTTCTTTTTAGTAACAACGAAAGTTACACAAGGTGCCAAACATTTTGGTTCGTTCTTATATTCAGCCGTTAACAAAGCGGGAGCTAAAATTAAGGAAACCGTTAAGGACAACGTAAGTACAGAGCTGCATACTTCATCAATTTTTAAGAAAATATGTTAGATTAAAAATAATGGTCTAAAACGAAAACGCGTTTGAAAGTAAAAAAATCTACTTATAAATGTTAATTATTTTTTTCAGACCATTCTCGGAGAGTTCAATAAGGAACAAGAAGCATTCATTAAGGGCCAAGGTGGTTCAGAATCAGGACAAGCCCCATGGACAGGGCACAGTAACGAAGCCAAAATCAAAGAAGAAATTATGGGTCTCTCATTGGATCGCCGTAACTTTGTTCGTGCTCCACCAGCTGGTGTTGATTTCCAATTTGATTATGATACTGCATATCCCACAGCCATTGCTATAATGGCTGAAGATCAGGCACTTGAAAAAATGCGATTCGAACTTGTACCTAAAATGTATATCACTATTCAATATTATCTTTTCATTATTTTTGCATTATTCAAATCATACTTATATTTGCTCATTTTTTCTAATAGAATTACTGAGGAGAACTTCTGGAGAAACTACTTTTATCGCGTTTCACTTATTATTCAAGCAGCCGAATTGGGAACATTGGGAGTTGATGGTGTTGGTCAGGCATCAAGCGAAGATGGTAAGTTCTAAATCACATATTAGGTTTTGTTCCTACTATTTTTTGTTTATTTATTTTTTCCATTTAATATTTTAATGTAAATTAAAATGTTTATGATGATATGTATATATTTTTTCTTAAGGAAAATGAGGAAATTTTTGAGTTATCTTATTGATTTTGTTAAGCCTTTCAAGAACAAACAACCTATGAACCATAGTTTAAATGAAGTTTACGTTTTTTGCATTTGTGTAAATATTTCAACAAAATTTTGAATTTGCTTCCTCCTTTGTTTGTATAAATCTATAAAAATATACTCAAATATCTTTGTAAGCGTAGATGTTTTAGATGTTGAATTTTGCTCGCAATATATTGTTTATTTATTAGATGAATATAAACAACGCTTTTTGAAAATATTTCTAACTTCCCGATATAAAAATATGATATTATTTTAAAACAATGGTTCGCACATTCAAAATGGCAAACAAAATTCTTCATATATATATATTTTTATTGAAGAACAGTAAAACATTTCGCCGTTTTTTTTTGTTGGTTATCATTCAAAATTAAATTTTGCAATGTTAAAAAAATATATTACAAATACAAAAAGTGTTCAATAAAATAAGTTTGCATGTGCGAACCGGGAAATAAATATGATACGTCTAAAAACAAAAGTATTTTAATTTTTATTATTTAGTCTTTAAAACTAACATGATAAAAGCTCTATAGAAATGCTCTACCTATGCGCCATTTTCCACGCCATGAATTATTAATATTTAATTTTTCATTTCCCGTAAATTTTACATTAAAACAGTTTTAAAAGAAATCAGCATTATCATGTTCTATGGCATTTCAAAATTTATTATTTAATATTTTATGTTGCGTTATTCATTTGTTTTAATTTTTTTTTAATTTACTTTGATATTATTTTATTTATTTTTTGTTCAAATACACAAATCGCACCTAATTTATATCAACTACACTGGAATATACAACTGACATTATAATTACCTCACATACAAAAATATAAAAAAAAATATACAACGATATAAAAAAAAAGAAAACAAAGCTAAAGCGCAAATTTCCGAAACAAATTCATCAAGTAATAATGTTGCCCCAGAATCGGGGCAAGATGATAACAAAAATATAAAAGAAAATTTAAAATCTGTAAAACCGGAAACAAAAAAATCAGTGCATTTTAAAAATGAAAATTCAAGTCGAAACCCAAATGAAAAACAACTTTCTGAATCGGAATTTGTTTCGGATACTTTTCAAACTACAGAAACAGATTTAGAAGAAATTAAGGATGGGATGCGTAAACTCGGTATTGACAGTATGACCCAGCAAGCTCTAGAAAACAATGGTAAGATTATTTTTTCTTTTATTTCTGTCATTTGTACTCCTTTTTTGTATTCGTTTTATATTTTTTTCAATTTTTTTCATCGATCATTGCAATTAAATTTCAATATTTAAGTTCAACTAATTAAAGCAACAACAAAAAACTGCTAAAACATCTTAGGTTTCTTGTCGATCTTTTAAATAACAATGTTAATTATGAAGAATTAAATGCTCCTCTTTCAAACTTTTATCAAAAAATTTTATAATTCTTAACACCATTTAGTTATATTACGGTACATCACCAAATATAATAAATGCAAAAATATATTAAACGGAAAAAAGCTAGGAACAAGGTTAAACATTAACTAAATCTGTCCAAGGATAAATTAATCGGAAAGCTCTAAAGCTGAATTTTTATTTACACTATTGTCATGACCAATTAATTTAATATGTAATGTGTGAAGTAATGTGTTGTACATAAAGAGCACAAAACCAAAATTTTCTGGTTTTCAATTTAGTTAGCAAAAAGTGATTATACAAAAATACTGTGTTTGTCTGTTTATTAGGACATTTGAATAAAAGCTACACTAAAAAACGTTCCAAGGTAACCGAACTTGTTGCTTTGCTTATTTATTTTGTTGTCATGTTCTTTCAAAATACATAAATACATGCTCATTTGTACAATCGTATATAAATTGTATAACTTCATAATATGTATCGCTAAATATGACTAAAGTTTACTTTTTATTATCACCTATTTTTTAATATAATTGTCCATTCTTATACAAAACATCAAAGTATTCCATGTCACAGGCAGTTTCATTAAAATTTAAAATTATCCTAACAAGTAAATATATCATAAAACTTTTCCTCACATTTTATATACAAATTCGTTAATTTCTATTGTTTTGGATTTCTTGCGATGCACTTCAGAGTATATTATTAAAATAAAAAATGAGTTGTTAGCTATCTGGGCTTTAAAATACTTAAATCTGTTAACTAGTTGTATTTCTTGTTTGTAAATGCCCGCTTCCAAAGTTAATAGTTTTTGTATCACATAATATTAAAATGGCTATGCTTCCTTTTCGTTTTACGAACAACTTAAACGCTTGTTGAAAAATATTGTCTTTCACAACTCTACTATAAACTATAATAATCAACGCTTGCAGAAATCTATAATCCGCATTTATTTTTAATTTTAACTTTCTCCTGAATTTCTCCTTAAAATAAATTGTAATTCAGTCTTCACTTTACGCCAGATTAATTTGTTGAAAATAATTTAAATATATAAAATATTTATAAACATTAGTTTATTTGAGCTTAAGTGAAGATTGAAGCAATAGAAAGAATACTACACCACTAAGATAGCATAGAAATAGAAAATACAACAACAAAAATAGCCCTCTTTACCCTTGTCCACAATCATGTTCCCAGAAACTTAAATAAAATTGATTAGCGACCTGTTAAAATTTAAATCGATTCATTACACGATATAAAATATTAAAAAATTATATACATATATATTTCTGCAAACAATTATGTTGAATCTTATCATTTTTTTTTTAACCTCTAGTAGATCATTTGACGAGAAATGCGATGCTACTTCAAAGAGGGAATGTATCTATAGTATTATTTTTAATTTTTGCTATTCCTAGTCTTTAACGGACTGAATTAAGAAAAACATTACTTGTTTGATCAGTAATAAGTATATTTTTAAGCCACACTTCTCGTTATTATGATTTATAATAAAGAAAGCAAATATTAGATATATTTTTATTTAAACCCGCTGAGTTGTTACTAAGCTCAATTAAGCCCTGTACATAATATTATGATTTATCTTTTTCTCTTCTTTTTTCTCAACAGCTTAAGAATAATACTATAAAAAAAACAGTATTAAAACATTAAAAATATCTTAAAAAAAAAAACAATTTGTAATATTTTATTAACCAACTGGAAAATAAAGAAATAAATATCGTTCTTTAATATATATTTACAAAATATATGTAGTATTAAAAAATAAGTTGAAATTAAATTATAAAACAAATATGCGTTTGACACACGTAGAATAAAGTTATAAGTATAATATGGAAAAAAATTGAAACAAAAAATACAAATAAAAAGCAAACTTGCATTTTGGGAAATTTTTACAAACTCATACTAACACCAATAATTCATCGGTGTTCCCAAATAACGTATATACATATTTATATTCATACAATTCATTAATGAAATATAAGAATAATCATTATACTTCAGCACATGTGTAATGTTGATTCGAACATCACAACAGACATTCACTTAAGACACGAAAATACATTTAGTTTGGTTTTAATTTCTTTCTCACACATAAGACGTATGTTTATTATTTAGCTATTTTTTTTTGTTTCCCGAGACATTTATTTATTTTTCTATTTTAAATTATTAAATAATAAATGTGGTTAAAAATGCTGTAGGCAAGTGATTTGAAAATAATCGTTTCCCTGACTTTTTTTAATTTTTTTTATGGAATGTATGAATGAAAGATCCTAACATATTCATCATTTAACCAAAGTAATAATTAATGCTATCACCAGAGATGCTGCATTGACAAGTATTTAGATGCAAAAAAAAATAATTATATTGAAATTCTTAGAAACGTGTAATGATTTTTGCGAAAACAAAAAGAACGATTAAAAATGTTTTAAGATACTAAGAAAAAAAAAATGTTGCTAGTAAAGTGAACAACTTTAATATACATCAACTTAAAACAATGACCTGCCTTACTTAGTATGTAATTTGTGATTCTTGAAAAAACTTAATTTTTATTATCCTTGCAACAATAAAAGTTTACCCTTTTAAATGCATTGCTTCTATGTTATGTTTGTTGTAGTTAAATATAAGCTTACATTTTTCTTTTGATTCGCTTATGTTTTTCCCCATTTTCCAAATTTACGAAACAAAATCTGCATATAACATAAGATATATAAATTACTTATACTATAAGTATTGAAATCATATATATTTGTTTCTTTTTTGTTTTAATTCATCTTTCAGAAGATTGAATGGATTAACGATTAATTATAAAATAAAAAAAAATAAAAACAAAATCATAAAAAAATACAGATATATATATACAAAATTTTGTGTGGTAAGTTAACATTACATTTATTTCGTTTGATAGAACAAAATAAACAAAATTATTTCAAAATTTTAGGATATTATCAAAATTATTGTTAATTTTATAATTAAACATTTTTTAATGTCTGTGTGTTATTTCCTGTTCACGTTCGTACGTTAAAAAAAAACTGTCAAAATTTTCTTTCAAATCATTTCCTTGATATTTAACAAATTTTATCATCTTCGTTTATTAAAAATCATTCAATTAAATAAAAAACAAGACAATTGCATATTTTTTTTTTGTTCATTTCATTGGCAAATACATATTTCGTTGGTTTGGTCGTATGTGTTCTTTGTATATTTATTTATGTTGTAGATATTTATGTACCTATTTTATATTTTATTGTTTGATCGTAATAGTTAATAAAAAATGGTGTTTTATAAAGGTTTACTTCAGTTTTGTTAAATAAATGCCTTTGTTATATGTATGTCGTTTTGCTAAAATGTAATATGTTACTGAACAAAATATAGTATATACATACATTCATACATATTATCTTCTTAATACATAATATAAATGACATTATATTTGTCTAGAAAACTTTATTTGAAAAGCTTGCTTCAGCTGATATACAGAGTTGTTCGCATACGATTTATGATAGATTTAATCGTACATTTATAATATAAACATATATTGCTGATATAACGTTAATAATTTAAGGCTATAGTTTTACGGCTTTGGTTCCTATAGAGGGCGTTTAGTTGTATTTGTTTTCTTGCTTGATTTTATTTTTTTCCTTAAAACCCTACCGGCTATTTATACAAAACAAATAGTTATACCCAAGTAAAAAAAAGAAGTTTTTTTTTTTTGATGCAGAATCAAATTCCTTAGGGAATTTGTTTTGTTTCTTAACCTAGATGTAACGGTAATGGCAATAACAAAGTTTCAGCCATAACCGTGTTTGTAGGAATATTTTCCATACATATATGTATCGTATTGTTTTCTTCTCAAGTGGAATCAAGAAGTTTTCATTTAAAAGACTCGTCTGGAAAATGATTGATTTGGATAGCTTCTCTTTTGTTCTCTGTCTACCTTGCTCTAAGCAAGTTAACAATAATTATAAAGTCGCATTGAAGCACGACGGATTTAAGGATACAGAGAATTTGATGAAGTATCCAATAGTGCCATTGGAAAATACAAAGACCAACGTTTCTTGCTTATGTAAAAAAATCATCGTTTGAACACCTTCTTTAACCAGTTCAACATAGGAAATAGAAAATATTTTAGCAATCTGACAGACATAAATTTATTCAAAATAAAAGCTCATCATTGTATAATTGCAACCTTAAACACGGCTACTGAGCACAAAAATTCTGTAGGGCAATCTACATATTTTTCAAATATGAATTTAATTTAAACTAATTGTTTATTGATTAAATTTTGTTTTTTTATCTAAAAACTCACCACACAAAATACCTTATTGAGTGCTATTCTTATTTAACTCTTGAATATGTTTTATTATTTTTTCAAATTTATTTTTTCTCTATATTTAATTTGGAAAAAAACTACAGTCTATTTCAAATTGCTTGACAAGACATCAAATTAAAAACGTGAAATTGTAGTTTTTTTGCTGAAAATTCTCCTTGCTGTCTTAAACATGTTTTATGTACATATGTATATACATAAATGAATAAATTTATATTTTGCATATATGTATGTACATTCATACAAGATTTTTAATGTTCTATTTTTAAATTATCTGCCTTCTTTTCTATTGATTAACTTCTGCTAATTTTGCTGTTATATATTAACAATTGAAATTTTCGTTTTGATCTGTAATTTACACAGCCAGTATTTTATTTTGCTATGATATCTATGAAACATTTATCAGGTTTATTTTGTGTTTTATTATTATTAGTAAAACAAAAATATTTGTTAAAGCTTTCGCGTTGGAATATTGAATTTTTGTATCTCACATTTGAAGATTTTATTTTCTCTTTTGATAGTACGTCATATTTTTATTTAAGTTTAACTTAAAAATATAATTTGTTGCCACGAATTCAGAATTTTGCTTCTGAGAACCTTAAAGATTCGACCAAACCTGAACTATTTGTTCAAACAAATTTCAGTTATTCTCTAACTGCTAACTTATATTTTTAACCACACAATTTATTTTTGTATTATCCTTAGTTAGCACGATAACCGTTCATTTTAATATTGTTATAGTTAAGTTTTTTTTATTTATTTTAAAGCTCATTGTAGGACTTTTATTTTCATTGATATTGGTTACAGCTTTGCAAGTTGTTTTTAAGTTATCGTTCTGGCTTCATTGATCTCATTTCTATCGCAATTCAACATTACTCTCTGCACAGCACATTTTAAATAAGAAAATACATCAAATCTGATTATCACGTTTATCCGAATATTTTTTTTTCTTAAGTCATTACATCTTATCAACTTTCGTATAAGTAGAAACATACATTAACCACAAACTTATTTATAAAAATACTATACCTACGTTTATACCAAAAATTTTGTTAGAGTATAGTTATATTTATAAAAGTTTGTAATAAAAAGACTACCTAACAGGAATTATTATAAAACTATGATACAAAAAAAATAATTTTTACACAAACAAAAAAATACGAATAAATATATGCCAACCATATTTAGAGGAACAGTGGGAAAAGGATCTGGAAGCAGAATTACAAGAATACGAAGTTGTTACAGACGGCGGTGCATCTGGGGGCGGTGAAGGCGGCGGAGAAACATCTAAAACGACGATTCGTACCCGTAGTCCATCTAACAACGATTGGGAACAATATGCTGATCTTATTGATGAGACCGATGATTTAAAGTAATTAAGAGCCTTTATCGTAGCTTTTTCTAAGTTTTCCTGAGTTTTCTCATTTTTTGTATCTTTTTCCTTTCCTTCTGTTTTCCGGGATCCATTAATACATATTACTGTTTTACTCTTATATTATTTTTATATGTTTCTTTGAAATATCTATGTTTAAAACTAAATTTCAACGGTCATGTTTTAGAACTTTAAAGAGTTTAAAAAAAGTAATGTTAGGCTGACGAGGAGGTTTAAAACCGCCTCCCTTCCACATCGACCTTATGTTGTTAAGTTGAAATATTACATTTAAATTGTTTATATTTGTTAAGGATTGCTTAATATGAATACAATTATGCCTTCAATTTAAATATAGGTAAAGTGGTTAAAATTTGGCACACTAAAAAATGATAATTTAATTTTTAATGGTTAATTAATAAAATTCTGCATATTTCATCAAAACCAATTTCCCATGGGTTCGATCACCAAACAAATTTTTTTTTTTTTAGATATATTAACAACAAAAAGAGAAAGCTAAGATACACAGTCAAATTTATATATGTACTTAAAGATAATTGTTGAATATAATTACTTTACATATATAAATTTGGAATACAAAAAAAAAAACAACCGATAAATTGAAAAAAAGAAAATAAATTAAAAGCTCATTTTAGATAAATTATGTTATTATAGAAATATAAATAAAAGTATTCCAATTATAATCAAATGTTAATGCAAACAAATATATATATAAATCTAATTTTTATGATTATTATGTATACAAATAATTTTTAAACTGTAAATATAATAAATAAAATACAACAGAAATAGCTTTTTTCTTGTTTTTTTTAACCGTTTTTAAAACCACTAATGTTTTAAATCTTGGTTTTGAAGAAATTATAAAATTCATTTTAAATAAATATATATATGTGTGTATATATATATACATATAGAAAAACTCCATTTTAATTTGAGACTGTTTTTCAGCGCAATTATAGTTTTTTTTTTTAAATGTGTACATTAAGCATATGAATATTTCTTTGTATGTGGGACAATACGTCCGATACAAAGCTGTTATTTTTAAATTCTACATACAAAATAATAATTATGAAAAAAAAGAACAAAGAATACATCCAACTTTAACTCTAACTGTTGTTATGTTTGTTAAATTTGTTTATTTTGAATAAGTTTCAAAGTCTAAATGACTAATAATTTCTCTTTTTTCTAACAAACAAGAAAAATCATTAACATAACTCTCTTACCCTTTATTTGTTACAATGAATTTAAACATATATAAATATAATTATATATGTATTATTATCTATATATGTATCTATGTATATTGTAAAATTTTCAAATTTTAACTATTAGCAAATTATTATTATATATTTAAAGAAAGAAAACATTTGGGAATATATATACATACTTTAAAGATATTGATATAAATACAAAAATATAAAAATGGTTTGTTTCTTTTTGGAAATTGGCAATATAAAACAAAGTAAGCAATTAAAAAAAAACTCCTACAAATAACTAATATTAAAAGGAAATGCATGCCTATATACATTCCAAAAACAATCAGAAAAGGGAAAACAAAATATTTATGATTGTTAACAATTATCCGTTTTTTGAAATGAAGTAAAGTCAAGGAATGTAAGAATCTACGAAGAAATAATAGAAAACCAAATAAAATAATAAGAGCAACTTTAATTAACATAAATAAAGGAAAAGTGTACGACTATTCAAACAAGAAGTAGAGTTTTAATTATTTTCACTCTATTTGAAATTTAATTTTGGTTGACGATTGCAAAGTACATCCCAATTTGGATACGGGGATAAAATGTAAATACACTCCATTCCTGCACATTTACAACGTACACATGAATGTTTGGAGGAAGAAAAATTCTATAATGAAGCCTTTTCATCGTATTTATTGTTCTTCTTTAACCGACGATTGTTATGATCTCCGCTGGGACCTCAAAATTGTACGGTCAATGCGGGAGCGATCTAAATAGTTTTCTTTGATGTGTTTTTCATATATAATACATATAAATAATGAAAATCATTTAATCTGAAGCCTAAACAAACCGGGCCACCCAATACCTTGGAACTCTGATTGGATTTTATCAAAAGTATGAGACTTACTTACTTCTTTTCTAGCCGAACAACACGAATTTGGAATAGTTTACCCGACGAGATTTTCCCTTGCCATTTTGATCTATCTCTCCCCTCCCTATCTTTCCAATTTCAGCGCAGTGTGTTCTACATTAAAAGGGAAACAAATAGTCCCTTATGCACGCGTTAATTATAAAAAAAAAATACCTATAGAAAGTGCGTTTCATGACGATTAAAATGAAGAAAATTGGAAACTCATTATATTTCCGTAAGAAATGTAAAAAAGTGTGAATTACTTTTCAAAATCGTAAATAAAACGGATTTTTAACAAGTTTTTTTAATTAAAAAAAATAATTTAAGAATACAAACTTAGCACAAATATAACATAAATTTAAAAACAAAACTAAAAAAAAATCATCTACCCGTTTTCAAAATATTGATATTTCAAAAAAAAAAAAAAAAATTAATGCGAAATTACTTAGGCTACCTACATCTTCTTGAATACCAATTTTGATGGCAATTGGGTCACCAGTTTTCCAAAATATAATGCTTACATACAGCAAGTAGTACACTAATTTTTTTCATAAAAATTCTTAACCGTTTTCGAGAAAAATCACCTTTCACATAACGGTAATGTCATGTTTAATTGTTATCTCAATTTTTTTTGCACGAATGTATAACTTGCATTCTCGTTTTTATCGATCTCACGAGCCTGATGATGAAGTCTTGATCTTGAAGAATAGCATTATACTGCTCTTCAATAGCGATTTTTTGGAGCAGATATCCGGACTCGAACCCAACGTTTCAGCTCATCCCATTAGTGTTCTTTCGGATTTAAGCCCGGGCTTGGAGCTAGCCAGCCATGATTCCATCCTACGAATACAGACTTCGCGTAAAGACTAGATCATGCATCAACTGCATATGCTGCCCGATATGGTCTGCGAGGATTTCCGTAATGTAGCGATGAGAAGTCAATCCACGTGTACGGCCCGCCGCGCGTTGGTTCGATGAAAACTAACGATGCGCTGTCATGCGACTTTCTCAACATCATAATTGAAAGAATAGTGCAGAACTCTCACGCCAACACCAGAGGGACAATCTTTCAATAGTCCGTCCAATTACTCGCATACGCGGACGATATTGATATAATAGGACGAACACAGCGTCATGCCAGTAGCGCGTTTGTGAGTACTGAGACGGAAGCGGCGAAGATGGGTTTAGCAGTCAATGAGGGCAAAACCAAGTATATGCTGTCATCAAGAAGAGACACCCAACATCGTCGTCTTGGACAAAACATCACCACAGGACAGCTATAACTTTGAGGTAGTTAAGGACTTTGTCTACCTGGACTCCGCTATTAATTCAGACAACACCAGCGCTAAAAAACGAAGAATAACTCTTACCAATCATTGCTTCCTCGAGCATAGAAGTATAGGCATAGAGTAGCAAAGCCCTCTCTGGGGCAACTAAATTGTCCCTTTATAAGACTCTCATTATCCCAGTCCTGTTCTATGGTGCAGACGTATGGACGTTGTCAAAAGTGGATGAGGACACTAAGCTGCTTCGAGAGAAAGATTCTCCGGGTGATTTTTGGTCCCGTATGCATTAACGGAGAGTGAAGAAGAATATACAGTGAAGAACTGTACCTGCTCTACAGCGACACAGACCTAGCCAAAAGAGTAAAAATTCAACGTCTCTCTTTAACGGGTTTTGATTTAAAAAACAATAAAAACAATTTAATCTGAACTGCAAACGAAGTCCCGGGTAGAAGTTAGTATTTCAAGAAAATCGTTCTTAAGAGCAAAAATCCTGTTAAGCTTCGCAAGCTGAAACGTTATATCTTTAGTATAGCATTCATCATGAAAACAACAAAATACTTTTTTTAACTTTATTAGCTTAAATTAAATGTTAAAAAATTACATTATTCCACAGCTGTAAGAATAACTATACTTTTGTGGGTTTGAATGTCTACACAAATTTTCAACAAACTATACATATATATATGTATGTATATTAATAAATATTAAATGAAATCAGTTTCAACTAAATCCTTTTTTGTGACACATGTGTTATTTGTTTTCTTTGGTATGTTTGTTGATTGTAAGAAATCATCCCATGTTGATTTAATTGTGGCTGAACCCGACCGCCTTTAACATCACGCCAAATCATTGCGAGCAAAATGTAAAAACCACCAATTACTTTTGCAAATAAATCAATTATACGCATTATTATCGGTGTTGCAACAACCAAAAACATTCGAAACTCTTTCATGAAACGAATAGTGAAAATGCCAATGAATTTAATTGCTTCAACTGAGAAGGAAAGTAATGAAATACAAATGACAATCAAAAACTTAAACACGTTTATCAGATTCTCTTTGGATATGTCATTGGACATAAACTCATAAAGAATTTGCTTAGCACTGATTCCCCAGTTCAGGATTACTTGTAAGAAATCCTCTAAGCTAATGGAATTTATTGCGTTTTTTGATTCATTTGTAGAAATGCAATTTAATGTGGCCATGGGCTCTGTATCCACAGTGCGAATAGGTTTTAGTTTTACAATAATTTCGTTATCTCTCAGTCTCACGGATTTAATACTGAACCAGTACTGATCGAAAGAAAGGTCATCTAACTCAGACCATATACAAATCTCTGGAAAAGTGCTAGCTGTGAATGATTGTGTGGTTGAAATTCCGATCCAGATTGAGGATTTTTCACCTGTATAGAATTGTCGCAGTCTTTTTTCAATATCTTCGAGGATAGTTTTGAGATCTTTTTCATTACTATTGACAATAATAAGATCTCTGTAACCCTTAACTTCGTCAATGTAACACCTTTCCTTGTAGAATCCTTTGAATAATCTGGATTTGAGCATTTGTTTGCAAAATAAATGAAGAGATTCTTCTCGAGGATTTGCAATTAATTTGGTTGGTGAATCATGTACTGTCATATTTTACTAAAGAATACAAAGTGTTATTCAATTAACTAAGGCAAATGAAATAAATAGCAACTTACAAATAATTATAAACAGTTTAAAGTTGTAAAAAATCAATTATTTTTAGTTAAGAGGACAACACACAGAAACAAAAAACAAGGAAAATTTGTTCAGTCGGATACAAAAGTCGAAAGTTCGGCGATTTCTTCGTTTACCTTTTTTCTGTAGAAACATCAAACTAAACTGACATTTCCAGGGATGCCACCTTATGAAAGATAAAAGGTATTAAGATTTAAGACAGAGGAAATGTGAAAGAGAGTACAATATTTTCCATACATCTGTTTTTCCCTCCCAAAGAATGGCAATTAGGAGAAGAGAGATAAAAAAAGAGAAACAATGAAAGAATCGATTTGGATTTAGTGGTATCTGAGTATCTAGTACGCTCATAAAGTTAGTTGGCTTTCATATTGTAGTGGGTCGCATAAAAAGTCCATGCTTCAAGCGCACACCTACCCTTGGGGCCAGTTATAGCTATCATTGAAATGCATCATTGAAAAAACTTTAAAACGAGTTTTTACATGTTTTCCTTTTATTAGTAACACAAATGTTATACCAATCGATAGCAAATGATACGAAGAATTTTTTTCGACAAGAAAAAACCAATTTGCACGAATATTTTTTACTAAAAATTATTTATCTGTTTTCCTGGTGCAAATTCATTTTATGTGTCAGCTGATTGCTTTCTACATTGTATATACACCATGAAAGTACTATAGAAAATGTATGTACAATGTTTCAGTGAGATTTGTATCCGATTTTTTTTTTCAATAATTGCTATAAGCCTAAAACTGATCTATTAAAAAATTCCAATGATTTGTTTTAATGATGCATTTCAATGATAGTTATAACTGGCCCCTTAAAGTAGAAACACAGTCACAATCTACAAACGTTTTGCTTACGTACGTAAGGATAACGTAACAAAGCGTGTGATATACAAAAAAGTTCGAATTGACTGAACTTTTGCTCGCTTTCTGACATTTTGCTCAAGGAAGAACTTCAATACATTGGATTATTATTTGTTCAACTAACTTTTGTAAAACGTTTTATAGGGTTAGGACATTTAGCCTGATATTTTAGAATTTTTTCTATTGTCATGAAGCATAAAACATGATTGGTTTGATTGTTGTTACGTTATTTATTAACAAATAATACTGAAAAGTGATCTAGGCGAAAACATTTTTACTGACAATAAAATCAAAACTTTATTGCTATTTTGTTATTTTTTTCCAATGTTCTTTATTTAGCCTAGGGAATGAACGTACCCAATATTTACACATTCATCAGATCAGAGAAGATTAATTTGTTATCACTTTTAAATGCAGTTAGTTCATAGGCACAACATTTAAAACATTTTGAAATTTCTAAATGGAAGCAATCGAAAAGTAACTTACTATAAGGATGATAAATACTCTGCGTTCGTTTTTATTATATTCATTCATTACTTGTATTTCTTTAATCTGTGTCCAAGAATTTCAGTTTGTAGACGAAGAGTTCTTGTTTCTTTTTTCAATGGCCGTCATAATGATTATGTGTATAAAAGGGAACTATCATGCTTGTCCGACAGAGCAAAGAATCATCAAGGAAGCTTTACATGGATCTGCATCTGAAAAAAAGAGGAAACATAATTCAAAAATCATACTTGTGCAATAGAGAGGAGAGAACACCAAAATGCAGAAATCTTCATGAATGAAAATTATAGGAAATACGAGTCATGAAGATTGCAGATTATAATCAAGATGAGTATGATCATCTTCATTATATAACATTTTCATCTGTACAATAATTTGCTTTATTCAGATAACGAGTTTTCTAGATAATCAATTCTCTTCATTCAGCTTAAGAAATGTACGAAAATAGGGCACATATTTTTCTCAAAATTAGATATATGAACGCTAAACTAATACTACGTTTTCATTAGAGTCGAAATTACCTCATTTCGAAATTTGCAGAAAAAGTGTTTTCATCTAAGTTTGCTAATTTCGTTTGACACTTTCTTACTTGGTACCTTAAGCCAAGTTTAGGATTCTTGAAAATTAAAAATTGAGATAAAATCAAAAATGAATTAACGATCATAGAAAAGCCCAAGAAAATTGGTGGCAAGAAATGTCTGTCTGCCAGTCTATTATTTCTACGTAAATGTTAATTGTTTTCTTTCAAATAAATAACCTTCCACTGTGATTAGGCACATAAAGCAAATACGTGCGACCCAGTCGTGCCCTCTTCTTTTTATTTTCTTCTTTGAATTTTTATAATGTAAACTTTGACGTTTATTCTATAACTTTTTTCAATTGTGATTCAATTGTTTTCAAATAAGGTGTGTTCGTCAAAATGAGATGATTTCGAAATGTGATTTTGTTGTATATACAATGATTTTGTATGGGAAATGAGATGATTTTGAATCAGATTTGGAAATTTGATACAAAATTAGCTTATTTGGCCTAATGAAAACGTAATATGAACTTTCAAATTTCCAACAAAACAAATACTTTTGGAAAGACACCACAAAAGTAGAGAACTATAAAAAAAAAACAATAAAATCACAAAAAGTAAATATATTATTTAATTAGATAAATTAACAGATATTTCTTCTAAATTCTTCTCTTCAGAAAACCAATTAAAATGATATAGAAAACCGAGTGCAATTCATAAAATATTTACCAAGTATTTATTTGCACACGAACAGAACAGTGTTGTTTTTAATGTTTCCAATTGTGTTTGAAAACACCCGGTGTCAGCTTACCATAACTCAACATTTGTTAATGCTGTTTAATCAGGACGGTACTGTACTGTATCTTGTGATTGTGAACATTAAAGGTGTGTTGCCATGGAAATTTTAATTTCAAAATAAACAAATCCATAACAAAACATTTTTAATCTGAAACAGCGTTTTTATGTGGAAATAAAAGTTTTTAAGGTAATCTAAAACCATGATCTTCCAAGAAAAATGCGTGTTCGTCTTCCTATTTGTTTTTATGAATGTTCATTTAAGTAAAAGTACAAATGTTAATAGAACAAATATGACTTCCTTCCTGTTTAGTCATCCATTATCCTGCAAAAATAATGAGTATTACAATTTGGATTATTTTAAGTGCATACCATGTGATTCTAAAGGATTAAAGCCAAATTTTGATAGTAAGTTTTATTTCTTAATCTAAGCAAGAATGTTCAAAAATGTGCAAAATGAATAAACATATGGTCGAGTTGCTAAATGAACAACTGGGAAGTTTTTTAACTTAATTATAAGTTTTTTTTTGAAAACACCAACATTCGTACACATTGAATGTTTGTGTGGTTAAAAAAACTGGTTATAAAATAGATTTATAACACTTTTAATATTAAATGTATGGTTACAAAAATTTATATGAATTCATACAAATATTTTCAGAATTAAGTTGCGATTGCAAAAACAACTTTACAGAAGTTGCTCTATATGATACCTCTATTCATCAACCAATTTGTGTAGAACTTTGTAAAAACAAAAAGAACTTCAAATGTCCAAACACAACAACATTATTAAATTCAGAAAAACCTTGTTTATTAAAGTTCATCAACTCCACAGAAGATCAGAACGGTCCAACCAAATTTATTCGCATTTTCACCAAACACCCAGCGTTGATCTCAAATGATTGTAGATGTGATTTAGAATACAATAATGTTTATCATGATTATTGTATATGGAATCCACTTTTGAAAAATTATCTCAACCATAATGCTTTCTGGAAACAAGGAAAAATATATGCAGATTTGAAATTCGTAGCATTTTTCTGCCTTTCGCTTCAGAACATGACTGCATGCAATAACTTAGCAAATTTGTGCGTCCAATCTTTCTTCGATGCTGACAAAAATTCCCCATGCAGTGTTTTTTTCCTTGCCCAAGCTTCGGATGCAGCACTTTACTCTAGTGAACGAGAGAAACTCAATGGCCTTAGACCGTTTTTATTCTACAAAAAGGGTAAAGAAACAGTCCAGGAAATTGAGCAGAAAATTGATATTTCGCTCAAAACAAATTCAGATAAAATGGTATACTTAACTCTAGAACGTTCACTTCAAATAATTTTTTTCTTACTTAGGGCGATACGCTTGAATTATTTTCATTAGTGTACTCCTTAGAAGGACATTTAATTAAATGGGAAAATCTAAAACCTCATCACATTAACCTTTGTGGATATGGGTTGCTAGAACCACAAATATATTTAAATATCTTAAAGAATGTACGAGTTTCCTGCGAACTAACATTAGATTCTATCATAGATATGGCTTCGGCATTTGCAAATAAAAATTTTTTCAGCATTTTCCTTAACCACACCAGAGAAGATAAAAATCGCCTCCTTCAAACCTTACCCGTTTTAATTGAAAGTGCATTTGAGGGGAATACAGTGAGTCAAAAAGTTGTGTTTAAATCATATACCGTAAATTTATTATTTTTTTATTTTCAGGGTCCAAAATCTGGCGAATGGCAGTTAGTAAAACGGTTTCAAGTAATTGGTGCTGAGACAACATATAACTCTCCAACTCATCAAATTATGGCTTATGAGGATTCATATAAACTACGTCTTTTTAAATCCATACGTGTCTTACGAAAGTTTGAGTTGCGTTGTATTGTAACAGAGGATATCAGAATCTCTGTTCCGTTAATTATATTGGACTATCATAAGATAGATATTTCACCAAATGCATCGCTAAGCAAAAAGTACAACTTTGAAGTTTCGATTATATTCGAAAAAAATGAAAGTTCAGGAATATTTTATGAATTAGTGCTTTCTATTTTTATATTTTTAAGTTTAGTATTTGCATTTTTTCGGGCATATATATTTAAATGTCGGAGAAATTTGGAATGCTCGGATATGATTGTTGTTTTCCAAGCGTTATTGAACTTCGCATCAAATATGGGAAATTCGTGTTTAGCTGTTGTAATTATTCGTGTCTTCTATTTGGTTATGGAATTTTTCCTCTCTTCTGATGTGGTTTTATTGCCCGTTGAAAAAAACTTAAATTTTGAGGTGCTGATATATTTTGCACTTGTGCTGAAGGTTGATTTAAAACACAAAATACATAATTTTAATTTTTAATATAAATTTTCCAAGATCTTCTACTTTTTTGTACATTTTTGGCGAATCGTTCAAATTGATATATTTTTCGTGGACTGGGAACGACCAAAAAGCTGCGATACCTCTGTACACTTGAAAAATAATTTGGATACATCTTCACAGTGTTCTAGTGTATGTATTTGAGTTGCGTAAAATCATTTTATCCATTCGTTTTTTTCTACAGATAAGAACATTTTCCGAGAATAACGTTTCAGCTTGGAGAATATTTTTCCTTGCAAACGAGTGGATTGAATTGAGTAGCAAACAAAAATGTTCGCCCCACGTTCAAGGCATTTTTTCATTGCTGTTTTTTTGGGTTGGTAAAATAGTACATTATAACTTTCTATCGTAAGAAGGACATATATATATACATACATATTATGCAGTTTTTTTTTAACTTATTCATAAATTTCCCTTATTATGTTTTTAGATTGCACAATGCATTTTACCCTCCTTTTCATCCAATTCGACTTTAAAGATATTTACTTGGGTGACAATATTTTGTTTGGTGCATCTTATTCAACGTGTGTTCAGAAAATGTGTACTTGATCAAATGGATGGTAATCCCTTAAAGAGGTTCATGGACATTTGTACTTTGGCAAATGTGTCAATTCTTACAATATTGGACTGCTCTTTTGGTTACTACATCCATGGAAGATCTCCACATGGATTTTCCGACACGGATATGTCTTCGATGATTTTACAATTACAGCGTGAATCTCAAAATATGTGCGGTAAACGAGGACTTTTGAATGACTCAGACTTTCAAACTTATATTGTGCTGCCTCCGTTAAACTTACGGTAAGATGAAACTGTTTTAAACGCTGCTCGTACAGGAAAAAAACGTAATTTTATTAGGAAACATATAGAAAAACTTTTACCGATGAAACAAATGTCCGACAATCTGTCACAATCTCACTTCCAAAACAATCATGGTTTTGCCAAGATGAATATTGAAGGGGTTTTAGAAAGGAACATATCAGCTTCCAATAGAGTGAATCGATTTTTCTGTGCTTTTATTGATCATGTAAGTAAGATGTTTTTATCTACTTACTAATTAGTATTTACTTTAATAATTCTTTGAAGGCAATTAAGGACATGGACTATATTATAAAAGAAAAAACTTTTGTGGAAAGGTTTTTAAACTGTGAATTTGAAAGTTTTGTAGGAGAAAGTATGTTTTCAACTTGTTCAAAAATAAATAGGTGAACAACGTTTTTTTTTCTCAGATAAAGGAACGTTTTACATAGATGAAAATCTGACCTTTAGCTCCGTTTTTCTTTACGGAAATCAAAATGAAATACTTGTGATGGAGCTATTGTTTCTATTGGCCACAGATTTCTTAACAAATAGTTTTATTGTTTCTATAGCTGCTGCCTGTATTTTAAACAAGGTAAATGACTTTTTATTAAAATATTTCTTTTTATTTATTTATTAATATAATTTATTCAGTTATTTCAGAAAATATTTCGATTTTGCGTCCGAAATAATATAAGTAAGAAAACATTAATTGAAAAGCGATTTCTTAAGTAAATTTAAAAGTTACTATAGATACAATTATCATTATTTGCTAAATATGTTTGCATTTTGGATAATCTAAAATTAAATATTACATGGCTATGAATATGATTGTTTTGTAATTAAATTTAATAGTTGTTATTTCAAATTATATAGCAACGATGTAATTACTATACTACATATGTTATGGATAACAAAAAAAAAGAAACGAAATTATTAGATAAGCAATTAATAACCACAAAAGTGCACCTTCAAATTTTATTGAGTTGACATTAATCGGCCGTTAAATTTTAAGTCTACAACTGATTGCTTTTAAAAGGTTTTTAGGTTATTACGTGTTTAAAACCTAATCAAATGAAAAATTATAGAAATATGAAGTTTCTTATGCAATTATTGCTAAGAAGTGTTTATTTATAATCATGCATATTAGATGTATCAGAACTGATTAGACATCAGAGGAACTTAATTTCTCTTTGTAAATATCGAACAGTATTACTGCAGTATATTTAACAGAATCATCTAGGAAATGAGGATGGAGGTGAGTTTATTGATGGTAACAATTTAATTTTGTTCACTTAAAGCCAACATTTGTTGGTTGGTGTTTTTTTTACCACCTATGTATGAATATCAAAGTATCAATCGCAAATAACAATTTTTTTCCATTTTCTTTTAACGCAAACCTCATACCATTTATGTATATTGAGCTAAAACTTTTTAAATTAGGTTTTAAAAACATAAATATAAAAAAAATAGAAAATAACTTATTAATTAAACAATTTTTATTTATTTAATATTTCTCAATGGGTGGGAATAGTAAGGTAATTAACCTCTTACCAATCTCCTGCTTGGTGTCTCTATTGGATTGTAAATAGGTGCAGTTTTGGCGGATTTGCATTATGGATATTGAGTTAATTTTGTTTGGTCTTCAAATGGCTTCAAAATCATAAACAAAACATTTTATTAGAGTAAATAAAAAAATTAAATACGTAACGAGATTACCTGGCAACGACCAACAACAACCAGAACAAGGGATGACCATACGACAAAAGAAGAGACGGCTAGAGATAGATGGGCAATCTTAGAGTAGTTTTGATCTCTCAACGATCACTATCCTTTGAATAGTTGACGTGAAAGGTCAAATAAGAAAAGTGTGTGTTAAAAGTAGTATCTTCTTAATTCTTTAAATAGTTATTAATAAATATATATAGTTACGAGTTGAAAGATCGGTTGTTGTTATTGAATCAGAAACGAGTCATAAATATTAAAAACTAATATCTATTTTTTTTAATTATTCTGTTTGAAGTAAATCTTTCAACGGATCTAATGTTTACTTGCGATTATATAGATACTATAATGCAAGTTATGAAGTGCAGTGCAGATTAAAAAAAAATGAGATAACAATCAAACATGACATTACGATGATGGAGAAACATATTTAATGAAAAAAAATGTGTCTGTCTGTTCGTAGGTTTTTTGGATTACAGCCTAAACGGTTGGGCCAATCATCTTCAAATTTAGTACATAAGGTTTATTTTGAAATTCTACAGAAATTAAAAAAAGTATTTTTTTTAGCCCAAATATTAACGGTACCTGTCAAATAACCATTAAGTAAAAACTCATATTTTCCTCGAAAACGGCTCGAAGAATTTTTATGAAAAATCAGTGTGCTTTTGTAGGTGTGGTATATGTTTTTGGAAAAATATGTAAGTTAGTGGGCTAAAAACGGTACCCCCTATAGGACCGTTTTTTTCTTCGACTTTTTCGAGAACTGGTTAACTTAAAACAATTAAGTTTTATATTCGGGAAAATGTAGGTAGCCAACGCAATTTTACCTACAAATATTTTTGAATCATTTTGTTTATTTTTATTTTTTTTTTTTTTTGAAAAATCAATATTTTTAAAACAAGTGTGAATTTTTTTAAGTTTTATTTTTAAATGAATATATTTTTTTTATTTTTTAAAAAAGGTGTTAAATAAAAAGCGTTTCTACGATTTTGAAAAAAATCACGCTTTTTCACATTAATTTTGTGTATCAACCTTTTTTTATTCAGTATTCCTAACAAAAAAATTAAGATAGGCATGGGGCAGCATTCCCACTGCTTTGGCATTACTTTTACTATGTGGTATAAGCGTCCGTAGGTAAAAATGTCATACTTGAATTTTTTAACTGTAAAACGTAATTAGTTAGACCAAAAGTTTAAACTATCATTCAGGTTTAGTAAAACCTTGTTTTGCTTTAAAATCTGACCGTGAAACATTTATAGTCACATATTTTTAATAACAGGAAATCCCGCTTTCCTCCTAGTTAAAACTTATAGGACTTTCCATTGGGGAAAAAATTATTTTTTTTTTATCTGAGATCAATTTTTCACATCTGGATTTTTCAGTAGATTTACCCCCCCCCCCCCCTTTCAGTAATACTTTATCCTACGAGATAACTAAACCATGGAAAAAGACTTAATCTACGTGTTCAAATTTCTTATTAATAAAATCAAAATGTAAGAGAAATTGTAAAATGACGTTTAATTAAATTTCCTGTTATTGTTTAATATAAATAATCAATATACATATATAAGCATGAAACCTGTTTTAAGTGAATTAATAGATCCAGCTCATTTTCCTCTTCGGAATCAATAATTAAGTGATAAAGTATCCTAAGAGTTTGTGCAAGTTATTAGCAGCGTTGCCGAAGTGGTACAATCGTGCTTTTTTAAAAAGATAATTTACTCGTTCACGGTGGCACGAAAAAAATATTGACCCTGCCTTTCTAATCAAACATATATTTTTTTTTATTATGTCCCTGAAGTGAACAATCATAATTTCATAAATTTAGTACAAAAATGACATTTCACGATTATGAATTTTAAACCTGCAATACCTTTACCTCTAACTCCGGAACTACCAGAGCTTCTAATTGATTATCACAAAACTGATATTGCATGAAATAAATTGAATTTCCCTAACTAAATTTGAGATCACTACGTTTTCCTTTTGAGAAGTAAGACTTTTCGACACACATGGCACTATTATCATTTACCAATAACGATTTAAGGTGATTTTTTTGGTACGTCAGATCAATTTTTGTTTAATCTGAGATCAATCTTTTTTCTGATCTGACACCGAAATGTAATTTTCTTTGGTCAACAGATCAATCTTTTTTTGATCTCAGAGCAAAATCTGAAATCTCGTTTTCAATCGAGATTTAACACATATTTGCACACACACTACAATAAAGTTGCCATTTCATAATAATTTCACTTTTGTTTGGTTGGGTGTGTTCAATCGGTGAACTTTATTTTATGAATTCTAAATGCTGACTTTATTACAAACACAATTTTTCCACTCCTAAAACATTAAAAACGCATTGAAGTATATTTTTACTAATCAAATAATTAATTCCAACTACTATATTTTATTAACATTGAAATATATTGCAAAAAAAACTATTAAAATCTGACTAAAGATTTTTCTAAACGAGATAACATGACAGAAAGCTAGAATTTGTCATACGTATAAACACACCCAAAATAAAGAACGTCAAAAAGATTGTCAAAAGAAAAACACATACAATTACAAAAACAGATCAATCTGTTTCAATTTCGTTTGGGCAAGCAAAATCCGAAATCTGAGATCAAAATCCGTCTTTACTAAAAGAAAATCACATAAGTGAGTTTCATCGATGCTAAGACATCGATGTTTATGAAAGATACATCGATTTTTGAAAACATCGATGTAAGCTTGCATCCTTATTGACATTGCCAGATAGGATTATTTACATGTTTGTGTGCATTCAGATCAAATCAAAGATCAAATCCTTCGTGTTGAGATTTGATCTAGATTTACTCTTTTACGTGCAATGAAACTCTCAAATTCCAAAAGATCAAATCTTTTGATAGAAAGAGCAAATCTTTTCTTGAATGAAACTCGCTATAACTAAATCCAATAACAACAAAATTCCCTAAAGTTCTCAAACTTTAAAATCAGCCCTATCACAGATTCCCCCGTAGAAAATTTCCGAACGAAAGGCTACGCCCCGAATACGAAAAAATTCAAATCACAAACCCCGAACGGAATCAGCCATTATCCAAACCTCTTTTCGGACTTTCGGAATCAGTTGATTTGTATCAAAATGTGAAAAGCAAAACAAAATGTCACTTTTATTGTGTATATTTCAATTGTGTTTTGAAAAAAGTTATCTGAAATGGATTCAATTGCGATTGCTATTATGAAATAAAACAAGAAAACGCGTGGAGAAAACGCAAATTAAAATTACAGCGTAGTATTTTAAAAGACGCTTTTAATCCACTCGACCACAATTCCTGAACAATTTATGGCTTCTCTAGGAGAATATCCAAAAGCCTTTGGAATTGGGCTCTGTTCGTATTAACTTTTCACCTTTTGTTGAATATTTGTTTAAAGTTTTATATTTGTTCTTCTGTAGACTGAAAATATTTAAATTTTTCTATTAAATGCGTGTTAACAAACTGTTTCACACGATATCCGAGCAAAATAATTGTTCGTACAAAAATCAATAAAATTTCCTATTCGTTCGGGTTTAGTGATACCAATTTTCCCGAACTCCGAAATTCTTACGAAAATTTTGGTTACGACGGCAGCAGTGATACCTTTTTTCGGGATTCGTAGTACGATTCTATTACGACGGAACCTCTGATAGGGCTGAATCTGATTTTAACTAGCGCATGTTTTTTTATGTTTATACCTGAGGAAAACTTAGTGCAGCACCAAACGTTTTAAGTAATGTTAAGTTAATGGATTAAAAATAGGTTTTCTATAATTTTGCGTCATTGTCACGAAGATAAAATGGACGTTCCATATTTGATTTTAAAAATGAACATCATAGCACACAGGTATCTCAACCGTAATGTCATGTTTGATTATTATCTCAATTTATTTTTCTGTACGAATGCATAACTTACATTAAAGTACCTAAAATCGCAAGTAAAAAAAATTGCCAAAAAATATTGCATTATGCATCTTTATTTTAACCGTTTTTTTTAGATAAATAAAAATGAAAAATGTAAGCAATAAAAACACAGCGACAACACCTTCTTCTTCAAACTTAAAATATGCTCTCATTCACTCTAAGAAAGCTTCAATTCTGGAACTTACATAACAAAAACCAAAGAAAAAGGTATTATAATTTCCATTAATGGCGAAGGTAACCCTGCAGTAGTACTTTTTTTTTTAAATAAACACAATGAGCGTGAGGCAAATAGATAATCAGTCTACTCTCTCCTCGCAGCCGGAGAGCAGAGAGGTCTTGGTGGAAAGTACTTGGGTTAAATGAAATATTACAACAACAATTTCAATGTATTTCAGGGTTCTCTTTTATATTTAAGTGTTAATTTCTTACGTTGAGGCGATGCAAACACTTGCAGGTACCAGTGTGTTTGAAAGCTCTCTTCCATAAGGTCTGTACTGAAAATATAAATTGAACAGAGAATTATCATCATTGTCTTGTTTTGGACAACTTGAAATCGATTTTTTTTTGTTACTGATAGCACATGCAAGCAAGCAAGCAACCACAATACTCAAAATGGGGTTTCAGAATGACGTTATACACTTTTACCTCACAGTTTATAGAAATACTATTTCTTATTATATTTATTATATATATTATTATATTTTCCTTGGAGTTAATTTTTTTCTGTGTAAGCAAAAGTATTTGGTAATCACAAGTTACCAAACAGACCCATACGTGACGTCGACGTAACGACAGCACTAGCGCCAGGTGGTTAATTTCATCGACTCAAAGAGAAACGTCAAATAGATTTTGTTTTTTACTGTCAAATTGCTAAAACTGCAAAAAATAGATAAATTTGTCTTGATTTCATAAATTGTATGTTAAAATTTATTTAAATTAATATAAATGCACACTTATTAAAATATATTCTTTAATAGAAAATGGATAATCTTGGAAGTGAAGTTGGCCAAAAAATGCGAGTAAGTGTAGTAACCACAAAACAAACGAACATTGCCAACATTTTTTCACATCTCAGAAGGGCGAAATACAACATACTATATATTGTGTCTGCCTAAATCTATTCATATTAAAATTTCTGCGTTTTTCAGAGCGCCGTGAAGGCAAAACTTCTTGAACTTGGAACAGGTGGATCTGCAGGATACATAGATGATGAACTACCTGACTATGTTATGATTATGGTAGCAAATAAACGATCCAAACAACAAATGATTGCCGATCTCAATTTGTTCCTGGGCTCACAAACCGATTTGTTTGTTACGTGGTTACACGAAGTTTTACAAAAACTCCAGGAAGTAACTTTGCCGGCCGTAGGTAAGTTTTCAATTAAAAGAAATTATAAAACTTATTATTTCTACATTATAAACCCTATTATCTATCCAGCGCTACAAAAGAAGCGAAAAACTAGTCAAAAAGATGAAGCTACTTCAAACAAAAAAGATAAGAAAGACAAGAAAAAAGACAAAAAAATACAGAAAAAAAGTTCGGAACAGGAACTCAATGAGGTGACATCAATAACTGATGTATTTGCCGGGGAACTCCTTGAAAAAGCCAAAAAGACCATGGAAATAGATGCCAATGCTGTACAAAAGGACAAAAAACAAGAGAAAGATACTTCAAGTCAGAATGATGAAACCGATGACTTTGATATACCATCCATCTCGGAGATGTCCACTGCTCAACGTGTTAACACAAGCGAGACACGAGAAAAAGACCTCGCTGAATTGGCCGAGATTCAAAAGAAGATTTACGCTGCTAAAAAACAGTTAAAAATTCTAGATGATGCAGACGAGAGTGAAGATGAAGATTTTCTAAACATTAAAGAAGATGGTGAGGAGTTTGAAGAAACCAATGACATGGGTAGGGAGAAGAAGAAATCATCGAAAGCAAAGAGTCCGATTATTTTTGATAGAAATCAAGAGGAAACGATAGCTCTTCCAGTTCATGCCAACGAAACAAGAGCAGCAGTTTTATCTACTGAAATCAATGTCACGGACAAACATCCTTCTTCAACTACTTTATCGAGTGGGCGGGTGCCCGTTGATTGCAATTATAATAGAGGCGAAGTAGATCGAAGCCAAGAATATGGCCCCAAGGAAGCAAATTCAAAGAAGAAATCTATTCGTGAGCGGTTGGGTCATATAACAAAAGGTTAGTAAGATTAACTTTTCTTACTTATTTAATGCTGTTATTTACTGCAATTTAATTAATTAAATTTGGTCCTTTTTTCAAATGTAAGTAGTAAGTTAGCAGTCCCATAAAATCTGTGCCATTACAATCCAAAAAAATTGTTTCATTTGTTCTCTAACTAGTTTTTAAACCTATTATTACTTTCAGACTTTAAAAGCGACCATCCACACCAACCTCGTCGAGCTGAGAAGGAATTATACATACCAGCATTTCGTAGACGTGAAATGGAAAGAGAAAAACGCTCAAACGGAGAACTTGATAACAGTCAGAGAAGATCAACTTCTAGAGACAAAAACAAGAGAGACAGTTCAACCGAGAAGTCATCACAGCAGCGTATTGGATCTCGTGTCGTAGTTGCTCCGCCTAAACCAGATTTCACTGATGAAGACCTTGACAATCAGCGAACAGAACGACCTGTTAATTCAGTCATCAAAATCAAACCTCGGCCTTCGATATCGCCAAGCAAGCAAGCTTGCAAAAATTTACTTCTACGTGCCGTAGCCGAAGCGCAGCGTTCTACAATTCTTTTAAAACCAAAGAAGGAGATATCGGTTCGTAGGAGTTCTTCTAGCGGAGGTGGCGCATCAACCAAGAGAAGCACGAAATTCTTCACAAAATCCTTTCGCGATCGAATAAGTCGAGATGCGTTGATCCGAAGGACTGCAAAGAACTTTGTAATTGAAGTGAAAGCTAATACAGGCAGACATGAACAAAATAAAAAAATAGACCAACAAGAAGACGATGAAGAAGAAGATGAGGTAGAAGACGAGGAGGAATATGTACCGGAACTAATTTCAGACAGAGGCGAATCAGATGTGGAACATATTTACATACCTCAAGCAATTAATTTTACGAGCAACGAATTCGAAGAGTGAGTTATCATATAAAAAATAAGTTTTAAATAATATTAATACAAATAAATATTATAGAGTAAGTGACGACATAAGAGGCGATAATACCAACCAAAGCAAAACTCAATTCGTGGTCACTTTAAATGGTTTGTAAACATATACACAAAATATCCTAAAGCATGCATAACTTCTTTTTTTTTGTTTCAGACAAAAATACTTCAAACTACAAAATCAAGTCTAAAAGTTCACGTTTGAATGGTGCAGAACACTTGAGCCGATCCGAATTACATAAAAGTTCACGTGAAAAAGTCGATATTCGAAGTCGATTAACACTCAAAAAAGAAAGGGCAAATAACGATCGTGATTCGAATTCATCTCCTTCATGCAGCACCCCTCCACGGCCGTCATCATCTATGTCATCTAGTAAAAAATCTGAACTGATCAAAATATACAAAAGGCCTAAAGAAGTGAAGAAAATTGTCATAAAAAATGACTCCGAGGATGAAGAGTACCGTAGTCCGAAGAAAGAACCAACAAGCAAAGCTGCAACACATATCATCGCTAAAGAAGAACAATATTTGCCTGCCGATCAAAAGCCAAATGATTACGCAGATCTCGAAGAGGAAGGTTCAATGACTCCGCCACTCCCTGTTCGTAGAGTCGATGAAAAAACACCCGAAAAGAACACACCTAGCAAACGTAAGAGGCAGCTAATAAAGTTTGATTTGGTAAATAAGCAACATAAGGCGGAAGAACCTGTGCCGGCTAAGCGCAAATCAAAGAGCATTGAACGGGAAAAGAATGAAAAAAATGTTGTTGATATGAGTACAGTTGCAGCCGATGAAGGACACAAAATTTCAACGAAAACTGTCGTGTCTAAGAAATATGATAACTTGCCTTCATCATGTGAGTAGAACTTTGCTTCTTTTTCTTATAGTGCCTCTCCTCTTAGGAGGTTGGTGATCATCCTTTTTGTGATTTTACGTTTCTGAATAGGTTCCTACTTGGTGTCAGTTCTCAAGAAAAAGCAGATCTGCTTCAAGCCCAATTCGCGGCAAAACAAACCCGGCCAGCAGGTGTTAGAACTCCTTCTGTACTCAAGAGCGTAAATGATTTTATGGGACCAATCTTCTTTCGCACTCGTACAGTTGCAAGAGTACTGAAAGATCTCAACATTCTATCCAAGGTCATGGAAACGCTAATTAATTTTCAGCTTAAAAATATCTCGAAGAACGAAAGCTTCTTAATGACCGGCAGTACGGCTTTCGTAGCAATAGGTTCACTGGTGATCTGATAGTATATCTCACTGAAAAGTGGAACTAATCTCTCCACCGTTTTGGTGAAAGCAAAATTATTGGACTTGATATTTCTAAGACATTTGATAGAGTTTGGCATTAAGGTCTTTTATTGAAAATTCGTACATTTGGACGCGATGAAGCTATTCTTCGTTGGATTAGTAATTACCTTTTGAACCGCTCAATACAAGTTGTGTTGTACGGTTTCAAGTCTAGTATTCACAAAATAAATGCTGGTGTGCTTCAGGGCTCTGTTTTGTCTCATTAATCTAATAAATTGTTTCACTGACGATAGTACTCTCACATTTTCATATTCGTTTAAAGTTTCACATCCTTGTTCTTCGGATGTGAAACAGCAACGGCGTATTATTAGTTTATTAAATTCTGATTTGGACACCATTGTACAATAGAATTAAATGCTTCAAAAACTCAATGTTGTATTTTGTCGTTAAAGCGAAATATACCCTCAATACCACTATCCATGATTGGCATTTGCATCGAAGAATCCGAACACCTTTCAGTTATCGGTATGCGCATTACAGACCACCTTCTGTGGAATGACCTGATCTGAGTATCTTAAACTGTTCACTGTGATTCCATTCACCTTGATACCTCCTTCATCAGCATCCAAAGATTCATTGAATATTCTCTCCGAGTATATGTTAAATAATGGTGGAATGCACCCTTTCTTCAGAACCATCTATTTGTATAAGAGCTGTGTCAATCGTGATTGATTCGGTCTTTATGACCCGTTCACTGAAAAGTATTGATGATTGCAATCACACTTTCATATCTCGGTCGTTCACAATTTCAATACTTTTCAAATGAACGAAAACGATACGATGCGGAAAACGAAACTGAAATTCAATCAATCATTGAATGCAATACAGATTACAAAATACAAAAATAACCAGACCAGAGATAGAGAATGATTTGAAATAAATGAACGAAACAAAGTGAAACTGAACTGATATTTAAGTATTTATTTTACAAAGAGAGTGAGACTAGAGAGAGATACATACACTCAATCTAATGATTTACTGACGAAACACGGATGTCGATGTTGGTGTCGGATAGATCCAAATGCAGATACATATCATATATGGAAACCATGCAAAATGTTTTATTCACAATCACATTACATGATTGATTGAAAAGACCGAATATTTGAAATGACCGAATCATGAACGATTGAATCTTTGAAAATGAACGATTGACACAGCTCTAATTTGTATGCATGCTTTTTAACTTTTATACAAAGATTCTATAATATTAAGATCCTTGGAGTCGATTCCAGTAATTTTAAGTACCTCTAGTAATTTTTGTGGTTGATTTTATTGAAAGCTTTTTCGTAGTCCACGAAACAAATAAATAAAAATAAATCCTCTCGTGTCTAGACATCTTTTTGCCAATGTGTTTAGTGAAAAAAGAGCCTCTCGTGTGTCAAAATCTCCTCTGAAACCAATTTGAGAGTCGCTTACGCCTGCTCGAGTTTCTTATTAAACTTTACTACTAACATTTTGAAACTTGAAATATCTCTAAAACAACCCAAGTGCACTCCAAATTCAGATTTTCCCTGAGTAATATTCTTTCGCTGTCTATATTCTTTCCAAAAATAGTTAGTACAGGAAAGGTTATGATATACTGTACAATCTTCATCGCAAAAAAATATAAAACTTTTAAAATGTATACCAAAGTATTTATTTATATTTACTATTTTCAGTGAGTGCAATACCAATTGATTCGTCTTTGGTGATGAAATCGAAACCCAAGGAACGCTGTAAATATTTCCCAAGTTGCAACAAAGACACATGTGAATTCTATCATCCAGCGACGCCATGCAAAAGTTTCCCAAGTTGTAAATTTGCGGATAAATGCCTGTACATTCATCCCAAATGTAAATTCGATTTAACTTGCACCAAACTAGGTTGCAATTTCCAGCACAGTATTTCAATGGCTGGACAGCTTTCAGCGCCACCGTTGTGTAAGTTTAAACAAGTCATTAATGAATTTATTAAAAAAAATATATATCAACTGATTTACAATTTAATTTTGTTTTCTTAAAGCTTCACATGTGGTGCCAGTCCAAAACTATAAATCAATTTCATCATCCGCTGCAGCTCCATCAATGTGTAGGTTTTATCCAAACTGTTCAAAAGTCTCATGTCCTTTCTTCCACCCAAAGATGTGTAAATTCGGCAGAAATTGTAATAATAAAATGGAATGTAATTTCTATCATCATGATGCTGCTAGTAGTAAATTTAAATGGGTTGCATCAGTTGTGTAAGTTTTTTTCTTTTTCCGAACTAAATGATTAGTTAAAGAAAAAACATTACTATTGCAAAGATTACATTCAAACATTAAATGCTTTTAATGCTTTGTTTCTTTATTAAATTTTCCTAATAAAATGTGTTCTCTTGGTTTTTTGATAAAATTAAAAATACAAATCGAGATCATATTTCTAAATTTTAAAGGTTTATTTATTTATTAGTAATTTTTAATTTTATATACTTCTCTCTAAACTTATATTACATACTCACAAATAATGTTGTTATAAAACAGAAGCTAAGTAGGTTGCTTTAAGATTTTTGTATGTCGAGAAGCAAACATAATTAATAAACACACACACGGAATATTATAAAGAATATAGTTTTTAGATAAATGCCTATAAATGGTAAATAACTACCAATTTTTAACAACAAATGTAAGAATATTGTTTGAAATTATAAAAGAAAAAAATATTAAAACTAAATTGCATAGGAAAATCAAATGTTGTTTTTATTTGCAAAACATTGGGGACGTTCGGTGTCTCATAACTTTTCTGTGTAATGCGATCGTTGTTGTTGTAATACGTGTTAAATGACGGCTGATTAACAGCTGACGACCATAACAACGAATAAAACATATGATTTCCAAATCGAAACCAAGCCAGGCTTAAAAAAATAAAATAAATAAATGTATCAGACAACTCAGCAACCTCGAACGTAAGCGAACGTAAGCATTGTGTTTCGGTTGTTTCCTTTTTAAATAAAATACAAGGAAAAGTAGATTCAACAAAAAATGTGGCTCAATGTGCTATCAATTACATAGATGGACGTATCACATGGTTTAACTACAGAAAGATTAAAAAAGAAAAATCTTGCATATCAGCTTCGGCGGGCGAATGGAGTTAAAGTTAAGTCTAAGCACATTATTGTCTTGTGATTTATCCAACAAGCAAGGGGGGGGGGGGGGGGTCAGTAAACGCATCTCTTGTAACATAGAATAAATGTTTAAACACCGAGAATCAGCATATACAAAATCTATTCTTCAATTAATTGATGTTTTTTAAACAGTTTAAATTCTAGGCAAAAAGAACTATATGTATATCAATTTTTTATTTTCAGTTAAATTCGATATTAAAATTATAAATATCCATAAGATCGATACCATATTTATCAATGCATATACATACCGCATTTGCCCATCACTATTAGAAACGGGTATATGACATTTCTATTCTAAACCTCGCCCACTTTCAATTTCATTTATCTGCTACCAACATACAGCCTAAGGAAATTATTTTGCCAATTTAAATGTGTATGTGTTGTTGTTCATGAGCGCCTGGTGCGGAGAACCGTTTGGTATGGATTCTTTTATCAAAAATGACAACAAAGAAAAGCAAACGGAAAGTAAGAAGAAACGCATCATTGTCATCAATAAACAGTAAAACCCAGAATCAAGACATTAAACTTCAATAAGCTTTTGCTCTGCTTTCACATGTCTTTAATGTTCAGAATTTAACTTATTTATTAATATTTTTTTAAACAGGAAAAATGTCAAGGCAAAAAGACCGATTTTTGTTCTGTAGTAAACTAGATATTAAAATTATGAATATCGATAAGAAATTTTATGTAAATATAGATTCCATGTGTATCAATATATTTTGTTCATTTGCCCATCACTATAATCAACAGCTTTAAATTCTTATTCTAAGTCCCGCCCACTTCGAATTTCTTTTGCTTTTCTACAACAATGGGTATGCGGGAAGTTGTTTTGGCAATTTGAATTTGGGTGTGTGTTGTTGTTCATGGTCGCCTGGTGAGATGAATTTTTGCAGTTCTAAAACAAAAATGAAATGCGATCGAAATCGCTCCTCGTTTGATAGGCAATCATCGTCGTCCAGGAAGGTCTGTTTATTCTAGCACAAAGTTCTTTTTCTTGCATATCAGCTTCGGCGGGCGAATGGAGTTCAAGTTAAGTCTAAGCACATTATTGTCTTGTGATTTATCCAACAAGCAATGGTCAGTAAACGCATCTCTTTGTAACATAGAATAAATGTTAAACACCGAGAATCAGCACATACAAAATCTATTCTTCAATTAATTGATGTTTTTTAAACAGTTTAAATTCTAGGCAAAAAGAACTATATGTATATCAATTTTTTATTTTCAGTTAAATTCGATATTAAAATAATAAATATCCATAAGATCGATACCATATTTATCAATGCATATACATAGCGCATTTGCCCATCACTATTAGAAACGGGTATATGACATTTCTATTCTAAACCTCGCCCACTTTCAATTTCATTTATCTGCTACCAACATACAGCCTAAGGAAATTATTTTGCCAATTTAAATGTGTATGTGTTGTTGTTCATGAGCGCCTGGTGCGGAGAACCGTTTGGTATGGATTCTTTTATCAAAAATGACAACAAAGAAAAAAGCAAAGGGAAAGTAAGAAGAAACGCATCATTGTCATCAATAAACAGTAAACACCCAGAATCAAGACATTAAACTTCAATAAGCTTTTGCTCTGCTTTGTCTTTAATGTTCAGAATTTAACTTATTTATTAATATTTTTTTAAACAGGAAAAATGTCAAGACAAAAAGATCGATGTTTTGTTCTGTAGTAACTAGATATTAAAATTATGAATATCGATAAGAAATTTTATGTAAATATAGATTCCATGTGTATCAATATATTTTGTTCATTGGCCCATCACTATAATCAACAGCTTTATATTCTTATTCTAAGTCCCGCCCACTTCGAATTTCTTTTGCTTTTCTACAACAATGGGTATGCGGGAAGTTGTTTTGGCAATTTGAATTTGGGTGTGTGTTGTTGTTCATGGTCGCCTGGTGCACAGACTCGTTTGAGATGAATTTTTGCAGTTAGTTCTAAAACAAAAATGTGCGATCGAAATCGCTCCTCGGCAATCATCGTCGTCCAGGAAAGTTAGCTGTTTAGCACAAAGTTCTTTTTCGTTTTTTGGATTAGATTTAAAGTGGCTGCACGTATTTACTCATTAGGCATTAATTAGATACATTTTATTCCTAAAAAGGAAAGTACATAATTATAGTCAAGTATTTAAGGGACAAATTTAAATATGTATTTAAATTCCATTTGATGGTATAAAACTTTCTTACGAGTTTAGACAAGTATGTCTGTATGAAAAGTGCAGTAAAAATGCATGAGTTATTTTTCTTGCAAGTGCAATAGTTTTTAGATAATCAGTGGTCTTTTGTAGGTATAGGTTTTGTTTTAACGAAAAAAATAGTGTGGTGGACTCAAATCAGCGACTTATATGTACCTATATGACTTTTTTGAGAACTGCTTCACCGATTAAAACCAAAATTGATATTCAAAAAGGTGCAGATGGCCTCAATATCTTTGCATATTTTCAAACACCTCGGTGAATTTTCTAATTTTTGTTTTTAAATAATGGTTATTGATGTATTTTTTTTCCTCAAACGATTGTTTGATAAGTTTTTTTAAAAATATTATTTTGAAGGCAAATTTTCACACTCACGCTTAAAAAAAAATTATTTTGCATTATTTTTTTCGCTGGGAACGATTTAATGTACAAAATGACAAAAGCCTTGAGTTGCTCTTTGAATTTTGATTCCACGGTGAGACTGTTCAAAAGAGCATACCAATCATTTATTCATCATTAAGTATAAGGCTGTGCTAGACACTCTTTTGGACCTGAAAACACTATAATATGAAACGCAAAAAATTATTTTTTACCAAAAATATGTAAACTCCTAAAATGCACGTTACTATGTTTCCGCATATTTCAAAGTAAAGAAAACATCTTGACTCTTGAATAAGTGTCTAGTTAAAAACTATTTTATTTAATCTATTAATATACTGTGTTGTATATCATTGCTTGTATTTTTAGCTTACAAATTATCACAAATATTGCGTATAAATATTAATCAATTATTTTATGCCGTCTTTGTTAAATTTTATACTTAAATAACATTTTTTTTTAATTTTTTTTTTGCTCATTTACATATGTTTTTGTATTAAAATAATTTCGACAAATATTTTATAAAAATAATATTTTTGTTTATATTTATTTACCTATACATAACAATTTATATATATTTATACTTTTTGTCTTTATTCTTTCATATTTCCCTAAAAAACTTGTCAAATTACATAAAATTTTATTTAGTTCAAATGCTGAACGTTTATAATTTTTTCTATCTACATTTTTATTTGATACCTATGAAAATAAAAAAAAAACCTTTTAATACATATGTAAAAAATATATGTTTAGAAGTTATTGAACAGCATCTTTGAAATACAAAAAAACATGTAAATATGTATATATATTCGTTTGTTTTTTTTTTATTTAACATTTTATAATTAATTCTCTATTAAGGACACTTAAATAATTTATATGTATGTTTATATGTAAATTTACAAATATGGAAGGATTTGTTACTCAGTATCATAACTTTTATATTTAATTTTAAATAAAACGAATTATATTCACATGACGGAATGGTAAAGTTGCTACTAAAAGCATTAAGTATTAATATTTTTATTTTCTAGCTAAATAATAAATTAGTTATTAAGTACGAACAATCTGAGAGTTTTATAATATAATTAATAAAAAAAAGCGATGAAAATATTAAAATATTGTCATTTTATCGTTACACAAAAAAAAAACAAGTAAAACAACAAACAAAAAAAATCTGGCGCACCGCACTAAATTAGACGTTCTTCAGGCGGCGGTTTAAGCACATTGTCCATTTCCAATCGTGGGTTGCAGTATTCCTGAGCGCTGGGACTATATGTTCCTCGTGTCGCTCGTTTATTTCGTGCCATTACTAAAAATGTTCCCAGCAAAGCTGCAGCAATCAGCAAAAGAATGACAACCACCGGAATCACAATGATTGCAATGTCTGCTGTCGATGGTCCATCGTCTTTAGCAACAATCTATTTAGATGATATATAATAAATACAAAAGTATCACGTAAACTCTAGGTTTGAAATTACCATAGCAGAACAGTTCTTTCCGCCGAATCCATCTGTACAATTACAAAAGTAATCGGCTACATCTGTACAGACTTCAATACAAATTCCACCATTCATACACATGTCCTGCTCCTGACAAGGATCCAAGACATTACATTCTGATCCGCAGAGTTTGATTTCACATAAACACTTAAATGAACCACGTGTGTTCATGCAAACCCCTCGTCCGCCACATTTAACTGGTCCTGTTTGACATTCATCGATATCCACTTCGCACATCTGACCTTCAAAACCAGTGCCTGTACAGTTGCACGAATAACTGCCAATAGAATCTTTACATTCTCCACCATTTTGACATGGTTCAGAGTCACATTCGTTGATATCGGTTTCACAAAATCGTCCCGTGTAGCCAATACTACATTGGCATACAGGTGGCTATAAAAGAATATGATGACTTACATATTGCAGAAGATACACATTACTCACCGTTGGTTCAGTTATAAGGCAAAATCCACCATTTTGACAAGGTTCAACTTGGCAGAAGGGAACGTCACACAAAGGACCTTGCAATCCTTGCATGCAAAAGCAGGTGAAGTTGTTTCCAGTTGTCATATCTAAAAAAAAAATAAAAAAAAAGTTTCATATCAGAAAAGAAAATTAAAAGCTATAGAAAACATACTAAATCCATCAACACACGTTGAACCAGTTCTGCATGGTTGATCTGCACAAGTAACTAACTTCAAGACGTCACACTGTGGTCCAGCATAATCCTCCGTGCAGTCACAATGGTAAGCCGCCACTAAATCTGTGCAGTTTCCACCGTTGTGACATGGCATGGAAGCACACTCATCGATATTGTGTTCACATAACTGACCATCGTAGCCGGGTAAACAGCTGCAAACAAAGCTGGCCACTTTATCAATGCAAGTTGAGTTGTTCGTACAATTTGCCAACAGACATTCATCAATATCAATAGAACAATCATCACCCTCGTATCCTGGACGGCAATCGCATGCATATTGCTCTGATGGATTTGTGCATACGGCTTCATTTTTACAATCTTCTTGGAAACATAGAACACAACCCTCTTCGGGTTTCGTTGAGTTTAGACGAAACTGTGAACGCGGCTGAAGATTTTCAGAATACATTTCATTGTTCATAAAGTAAGGAAGTATCAGATCACCCAATCTGGCTTCGCCCAAGCAACCTTTGAATGTAGCTCCAGAAGTCATGCCACGAGAGAGAAGATTGTCGGAAAGTGGCATTCCTCCCAAATAAACCATGTATTTCCCGGAAATCAAATCTTGAAACGCATTTTGATCAATGTCGACTGTGAATGCTGGTGACGGATCCGGTGTCTCTTCCCAACCCTTCCAACCACCTTCCAATTTGCCACCGTCTACTCTCAAAAACACTCGACTCCAATCAAAATCAGATTTATCCTTCGTAAATCGTTTTGTTTCCGGAAGCTCTACGCTCAGTTTCCATTGAACTGTAACTTGATCACGATAAGCAGCCACTTCAAAGTACCGGTCTCCGTCTTGCACATACAACAGAGTTCCGCCAGTTTTCGTTCTGTAAGAAATCTCTACCACAGGTTTTAACACTGTTTCTTCTTCTGGGTTCACAGAGAAATATGCAAACGCTAAAGGTGATTTTTCATTCCCTTTGAAGGTCATGTTTGTAATGCACTCGAAACCATCGTCCAGATTTTGACAAACTCCATTGCCGGGACATTTATTCAACTGACAAAACTCGATGTCCTGGCAGAATTTTCCCTTATATCCTTTTGGACAAGTACATTCAAAGTCGTTCCAAGTATTTTTGCATTCAGCATTGTGTTGACATGGCCTCTTTCGACACAAGTCATCAGAAACTTCACCTTTAAGAACAGAACTACGATCGATGGTAACATCACCAAATGGCTTTGGAAGCTGTAAATCTTCTTCGTTTAAGGGGTAAAGTTCAACAATCATGGCATGCGATCCATTGCTTATTTGAACGTCTTGAATGATGCCTTTGAAATAAAGTTTGTCTTCTTCTTCTTTGGTCAAGTTGGTTCCAAAATGATCACCAGTAGGCGCTGGTCCACCCAAATACAACACTTGAGCATCAAGTGTACCAGTCGATGACAGCGTTTTTCGGAAATATTCAGTACCGTTTAGCTTAACTTGAACCAACGTTTGATTTCGCACAACTTCTATTAGATGATTGTAGCCATTATCAAGTTTATTACCACCTACTGTGTAAGCCTCAGGAGTTCCATTGAATTGCATTCTGACCAAAAGTTCACCACCATGAAGCTTCGCTGAGACATATGAATCTCCTATTTCATCTTAATATAGAAATTAAAAAACAGTCTTTAAAATTTTGACAAACAATCAGGAAGTTTTTGCTTACTTGTACCGCGGGCTGATGCCAAGGCTTTCCTTGTATCACTTCCGAGATAGAAAATTTGTCCAGCTGATTGTCGAGTCCTAATAAACATAGAAATATCCAGAATTGAACGAATAGCTCTTCGAGCCGTCTCATTGGTTTCCACTAATACCGCTGAATGTGTAGTATTCTCATGTCCAAACGTTGCAGCCGTTATATCTATTAAAAAAAATTTTAAAATAGTAAAAAAGACCACTAGAAGATACAATTAACTGAACTTACTGTATTTGCATGTATGCCCTAAATGAGGTCTTTGACAGCCACATGAAAAGGTGTGCCACAGATCTTTACACTCCCCATTCGAATGGCAAGGATTTGGTTTACATTGCTCTGATCTTGGACACCCACTTTGAATCTTCACCAGCGATGTATTTTCATCTGGTTCCTCATCTGGAAAAATCCACTTGCCATTGATAACTATGTCTTGCATACAACCAACGAAACTTGTTGGTCTGTGAGTAAGGTGTCTGAGATATGATTTTAAATTGGGAATCGTCCCTCCTAAATAGGTTAATGGAAAGTATGGCTGACTTCCATTAGCGCTTTCATATGATCCAATTGGATAAATTGCTTGTTCATCATTGGCTGATAAAACTAAATGTGATGTATTAATAGCAACGAACACCTTATGCCAATTGCTGTCGTTTAACTTTGATCCAATGAAGACACCTTCCCATTTGTTTAGCAACGATGAATGAAGATTCAATCTTCCATTTATAAGTTCCAGGATGTAGCTAACAGGCTCATTTTGACTACCAGATGTCCCGAAAGCTAAAACTCCATTGGGTAACGTCGTTCGGAATTCCAAATTGATATCATAACCCTCTTCGCGAGTGGTCTTCACTGTGATCAAACTGCTTATAACCATCGATATTGTTGTGGTTTTTTCACAGATTGCTCCTTGAAAACCATGCTGACAGGAACAATTAAATAGGTGTTCGGTTTCGTTTACAAGATACGGCTTACAAATGCCGTTGTTTAGGCAAGGAGCACTTGTGCAGCCAACGAGTTCAACTGAACAATTCTTGCCACCCCAATTGGCATCACAATCACAATCGTAGTCGTTCGTTTGGTCGATGCAAGTACCATGTACGCAAGGCGTATATCTGGAAGTTAAACGAAGATAACACCACACAACAAAAAACAGTTAAGTAAGATAGCTACCTATCACATTCATCGATGTTGACTTCACAATGCACTCCTTCAAAACCAGGATCACATTCACAGGAATAACTGCCAATCTTTAAAAAAAAAATTCGTTAGTCCTTTTCATAATAAGGATTTGACAATAAAACTTACTCCATCGTTGCAAGTTCCATGCTTAGAACATGGATTACTTTCGCATTCGTTTATGTTGATTTCGCAATTCTTTCCCATTATTCCCGGAACGCAAATACAATCATAACTGTTAAATAAAGATCGAGTTTTCAAACCACTGATGAAACCCTAATTTTGTCATTAACTTACCCACTAGCATTTTCATAGGAAAACTCCTGTGAAAATATGGGTGGAAGATTTTGTCTATCTGGCATCCGGTACAAAGTCAGATTGGAACGTTCCAAACACGTCCCATTGTATTGACAAGGATTACTCTCACATTCATTTATATCGATTTCGCAATTTTTACCCGAAAATCCTGGGAAGCACTTGCACATATAATCATTTATTTTATCTATGCACTCGGCTCCGTTGGTACAAAGGTTCGATAAACATTCGTCAATATTTATTTGACAGAGTTCACCAGTATATCCGGTAGCTTCACAGTCACAATGAAATCCACCCAACTCATCGATGCATTTACCACTATGCTGACATGGTTGTGATATACAATCGTCAATGTCAATATCGCATAAGCGTCCAGTCATTCCGGGTATACATGAGCAGGAGAAGTTATTTACCATATCAATGCAAGTGGATCCTATGGCACAAGGATTGCTTGCACATTCATCGATATTGACATCACATTCCTTGCCTGTGTAACCAGCTGGACAGATGCATTCGTAGTCGTTAACCTGTAGGTTTAAATTTATTTTCTTACTATTTGGCTTTTACAAGTTTAAATCTTAGGTAATCTGGAGGTATCTCGATATCTGGAATACTGGTATGAAAATTTATTCGAGACTAAATAGAGAACTATAGCAATACTTTCTACAAATTGTCAACAGAAGTTCAGCTTTTAACACAAACTATTTAACGGCCAAGGAAAGTCATTCAACAAACAATTAACTAGACCCCTATAAGAGAATTCTGAAGATTAAATATACAGGTAGGAGGATTGGGAAATAAGAAAACTAAAAAATGCCTCAGGAAAGAAAATAATTCTGTCTAAGTACATTATGCAACATCTAAGATTGTTATTTGGTTATTTCTAGAAGATTCTTAAGGACTTGTCATAAAAGCAAAATCTAATTACTTAGCATAAGCACCAAATGCAAATAAAAGAGGGAGGACCTGAACAATAGGAAAGCGGAAGGCTTTCCCTAAATTTGTTGGGTTCGAACAGCACCAATGAATCCCTTGGATGTGGGCTAAGAATTAACTCTCAGGCGGAATTAAGAATTGAGGTGCTAATTCTATAGAAAATTAAGTACGAGTAAGTATAACGTTACCCTCTTCTATGTAAGTGTGTACTCATAACTCAGATATTAAATTTTTTAAATTTCAACATCGATACAAAATAAAACAATTATTAGCTCTCTAATATACCTTTTCTTAAGTATGAATAGATGTAGTGTTAGCAGATATCAGATTCTAAGGAAAATATTTACTCAAAATCGACACTCTCTACATACTTACTTCTCTTAAAATTTTTCGATGCTTTCCATATTTAAAGAAAAACAACTAATCCAATTTTAGTAAGCAATCGACAAAAAATTCACGATTGTCTAAAACTCACCTTATTTACACAAGAAGCTCCATTCTTACATGGCCTGCTAAGACATTCGTCTACATCTGAGTCACAACGTAGTCCCGTGAAGCCGGGCTCACAATAACACTTAAATGATCCAGGTCGATTTACACATATACCATGTCCACATGTCGAATGCTGAGCACACTCGTCGATATCCGTATCGCAGTTAGTTCCATTCCATCCTTCGGGGCAGATACATTCATAACTGGCGCCTTTATTTTTACACACAGCTCCATTATGACAAGGATTTGAACTGCACGCGGCACAATTCATGTTGTCGGGACAAATGCACTTGTTGTTGGAGCACATCATCGGTTCCTCGCAAGTAGTTGGGGTACAAGGCTCAAATTTCTCACATCGATCGCCGTCGAATCCCGAGGGACAGTAACAGTGGGTGCCATTCAAGGAGCAAGTACCACCGTTAATGCACTTGCAACCATCCGTCGATGTTGGGAATTCACAGTTGAAACCTAAGTTAGTTAAATAAAATGTTAATAACTGTTGGCCAACACAAACAAAATCACAGAAAATCCAATTCATATTATTTGTGTCAAAGAAAAAAATATATTCAAAACTAAATACGGTGTTTCCGTTAATTATTATTTATTACGTTACAGTTAGCAAAGTAAGAATCAACTTTTAATTTAATACTAAATTTTTTGTTGGTTGTTAATTTTCAAACCTGAATATCCACTAGCACAAATGCAAGTATAATTTGAAGCATTTCCGGTACAAATACCACCATTTAAGCATACGGAATTGGGACATGCATTCAACTGGGCGGATCGCGACTGGGGAGTTGGGGTTGATATTGGGATACAATGGCCTATCGGGCCTGGATTAATCAACATTAAGAAAATATTTAGTATTATTCACAATATTTACAATAATTGTATTATTAGCTAATTCTACGATATACTGTTACAAGGTAGCATAATCATACATCTAGGTAGGTACAATCATTTGTAACGATAGTAATTGCAACTTAATTATCTTAAATACCAATTGTTATTATAATTAGTATTAATTCCTTTATTTTCAACCTTAGGGATTTATACCAGCATAGTGTATCTTACGTTTATTAATAAAAAAGCATAATAATTACGTACTACCAAAAAAATTACTGTTCAATTCAGTGATTCTGTTTTTAAATTAGAAATATAATTTAATTTTAATTCTTAAATGTTTACATGAAAAGAATTATACTTCTTGAGATTTTTCATGAATTATTAGGGTACTTGGGACCCCAGCAATTTACTTAGCAATAGGAACGAGACTTTTGTATACACACGTACATCTTTTGTTTTTCAGCCAACTCGAAGGAACTCCCCTTTTTAAACGTTGATCACCTTCATCTGGTAAAACTATTTCCTCCCCAATATTGTAAGCTTTGTTTGAAAATTAATTCATTTTTATTACTCAATCATACCATAGATATGTATGTAAATGTATGAATAGTCTTTATTTACTAATATTAACTTAATATTGGAATCGTTCTAGGGAAAGTACACAATCAGCCATGGCATGGATAAAGAACATGTAGGATAATCCATATGGATAATGTCAAATGGATTAGATACTACTTAGAGGGTTTAACTTTTGTTGCTCATTTTCTTGCTTTTTGATTTCTAGTCCTATTAAGGTATACCAATACCACTTTTCAAAATAAGGAAATAAATTATACGATTGCACTAAACTTAAAAAATGGTTGTATTTTTTATTGATTTTACATTTATTTTGTCAAGTTAAGGAATTTAACCTCCATTTATTTATTTAAACAACTTAAAAGCACAAAGAAACTTTGTAGTAGTTTGCACGGTGGAGAGGTCGGCCAAAGAGCGGGGTAGATCTATATTGGTTTAAATTTATATTATTGGTTTAATCATTTCCAGAAGTCCTGACGAATCTATAGTTCCTATTAGGATTTTATATAGAAAAACTATTTTAGCAACTTGTCGCCATTTTTTTTAATAGTTGATTGTCGTAAGGGGTAATGTTAGGTTATCTGATCAAAGTAGACTCAAAAGGGCAAAATGAATAACCTACTCTGCAGCTTCAATTATGCGGCATGGGCATGGGGTGATGTGAAATGGTGACCAAACTTGGCAGTCCTATTTAATGGGTACTATAAATGTGATGAAAGGACTTGAGAATTTCTTAGAGCCACGTTTTATGACACCTATCCATTGGCCTTTTTTATTATGTCAAAATGGAGGGTTTAATTCCGTGTCACAGTTAATTCCAAGGTCACGAGTTGGGTAAACCCTACGAATTTCCTGCGTTATTAATGTAATAAGTTCTATAAGAACTTTTTATCACATCATATGTGAAATAAGTTAAGGTCTTTTTGAAGCGTTCGTGTCAATGGTTATGGAGGTTACCTTGATGATTTTAATATCGTTTGCTTTAGTGGATAGATCTGAGAAGTTAATTATGTTGCTATCATCATTTAATGTTAAGATACAAATCAGGAGCCACAATTGACTACACTGAGGAACACTTCAAGTGGCCTCAATAGCGTCAGAGTCCAAAGATAACTCTGTACTGGGGTTGTTCAAGGTATGATCTCAGCTAAGAGATAAAAAGGGATGTAAAACCATAAACCAAACCATTGTTGCAGAATTAATTACAATTTAATCCAGCACAATCGCAAATTTTGTGTGACATTGTTATTTTAATACAAATTTTAGCGTAGTCTAGGTTGACACATATTAAATTTTAATGAGGGGTGAATTGACTCTAATTTTGCCTGGTTAAGTTTAAGACAAATAATTCGGTGCAAAATTTATCGAGGCCTTTGCTGAAGCCTATGGTAATGGCGTTAAATTCATTTTTACTCTCTATGTTATTCAGTCTTGGAAGGAAACAAATTTGATTAAGTTAGTTGTGATAGATCTAACGTTTGAGAAACCGTGTAATTGAGAATAAAATTAGATTTGCATTGAAAATAGGGTTGGTTGTAGATAATAATAATAATAAAAAAGAGTTGGTTGTCTGTACAGTCGGTTTACGGACGACAATTTTACGTGATAACGTTATATGAAAACATTAATGGTTGCAACACCAACAGCCCGTTAAATCACAACCACAAACCCTCTCGTTAAATTCATACATGCACACCCCACCCCAATCTCTACATCTTTTTTCTACTTTAACAAAACTCCGCCTATTTTGTAGTTTTTTTCTCTTGTTCTTTTTGAATTTGAGTGAAATTATTTTGGGAATTTGCGCCTGTTCTTTTTCATGTTCGCCTGATGCTTGCAAACGATTTTGGTTGTTTAAGGTTTAAGTTTTAAGTACCTAAAATATACTTGGTTTGTATAGGCGATCGCTGAGAAGAAGATTGCTTAAAGTCTGCGGATGAAGTAATTAAGATTTTTTAAGTCGAATCGGATTTTTTGCTAGAATTAACGAAATGATAAAGGGTCTATGATTGGAAATCAGAAAGAATTGCATTATTTCAATTCAATATATTATGTATTCATGGATTCACATAGGAAGTTAAAATGGTAGTAAGCTGATTTTTCGATTAGTCGGGAATTGAATTGAATCTAAAATAATTTTTCTGGAACTTGTTGTGCACATTATAAAGATTTCTCAAAACCTTGTTATACCAGGAAAGAGAGCAAGAAGAATTCTTCCAAAGTATGCAATTGATTTGATAAGACAGTTGAAAATTACTATGGAGAAAAATTCAAGATTTGCGACGTCTACGACGTTGTTGTTTAGAAGGGAGCAGAAATTAATGCTGTACTTTACTTTCGTAAATAAATTCATTTCATAGTAAGTTTTTCGTTCTGTTTGTCAGATTTTCTTAAAACAAAAGGATGGTTATTAAAACTTATAAATAAAATATAGATATAAAGGTTAATTTTCATTTTGTTACTATATATTTTAGTGATTTATAAATGCAGAAAATAAATTACATATATCAAATTGAAAAAAAAAGGAACTAAATTCCTTACATTTTTAAAAGAAATTGTAATATGCACATACCTGTACATAATGTATTATTTTTATAAATTCAAATAATTTTAAAACCCGCAAAATACCAGTAAAATAAAAATCAAATGTTAGTAGACAAAAAATGCTAAGGAACAATATTTTTACAGATATTACATTCACGAGGAAGTAGTCAGATTTCAATAGGATTATTTTCTTTTTTTTATATTACCAGAAAGTTTAAATTGTAAATTTTAATATACCTAATCCCCAAAAAAAATAAAATATGATTTTAAAACAAACAGAAAACTTACCAGTTGTTCCAGGCTTGCAAATACATTTTCCACCAACGCAATCTGAATCAATTGGACATTGAGGACAAGGTGGACCTTGCTCACAAAAAATTCCCGAAAATCCTGGCGCACAAATACACTGGAAGTTACTCTTCTTATCCAAACAAGTGCCTCCATGTTGACACGGTTGAAACTGACACTGATTTATCGATAGTTCACAATTATTTCCACCCCAGCCGGGTAAACACTCGCATGTATAAAGACCATAAGTGTCAAAACACTTGCCTCCATTCTGACATGGACTTAGTTCGCACTCGTCAATGTTATTCTGGCATAATGTCCCCGAATAACCAGTGCCAGCACAATCACAAGAAAAACCATTAACCATATCCATACATCGTCCGTTATTCATGCACGGTTGCGAAGCACAATCATCAGCGTTTATTTCACAGAACTGACCCGTGAATCCTTTGACGCAATTACATTCGGTTGTTTTGGCTCCAGTAGGTACCCAACAGGTGCCGTTGTTAAAACAAGGACTCTTTTCACACAGCGGGTGGATATTGACTTCGTTTTCACAGAACTGGCCTGTAAAGTTCGGTGGACAATAGCACTGATAGTCTCCGCGTTCGTCTTCTTGGCAACTGCCACCATTCGCACAAGGGTGTGACAGACAAGGAGGTCCAGTGTCAACTTCACAATTTTTGCCTGTGTATCTTGTAGTACAGTGACATTCATAGCTGTCCACTCGCGATATACACGATCCATGCTGCATGCAAGGATCATGTAAGCAATAGTCCATTTGAACGCGAATAAGTGTATCATGGTCTCCACAAGGACCTGGCGAAAGGGGGCAAGCACCAAAAGCAACGCCCTGAGCGTGCATTGAGCTGGCGTTGAATATGAGTCCTGGCCCATTGAGCAGGCAGCCAGAATACGCATTACCAAGAATGAGAATAGCTGCTTCGTTTTTAACATCTTGATTCGTCAGGAACTGTGAGTTGTATGTTGAGTTTGCTAAAAAGAAGTCACAAATTTCATTCAGCCAAGCATATCCTACTTTTCGATTAAAATTCACTTACCAATTATCATTGATGATCGATCAACGACTAAATTCAAGTTTCCATACTCATACTTAAATTGTATCGTGTGCCACTTATTGTCTAAAAGCTTAAATGGTAAACGAGCATCCACACGTGCATTTGGTCCCGTGAAAGTGACTTGGACAAAGTCTCCCGACACCGAGAGCCACAGTGTGTGTCGATTGTATTGCTGTGAGAGGATTTCACCACCTTAAAATGAATATTTTTGTATTTCAAGAAAAAAATTCACACTGACGAACAGCAACAGTTAATAAAAAAATACTTTACCTCTACATGTCCTAAAACTAATTGCCGAATGACCCCATATGGGCATTGGCGTTAACAGTCTCAGATAGGCAGATCCATTGAAATATGCCTCTTTTGAATCGCCAGTTGCTTCTGCCTTATGTACTAAATCTAATGCTGAAATGAAAGAAAAATAAAAGATACATTCGTTGGATTAACGTTTAAGCAGAAAATATTTTCTTTTGTTATACATTCTAACTTCATTCGTCTTTGGCTAACGTTCGTGGATTTCTGGATTTATCTCACAGATATATGGCAAAAGTATATCGAATATCTCTTAATCACACTTTCTTTATATTTATGGATAAATGAAAGTTGTTACCTGTTATTGCTTTCGCGTGTTTTTTTACTAGGCACGGGTTTTTTTCTAGAGAATCAAACGATTACAAAGTGTTCGAAGGAAACAATGTTTTTTAATATTTACATTAAAACTCACATTAAAGAACAAATCGAAAATAGAGTTTAAATAAAGTTTAAACGGTTTAACAGATAAAGACATCATGGGACAGGAAATCAAACAATTAATTTAATTTTCGTCATAGTAGTTGTTAAAGATTGAAGTAAGTAAGTATTTAGCATTAGATTTTGCTATTTTGATCTTTTTTACAATTTTTTTACATCAATAATTATTTCTTACAAAGTAAGTAATTGAGTGCTGCAGTCAGATAATGTATAGTCAGTGTCAAAAATTTTTGAAATCAAAGCTTCCAAAAGCCATTGGTTATGCATGACAACTGACTTTAAGTTGAATTTTTGCGATACTTTTTGGCTGTTTCTAATTTTATAGCCAGTTGTGGTTGTAGGCAGTCAATAATTTTCACATATATTTGTTGACAGAAAAACTAATTTTAATAAAATTAACTATAAAAATTACTATTATTTAAACTTAAGAATTTTTAAGAGAACTAATTCGATTTTTAGCTTAAATATTAATGATAGAATTTTTTGTAAACAATTATTGAAGCGTACATCAATCATTTGGTTCAAAGAAATTGTAATTGTAAAAAAATAATTTTACATATTTTTGTATCATGATAATAGTAAAAATAATTAATATAATGATAATAATAGGTAATTCAACAAGTCTAAAATTAATGCTGATTCATCTATTTACATAGTTGTTTTTATTTACAACGTAGTAAAGGGTATGAATGAATCTTACATTTACTCTTTTGGATAATATTCATCAAAATGTAGCCCGTACCGTTCGTACCGAAGAAGTCATTCCGGCTATAGACGTGAGTGTGAAAGAAAGCTCGAATTTATCGATCCGACGCACCGTTGTCAGGAACTCGGTCTCTGCCCGTCCACTTTTTGGACGATCCAATTGGTGCCAGAATTAATCACCAATGCGTCGAGTGTTCGGTGAATGGGCTGAGAATCAACCGTAAGTTGAACCAGATTTTCATCGTCAAACCATTTTCAACAATGAGACTCTCTTCTAAACAAGCTGAATTGTCGTTTTCGGAGTGAACATAATCCTCACGAGACACTTTAGACTCCATTACAACCCGAAAAAAATCACTGTTTGGTGCGGTTTACATGCCCAAGGCGTCATTGGCCCATTTGTTTTTAAATCTGAAACCGGTTCCAACATTACCGTGAATGGCGAAAGCTATTGTTCCTCATGTCATTGAAAATCATTTGGAAGAGAAATGGTTCCAACAAGACGGCGCAATATGCCATACAGCGCATGCCTTCACTTTGTTGAGCCAAATGATTGGTGACCGAATCATCTCAAGAAATGGACCTCGGGTGATTTGTCACTTTTTGAGGAGTACGTCAAATCTTTGTTCTCTTGACGAAATAAGATCGGGTATGCTTGAAAAAGTGATGCAAAAAAAATTGCAGCATTATTTCCTAGTGTTGCTTAACCATCGATAGTATTTATTTTCGATATCGTCGATAGTTTTGAATAAAATATCGATAGTACTGATACTATCGATCTATACATTTTCATTTCATTTTCAATTGAATAGGCCCAAATTATGAATCATCAAATTCGAAGGCTTGTTCAAATTTTTAGATTTATGACCGCCTATCTATAAAACAAAAGTGAATCTTACCACGTTTTATAAATACCCTTATGGCTAAAACACAATCATGCTTCAGCTTTGGCTTCGTCAAGTTACATTTCACACGCTTTAAGTGACATTTTATAAATTTCAATTGTTTTTGCTTTTTTCTGTCAAAATGAGCAAAAAATCAACCAGTTTCTACTTCAGCTTTGTATTTGAATCACGTTACCTTATCTTGTACACGAACCAAACGTAACGTCAAAGCAAAGCGTGGAATGAAACCGAAGCTAAAGCGTGATTGTGTTTTAGCCATTAAAGCCTTTCAATTAAATTGTAAAAAGTTAAAATCGAAAAGATAACAGCACGAGTGGCATTCTTCTGCAATAGGTTTTATTCGCTTATTAACAGTATCAGTTAACTTTTCCAGTACATCCCTGCCTTCAACAGTTACAACCTTTACTTAATAACGCTTTCGACTGCGGAAATTGTTGTGTTCGAAATTTCAAAGCACTCAGGAAGCTGCAAGATTTTATCTATTGCCTGTCAGTGCAGCAAGACCTTTTTGACCCTCTCTCATAGCTCACATATCTCAAGCTCATATCGAAAATCTGATAATTGTTTTAGCATATAGTATGAGCTTTTCCCACAGGTTTCAATCTCTTGAATAAGCTCAAGCTCAAAATGTGAAGGTAAGTTTTAATTATTTAAACTATCGATAGCCGTTCGATTGTTTTTTGTAGCCCATATTTTTTACTATCTATACTATCGATAAACTGTAGGAAGTTCGAGCATCACTACTTAAATGTCAAAAGATTGGTGGAAACTAATTACTGCGAAACGATTTTTAAAATGTTTTTTTTTTATTATTTCAAGGGAAATGTTATGCCTATTTGTTGCATCAGCTCCAAAAACAAAACAATTAGTAGTTTTGTAGGTGCTTTCACGCTTCCAGCAACAATTCTTCTCTGCTCCTTACAAACAGCTGGCTTTAGAAGACTCAACTCACACTGCTCTCTAACAATTGTCTGAACCCTGAACTAAATCAGGAATCTGGACTTCGTCAACAATATTCATGGAAAAGTTCACAGAACCACCGGTTTTTTATGTTTTTTTTTTATAAACTTTTAAAAATAACTGCAATCTTTATCAAACGTGTCGTATATTTGATTATTTATTGTCTTTTTTTTCAATTGTCAAACTGACGTTTGGCTGCTACTTTTTTCTGCCTTCAAAAATTTCTTGAGCAGAAATTCGCAGGGTGGGGAAATTATTTTCTCTTTCACGAGCTCTCTCTTCTGCGATTTTCTACGAATTTTTGGTGTACGGGAACAAGAATTAGCAGAAATTCGTGAAAATTCGTACGAATTTGCAGATGGGGAACAAAGCTAATAATGCACTAGTGAACAAACATGGTTGTCGTCTATGTTTTGGTCAAAAATAGTGCAACCTATTTTTGTATGGGATTAAGAATTCTGTGTGGTTCGACAAAAGAAAGAATCTCTGTAGTATTTAAAAAGTATGTACGAAAAGGCCTCAAGGGTAAACTAATAGGAATTATTAGCAGTACGAGTATTATGTGATATGTTTTCAGGTTTGGAATGCAACTGGATATTTCATTGGAGCAAGCGATTGCTCAAGAGATGTGAATGTATTTATCTGAACCTTTAAAATCGTAAAGGCGTACGTTAACATTCTGAGTGTATTTATCCTTCAACAAGCGGCAGGTAATTCTCTAGTATGTATAGAGATAGATATACATATACATATAAATATCATGTTTCTGAGAATTTTAATTGAATTTCAAAGAAATAGTTACAGTTTTCTTACCGCCAATTTATCTAATTAAAAGATACTCATTGAAGTTCAGAAAAATAACTATTCATTAGTTATGTATGTAAGTAGAATTTTCCCACATTTGTTCGTTACAAGAATGTTAACTGGCCTTGAGGAATAACATTACAATATTGTGTAAAATTTCCCTCAAACCTATTTATTATATTTCAAATTTAATTTTTGTCTTAATATGCCGGTTTCCTCATATACTTTTTACGATATGAAAGAAACTTACAACCTGACTGGTGTTGGAAGCAAATTTCACATGAAGAAGTTTTTTCCAGATTTGATTTATCATTCAAGCATTGCAATTTTAATTTATTAAGTTATTCTGTTTTGAGTGTTTTTTTTTTAACTGTGAATGTTGATTGTTTACCGTATAACGCTGCATAGTAAGATCAGTTAACTTATTATGATAATGAATGATAGGGAATTTCCACACTTCTTGAGTGGTGTATATCTATGTTGACATCATCATTATCAATAAAATGTTTAAATTAGCAGTGAGAACAGTTTTTTTTTTATTTAATAATTAATGTAATCGGGTTAAAGTGTTCTTACTATGGAACACTAATTATGACTGCTATACCGAACGCCATGGGTTCGATGTTCGATTCCGCCGCTGCCAGTGTGGCCAATTTAGCATTTTTCCTGCTAAATTTTGGAATATTTTAGCAGAATTTTGTTTTCAACATGGTATATATAGGTCAAAACAATTTTATTTAATAAAAAAACAATGTAAGTGTAAGCTTATTCAATAATTTATTTAGTTTTAATCTACCAACATAAATAATGACCAAACATATGGGATATTCTTTGTCTTCATATAATACGTTACTTTCATGAAATAAATATCCTACTTATATTATAAATGTGAATGTTTTTATGTTAAGAAGTTTGTTCCGCAATCACGCATCATAGGCATGACGGAATTGGATTAAATTTAGTAGGTAATTGTATGAGCTGCTGGATTGAAATATAGGCATATACACTTCTCATCCTGGAAAAAATGCTCGGAAAGAATTTGTGAAGTTTGGTATAAATTATAAATAAATTTATTGGCGCGACAGCTCCTTAAGGAGCCAAGGCCTAGTGACTTATACTCTCAACCATTCCTGTGTGTGTTGTTACTCTGCAAGAATGGAAGGGACCTACAGTTTACCGCCGAGTCCGAACGGCTACATGAGATGCACTTTTTCGAGACAAATTTTACTCTTGGAGGTTTTGTCAGTTCCTCGCAAGAGGCAGTACCCCAGAAAAAAAGGTGGCTATGAGCTGGATTTGAACCCAGGTTCTTTCGCTTAGCAGTCCGACACACTAACCACTAAGCCACGGGGCATAACGGTATAACGGATCTTTTTATTCCAAAACAAATGCACGGTTCTTGCGTGAGAAATATTTCTTTTAAACAGGTTTTGATTAAACAAAAAAAAATTAGCATAATTTTTAGCACATTTTAATAAACTTGCTAAATTGGCAGTTTTAGCATGTTTTTTCAAAATAGAAATGGTCACACTGTCGCAGCCTTTCTTAGTTTGTTTTCCGGGGTAATACAACTTCGTTGAGGCCCAGGCCCACCACGGACTGTAGGGACTGTAGCGCCACCTAATTCTAGTGGTAAGGTAATACAACTCGGGAGGAATTCATAAATTAAACTTTGTTTTGGAAAACTACATTTTATGTATGTGTTCAGATTAGCCGGTACATTATATACATTATGTGCAAAAATTTAAAAATTTGTTAGAATTTGAATGGAACTTATAATTTTGTTTCGTGCAAGAACGTTTAAAACACATACGTTCGTATGTATACACTCCCGAGAATTGAATTTTCTTCTCAATTTTTGAGCAAATGAGTTACCTATTCGAAGTAAATAATACCTCTTTCGTGCTCACTTGCACACTATTTTACATGCCTCTAAATCAGATCTGCTTATTCAAGAATGTTTTGCTAATTTGTCCCATTCTTTGACCTCAAAAAAAAAACAACCACAACGAAGTGTCTTCTTTCTCCATAATATGAAGCAAATGAAGTAAGTTCTAATCGGCAGCAAAATGCACCTTATCGCATTATTTGAAAGCAACAAGGTTTACGGAACTCAAAATAAACAAACATAAATAATGCAAACTGCTTTGCTCCAGAATACTGCAATTAGCCAAACGCCTTAGGGTAAACGACATGGAAAACGCAACCTCCATGCAGCACACTTCAGTTATACTTTAGGGGGTTAAACTGCATCCCCTTCATTGCCCTTTTCAAAGCTTGCAAGTACGTTTCTATATAGTAGTTGCGGATGAAATGGCTGCGATTTTTTAATGTCGTTTTGCTTTGAAAAGCATCTTTAATGTCTCGATTTCATTCGACTTTCCATTGAAAGGAAGATAAAACGAGCTTTGGCTTATTTGCTGTTGTATATCGGACTTGTGTTCAATGTTTCATGCAATACCCTCCAAACACTATTGATCTTTTTTTTTTTTAAACAACCCTGCTATGGGGTTACTCTTGGGTTAATAGGCTTTTTAATAGTAAAGAAGCAACTAACATGCAACACTGACGCTGCAGCGTTTTGTTTATACTTTAGCCAAGAAAATCATTCGACTATGGGAAAGACGAGGAAGTTGGTATGCTTGGGGTGGAACAAACGAACAAATATATGACTGGAGTGGCCTTGTAGTCTTATGAGTTCATTAGGCCATGTGAAGGGATTGACTTTGTTTTAATTTCCATTGTATTCTAGTTTTTTTTTCAGACTAAATGTGGGCGCCTGGTTGCATGATTCTTTAGTTTTGGTGCATGCATGTCAAAGTTTTTGAGAGAATATTTCTTTTTGTGAAAGAATTAAAATACTTGCAACCAAATCCGAGTTTTAAATTACAAAGAAAGCTAAAAAGAAGTTAGTTTTGTTGAAAAAAGGATTTAATTATTAAAACTAACTGTAAAGAGAAAAACCGATTTTTTTATTTCAATTACCAGACCAGAGCTTTTTTAGTGCAGTAAAAAAAATTAAAATTGCTGATTGGAACTTGGTTGTTCCAAAAAAAATGGTGATTTGTAATTACGAAATACCTCTTGTTTTTTTACCAAGACGATCAACTTCTTGCTACCATAAAGTTTTGAGACACCAAACTAAACGGTGAATCATGCCAATTATTACAATGCCTTTTTATAAAAAGTCCGACCATCCATTTTTTGTTGGGTAAGGTTTAGTATTCCTAAACAGCGCTCGGGCATGCGTTAGAATTAGCTTCCAGGAACTCTCGAGGTTTTAGTCTGCAATTTATGGAGATCTGAAGTCAATTAGGGAAGGGGACAAGTTATGTATATGTATGTCTAAGCAGCGTTTGATCTTTCGTTTCATCGAAAACTTATTATTTACTTTTCTTTCTAGTGCCACAGTAGTGAAGTTATTGAACTCTTTTTTAAAAGAAAACTTCAATCAACTTAGCATACCGAAATGCATTCATATAAGAAGAAACTAAAAGTGCTTAATATACATATATTTTGCTGATTATGCATGCGTAGCAGGTGCAAGTAACCTTATATAAATTAACATTATACACATATAAAAACAGAAAATTGCTAGTCTAAAAATATCACGAGAATTATTGAGAATTATTTATTTACCATTCGTTTTGAAGGTAGGTTCTTTTTGAATAATTAAAAATGAAAGCACTTAATTGTTGGCATTTTTTATTTTACCTGTTTGGTGGTTATTTGCATCAGCTTATATAATCAGAGTCTAGTCTAGAGGCCATAAACTCTTTTAGGACATGGCAAGTGCGAAAGAGAAAAAAATTACGAGAAAAACAAACAAGGCGCTATGATATTGCAGTCTACAAAAGTTTGTAAAAGATGTCCATCTTACCATCTTACTTAGTGCCAATATTCTTTGCCTACCATGATCTCATTGTTTGTAACGGGTGATTTTTTTGAGGTTAGGATTTTCATGCATTAGTATTTGACAGATCACGCGGGATTTCAGACATGGTGTCAAAGAGAAAGATGCTCAGTATGCTTTGACATTTCATCATGAATAGACTTACTAACGAGCAACGCTTGCAAATCATTGAATTTTATTACCAAAATCAGTGTTCGGTTCATTCACCGTAACGTTGCGTCCAACAGCATCTTTGAAAAAATACGGTCCAATGATTCCACCAGCGTACAAACCACACCAAACAGTGCATTTTTCGGGATGCATGGGCAGTTCTTGAACGGCTTCTGGTTGCTCTTCACTCCAAATGCGGCAATTTTGCTTATTTACGTAGCCATTCAACCAGAAATGAGCCTCATCGCTGAACAAAATTTGTCGATAAAAAAGCGGATTTTCTGCCAACTTTTCTAGGGCACTGATTTTGGTAATAAAATTCAATGATTTGCAAGCGTTGCTCGTTAGTAAGTCTATTCATGATGAAATGTCAAAGCATACTGAGCATCTTTCTCTTTGACACCATGTCTGAAATCCCGCGTGATCTGTCAAATACTAATGCATGAAAATCCTAACCTCAAAAAAATCACCCGTTATTATGAATGATGTGGCATACCAACTTTGTTCAAACACAGATTTAAATTCATGTGTTTGAAAATTTGGGTAAATAAATTCATACCTGCTTCAAGCATAGAAGCACTGTATATACCTCTATAATAGTACTCTTATGGATGTCATTTGGCCTCTGGCCATCTTCACGACTGTGCAGTAACTAACTCTCTTAACAGTGGACCCGAGAACATTTACCGACATTTAACACTTTTGTTATTTGTTTTTACTCTATATTCACACCAATTGGCGATTTCCGCGCCAATTATGTGGCTTAAGAGTACTATAGGTAGTGTATATACAATGATAGAAGCTCAAATTTGGACAGTATAAACTTCTAATGAAATTGATGCTTGTCATACTTCATTCAAAAATTGTTGCTCAATACCTTAGGTACACCGAAATCGTTAGTACGGGTGACTTCACATTTCAATGTACACAATTAAGGCGCCAGTTATAGCGATCATTAAAAATCCATCAATAAAAGTTGAAACAGCTGGAAACGGGATTTTTTTACGTGCGGGTAATTATAGCGATCAGTAAAGTTATGTCAGAATTTAAAGGTCAACCACACCACCCATAACCTCAAATTTGTTTTAATGATGCAAAATGCTTCAGTGATCTTTTTACTGATGGATTGGAACATTAAAAAAATGGACCACAAACACTGGAACGGAACTTGTGGATTGCTTGTGGATGACCCAAACCTTATTCCTGACATTGCTGGTTAAACCCTCAAAACTCCAGACTTGTTTCTAAATTTCGATCCTAATAAATATACTATACGTGTTTTGTTACTTTTGAAAATGGTTGTGCCAAGCAAGCCAAGTTGAAGAATTGAAAATTTCCTCCCGAATTGGTCAAAAAGTATCAAACCTAAAGATAAATCCTGCATCTTAGTTCGATTCGAGCTGTAAAGAGGTATTCAGGTCAAAAAAAATAAGCTTCCGTTGTTATTAAGTCAACACCACCAAAGAAAACCAAAAAAATGTTTCAGAAAGTTAGAAATATCTGTAATGCTCTAGTTCGTAATACCAAATTTTTACATGACCCACAAATTTGGCACTACTTCTATGTACATTCAAAATTAGCCATCGTGAGTTGTTTCTACGCTCGTCTTTAATGATACACCTGCTGTTAGCTTTGAGGAAAAATCCGATTTGTTTGCAGCTTCATTTCTATTACTCATCCTGTACTTGAGAGCGTAAATGATTTTATGGTATCGCTCTTCATTCGCACTCATTCAGTCTAACGAGTATTTAAAGATCTCAACATACAGAAATCCGCTGGCCCGGATAGTATCGCACGTTTCTTAGACAGCATTTAAAATAGAGAACGGCGACCGAGCAATAACAGAAACGCTTAAATATCTTGAGCACCGTCGGCGTCATAAAGTTTCTTGCCTTTCACTTTTTATAATACCGAAAACGGCAACATATCTTCATTTTTATTTGTAGGTGTTTTAAACATTAGTTCAACATTGTTTTCAAATACCTCTACAAAAATCACCCTCATTAATTTTTACTTGCGATTATAGGTACTATAAAGCAAGTTATGCATTAGTGTAGATTAAAAATGTTGAGATAATAATTAAACATGACATATTTGAGTTACTGGCAAAATTCTTTCCGTCTGTCTGTCTGTTCGGATGTATTTTGGACTGCAGCCTAAACGGTTGCGCCAAACGTCTCAAATTTTGAACTTAAGATTATTTTGAAAAAATTACGGTACCTGTCATATAACTGTTTTGTAAAAGCTTATTTTTCTGTAAAACGGCTCCGATTTTATTAAATTTTTTTTTGAAAAATCAATATTTTGAAAACGGGTAAGTGAATTTTGTTTTTAAATGTACGTTATTTTTGTGCTTAAGTTTGTATTCTTGAATTATTTTTTTTTAATTTTTTAAAAAAAGTTGTTAAAAAAACCGTTTTATTTAAAAACGGCTCAAACGATTTTGAAAAAAAATTCACACTTTCTTACATTTCCTAAAGAAATAAAGTGGCGTTTAAATTATTCCATAATAAAATTTAACGTACTTTATTCGAACAATCAAAAGTCACAAAAATCGAATAAATGCTTTGATGTTCACTTTTATTTTCTTTAATATTATTCTACAATGTGACCACACATATGAGCAAGTACGTGCGATCCAGTCGTGCAATTTATTTTCTTTTTCATCGTTGCCTTGTCTAACCTAACTATTTCGACCTCTAAAAATGTTGAGTCTTGTGTTTGGACAAGACTTCGGATTTGTGTTGATGTTTAAACTGATGATGCATCTCTACTTATCTCAAAAAAGGAATACTGGGTCAAGAAACAAAATAACGTTGCACTTACTATAATACTACAAAAAACAACAACAAACTTCATGTTGAGGATTTCACAATTAGACAGACAGGAACACCAAACAGCTTTTACGCCCCAACTAGTATAAGGTATCTGTTATCCCACCAGCTATTTCCCCTACCACTGTTAAGTGCTATTTTTTCCACCTGACTTATCACAAGTATCTATATCTACCAATATACGATAGGAGAGAACATTCAAATTTTTTTCCTATTCGGTCTCTATTAAATACCACAAACCGAAAAGAAGATACCTCGGTAGGTAAATGATGGTGTTTTTTGCGGTTCTGGTTGTTTAACATTTTTGTCGAGGAAAACCATTTAAATAGACCAGCTACGAACACAAAGCTGTGTATCTGCATCTATTATTCGTTTTTTTTTTTTTAAAGGCAAACTAGGCTTAGAGCAGGGGTTATAAATAAACCAGACCAGAAGTTGTTTTCGTGTGTTTTTTGTTTGTATTATTTTTTGTATTTTTTTTTTGTTTTGGTATTCGAATGACACATTGGTCATGCATTTGGCTATGACGCCCACCAAAACAAGAGATACAGTTCAGAAAAAAATTCGTTGAATCTCGAGGGATTGAAATTTGTAGTCCAGTACAGGCCAAGAGCATGACGGACGGTTTCAGTAGTCAGATTTCGCTATTAAGCATACTCGTTACTCGTATTGTAAGCAACTGATGCGTCACATACATTTAACAGCGATATCAAATTGCTAGCTCAGGAACGTGAAAAAATGTATCTGATTGAGTGCGAAAATATTAACTTAATCGTAAATTAAATATACAAACAACACATTTTCAAAATATTTTCCTCCTGGAAAATAAGTATGTTAAAAAAATATTAACAATAATCACATCAGCGCCGTAGTCGTAGAGGCACAATAATGTGGAATCCATTGACCTTCGGAAAAATAATTTTTTTCACATAAACGAATAGCGTAATTATTAGTATTTAGATACTTGTAACTGAAGAACGCTATTTGCGGGAAGCTAGAGTAATGTGGGTAGTTAGTTTGTGTAGATGATTTTTTTTAAAGAATGATCTTAGCGTTAATCAATTAGCTTTATCAATCAATAACTATAGAGGGTTCCTTTTATTTGTTTAAAGATGTTGTTTTGTTTTGTATCTTCCTTATAGCAGTTTATACAATTCATATTTCCCGTAAATGGTGTAAAGAATTAAAAAAAAAAAAAAACAAAAAAAAAAGTATTAATATATAATATAATATAATAATTTAATTCCGCGTCAAATGAAACTGTTTATCATAGAAATAATGAATATAAAAGTTGTAGAATTGAATTCTGCGTACTTGAAAATGAGAGCTAGGCAAGAGGCAGGCCGTTTGGTGCTACTCCGGTGCCGACTGCAACAACGGATGAGGAGCTATTAGCAATCAAAATGGAGAGTAGGGGCGAATCTAGAACCTTCCACTAATTTCACTCCTGGAGGTGCAATAATTATTTGTTTCCATTATTTCTGGTGTATGGATAGCTGGATTCAATACCCTTCCTACAGTGCAAGAACCACTCACCGCACCTCAAAATACGACTTTTGTAATTGTTTTTTTTTTTGTATAGGTAGGTACCTATAATCTCACCTCTGATGTTAAATGAAGAGCTGACTGTTACGCAATTTGTTTCTAAGGGGCGTTAATGCAAATACACGCGAAAACATAGAATTTTATGCCGTTGCATCAATCAAATAAAAAGCTTGAATTTTTCTATAAATTATGAAAAAAACATCCAACATCCAACATCAACATATTCAATTGATTTTACTTGCGATTATAGGTAGGTACTATAATCCAAGTTATGCATTCGTGCAGATTAAAAATTTTGAGATAACAATCAGAAACATATTTGAGTTACTGGCAAAAATTCTGTCCGTCTGTCTGTATTTTGGATTGCAGCCAGTTATTTTGACATTCTACAGAGGAGTTTTTTTTCATTTTTTTCCGTCTGTCTCTGTTTTGTTGTTGGATTGCATCCTACAAACAAAAATTGATAGCACACAACCTTGTTATCATACCAGGCTCTGTACAAACATTTTTACACCATCGATCTCTGGCAATTATAACGATGATATTTCCGCGACATTTCATTCTCCTTTCTTTTACTTTGGGTAGACACATTAATAGTAGGCACTCTGTTGAGTCTAACCTTTTCTTATGGAAGCAGACCCGTTTTGGTCAGATGTATCAGAAGCTTTGAAAAAAATGTTTCTTGGTGCATTACCTATGTTATGTTACATATAAAGCATCAGGAACATTTTCTGGATATGTGTTACTTTGTTTTCCAGCGAAGAGATCAAATTCGTAGCTTAACGTTGAATAAAACTCAATTTCACTTTTAAATTATTCAACGAATCTCTGTATTTATCAAACATAACTTCTTTAATTTCAAATAACAATAATTTCACTTCAACACTTATTCACAGTTCAAATTAGTCTTTAGATATTCTTCAACACTTTTTACTTTATCTCCATGCAATCACTTTTTACTATCGCTTCCGGTATTCACCATTCAACGCATACAAATTAACTGTCTTCTAAACTGTCTTCGGATTAAAAGTAGCCTGCGTGAATCCTCTAGCTGTTCCATTTACCAAAGTTCACATATTGGTGTAGCCTTGGATGCATGGAAGCATAACCCGCCACTCCCACAGGAACAATGCATTTTTCCGCGATATAAAGTAGCCTATTATTCAATTCAGTACCTCATACATCTACCAATCGAATTTCATTCAAATCCTTTAAGTCATTTAGGCGTGATTGCGGATCAAACATCCAAACATTCATAATATGTAGGTACCTACATTACAATTATACTAGATTTTCTCATCTGAAGCAAGCACATTCTTAAAATCATAATTGAAATTTTCTACACAAAGTTCAATTACAAGTAATAAGAAAAATAATGTTAAACCATTAGCTCAGTGTCTGAAGTTCAAGGAACAAAACAACATTTCTGTTTTTCATTGTTAAAAAGGTAGGTATTTTCTGGGAAGTCTAATAACTCAGATGCCTAGCATTTACGGTTTACCTTTGTTCCCAGATCTGCTGTTTTACCTTGAGTTAGTCATTCTCCGGGAATTCCAGAATTCTACACGATTTTTCTAAACTCCTAATAACGTTCAATCCTCACATGCACAGTTGCGCCATTCATGTTTAGGAATACTGTGTTCCTCCTTTTACTGTGAACTCTAGTATTATTGACTTTAAAACAGGTTTTCCTTTTATTCTAGGTTCCTACCATTGTTTTGAAACGTTAATAAACCCTTTTATTTTGTATAGTCAAATCCAATACAAACGGCTTGGGAATTTCTTCCAATTTTATTATCGGCCTTCCTTAAGGAAGACCCATTAATTACATCAGCTTGTAGTTTTTTTTTTTAAGAAAAAAAGTAAACACAAACACAGACAGGTTTTAAAAGAAAAAAGTAGGTAGGTTAGGCACATAAATATAATTACTATTAAAAGTGCTCTCCAATCTTCATTAACCGCCACTTCATCGAAACAAGTCTACTTGTCGCATTTGTTTTTTTGTTCACATGTAGCATCTCACCTCTCATGGCGCAAAAAGCATTGTTTTCCGTTTCTCTTTGGCTTTGGTAGAAAGGTAAAGTTCTACTACCAACTCACCAAAACAAACTATAATTTGAAGAACGAGCGAGACATCCAGATAGAAATGGTTATTTGTATTGTATGGTGATTTACTCAGGTAAACACACCCACAAACTATATACACCAACTTATTAGTGCAGTCAGGCTTTATAACGAAAAAAAAACATAAATGATGGCTCAGCTTACCAATAAATACATAAGTTGTTATTAAGAACACGACTAGCCATCCTGCGTCACGAACAGAATTATTTGATGAGCCGAATCCCAGCTTCATTGTGTAGTTTTATTTGTACGCAAAGTACACCTTCCGCCCCGCAATTCTTAATGTAAACCAATGATCTCTCACTCACTCCCAAGCACTACTTAACAACTAAGCCTTGATTCTCTCTTTCACTCGCCTTTGGCAAGACAATTTATCGGGACATATTTTTACAATCATTCACGTTATTATAATTAGGCTTTTCACTTTTTTTCAAATTCGGTCTTATTTCACAATTATAACTATTTATCTGTACAAAAAGGGGCAAAACTAAAAAGAAAATAACAGAGACGAAGCCAAATCAATACTACTAGCTTAGATCCATTTCTTTGCATTCGTCATCAGTGGTTAGTTTCACTATTACCGACCCGTCACTACTGCTACCAATTTAATTACATCAGGAACGAACGCCAGACAAGACACAACACTCGCGACAACGATAACCGAATTCAAACTGAATATGAATTAGTAAAGTGAGAATTGAAATGGCCTGAAATGTGAAGTGAAACTCTCCATCACCATTTCCACACAGTTTGATTGTCCAGCTGAAAAAGAAAAGTCTATGGACTGTCTTGGTCTTCGTACTAAGATGGTTAGATAGTAAGAGATCGATAGTTTGCTTTAGTGCTAGGTTTTCTGCTTACCTGTTGGTTAGAACAAGTAAGTAAGATTGATTGCAGGTGCGACAGGTATTCAACAATTCAATTGGAAAAAACCTTTGTATATAAAATTTGTATACAAAGGAAAAAAACTATGTATTGGATTTTGGTTGTTGCCTGAGATTAAACGATATTAGCATTATTGTGGGTTGTGGATTGTGGGATCGCTTTGATGAATCAAGAAATGAATCTCATTTCTGGTTCCGTTAGCTGCACTTAGATTTTGATTCGTGCTTGTTACAGTTGTGGTGAAATTTATTTAAAAAAAATACATAATTTAAATGTTAAAACGAAGTGCTTCAGTTATTTCTTTCAAGTAATGTTTTGTATAAGTTTGCTATGCTAAAATTAGCTGAGAAATATTCGATTAAATGTAGAAAAAGCAAAATCATTTTCAGTCGACTGGAATAATTTCCGTCTCCGGGGTTTCCGATTTGTGAAAATTTCGTTTTTTTTAATTGCATATGGCGTCGGATAGTAGTGAAAACAAAACGTTTTTCTTTACGCGTTAAGCTGAAATTAAAATCAAATATTAAGCAGTTCAATTGGCGTTCGGGTGTAGATTTATGTATTTAATTTATCGGATGTATTAATTTATCATTATCCTTCGAAGTGAAGTCATTTAAAATTAAGAAGCCATGGCCATCATTTCCGGCTATTTGAGCATATACATACATATGTAAATCAAAAGTTGTTTCAAATTATAACGGTTAATTGGAAAAAAGATATAAACGTGTGCTCATTGAAGTTTTTTTTTGTCGCGATTTGTTTTAATAATTGCCTTTTTTGTGAAAATTTGACTTTTGGGTTCCATTTCCATTCGCCATGTTCGTTTCCCGTCATACTTCTTATTACGGTAAATTCTAAGCAAAATGGTATTCATGTCCGCCCCAGTGCTAAAATCGCGTCCCTTTCCATTCGCCATGTTCATTTTCTTATTATTACGGTAAATTCTAAGCAAAAATCGTGTCCGGTGCTAAAATGTGCTCTTATACCAAAGTCGATGTGAAGAAAGTGAAAATGTAATCCCTAAATATCCTTCTGATCTATTTGGTTAAAAAAGTGTTTTGTGTTAAAAATGAAAGTTAAAAATCGCGTTCATATGAAAAAGTGTTTAACGGTTCCATGTCCTGTGTAAAAAAATGTTTTAAGAGTCCATGGTGAAAAATCAAAAACAAATCCCTTAATATCCCTTAACCCTTTGTCCAAAAAAGTGTTTTTTTTTTCTAAAAGTAAAAATTAAATAACTGCCTATTTAGCTTTATAATTAAATCTCTCTTCCGTGTTCCCTGTGAAAATTTCCAAGAAACGTGTTTAAAATAAACATGTTTGTGTGCAGAAAAATCAGAAAGTAATCCCTTAATATCTTCGCAATCGTTTGTCCAAAAAGTGTTTCCTCTAAAAGTTTAATATAAAATAAATGTCTATTATGTTTTTAATTTATTTTTTCAAGTGCTCCATGTGAAAATTTATAAGAAACGTGCTTCAAATATATGTGTGCAATAAAATCGAAAAGCAATCCCTAATTATATTTGCAATCCTTTGTCCGAAAAAGTGTTTCTTCTTAAATAATAAAATAAAATAAATGTCTATTTAGTTTTATAATTTAATGTATGTATGTATCTAAAAGTGATTCATGTGAAATTATACGGGTGCAGTTTTTTTTAATTGGCCTCGTGTCCATCGTCCTTTGTGTGGTTAAGTTTTTACCAAATATATTGGTTGGTTAAATTATTTTTTTATTCCAAGTTAAATTAGTGTTAAAAAATAATTTCTCTGTGTATGTATGTACATGTCCTTTCGATTCCGAAGCTCAATGAACAACAAGTGTGGGTGAGTAGTTTTTAATATTTGTTGGTCAATTTACTTTATTACGGAATTACTTAACCTATTTTAAAAAAAATATACACTAGTTTAGTGTTGTTTACTTTTTCTAAATTGTAACGCTGCTGTCTCCTTTATAGCAAAATGCTCTTATTTATGAGCTGTTGCAAATATTTCAAATTTTAACTACTAAGGATCCGATTTATAAACTTATTTGAAACAGACTTTATTAGTAAAGGGCCCTTGAGAGATGTTTAAAAAATAAATAATATTATATTATCATTTTTATTTTAGCTTCCAAAAATATAGGATTCCCCAGTACACCCTATTTATTGAAAAGGTTTTGTCTTCTCGAGAGAAATGAGATCGTTGGAATAGAATCTCTTAATTTTTGCTTCTTGTATTTACTATTAACTTTATAAAGACAGCTTTAGACATCGTGTGAGTTTTGCACAACTGGGTCATAAAAGCTTCGATTACTGGGGCAGTGTTGCTTTCACCATATCCATCATGCTCCCTTACGCAAAGACAACTAATTTTTAGAGCCGTTTGACCAATCAAAAGCGCGTTGACTGACTTCATCATGTCCATCAATCCATCATACATTTTCAGCGATAGTTTGCTTTAGTCAGGATTTTCTCTTTACCTGTTTGTTAGAACAAGTAAGCATGATTGATTGCAGGTGCAATAGGTATTCAACCACTTGAAACAAACTGTATGTGATTTTGGTTGTTGCCTGATATAAAACGATATCAGCATGATTGATGAATCACGTACGATAAAATATCTGGTTCCGTCTTCCGTTAGCTGCTCCTTGATTCGTGCTTGTTTCAGTCGTCGTGAAATTTATTTAAAAAATACATAAACTAAATGCTAAAACGAAGTGCTAGTTATTTATTTCAAGTAATGTTTTTTATAAGTTTGCTTTGCTAAAATTTGCTCAGAAATATTCAATAAAATGTAGTCGAATAGAATAATTTACGTCTCCAGGTAGGTATTTCCAATTTGTGAAAATTTCGTTTTTTTAATTGCATATGGCGTCGGATAGTAGTGAAAACAAAACGTTTTTCTTTAAGCTTTAAGCTGAAATTAAAATCAAATATTAAGAGCAGTTCAATTGGCGTTCGGGTGTAGATTTATGTATTTAATTTATCGGATGTATTAATTTATCATTATCATTCGAAGTGAAGCCATGGCCATTATTTCCGGCTATTTAGGCATATAAATAGAAAACTGTTTCATAATATAACGGTTAATTGGAAAAAAATATAAACATGTGCTCTATTAAGTTTTTTCTGTCGCGATATATAATATTTGCCTTTTCTGTGAAAATTTGAGTTTCGTTTTTCATTTATATTCGCTATGTTTGTTTCCCTTCATACTTCTTATTACGGTAAATTCTAAGCAAAATGGTATTCATGTCCGCCCAGTGCTAAAATCGCGTCCCTTTCCATTCGCCATGTTCATTTTCTTATTATTACGGTAAATTCTAAGCAAAATGGTATTCATTTATCATTTATCGTGTCCGGTGCTAAAATGTGCTCTTATACCAAAGTCGATGTGAAGAAAGTGAAAAATGTAATCCCTAAATATCCTTCTGATCTATTTCAAACCCGGTGTAAAAAATGTGTTTTTGTAGGTCCATGGCGAAAAATCAAAAAGAAATCCTTTAATATCTTAATATCCCTCAAACTTTTGTTCGAAAAGTGTTTTTTTTTTCTAAAAGTTTAATATAAAATAAATGTCTATTTAGTTTTATAATTTAATTTCTCCCTGTGCAAATTTCCAAAAAAACGTGTTTAAAATATATATGTGCAGAAAAATCAAAAAGTAGGTAGGTTTTCTCTTAATATCCTTGCAATCCTTTGTCCAAAAAAGTGTTTCTCCTTAAAGTTTATTAAAGTAAAAGAAATGTAAGTTTTATAATATATTTTTTTTTTAATTCCTGAAAAATTATGTTTAAAATATACGCGTGCGGTTTTTTTTAATGACCTCGTGTTTGTAAAATCATCGTCCTTTGTGTGGTTAAGTTTTAAATTAAGTTATATTCTTTGGTTAAATTAAAGTTTTATTTTTCATCCAAGTTAAATTAGTGTTAAAAAATTATTTCTCTGTGTATTTCTTTTCGATTCCGAAGCTCAATGAACACCAAGTGTGAGGTGAGTTTTTTTTTCAAATTTCAATATAGTATTGGTTTGATCTATTTACTTTTTTTAAAGAATTTCTTACTTATTTACTTTTTCTTAGTTGTAATAACGCTGCGGTCTCCTTTGTAGCAAAACAAAATGGTTTTAGTTCGGATCTGTTTCAACTATTTCAAAGTTTGGCTACTAAAGGATCCAAATAGTGATTGGGAGATGTTTAAAAATAAATTATAGGTATATTCTAATCATTTTTATTTAAACTTGCAAAAGGATTGGATGCCCCAGTGCACCCTATTTATTGAAAAGGTTTATTGAGGTCGTTTCTAGTTAAAATACAACTGTCCTGTTTATATGTGCTTCTTGCATTTACTATTGAGCTTTATAACGACAGCTTTAGACAGCATGCGAGTTTTGCACAGTTGGGACATACAAGCAACTATAGGGGTATAACATTGTTGAGTACATCCTATAAGATATTCTCCTCTATCCTGCAAGAACGGATAGCCCCATATGCTAATACCATAATCGGCAAATATCAATGTGGTTTTATACCAGGCAAATCAACAATTGATGAGATCTTTACCCTTAGGCAGGTGATGGAAAAAAGTCTGGAATTTAATAGCCAGGGTAGAACTTTATAAGGCCATGAGAGAATTCGCCATCCCAAATAAATTGATAAATGGGATGGTCTGGCTTGCATCCTCTTCAACCTGGCGTTGGAGAAAGCAATCCGTGACTCTGGCACGTCAACAAGAGGAACTATCGTCACCAAGTCCAGCCAGATACTAGCTTACGCAGACGGCATCGACATCATCGGCAGAAGCCAACAAGCTGTACAAGACTCCTTTACCCAGGTCGAGCAAGCGGCAAAATACCTGGGGCTGCACATAAATGAAGGGAAGACTAAGTACATGGCGGTAACGTCTGCGAGAAATGTTGGTACAACCATCAGGGTAGCGGAGCACGAACTTGAAGTAGTGCAGTCCTTTAACTATCTTGGGTCAAAAGTAGCAGCCGATAACAATATGGAGGAAGAAATACGCGGGCGGCTGCTGAAATCCAACAAAACCTACTATAGTCTGTCAAGGCTCTTTAAATCCAGAAACCTTACCATAAAAACCAAACTGCTGCTGTACAAGACTATGGTCTTACCAGTACTCACATACGGATCCGAGACTTGGGTGCTTACAAAAAGGCACTCTGATCTCTTATACGCGTTCGAGAGAAAAGTCTTACGGAGAATTGTTGGCCCCGTGTGTGAGGAAGGACGATTCCGGAGAAGATACAATCATGAATTGTATGAAATCTATCTCGAAGCAGATGTTGTTGAAAAAATAAAGCTCGGTAGACTCCGGTGGGCTGGACACCTAGCTCGCATGAGCGAAGAGGAACCAACTCGGAAAGTCTTTTGCGGTACGTTTTATGGTAGAAGATAACGTGGCAGACCTTGCTTACGTTGGAAGGATGGCGTAGACCAGGACGCCCGAAGCCTTGGGGTACGCAATTGGATGGCGTCGGCCAGCAATCGGGATGTATGGAAGAATTTGTTGAAGGAGGCCCGGACCGGATCCCGGTTGTTGCGCCGATGATGATGATGATGACATACAAGCTTTGTTGTTGCCGTAACCTTATCCATTTTGCTCCTTTACGCAATGAATGATTGGACGCGTTCAATCTTCAATGCGTGCACTGTTCAACTAACTTAGTCAAAGTGAATCCATTGAACGACAAGCTGACAACAATACATTGTAAAGGGAAAACCGTCAGTTTAGAGTTAGTCAAATCTTGGCCAATTTTTTGACTATATGCCAGCTTAAAGTCCAACTAACTTTTAGAGCCATTTGACCAATCAAAGGCGCATTGACTGACTTTTAGTCGACGCATTGGACGCCACGATAGCTTTATCACCTTTTGATTTGCTATTGATAACAGGCATCAACATCTAATCACATCATCATTAATATCATTAGCGCAACAACTGGGATCCGGTCCGGGCACCTTCAACAAGATTTTTCATACATCATGATTGCTGGCCGACGCCATCCGATTGCGCCCCAAGGCTTCGGGCGTCCTGGTCTACGTCATCCTTCAAACAAAAGCAAGGTCTGCCACGTTGTCTTCTACCATACAAAGGACTGCAAAAGACTCCGAGCTGGTTCCTCTTCGCTCGTCCTCCATGTTTTTATCGGCTTTCACTTTTGACGCAAGGTAGTTAAAGGACTTCTCTACTTTAAATTCATGCTCCGCTACCCTGATTGTTGGACCAACGACCAACACTTATCGCAGACGTAGCCACCATATACTTAGTCTACACTTCATTAATATGTATCCCCAGGTTTTGTGCCGCAGGCGCGCCTGCTCGATCTGGGCAAAGGAGTCTTGAACACCTTGTTGGCTTCTGCCGATGATGTCGATGTCGTTTGCGTAAGCTAGTATCTGGCTGGACTTGGTGACGATAGTTCCTCTTGTTGACGTGCCAGAGTCACGGATTGCTTTCTCCAACGCCAGGTTGAAGAGGATGCAAGCCAGACCATCCCATTTATCAATTTATTTGGGATGGCGAATTCTCTCATGGCCTTATAAAGTTCTACCCTGGCTATGCTATCGTAGGCGGCTTTAAAGTCTATAAAAAGATGGTAGGTTGGGATATTAAATTCCAGACTTTTTTCCATCACCTGCCTAAGGGTAAAGATCTCATCAATTGTTGATTTGCCTGGTATAAAACCACATTGATATTTGCCGATTATGGTATTAGCATATGGGGCTATCCGTTCTTGCAGGATAGAGGAGAATATCTTATAGGATGTACTCAACAATGTTATACCCCTATAGTTGCTTGTATGGTTCCTCTTCGCTCGTCCTCCATGTTTTTATCGGCTTTCACTTTTGACGCAAGGTAGTTAAAGGACTGCTCTACTTTAAATTCATGCTCCGCTACCCTGATTGTTGGACCAACGACCAACACTTATCGCAGACGTAGCCACCATATACTTAGTCTACACTTCATTAATATGTATCCCCAGGTTTTGTGCCGCAGGCGCGCCTGCTCGATCTGGGCAAAGGAGTCTTGAACACCTTGTTGGCTTCTGCCGATGATGTCGATGTAGACTGCGTTAACCAATATCTGGCTAGACTTGATGGCGATAGTCCTCTTGTTGACGTGCCAGAATCACGGATTGTTTTCTCCAAAGCCAGGTTGAAGAGGATGCAAGCCAGACTATCCCCTTGTAGAAGTCCATTGAAGATGTTGATTGGTCTGAACAGCAAACCGACTGCTTTTACTTGGCTTGTAATGTTGGTCATTGTCAGCCTACATAGTCGTGTCAATTTATTTGGGATGCTAAATTTTCTCGTGGCTTATAAAGTTCTACCCTGGCTATTCTATCGTAGGCAGCTTTAAAGTCAATAAAAAGATGGTACGTATATGTTGGAATATTAAATTCAAGACTTTTCCATCACCTGCTTAATAAATATAATATTTGATCAATTGTTGATTTGCCTTTTATATCTCCTCAATGCTTGGTGGCTGCAGCATGAGGTCTTCTTGAAATGTTAGAGTCTCCATTTCGTCAGTGAGCTGACCGTTCAACAATTCATTGAAGTACACTTTCTATCGCTCCAGAATCGGTGATTATATTTCCCTCTCCGTCCTTACAGTATGTGCAGCTTGGTGTATATTGAAACATGTTTCTGCCGGATTGGTAGAACTTCCGCCCCACTACTTACTTAACTTCCTACATTTTGGGACTTTGTTTGATTTGAAAAACCATTCGCTAGCCTAATGACTAGACTACTCCCCAAATACTTTCAAAGCATTCATAATAATCGAATGCTCGTTGCAGTCTGCAATAATCCTTGAGCAAAAGAACTCAAGACACTACATCGTCCTGTGGAGCAAAAGATGACATCAAAAATGGTAAAGTATAAAGAACTGGCGTTCTGTATGAATGCGATGCCTAGACAATCGATGGAGGACTTGTGAAGAATATTGAAAAGCTTAAACACGTTGATAGGCAAAAATAAAGCTTGTCTGTAGAAATAGCATTACCTTCACCTACCTTCATATGCTGGCCATTTATGGGCTTCGTTAATGCTAGTGTCCCCTAAAGGGTTTACAGTGACCCATGCATTATGTTTATAAGTTGTATCAGGACTGGACATTACGGTTAGCGCACATTGTTTATGAGTCCATCGTGCGTACAAAGCCAAACGGGTATTACGATTACGAGCCTTACTTGTTATATCCAATACACAGTTGCTTTCTGTTGCTTTCATTGGGCTCGTGATCATCATGTCCATCATACATTTTCAGATCCACATAATGCCACAAGATGCTTCTTCTTCTTCTAATGTTAAAAGGATTTGTGCAGCCCTACAAGGTTTCATGTTGGATAGCATTAGGTTCCAGAATGTTGTTCATATTAATCCTTTTTTACACAAAATCATATAACAATACAAAAATTTCACAATTAGTTTTCAAAATATATATGCATATTATTTAATTAACACTCAATAAGTAATTTTTCTATAAAAATACCGCCGAATAGGTAAGCATCAGCGTCTTTTGGAAATTGGAAACAAAATAAAGTAACATTTCCATTTCCACACAGTTTGATCTTTGATTGCCCAGCTGAAAAAGAAAAGCCTATGGACTGTCTTCGTACTAAGGTAGTTAGATAGTAAGAGATCTATAGCTTGCTTAAGTTAGTGTTTTCTGCTTGTTGGTTAGAACAAGTAAGCAAGATTGATTGAAGGTGCGACAGGTACGACAGGTGCGACAGGTACTCAACAATTCAACATGAACACACACAAAGACATAAGGTAGATGCTAATGTGATTCTGGTTGTTGCCTGAAATAAAACGATATCAGCATCATTGTGGGTTGTGGATTGTGGGTCCGCTTTGTTATGAATCAAAATGAATCGCATTCCGTTAGCTACTTCTTGATTCGTGCTTGTTTCAATCGTCGTGAAATTTATTAAAAAAAATACATATTTAAATGTTAAAACGATGTATTACATTTATTTCTTTCAAGTATAAGTTTGCTTTGCTAAAATTAGCTCAGAAATATTCGATAAAATGTAGAATAAAAAGCAATGATTTTCATTCGACTAGAATAATTTCCGTCTCCCGGTGTTTCCGATTTGTGAAAATTTTCTATTTCATAATATAACGGTTAATTGAAAAAAATGTGTTTTTTTTGTCGTGATTTGTATTTGTTGTTCGTTTTCCGCCATACTTCTTATTACGGTAAATTCTTACCAAAATGGCATTCATATGTATCATGTCCGGTGCTAAAATGTGCTCTATACCAAAGTCGATGTGAACAAAGTGAAAATGCAATCTCTAAATATCTTTCAGATCTGTTTGTTTAAACAAGTGTTTCGTGTTAAAAATTAAAGTTAAACATCGCGTTTATATGAAATTGGTGTTTAAAGGTTTCAAACATGGTGTAAAAAATGTGTTTTTGTAAGTCCATGGCGAAAAAAAGAAATCATTAACATCAAAATATCTCAATATCCTTCAAATCGTTCAAAAAAAAGTATTTTTTCCTAAAGTTTAAAATAAAATAAATTTCTATTAAGTTTTATAATTTAATTTCCCTAAAAATGCTTCATCTGCAAATTTCCAAAAAACCTGTTAAAATATATGTGTGCAGAAAAATCAATATCTTCGCAATCCTTTGCCCAAAAAGTGTTCTTTAAAATGAAATAAATTTCTACTTAGTTTTAAAATTATTTAATTTCAATTAAGTTGTTCCCTGTGAACATTTTAAAGAAGCGTGTTTAAAATATATGTGTGCAGTTTTTTTTAATGGTGTCGTGTTTGTAAAATCATCCTTTGTGTGCTTTGGACTTCGTGTGTGGTTAAGTTTTTTATTAAGTTTATAAAAAATATGTGCGTTTTAATTTTCTTTTTAATTTCAAGTTAAAATATTAGTGTTAAAAAATAATTTCTCTGTGTTGGTATTTCTTTTCGATTCCGAGATTAATGAACAAGTGTGGGTGAGTAGTTCCTTATATTTATTGATCTATTTACTTAATTAAATATTTATTTAAAACAATTAAATATTTACTAATTTAGTGTTTAGTTAATTTTAAATTCATTTGGATATGTAATACTGGATATCTTGCTTAACAATTTGAAGCTATTGCATCATTTACCTTCTTTTAATTATAATATTGCTACCGTCTCTTTTATATAATTACAAAACTCTTCTAATTCGGAGCTATTTTAACTACTTTCAAGTTTGGCCAAAAAGAATACATTTTACCATTACTCTTACCATCACTTTATCGAACTTTATCTTATCACTATATTTAATCTTAAAACTTTGAGACTTTGTCGATTCGACTAACCAGTGCTGCCTATTTATTAATGTTTCGTCTTCTCAAAAATGATGTCGTTAGAATAACATTTTCTCTTTACTCTCTTTACATATATTTACTATTAAGCTTTTTACCTTTATAAGTTTAAGAAAACATGCGAGTTTTGCACAATTGGGGTATAGATATAGATATAGGCTGATCTTATCATATTTATATTATATTTCTAAATTTTGGGACTTTGTTGGATTTGAAAAACAGTCTTTTGTAGTCCTTTTTATGGTAAGAAGACAGTGTGGCCGACCTCGCTTGCGTTGGAAGGATGGAGTAGACCAGGACGCCCGAAGCCTTGGGGTGAGCAATTGGATGGCGTCGGCCAGCAATCGGGATGTATGGAAGAACTTGATGAAAGAGGCTCGGACCGGAACCTGGCTTTTTCGCCGATGATGATGTTGATTTATCTCTATCCGATCTGAACGAAGAAAAGAAGTACTACATGCTCATGGCGCCAATTGCATGCATCACCGAGGTGAATCATTCCTTAATTCGGGTTTTGTAGCTACCATGTTTCGGTAGGCGTTCATTTTGAACGTTACATGGCTAGTTAACAGTGCAGCAACAAAAAAAATTGGTAGAAAACAATATAACAGGTTCACCAGTCCATCAGAAAACAAATCCGTTACTGAACACTACATAGTTGTCACAATTATTTTCATCTCATCTTCTCTTGAGGCTACAAAATAGCCAAAAGAGGAAATTCATCTTGACTTGATTAATACCTTCCAATTTCCAATATTTCATCGACTTCTTTGCCGAAATTGGTTGGGCTTACGACCTGAAATCTGCTTCGGCTTTGTATATACTGCGGCAGTATACATACAAAGGTTTCGGCCAACAATATAAAAAAACGTGTCAGGCGAATAGTCACCAGAACACACTGGGGTTGTGGAGACAAGGATCAATCGAAAGAAGAAATGGTAGATGCAATGATAACGCACAAAAAGCATAACTAAATCGAATTCCGCAAACATAAATCTACAGCATATACGTATTCCATGTGCAGCATTACTTAAGGTTTCATAACGTTAAATAACATTAGGTTTCAGAATGATGTTCATATTCATAAAAACTCAATTTCACAATTATTTTTCAAAATATGTATATTTAATTAACACTCAATAAATAATTTTTCTATAACAATTTATGTTTTTACATATTTAAATAAATGAATATGAATATGCTTTGTTTTGTGCAAATTACTAAAAAGTTCTGTTTTTTTGAGAACTATTTTCATATAGAAAATTCGGTTTAATGGGTTGTACTGTTCTTGAGATATTGATTTTGTTCAAAAAATATGTTACCATTCATACTTAGCTGGGTGCAGAGGGTTGAAAACCGCCGAATTGCTCTGTAAGCATCACCGTCTTTTGGAAACAAAATTAAATGTTACATTTTTATAATAAATAATATAATAGGTAGGTATATTAGGTTTGACACTGAAAATTATTTTAGTTTCAACCAAAGTTATTTGCTATTAAAAGCGCTTGATTTAGGAAATAAGCTTATACTGTTTTTCAATGCGGTTTAAAAAAGCATGCAGAGAAACGGCTTCGTCAACTTTTGTAGGCATTAATGCGTTTTAATTTCAATTGTTTGGAGCAACATTAAATAGAAAACGATAAGTTTATATAATTTAGGAATAATGTTCAATCAATATAAGCGCTTAAAAAACTCAATTGTTTTTATTAAAAAATACAAAAAATAAAATATTCCGTCTGTCTTTTATCTCCCCTTTATGATACAATTATACATATTTACACAATTAAGCAATATTGTTGAACAATACATTAGGAATTAATTCTTTGTTTAAAGCTTTTCAATCACACATCACATTTTATTCACAAGGTTTCTGAGATTCATGTTGTTTTTTGTTTAGTTCTTTAGTTCAGCACTCGAAAATGGTTAGTGTGGACGAAGACTAGTTCTTTTGGATGTATTCTTACCTCCTCCTTCGGCAGAACCGCCACCAGCTAAACAAGAGCTATTCATATTCATTGCGAGGCTTGTTGTTGAGTCGTGTCTTGAACGATTGTTCAAGAAATCTCTTATATGTTGCACAATGAGATCGATAGCAACTGCAAATAAAATAAATATTGTAAAATGAAAATTAATTGAATTATCAAACAAGGTACAGTTGGAGCATTTAAATAACTTTTTTTTTTCAAATCATACTACGGCTACATTTTGTTTAAATTAATTTTTTTTAATATATGTTAAATACAAAACACCTGATGATGAATCGTTTTTTGTTGATTTACCTGTTACATTGCATCAGATCGGTATAGAAATTCCGTAACATTTTTCCTCAGACATTCTAGATCTTAAAAGTTAAAATAACAACTACTTTCTAGTTTTGGTTTCAAATTAGCCAATTAAACATATAAATCTATGTGTTTTTTTCAATAAGCAATGCTAGAAGCAATTTGTTATGTAGTAAAACATATATTTACAGGATAGCCCAAGTGTGATGGCAAACAAAGTTTCATTCATACTCGGTTTCCATAAGTCAATCGCAGAACGCATATTAAAAGTACCCGGCAAATAGTTGACGTACGAGTCAAGTTATTATAATGGATGCGTAACACAAAAAAATGGACACGAATATATAAGTACTTGCCTTCTACACGTATTTTATAAGCCATAATACTTAACATTAAGAAGTGAGATGCAAAAACCAAGATGTTAAATTATACAAAATATCGAAGCTCGAAACTATCAACCTTAGTGGTATTTAAACAAAGTGTAAAGGAGTAGCGTTAGTTTAACTTCTAGAAAACAAAAATCCTCCGAGGATTGCGAAGCGAACCTTACAAGAGTACAAACATATTTATTATTATAATGACATGTTTAATTGTTAATAAGTATAATTTGCACTTGGAGAAATCACATATAAGCAATGAACATCAAGGTGAGCCAAGCGCCACTTAAACACCAAAAGACTTTCCCACAAGTGTGCATGTAAATCTCTGAGTTGGAAAGTTAAAGTAAGATCAATCAAACAACAACTATCACAAAATCAAAAAAATTAAATACACCTGCCTGTTGGCCTACAAAACCGGTAAACCTGCCGACGTGTATTCTGAGGTCAACCCGGTGAACCCCACAGGTGGAGCCTTCGGGCGGAACAAAAAAAGTGGGAGAGTTGTGCCCCAGTGGAGATCATAACAATCGTTGGCTTAAAAAAAAAGAATAAGAAGGTGAAACTACATATATTGTATGTAAAATTGGAGAAAGTGGCAAACTAGAAATTACTCGACATTTTTTTTTATAATTTTTGGTTAACTTATAGCGAGTTTCATTCAAATTTCAAAGATTTGATCTGAAAATCGAGATTTGCTCTTTTCAATGAAACTTGTTTCATCATTTAATCCTAGTATTGGTCATTCACTGCTGAGCATACACAGTATTTTATATCACACACAAAAATACCAGGCATGTACAGTTGACATATTCAAAATGCCATATTTGTATTTTCTCACTTCAAAAACACCTTTATTTGTTATTTTGTATATTTATTGGATATTTGTTATTTTTTTGGCTAAGCACGGGCTGGCAAAAGTTCACAACAAACAACAAATAACAAAATATTTTCCATTTGACGTTTGACCGAAAGACTATTTACATGTATGTGTGTATTCAGATCAAATCTGCCAACCCATCAGAGATCAAATCTTTCGTGTTGAGATTTGATCTAGATTTGCTCTTTTTCTTGCAATGAAACTCTCGAAATTGAAAAAAGATCAAATCTTTTGACAGAAAGAGCAAATCTTTTCTTGAATGAAACTCGCTATTAGTGTCTATAAGGCACATTGCCTTTTAGAATGCAACAGGTCGTTGCACGACACTAGTTAGAAGAATTAGAAAGATAGGAAAGATTTTTTTTCGGCGCAGTAGACCGAGAATTAGGTGACTATATTCTCACTTAAAACTCACGGATGGCTCTAGCTTGCACTAGGAGTTAGAACAATTTATTCGCAACCTGAGTATCGAACTGACGACCTCCGGGTCAGAAGCAAACATCTCATTTACTGCACCGATGCCATCGAAAATTACTTATGGCAATTCATTGGCGTATGACATTTCTATTGAAATCTGTTCATCGGCATTCATTTTTCTGTATTTTGATATGTTTTTCTTCTTTTAGGGGAAAAACCAAACCAGGTAGAGCGTTCAACATTCGTGTGGTTCGGCTAAAGACAAAATCACTGTACTTGACAGTACATCCGAAATTAGGCTCAGAGGTAAACTGATGGGCATTCCCAGCAGATCGAGCATTAAATCTACAGGATTCATTAGTCTCCATTGTACAATGCTGTCAAAATCAGAATTTAAATCAGAAAAATGGCAATAATGCTGTAAAGAATACGATTCTCACATAAAATACCAATTTGAGGATGGAATGCTTATTCGATGATTTCAACGTTTGGTCGCAAATTTCTGCGCTCCATCCGTTACTTTAGTTGTGCTGCTTCAAAAATTGATTATTGAAGTTCTTCTATTTAGAATAAAATCAGTGACCTTTAAAATGGCAAACAGTTCGTCGACTTTGTGGAAAACCAAGCATTATGTCTTTTTCTCTAATAGTCAGTAGAAACATTAGAAAATGTTAATTGTTACTTCTAAATGAGCTATCCTGCAGAAAAACTAAAACAAAAATTCACTTCAATGAAGTAAGAAAGTGTAAAAAATTGCTTAATATAAATCAACATTTTATTTATTTGTGCCTTATTCTTAAATTTGAGATATATAAAAAAATACAAGTGAAAGAATTTCTTTTAATTCATAAAGTACGTAGTGTTTAGTTAAAAAAAGAAAAATTGTTACACGTAATATAACTACGAATTTATAACGCTCTTTTACCATATGTTGGTAAGAAATCTTTTTGTAATACATTTTATATAATAGCTTTGACAAACTAAACAACTGAGTTTAGGTAAAACGTAAAACAATAGTTTTTCACAACTAAAGTCACAAATCTAAATACTGAATAATTTAAGAGTGTTCCTCCGCCCGTAATTTTGTATGTCGGCAAAAATTTTCATTATGAAATCATATTCTTTTATTTGATTAATCCATCTGTTAACCATTATTTCACAATACAACTATTGTTGACAATATATATTCTTCCTTATAATACTAATTTAAATGCTGAGTGCTTCAAAAAAAAAATAGTAATTTTTGGATCAATTTAGTTATATTTATACGATAAAGCTTTTGATCCTTGAAAAACCTTTGCAGTTTTGATAAAAACCAACTACAACTATTGCTTGCAAAATTGGAATAAATTTGGTATTTTATTTAAATTAAAAACATTTTTAAACTAGTTTTGTAAAAACATATAACTTAAAAAATTAAAAAAGAAAACAGAGGTTTGAATGAATAAAACTATTTTATTAACTTCAAGCGACACTGAAGTTTTGACTTTGGGGAGCACTCTTACATAAAATTTGATAAACTTGTGTAACAATATGACCAAGAGCCCGCAGCTCATTGTACTAATAAGTGACCACTTTTTTTTTCGTAATTTAATTTTTGAACAGTTCTTTGGCAAGCTAGCCTTAACGCTCAATTCTGTGAGATTCTATTGTGCAACCAATTGTTACAGTAGGGCAGATACAGTTTAGTGTTTGATTAACGAAAATCGAGGTAAATTGTACTAAAAATCAAAGATAATTGCAGTTCATAAATAAAAACAGAACCTATTATTAACCCAAAGCAAACAAGTCATGAAAATTAATAAATTCATATTCGTACACATATTCGTCACTTCTATTTCTACTCACTCTTCCTCTGTTCTCTAAACATTTGCACAGTGTTAAAGCTTTAGCATAGAGGCTCAACATAATATCAATATTTCCTTTATTTTTGATTATATGCTCCAGTTGACACAGGTTCCGCAAGTTTCAGATGAAATATTCGAACATTCTTCTACCAACTTCCGTTTCAAATCTATTACTTTCCTTATGGTAATTTTCTGAAGTCGGTGGTATAAAAGATCCCATTGATTGTTGTCTTTGACCTGAATGGGGGGAGTTGCATTAACTAAGGCAATTATAAAGAAACCACATTTACATAAGTGTTATGCGCTTCGTGCTTTGGGTCATGATCCTGATAGCAAATAAAGTCCGTTTGCAAACCCAACTCTAATAGCACTACCCTTAAAGTTTAAGATATTGCTTTAAAATTGCTTTATATTTTCTGTGGCCCTTTTTCTCTCATTTGTATGCGACTTACAGATCCCAGTGGCCGAGAAACAGCCTTGTACGTTTGTAAGTACTTGCCAGAACAAAATTCTTTTTAAAATAATTTATTCTTTATTTTAATAAATAATTATATAAATTAAAGAACAAAAATAAATGAAACTTTCCTCACAAATTAAAACCACATTTCTATGAAAAAAAAAAACGTTACAAAATGAATCCGCTGACTTTAACTTTCTTCAATGAGCCTGTTCCAAACTGTTCTAGACAGAAAAGATCAGCCTTTTGGTGTTCAATGAGAATTCTTCTGTTCTTCTCTAATCTTTTTTTGTGTTCAATGAGGCTGCCTGGAACAGTTTGGAACAGTTTAGAACAGTATTCTCTACACCTCCTTTTGAGGAAGATCAGATTAGTGAAAACTGTCAAAGTCAGCTGATGCATTTTGGAACGTTTTTGTTCAAAGAAGTATGATTTTGATTTGTGAGAAAGTTTCATTTATTTTTGTATTTATATTTTATTTATAATTTCTTATTAAAATAAATGAATAAATTATTTAAAAAAGAATTTTGCTCTGGCAAATGCTTTGAAACGCCTTGCTTTTCTCTTTTTGTAAACTACAGACACAGATGGCAAATCTTGAAAAAAAATTTCCCAATACAATGGAATATAATGAAAATAATGCCATTGCCTGTTCTAAACTGTTCTGACATTTCTCACTACTTCTGTGCTGTTCTATTCTGATCTTAAAAAAGCCCACTGAACAAAGCTTTTGACGGTTTTCACTAATATGTTTTTCTCCAAAAGGAGGTGTAGAAAATGCTGTTCTAAACTGTTCCAGATAGCGTCATTAAAATAAGAATGATCTTTTTTGTCTACAACAGTTTGGAACAGGCTCATTGAACAAAGCTTGTTTCTACCCATGTTGCTTTTTTCTTTTAGTTTGATGTTAGCTTCAGAAATGAAACATAGCTTTGTTCAATGAGCCTGTTCCAAACTGTTTTAGACAGCTTTTTGTGTTCAATGAGAATTTTTTGTTCTTTTCTAAACTTAAAGTTTGACAGAAGAATGTAATGGAAATTAAGGAAAATCTATTAAATCACTTGTAGACGATACATCTCAAACTGTTTTGGCATCGTTTTCATCCCTAGAAAAACTTCTAGAAAAAAATTTTCAAATATTCAAACGGTCAAAATAAAAATGAAACTAAAACGTAGCTTTTTAAAACCTCACTGTTGGTATGTTCTCAATATTAAAAAAAAACGATCGCAATTCAAGAAAACTTTTAAACTTTGCCACTTTCGACAAGTAAATATATATTTTTTGTTATGAAAAGCAAAATCCAAGCTTAATGAATCATTAAAATGAGCTGCGGGTTCTTACTCTAAGAAGAAAAATTAGTGTTTGTCTAGTTTTTTTTTTCAAAGACATTTTCTTAATATATACACCAACGCGGTTTTTGGATAACGTAGAACATTAATGAATTATTATTATTATTAAGTTCTTAAATAAAATAAAATACTTTTAATGTTCACTTTTCATGACGAAATGCGTTGTAGATGTTGAGTTATTTGGTGTGCCGCCAGGTCTAAGTATTTCTCCAATATGATGAACAATGAGATCAATAGCAACTGTAAAGAACAATAAACAAGCAAAGAAAACTGGCTGGAACTTTGTTTTTTTTTCTCTTTTTTCTCAGCTTTTTTAATTAAACAAAATAAAACTAAGCTAATGTTTTAATCAAAAAGGCATTCATTTTAGTCAAAAGATGAACAAATGATGTTTTATAAAACAAGCTTTTAATTAAAAAAGAAAGCCACTGATTACTTTGTTTATACTTTTTTTGGAAAAATTTAATTTAAGTGAACAAGTTAATAAATAAAAAAATAAACTATCAAACTACTTGCATGATTATTTTTTATATCCATATCAAGTTTCTGTTGTACTTACCAGTATTGTCAGCTCCACGAGGAATTATAACGTCAGCAAACTTTTTAGTCTGTAAAAATGTAATTTGTTTGGTTTATTATTAATGAAATAGCATTATTTAATTAATTTGTTTAAATAGAAATGAATCGAACCACAACATTTGTTTAATTCGATTTTTATAGAAAACATATGCTTTTGGACAATCTACTTCAAATATCTTTTAAAGTTTGGTTTCACTAGTTACTATATGCTTCATGTTTTAGCCGATACTTACTGGCGAGCAAAATTCCTCGAAAGCTGGCTTCACAAATGTCATGTACTGAGTAAGTACCTGATCCAAGTCTCGACCACGTTCATTGATGTCTCTTGGTACTACAGAAGTAAATAAAAGTTAGAAACCAATCACAAATCACATAAGAAGCTCTCACCCCTTCGCGCCAATCTTGTGTCGGAATCAGTGTCAACAAACAACTTCATATGAAACAATTCCCTTATTTTTGGGAAATAGAATACAAGGATTCCTTCGAATAGAACAACATCCGCGGGATAGATAGTCGATGTGTTTTCAAAGTCTCTGCAAATACAAATCAATGAGAATGATAGTTTTTTCCAAAAAAATCCGCCTTGACGTCATTGAACTCTTACAGTGAGTTCGATTTGTAATCATAAGTTGGAATATCAACTTTGAGTCCTTTGAGTATTGATTGAAGCGTTTCATACATTAATTTCTCGTTGAATGCATCTGGATGATCAAAATTAAATAGTCCCTTTTGAGCTTTGACCTTTTCAGCAGGCGTCAGCTCGCGGTAGAAGCAATCTTGACTGATGGTAACGACCTTAGACACAAGGACAAGATAAACAAAAGAGTTGTTTCAGGTTATGGAACAACTTACCTGGCGCTGAGCATGATCCATGTCAGCCTGTCCAAGCTGTTCCATGATTTTTTTGCATACAGTAGACTGGAATTTTAATTTATTTATACATATTTATAAATTCACTCGGTTGGTTAAATTAATTTACCTTTCCACTTGCTGTTCCACCGGCAACACCAATTAGAAACGGGGTTTTGACTTCATCTCCATTCGTACCATCACCATTATGGACTCGTAAAGTGTTTTTACAGTCCATATTTTTCGAAGATATAAATTAAACCTTTTTTGAGAAAAAAAGAAAACCCTCACGCAATAAAAATTGTATTACAAATTGCGAAGTATTTTGGCAAATCCGAAGAAATGATATTTGACATTTCAAAACATATGTTTGAAAACTGTTATACAAAGTAAGATGTTGTCATATTCACGGGACGCGTCCATATACTTTTTTGCGTGAAAATAATAAGTATCATCATTTGTATATGAGGGAGACAAATTTCTCTCCTTGCTCTCATGTCAACGAATTGAGTCAACGAGTTGATTCTCTGAAGTAACAAAAAAATCTGTTATTACATCGTCCATGTTCTGTCATCGTTTACGGTGTAAAAGCTTCCTACATTGAAGATTAAGTGACGCTAAATAATTAATAGACGTAACTTTTGGGAACTTCGGTATTTGTGGAAATACGTGCCCTATTTCCTAGTGAATGAAATATATTTTTGTTATTGGTTTTTTTTTAGCATTGCGTTAATGAGATTTGGTAACTGCAATCAATAAATTCGTTCGTATGTGAAGCGTTTACTTCCTTATCACGTGTTTACTCGTAGACGTAGCTTTGCGTACCTATTGCGTACGTTCACGTACGTGTCCTTCGGATAGGTTACCTTGCTGTTGTTATAATTAGCATGGTTTAAACAGACGATTTCCAGCTGATTGAAGAACATATAGAAACAGAGAGAAAATCCAAAGGTATCCTAAAATTCGCTGGATCTGGATACTTGTGATGAACAGTTGATTGTGTTTAGCGCGGAACATATTTAATCAGCAACAGCAAACAGCACGCTGACCAGCAAAGAAATCAAACACATTGTCCATCGTCTTTTTAGAACAATAACACAGTCAATTTTTTTTGCAGTATAGTGTTCGTTCACCAAAAAAAAAAAAAAACCGTTTTGGTTACCCAATTTAGAGCTAGAAATGTGAACTAAGTGCCTGTCCATACGGTGATTTTTCAATCACCTTACATTTGAGTTTGTGGAATGTGGACAGAAAGGGTAAAAGCGAAGGGAGCACACACTCATGTAGTGAACTGAATTTTCTGCGGATAGTAGAGTTTCATTTCTATGTTGTTCCATATTTCTATTATTAAGTTTGTAGGTGGGCGTTAAGTTATAACAGTCTGGCTCTGGTTAGACAAATTATGTTCTGACACTTGTATGTACAGGGTGGGCCAAAAGAAGTGATCCATCCGATGTTGTTTGGCTCTCTTTTTTCTAAATGAAAAACTTCGATTCTGTTTTTTGAATATGTTCATTTGAACCTTTATAGCGAGTTTCATTCAAGAAAAGATTTTACTCTTTCTGTCAAAAGATTTGATCTTTTTCAATTTCGAGAGTTTCATTGCAAGAAAAAGAGCAAATCTAGATCAAATCTCAATACGAAAGATTTGATCTCTGATGGGTTGGCAGATTTGATCTGAATACACACATACATGTAAATAGTCTTTCGGTCAAACGTCAAATGGAAAATATTTTGTTATTTGTTGTGAACTTGTGCCAGCCCGTGCTTAGCCAAAAAATTTACAAATATCCATTAAATATACAAAATAACAAATAAAGTTGTTTTTGAAGTGAGAAATACAAATATGGCATTTTGAATATATCAACTGTGCATGCCTGGTATTTTTGTGTGTGATATCAAATACTGTGTATGCTCGTCAGTGAATGACCAATACTAGGATTAAATGATGAAACAAGTTTCATTGAAAAGAGCAAATCTTGAGTTTCAGATCAAATCTTTGAAATTTGAATGAAACTCGCTATTAGAATTGCATTGGTCAGGTCGAGAAGATGATATCGGCCAAATGGGCGCCGTCACAATTGATTAATTGATTTTTGGCATTTTTCATCACTTCAGCGAGAACTTCGGGTGACAGATTTTCGCACTCGTGTCGAATGTTGTCATTGAGGGCTTCCAGAGTCTCGGGCCTGTTTACGTAAACACGGGACTTAAAAAACTCCCACAAAAAAATCTGAAACGGTTAAATTAGGCGATCTTGCGGGCCAGTGCAAATCACCAAAACGAAAGATGTGGCGACCCGGGATCGCCGCCTTCAGAATATCGGTTTATTTATCGCTCCATGTGTTGTTCACTGGTATTCTGCATCTGTCTATTCCACAAATGTCAAAACAGATTTGACGTTGGCGGCCATTTGCAAAAATTAGAGCATCTTCCAATAGGGTGATTTCCTTTGGCCCACCCTGTATATTCTGATTTATTTTATATATATTATAAACGTTATAAACGTCGCGTCGTAAACTTCTGGCAACAACAAAATATTATTGATTCTGCACCGAATAATGGAAAAATCGATCAGTTCAGTATATCGTGAACCCCCAGCAGCCGTCATTATAATGAGCCAACTCTTCTATAATCTCATCCACTTGGTTCATGTTTATCAATTTTATCAAATTTTTAAATCTAGGTTAGGAATTTAAATTGACAAATATACAAATTATCTTTTGTTCCCAATTCCAAAATAAATATATCATTTAAGAAAACAATTCCATATTTTTTTTTCATTTCTTATTTAGGCATAAAGTTTAACAAACCGATGTTTGAGTTATGACAAAGTTTAGAACATTTGCAAAAAAGGCCGTTCATGAAACGAGCACCGTGAGCTTTACGATTTTACCACTTCGTAAAGTTTACGACGTCATTGATCAACAATTTCAAACTGTCTAGTTTCAATTTTTTGGGAAAGTGACAAACATCTCAAATAACAGAAAGAATATCCCTCTCCGACAAATTCCTACCTCAATGATATAATGTATCATTGTTTAAAATTTTCCAACATTTCTTATATGACATAAATATATTCTCACCAAAATGAAATCCAGGGATTTCAAGATTTTAAGATTTCAAAGTGGTTTTTCCTTCCAGAATTTTGAGGAACTATCATGTCAAAAATTTCCAGTGAGTATGAAAGAGACAACAATCAGAGATTAGGCGATTTCATTTTCCATATATTTGTACTTTTCTGTTTAGCAAAAAACATTAAAATATTTAAGAAAACTCATTTTTGAATAACCTAAATACATAGATACCTACCTTATATATTATAACAATTAAAAAATAAAATAAAGCACGCCAAATGCAGAGAAAAAGCATATTTAAAGAATAAATGTAATAAACTGTAAAAAATAATAACGACAAACTTTTCTGTCAGAATTAATCAGTCAACTTCCTTTAAATATCCATCGCGGTAGCTCCATGTTGGGAGATGATTAATGATCACCATTTAAAGCACACGCCTTTTGGCTCCTCTGTTGCTATAGTGATCAGTGAGAGAACACCACCTCTCACGTCTTTTGGCTGGGCTGCCATTCGTTTTTAATTCAATAAATATTTATTAACTTCTAAAAAAAAACTACTCTAATAACCAGACATTAGGCTTCACATTGACGATTGCGTTTATTGGTAAGGTAGGCAGGGTAGCTATAACCTATAATTGATTGGTCTTGCGAGCATCTTACGAATGACACTTTAGTTGAAGATTACAAAAAATCTCACGGAATTTGCGCAAGTTCGAAATCGGTGATAAACATTGTCAATAAGTCGTCGTTGTCCGGAGAAGAAAAACTTGTTCATTAACCAGCTAGCTGGCAAATTGGACATAAAATGACACATTTGATGTGTTCCGTATGATGTTTGTTGTAAACACTTATTGTTTTCGATCAGCAATTGCATTATAAATTGAACAACATTAATGTAGGTTAAGGAAAATGGCTCGCTCTTTTCATACAACCAACTTAATAAATCTGGAAATATTCTAGAAGATTTTGATAACAATAACTACCGAAAAACATACAGAAACACAAAGTTTATTGTATTTATTTTGCAACTTATCAGACTTGAAAGCACGGTATAGTACAGCAAACCAATCCGCAAAAAAAAAAAGTTTAATCAAAAACGGATATAGGTCTTCTGTTGCGGTTGATATTTCCAAAGCATTTGATAGTTTGGCATGTTATCGAAAAATGCAAACATTTGGTATCTACGCTTCTCCTTATTCGATAAATTAGAAATTATCGTTCGAATTATTCCATTCGCTTTGTATTGGACGGTTTTCAGTCTAAGGTTTACCAAAATAAAAAAATATTGATGAGCCCCAAGGCACCGTTCTTTTAACCTTATTTTTAACAATAGTCTCTTGTCTAAAATTTCTAATCAACTAAATTATTTCCCTGGCGCAAATAACTTAAGTTTATAATATTCGTTCCGGGTCAGAACTCACAACCGTGTTCTTCGGATGTGGAACTGAAGCGACAACCTATGATAAGCTTCATAATTTTCGATCTTGATAGAATTGTATAAAAGAAACATTTTCTTAGTTCGAACTTCTTCGAATATTTTCTTTCTCTCTTTATTCCATCGCTTTTTTAATTAAGAATGCTCCAGCGAATTACTCAGAAGCATTTCTTCTCTTAAAATATACCTCCTTTATATTCACATCGCTGGGAATGCCCATAAATTTATTCTTGAGTCTAATTTTAGCCGCACAAACAACATGAACGTGGAATTCGTTACCCGGCACGATGTTACCCTTCCATTACGATTTAGCAATTTTATTTTTTTAAATAAATTGTACCCCCTAATTAATGCTTGTCTTGTAACTTCGTATATTTTGGTAAGAAGCACTGTCAATGGAACAAATGCATAGTTGGAACCGTGTTCTCAATACTGAGTTTTTAGTCAAACAATTTTGTGACACAAATTCCTATACAAATGTAAGTAAAATTTGACAGATGCTGACAGCTAAACCCGTCAACATTTGATGGCTTAAAAGAATTGACCTTGAGATTCAAATGTAAATTATATAGCCCGACAGAAATAATTTGAATAATAAACTTACATCACCATAGTAAGACTGAAATCGATGATTTTGTCTAATCACCGTAAATATATATTTCTAACAACAATGGCGCACTGAGTTTGATAACAGCTCTCTACCAAACTATTAAAGGTATACCACTCCTTATTGAAACCAAATTGATCCATTAATCTTGTTTTGAGAAAAGTTATAATAATGCAATTAAATTCAATTCAAAACCAAATTCAGCCCATAATTCATGTATCGCATTTAAGACCTGGTTACATAGATCCACTTATTACCTAGGTATATAAGTCTCCAACTATGTCCATGTCAGGGTAATTAACTTCATTCATACCTTCGAATTACATGAGCAAATTGTACGCATAACTAAACATGGAGAGAAACCATCTCCAGGAATTCAATGGCAACAAATTCCAAGTACGTTCTGTGATAAAGATTGTCAATTGCTTTAGTTAATAATGCTTTAAATTTGATACTGGATTAGCAGCACTATATATGACTAATGTGTGCATTCGTAGGTTAAAGATACAAGTAGATGATAGCGATATAAGCAAACAGTTGGAGCAATCGCTTGTAGCTAGAGAATAATGCATTGCAATGTTAATTGAGAATAAGAAAATGCGAGACTATTTGACAATAGATTCTTAGAAAAAGCAAGAAATATTTTGATAGATTAACTCAAGGACAAATAAACTCCTTGTACGCCCCCCGCGCTGTAACACTCATCACCATTACAAGTTTAGTTGTCAAATTGAGAATAATTATAAAGATTCATTTAAGATAGAAAGGTATTTAGTTTAAAATTTTCTCAACCTTGTCATCATTGGTATTTGTTGCACACTGTTTTGTCATGGAAATAGTTGATACTCACATCAAGGTCCATACCATATTGCAATGCAATTCTGCGTACCCACATTTCCATGCGCAACAGCTTTTAAAGCTGTATCCTTAGATCCTGAAACTTCAAAGTTTTAACAAAAACGGTACGAAGACCAGTTTCGATAATTGTTTTTGTAGATGCTTTTGCAAAGTTAAAGTCCTTAGGAAGCAAAACACCTTGAAACTTTACTTCCCGAATACCTACTGAAATTAAAAATTCAACAACTGACTTACACTCGAATTGTTGTTGGTTTTCAACAAAAAAACAAAAAACCCTGTCTATACAAAATCTATCTTTTAATTTTAATGGATTTTTCAGAACAAGTTTTATAACGGTACCTCCCATATGACCGGTTTTTTTAAAATCAGACTTTCTCGTTAACTAATTGACGGATTTTGATGAAATTTTCAAAATATGTAGTGTTTTATGATTTAAATAATATTGCTTATCAAAATTTTCAAAAAACATTTTTTTTTAAATTTTAATAATTTTTTTAAAAAAATATTTTGTTTTTTGAATATTTTGAAAACGGATCTATAGATTTTTTTTTAAATTTTTCTCCTAGTATAAACTATAGATTTCTTAAAATTGACATACTAAAAAAAAATTTAAAATATGTTTTCGAAAAGTTTTTCAAAAAAAAAAACTGGTCGAACGATTTTGAAATGAAAAATTCATAAAATAGAAAACAGCAAAAGAAATAAGATGGCTTACAACATTTTTTCCAAAAAACGTTATGAGTAGTGTTTTTTTGAATTCATAAATTTTTTTCCCCAAGCCCTAGCCAAGCCATTAGTCAAATAAAAGAAAGTGACAACCTACATTACATACATACTTACGTATTTTAAAGTATTTTTCATCATCATAAAAGCACAGAATAAATAAGGAAGCCTTTGATAAACACACAAAAACAACTAACAAATAAAAAAAACTATTCGATTACTACTGAATGCAAAAATTTCAATCGAGAAAACAAAAGTTTACACCTTCCTATAAATAAACAAAACAACTGTGTTAACTTTTAATATTGTCTCTATACCTACTGGCTTAACAGTAGTTGGAACACGTATCTTAATTTTAGTACCTACCTTCCTTCCAACCTTATTATAGGTACCTAAATCCTTTATAAATTCCATTGGTCCCATATTGGGACGTATAAAGGTCCCTTTACCTAGCATTATTGCCATACTGCTGATTCCGACGAATCTTTATGCCAGTTGTTCAAATTTTTCCATACCAAAATGAAAATTTAACTGAAAAAAGTCCTTTGTATCTTTCTATTAGCAAATTATATTATAAACAGTAAGCAGCAAGTGGAAAGATAATACTACACTAAAAAACTGCAAAAGCTAACAATCCTATATATTTATGTGTTTATCCCTTTGTCGTGACGCATGTTCGTTCGAGCTTCACCCCAAAACAATTCTAAGGAAGTTGCACGTCATACAAAAAATATTAAAATAAAATCTTTGTCAAAAAGACGCCTGCACTTAAAAAGGATTAGCACATAAGAGCAAGTACGTGCGACCCAGTCGTGCCTTTTATTTCTTATACCATGTATGTTATTTTTTACCGTTCTACACTACTGCCGGTGTGCTTGAATATATGTTAGTATTGTTATATAACCTTCTCATCTTATGTCACAATTCCTTGCCTTTGCCAAGTCCTAATGGATCAAAGACTACTTTAAAACACACAAAAAATGTGTACGATTTCTTGTTTTGTCTTTAAAATTCCTCTTCTATGCTCTCGAGCACAAGCACCGTCGATTATACTGATCTAAGTCCAGGCTGGTATCCACGCTGCAGACTTTTCTTCTTTTACCCTTGTCGATTAACATTTCTTCAGCAATGCAGTTATATTTCTGTACTAACAAAAAGGCAAGAAAAAGACGATTATCTCCTTCAATCCAAAATTCTTTTAAAGCACTGTTTATGAGACTAGCTTTTCATTGTAAACGGATTATTTCCATAAACTAAAATGGTTTTCTTAAGGGAGAGATCTACAACAACTAACCAAGTTGAATACCTCTCTGAAAAAAGTGGTTATGAAGTTGATGTTATATGGACTCATCTGAGCAAAGCTTTTGTTACAATTTCCTACACCCCGTAGGAAAAATTAAATTGAATGCTCTTGGTTCTTACCGCAATTTATATTCCTCCCCTTAAAAGTTTCCCCTAATACTCCTCTTGCAAAAAAAAAAATTCAGGCGGATATCTCCAAGTCGATGTTTCTATATTTTCCATCTGGTGTCTGGTTCAACAATGTATTTGCAATGTATTCTTTACAGCTTGACGTTCAATGGTATCACTTTAGACTTAAAACTAGTTTGCTACAAGTAAGTAGTCAACGCATTGAACCCGCCTATTATAAAGGGTGTGCAATAGAGAGCGGTAAACGCAACGATTTCTTCGACATTTACATAAGCTATTGAGTATGCCGACGATTTAATCGTTCACGGGTGATTTTCATATGTGAATCTGTCATGATTAGAAACCCTGTGACATTAATTGTTTATTGTTCCACCATCTCAAATGGAAAAAAAAGAAAAAAATACAATTAAACTATGCACTGTAAAAATTATATTAAAAAAATCTTAACAGGTTTAGTAATTTTACTAGCATATATTTAAGCTAACCATTTTAAAAAGTCCTGTTTCAAAAAATTGGTTGTCTGTAAAGTCGGTTTACGGACGACAATTTTACGTGATAACGTCATAAAAAAACATTGATGACACCAACACCAACACACAGATCGTTAACTCACACCATATACAATTCCACTTATCACGTAAAAACAATCTAGTACTAAATCTACTACTAAGTATTAAATATAGTACCAATTTTAGTCCACAAATACAAAAGTACTAAAATCTAGTAAGAAAATACTATTGTACCAACAACCTAGTATCAATCAGCACCAGTTTTATATCTAACTAGCGGTACCCGGCGCGCGTTACTACGCCCTAAAAAAAACATGTTTTAATGTGAAATGCGAAAATAATGCTAGCGGGACCAAACATTTACAGGAACTATCCCTGAACAAAACTATATTTATCATGTAAATGTCATTAATATCCGTAAGGCGGTTTATAAGTACAAACTCGACATTCGTACATCTGATGTTCGCCTGGTGCTCAGAATACGTTTGTGATCGATTTTGGTTGAAAGAACCACAGTATCGCAGTTAGCATGAGTGATGAGTATTATCAGCATTAGTCATGTTATTTCGTACGTGTAGCCTGTCAATGATTTATGAGACGTTATCACGTTAAAAATATCTATATGCATTACAACCTTATAACTCAACACCTACATATGTATATATTACATAGGTATGATGTACATAACGCTGACAAACGTCGGCTTATAGGTTAGGTATCCATCCGTTTTAAATGAATTAAGTTTGTCATCGATACCAACAAAGTGTAATTCATTATATCTGAAATTAATTTGAAAAATTTGGTTCTATTCTGTCATCGCATTTGACATTAACATAACCGAAATTGTCGAGATTTTAACAAAAATTTGTATAATTTTATTGGAATTCTACTAAAAAACCGACTGAAAATCAATACAATGTAATTTTACCTATGTGCATCTGATATGTATTCCTTAACGACCAAACCCAACACCATCATACCTACCTCATTCCCATCATAACTATGTAGGTCCATCTCTATGCGATGGTCATCAGTCATTGAATTAACCACAAACTCAACAATAACCAGCCAATTCAGCTGGAATCCCATCCCTATCCCATCTTTAACCTACTTGCCACAACTGTGTAATTTACAGACATGATATTCCAGATGTGCACCAAATCTGATACTCCACACCGTGGTTCATCGTCGTCGCGTTTAAATAAAATAACCACCCAATTTAGCAATGTTAACCTTTTTGAGAACAAAATGGCACTGCATCAGCTCTTATGATGTGTTATTAGTGACACTCGTGTACCATCATCTAAAATTTGTCAAAATCAAGGACCGACCTCAACATTCAAATAGATACTATCAATGTCCAAACATTTTGTTCACGAAACTGCTCCGTGGCAAGGATGAGGATTGGATGAGTTATCACTCTTGTATAATAGCTTGACCCACAATTAGAAATAATAAAACATCAAAAAGGTTATTCTATGATTTAGATACTTGTGATGTGATGACGTGATATCTGTATCTGTAGATTGTTTTGTCCGCGTTTGAATCTTATATCTTTCTGTCGTAATTGAAAATTCAATTTCACTCGTCATTTTATGCCCGAAAATAGTAGGTTGCTTGCTGGGCGATTTAAGACACAATCATCGGGCTTTAGGGTTTTGTTTTTGTTTTGTATCTCTGAATGGCATTCCGTGGGGTAGCCTATTTAAATACAAAAGAATTATGTCATGCTAATTTGATTTTGCCTTATATTTTAATTATGGCAGAGCGAGAGCTCTGTAATAGGTCTTGATTGATACATTGCTTTTGAGAAAATAATAAGTGACTGCTGAGTGGCGTGATTAAGATCAATTCAAGGTCATGATGTTTTTTTTTATTTGAATTAAATAAAAAAAATTGACATTAGAAAAAATTCTTAAATTGCGAGATATGTTTCCTTCTAGAGACTGATGACCTCGACCATGTTAAGATTTTTTCTAGTGTTTTTGTGACAGAAATATTGACCTTCATTATGCAGTTTTGTTCCTTCTTTGATTTTGTTAAGGTACCTATTTGCTTTTATGCCTTAACTTCTCAACCGATCATTATGAAGTTTTGTAGAAACATTGCCATGGATAAGAAATATTGAACTAGTTTCACGGTTTTTAAGCTAAATTGCATGTCATTGAAATTGAAATTGAAAATATATACCGTACAACGATCTGCACCCAGCTGTTTAATGGATGAAAATTATTGTATAGTATATAGTCAATAGTTTTGACTAGTTTGACTATTTTTTTTTCATTTTTTTTGTTTTGTTTAAATTTTATTTATTATTTTCTTAAAGCTGCCAACCAAATAATTATGACGGGAAAAAAATAGTCAACCTAGCGTTTTCATATTCTATAGGCTTCATACTTTCAATTGGTATGTAATTTGTCTAATAAACAAAAAAGGTCATTGTTTAAAAAAATGGTCTGATCTTAGACTAATAACTTCAAAAAAGGGATTATATATAAAGGGTCCGTTTTTTTTTTCAATTAGTGCTTATTTCGTGAATGGTAACATTTAGCTCATGTCTGATTTGACAGATAATTAGTTTTATCCTTCCGCTGAACGAATATGGTTGTGTATACGCTGGGAAATATTGCGACATTACTGCCTGCGATCGACTTAGAGAAGATGCCGATTTTGCCAAAAAAATCATCTTTTCAGATGAAGCTCATTTTGATCTTGGCGGGTATGTAAACAAGCAAAATTGTCGCATTTGTGGCCGAATCCACACTCGATGTTGATGAAGCATTTTCAAAAAAAAAGAAGTTATTTGGCGGACCCGTTATATACATTATATATGCCCTCCAGTCGTAGAACTAACCAAACATCTCGTTAATCAGAATAATGTAAGTCACTACGTTTTTTCCTGCCTAAGGGACCAATGAATTTATTCAAATGTTCGACTCTATCTTGCAAATATTGAATACATACGAAATCAATTTTGCGAATAAAATGGTAGGGTAGGGTAATGCAGAAAGGTTGGTTAACTTTTAATACAGTAAATTTGACATTTCATCTGACGCAGAAAGAAATTATGAAAGATCTTTCTTACGTCTGTCCCTCTCAAGCCCTTTTTGTTAGCATAACTGAAATAACACTAGATGATTCCATTCTTCTTGGTGATATTTCAATTCGTTGCACAAAAGTTTCTACTGTCTTTTATCAATTCTTTTTGGTATTCCATCCATTTTAAAACTCAAATGTCGAAATTACTGTACGTGCATTGTGTTCCGATTGAAATTGGTACGAACGACAAATTTGACAGCTGCTCCGTACTCCGTCTGCGTAATGCAGTTCCGTTTTTGCATTGTGTGCAGGCAGTAAAGAAGTTCATGTTTGCATAAACGGCTTATATAGAACAAACTTAATAGCTTCGATCAATCTAGAAGGCCTACATTCAAATACCTTGATCTCAAAAAAATATATCTGCGATTCCATAAATCATTATTTGTTACCCCTTCTAATGTAGAAAAAAGATCTCTCTAATTACACGTTTTACATAAGTCAAACAGAATTTCACACTTACAGTCGCTCACATTTCAAGAGCTTTTTTCGATCCTAAAACAAGTCTTAATAAAACCCAGAAATGTTTGACCTAGTACTATCAATATGTCCGTGGCCTTCGATCTAAAACTTAACCGTTTTTCTGAACTCACAAAAGCTTCCCTACGATATTTTCGCTTTGACAAAAACTATATAACTTCTCGGCGTATATCAATTACAGCGAGCTTTTTTCTCCCAACTTTAACGTATATAGGGTTGATTGATCTATTAATTCTTCTGAACCATCAAGACGAGGTGTCTTAGTCTTGGTTTGCGTCAAGTCCAAAGCCTCTGCACTATCACTTTTCATAGTTTGTTGTTACATACGACCATCCCAAACTACTATTGAATTTTATCAACTAGGTGTAGATACTTTTAATCTTTGAATCAATACTTACTCAATGGAAAGTATTTGTATTGTTGGCGATTTCAATCTCCCTAACCTGGTATGGACATTATCCTACGAAGAATCTACAGTTGATAATTCTACATCTGATAAAAAAATTCTTTTCAGTCTTTCCGACTTAAAAACTTTATCAATTAAGTTGTGTAAAAAATTGTTTATGTCGTCAACTTGACTTTGCCTTCTCCTCTGACGTTGATAACACTTTGGTCTCAGCTAGTGAGCATCTGACTTTCTATTAAGTCTTCCTATGCTTTTTATCACCTACCCTATAATTTTGAGAATCAGTCAGCTTATATATGGTCCGGCCAATGTGCCAAATGTCCTTCGAGATAAATTTCACTCTTAGAGGATTTTTCATTTCCTCGAAAGAACAGTACCACGGAAAGAAGGTGGCTCCGACGGGGAATCGAACACCGAACACTTGGTATATAGCAGTCCGACACACTAACCACAACACCACGGGGCACTACCGGCTACCTGATAATTACTAATAACATTAATATTTCGACCACTTCTGATTATTTCTACCAAAATGGGACATTTTGCGATAAAATGTACCACATTTTGTTGTAAGTTTTGCAATTAAGGGATAAATCGTTTCTATGGGGTATGAAACGGCAGCAGCCCCCACCACCTCTTACTTGAAAGATCAATTTTGGCGGTCGTTGAGAAATTCACTTTCCCTAGGTTGTGATCGATCCGAGTTTAAAACATATATACCTATCTAGCGAGCTTCTTGCTTTTTCAATTTCGACTTTCAAAAAAATATCAAGGTAAGGTTTCCATATATAAATGTTATCAAGACGTTTATCAAAAGGAAGGGGGTATTCTTATAGGCTAATTTTCCATTCATCAAACCAAGAACTGTTAGATATAATTATTTCGAGTTACTTTTTCTAAATGGATGAACATTCATTTGACGAATTGGTTCAAGTAGAGTTAAAGTTTTAAAAGATATCGGAATACATAAATCCGCTGGTTCAGATAGTTTCCCCGTTATTTTTCTGAAGAGGTGTTCTTCTAGGTTGTTAAAGCCACTGCGTAAGTCTATCCATGCTACTCTACATCGACGGAAAATGTTTCATGTCTCTCTCTTTTCTATCGTCGTCATTGGTCTAGAGACATAGCAAGCTGCAATCCTCTCTTTAAAAAAGTTTCACCATAATACTCGCGCCACCAGGAATACCCACCAATTTACCCTCGATCCCAATTTCGTTTTTACAGTTAAGTACAGATATTCGTTCTTCAGCCGTACAACTCGAATGTGGAATCTTTTGCCTAACTCTATTTTCCCTTCCAATTACGATGTTCAGAAGCTTAAAACCAATATGCATCGGCATCTCGTATTAAACCCCCTCCTTTATTTTCATAAGCTCGCGCTATGTCCACCGAAATCAAAAGGGTATCCCAAATCCCTTTATCGTGTGCAAATTATAAAAAAGGTTATGATAGATATAAAAGTGACATGAGACATGTTTCAATGAGAAGTTCCGGCGAGACAGAATTGACGCTTAAAAAGAATCTGAACAGTTTTTCTGTGGTATCATATTTTTACCAAGTCCAAGATTAAGCTGCATTAAGCATAATGCTTTGACGTAAAAGCGGTAAGTTCAGTTTGAAGATGTGATCATTGAATGCCGTTCAAGAAGCAGAGATCGACTCATCTTTTGTTCTATGTTGTTTTTGAGTGTCTTCATTTAAAATTTAATTTTTCCCCGATTCGGAAAAAATACGATAATGTTTCAGGCACAGTGTCTACTTAAGCAATGAACAATGAAGTCAGTTTGTAAATTAAAATATTTTTGGACTTACCGCAAGCAAGAGTCTTAAATCCGAAACTGGGGTCAAAAGACGCTAAAGATACTAGACGCTTACCTTACTTTAAAATGGTCTCAATATTGTCATACAACAGCTGGTCAGCCACCTTTCTATCATGAATTTATTGGTTAACGCTCAGTTTCAACCGCCGACGTAAGCCTTTTAGTATTTTGTGATTTATAAGTAAAAGAACTAACAATATCATGTTTCAAAATAAAAAAAAATAAACATTTTTTCTAAAACGTTGTGAGTTTAATTCAAATTTTCAAAAACTGCGTATATAAAATTTTACCTTAAATTTATGTACAAAAGATATTAAATTATCTTAAACTTAAATCAATATGACACAATAAGAACTTATGGGAATTTTTCCTTAAATTTTCTATGTATTTGTTTAATGAAGAAAAAAAACACACCTGCAAGTGTTTGTACAAATAACTGTCTTTTTGCAATTCGAAAATATAAAAATGAGTGTTTAAAACGTGAAAATAAAAACAAAGTTAGTGAAGAAAAATGCGTTTACAATACAAGACTTCAATAATTAACTCTCCAAGGGACATCATCCAAAAAACGGTACGTCATGTCAGGAATAAGTCTAATGATGAATGCTCAGGAAACTCCGTATGAAGCAAATCTCCAAATGGATTAAACGATTCAAGTGTTACCAAAGGACTAATACATGTCGAGGGTTGTTGATCGGTCGAAAATTCCAAAGAATCGCCACCATCTGGTTCCAGGAGTCTCAAACTCAGTTCAAGCGGGTTCTCTGTTTCCATTGTCATTGGGATGTTTTTCATCAGACTTGCAGCCGCCGTTCCATCCAGGGATTGCATTCCTAGATGATAATTTCTGTTTAAAGGACTCAGGCATGGTTCGGATAGATGCAGTGATTCGCCATCGGATTCTAGAATCATACTGCTCAGATCAGTCATCGAATGACAGTCGTCGAAGAGAGGGGATGCTGACATAGAAGCGTAAGCTGAAGAGGAACTCGAGGAGAAAGGCGACGAGAATGTCGAAGAAGAAGTCAAATATGACGAGAGAGTGTCTTGAGCTTTCGTCTTAGTTCGCTGGCGTTTGTTAGAAGTTTTGGCCGTTTGTAGTTTTGTTTTTCTTGCTTTTGATCGGGGTTGAGGTGGTGGCGTGGGTGCTGGTAGGATTTCTTCCTCGCTGGGAACAGAGACATCCAAAGGTTGAACCCAATTAGGAGTACTGAATCTATGATCGCCATCGTTAAGACACTCTAGCAGGAAATCCTCTTGGAATGATGGACTGTCCAAAGCTTGGGACAATACTCTAATGTACTTCATTGCAAGCCGCAAGGTTGTAATCTTTGTCAATTTTTCATTTGATGAAGCAGTTTCGTCGCCAGTGATAGTGTGAGGCACACACCGTCGCAGGTTCTCAAACGCCGAGTTTATTTCACGCATGCGCGTTCGCTCTCTAGCATTCGCAGTCTTTCGCCGATACTTGCTCAGCGGTGCTGCTTTGCTCTTCGCTTTTTCCTTGGAACCAGAACCAGACGTTGAGGTGTTTGAGCGTTTCGCAGTAGAATTTAAATTACTGCGATTACTAACTGTCATCACTGCTGATGAATCCAAGCTGATGGCAGCCTTTAACTCTGATGATGGGACCGCCACTGTGGCAGCAGAAGATGGCACTGCAAAGGATCGTTTCTGTCTCTGCCGCAGGGAGTACTTTTCACTGTTTTTGCTGCTGCGAGTAGGAGTGCTAGTGATGATTGGCAGCTTTGCTGTCGTGGCCGATGTCGTCGTCGTCGTCGTCATCATTGAGCTATTATCATTATTATTCGCATCACTGGGTTTCATTTTTGTACTGTTGCTGCTACTTCTACAGCTAATGCTGTTGTTCCGGTATTGACTGTGATGGTGGCGATGATGGCTTGCGGCATCAGACGATGTAAACGCTGCCGACGTCAATGATGTCGTCGTCGTCTGGTTATGACAAGACGTTGACTTCATTGTAAACTACGCTGTCTGATCCACTAATAAATCTGTGAAAAAAATCAACGAGACACAAAAAAGAATTTATTAGTTACATCGTCATAAATGTGATCGGAGGTATTAGCATTAAAAATGTTTATTTCTTATAAAATGCAACTGTGTGTGCCAGGGGTGTTACTCAGTAAAAAAGTCTTTTGACATCGTGGTGGCTTCTTGGATATGGATCGTGCTTCGTGCACTGCACATGCACAATCAAGAATACATTAAAATTTGCACGGCAGTTAAGAAATAGCAGTCGTAGACTGTGAAGTGTCTGGATGAAAAGGTTTATTGGTAATTAGGAATAAGATACAAATTGTAATTAGTCTTAAAATAATTTCTTATTCTTGTTTTAATTCAAAAATGCACTTTGAATATGGACTCAAATCATATGGTTTGCAGTCAAAATAAAGTATGCTAGGCTTACGCTTAAAAATAGTTTATGAAAATAATTTCGAAAATTCTAGAACCGATTTTGAGTAAATCGTGTTTCTTCATTTCATTTTTTTCTTTTTTGGCGTATAACTTCTTAGAACTTGTAAACAAACAATTGATCATAAAACTAAAACGAAACAAAATGTATTCATCTTAATATTTTTGATAAGTTTAGTGTTGTAAAAAATAAATATAAATAAAGAAATTCTAGGTTTTGTACGCATTTTGTACGTATAACAACTGTTTCTGTGCTTATTTGTCATTCAAATATAACGTACGAATAAATTACTGTTGCGAAGAGCTATGGGTTACTGGAGCACAGCAGAACAAAATACTCTGGTCGATTACTGTCCATAGAGATGTGCTAAAAAACATAAAAGCTAATGAGCTTGCAAGAAGGGATCATCCTTAGAAACCAGTCGAGCAGACACAACGGTAAATATTCCGACCTCTTAATTAAACATATGATTTCTATGCTATTACCCATCGCACCCTGCCACTTGAGCAATAAATAAATAAGAAATAAATCATAGTAATCAAATAAGTCACTTCTTCCAGGACTTAGAAGAGCTTTTAAAGCAAACTTGTATACAAACTTGCCTAGATTTATCAACGCTTAAAATTGTTTTGGTGTCGATCAACTAAGTAAACGCTGATCTAAGTATGATTGATATACTACATACAACATCAACTATCAGCCCATTAACCTTACTTAACCAAACCTATACACATATAATGATTCTATTCCTTCAGGTATTTCCAGATTTAATTTTTTTGCAGCTCCACTTTTGGGCATTATGAGAACTATGCTAAGAACCTTCTTTATGGTGAGAGGTTGTAATTCACTTATCGCTTTTTATTGAAACAAAGGTTTAATTTACATATATTTAATGTAAGAACTCTTATTTATTTAATGAGAAGAAAAAATACTATTTAAGAAGTTACTAGAACTATTAACATGTTTGAAGCTTTTTAAACGAATAATATAAAAATTTGATTATAAAAATCATATTGTCAAAGTCTACTAGATTTAAAAAATGCTGAGTTGCTGCTTAGCGCATTCATTTTAACACTTCGGCTACACATTTTTTTTTATTAAAGATTAGCTTACCCACCCGGCGGTACTCGGGTATACCATAATTTTTTGAAAAATACCAAACCGGCGTGGCGCCACCTAGTTATCAAAATAGCCCTAGTTACTTCTTACAAAATACGCTATCTGCTTGTGAAACGATCCCAGCGGCACCAATGGGTGATTTAAACGGCCTTAGTTACATCTTAACACATCAACTATCTGCCTGTGAAATCGGGGCATAAATAAGAATTTTCAAAAAAAGGCATCCAACGCCAACTTGGTGTAATCGAAAAAAGCCTTACTGAATTCTTACAATATCAGCTTTTTGCATGTGAAAATCCCATCGAAACCGGTCCATAAATAAGAATTTTCAAAGAAAAAAAAACCCAGCGCCACCTAGTGGGTTATTAAAATACCCAAATTTACTCCCTGAAAAGTTACTTACTGAATTCTTACAATATCAGCTTTTTGCCTGTGAAAATCCCATCGAAATCGGTCCATAAATAAGAAGACACTTCATTTTTATTTATGTGTATACATAGATGTATAGATGTAGAGATTACTCCGTTGATAACAAAAACTTCAGAAAAAGTGACTGGCGCCATCTAGAAGGCTCAAATACAAAACACAGGTAATTCAAAAACAATATTTGTTTATTAATGAAACATACACAATATGTATTTTTTATTTGAAAAAAATCTATTTTCTCGTTCGCTATACTTAACTGCACAGAATCACTCATTGGCTTTATATGAAAATAGACAAGAAATTTCATCAAAATCTGTCACTATTTTTTTTTATTTTATTTTGTCTTTTTATAATGTTGCATGGCACTTGTTAGAAGAATTAGTGCATAAGCACTAGAAGCGTTAGCAAGGAAATACCTTATCTATTGGCACCACTGCCGCTCGCGTGGGAGTCTAGTCACACAATAACCTACAGATAAAGAATTGGAAAAACCTCAGCAGATTTCTTGCCACTGTCCTATGGTAGGATTATATAAGCCTTTGAGTTTTATTCGACTACTCTCTCAAGAAAATATCCTATGGCATTTGATGACGACACACGGTAAAAAGAACAAGATCAAACCCTCAATCTATCACATATTTGACTAATTGCTTATTTGACACAAAAGTCTCCTAAGCCTAATCAGTAAATCTTATTGTAACAAATTAAAAAAAAATATCGACATCATATTGAGCTTTGCAGATCTAAGTCTTGTGGTTTTTTCTTCAACTTAACCTAATCTCACTATAATTTTATGCAACTAAAAACGGTTCCTAACAGCAACAACAACAATAAAACATACCTTTAAATACCATTAAACTAAATCATACCTATAAGGGATCTTGATGCTGAAATACCTAATTCAGCCTATTTTATAAAATTGTACCATAAATAGAAGAAGAATTATGACGCTGCACTGTATTGGTTAGGAACTGCAGAAGGGGCTGGTTATGGCAACCCAGCCTTATAACTCTATGTACGGCAAACATCAGCAGTGACGGTCGGTAATGGCGGGTGGCGTACCGTCCTTTCACATTCGCTGTCATTCTTACAACAGTTTATGTCATATATCCGATCCAGATGTAGTCTCGCTATAATAAGTTGCACCATATTCAACGATCGATCTCGCATTTATTTATCAAAGTTGTAAGTTCAGAATCCAAATCGATGTTGCTGCGGCAGCACAAAACCAAACCGAACATATAACCAAAGAGTTGTGCAACTGTGCGAGTAAAATTGTTGCATGATACCATTTTCAGAGGGCTGCTTATTACGATATACCGTAGAACAGGTATAGATATGATATAGCATATACATTTATCTCTGCCGTAAGTTATACAGTTGCATCATGAAAGATACAAGTAAATTGAATGAAAACCATACAACTCAAATGGTAAACCTGGCTTTGTGAACGTTTGTGGGCTAAAGTGTTCTTTACAACTGGACTTGTCTGGTAATGTCCTTTTAAAGGCTTTTCAAGGTGCAATATTGTAAGCAAGGTGTATGCAGCTATAGATGCATTTGATAAAACTAAAAGATACCGTCTTGATGCTTTATTTTGTGTTTAAGAAAAAAAAATTATTTCATGAATTTTTGGTAGGAACTATTAAAAAGAGACCTGCTCCAAGGAACGATAAATTCAAAAAATTATTATAAAACTATTTTATTGTTTCTCAACCAATGTCGTGACTGAATCTTTGTCATTTTTTGTACTTCACTGGCACTTGGTTTCAAACAAAAAGGAATACCATGTGATATTACGGATTATGGATGGAGCTTACATCTATGAGATAATTGACAATTTTCGTTCTGATATTCTAATTGGCTAGCTGGAGTATCTCATTTTTGCAATTTGGTAACTCATGCTGAAAAGTCTACGGATCAGTCCAAACGTTTTTTCTTGACTTATGAAACAAGATTACATTGTTTCATGATGAATGAGGCAACCTACACCAAAGAAGGCGAACCAAAAAATATGCAGGAATTAAGCTCCTCGCAAGTGGTGATATCCTCCACCCTTATTTCAAACCAAAACACGATAATAAATACGGCATCAATTTCGCCCTTAATAAATGTTGAATAATTAAACCTTTGGTGAAGTGTTTGCATCTGGAGAAGCTCGATGCGCTTCCGATTGCCATGTCGAATTATGAAATCTGAATTAACAGGACATGTAAATATTACATATGTATATGTTTATAGAACCTTATAACTCTATCCATTCTAATTTGTAAGAGCCAATTAAAAAACAAAACTTATTTAGTGTATAAAATATCTAACGAAAAGTAACGTTTACGGCCAACTGAACAAATCTACTATCGCAGACTAAGGTTACATTCATTAAGGTGTGTTCCTTTATAAGAGCATTGGAATTGAAAATAAAACTGTTCAGTGGGGAAATAAAAAGTACAAAACCTTTTAAGAGTAGATATACTTAAAATTAGGGTCGTAATCAAATTAGTCATGCGGAGACAATTGGCGATCTGCTCATTACATTTTAGATATATGGAATTCGGTCATCCTTAACTCAAGGCTATATTTTGTCGTTCTAAATGTTAAAATAATTCCTCAGTTAACGCATTTGCATGGTATTATCTATATATAAATTAAATTAATACAAAGGAAAAGGTATTCTCTTTTTATACTTCTAACCAACGATCACAACTCTCTCACTTCTCTGTTTCCCCTAAAGGTCTCTATTTCACTTCCTTTTACTTCAATCCACTTCTGTAACTATTTCAATTTGAAGGTCACGATGTATAGATAGCTATTTCTTATATACCAAGGGGCATAATTTATTCCACGAATGACATTGCTTTGAAATTTTGGATGGCTTCAGCATTTTTTTTCTTTATACACCTCCAAAGTTGGATGCCATTTTTGGGTCCAATTTCTTACTTTATCGACTGAATTTTACAATTTTTGTGCAGCCTTTTTAACGGATTTATCTGGTACCAATATTGCAGTATCATTAGCAAAGTTGAACATGATAGCGTTATTATCCACTGGAATATCCCTTGTATATAACAGATACAGGGTTGGTCCTTAAACACTTCCTTGTGGTAAACCGGCTTCAATTTTCTTTAGTTCCAAGTAATTTTGGCCGTACCGTACTCTAAAGAGTGGGTTCGTAATATAGGATTTCGACGTAATGCCTGGGAAGGTCCCTATGCACTTTGTCCCAAGTGCCAAACCTTGGGTCTTGTGTCTGGAGTGTTTTAAGGCGCTTCACTGCTTTCCATAAGGAGTATTCGGTAGAAGCACCAAGTGAATCATTTTTGAACTCACAGATTCTTTTTTTAGTTCGTTGTTAAGTTATGCTGATCTTCTTCGCTTACCTGCTTTATGTTTAAATCTTGTCAATCCTTTTTAGTTCTAGCATTTCTTTTATAGATGTTTCTTCGTTCTTCCGCAGTTTTTTTACAATTTGGGAATAGGATTTATTTTCATCACTTTTGCTGAGTGCAATTGCTTTTGGCGTTTGATTTTTAGTTTTGTTTTCAACCGTTACTTTTTTGTTTTCAACTATTGCTTTTGAGTTTGTTGAGTTTCTACGCTTGTTCCCAGTTGTGTTTTTTTCGTGTCTTGGAATATTTTGGCAACTGGACATCGTCTGTAACTTGCAGAATAGTTGCCTTGACAGTTAACACATTTCGCTTTCTGTTCTTTGCCCATGGGACGATAGTGAAAAGTAATTTTTTTGACCCATGCATGCATGTAGGAAAGTTCTTAAAGTGTTCTGTTCACGTGTTACTTTTCTCACCTTCATGTTCATTGCCTAGATGTGATTTCTTCTTGAGTCGCCAGTTATATTCTAACTCGTCCCTTCACACGGAACAAAGATATTGGAATTAATTATTTTAAAAACAATTTAACCCTAGCCTGATTTTTATGTGAAATACATCAAATTAACATAAATAGGGTCGATATATACGTATTCATTTGTTTGTTCAAACTGAGATTTAACACCGTGCCACGCCAAATATGCAATTTTTTCTGTGTGATGACTTTCTATCTTTAGCAAAAAAAAAAATTGTTTCACGATTCTATATAAAGTTAAAACCGTTTAGGAATGCAGATAGGAAAAATATACTTTCCAAAAACTGGTTTTATGGTAAATTCACCTTCTGTTTCTTACTATAAAATGCCTTCTCTTTGAACCCAATTCCCACAAAACCTACAAGCTCGTACTTAATCAAGACACAACTTTAAAATATCTTCATTATCAAGTCAATCATGAACTATTCGTACCTATCAACAGGCTATCAGTTACACCCTACTGAATTCAACTTGCTACTTGGCGATCAGGGGCCAGACCGCACAGTAGGCAAATCAATAAAGAAAGAATAATTACAACCGAGCTTGCCGTATAAATAACCACCATGTCTAACCAATTAATGCAGCAGCAGCAGCAGCAGCAGTTGCATTATAGCAGTCTTTAAACACACCATTAGTTATCACTTTACTCAAATACCACATGCTAACTACCGGCTTGTTGCAAATGCATGTTATTAACTACGGTGCAACTCTTGGGAATTGAGGGTGTTGCTCTTATGTACTGTTCCTGTGTCCGGATATAAAGGCAGTCTGCTACCACCACTCCTACCAAAGGGGTACGATATTCCCACTAGTCACCATCACCACCTATATTTAAAAGCCTTGCCACAAAAACAACTTCAATATTGCATGACAGGAAGGTGGAATCATTATTCGTTTAAGGCAAATTGCTGCCGAGTGCCCTTCAGATTAGAAGTCTATCGAACCTAAATATAAACATCACCTGGCTATGGAAAGCAAGCTCAAAAACATGAATTTTGAAAGATATATATATAGATGTAGATTCGACGTCCTACGCATTCGTGTCCATATAAAAATAATTAGTTCCACCCACTGCATCTGTATATACATATGTACCTACATACTCTTGTATGACAAAGCCCCAAGTCTAAATAATTTACGGATAAGTCAGGAACAACAACATTAATCTTTTCAACTGCCCACACCCAATTTTTTGATTATTATTTCTTCAAATGCTTTAATTGTCTAATTTATTGGCTCAGCTATTTCATTTCATTTTCTATCATTTTAAGGGCAAAACGAACGAAGAATACTTTGCAATTAAATAAAAAAAAAACTAAAAAATCTATTACCAACTCGACTATCTATAAAACCAATGGTGCGCTTGAAGAAAATTTCGTCAATTTTCCGGACATTTGGGTAACGCACAAGCCCCTTTTTCCTCTCGATTGAACATGACTGTGGATAGATACTCAAAGGTCTAGAGAAAAAAAGGAACTAGACACAAAAAATACCAATCTATGTGTTCATTGAGATTGTACGACTTTTCATTGTTTTAGTCAATTAAAAACCATTTTAAAAATCGAACCAATTCCGATTCATAAATGGGTGCAAGCATCTATAGGTATATCAAATCAAGCGTCAACCCAAAATACCACGAAATGGTAATTGGGGAATTTCACAAGAAGGAAAAACAATCAAAATCAAAGTAAAGTACATAGGAATAGGAACCAAATTAATGGAATATTAAACTGAAACTAAGAGCATTAGGTTGTGCTATGTTCTGAATGTTTTCTTCAATACTTACAACTTAATTGACATAGCCCTATGGGTTCATTTGCATTCATTGGGGTTTATCAAAGAAAAAGTAAACTCCCCTAAAACAATTCAACCGTAAGCCTTGCACAGTCCTAAGAATACCCATCAGTTCACCCTTGAGCCTTAGTTAAAACACATTGTTAAACATCGTTGAACACAGGTGCTTTCCTTTGGTTCTTTAGATGCATCCATGTTCTGTATTTGTCGAAGAACTCTACAAATTGAAAAAAACTCATCCAATTATAACGGGTGATTTTTTTGAGGTTAGGATTTTCATGCATTAGTATTTGACAGATCACGCGGGATTTCAGATAAAATTCAATGATTTGCAAGCGTTGCTCGTTAGTAAGTCTATTCATGATGAAATGTCAAAGTATACTGAGCATCTTTCTCTTTGACACCATGTCTGAAATCCCGCGTGATCTGTCAAATACTAATGCATGAAAATCCTAACCTCAAAAAAATCACCCGTTACAAGTTCTTTAACAGGCGATAGCATAGAATACGTAAATAAAACACGTTAAAAACGCAATAAATAAGGATCTAGTCTAAAAGATTGAAATCTGATAACCATACTGCATGTATTGCATTCATCTAGATAATAATGAAACATGACATTACTTTGGTAGAGAAAGTCGGTCCAAACCCATATCTTTCAAAAAACTTCTCGAATGTGTTTGATCATTTAGCTTTCTCTAAAAGAGCTTTGGAAACCTTATTTTTCCATCTATGTTGGAACTAATATTGAAACTCGATTTGAAGAGAGACTCTGGGAAAAATAGCCAGGGGTCTAATGCCTTCCTTCTTGGGTTAGATACGACTTAATTTCTTGAAATAAAATTTAATTTATTCTCGAACGGAAATTCGAAGAGGCGAATACGTTAAATTTTTTAATTTGTTTAATATCAAGATCTCGATTCAAAATAGCTTTCTACTGGCTTTATTTCATCAAACATTGGATTTTTTAAACGTAGAGTATAGAATATTGAAACTTTTTCCAGGTCTTTACATAATAATAGAACGCTAATTAAAGCTTTGTGAATTAAAAAAAAACAACATTCCACTAAGAGAGTTACCTTTGTCATTAAAAACAATACTATATAGCTTTTTCATTGGATTTTATCATAGTGCTTTCGGGTTTGAAGCTTTTGAGAACTAGTGTGAGAGGGTAGTTGGTGTCGTATTTCTGAATTTGTTAGTACTAATAGTTGTAAAATCGAAATGCAGTTAAATTTTGTTGGCTTTTGGTGTAAAAAGAAGTTTTTTTTTTTAAATGCATTTTGTGATCATATTGATTTGAAAGTGTTTTGACGTGATATTGTGTTTTAGTAAGAGTGAAGTGGTATTGTGATTAATTAATATAAATATATATGCTACTTATATTATAAATGTGAATGTTTGTTCCCAAATCACGCTTCAACGGCGTAGCGGATTTGGATGAAATTTGGTAGGTAGATGGATAATGTGCTATATTCAAACCTTTTTATGCAGAAAAAATGCACTAAATGTGAAATACTGAATTGCTGGAGGTTTGATTAATATGCTTCCATGCCTTAACGACTACACGAATTTGTTCAGTTTGGTTGACGGAAGAGTTACAGGATTCACTACACTATAAAGGCATATGGAGATATGAAGATATAGAGATATACAGATTGAGAGATATAAAGATATTAGGATACAGAGATATGTGGATACAAAGATTTCGAAATAAAGAGATATAGGGATATATAGATATAGATATAGAAATATAATGATAAAGAGATATAGAGATATATATATAGAAATTTAAATATATAGAAATACAGAGATATAGAGACAGAGATATAGAAACATTGAGATATGTAAATTTGTATCCAGGAAACAAGCCGGGTTCATATCGGAGAGGCTTTAATATGAAATACTTCATTGTTGAAGGTTTGTTTGATATGCCTTAAGGAATGCACGAATTTGTAAAAAATGCACCGTTTTTTCGGGAAAAATCTGAGTAATTTTCTTTGGTGAGTTTTGATTTAAATAATACAAATAATTTAATATGAAGTCCACGCAGACCGAGGCGTGAGTAGAAGCTAGTAGTATTAATAAATATAGTGAGCTGAAATTGTTTTAAACTGTGAAGTTCTAATATTTTTAATAAAAGTGATTTTATATTTTTTTAAGTAATGGTATCAAATTGTAATCAGTAGTTGATAACCCTAGGCACATTGCTCTTTGATATGCGACGATTTTTAATGATAAGTATACGGAAACCCTATTTAGAGCTTTTACTTGAAACATTTATATACAAGCATGGTATCTTCCCTGTACTGACAATTTTTGTTTAACAGACTATAGGTTTCAACTTTCAAAATTAAACCGATATTTACTGGTTCGAATTTTTAGGCTACTTAAAAATGTTATGAACAAAATTGGCTTTATTTTTCTGCGCACCATCGATTTTCATGATTTTTTTGTAAAGAATATAGAAGAACAAAAATATTTTTTTAAAAATATTTCAATTGTTTTACGACCACATTTATTCTGAATTTAAATTTAAATTTTAAAATGAGCTGTTTAATGATTAACTCTAACAAACTTTTTACTAGTTTAAAAAAAAAACTTATTTTTTGTTTTACTGGCATCAGTTGTACAATTTTCGAAATGCCATTTTTTCCATAGATTATTCCTGGATTGGCGGTTTCAACAGAAAAGTATTGAACAGATCCTACGGTGTTTTTTTCTTCATACTACTAGTTTCTCCAAAATATTGACTTTCAAAGTGATAGGCAGCTAAAAGTTGTCCTCTAAATAAGTGATTCATATTATTTTCTAAAACACGGTGAAGGAATTTAGTAATTTATCATGATATGATGTTTATAAACCACGGATAAAAATTGCCTGCTTACCTGATGAGCCGAGGTCCATGATAAAGCTACAAATCCGCTAATTAGTCAAATCGTGGACGTGTAATAAACATTTTTTTTTCTAAATATTTAACAGGCAAAAATAAAGAACGGAAACTCATTTACAAACAAAACTAAAAAAAGTTCACCAAACCGATTTCAAAATATTAATTTTAAAAAAATATTGTAAACAATTGAAAATACAAGGAAAAGAAATTTTTTATTGAAAACTGCGCTACCGGTTTCAATGAAAAATCTTTTAGGTATTTTTCTTAATTTTTTCGAAAACAATTTTTAGTAAAAGTCTTTGAGTTCTAGGAACTTTCCATTTAACGGTTTATTGAATTCTCGACTGAATTAAAAAAAATTCATTCGAAATAACCTAAAGATTTTGCCGAAAAAATGTTTAGAAAACAGGTTGCAGGTGTTCTCACTTCTTCACAAGAGGAAAGAACTCCAGGAAATTAGTTGGCAGCAACTATCACTTTTCATAAATACAATAAGTTGTTCGTCTAAAGAGCAATCAAAAATCTTGGAATATGTTCCACATGTATGGCACATTGTCTTAAGAATGCAACTGGATGCTGCACGACAACAGTTAGAAGAATTAGATAGATAGGAAATAACTCGAGGACCAGACTACTATTTTTCCACTCAGAATGTCTAGGTTAGCAAGCGAACACCTTATCTTCTGTAGCACTGCTCGCCCGGCTTGTTTCATAAGAATACGTTTTTCCATATTGGAAGCCTTATAACGTATACAAAGGATAAATGCAGAGCAGTTTTAAAGCTCAGAGATCCGAAGAAGCCTTTACATTACTGAAGCCACTGATAAGTGTTCTTCAGATCAAAAATGGTGAAATTCTCCAAGTCCTTATACGTGTTGAATATTGCCATTTCCATTATCAAGGTGAGTTAAGGCTATAGTTACATATCGATTATTTCATGTGCTGCAACAAAAGAAGAGTAACGTTCTGTGCAATAACATTTATCTATATAGACGGGCGAACAAAATTCTTCTTGTTGCACTCTATTTTCCCTGTAAGGCATGTAGTTAGACAACGTCGCAATTATGTGAGTTAGAGGCAACTTAATTTTTTTTCTTAAACAGAATAATGGAATCAGCGAAGGATGTCTCATTCTAGTATTACTGCCTACTCACTGAGATAATGGTGTGGTGGCAACAAAGTACATCTTAATGGAAGCATGAAATAAGATATCTGTTGAATTGGGTGGCTGAGGAATATATAGATGTTGGTTAACATTGTGGCTTTGGTAAAGTAACGTGTGTTTCTCTATCTACCTACTCTACTCTTGTATAGAAAAGTTTTAGGTTTAATTGGCGTATGTCAAGAAGTTGTGTAACAGTTGCAGATAATTGAGTAATTTTTCTTTATTTTTTTTTAAATTTAAATAGAAGAAGCGTCATTTCTGAGTTCCGTCTTAAGAGTGGCTTAAAAAATACTCAAGGTTAGGTTTTCTTGGCTTTGGACGTGCATGGTTAATGGAAGCATTTAAATGCATTTCCGTTTTCCGTCTTTGTTAGAAATTATGGAAAAAATGAGACACACAATTTCAAGGTTGTATTAGATTTCCTTGAAGCAGTTATTTAGTATTTTTTCGAATTAAATTCCAAAAAAAAGACTTCAATGCAAGATTTTCATATATGATGTTTCTGAATCTGATTTTGGTCTGAAATTTAGACAAAACCTACAAAATGAAGTCAAGTAAAATCATTGTAATTAATGTCTTTATCAGTTTATTGTAAGTTTATTGTAAGCCAAAATGGAATCTGTAGTTCTTTGAAAGTAAAAGCTCAAGCAAAATGTGTTCAGAAATCGAATAGTTTAAAGAACAACATGTAACGAAGCTACCAATATCGGTTTGCCGAAGAATATTATCATTTGCAGAATTATTTTTTGAAGATGTTTTCATATCATCCGAACATGAGAATTTCGCTGTGATGAATACTAGATGAGAAATCATTTATTGCAAGAATAGACAGAAAAGGACCCAGGTATGCCAGGGCGAGATAGAATTTTGAAATTCCACCTTGTACTATGATCCATGGAATAAGAAATGATGAAAACACATATGCCGTAAGCTTAAACAAATTAATTCTATGTTTAAGTAAGTCAAATGGGTTTATATGCAATCCACCTCGTTTGTATTTCCAGAGCGTTTAAACTTAAACTTTTGTACAGGAATGTAACTTGGATTCAAATCGTTGATCTTTTTGTGCAAGATTATGTTGTTGTTCACATACTATGTTTTTTGAAAGGAAAAACTGGCTATCACAAGCGAATTTTTCTTGTTCAAAACCTTTGGAATACAAGAGCATTAAGAAATGGCTCTGTAGTTAAGAATTTCAGTCTTTTCTCTTTTTTTTAAAATAGGAATGATAAAGGAAATATACCAGACCGTAGGGAGAAAAAACTGCTTCTTTAAGAAGCCAAGACTCTCAACAATTCCTGTTTGTTTTGTGAATCTTTCGGAGCGGAAGGGACATAGCATTTACCACCGAATACGAACGGCTACATGAGATGCACTTTTTCGAATGCAGTTTCCTAAAATCGTAAAGAATTTAACAACTCCGTCGTCAATATTAGTAGAGTGTAATATATATTCAATAGCAGTGCTATACTTAAGCTTACAGAGAAACTGAAAGTTGGCTTTTCTGAAATCAAAAGTATGTACATGCATATGTCTTTAATATTCATACAGGTACCTTAGATTAACGAAAGAATTGTATAGTTCTCATAAATTTAAACAACAAAAATATCACATTAATGCTGGAAAACTCATGGGCTTTGTTCATTTCCATACTTAGTCTAATTTCGTTGTCTTTTCAGACCAAAAAAAACAAAGATAATTTGGTCATGGATTTCAAGACTTCCCTTTGTATGAATATCATCAAGAACATCAGAGGGCTTCGTTAAAGACATACTACAACAACAAAAAAAAAAGGAAAATATAAAAAGGAAAACCAAGACTAAAAATAACCAAAGCGCATTCACACTTCTTTCATACACTTATTCTTTGCTTTTCTTCTTCTAATTTCTGATATAAATTGTATTTTCAGACAAAAAAAAAAAAGATAAATGTATTTTCGGGATCAAAAAGAACACATTCGAATGACTGCGTTAAAGCTACATCTTAGCAACACACATGTTTTTATTTATATTTCAAAACCAAGAGAGATTTATGATGGTAAATTATCATTTCTTGGAAACAACTAAATAAGGTTTAAAGGAAAATCAAGGAAGGGTAATAATCATCATTTAATTAGGCCTTAATATTTTTTTCAAATCTTTTGATTTAAATAGACAAAAGTGGAGAAATACCTTAAAAATATCCAATATCCTTAGAAAAAAATTCGATCCGTTAATCCAATGGTGACTTGTAGGGTGAATGATTCGGAAATTCCTCGCACAAGTTATTTTGCCGACAATTGATTCTCTCAAATATCACTTCTTCGAATTATTGTTTTTCCACGACACTTACGTACCACCCACTGAGCGTCAAAAAACATTAATATAATTTCAAGTCACTATAAATATTTCCCGTGTTTCAAATACTTTCCATACGAAAAATGCAGAATCTAAAAACAACAAAATCAAAACACAAGCAAGCGTCCGCACATCATCAAGAGAACGCAACTCACGGAACAAATTTAGCGATCAGTGCGGTTGCGGTTGTATCTTCAGGAAAAAAAATATCTAAGAGAACCGAAATTTCTTGGAAGATGATGGGTGCTCCTGAGCAATGAAATTCTATTCTTGATCATTATCTATAAATACGGAAATCACAAGTTGACGTTACTCGTGCTTGTAGTGCAGTTATTATGGTCCTTCTCAAGGAGTCTCGAATCTCGATATCACATGTGTATCTTAAGAAATTTAGAATAAGTATCTATTATCACTTGCACGATTGATAGAAGCCCGTCTTTACGCGACAATTGACCAATCCACACTGAAATCTCGATCAAAACACCACAGAAAAATAATTGTGTTGTGATGTGCTGCTGCTCGGAATCAACAACCAAGTCGCGAAGGCGATATATTTTATATTAAAAGCCTTCCACAAGATGGATTGATGTCTTGCACGGAGCTGGTGATGGGGAAGCCGTCATATGAAAACTCCAAGTCTCCTCAGCTTCACCGAAGCGAATGCTGCTTTCAGGCGCACGCTGGCGTTCCAAGTGGTTCAAGTATACCCACACTTTGAGTCCACTTAAAAAAAAAAACTTTAATTTATGTTATGTGGGTGTCGATTGTGTTTTTTTTTTCCACTTGGAGCCTGCAAAAGCCAACTGAAAAAGAGTGTGTGTATCGTTTTATCGAGTCCGAGTGGGTACATAGTTTTTCTCTTTGAGTCAAATTGATCATTTACTCGATCAGAAGACGTATTTCTAGCGAATCCACTCAAAAAAAAGGTAAATTTCATTCAGATTGGCGAATAAAAACAACATCTCGATGAACGTGCTTTTGTAACCGTCGTGCGTCGTAGTCGTTGTCGTCATCGTCGTGCACTATTCCCACACGATAACATTTTGCCGGATTAGGTAGGTTGAATGATTATAATGTTAGTACGTATCCACTGAATGCCCACTACAGATAAGTTCTCGAGTCACCTTCCGTACAAAAATGGCAAGACTGCTATTTGGCCAATAGAGTAGGTTAATCACTGTGTTCTCGAATGAATAAGTCTCTCAGCTTATACATTAGAATATATTATTTCAATATGATCAGTATTTTTTTAACTTTGGTTTTGGTTGTGATTAGAAAAAAATAAAGGAATGATTGTGGAAGATTTTTCGGTTGAGTGAGTTTCCAAAAAGTTGAAGTTTTTGATGTCATTTCTTGTCTGAGAAATCGTTTTTTATGGTGGAATTGTACGTTCTGCTCCATTAGTTTTCTGTAATATACCTCTAAGTCGAATAGATTAGACAGAACTGACAAATATATGGGGACAAAATTTATTACTAAGATTTGGAATTGGGACAGTTATGAAAATAGATGAGTTGTTAAGAACTAATGGTAATATTTTTATTTCAAAACAAAAAATAAATAAAAGGAAAGAAAAATAATTAATTTTTGCTTTTTATATTTTAACCAAACTCACAACTTTTATATGTTTATATTTTACGCGTTTCGGAAAATTATGTTTCCATTTTCAGGTGTAATTCTACAATTTGCTTCCACTTTAAACGCTTGTGTAATGCTTGTATAAAGCTTTTGAACAGCTTGTATATAGCTTGTGTAGTCAACACTTGCTTTAAACTATAAGTGTTGGTTTGGTTTTCTATCATACCAAACAGCCAATGTGAAATATATACCTTAAAAGGAGGAATTAATCGAGCCTCTTAAGGAATTGTGTTACTTCGACCAAAGATATTTATTATAATTAATGGTGTTTGTGTGTTTTTCACACTAGCAACTAGGTTGCTGTCTATATCTCTATACTGTTTTACAGTAGAAGGTTTTTGAATGGAGAACAACATTTTGTGTTTACTTCCACCAAGTTCATAGGCTGGAGTTATAGCTCTTTCACGGGGCCATCCCGATCATCAGACTCATTTAGTGGTGCTTTATCGCTTTATGTATGTTGGGTTTATTATATCCGTTACGAAATCGATTCTTTAAATTAAGATACAATTCCGATCTATAATTTATTCAATCATCTTGAAGGCTAGTTCCATATCATATATTTGCCCGATTATTATACTATTGGTGTATTCCATATGCCTCATCCTCTTGTGTACAGCTGGTATACAGCTTGTAAGCAGCTGGTATAAAACTTGTGTAAGACTTGTATAGGAAACATTTCTTTGAATCGTAATTTTTAGTCGCTTGAGGTACGCATAGTGTGAATTTATACAGTTGCTAGAAGAAGAAGAAAATAATGTTAAGGTCCAGATCCCAGATCATTAGATGTATCTTTGAACAATGAAATGTAATTGGTACTTTCAGTTTTTGAACGATTCTGAATGGTTTCTTCGTCTTTTGAAGGCAAAGTTCTACATCACATACATCATGACTTTTTTTCATAAAAAAAATTATTCAGTTTTGGAATTGTCCGGTTTTTTGTAATGTTTTTGGTGAAAATCAATTAGGGACCTCGTCGTCATCATCTTTTTTCTGAATTTTAAGCTTCTTGTAGAGGCTGCTGGGACGTAAGGCTTACTATTATGAAAAGACATATCAGCTAAAGGAACATTCTTGTTTGCCAATTTAATCACATCGCCATAGTTTTTGGGGTTATGGGAAAGACTATACTATACAACATTTTTGGTTTAAAAGGGTTCCCCTCTATGATTGCTTTTATTTCAATCTCGTAACTCGTGTAACTCGCAAATCATTAATGGTCCATGGTGACTTATGGAAGCAGAGATACTTCTTCGTCTTCGATATTTTAAAATGGTCCATTTAATCTTATCTTTGTTGGTTACAGTTTTATTTATATGGACTTATGCCTGTTTTTAAACCAAATATATCCTGGTATCACCTTTAACCTTTTGGAACCCTTTTCCACTAAATTTTGCCAATATTTGGGTAGATAAAGGCGTTCTACTCGTCTTTTTTTTGTTTTTCAACGACGACAAAAGAGCCATTGCATGCCAAAAAATTTGTCCAGGTTCCTTCACTTTTCCACTTAATGTTGACAATATTTGGGTAGATAAAGGCGTTCTACTCGTCTTCTTTGTTTTTTAATGACGCCAAAACATCGATCGCAATGCAAAAAACTAAATCCCGGTTCCGGGTAAGTGATGTTCAATGGCGGAGATATTTTTGTGCTTTACACTAGCATGCAAGTATTGAACGAGAGTGTTGTTCTTATTTTGAAAACCGCAGTTATCGAAAAATAAGTATACTTTGGTTACACTTTCACTCAAAAAGTTATCAATAAAATGTTGCAAAAAGCTGATAACTTCATTTGGACCTTTTTTCCGATTGTTTGATCGTACATGTACATGTGACTATTGTTTGGTACTGCATTGAAAAATACAAACATTAAAAACCCTAAACTGTCTTATAAAAAAACATCACCAAATCATCAGCAAATTTAGCTGAAAATCAAAAGTCACAGCTTTTTTCGCGTGAATCGTCATAAAACGATTAAGCCTTCTTTTCATAGAGATCTTTTGGAACTCTTAAGGAATTTCGTTCTTCCTCAGACTCAGCTGCTCCTATTTTTTTCATGAATATCACACGTCTGGCAAGTATCTGAACTAGGTGATCCAAAATTGACGTATTAATTTAATTTGACGTATTCATCCCCACAAATATGCATCATGTTTTTCCTTGTTTCCCACCTGATAAGAATCCTTAAAAACTTTCGAATATAAATCCCGAAGGCCAGTGTCAAAACATTTTTTCTTGCAACTGCAAGGCTGGGCCATTGTTTTCGCTGCAACAATATTCCCCTTGCTGTTCGTATACTTTTTTGTATCAATATTGCGATTAACTACTTCCTGATTGAAGTTAAGCGATTTCTTCAAAGGACGACATTTAATTCGCACCAACAGACGTGCCCACTTTGATAGATTTCCACCGCTGGCTGGCGCTGGCGCTTGCGCTGTAACGCGGAGCATATTGCGAAATTCAGCATCCCACAAAATATCATTGCGCCAAGCGATCAATAATAATTCCAGATCACCTACGCATCTCTTCGAACTGCCTTCAAATTAAGTTATGTTCATCAGTGAACAGTAACTCATGGCTATCACTTGTTGCAGTTGCAACAAGCCTTCGCTTGCCGCCACCACTTAGTCTCAAAGTAGCCTTTCTTTGGAGAGAATACGAGTAGGTATTAGGAAAATGTGTGATTTTTCGCTAAAATGGTGGATTACGTCAAATTTACATCGTCACGCTCCAGCCTCTGAGAGGCTTTAAAGACAAAATCAGAAAAAAATAAGCACACGAGTGCGTAGTATAGTACATAATGCAGTAAGTGGCAAGAAAAACAAAAAATTGGTGGTGTTATTGCATGATGGCGACGACGGCGCCACTGCGTCCTTGTACCGTCAAAACTCCACTCCAATTGTGGAGGATTTTCTAATCGACTTGGTGGTGCAACTTCGTGGCGACGACTTAATATGGACAATTGGACAAGCGTTTTTCGTTTTGAGATGCCATAACGAAATCATTTATTCAATCGGGCACAAAGCTGGGAGAATTGAACTTATCATTTTTTACTTGGATTTATTTTTTTTTTAATAGAAAAACATGAGAAATGTGGAAAATTCAAAGAACATGTTTATGCTGTAAAAGGCAATGTATTACCGGGTCAACGTTGTTGATTCAATAATGTGTTGCCGTTTTCGTGTATATAATATGTATTTATGTACATACATACAGCCTAGTTGCAATATGAGTTTGTAAGTGGGAAATTAACTGTAGATATGGCAATACTGATGGTGATGCAAGGAGGTATCCATTTGAAGTGGACTATGTTGATGCACATTAGATGGTTAGAAATATTTCGTTATTCAAGAGAGATATTTACTTTAGTTCTTGATACTTATATGTTAGGTTTCAGTGCTCTTGTGCTTTGTTTTATGTTTCTTGAATCTATCCATCTGATCAATACCTATATTTTGAATTAAAGGCTGAAATTCTCCAAGTCGCTATGTGGTGATAGATGTTGCATGTGTATTTGAAATGCATGGTTTCACCTTCACAGAGAAAAGTTTACGATTCCAGAGATAAACTTGAAAAAAAATGTAATTAGTGAAGATTTGGAATATCAAGTGATAACCTATTTGATGTGCAACGAGGGGATTTTCTACTTAAAGCAAAAACAGAAGACCAACGACCAGCACCGAACCGGCTATTGACAAAAATGCAAAACCCTGCTTTTGGAAGGAATTTCTCTAAAAACTGCATCTTAGTTAACTGTCTTACATTAAATAGAAAGAAGATGAGTTTCCAGACCTTCATATTTTGTAAAAAGTTATTGTTGACGACTATAACTATTCTCTACAGATGATGTCAATTAGCATCATAGGAAAATATCGACGGTCTTGTTGACTCCTTGGAAAAAAGTGCGAAACTCTTGAGGATCAAATTGAGCACTCTAAAAGACTCGCAAATTAAACAATGTTGTTCTTCGTTTTAAGACTCAGCATCAGGGAGAAGTAATGAGAGCAAAAAGAAGAAACGTATGTACAAACCTGGTAGCAGAAGTTCAATACAGAAAGGTCAAATCGTTCAAACCCTGCCGAACTCCAGAATGTGATAGTTAATCTGCAATTTGGTGAAGAGTCCCTGTTCCTTCTCAGAACTTCAAGCAAGTTAAAAATCACAGGCATTTGGATTTGTATACTAGCACACAATCTTGCGTTTTGCCATATAATTTATAAGACTTTTTGAAAAGGAAAGAGAAATGAGATAATGGTAGGTACAAAATACAAATAGATACACCGAAGTCGTATTTTTTAGTCTGCTTAATGCCGATACTAAATACATCGCCGATACCAATAACACTTATGTCTCTTCTTTTCACGGTCTTGGAAACGCAGATTATTTTTCCGCTTAAAAAATATCTCGACGATCGAAAGCTTGTAAATTACCGGCAGTATAGCTTTCCAAGCAACAGGCGAACTGGTGGTCTGATGCTATATTTCAACAAAAAAATGAGACCAATCTTAACATCGTTTTGGTGCAAGCATATGATAGAGTTTGGCGCTAAACCCATTTATCGAAAACGCGTGCATTTGGTCTCGATGAAACTCTTTTTCGTTGGATTAGTATTGGTTTTCAGGCTGTCATCCATGTTCTTCTGATATGGAACTGCAACAGCAGCTTGGAAAAGCCAATGTTGCTTTTCTCGTTAAAGCGAAACGTAGCTCCCATGGGCGGTATTTGCATCGAATACATTCTGCAAATCTGCGCGAAATAATCTTTCATTTAATGAATATATCACGAAGAAGAATTTAGATAACAAAAAACAACTTGGATTTTATTTATTAACAGTAAACCATTAACATAACCAAACTTTATCATAACAATTTTATGGGAATTATAAAAAAGCTAATAATATAACAAATACAAATAAACATAAAAAAAACAAGTCCAAAATGTAATATTTAAATTGTTTAGGAAATATTTAAGACAAAGAAAGACGGTATTCGTAAGATAAATTGGTTTCGTCTGAATATTCGTGTATGTTTCCATATTTATTATTAGGATCAAATCTAAATTGACAAAATATTTAATATATTGAGGTTTTAGTGTTGTAAACAAAATTGTGTGAATATGTAGCTGTTGTTGTTTTGTTGTTGATATGTTGACGTTGTTGATTTTGATGTTATGTTTCAATAAAGAATTTTGTAAACTGAATTTTGAAATACAGTACCTACATATTTTAAAAACTGAATTTTGAGCACACAGTATTTCGACCCCAAACCAATTGTTTCATGTCTGAGGCCAATCAAATGCTGGTGTTTTTGCATTTGTTTGTACCAGGAGTGCTTAGGACTGCCTCTTTCGCGATCGATGCTCTAGCGAAAAGCCAGTTGCATTCCTCCCCTGAAACAATTCAACCTGTAATACTTGCATTGCTAGGAATGCCCAACAGTTTACCCTTGAGCCCAACTTCTTCTATTACAGGGATTCTGTTATTATGTTAGAAAATATAGGTAACTTCTAGATCAACTTTACCTCGAAAAAATATTTTCGATATTCAGAATGGGAGTGAAATAAGAGATAGTAAAAGCCTTCATAAAGCAAATGTTTTCCAGCCAGAACATTTCACATCAACAGTTTTACTTTAATTGTACTTTTCTCATGCTTCTCTATGTGCCTGTAATTAATTAAACAAACACGAATACATTTTTTACAAACTTATAAAACACATCCAACTTTTATAACTTTATCAACTCTTATTTAAGAATCCAATTAAAATTAACAAACAAAGATCAATTTTCAAGATGTCAACGTTGCTATGAAAACGTCATTAAACTCTAACACCGTGTCATGTCATTAATGACACAAGCCCAAAAACTATGCAAACATTCAGTGGTTTTTCATTTTAATTTTTTTCCACCCAAAAACCATTTTCGCATCCGCCGCAGCATCATCGCATTTCCTATCCATCCACTTGTAGCTTGGAAAACTTCTTTTCAATAAATCCAGCCAGGTGAAATGTGGGTGGATAGTGCACAGTGGGTAACAACTCCACCTACAATATCTTTTAAAAGAATTTCCGTTCTCCACCCACACAACACCGCCCGTACCCGGCTATAGTGTAAATTCATTTCCGTGACTGAAATAATGAAATAGAGAAAAAGATACAAAAAAGTCAAAGAAGAAAACCAACCGAACAAGAAGAACTCAGATACAATACCTCCGACAGGCTTTTTTAGTTTTTTTTTTTTTATTTCTGTTCAGAAAATTAACAAGATGATGAATAATAATTTTTTGTTAAATTTCCAGATGCCATGGCTGGCGTGCAGACAATAATTAAATAATACACATGTTTTTATGCGCTTTGAGCCAAATTAGTTTCGATATGATTTCATTGAGTGATTCCGTTTTTTTCCTCTCCAATTTGGCACGCTATTCCAATGAATATTTATTGTTTTATTTAAGTTTTTTTTTTTTTTTGAGTAAAAGAAGATGTATGAATTAAAAGTTTAGTGAGCATTGTATTTTTATCCGACAGATACTGCAAACTTGAGGTTTTAAGTTTGGAAGTGTTTGACTTAAGTATTATCGGATTTTTGTTTTCCCTGTCACATGTTTTCGGTATGTGTTTTAGGATTTACTTGTCTGAGTCCTAAGTCGTCGATAAAATATTTGCGGACCATATCCCACTTAAATTCCTAATTTCTTGAGAGGATTGAGATCACAAAGAACATTACAAGACGCGATAGATATGTGGGTGGTGACCACATACGAAGTAATTCCATTTCAAGTAGGGAGTCCGCAGTAGGACAATGAGATTAGAGAATGTGATCTGCTGTAAACTGCAGCGAGTTAATGCAGCATCGTTAATTGAAAATCGATCGCTTTTGTATTAATTAATTATAAAGGCAATTTCAAATGATTGGCTATGGCTCATGTAATGCGGGGAATTTAAAGTGGTCTGGGATGTGTGCTTCTATTAAGAATCGACCAGATGCGGAACACTATGTATAGCTGATTGTTGGAATTATTATATGTATTTCAAATATGAAGCTTTATCTCTACGTTATTAGGGCTGTTTTAGTGTTCATCTGGTAGTTTGTTCTTTTTTTCCTAAAAAAATTCTTCTACCGCAAGAAAGTTACTTTAGCGTACTGATGTCCTTTAATGTTTTATTTCTAGAATAACTCTAGCCTGCCGTCTCCGACATCGAAAATCTCCCTTTACATGATTGCTTTACTGAAGGTGAGCTCTACCTTCGCTTCTGACTGCCTACGGTAAGGTGTCGAAAACGGTGCTAAAATGTCAATATTCATCCGCTCTACATGGCCGAGCAATCTTAGTTGCTGGATACTGATTAGGCTTAAGTCATTTTACAGCACATATAACTCGTTGTTATATCTTCTTCGGTATTCGTTATTTTCTGGGTTCCAAACAGGAGAGGGAGCTTTTTGCGACTGGATACGGGTCCACGCTTTTGCACCATACAGCAGGAACGAGATGAGTGTTTGGTATAGCGGCTCCTTGAAAAGAAAAAAAAAAAAAAAAAAACGATTAGCAACACTATACGTTTGATTTCTGCACTGGTGATGTATTAAAGATAGTGCCTGATGTATTGGCCTGGCTGTTGCGTAGCGTTCTACATTTTCAAGCATATAATTTGAAACAGCTGTCCTGTATGCCACTGTTTTGGCATTGTTTACTTCAGCACATTCGCAGTCAAACCAGGAATTTCTCGAGCCTGGTTTAAAGAACCCCCTCTTATGGGATCCGGGTTCATATTGTCAGTCGGGCCTCGGGGGATTTTTCTCTAGTTGAAGGGATACGCAATCAGCATAAGCTGCGGCCGGCGGTTGCTTTTGATTGAAATCGTCCAACAGAATTTTTTCTGCCTAGTTGTGGACCGCCTGATAGCTTCCATGGATTGGATATACAAACACGAAATTGATGTTTGCCCCTCGGAATTTACGGACGTTTAGAATACTAAAATAGCATCTTCCGTCAATCGCGACATGATGAATTTGGCTTTCAGGTTCAATCATCTGGTGCTCTCCATGTTCGCAAGTTTTTTTCAAAATATTTTTTCCAACTGCACAATTGATGAGCTTGAGACTCTTTCCAGAGGTGGTGTCGTGAAGGCTGTACTCTCCGATGGTGTGAAAATCCCTCAATAGAATTTTAATGTCATGTTTTGGGCAATCCCTGTATTTTTTGGCAAAAGAAGCTCGTAAAAACTTTCTTTGCTAAGGTGATTTTTCTCTTCTGTAGGGGCCCGTTCTCCGGGGTCCGGGTCCCTCGTTGGACGCGCATGCAAATAAATCATTGAAATTATTGAATTGGTCATCCGAGGCATATCTATTGTTTTTCAACGCAATATTTTCTTGATATATGATCGTCTCGTGAGGCCTGTACATTAACATAAACATAGATCGTCTGTGGGTTGGATCTTCAGGCTTCAGGCTCAGGGTGTATATTTTTCTTACTTCTAGTTCTTCATAACGTAACTCAGGCATCTATAATTCATAGATTTAACACTTGTGGATATTGGGCACTGCGTGAAGGTGACTTCGATTTTACCCACTAATAAGTAACAAAAAAAAATTAAAGAATTTAACAAGCCTTGGTTCACATCATTGTTACTTTTTAAGAATTCGTTAAGAAAACCAAAAACTCCATCCATCCAAAAACTTTCTTTACAATACAATCAATTGGTCTTCAATAAATCAAGAATCTATAAAATGAAAGCCACCTTTAATGTAGGTCAACTCATCTACCTGCCACAGACACACCACCTTATACGTATGCTGCAAGATTCATTATAATTTCTACTTCCAAAAAAAGCCATTCAAACCAACCTTTACAAATTATATTTAAAGCATACCTTTACCTTCCATCCCCGATGAATGATGACACCATGCATGTAACTACCAAAACTTTCAAGACCTCATAGCTACAATAAAACAAAAATAAATGCACATTTGCACACAACCAACAAACTTTTCTTTTAAAATTTTTACTCGAAGATATAAAACAATTTCCGTTGCACATTTAACTGCACCAATCATCCAAGGGTTCCATAAAAGGTCATCTTCAACCGACCAACGACGACAGAAATAAAAGACCCAGTAAACTTTTGGTCAAAACGACAAGTGCTATACGAATTTATATATTTGCCCCCAAAAAAGTATACAACCTGCAACTTCAACTTTTATTCACCGAAAATTTATTTTCATTGCACAATGCACCAATTTACCAACTTTGACGTGTAAGCCAACAGCAAGCAAGAAGGGATGCCATTATTTATAACAATCGAGATTTAAAATTATACTGACAGGTGAAGTGCTGCTGTTGTTACCGATGGTAATGGTATAACTGTGACTGTGTGGCATACGGATACGCGTTGGGAAGAACAATCGCCCGATATTGATCCGCGATCCGAAGAAAAGTCAAAAAATTTAAATTGATAATTCGAATTGGGATTCGCCCTTGTTCTGGGTTGAGGCATGTGCACATGAACACGAAGGTGAGGAGCAATATAGCGGTAACAAAAGGTATTGTAGCTGCTACCACTCTTGGCAATTTGTTGTCATTTCACTGTTGTTGGGCCCGTCTTCGTCGCAAGCATTCGCATAAATCAAAAGTAGGCTTCTTGCCGCCCCGTGCAATAACAATAACCATATCACGCAAAGTGTTTGCACCAGTGCCGAATTATTTGGAGAGCAAAACGTATTTCTGGTTTGGGCCTTGGACGTCTCTTTGGAGAGGGTGCCTTATAAAAAACAGAGGTCGCTTGACTATTTTTCTGTTCAACTCTTATTCGAAAAAGTTGCAATATCATAGTTGTAAGGAAGGTTTAATTAAAAATTAGAATTCTAAATGATGAAAATATAGAAACATTTTAAGAAATTGTATCGATACTTATTAGGCATTTAATTAATTAAAGTATTAAATTTTAAATAACACATATCTATTTAAAGTTGACAAAGTATTACAAATATTGCTTCATTTCCTATTCCTAGTACAGAGTTAGATCATTTTCGTTTTACTTTTGACCTTCGGGTTTCAAGAGAATATTTTCGTTAAAAAAAGCTCAGCATCAAACTTAAAAGAGACAAAGCTAAAAGCTCTTCTCGTTCGGTAAAGAACTGGTTAACTGATAAACTGTTTTTTCTTGTAAACTGTTCATCGAATTATCAGTTAAAATCAAAGATTGAAACTTCTAGGGCGAAATAGCTGTCTACATCCGTTCCTGGTTTGAGCCCAGCCCACTCCAGAGGTTCGTGTTTGTCTGTCATTCTGAGGAAATGCGCTGAAAGCACACACGCTCTCTGATTGCGTCCAGTAGATTTATTACACGCGGTAGCTCCCTCGGGTCCTATACGGCCGTGTACGGCTGGGCGCATTATCAATTAATTTGAATAAGGCGAAGTGGACTAGGGAGGGGGAATCTTAAAAGTTGCTTTGGATATTTTTGTTTCGTATTCTTTCAAAAATGTTTGTTTGACACTGGTCAATATTAGTTAAGGCGACCACTCATCTCCAGTGTGGTGGAATGATCAAGACTCAAGTAGCAAAAGCATTTTAATTGCAGATTTGTGTTTGCTTAGAGGCAAGATACACTTTATTATAGGGAAATAAGTGTTGGAGCTTGGCTGCCGGCGTAATTTGATGACTGTGAAACAAATAAAAATATTTATTTAGGTTGGATTGTTATTTTTTCGTTACCAAACTGTTGATGGATGGAGTGTTGTTTCAGCGACACCTGGAGAGAGTAAATTATTGAAAGTGGAAATCTCATTTCGCTTAATGATTTCCGATTAGATGTTTAGTTTCAATTTAAATGATTTTATCAAATAATTTGCCTCTGATAGGTGGCGTAACTTTAAGTAGCCATTTAGGTGATATAGGAGTTTTACTAGTGAACTTAATTTTTCAGGAATCAAACGAACACGGAATAATAGAAAAGAACTTCAATAATTCAACAGCAAATACTAGATTAATAATTAAGCACTTCTAGATATATTTATTTAAAAATTACAAGTTTTTGCGACACATGATCCTGACGTCCTTCTTTTAGAAATAAAAGAAAATGTCATTTCCTTGAGAACAATTGCATCATCAAAAAGAAGCACTATAATTGACAAGTGGCTCTGAAGCAGTTCCGTCACCCAGATAAGGAATACAATTTGCGAAAATGTCCTTTATGTGTACGAAATCGTTTGATAATAGCCTTTCCTTCTGTGGCAAAGAAATCTGTAACCTCAGAAAAACCTTTATTGTGAAAGTTCTTTCCGTCGTCGTCGGTGGCGGCGGAATAAAAAAAATCGTTGATCACAATTTTAGCGTGACAGGCAGCGCGTGTGGGTGACACCTACACTCACCTGCCACAAGGAGCTGCATTGAGACCGAACATCTTGCCCCATCACCGCTGCATGCCACCTCGTCTGTTTGTACTTTTTCGAAAGTCCTCCTCGTTGTAAATATATATCTCCATGAGTCGTCATCTAAGTGCGTTCTGTGTTCTCCTACGAAGCAGCGAACAATAATGAATGGAGTTGATTTTAGCACTTTGTGCAACAAACTCTTCTTCAATTCCGTGATATAATGATTTGACTATAAATTATTTTGCCATCGTGTTGCCGCTCTCGGTTTATTTTTTTTATTGGTGTGTCATAAAACAAGAAAAGCAATGGTAATTGGGGAAAACCTTTTGTTTTAGCGTGTCTAAGTGGTACTTTGCATGTTGAAAAAAAAACACTCATTGAAGCTTTATCTTTTGTGTCCGAAAGGACTATAAAGTATAAACAAGGTAGGTAAGTACAAAAGCGTTTGGAAACTAATTGCGTTTCATGTTTCTCATTGAAAGTTTACTTAAGTGCTGAATTTTTGTTTCCCGGTCACTAAAGTGGCAATGACGTTTTCGGTTCTATTTTTTTGAGTTGCTTTTATTTTACACCTACTTAAAATATGTATTTATTTACCAGAATGGTAAAATATAGATTTAAGAAGTCTTATTACTGAGTGCTGACAGACGAAGATTTGATTTTTTTTATATAGGAGAACATTATAAATATAAAAGTCTTAATTTTTTGCTGTAAGCCAGATGAAATTATTTTGGGTTATTTCGATGAAGTTCCTATGTTATCCGTGAAGCATGATAACCTGTGAAGCTACCTACTCAAAATGAGGGTTAACGAGTCACATACGAATTTTATTATTCAAAGCATAAATTGGTGTTTTAAAAATAAAATTAATTTTTGAGTAAATTGAAAGTTGGAGCTGAAATGAAAACTCAAGTTTTTGAAACACTCTGGCAACGCTATGACAAGCTACAAGCGTTAAGGAAAAGCTTATTTATCTCCCAAACGACTCCATTTTGATGAAGATATTTTAAAGTATTTTGCTAAGTATTGGCTATCATTTTATAAAAAAACTAATTTACCAGATAATGGTACCTTTTATATAATGTTTTTTTTTTATTTTTAATTTTCGACTTTTGCGGTAACGGCTCATAGGATTTCTAACAATTTTTATTTTATTTGAAAAGATCTAGGTGGCCATAAATCAATTCTTCGTACCAACTGTGTGAATTACTTTTTTTCTATTTATAATAATTTTTTGATTTTGTTTGTATTATTCATATTTTAAAAACTAATCAAATAATTTCTTTTTTATATAAACTGCGGATATCCTTAGTCGTTTCGAGCGTAAGATTCTTCGAAGGATTTTTGGCCCTATCTGCGTTAACGGGCTTTGAAGGAGAAGGTTCAACCAAGAACTATACGAGCTGTATAGCGACAGTAAGTAAGTATATAAACTGCGTAAACTTAAGTAAGTAAGTATATAAACTGCGTATCAAAATCTTAAAAAAAAAATCAAAAACTAAAGATAAACAATAGGATTTTATCAAAATCGGGTAGGTACCTACTACAATTTTCGAAATACTTTTTTTTCATTTGATTATTCATTCAAATCATGATTTTTTAAGATTTGTGATGGCGTACTCCACTTTTGCTAAAAGGCTTTTTACAAGTTCAATTCCGCGAAAACTATGAAATTTTGTGTAAAGACATATAGTTACTTTGACAAGCTTTATAGCAACCGTATTAAACTAGAAAATCTTATCTCTGTATTGCCCCGCTCATAGCCACCTTCTTTTCCGGGGTACTGCCTTCTTGCGAGGAACTGACAAAACCTCAGAGAGTAAAATTTGTCTCGAAAAAGTGCATCTCATGTAACCGTTCGGACTCGGCCGTAAACTGTAGGTCCCTTCCATTAACATAACACACACAGGAATGGTTGAGATTATAAGTCACTAGGCTTTGGCTCCTTAAGGAGCTGTCGCGCTTAAGGAATGTGACCTTTGAAGCCTATTACGTTATCCCACAGAAAATGAAAGCTATAATGTATAAAACCTCTAAAACTCCAAAAACGGTCTCGTTAAAAAAAATAAACTCCACCAAGTAGTGACATGAAGAACCCTTCCACTTGATACTTTATTCAAAAGTGTCGAGTGTGACAACAGTGAAATGAACATAAAAGCTCTTACTCCCATGTCAATGGTTCTGTCCTGGAAATGTTCTTTGTGTAGACCAAAAAACAGCAAACATCTTAAACAACCTCCAAACAAGTCCAAAGAGGAAAAAACTTTTCAATGTCGGACACCAACGATACACAACCCCACGCCCTAAACCTAGGCCAACTCGTTTGTAACAAATAAATGCCAATTTATCAGCTCCCTGTCAAGGCATCGTTGCTCACCAGACCTCGTGACGTCCATCCGCGTCGTCCGTCGCGTCCGCATCGCATCGTAGGCAGCTTGATGTAATTTTTTAAAATCTTAATTTCGCGACTTTTATAAATTGCTTCGTCTGGCTTTTGGTCTGTTTGGGCTTTTATTAAGAACTTCTGTCAGCCACACTGGTTGCACAGTGGGTAATATCGTAGCTCGTAGGTGCTTTGGTATGCCTGGCTTGAAAAGTAAAAGGCGATATTTTCTGTTTTATTATTATTTTTGAATTGACAAATCTAAGAATACATGAACCGAAACTAGTTGGGCCAGCAACCCACAGCTTTTGGCGGAAATGTCACAAAGATAAATACAATAAAATGCTATCTGTCAAAGAAAGCCCATCAGATTAAAATGAAACAAGAGTGGGCGCCTGATGGCGGGGTGTATTGATGGGAAGCGTGATTGCATTTTACGCCTAAATACATACTCTTTGTTGAGATTAAGTGAACTACATTTGTAATTCTTTTTTTCTCGTCTGAAACGAGAGGCAAATCCAATTTTGGGGAAAGCATTTACGAGTTCCGTCGATTTGCCATGTTACATTGGAATGTAATGGATTGGATGATGGAAGAGAATGCCTTGCTTTTGGCAGTGAAAAAAGGGCTGCATTTGATCCAATTGAGGAATAATTCGGTCTGGGGCTTTTGTATTGATTGATACTGTTTGTATTTAGTCCCTAAATAAATTGAAAATCCTTGAGGGTCATTTTTAACAAAAGCAACTTATTTCGAGGTCAATCTTCTCTATAACACTCTTCAGGACATTTTTCTCATATTATATCCCAAGCACACGCAACTCATGCATTGTTGTGAAGATTTATGTTTTAATTATGAAACACAGTGCCCAGCTTAGCTTGGTTTATATATCATGACCCCTAGTAATTAGAAAGAATTTTTACTTGTGACAGAGAAAAAGCAAAATATAACTTCAAAAGTGTAACAACGAGGCATACTAACGCTTTTATAACAGGGGTGGAATAGGTCTATTGAATGTTAACATAAGACGTTTTTAATGTTTAGTTATTTTCGAATTGAAATTATATTTAGATATCATGCACCATCAACATAGACTTAACAGGAACCAAATCGCGAAAATAATAAAGAAAAGATACATTGTTTTCGTTAAAATTTTTAGAACTGTACGTCCATAATAATATAATAATAAGTCGCGTGCGTTGATTTGAGAATATTTATGACGTAGGTAAAATCATAGACGTTTGGGCGTATTAGCACTTCCTTTAATGTAAAGATAAAAGATTTATAAAAATAGGTTTTTCGAACCTTTAGTTGAATTGCAAATCAATTAACTTCCTGGCGGCTTCCTTGCAAAAAATCATAGACGTTTGGGCGTATTAGCACTTCCTTTAATGTAAAGATAAAAGATTGATAAAAATAGGTTTTTCGAACCTTTAGTTGAATTGCAAATCAGTAAACTTCCTGGCGGCTTCCTTCAAGATCATTACAACCTCCGGAGATTTTCATCTTCATCAAACAAGGTAAATCTTAGAATATGCTTTGTCTTCTTCTTTTGCTTTAACCGAAAATTTGTATGCCCTCGACTGGAACCACAATTCTCCCTCTTCAACTCTTCGCTTTAAATATCCACCGAGTCTTCCTATCAGCTCAGGGGGTATTCTTCGATGCTTGATATCTTTATCACAAGATCCTTGGCTAATGGTCATAGATCTAATTTATTTAGTCTGTTCATACTTGGGAAAATGTTTCATTTAAATATGTGTCCGGAATGCACCCGTGAGCATTATAAATGTACATCAGGTACCCAGCTTTTTTTATGCTTATGAAGTTTCAATTTCCCTTCAGAACATCCAATAACGCATCTTCGTAGCAAGGATGAACGAACTTGACTTATGATGGTTTTATCGGTCAGCAAAAAGTAGTTCATTCACCTTAAGATCTTGCACCCTACCTTCTAGCACTAAGTAAGGGAGTGTAGTAAAGAGCAAAAACCTGAATTTTGATTTGGAACTTGTGATTCCTGCGGGACATCTTACATTTTTGTTTTTCCTATACCCCGAACATTTCCTAGATCATCGGCACGTGCATTTCTGGAACTTCACGTTGCCTTAGGGCTTAGGGGAACCCATATCAGATCTCGAAATTGTCTATGGAATGTTTTTTTTTTAAATCAACCAACTTATACAATATCTCTGGATGAATCCCATTCTGATTCTGATGATTGCATCTGTGATTACCCGAAATATGCCCCCACTCAGATCAGAAAAACGGCAGTCCAATACCCACTTAACAATGATATGAGATTGATTGAAGAGTAGCTATCGTAAAGCAGGTTTGCTAACAAACCTATCTAACAATTGCTCTACACTTTTTTAAAACTTGTATTCATAAATAAGGTATAATCAGTTTACACTAGAGCTCAACTTCGGACGTACTGTTAAGTATAGATATTCTTTCTTTAGTCTCACCACACGAATGTGGCTTTGCCAGGTTCTGTTTTTCCCTCCCATTTTGATATGCGAACTTCGAAACTAATATATCTATCATCTCTCCTCATCTCCTAATGCTCGTACGGTGTTCAAACATTTTAAGGGTATACAAAAAACCCCTTTCGCCCGGGCAAATTATAAGAAAAAAAGTTAAGTATCTACCCCCGTTCAGTATATCGCACCAAAAGTTTAAATTCATATGCATAGCTAAATCCTGTTTTGTGTTGCCTTTGTAAAAATCTGGTAATTCAACAACAAGTTGATGTTCTTCATCTTCAAGAATATCGGGAAGATGCCTCTATTATATCCACAGCACTTACGTCACATCTGTGAGTTTACTTCCAGCCTTGATTTGAACGAATCAGCCTTTTACCTAACACTCAATCTCCTCAAAGACCGCCCCTGTTAACCTACTTTCATTAATTCAAACCAAGTAAGTTTTGTGGAAGTAATCCAATATATTCTACAAGATAAAAACAACGATAACCAGTTCCGTTTTACGACCACGAAAGGAACAAGAAGAACCGACTCGACGTTCCACTGTATTTTTTGTCGCATATCTCATGTTCTAGTTTCTTCACAAGCGTGTTATTGTTCATTTTCACACATCGCTTACCACAAAATACAGTTTATGAAAATGTCCTTGCGACATCAGCAACAGCAGCAGCAGCATAGCGGTCTGCTTGGGTTCCGTCGCTGTCGTCGACAACGACAGCGTCAACGTAAATCCATCCTCACTTTGTGCAAACAACCGTAATCGATCCTCTTAATAGAGCGAGCGGGTGTGCATGTGACAATTAGAAGCTTTATGGCTCCTTATTAGATACACACGTCCGTCCTCGCAATGCTGGTTCAGGTTCACCCAACTGCATGGCAGCACACCAAAACCGAAACACAACCCAATTATGACCACGAGATATGCAAATTTTAGATACCGCCCGTAATAGTCGTGTTGCAGACCGGACTGGACACACTCTAATGCCTCATGAGGAGCATTGGCAACCCACTTGTTAGCGAGCTGCTTTGGCACGCGATTAATTTAGCCACGTAAGGGAGTGTTGGCTTAGGTTGGCGCGAGGAAGTATCCATAGCACCATTTTTTCTAGAAGACCAGAAAAACATTAAGTGCTGTCTCCTGGAGAATGCAATGAGGCTTTTTTTATTTAAAATTTTAGTATACCCGAGTCGTTTTTGTGTTAATTTCATAACTATGTGTCGCGGTCGTCAGATGACTGTCTCAAAGTGAAAACCTGTTGGCGGCGACAAAGCGTTTTAATTAATGCATCAACAAACCGTGCCACACCGCGCCACCTATAAATTTGCCATGCGCCTGTATTTGCAGTCAGTCTATCTCTGTTGCTCTTTTTGATAAGGGTCACCTGGCTGTCAATTTGTTGTCGGTCGGTGAAGGCAAGGTAGCCAGCAACTCCACGCTCATGAATGAATTCCGAGCTTTTAACTTGCATTCAATTATAACATTGATTCATGAATGGAAATCACATTGCTTTTTGTATGAATGATTTTTTTTTTTTTTTTAACTGAGGAGATGAATATGAACGGAAATTAGAAACTAGACGGGGTGCGCCACTTCAGGAGAATATTAATTTTGTATGGATGACTTGGGATTGAGGTTTATCTGAATTTATTAGGAATTTTATGGAATGTTCTTCTTTTACTACCAGAGATGAGTAATCATTCTGAAAAATTTGACTTATTATTAACCCATGAAACGAAATGATGGATATATAATTTATGTTAATGTTTAGGTTCTTAAATTTGATTTTTGATTATAAGGTAGGTCGTAGATTTAATGAAGTAATTTGGTCACAGAGAATACTTTCCCGTCCCACATACGATTCACCCAAATAACAATTTAGCTTTCGAATTTGGCAATTAATAGTTTGTATAGAGCTTGTATAAGGCCAACTTTCGCAAGCGACAAATTTCAAAATTAGAAAATTCAAAACGTAGCTGCCTTTAAAGTCCGTTTGCTGATAAGATACTTTAATACTTATGTTCAACTTAAGCGCCCTTATGTCCTACTTTTTCCTCTGCATAAACTGTGTCATAAACACTTAAGTTGAACATTAATATTTAAGTATCGTGTAAGCAAATGTGAGTTTTGCAACCTCTGTACAAGTTTCAAAATGGCATTGTTATTATTATATGATTTGCAAATGCTGTCATTAAAAGGCTTGGGTAAGGCTTCGGTAGGAAAGGCCTTTTTATAACATCTTAAACAAGCTTTAAGCAATAGCTGACATTACAAAAATTGGCTAAGGCCTTTTTATAACATTTTGAGCAAGCATTCACCTGTCATAAAACTGCTGAGACAAGCTTATTACATTTCATAGAATGCTATTTGCTGCTTCACATCTGTCAAGAAGTCTTAAAGCAGTTTAAAAGTTCTTGAAAACTTTTTATGTAATGTATTTTTTTACCGACTGGACGGAATAGCGTGCATTTTCCATCGAGAATCAATTCATGAAAATATGGTGGGTATCAGATTAAAATTCCTGGGTGGTAGACTTTCCTGATCTATAGACTCACTGATAAATCGTTTCAGCTTGTTCACGATTTCCTTTATGTTAGGCTATATTGAGAAGACTTTGTAGCAGGCGCCGTTCCGAGGGTCGCCTTTCTTAAAGAACCCATTTCCATTCAAAGGGCATACTTTCTTCTGACCATTTCTGTCTTATGAGTTGACGCATACTTCTAACCTATTCTTTGCATCTTGGAATACTTCGACTTCTCGGCCTTCAGCTGAGGCGACTTTATTGATCTTATGCTCAGATAAAGCTGCTCAATCGCCCTCCACCGCGACTTAGTTTCGCCTGAACTTGGTGTCCGGGCCTTTCGCACCTAAGGTATTTGAATGAAATGTTAACATGAGTGTAAAGTAGATCATTCCTACCATCCAACCAATTTAAATATTAAGGTTTGAACATTTAAAACCAAAAATATGTTAATCTGAAAAGCGTTTTCTTCCATTTCATTTAATTAAAAATATCCCCCTACCTTGTGCTCATATGTATGTACCTCCAATTAATACATACATTCCTAACAAATCTACTTTTCCAATCTTCTAAAGATATCAACACATGCTGCGAGAAGATACTGAGTGTTAAGTCATAACCACTTCCACACCTTCTTCAATTAGAAACAAAAACCACGTGCACACACCTTCTTTTCGCAATTGTTGCACAAGAATCAGGAAACCTGCATGATATCCGATTACTTCACCTACATAATGATAACAGAAAAATTCTCATAAGCGCTTTGATATCATTAACCTGTCATCCCTCATGGAGCATGTTGTCATAATTTATTGCTCTCCTAGATTTCTCCTTCCACCCTCATTTAATACACGAACAACTCGATAAATTTATGGACTTTGCCATCAGGACGTGTCACAGTAACTTTTAAAATAGTCAGAACCAAATTGCAAATTTCTTCATACCCCTACGTCTATACGTAACGTTAAGAGAACCAGCATCTGTTCCAATAAAAAGCCACAGGAACATGACTGGCAGAGTGACTTTCATTCATAGTCATAGATACTTTTATAAAAGTCAGTTCTTAAAAAATCCCTTTCTTTATGAAGTACGAAGGAACGAACATACACGAGGTAGCTAGTGGGTACCTCTAACTATTCTGTGGGACAACTGTTGGTAACAGACTCAGGCTATAACAAAACCTGGTGCACATAAAAGAAATTAAAAAAAAGCAACACATTAAAAACTGTGATTTGTTGCAAGTTCTTACACACATACACATCCTTGCAACGATGAATACAGAGACGTACTGGGGTAAGAAAAAGAAATGCAGCTCCAATAAAGTCAAGCCAACTAATTAAATACTCAAACCACGTTCTTGGTAATTCGCTGCTCTCGGTTTCAGCAGTTTTGTTCGGTCGCCTTTGTTGGATGATACAAAATTGCTGCACCCGCTTGCCATCATCCAGCAATCCATTCTCACCGCCACCAGCAAGCAGCACCGCTCACCCCCCATGAGCCACTTGAAGTTGTTTCAACAAAGTGGTCTCTAGTGGCCTCCTTGTGTCGGTGGTGATGTTGGTCTGTGTGATATCTGTAACCTGTACATAATAATTATCATGGTTGCCAGATTGAGGTATCAAATTATTTTTGACAGTAAGTTGAAGCTTTTTACTGAAGATAAAGGGTCAACATGGGAAGTTACATGATTGAAAGGAACGTCCAAATGGTAAAACTTTATTATCAAAATGAGTGTTTGTTGGTGCACCGATTTTACGTTAGAAGTGGTGCCCTTTCGCAGTCTACTCATCAACGTTTGGTGGCTAAATTTTGAGACGACCGTTTCGGTAGTCAATCCTCAAACATTCGTACATATGTCAAAAGATCGGAATTTAAGCGGTGAACATCGCCGCGGTCCGTGAAGTGTGAAACCCGATGCTGTCGATTCCTCGGGGTGCACAAGAACTCACCAGACTTCAACTTGGTAAATTTTACATCAGGACTTCGGCCTACAAGATCCAGCTGACCCAGGAGCTTAAAGTTCATGACCATAGAAAACGTCGTTTGTTCGCTGTCTGAGCTTCGGAACATCAGGAAAAGGACCCCAATTTTGGCCGATAAATCATTTTTAGCGCCTAGGCCCATGTTTGGATGAATGGCTAAACAGTTAACAGCTGTATAGACGATACCAACCCGGACGACATTTACAATGTGACAATGCATTTTCAAAAAGTTACTGTTTGATATGGATTTTGGGTCAGCGCGTAGGTTTCGTACTTCTTCAAAACAAATTCTTACCAAAACAAAAGATATTATTTCAAATTTTGCTCGAAGATACTCTAATTTTGGTCTGTCAAAATCATTTTCTTTTAGTGAATCACAATTTAATCTTGGCCTTTCACGTACATGAGCTTTTCTCTAATTTCATGTCATCAATTTTATGACGGCGCAATATTAAGGCTTAATTTAGGTACCTAGTCACAATATCAGCCTTCAAAATTCCGCATCAGAGCTTATCCGTTAGGTACAATTAAGTCATTACCTTAACAACCTGGCAACTCTTACAAAAAAAAACAAACAGCGACGAGACTCGCAATGCGATGCCAGAACCCAGAAGCCACCCACCCTCCAAGTAGCATTTGCATGCAATCTGTGCACGTAAAATCGTTGTAACACATACAATGAGTCCCGCTGTGAACTGAATGTCTAAACAGTCGCAAATGGCATAGATGACTTTGGCAGCAGGAATAGAAGTATCTATGCGATATAATGTATAGGATATGATGAAGCAATTGAATGGATTGAGTTGAGCTGAGTCAAGGATGAAGTTGGCGAGCGATCCGCAGAGGCGACTTTTAGAACATACATATCAACCGTTTTGACTTATGGTAGTGTACGGTACGGTTACAAACCGACACTTTATTCATATGAATTGAGGTAGGAAAAAGAGATCCATGATGCACGAATCAGTAATTGAATCTCATTTTGTCCTTCTCGTAATGTGGTCCACATTAGCAATCCATTTCATGGATGTTTAAGAACGTATGATTTTCATGGCACACCAGGGTCATAAGTCATAACCGAATTGATGGTTGCTTAGTTTTCAAATTACTCTTCTCCTCGACTGGTATAGCATAAAACAAATAAATTGATTTTTTGTTAGCTGGTTGTAAGTGAAAGATTTTATTTTTAAATGTCAAGGTTAGTTCAGTTTGAAAAAAGGTTTTCTCTTCATCTTTGCGGCTTAGCTTAACATTGAGGTCAAAAATGGATTCATTCAGTATAAACAATATAGGATACATTCTTAATTTTTATCTCCAAGTATGTATCATCATCCCTCTTATTTTCGATATCGACAATAGAAAACGGTAATCTAGGTCGTGTTGATAATCTGATAAACGCCCAGGTAGAACTTCCACACGTGTTGCAAATGTGAACCGGAAAATGTTAGGAATTTCCGTGTTACATTTAGAAGATTTTGAACGAATTTATTTATGGCTGTAGTCATGGAATTAGTTCTTGTTAGAAAAATGAATAATTGTCTGTTCTCATCATCTCAACCAAGATAGATTAAATATCATCCTTCGAGAAGATCTGTCAACCATTTCCGTCACTTATGGCCTAATGGAAAAAATTATGATGAGCTACTACACAAGAGGTTTCTCAAAAAGTTTTGATTACCTAGATATTGAAATTGGCCTTAAGCTGGAGAGTTTTAACTTCGGGATTAATTGAACGGATGCCGATAAAAGGGCTTCCGTGTTTTTAGAATTATCGTTTTTAAACAAAATTATAAATGAAAGAAGGTGGTTTATCTGTCGAGGAACTTATGGGTCTTCAAATTTAATCAGCTTTTATTGTCTTAATGAACTGCTTCGAATTAAGTCAAATTCTTGGGTTTCGTTGTGTATACCTCCTGCTTGACATAAAAAAGTCTGGTACAGTCAGGTCAGGTGACCTTGGGGCCGGGAAAAGTGGAGTTCCTGGAAATAAATTTTTTTGGGAATTTTTCTTGGAGCTCCGCTATAACTGGTCTGGCTATATGTGCGGTTGCTCTTTATTTGTGGAACCAATTGTAGTTTTATGGGACACGTCTTCGGCGGAGTTCTGGGTAAAAACAATCATTCAACATTTTCAATAACGGTTCCCATTGACAGTTACTGTTACACCGTTTTCTTCAAAGAAGTATGGAGTATGGTCCCACAATGCACCTTGACGCACCACACAGTGATTCGTTCTGGGTGAAGTTCGGTTTCATGGAACATTTCTGGATTATATTCACTCCATATACGGCAATTTTGCTTGTTAACATTGCCGTTTGGGTCAAAATGGTCTTCAACATACATGAACAAACAATTTGTCAATGTGTTGTCTTCTTCGGCCATTACAATCATTTTTTGGAAGAATTCCACCCGAACAGGCAAATCCTGAGGGTTTAACTTGCTTGTAATTTGGACTTTGTACTTAAACAAGTTTAAGTCATCATGGAGTATCCGTTGTAATGACCGTCTGCTAAGTCCAATTTGCCCGATAAGTTTCGAGTCGAAACGCTTGGATTTGCCTGTATTAGCGTTGCGATGCTTCATGCGATGCTTCATGCGAGGCTTCCAGATTCCGTAAAATTGTTCACCAGCTTCATAGTGGTCCATTAACTCGGGGGAGTACCGCCAAACTCTCGCCTAAATTCCCTTTGGACGGAAATGACGGACTGCAAAGCATAGTACCGCTGCACTATCCAAATCCTGTTTTCAGAATGCCAAGTATTCATTTTGAGAAATCTAAATAGTAACCTGCAAAAAAAAAATGATTTGCACTACTGGATCGCACGTACTTGGTCATATGTGCGGTAACATTGTAGAATAAAATTTTAGAAAATTAAAGTTAAAATCAAAGCTTTTTTTCGATTTTTGTGACTTTTGATTATTCGAATAAAATACGTTAAATTGTATTGGGTGAAATAATTTAAACGCCATTTTATTTCTTTAAAAAATGTAAAAAAGTGTGTTTTTTTCAAAATCGTAGGAGCGGTTTTTTAAAAAAATGGTTTATTCTTAACTTTTTTTTAAAAAATTAAAAACAATAATTTAAGGATACAAACTTAAGCTAAAAATTAACATACATTAAAAAAAAAAATTAAAAAAAAAATCACCAACCCCCTGCACGCATCTGAAATTCTTTCTTTAGCTGCACAACAAGAATGTGGATTGCTTGGCTCTGTTTTTCTTGACATACATACATCCATGATTGAAAACTAATATGCGCCGGTAACTCTATTGAATCCTTTCCTATTATTGTAAGGCTTTCTAATCCTTTCCTGCGCACAATTTATAGCTTGGTGAGTATTCTCTGACACTTTTTTTTGATATTCTTTTATAATTTAAAAATTGAAAGCTGCACTTATTGAAATAAATATCACAAAGTGTAAACATGACCAGGATTACTTCAAACCACCTACAAGTTTTTGGTCCAAGACTTTTATAACCTGATTTTTGTTTATGCTTTTTATCCAAAATTGATTCTATTAGGCAAAGCTCAGAGGAATGTTTTACTCTTACCGCACGTAATGCGGACAACAAGAACAGGTAGGTCTTATAATGAAAGGCTCCCACTTATTTAAACTTCCCTCCGGCGAAGTGCAACATTATCTTTTTTTTTATTTTATTAAACAAGAACACTTTTCATATAATGAGTATAAGAAATGCGTGGACTCTTGCCGCGCACAGCCAGATCGATACGTAGGAGGAGACCATTGCATACAGCTCAAACACCTTTTTATTTACTAGGTGTATCTGTGTTTAATGTTTAGCAAGCTTGAAGCTTCGACGGTAAGTGGTTTTAAAGCCATCAACGTACAATACTTCCACTGCATAATTCTGGTCACAACTACAAGTGTGCCAGCAGTTGAATCTCATTCATTCATTCATTCATTCATGGTGAAACATTTTACTGTTCTGCCCCCGCACAAATCGTCCCACGGACGCTGACCTTCTCTGGTTCAATCTCGCGGGGCTCAATGTGACAGCCAACGTGAACACCTTGTCCAACCAACTTTTTTATCTAAAAGTGTATAACCGTAACCGTCATAAGCGTTCGCCGTTTTTGTTACCTTGATCACCGGAAGTTTTCGTTTTGAATGAATATACGAAAAATTTCGGATTCATTGATGACGCAAAATTTATTTATATTGAAAAAGATATTTGAATCACCACACCGCGGTGTAACGCGGTGCGGCAGATTTATACATAATATGAATTTATTTTGTATTTAAATTTTTTTATTTTGTTGAATATGTATCTAGTAGGTTGGGAGATTGAAAGATGGAATCATGTAACGATAAATTTAAGACGAATTAAGCTCTAAGCATAATCCTAAAAGTACCTAGTAAAGTACCAGTAATGTGTAATTAATAGTCTAAATGCTTTTAGGAATTTCACTTACATGCATATATACATATAAACTCTGAAGATAAGCAATTTTCCCCCGAAAATCAAGCACCAAGAAAAACATTATTAAAAATATTGAATTACCTTCTAGGTTAAAAGAATTTTGTAGTACCTATTGAGATATGTCCTGGCTCTGAATAAGGTGAAAAAATAAGTAATTTAATACATGGATTTGGAGAGAATAAGGTTAAATAAGTTCCAGAGGGCTTTTATAACTTAGAGTTGGTTTTATATATAACGAATTCAGCCTTAAAGGAAAGAAATTAAGAGTAACATACTAGGTTATTGGTATTGTTTGCCTGTTTCTAAATACACAAGAATAAAAATGGTATATCGGGGTAGCAAAGTTGAAGCAAACTCTTAAAAAACCAGGCAGGAGAGTTTAAAAAACTCACAAAGAAAACATAGCAATTTTTTTGTAGTATCAAGATGAAAAATAATTTTTCTACGCCAACAACAGATATAGTAACAAATATTTATTGGATTGTCCTAACGGCAGTGAAAACTTTATGGATGATTAGTACAACATATGAAAAGCTCAACATATTCATCAGTGCCCCCGCTCATCTTCAACGGTAATCTTGTTGTAAGTTCTATTGACAAAAGCTCTTCATAACTTTTCCTATCTATCTTATTCTTCAGGACTCAAAATGAATGGAAAAGAACATTTGTTCAAACAATTCTAAAATTTCATCACCATCTAATTACCGATCAATCGTATTAACCTCATTTCTTTCTAAGGTCATAGCAATACTGATTAGTCCTCAGTTTAAGAAATTTCTTAAAGAAGATAAGTTTCTTAATGACTGTGAAGTGAATAAGGCTTTCGAAAAAAAATGAATGAATGATTATAACAATTCGGCGAAAGTAAAGTTATTGCCCTCGATATTTCTAAAGCTTTAGATATATGTTGTTTGGCATCGAGCTGTTTTACCAAAGTTGCTAACTTTTAGAGTCGATGAGTTATTATTTCAGTTGATTAGCTAGTAGCTTTCTGACTGTACGATTCTCAAGTCCGAAATCCTTAAAAATATAAATGCAGGCATGCTCCAAGTTTCCGTACTGTCTCCTACTTTGTTTATCATGCATTTTATTAACGATCTTTTGTCTGAAACTGCTGATCCAATAAATTGTTTTGCTGACAAACAGCACCTTCAGTTTTTATTGTTTGTTTGAAAATCAACTTCTATAGCAGAGAATGACAATCACCTTAAATTCCAACATAACCAGCATTTTAAACCTTAGGTATCAAAAAGCCAAAAATACATTAAACATAAACATCCTCATTTCGGATTTCACGAGCTTATATGCGTTGCAGAGCGAGAACCGTTGTTTTAATTGGTATAGTAATATAATGAAATTTAAATGCACTCTACTATGATATGTGAAAGATCAATTTCAGAAACATTTGTTTCGTTTGAACATCGTAGAAAAGTCTTGCCACCCATCGGCTTATCGCCATTTTTTAACCAGTGCTTTATTGAAATAGTTACATTCCTCCCATGAAACGTTTTCATGTAACACCCGCTCCACAAAGAATGCACGTCGGTATACCCTTCAGGTAAACGTTTGGCGTATCGTCAAGCAACGGAAATTCTAGCGCTCCTTGAAAAAAGGACTATGGCAGCGAAGATGATCAAGAAAGTGGCTAAGTGAAATAACAATTTCAACGCCTTCCTGCAAAAGATTACCAAAACAGAGAATCCAGCCGGCCAACACAAGGGCTCGTCAGAAGACGCCGCTAAACATACCATCTCTACCTAGAAGAGATGGGAATCCCTCTGATTATAAATTTTAAAATAATTTTTTGATTAGTTTTTTTTTAAATTATTGAATTTTCGAAAAAAAATTCCAAAAAATTATTACAAATAGAAAAAAATATTATTAAAAATTTGTATATGCAGAATTAATTTGGCTACTTAGATTTTTTCAAATATACAATTTTAAAGAAATCCAATGAGCTGTTACCGAGAAAGTTGAAAATTAAAAAAAAATCGTCATACGAAAGGTACCGTTAGTAGACCTTTCCGGTAAATTTGGTTTTCATAAAATTATAGTTATTTTATTGATTAACACAGAAATAACCAAAGATTTTAGTAAAACTAAACGTGTCTTTGTATGAATTTTTGAGCAAACCATAATATAATAAATTTGAATATCGTCTGCTTATAAGGGTTTTGACGAGTGCAATATAATAGATGCAATATCATTTATGTATATTGAAAATGAAAGAGGTCCAAGTATAGATCGTTGCCGAACACCTCGGGGATTTAATGCGTTAGGATCAGTAGCTTATAGTGTAGTAGTATAGTAGCTTATACCTACTAAAAGACCATCAACAAATTTAATCAAAATCGTTCGAGCCGTGTTCCAGCAACAGTCGAATAGACGGACAGACATTTTTGGTCACCTACATTTTAAGGCTTATCTATGATCACAATTTTGTCTATATTCATATTAACCTACCTACATATAATCGCAAGTAAAAAAGGGAAGCAGGAAAAAATCTGGAAAAAGTTAATCTCGGAAGGGAAACATGACAACTATGTATATATCGCAAAGAGCGTTCCCAGGGTCCATCAGACGCCAACAAATGTTAACTGGAGTTTTAATCGCTCATGCTATTTTATAGCGAGTCTGTCAACAGGTCAAGGGACAGCAGAAGACTTCGTAGTGGTGCGTTTAACTTTCACACCTCCGATCTTTTGAATGTAATAATAATTTCAAGCACTTAGCCACCTTCGTATATACGGCATGCATACGATTCTACACCATGACTCCACTTCATTATGAATATTTATCTTAACAAAGTATTTCAAGTTTGCGTTTTAGCTCAATGGAAAGTGAGTGCCAGGAAATTCCGTTTACCACGCAGAATGTGCTAATGGATTTTACCTACACTTTGCCAGCTCAGAATATACCGCCACTATGCATCAATCCCAACTTAATATTGAAAAATCGTATTCATCTCGAAAAGTCTTATGGTTTTGGGAGATACAATTCAAACGATTGTAGAAAATAAAATATCTTCTGTCAATTTCGCAACTGCATAAATATTAACACAGTGAGTACCTTTACATTGCAAGGTAGGTATAACGGTAGCTGGAACGTAAAATGGAGGAACACTCGTTATTCAAATCTAATTACGAAGCATTATTCAAGCATTCCGTATGCTCTGCTTCTCGCAGAGGAGACATGATAAATAATAAACCTTAGCCCGCGTTTCCTGGTAAAAGAAGCACACAAGAGTTTACAGTTTTTGACAAATCTCCCAGAATTTGTCACTGTTGGACTTTGGGAGCAGGTGAAGGCAAACATTATAAAGTCAGTCTATACCTCTCTGGGTTTTTTTTAGGATAATTATATATTTTGAGATATTTTCAAAATGGACTTTTAGTCTGACGCACGTGTATCGTTTGAACAAACACCTGCAAATGGAGGTTTGGTATGCGGATACCTTAAAATCAAACTGCTAGTACCTCTATACGCCCTAAATCATATTATGAAGGATACCAAAATGAAAAAGTTACGGAGAAAGTGTTCCGTATGCGAAAATGGCTGGTAAGCATTTCATAAATCCTGTGCTCTTCCGATGGCTCTCGCCAGCTCATCGTTCCGCATACTTGCTCCAGCAGCTTAGACAAGCTATGAGTTATTGTGTGTTGTGGCGCAACGCACGTCACGTAAATAAAGTTTGCTTCTCCTCAAAATTATATTTTTAAAGGTAGGTTGTAGATACGCTCGACGGATCCTAAATTGCCACATCAGTCATTTTCATGTTGTGATGACAGAATTTGATGTCTAGATTCACATGAAAAGCCGTGTCTGTGTAGTTGTGTGCGAGGAATGATTTCTATTGGTGTTTTTAGCTTGTGGCAACGCCTATATAATTTGAAAGGATTTGCAGGATTTGAGAAACTGTCAGGCGGTGTCAAGCTTTGTCCTTTTAAAATCCACAAATGTGTTTGTGATGGCTCTATTGGCCTTGGAAAGACTTAAAGCGATGTAAATAGATAATATTTTATGACTAGAGTTGACATTTAAATTGTTGTTATTTTGTGTTGACGCGTTAGGCGAAATAAATTTGTTAGAAATAAACCAAGCTGAAATGTAACAGGCTGCCTAGAATCAGATTTTCGCTGTCAAATTTTTGAAAACTGTCCATGATTTCTATCTTTTGAGGGAAAAGATGAGTAAAAGTATTAGAAAGCTTGTTAAAAGAGGCAGCAGTTGCAGTATATCAGGTGTTCGCTTGGTAATCCAGACATTGTAAGTTCGATATTGAGGTTGAGTAACAATTTTTCAAACTTTTAGTGCAAGCTAGACTTAGCTCTTTTAAACCAAGACGTTTTCACTTTTTTGTGCTTTGTGTACTTCGTGCACTTTGTGTTTCAATGTAGTTCAGCCTTAAGTCTGGATAAGATGTCGACAATAAATTTTTCTATGATTTTCTATGTTGACAAATGTCAAACTGATTTTTTTCAGGAACTTTTTCTATCAGAAGAATTTTTTTTTGGACTGAAATTCTCCGCCTGTGAAAATTGAATAATTTCTGGCAAGCTTTTGAGCGAAGTTTTTTGATAACGGGAACTCTTTTTCACAGACATTTGTGTAAATTATCACGAAATTTCAGTTTTGGCATAGATTTGAAATTTCCATATGTTCAACAGAAACAGTACGAACTCAATATGTAGTAATTTAGTAGAAATGGATCTGCTTATTGGAACATTTTATAACCTCATAAACGGCTTATCTACAAGCAAGTGCTTAAACTGGTATTGACGAAATGTTCATTAGTCAGTTCTAATATTGTGAACTGTATCTAGTTAAGACATAAATACTGGTACAAGTCTAAACGCATCCATATTTATATACTATTTGTTGCACATTCTTTATGTTTACCGTTATTTAACTAGTTACAATTATGCTTCATTGCCACGTACTTTTTTTGATTCCGTTATTAACAATCATCGAGTGGGGTGACATAAAATCGTATTGTTTTGATTATGGTTGGGCTTTTCGAGTATAACATGGAAAGAGGGAATATCTTTCGGATCTTGCACCCGCTGGGAATCACGCGTTGTTTTGTTTATCGTACTGTATGAGTAAGTGACTGTAAAAGGTCAGACTGTGAGGACTCTGCGTGCCTTCATAGCCGTGCAGGCTCGAATCAGAAGAAAACCATTAAGAAAACAGAAAATCTTGTCGCGAGAAATAAGTACTTCTCAGAAATCCATGTTTTTGTCTCGCATCATTAAAGAAGACCCGGGACTCAATGCCTACAAACATTTTCACCGTCGAATAATCATTCAAAAAACAGAATCATCTAGTGTATACTCGGACGTCATGAGAAGGGTTTGAACGCAATCCAAGTGTCGAAAGAGGCCACCATCCCGCAAATGTAATGGTATTTGTGGGGAGTGAGCTATCATGGAGTTACCGACCTTCATTTTTGTGAAAAAGAAGTGGAAACTTCGGCAAAAGCTTATCAAACAACAGTTTTCAAGGATGTCGTGAAGGTAAAGTCTCTCAACCAGACAATGTTCGAAAACTAATATTGGGCATTCCAACAAGATTCTGCTCCAGCTCACAAGGCCAAAACCACTCAACGGAAGCCCAGACTTAACTATGCTGGCATCAACACCAAGCTATATGCAAATATTACAGTAACATCAAACTTAAGTTTTCGGAGCAATTGTATAATGCGCCATGGTACATACGAAACAGAGATTAAACTGTCAAAGAAGAAATAAAAAAAGGACAATCAAGCTTAAAACACGTCCACAAGGCCACATTGACACAGAAGTATACAACAGGTCCTTGATGAGCCAAATTTTGTACGTCAACCGAAACAAATTTCAAATAAGAGTCATAATTCATAAATCCGGCCGTAAATGTAATATCTATACAGCTTCCTCAACTGAAAGCATTTGGCAGGGAAAATGTCATTAATAGATGAAATACATACACATTAACATAAATTGAGGTGTTTTAGTGATTACTAAAAACACTACTTTTATAGTTATATGTATCTAATGACCATTTTTCATTTTCTGCACAAAATTTTATATTTTATCACCATTATTACGAAAAATACGCTGACTTCTTATCCACAACTTAAAAATCTTTTGAAAATCATAAACAAATTTGATAACCTACTTTTTTCCGTTTGCACTAAATAAATTTCCCCCGGTCGTAAAATATTACAACCTTTTAAGAATGATTGCGTAAACAAACTAAAAATCATCCTCTCGTATCTGATTTCGATTTGTTTAATTTGAATTGATATTATGGCATATAAAATAAGGACCATCAATTTTCCAGCAAAAAGGCGCGTCGTAGCTGTCAAAAATGCAACACAAAAAACAAAAAACCTTTTCGAACACTTATGCTACATTTAAAAACAATGAGGTGCCTTTCAACGCTCCTTTCAGATCCACTTGACGGTGTGACATATTTTATGACAGGGGCGATGTAATCCTGCAATTATTTAGCTGTGTGTTTGCATCCGACAGACCATTTACGTAAATTTGTGAGTGCGGAAGGAGGCACTTAAAATGCGAACGCAGCTTACACAGGTTAATTCCTATTATCGACAAGAAAAATATGTACGTGAGCACGCCACGAGTGTGTAAGAAGTTATGTCACCAAGGGTAATATAAGCTTTTCGTTTGTTTTATACTTTAATCGTTGAATGTGCATACATATATACAAAACAAGGACGAAGAAGCGATGCTAACAGTTGAATAAATAAGTAACAAGCCACCTGGTAGTTCATTTAAATGTCAAATTAGTTTTGCAAAAAACGACTGCTCTGATTTTGCTACAATGTATGTCGAAAGAATTCGTAGCATGATCTAAGTTTTTAAGAAACAATTTTAAGAACAAAACCTCGTAGAGAAGATATATTTTTCGTACATTCCATGCAGAGATTCTAATTTCGAATTCGAGAATCTGTTTTCGAACTGTTTCCAGAAAAGGTTTACCCCTGACCCCTGGGAGATTTGTTTTTTCCTGGGGAAAAAAATTGAGGGACTCTGGTGGGGAATCGAGTCCGAGATTAAAATAATAGTTATCTTAAAGAACAAATACATATGCAACCGAAATACCCATTTTATATTGAAAGCATTTCCAGCATTTGGTCCGAATAATTACCATATACATTGTATCGTGTTAAAACAGAACTTAAATTAGATTTGAAATAAATTCCACTGAAGTAGGATGATGAAGCATTGAAGGACCAGCCATGAGGTGCTGTATTATCCAGTCTGGCATATAATATCTGGCGGGTTGAGAATGTTATGTTTTCGGTCTAGAAGAGCATGAAGATACACGAGAAGGGTATACTACACTATACTCTACTCGTGTAATATTATAACATGCCGTTGAATCAGGATAATTTCTCTCTCATGTCGACCTAAAGCTACTCATCATTTAAGTGTTCTTTTCATGGAAGAATTTAAATTTTACATCATGTCGCTCGCTATTGTAGATACGATTTATCCCGCACGTAGGGACTATTTAGTTCTTCTGAGGTGAAAATAATCTTGATCCACTTGTACAGAAGGGGAATATAATTTGTATAAAGGGTTCATTTATTGTGTTATTAAAATGAAAATGTTTGACATGGTTTACCTTTACCTATATATTTTAAGCTGTTAAAAAGGTTTAGTGAAATTTACTGGCGTTCATGCGAACATACAGATTTAAGTTATAGATTCGGATATTCTAAGGAAAAATCATTTCAAGAAAGATGACAAGAAAATCACCAATAGATTCATGGAAAAGTCCTTCCTTCAATTTAATACATAAGTTGAAATGTCCATCATGGAGAATATAGGTAAGACATCTACACAAAATATTTCATAATTAATTACCATAATCTTTCATTGACAAATACCTAGAAGTATTTTGAAAATTGAAATCCAACAATCAAATATCATCCGAACAACTTTGTTGAGCTGAAAACTGAAAACTACTTATTCACTAGGACAATACCCATGCAACTCTATCCCTTTTCTTGGAATTAGGACGATACTGATAGAACTCTTTCCCTTTTCGTGACACTGGTCGCTTTTCCGCAAGAAGAGGAATCAAAATCATTGAAATGACTAGAGCAAACTTAAATGTGCCACAAAACTGCGATCAAAATGGTACGCAGCTGATGATGGAAGTAAGACCAAAGTAATTCTAGCACGGATGCCAAGAACTGCGCCAAAAACACACACAAAACTGCAGTGACAGCTGTGCAAATTGCTGGAATTTTGGTGCCCAAAAGAGGAGTTTTAAATGGATTTGGGATTACTTGAAGGGTGATTAACAATAAACGACAGCGAAAAAGCTTCCTTGGAAAGCCATGTCAACAAAAGTAAATTCATTAAATAAAACTTCATCCACAAAAGAGGTGGCGTAAGAACTTGCCATTGGCCCAGGTTTTTCTTTTATTTTCTGTGAGACTCTGATGATATCAACCGGGATTGGTGTCAGTATTATCATGGAAAATGCCGATACTATGATTTCAATTAAAGTTGATTTCATTATTGTTTCTCAAAATGAGAAGGATTCCACTTAAAAAAATAAACAAATACAATGTAAGGAACAAAATTTAGGAAAAGATAAAGGAAAAGCTTAGGTTGGGTTGGTTAGACTCTCCTTTGATTTTTGGGAATTTGCTATTTGAAAATACGAGATAAAAATATTTAAAGTTGATGTTCTACTATGGAGAAGAACAACAATGGAATCGGTATTATCATTGTGGAGAAGTAACTTAGAAACTTCTTGGCTATTTCGAAGTTCAGTGATTGTTTTTTGTTTTTGAAGCTGGTGATGCAAGGAAAGATGTGCAACATTATCTTATGTTCCAAAAATAAGATGCGAACTAGCGAAAAAGATGCGTTTGGGTTAGATTTCCACAACTTCCTTAAGAATATCCCGAAAGATGAGCTAACGAAAATCATGAGAGCTCCCATAATGGTATGGGACACGGATTTAAGAATCTTCTTGGTAAAGACATTTTAAACTTGTTCAGGTCATTTTCTTCTTTTAGTCTTGAATGATAATGAATGAATACTATGTTGATCAAATAACAGCGGCACCATATCACTAACAGTTTTGTGAAAGATTGCAGATTGATTGATTATGTAATTAGTATAGAATTTACACTGGTCTCCCAAAACTCTGGGTATTTTCTGCCATAACACCAGAAAATATTAAACTTATAAAAACCCCTTCTTTTGCCTTTGATAACCTATGGCTATACCTTGTATTGCAAACCTGATTCCCATTTCCAACACAAACTCCTTGTCGCTTAGATATATGTATGGTCTTCGGAGACACGAACAAATATCGCAATATCATCGGTTTGTCCTTGGATGTTCCCTCCAGAAATATCTTGATGCTAGATGCTGTACATTTTTGCACACAATTATTCAAAGTAAAACACCTTTATACATTTATGAAAAACTTACAATATCTCAAACCTTAAAACTTTTGGTACCATCTTTTAACTACCTTAACTCTTCACGAATCTTCATGATCTATGCAATCAAGCTATGGAACTCTCTTCCTGTGACTATTAAACGAATTTTAAGTGTTTCAAATTTTTTTTTTCTTCTAAATTTTGTTAGAACCCGTCATAGCATTCTTAATTATAAACTATGATTAAAAAAGAATTCAAAAATGAAGCTTAAATTTACTCGTGTTTATTTATTATTTATTTTTTACTAGTGACACTTTTTATTTAAGATTGCTTTTTACTATCCAAATTTAAGTACTTTAAGAGACTAAGTCTTACTGCAAATTTGTATTTAATAAAATTGAATTGAAATTGAATTAAAATGAACTGTCAAATTACACAACCAATGCGACATGATGGTATAATGATGAAACCAAGGCAGTGATAACTAGGAAAAAAATATATTTCAAAGCTTAGTTAATATGAAGCTCTCATAATATAAATGAAAAAGCAATAGGAGCTAGAAAAAATATTGGCGACGGCTGCTTATTTTTATCGAAAACGGCTCCAACGATTTTGATGAAATTTTTTGAGATTTTTTTTGTTGGTATTGGCTATCATTTGATTAGAACCAAATTTACGGGAAAAGTCTATTAACGGTACCTTAACTGTTTTTTTTTTAGTTTTAGGCTTTCTCAGTAACGGCTTTTTGGATTTCTGTAAAATTTTATATTTGAGAAGATCTAAGTAACCAAATTAATTCTGCATATAAAAAAATTTAATAGCTTTTTTTCTAATAAAAATTAATTTTTGATTTTTTTTTTTTTAAATCAATTCTTAAAACTAATGAAAAAAAATTATTTAAATTTTATAATCACATGTATAATAATAAACTCTAAAAAACTGCAAACCAAAATAAAAAAAAAAAATTTTTTTTCAAAAAACTAACAATAAAAAACAGGATTTTATCAAAACCGGTCCTACAGTTGTCGAAATACATTTTTCATAAATTCTTTGTTATAACGGGTGATTTTTTTGAGGTTAGGATTTTCATGCATTAGTATTTGACAGATCACGCGGGATTTCAGACATGGTGTCAAAGAGAAAGATGCTCAGTATGCTTTGACATTTCATCATGAATAGACTTACTGACGAGCAACGCTTGCAAATCATTGAATTTTATTACCAAAATCAGTGTTCGGTTCATTCACCGTAACGTTGCGTCCAACAGCATCTTTGAAAAAATACGGTCCAATGATTCCACCAGCGTACAAACCACACCAAACAGTGCATTTTTCGGGATGCATGGGCAGTTCTTGAACGGCTTCTGGTTGCTCTTCACTCCAAATGCGGCAATTTTGCTTATTTACGTAGCCATTCAACCAGAAATGAGCCTCATCGCTGAACAAAATTTGTCGATAAAAAAGCGGATTTTCTGCCAACTTTTCTAGGGCACTGATTTTGGTAATAAAATTCAATGATTTGCAAGCGTTGCTCGTTAGTAAGTCTATTCATGATAAAATGTCAAAGCATACTGAGCATCTTTCTCTTTGACACCATGTCTGAAATCCCGCGTGATCTGTCAAATACTAATGCATGAAAATCCTAACCTCAAAAAAATCACCCGTTATAAGACGTGTGATAGCGTACTTCATTTTTACTAAAAACCGTTAAATATTCTGGTTTTAATACGTTTTATAAGTTCAAACTGTGTTATTTTCAACGTAAATGTTACTGGTTTCTGTCAAAGATCTTGCTTTGCCATGTAATTAGGCATATAGAGCAAGTACGTACGACCCAGTACAGCACTCGGTAGTTCCTTAAATTTGATTTTTCCATGATGAACTTTCCGGGCAACTTTCTTCTAACTTATGCTTACAAATTTACATATCCCTACTCTATCTTAGAATTATTCTAATCCAGTTTTATAAATATATGTATCTTTCCTTGTGCATCAAGTTTCAAGTATCAACCAGCAATTATTTAAACTTTCAGCAACTTGCCTCAAGAAGTCATTTATTAATTTTGCACTTTGAATTTGAATAAGACATCTTATGGACACAACCTAATGAAGTTTGATATAATTTAATTATATTTTAATTATCGATTAACACCGGAGGGTGGATCGGCTCTATAATGGCTGTAGATACTGACAAGCCAATTCACCCAAACCATTACGCATGAACCTAAAAGCCTTAAAATTTAAATGAACAAAGCTGCGGGGAAAGACAAGCTACTTAATAATTAAGGTAAACCTATATGGCTGGTAAACCGTAGACACCCCAAAGTTGATTTTGATTAATTTTACACACATTATATCGATGTTTAGATAGAAATTCAAACTAAAAACATAAACAAAAAAAAATCTATTTTTTTTCAACGCATTTGGATTGCTACTACACAGAGTTCTTTAACCAGCATTCGAAAGATGAAAGAAATTATTGTTTATTCTCCCGCAAAGAAAATAAATTGCACGACTGGATCGCACGTACTTCCCCTGATATGTGCGGTCACATCGTCGGATAAAATTTAAACTAGTGGCTAGGGCTCAACCAAGTAATATAAAAAAAAATTTGGGGGAAAACATTAAAAAAAGCAATTTATACAAAATCAAAAAACCACTATTCATAAGGTTTTTTTGGAAAAAATGTTGCAAGCCATCTGATTTCTTTTGCTGTCTTCTATTTTATGAATTTTTCATTTCAAAATCATTCGACCAGTTTTTTTTCAAAAAAATGTTTTTTTTTTGAAAAACTTTTCGAAAACATATTTTAAAATTTCTTTGAATAAATAAATTGTTTTATACTAGGACAAAAATAACATAAATTTATTAAAAAATTTCAAAAAACAAAATAAGTTTTTCAAAAAATTATTAAAAATTTAAAAAAATTGTTTTTGAAAATTTTAATGAACAACAGACAGACGAAAGAACTGTCCGACCCACTTTTTTCGACTTCCCTATCAACGTAATGTTATATTTGATTGTTATCTACATTTTTTTAACGAAACATAACTTGCCTTGTAGGTAAGTTACTAATATATATATAATCACAAGTAAAAATGTGAAAGGATAAAAAGTTGAATAATTAGCTTTTAGTGTAAGATTTTTTGGATGGTAATAGAATGATTTGGAATTTGCCTTAAAAATGGCTGTCGATGGTTGTATATGCATTAAAGCCGGATGAATATTTTTGTTCCTTGGCTGTTTGGCTGAAGGACTTAATTTATTGATTGTATGTCACTCTTTGCAAAATAGAAGAGAGGACATTTTGTAACTAAGATTTCAATGGAAATACAAAAAACGAAAAAACTTTAACATGGTCAACGAAGCGTTTTGAAAACTCGGAATCGTATGTGAGTATTCGTAAGACAATATTCTTCTACAGAAGCAGCTTAGTTTTTATAGTTAGGTTTCTGGATCTGGAGCCTTGACAGCTGCTTGCTTATTTCTTTTTTCCATATTCTAATCGGCTGCTATTTTTAATCCAAGATTGTTAAAGAATTACCCTTCTTTAAAATCATGGCCTAATTGTTTTTTTTTTTTATAATTAGCGCGCGCACAGTGACTATTTTTGTTTTGCGCGCAAAAGGGACTATTTGTTTCCCTTTTAATGTAGAACACACTGCGCGGACATTAAGATGATAGGGAGGGGAGAGATAGGAGGTGTCGATTAACATTGGTTTTGAATGTTTGCAGATCAAAATGGCAAGGCAAAATCCCGCCGGGTAAACTATTCCAAATTCGTGTTGTTCGGTTAAAAAAAGAATCCCTATATTTCACGGTACGTCCGAAATTGGGCTCAAGGGTGAACTGATGAGCATTCCTTGCGAGACGAGTATCAGATGGGGAAAAATACCTCTTACACCGATACAGAAAACCTAAGCACTAAGCTATCTCAAATATATGGTCGTTCCAACGGAGGTCGTCGTTGACACACATACCGAGTACTGAGAGCTTTTCGGTTTCTTCGATGTAAGTGCCATTCATGGACAATGGCATGGGGGTATGTTTAGCCTTAACGACGGAAGACATCATTGAGTTTTCGAAGCATTAAACTCCACACGATTCCTATTACCCCATTTGACAATGCTGTATAGATCTGACTTTAATGAGCTTGACATACGGTACCATTGCAATTGTACGTCCGAATTATCGAACGAAAGAAAAGCTGAGGGTAGAGTCGTCAGCAAAACAGTTTTATGGATTAGAAGTAACAGAAAAAAGATCATATATAAAAATGAGGAAAAGAGTCGGAGACAGGACAGAGCCCTGGGGCACATCAGCATTTATTTTGTGGGAATCAAACTTGAATCCGTCCAATACAACTTCTATTGAAGGGTCTAGAAGATAGCTTCCTATCCAACGGACAAGAGTATCATCGATCCCAAAAGCACGCAGTTTGAATAAGAGAGCTTCATGCCAAACTTTATCAAGCGCGATAATCCTATTTTCACCAACGCGATGTAAGGATTTGTTCCACTGTTCGGTGAGATATTCCATCAGACCACCAGTGGAAAGATTACTGCGAAAGCCATACATGGTCATGGAGAAGCTTTCGGTCTTGCAAATATTCCTTAAGCTGACGGTTAATCAGTATCAGTGCTATGGGTCGGTAGGAGAAGGAGAAGGATGGGTCACCTTACTTAAGGGACAGGCTGTTTTCTATCTTCAAGGAAAAGTTCCAGAAGAGTAGGAGCGATGGAAAAGCTAACGCAGTGTCTTTGCAAGTGTGGAAGAACACCTCCACAGATGAATCGGGGGTATATCATTCGGGCCAGCGGATTTGTGTATATCGAGATCTTTGAGAACTCTTCCGGCATAATTTACATTCTCAAGTACAGGAGGGGCAGCGTTGCTGTGAGAAATTTTTTACATTTACTACATTTGGAATATTGCAGAGTTTTTTGGTGTAATTTTTGGTCATGCAAAAATTTGGTTCTTTGAATAACGAAGTGGCATGAGTTGTTTGACCAATACTTCTCGTAGACATACAGCCAGCACGTACTTGGTTTTCTCTTAACTAATGTGCAGACCAGGTTTTGTATTGTACCACCTTCTCGATCTTGAGAAAAGAATCTTGTACAATTTGGTAATAACTAACGATAATGTCGGCGTAAGCCAGGTTTGAATGAGCAAAGATTGTCCGTCTTGCCGACATGCCAGAATAACGGATTGCATGATTGCTTTCTGCAACGCAAAGTCGTAGGGGATGCAGGCAAGTCTGATTTGATTATTTTGTACAGCAATTCGGCTACTTAAACTTGGCTTGCAATTTTTTCATAGCCAGTCTATATAGTCGTACTAATTTATTTGGGAATTTTTTGTTTGCCCTTTTAGAGTTCTACTCTGACTATGCTATCGTAGGCCGCTTTAAAGTATAAGTATACATATATAAAAAATATGGTATGTGGGAATGTAAAATTCCAGGCTCTCAATGCTTCTACAATGCTATCATACGTATTTTAAATTGTGTCTATACCACCTTTGTTTAATTGAAAACGAAGAAATTTATTCCTAAATTATAAAGAACATCATTGAATCCATTTGCTAGAAATAAGACCCAAAGGGTTTCTTATTAAGAAATAAAAATAAAAAAACATAAATATTCATTTGAATACATCACCTGTACAATCGAAAAACTTTCAATTTCCATAAAAGCAAAAAAAGGCATCGACAAATTAGGAAATTGATTTTGTTTTTTCCCCAAGCAAGAAATCTCAATTCGCATGAAATTATATCTTCCCTGAATAACAAACAGCTTGAATAATATAAATAAATAAAATAGAATATTAGACGACCTTCGTTTTGACCTACCTTCTCTATGTCTATATGTGAACCTCAAGGAGATACTTTATTTAACCAAAAACCATTTTGAATGACTGACTCATGCCTGGAGGTTTTCTTCTTCGTACAAATCAATGTCGTCATTCATCTGTCTAGATTTTCTCTTTGAAATACTTAAGAGTGACATCAACATTTTGCTACTGCCATCGAGATTCCCCTTTCCACACCTCAATCAAAAACGATTAATTTAAATAAATCAAACATGCAATTTGATAGATATATAAATATACTTGTGCACATGGGTGTGTTAGATGTTAGATGGTAAAGGGGCGCACAATCACCCATGGAGTATATTTTGTGTGCAGGTTGAGAACAAGCCCATTCCGGTCAATAAAATTTATCAATATTACCTGCTCAGGTATTAATTTTTTTTAAAGCAATTTTCTTGATCAATTAAGTTTTGAATTACAACAGTGTTCAAGTTTTTTTTTTTGCATCTCTATATCGTCAACCGTGGCTACTGCAGGTGATATTGTGAGAAGGTGAATTACACTTTTCGATATGTTACTTTCATGAGATTTGAGATTTATAAAAGATATTTTTATCCAATGATTTGTTGGTCTTAAATCTTAATAGCTGAACCATGGCTTTTTCAATCTATAATGCTACCTCTACATTGCTCGATTTTTTTTTTTTTTTTTTATAATTAACGCGTGCCCAAAAGCACGCATTTTCGATAAGAGAGCTTCATGCCAAACTCTATCATATGCCTTGGAGATATCAAGAGCAATGATCTTACTTTCACCAAAGCGATGTAAAGATTTGTTCCACTGTTCGGTGAGATATGCCATCAGATCACCAGTGGAACGGTTGCTGCGGAAGCCATACTGACGGTCATGGAGAAGTATTCGATCTTCGAGATATTCCTTAAGCTGACGGTTAATCAGTGTTTTCATTACCTTAGAAAGAAGGGATGTCAGTGCTATGGGTCGGTAGGAGGAGGGGAGGACGGGTCACCTTTCTTAGGGACAGGCTGGACAAATGCTGTTTTCCATCTTCTAGGAAAGATTCCAGAAGAGTAGGAGCGATGGAAAAGCTTACGCAGTGCCGCTAGACGACAAGCCGCCTCATTTTGTATGCATTGTAATAAAGGTCTATAAGCTCGTATCCATAAAAACTTGAATACAAAAAAAGAGAAACTTTTTTTATTACAGAATCGACCCATTATCGGAACCCGCACTATGTCTACAAAGTTGATCTAAATCTAAGATGATAAGTTTTCTCCGACTCCGCATGGGACACACCCAGTTAACACATAGCTAATACTCAAAAAATTTAAATAATTAATATCGAAATGAATACGTACATATCATACATTACTCATAACACTGGAAATACTAAACAAAAATGAAATAAATTCTGCAAATCTAAGCAAAATCACCTTTCATTTCGTTAATATATCACAAAGTTCTGTTAGTACGTACGGTTAAAATCGTACGACAAAATTCATGTTCACGTATTAATATATAGATTACTTACTTTTACTTACGACTTCTCCATTCATAAACCATTTCACATAGAAGCACATCCCACAGGAACCGTGTCTATTTTCCAATCCAGCAACTCATTCATCTACCTACCAAATTTCACCCAAATCCGTTCAGCCGTTGAGGCGTGATTGAGGAACAAACATTCACATTTATAATATACTAGCAGACCTGGCCACGCGTTTCTGTAAAAAATATATAGAGTCCTATGCCTGTTTAACCAAATAACACACAGTATACAAATTTAAAAAAAAATCAAACGCCATCTAAAGGTAATTATAATAGCCATAGTTACTCCTTAAAACATCAGCTAATCAGGTATTTGAAATAGTCCAGTTACCCCTCAGAACACCGGCTATCTGCCAGTGAAAGTCCCGTCAAAATTGGTGCAGTCGATTGCAAAATAAGCTGGAACAAACAGATTGACAGACAACATTTTTTTAAATTGTTTTTGTTTTTTCCGCATACGCACATATACTTTCTTATGTTTTTGTTTTTTTTTTTAAAGAAACTTTTAATAATAGCATTGAATCGATTTTGATAAAATATTGTACATACGGGCGACATTGGTGCAGTAGATAAGATGTTTGCTTCTGACACGGAGGTCGTCAGTTCGATACTCAGGTTGAGAAGGAATTTTTGTAACTACTAGTGCAAGCTAGGGCCGTCAGTGAGTTTTAATTGAGAAAATAGTCACCTAACTCTCGATCTACTGCGCCGAAAAAAAAATTCTTTCGTATCTTTCTAATTCAAAAAGTCAAAAGGCATTGTGGCTTACAGACACTTAGTTAAAAATATTATTTTTATTATTATTATTATTACATAGAATTTATGAATATCTACTCATCAGCTTATGTAGAGTTTTTTGAAATGGTTTTCACAATGCGATAAATGCTGGTCTTTATAGTGATCCGATTTGCCCCGTTTACAATACTGGCGAAATTTTATTCAAGCAACAAAACAGCAAATGACTTCCACTGCAAGTTATATCCATTTTATTCCAACAAGCTAACTCCACTGGTTTTTTATGGCTTTTTTAACGTCCAGCTTATTTTTTTATATTTACCTGTCGACTGCCTGACAATTTGTTATTGGTCGGAATAGATAATTTTTCTTCTATTATTATTACATTACAGGTATCTCGATGTGTACTAACTCTAATCGTTTAAGCCAGTGCAAGCCATATATGGATTGGCCAGCACGGCGTTATGTGAAAGAATGTGAGCCGAATAAGAAATTAGTGGCGCCTACATAAAATATAATAAGTTAGCTTTTACTCGAACATTAGGGCGCGTATCAATAAAGACATTATTTTCGGTGAGACGTTCAAAAATTGTAATAGTTCAGCGTTTAGATAGAAATAAATCAAATTGTGCTTCACATGCCTAATAAAACATTCGCAAGACTTGCCTTCTACTATTATAGTAGATGAAGGTGGCTTTGCAGATCCGAAGTATTTTTAAAACTGACACTACTGCCCCTCTTTGGCTTTTTCTGACACTCTAGCTAACTATAAATCACAGAACTAGGAAAAAGGAGCGAATGTTCTTATTGAATTAAAGATAGGCCGACATCGGAATTGAGGAGGAACCTACACTTCAGTGGTGGAAACGAATACATGAAAATAAACTATACGAGGAAAATAAATCACACTTATGGAACGAAAGGCACTTCAAGTTTTTATCGCTTGGTGGTATTATTTTGACAAAAGAATTATTATTCTGCTTGTTTCATCTTAAATTTCTTTCCTCTTCCCCGACTTCGTCTTGCCTTGCTCTATTTGCTGATCAAACGAAAAAAAAAACAAAAAATAGATAAGATGTAACCCAAAGCATCTATTTTTTTTTTTTTATAAAATAGGATACTTTTCTTCCTTTCTTATCAAAGAACTTACTCAGAGAAAAAACTAACAAGGACAAAATAAATCGTTTTTAAATTCAAATTTTTTTTGAAGTCTAAGTCTAAAATTGGTTGGGGCGATTGGAGATGGTTTTCACTATTTACGGTCGGGTTCATCAGAACTGACAAATTGTGGCTTTCAATTGAATTGCTCTGTAATGGAAAAACATGGTGTCAATGTCCTCTAAGAATCCCCAATAGATTGTCTCCCGTCCTTCCCAAGAGGAAATTTGTCATTTATATTCATACGATGTTCAAAGTGATGTATCCTATTCATGTTTTTGCTTTTGACAAACTTTAACAACAGATTTTTATTACAAATGAAGACACAGCATGAACGTGGAAACTAATTAGCTAATGTATGTTCATGCGGAACCATGTTGCACAGGAAGCTATTTTCAATTAATAGATATTGATTTTTTTGTATTTATGAGTAGGAGTAGACGTACGTAGTTTAGTTTTCTCTCTAATGTTCAGTAAATTCAAGCTGATTTCTTTGACAGGAAAACTTGACAAAATATACTCAAGGAAATTTTTTCTGTCATGAAATTATGTGCCATGTTTAAAATGGTAAAGGTTAATACTTTGGATTTTAAATATCTTCAATTTTTTATTAACCAAGTTGCTTAAATAGTTATTTACAAGTTTAATGAATAAATAAAATTACTTTCCAGGACAGCTCCTGAGGAACTTTATACTCTCAACCCTGATCTTTTATGAATAGATAAAGTCATAGATGTATTTTACAATTGCTGAGTCCATCATCCGATTTCTAAGAGCTCTAGCTAGCCTTTTAAAACAAATTTCCCTGAAAACCTTATTCCAGAAGAAAAATAAAAATTTTGGCCAGTAGATATGAAGTAGAGATGCTCAGTCTAAATTAAAATCCATTAATTGAAAAGAAGTACATTAATAATTTTAATTAATGAAATTTCTTGTTTTTTTTTGGTTTTCTCTTTTTAAAATTTACTTTTCAATTTTTATTTTGTGATGCTGTCATGCATAGTTAAATAACGTTTCTTGAGTCATTACGCAAACTTGATAAGTCTCTTATTTTAATTTCTTCGCTGAGCCAACAGTCCATTGCGTTGGGCGAGTTCACATTTTTACCCGATTTGCAATTTCGGACTTTTTTGCGAACGAACAACCACCAACCAAAATTATAAGCAAAAGAGAATCACATTCAGCTGTCAGAAAAGAGAAACGCTGAACTAAGGCGCAACTTATCGGGAAATTAGTTTTCTGTCTTCTTTCTTCAAATTTGGTTTCTTTTTCGCACTACATTATTGCATGTATGCCTCACGTTGCACTGTGTATTTTAGACTTGGGAAGAAAATCGTTAAAAAAAATAAAATCTATGTCCGCTTGCTGCACTTGAAAAATCCTGAAAGTTTTCTGAATAACGCTGTTTTAATCAACTGTCAGATTAAAGAGTTTTCTGCAAGAGGGGTTGAAACGATGCAGGCGAATAATTATTCACAGGGATTTAAATTTACTTAAAGCCAGTTACATAGTAAGGGTTTAAATTCTGGTTTCGGTTTAATAATTTTTTGGTTTTACTGTGCGGAACTGAAAAAAGTGTTTGAAATGGCCTTTTTTATCTGGAACGATTGAAAATTAAGGAGCAGTGAAATATTCGGTATTTCGTGTTTTGACATACATATACCCTTACCCATTTGAGCCAATAATAGAAATTTGACTTTTTTTATTATGTCTGCAAATACAAATTCATCTGTGCTTAAAATTTCGTGCTGAATTGCTGATGCAAACCATCCACATGCCACTTAACTACGCACTTAACAAATAAACAATATATCTTCTTTACTTGCATAAACACTCACTGAATGAAACAGAGATTTCCTTTGATATATCACTTTTCCTGATTTGGTCACTTCGTCATTCACCCACCATGAAGCACCATACCATCCAGCGAGCCACATCCAAAAAACAAAGATCCCGTGCTGTACGTCTTACCGTCTGATGCAAGTCTCCAACCAAAGCTGTCCGCATTCGCTTCTTGGATATGTTACATGACTGTCCAAATTTGGTAAAACAATAATTATAACTGTCAACTGACCACCAAAATCACACGGCCGCGCATGCTCTTCTAGACCTTCGGGTCATTTCAACTCAACTTTGAGTGAAAACCAAAATTACCATTACCATAGAGTATTGGCTCAGCAACCAATACAAATAGCCGAGAGCTGTTCAATAAAAAAATCATTGTGGCGCCAAGTACCCACAAATGGATGTGCGAAAAAGTCAATGATGACCTCAATCTGGCGTTTAATGGAAATTTTCCTCCAAAGAAAAGAATATAAAAAAGACTTATTGCAGTGGATTTTTTGTTTATTTTTTGTAATTGGCTGATAGCCATATGTAGACATTAGGCATTCAGTGTTTTTTTTTTAGATTTTGCTGGTGCATTCGATCATCTTAATTGGCTACTATGTGCTAACAGGACATCAAGCATAAGTAAATATACCACAAATTAGGTTGAAAATTATATAACAATGAATTGATTTGTGAGTTTATTTCGGTCGTGTACATATATTTTGATAGATTCTAACTTCAAATAAGAGGAAGATGCGCTATATACTTCTATGAAGAGTAGAGAAAAATTTGAAAATCAAAATCCTTTAATGCGATCAACCTTGATTTTAATTTAATACCTTCAGAACTTCCCTGTCTCATTGATCCCCGTCCGGCTGTCCCACTCCGGCATCGAATACATTGCTCCTGCATTTTGAAAGTTATTTTAAAATGTGACCTGAAAGTCAATAAATAACCTTTGGAAAAAAAACAATCAAGAACAAGAAAAAAACTTAAAAAAACTAAATACAAATACGTACTTGCTCTTATGTGCCTGACTATTTACATTGGAAGGCTAGATCTTTGAAAGAAATAAGTTACATTAACGTAAACAGATAAAAGATCTGAATTAATATAAAGTGATAAAACCACAATACTTAACGGTTTTTAGTAAAAATGAAGTACGCCGTCACGTATCTTAAATTACAAGGAATTTATGAAAAAAATATTTCCAAAATTGAACGACGGATTTTTTTTTTTTTTTAGATTTTGGTATTCAGTTTTTTAGATGTTATTTATATTTAGTTGATCATAAAATCTAGATTAGTTTTAAAAAAAATATATTAAATTTTCAAAAAAAAAAAATCAAGAAAGTTTCTGTTTAACTTTAAATTTCGCATCGAACTAAACTTTTAAAAAATATATCCCTATGTACATATGAAACATGCAGCATGAAATGTCAAAAATTATATCCCTAGTACATAATGAAACATGCGGCATGAAATGATCTCGTTTCTTAACCATTTATTTGCCATTCTTTGTCAGTTCTAACCGGTTGCCCTAAAGAATTGAAATTGTTAGAAACTCCTCTCCATTTTTTTTGCCCCCCGTTGTTCGCAAGCGAAGGATTTTGCTCCATCAGGCTCTATTTGTGTTTTAAGTTGCTCTTAGTTCACTCTATTATATAAGCAGAAACGAGGAAAAGAACTAAAACTTACATTTTTATTCAAGTAAAACTATCCGGCGTTTGCAAATTTCTTTTCGCCCCAAAAGTAAAGTTTTACTAGTCGTTTAACTGACATAATACGACAAACTGTAATATCGAAGAATGATAGTCGTAACGCCAGATTAAACGACTACATAGTTACTTTCGTAATACCGATTTCCTTAAATGAAATTGGTAGTTCAAGCAAAACGCCTACTATAATAAGGGTGATTGTTTTTATAACCGGTGCCACTTTTCAAACTCAATTAGAAAATTATAGTAGATTCAATGAAAAGCGCAGTGGTGCAGTAGATTTAAAAAAATTGCAAAAAAAAACGCAGTAGAAATACTGCTGTGGTTTTATTCGACCTTCGAACTTCATAAAAAAGCTTGTAAAAAAGTTGAAATTCTCAATAAAAATACTTTGAAAAATGTAATTTATCTGAAAACCCTTTAATAAGTATAATATAATAAATATAATAATCTATTTATTTATTTATTTATTTTTTATAGTTATTAATTTATTAACTTAATAATTTATTTTGTACACCTCTATTACCTTTGTTCGTGAACGAGCATAAATGCTTATTATATATCTTGTGATATTAGTATTATAAGCATCTTATTTTTTAATTTTTGATACTGTTAATTTTTTTCATTTTCTATTTCTTACACGAAGGTTTTTACTAACAGTTTTCCTGCAAAAAAATTAAATTTTCATTCTATATTTGGCAAATTCATTTTCAATATTTTTTCCAGCAGTAAGATATAAATTATCATATCTCTGCACAAGCTGTGCAAAAAACACAATATGTAAACCAACAAAATTGTATTATTTATTAAATAAATATCTATCTATCTACCTCTTGACGGAGAAAATCAGCAGAAAGTAACTAGTTCTGTTTAAACTAATAGTATCGATTAAATAGGCGAAAAAATACTTATCAAAATAATCAACGTAATATACCTAGTACAATTTAACTGCTGTATAATTTTTTTACAGAAGAATATTCAAATAATAACATACACATCACCCCGGACACCTTATTATCATCATCACATCACAATTTAACGATTTGCTGGTATTTTATTCCCTAATTGAGCAGGTAAACCACAAATTGACGATTCAGCAATCAGCCGATCCGCCATTGAAACACCTAAATGACTATTTTCAACATTACAGCCATCGCGCTAGAAATCAAAAAGTGAAGAGACCTGTGCTGAGCGGTGCTTGATGGCGTCTAAAACTAAACGTCATCGTTTAATTGAAAGCCAAGCCGTGACATGTATCTTAATTTAACACTTGTTGAACTTTTCAAAATAAATTTAATTGGCTCGTGTTACTGCCAGCCGCTGGTTCCACCGCGTCGCTGTTCCAAATCACAAACGTATGACTTTATAAATTGCATTACAGACTTTCAATCTTCGAGCCGAGTTCACCTCCTAAGAGTGTTTTGATTGGTGAAAAACATAATGAACGCGTTTAATGGTGGTTCAGTTAATTCCACTTATTTATAGTGGGAGAATATAGCATTGATAGGTTCTTTTTTTGTTCACACGCATTTTGTTCGACAAGATATTACCAAGTTGGCTCGTTTATGGTGGCCAATTGAACAAAAACGACGTAATGGTGTTGTTTGGTGTTAACATGCATACAAAATGCACGGAATAGTTTCGATTTGTCCGTGTTGCACAAGAAAGACGCTAATGAGACACCATATTGTAGTATATATAATATGGTCTGGAGATACCTACTTCGACATTTGTGTTAAAGATGTTTCTCCAAATTGCAAATTTGAGAACATAACTAAAGTTATCACACTAAAAACGAAAATATACCTAAAGAGCTAAGAGTCTGGAATTTATATAAGATATATTCAAGTTCAACCTTAAGGATTATTCCTAGCATCAGCAAACTCAAACTTAAGACAAATATTAGAGTCAAAGTCAGGGGTCAGGGTAAAATCTGAAAATTTCCTTTTTTTTTTTTTAAATGTAAAATAAAATGATCTTTCTATGGAAGACCACAAAAAGCCAAGGGAAGAAAGTGTTTTTGGATGTTTTCAAATCTTGAAATATGAACATGCACCTCAAGAAGAGGTCTACCGAATATATAACAATCGACTATATGAGCGTTAAAGAATTCTTTAGATCTTCGTTTTACAAGACCAAGTGCTGAATTGGCCTTCTGGATTATTTGGTCGATGTGTGTAGGGAAATTTGGTTAAGAGATGGACTTCCTTGAGAGATCCCGGAATAAGCGATAAATAGGCTAGTAAATGCATATGTGAGAGGCACTTTGTAGGAACAATTTCTGAGGTAAGAAGATATCCATATCAAGTAGATCAGTTCAAAATCAAGTTCACTAAGTTTGAAGAGTATAAAACAATGTGAAATATTATCAAAAAAATTAATTAATAATTGCTATTATAATCAGTTGAGATAACATCGACTTCTTTTCTTGCTTCTAGAAGGCAAAATTAATAAATTCAATGTGGTTAGTGGTACTGAATCAACATTTGAGGAAGCCATGTTGTCTAGAGGTAGAGACTTACAGCGAAAGCTTATATGCTCGTATATGCGTCATTCAAATATTTTGAGAGCAAAGAAATATTATCAAAATAATTAATGAATAATTACTATTACAATCAGTTGAGATAACATCGAGTTCTTTTCTTGCTTCTAGAGGGCAAATTCAATGTGGTTAGTGGTACTGAATCAACATTTGAGGAAGCCATGTTGTCTAGAGGAAGAGACTTACAGCGAAAGCTTATATGTTCGTATATGCGGCATTCAAATATTTTGAGGGCAAAGAAAAGTTTAGCAATGAGACGATAGCTCTTGCAGGTCGTCATTTTAAATGCCTTTTTGTAGATTGGTGAGACAAATGAAGTTTTCAATTCAGTTCAATTTCAATTCAGGAGAATTGGCTTGGTTCTGCTGAATTGAAATCAATTAATACAAAAATGTTCACTTCAAAAGAATCCCCATCGATTATGTCAACATTAAAGAAAGAAAAGAGTCAAGGCTATGGAGAATAGAAAGCGGGCGACTTAATGACATTCTCTGTGTGACTTGACTGGTAATACCACCACCAGCAGCAGCCAATATTTGCTCATGTCCCTCTGCAGGAATTCAATTAGAATGCACATTGCTTAGCTAGCGAATGAACGTCGTCGTCGTTTGTCGTCGATATTTCCAGCAGTTTTTGCAAAGTTTTTTTTTTTGCAATTTTTACAATTTCTATTCAATTTCTTCTCGCATTTTACATTACATTCACTCTATGATATGACAATAAAATGAACGCGCTAAGGGATGCAGAATGAAACAATTTACCAAAAACGTATACAAACTGAAAATCTCTTTCCGCGTTTTCATCGTGAAAAAGCGCTAAGTGCAGTGAACGCTACTCTTATAGAATCTCGACATCTTTCCTCCTAAACTAAACCCAATAGATTTTTGTTCCCTGAGCGTATCACAACAGACAAAACATTAAGTTTGCTCAAGGAGCATCAGCTATAGCTGAGGGATGAGCTCTGGCTGTATACTATGCCAAAATGCGCTTAGATGCGGAATGCAGCAAAATGTGCACACTTTTATATTCAAATCAACGATTAATATAAAGATATTAAAGATGTCGTTGCTTATGTTGTGGATGTTGTTGGGGGCTTGTGTCGGTGGTATGGATTTATATTTTTGCACAAAAAAACTAGCAGAAGTGTGAGGACGAGAACAAGGACAAAAAAGTCTTGAAGATGTGGAAATGGAAATGCATCCCGCTATTCTGTGGAAAGAAATCTTTATGAATGGTGTGTTGATGTGCATGCTATTCGTATTTCAAAGTTATATTTCAGAAAACCTGGGACAATGGCTTAAACCTTCAATTAAATATTTTTTATTTGAATATTACAAGGAAGAGTTAATTAGTAAAAATTAAAAAAAAAATCAAGCCGTTTTAAGTGAGACAATTAGTAAAAATTTCTCTACCGGATGCCCAATTTTATTTCATTTTTCATTCTTTGATATTTAGAGAAAAAACAGAAAAAAACGGTTTGTTGTTCGCATTGAAAAGTACCCTCTGATCAATCCAGCACCTCATCCATTTACCCACCAAATTTGAAACTGGGATTGGGGAACAAACGACCAAACATCGAAAAACACACTCCTGGATCAAGCAAACGCAACAAAGCCATGGACAAACGCTTGCTGATCTTTTCTAAAGGTGCAGACTTAAGGAGAAGCAGTGAATTTAGAATAATTATGGTCCAAGTTGAGATCATAACAATGGACGGTTAAAGAAGAAGTTGCAGACAATTTTCAATGTTTTGTTCATCATCGTCAACGACACAACAACAAAGATCCAATCCGGGCCTCACACAACAAGTTCTTCAATACATCCCGATTGCCAGCTAGATTTCTAGATTTCTGGACCGACAGTTTATAGTATTATATTATAGTATTGTATATAAGCAACCACCCGCGTATTTCTTACTCCAAATTGTTATCGGATGCTATTTAATCGCCTTTTGTATTTCCTCAATTCTTTGGTGGCTGCAGCATGAGGTCTTCCTCTTGAAATGATGAAGTGTTACTTTCTTCCGCGAGTTGAAGTCTGGCAAGTTCACCACTAACTATAGAACTATATAAAAACAAATGAGCTTATATTACATAATTTAATCTCAGTATATTGACAAGCAATCAATATTCTCTGTATATAATTCCAAATATTAAAAGTGTTCCCAATATAAAAGTTATTAAAAATATCATAAGTAATTTTCCATCCATTAAACTTGTGCATGTGCAATAAGTAGCAACTAATATGTATAACAAAATTCTAGTTAAAAATGTATAGTTTTTATTTTTTTACTGAATTTAGTTATCAGATCTTCTTAAATTGAAAATTCTTACACAAAAGAAATAAACAATCTCAATTCCGCTGAGGATGCTTGCACCCATAAAAAGACCTAAAATGCCACCAATTGTTACCACAACATCTAACTGTGTTCGAACTGCTTGCCGGCGATATAGTTCGGTAGATACCGTTTGAGTGATTCTGATTTGACTGTTTTTTGCCGAATGATTGGCTCTAAAAAGGATTACTTTGTTTGTAATTCTAGAAATGCTATGAAAATTCCTATTAACCTTGTGGACGCTTCAACAACAGATATTTCATGTTCGGTACAGGATGGCAAACATTTACACACAAGTCCATTTGATCGCCATGGTTGCAGAATCGTTGGCCTTGGGCGTAGTAGATCCTGCGCATCCAGACACATGTAACCCTTGTAGTCACAAGGTGTACTTTTATCGTTACCTATTTTCAAAAAAAAAAAAATGACAATTCCTCAAGAACCAGTAAGAAAGTCTAGGAAACTACTTAACTCTTCACCAAGTAGTTGTAGCTTGTGCAACCGCATGTTTCAATCTGTAAACGTTTCAAGCAATCGGAAACACAACTAGTGAAACTGTAGTATTTATATCCAGAGTCTTGGAAATTCTCATCTGGGAATCGGCATCTCCTGTACTCCGGTGATATGTCTCTAACATCCGGATCATTTATTATACTCTGTACACTTAGTTGTATTTCTTGATCCGTTTGAGCTGTCGTAATTTGATAGATATGGTCTTGAATGAAAAATGAAGGAATATCTTCTGGATTGATTATATGCATCTGTAAAAATGTCCAAAAGATAAAACATGAGTTTTAAATACGACAAATGATATTTTAATAATATCTAAGAGATTGCAAAAGGTTCATATCAGTTTACATATTTGTATACATTTTCTTCACGTAGAAGGCAATGTCTTAATAGTTTCATTCACTGAATCAGTTATTAGAACAAAAAATAGCTTTCGGTGTGAATTTAAAACAAATGCTGATGATCCGTCAATAGTTGTTACATTAATAAAAATCATTAAAAAACGTTGAAAATATGTTTAGTGGGAACACTTTTATTGCAAGAAATATTTCGATATTATGATTTCTTTGAATACATTGGAATTTGGCTTACTTGTATTGGATTTGTCACCTCTACTTGCAACTGTCCAAAACCAACGTCCCATCCAGTTTCAGTTTTCAACCAGTTAGGACCATTTCTAGAAATACTTAGGTAATTTAGAAAATTAAATATATTGAAAACACCTAATTGCAAACCTTTTAGTAGCTTGTTCGGTATTTAACATGAAACAGCGACCTATTGGTGTTTGCAAAGGCAGGAAGTAATCACAACAATTGAAAGGTTTACCATTCCAACGACAATTGACAATTAATTCAGAACAATTCATTCGAACCTTACGAAAATAATAAATTATCAAAATATTCTTTTACAGAAATAAACCAAGAATTAATACCATCTCTGCAAGTTCTTTATACCCTGAAGTTGGGCATCTTACGCACTTCTCACAATTGAAAAGATCTGCGCAATAGTGCTCCAATGATCCAAAAGTGTACATGTTTTCGAAAATAATCCGCAAAAGAAAATCTTCGACATCGTAGCTGTATTCTATACTCCCGATTTCCTTACCCAGCCTGGAATAATTAATTGAACGCTCGTTCGTTTTGTTATAATATTTTGTTATGATAGTCTTGTTTAAACTCTTAAAACGATTTTGAAAAATCTAATCTTTGTATGCATTTCAAAAATTCGTTAACGATAGTCAACACTTACTCCTCAATGTATTCGACCAATTTAATATTGTTAGCCTTGATGTTGCCATCCTCACATATCCCGATAGTAGGGAACTGGGTCTTGTCCTGCGGTCCAGTTCCTTCGATGACCAAACTTATGGCCTTGCTCTCGAAAGTGTTCTGATACTCACGAATAAGAAGATATGATCCTCCAGCGGATATTGCTATGAATATGAACCAAAAGATTCTCTCACTATAATGTATTCTGGAAGAAGTTTTCTTAATTATTGCATTCGAAAAACATTACACAAACATTTAGTCAACTTGCTTCTTGTTGGAAATATAAGCAAGGCCAGCAACACTGGAATTCTCACAATAGTCCCGAAGGATTGTTGAAACACTTCTTATAATATTCATCACTGATTGTTTGTTATGTAATTTTAATTTTTACTTAGCTTCCCTACTTCACCGGATTATAAACTGGCTGCAGCAAAATCTGCAAGGCTATTAAATAGTTGTGCTGCGCGCATTTATTTTCATTTTCACTTAAATGTTGCCGCATTAATATTTAACTAGTAAAATGTACAATCGTTACGTGTGTTGCAAAAGTAATGATTGTGGTCTTGTTTTATGAACACAGGGCTTACATATAGATGGCGTACTTTGCCTTTCTTTTAGGGTATGCTATTGCAAGTAATGACCACAGTAAAAAAAACACAAAACTGGGATATCCGTTGGATATTTCAATAATATAGAAGGAAACATAAGTGCAAACTGCAGTCCTTATGAATATTTAACTGATAAATTGGAGTGGCAACGATTGTATGTTCCTTTCTAGAGGTTATTTCGGGTTCTTTATTATTACTTTTGGTTTTCGATTTTTTTTAAATAAAATTGGAAATATATATTTTGAATTTGGCTTTCAATAAAGTTCTTCTAGCAATTCTTAATGACATTTTAAAGGAGTTTCCTAATGGCATTTTATTACAGTCATTGGAACAAGGATATGGAACGACAACAACTCATCCTCTAAAAGTTACCATTTGGTGTGGATTTTCGGCCGGCGACGTCATTGCTTCGTACTTTTTCAAAACAACGTTGGTAAGGGTTAAGGCGATCACCGTCAATGGCGAGCGCTACAGAACGATGATAACTAATTTCTTATGGTCCAAAATAAACCATATAGACCTATAGTCTGTACTAAAAATTGTCAGTACACCCCTTGTGCCTTAATGGAAGAGCTTTATTTTTGAAAATAGTGCCACTTGGTGTTTTGACTACCTAAAATATCCACTGAAATTAAAACCCAATCACAGGTAACACGAATTATACACAAATTTATTTTTATTTATTGCTATTCCACTACTGTCAGAGTAATAGGTCTTATCTTCACTGTACTGACAACTTTTGGTGGACAGACAATAAGCGACATTATTAAAAAATTGACCACTCGTGCCATCGTAAGAAGCCCAGGCGAACATGTGAATGTGAATGACGTCACATTCAATACATATTGGCACACATGGGTCTTTCAAAAAAAAAAAAAAACAATATTGTTAATACCACGCACAGCTTGTTTTATTCCATTCCAACTTTTACCCGCCCTTATTGATAAACCTTTTATATAAAAAAATAAATGAAAAAACTTTGTTTACTGGCCAGCTTCCCAGGCTGGCTGTCAAAAACTATAATGAAACCACCTGTCTTTCCAAATTGTGTCCCCATAGGGTAGCATGAAATGATGCTAACAAAAGAGAGCTTTTTGTTCGATTAAAGGCACCAAGAATGTGAAGTTTATCTGGTTACGAAAAATTATCATTCCACTCGAAAGTATACGTATATGCTCCGTTGTTCAAGCAAATAAAGAGCAACCATTTATCAAAAAAGCATTTCCCACAGACGTCACTCTGACACATTTATGTACACGAAATTTCGACCTAAAATCCTACATTAATTTCTCCAAACCCGCTGCACTAAAGCCCTCAGCAACAACAGCCATCTGGGGACGACGACGATTATATATGTGAAAGCACAATCTATTAAATAAAAACCTTGCGATTAAAAATGGTTCATCTTTGTACATTTTGTGTCACACGAGACTAGAAAATATGGCAAATCTTAAACATGCAACAATGGAGCGGGCTTGCACAACCGGGCCAAAGGAAAACTTTTACAAAGTACCTCAAATAGTTTCCTTCTTGCAATTATTACTTGTAGGTTCCGCCCGAACCGATAAAGACGAAAGCCAGGAAAAAATATGAAATATCCTAGTAGCAGTTATTTTTGGCCAGTGTCATTTATCAAGAGATTATTTTGTCGCACAAAGTTTTGAAAAATTTTTCCGCTTGATGATGGACGATGATTCAAGCGACAAGGGCAACGACGACGAGCTATATGAAATTCCGGTTCACTGTGAAAACTTTGAACCTTTTCTTATAGAAAAAATGTTCTCTCTGGCGACAAGGCGAAAACTTCTCTGGAGCATTTAGTTCTCTGTAGCAAACCACCGCCGCAATATGGAACCCATTATCCCGCTGGGAGAATGTTTTACTGTATGCCTGATTTTGCGGGAAAGGAGAAACATAGCTTGAGGGATTTCCGGAGAAACTTTCTACAGAGACCCTTTCAACCAAATTCCAGTGTGTAAGGAAATTCCTTTAAATCCATAGGAGGGAGTTCCTTCCATCATCATCATGGCTGAACCAGAATTTTGTGCCACAAACATTTGGTTTGGATTGTTTGAGGCGTAGGGCGTACGGCATACGGCGGCGGTGTTGTAATTTTGAGTGCTTCCAGAGGTCCTGACAGAGTCTTTGCTATCACCGTAACCATATAGTTAGAAATGCTATTCTATGGCTATGACGACGGAACACCGTAATTTCAATTCTCATCGGATGCATTATTTTTGTCGTCTAGCTAATTTGTTTTATTTTCCCATTTACCTTGCGAATTTCTATAGCTCAGGAATATTAAATGTTAAAGTGAAAGGTTTCTTGCCTCTCGGGAGAACCATGTTGCTGTGAGTTTTGTGAACTTAGTTCTGTATGTCATAGCATTCGATTATCCTGGTTTTTCCTCGAACTAAAGCAAGGGATGTAGACAAACGCTGTGTGGCTGGTTAATTGGATTAATTTTCATTTTCTAAATGTGTGCCTCCCGTTGAGATTATCATTCGGCGATAAAATAGAAGACTTTATGAAATGTCTGTAACGGGTTAATCGTTGTAGCTTTAAATGCTTGAAATTGTCTCCATAGAAACCACTTAGCATAGAATTTACCGCACATCAGTATGTGTACTATGATCTCAATCATATTATTGTTAAGGTTATGCAATGTTTAATTTAATTATTTCATTTTCATTTTCATTGTTTCTTAAGTTCCTAAGCCCCAGTGTCTCTCAAGGCATAGCACTTCCGGAGATACTTTTGCTTCTCTGATTGTAATTTGGTTTAACATTTAAGTGATTGCATGTGTGCCAGGTACTCTGCAGCTTTAGTGTTGGAACGCGGCATGCTATTACTTCTTGAATTGATCGGATGAGTAAATGGTCGGTATAGGAATTCGTCTTTTTTGCCCTTATGTCGTATTCATTTCCCTGCAGAATCATACATCAAAGGCTCGTTACAAGTAAATAGAATATTTACTTAAATTCGGCAAATCATTTTTTCGATATCTTTACAGTTTGATTGGTTTGCTCTGTGTTGCATCTTTGATTGATTTACCTGGAACACAGGTCGACGAAAATCACTATTATTGTTCGTAAACGGCTATCCAATGCCCGTCCAATGATCTTCGTGGTGTGTCACATCAGCTTGATATAACATCAGGTACTGTAACTTCGAGTATCACCATTTCCCTTGTAGGTTTGGACATTTGAGAAACTTAACTTTTAGTCCACTGATGAGGCAATTGATCACCGCTGATAAACTTGGAGATGATAATTGTGGTAATCTCCTATCTTTTTCTAGAACATTGAGGCCTGGTATCTCACACTGCAAGGGTTGGCCACATTACCTTATAATACGGTGTAAGTTTCCGCTGGGAAAATTTAGAGTTCACATAATAAAACTAGTGACGTCAGGGACTTATTTGTTGTAAGGCGCAGCTTTCAGAAAATATAAAGAGGGTAGAAAAAAGGAGAACTAATACCTAAGCAATAAACGCCAAGATGAGCCTTGAGATACTTTACATCCTTCTTTGAGCGACAATTTAAAAATTAGTTGCATCTTTGTTTGTGTTGACGTGTCCCAATACTCTCAGCTTGATGTTGAAAAAAATTATTCCTTGGTTCTTTCTTGCAACGTCTGTAAACGAAACGTATGCCTTTTTATTTATGTTATTAAAGGAGCAAATTGACCAAGCTTTAAAATCTATTTTTTCAAATATTCGTAGGCTTAGTTTCATCATTCTATCACCATATACCAAATTTCGCATTGGTAAAGATTTCACTTTGTTTGGCAAGTTCGTTGTAGGTTCGGCATGTCTTCTCTTCCATTTTCATTTCTTGGCAAATAATTGTTCAAAATATAGATAAATACTTCTACTTTTCTTAATCCCAGATTTTACCAATTAATTTCTCGCATTTCCCGAAATCACTTTGAAATTTTTCACTTGTGCATTCATGAAACTATCTACCGATCTGAGTTTCATTTCTAACACTCCTGCACATGTTATGGATGTCTTCAACAGCAATTGCAGTCCTCGTTAGACCTTTCAGCATTTTCATTTGATTTTCCAATGTTCTTAGGTTTACAATTTTGAATTTGATATACATAAGTACGTAATATACAAAAGTTAATTTTCTCATAAGCCCCAAAGGACCCCAAATAAACTAACACCACTCCTTTAGCTTGTATTCTGCCAAAAAAATGTTGACCGTCCCAAATTTCCGAAAACTTTATAAATGCATGCTTTGAATTTTCCCTTAAAAAGCAAACATAATATCAGTTCCTAAACAGAGACTCGTTCAAGAAATTCTGACAAAAGAAATTCATCAAATAAAATGCGCACAAGCCGCTCAGGCAATATCCTATTCTGAAAATGAAAAACTTTGTAGATACAACAGGCGAAACTTATCTTCTGCTAAATAACTGCACCACTTTCGAAAAAACTTCCCCAAAGGTACCTTATATCTTCTCCTTTGATGGAATAAACTTAAAGTTACCCCAGAAAAAAACTCGAATATCTCCACCAAGAGCAAATAAAATTATTGTGAACCTAAAAAAAAAACAACTCAAGGAAAAGATATGAAAGAACGAACTATTTGTCTCTAGTGGGTCACCATCTCTCCGTACCACACAATCCAACAGAAAACAGAAGTCCAACTTCACAAGCGAATCATCCAAGCGAGTTGGTTTTATTGTCTTGGACATTTTTTGACGTGGTGAGATGGATTTGGTGATAAAAAGATGTATACTTGGAATATTTATTTGACACAATTTGTTGCTGCTGGTGGAGATGCAAAAAGTGATTCTTGGAGAAGGTAGTGCGTTTTTTCTGTTCATCTTTCCTTTTTTCGGGATTCTTATCCGTACGAACTGAATATTTTATTACTTGAGCCTGAAACTAATTAATACTTAATTGACTTAAGCTCATGCTTCTTTTGCTTAAACCTTTAACCATTATACCACCCTTCTTGTTTATTATTAAATAAAACTATACCAAGATCACTTACCAGTCAGGTTGGCAGAAAGAGGAAGGAAAGTGCGGCATATCTTTCAGAAAACAAAAAAAACTAACTGGAAACGGTTTCGTGCAGTTGGCGACTTTTGTTCTTCAAGTTCCATTGCAAACTCCGTTTGTATTAGAAGAAGAAGTCGACATTTTCTTTAAAGTCGTTTAAGACGCTGCCTTAAAAAACACTTCGCAAAACAGCAGAAATTCGTTTCCTTGTGTCTTATTAGAAATTAAAGAACTTCTACTAGAAAAAAGAAAAGCACACACGAAATAGCAGTAATTCCGCGCATAAAACAGTTTTGAATCACCTCTCCGGTAAACTTAAAAATGAGATCTCGAAGGCTATTAAAGACGTTACAATCAGCATCGATTCGCAAAAACGATGGAGGAGATCTGATCGCTGAACACCTCGAAGAAACTTCCAAACTCTTTTACTGTTAAGAGTTGTTGAACAACCCCGGTGATATTCAATAGACCTCTGAAAATTTCTAACTTTGAAATTTCACATTTTCAGAACTTTCTAAAGCTTAAAAAAGCCCGCATTTTTATAGCTACCGAGAAAAGCAATTATATGTGTTTAGGCTTGCATATGTTTTACGTGAAAGGAAAGTAGTATTAATAATTATGGTTCCAAAACCAGGGAAAATACGCCAAAATCGTTATTACTAGTAATTTTGTAGGTCTTCGAAAAACTATTACTCAAGCGCGTACTACCAATTGTAGAAGAAAAACAGCTTTGGATCGAGTATAGTATACAGAATAACAAACGTCGTTGAAAAATCCCTAGGAAAGGGTTTATTGCTATTTCTCAAACCCGTGAAAAGGTGTGATATGACAGCTTAATATTTGAATTAAGTATTGCATCGTATTCTGGAATCCTTCGTGGAATATACAGAGAATGGTAAAACATGGAACTAAATATTCAGGATTTAAAGAAATAAATGCTGGTATCCCACAAGGAAGTGTTCTTGGCCCATTATTGTTCGTACGTTATACTCGAGATATACCTCAAGTCTCAAGAAGAAGTCATCGTGGTAATCATATTTGCTGGTGATTCGGCCATTTTTGGATCAAATGAGTTTTCTTAATTGATTGTTTTGGAACAAAGGTTACTCCCGGCGTGAATCGACTGCCAGAAATGAAGTTGTAGCTAATAAAATTAAGTTGCTCGCTTTCGAAAACACGCCCTTTTAAAAATAAATTGCACGACTGGATCGCAGGTACTCGCTCATATGTGCAGTCACATCGTCGAATAAAATTACAAAAATATTAAGGGAAAATCAACGTTAAATTGTATTGAGCGAAATATTTAAAACGGCATTTTATTGCTTTAAGAAATGTTAAAAAGTGTGATTCTGTTTTTCAAAATCGTATAGAAACGGATTTCGTACCAACTTTTTTAAACAGCAAAAAAGAAAATAATTCAAAAATTCAAAATTAAGTACAAGTATTAAGGTCATGGGAACCCTATCCCAGAAATAATTTTCAAATTACCGCCATAGTACCAATCAACAGTATGGATTTCTATATGGCTTCTACTTTTGAGATGAAAATAGCTCTTTCGCTTAAACTAATTCTTCGTCAACATTTAATCTTTGAAATATGTGTGAAGTTTTGAAAAACTTTTTTGCATTTACTATGTGTCCAAAATGAAGTCGATAATGCAATGTTCGTAGTAAGGATATATTTTTTTAATTTATTATTTTACTTCTCTCAGTGATAATGCTCGGTAGCCCTAGGGAAGCAAATTATTCATATTGGATCATTGGATGTGCCGAGTGAATATATCTACTATATTTGTTGGCAGCCTAGAGCCTACACACATAATCTGCTTCGATACTTAAAGCAGTTTGATGAAACACTGTGGTTTCCTTTCTGCAAACACATTGCGGTTTAATTATGCTAACCGAAGTGTAGTCGCGCCAGTGGTTTTAGTTGGAAAACCAAAGCAAGTGCGACAAAAACTTTTCAATTTCATAATGAAGGGGATGAAGGTACACACAAATTAATAAAAATCATAGTCAAAAAAGGAGCTATTGATTTATCAATATAAGTAGGGTGATAGTCCTGGACAAAAGGGTTTATGATTATGTACATGAGTCATGAGCATGATAATGTAGAAAACTAAGTTTACTAGATAGAGGGGACATTGGAGTTTTAATCAAATATTGGTTGAAGAAGAAGCTTTAATTCTAAAAATATTTCTATTAAAGTGTTTTAAGCAAATGGATTAAGATCAGAAATGTGAGCCATATATGGCGAAATTATAAATCAATACTCATTACCAAAATATATTTTGTTGATACAAAAATGTCTATAGACGCATTTTATTGATTCTCGGGCTATGCACGCCTTCTTTAATGTAGTTGATATCGGTTAACCTGCTCGCGAGAAAGTCAAAGACATATAAAACGCCGGTAATTACTGCATTGATTCTTATTTTCTTATAGTGGGTCAGGCAAATTTGTATTTTAAGTTCTGCTTAAAACTAATTGCTGTATCGAAAAGCCTGCCAACCGATCTGATTAGAAAAGTCTTCTAAGAATATACAGAATTTTCTTCCACAACACCCGTTCGAGATTTTCAAGTATACAAATGTTCATTTTGGATTTTTATTATTGCCTTCAAATAATAAAAGTTTAGAATTTGTACAAGTAAATAATGTGTAACGTAGAGCTTTAAAATCAACCTACAACATGCTTCCATGTATTGCTTCTTCAACATTTCCGGCAGGCCGTAGTCAACTTACAAAATCGATATTGAAATATTTTGACCAAGAATTTCACTGAAAGATTAATGTCCGTCCACAAATATGTACTTCAGTTAAATTTCTTGAAAAACTTCCGACACATCCTCTTGTGCAAGATTGTTTAAGGTAAAAATAAAACACTACCACACCACTTTAAAAAGTCCTTGCCTCAAAACAGTTTTCCCAGTCAACTAGTTATGTATGTATACAAAAAAAGAAAATAGAAAAACAACGACGAGAATCTCCTAGAAGCTAAAAGAGCCAAAACACGCTCTCCTACCCATATAGGAAATCAAAGAAGTTTGCACAAGTAAAAGTCACTTCATGTGACATTTGAGAGAAGGTGGCCAGAAGGACTTTGAGTATAACTATCACCAAAGTTTCTAACACAAGACATCCTGCCCATTGATCGTTTTTTATGTCCAACCATTTAAGCAATCTGAAGGAAATCACGGAAAAAAACAACCAACATAAACTTTCAGGATTAGGGTGTCACACGTCGTTGATTTATGTTGACATGGGTTTTCGACATTTTCATGTTTTTTTTTTTGCTATTTATTCAACATTCCTTTACTTTTTCCGTCAGATATATGTTACTGTAAAAAAACGGCCCAAAATTACATGGTTAGATAAGAATTCAAGATATTGGCAACGACAAGACACGACAGACATCTGACCCATGGAACAGGCTGTCGAAGGAAAAAGCGAAGGATTATGGCCTTCCGCATGAATGGCCAAGTGTAATTTACAAAGCGAAGTCAATGGAAGCCAATTGGGTCTTCTTCAATCAGATTGGAGGCATTTGTCAAAGGCTGAATGGAGCGAAGACATCAATTGAAAACTTTAATTCCTTTGACACTTCAAGTGATGTCAAATGCAAAGCCAGATTTTCGCATGATGAATTATATGTATCTACAAGTGCGGAGCTATTTTTGTCTTGGATAAGTTCAAATATTGAATTTATTGATTTGGAGTGTTTTCGGTAGAAATCCGATAGTTTATGATCCATATGTGTATGTCACATGGAATTTACAATGTAGTTTAAAAAAGTGATTTGACTGTTGTGTTTTGGCATTAAAAATGCAAGTTTTTTCATGATTGTTCTTGCATTTTGGGATTTTAGGTTTTTATTTTCGCGGACGACATTCATATTAGAAAAAGTAAGCGGTAAGTTCCGAAAAATCAAACTTTATCTAATTGTTGCATTTTGTTTAATTTAAGCTAAACACCTACACGTGCTTACAATGTGCCATATTTTGCAATACTTTTTTAAATATACCGTATATAGTATAGCTTTTACCGCAAAAAAAATCAATGATTCGTTTTTTAGAAATAATATCCTCTGCTTGTTTTCCTTTTAATTTGAAAAAATAACAATAAGTTCATGTTAAAAAAATATTTTGTACTGGAATGATATCCCTCAAGGCTCAGTTCAGGATCTTTTTTATTCATTCATTTAGATTCTTTCTAATAAATATGTATTTTTTTTATTTATTAGGTACATTGTTAAAAAAACTATGTATTTTGGGCTATTTAATGAAATAAATAAGTTCAAAGAACAAAGTAGTGCATATGTGCTTGGCAAATACAGGGTGGGCCAAAAGAAGTCATCCATCCGATGTTGTTTGGCTCTCTTTTTTTTCTAAATGACTTCGATTCTGTTTTTTGATTATGTTTATTTGAACGTTAAGAATTGTATTGGTCAAGTCGAGAAGGTGAAATCGGCCAAATGGGCGCCGTCACAATTGATTGCCATACGGGCTCGTTTTATGGCATTTTTCATCACTTCAGCGAGAACTTCGGGCGACAGATTCTTTCAAAAAACCCCACAAAAAAAATCTGAAACGGTTGAATCGGGTGATCTTGCGGGCCAGTGCATGGGTGATGAGGTGACTCCAGAACGACGCGTATAGAATATCGGTTCATGTCGGTTCATGTATCGCTCCATGGCTTATTCACTTGTATTCTTCATCTGTCTACTCCACAAATGTCAAAACAGATATGACATTGGCGGCCATTTGCAAAAATGAGAACATCTTCCAATAGGGTGATTTCTTTTTGCCCACCTTGTATGTATAGCAGTATAGGATGAAGTAGAAAAACATTATGTTCTACACAAAATTCTTTTTCGAGATAAGGTTGAATTATTGCGAAAATCGTTCTTAGTTCGTTGATTGTTATGTCATATTTTTATTTTTTGGTTTCACCACCGCTTATCCAATATCAGTTGAAGAGAGTGCCATAGAAGTTTATTTGGGCTACGGCCATCCCGTATATAACTTGTAAATAAGAGTATTAAAAAACTCTTCATCTTCGGTCCCATCATTCTTCGAAGGCAAACTTGCTCGCAGCCCATTTCACTGCAGTTCTACGTTGCCTCCTAGCAACGTTGCCCCTCCTGTATTTGAGAATGTAAATTATTCCATGGAGAGATTTTTTTCCGTACTCGTACAGTAGGAAGAATTTTCAAAGATCTCGATGTACACAAATCGGCTGGCTCGAACTCTTCTGAAGAGATGTTCTACAACACTGGCGAAGCCACTGCGTGAGCTTTTCCATCGCTCCTATTCCAGCGACCTCCTCCAGCGACCCGTAGCACTAACGTCCCTTCCTTCTAAGCTCATGGAAACGCTGATTAACCGTCAGCTTAAGGAATATCTCGAAGACAGAAAGCTTCTCCATGACCGTCAATACGGCTTTTACAGTATCGTTCCCCTGGTGATCTGATGGCATATCTCACCGAACAGTGGAACAAATCTTTACATCGCTTTGGTGAAAGCAAGATTATTGCATTTGATCTTTCCAAGGCATTTGATAGAGTTTGGCATGACACTCTCTTATAGAAAATGCGTGCTTTGTGATCGATGATACACTTGTTCGTTGGATTAAAAGCTATCCTCTGGACCGTTTAATACAAGTTGTTCGACGATTCCTTCGCCGTCGGAGGTACAATCGCAACTGGCAAAGATTCCGTATGATAAGCTCATTAAACTCCGATGTACACAGCATTATCAAATTGGGTAATATATAGAAATATTGTGGAGTTTAATGCTTCGAAAACTCAATGCTATCTCCTGTCATAAAAGCTAAACATACCCCCATGCCATTGTCCATGAATGGCACTTGCATCGAAGAAACCAAAAAGATTTCAGTACTCGGTATGTGTGTCAACGACGCCTTCCGATGATACGGCGATAAATTTGAGACCGTTCAAAATGCTGCTAAGTGCTTCAGTTTTCTGTATCAATGCAAGAAGCTTTTTCCCTTTCTGATCTGGCTGCAATTTATAAAGCGCTTATACGCTCAAAAGTCGAGTATATGTCCAACCTCTGGGCAGATGCTTCGCAACCATCGCTTCACCTGCTTAATAAAATACAAAATAGAGCGTTAAGATTGATAGGAAATATAATTGCCTCTGAAACAATTGCCCCTCTCGAACACCGACGCAATGTTTAAAGCCTTTCCCAATTTCGGACGTACCTATTGTGAAATATAAGGATCCTTTTTTTAGCCGAATAACATGAATTTGGAATGGTTTACCCGGCGAAGTTTTCCCTTACCATTTCGATTTACAAGCATTCAAAACCAATGTTAATTGACACTTTCTGTCCTTCTCCTCCCTTTCGACCTAATTCTCGATCAGTATGCTCTACATGAAGGAGGAAACAAATAGTCTCTTGTGCGCACGCTAATTATATAAAAAAAGTCAACTGTTTTTACCTATAGTTCTTTCCTCAGCGCAATTGGCATTTGCTGCTACTCATAAAAAAGTTCATTCTCATCAAGTGCCTGAAGACTTAGATACTCCCAAATCCGCAGGAAATTGTCTTGCTTGTGCTGTTTTGCGATAAGGCAGGCTTTCTGGTCTCAAGCAAAACATATAACTTGACACATTCCATCAGATTTTTGGAAATATGTCTGCAAAAAATAAGGTTCACGATGGCCACTGATTCCATTCAAATAGTGAACTCTATCACCTTTGTGCTCAATAGAAGATTACAGTTTCTTGAATTGCTGTATGGTTGGTAACTACGATTTCCTTCGATCCCCCATAAATATAAACTTTCGTTAAACTTTGCTGCTGAAAGAAAATTGCCTCCAAAAACTAGAACATTCCGGACGTGCCTATATTTTTTTCTGAATATGTCTTGTTCTTTTGGTTAATAGATTTTAGACTTCCACTACCACACCCACATTCCGCCGATGATACCCGGTCCACACCTGCAATTTGAATCGATTTTTTTTTATTACAAATTCTTATAGCTGCTTGCGAGAAAAATGAACTTTTACTTATTTGACTATATATAAGTTTTGTTTAATAAAAGTAAGAGTTTTTTCTTTTAGAAATGTATTTATTTAGTCTTGTAACCAAGGACGAGAGTACCTCGAAGGCTGAAGAGTTTCTTAATTCAAAAAAACAATATTTTATTTAGGTGCTATTTATATCTACAGTTTTGCTATCTTTATTGTTACAGCTGCATGTGCTATGTTAATTTTTATTTAAGTATCTATGAGGATTAGCTATTTTGGAGCGTATATAACTTATATATATAATATTTAACCACGCAATTTTTAATCTGCCCGATTGCATTTAAAAATAACCAGTCTCTTTTGTTAGCAAGTCTATTTTCACCGATGACTTACTTTTGATATTTTTTTTGCAAATTACCAAAGGATTCAAGAATGACCAGCTTTTTTTTTAACTTGCTCCTGCACGTGCTCCGTCATCGAATAAAACATAAAAGTCCACATCATCATTGCATCCTTTACATATATTCATTTCCATTTTCGATTCCCTTTCTGCTTCTCAATCTCCGATTTCATTTCCTGCGAAAGAACGAATAACCTACTGTCATCCCTTCTATAAATCTACTTTTTTTCTTCCTGGAAATCTTATTCTTGGACACACTTTAGTTATTCTCCTATAGACTCGGCTATCCTGGCTATTTGAAAGGAATAAGCAGAGAATATTAACGCTGTCAAAGTTAATCTTGACCATTTTCAAGACTGTCTAAGAGATGCAATTTTCATAAATCACCGTTAGTTAACAGTTTTTTTTTGACGTTAAATTGCGAACCTACACCCTCAGAAAATTATTGAAGGAAGAATATTATTATACCTACCGTGATGGTATGTTTTCGATTGTGTGTATTAAAGCGCTAGAGGGTTATAAACGTGGACAACAGATGGCATTATTGTATTTGCCCAGGAGCCAACTGAGCTGCAGAGGATTATATCTATGATTTGCGAATTGTAAACAACAGGATCGTCATGTTAATTTATTACCTTTAATTATCTCGCATTATTACCATACTAATTCAGGAGGCGTTATGATGTGATAATTTATGTGGATTTCGATGTTGAAAGAGAACTTTTAAATATTTTTCTTAGGCTATCATTCTTGGCAAGGAAACGTTGTTTGTACAATTCATCAATGTGCCTCCAATGTTGTTTTTAAGGATAGCCTAGAGTAGATGAAAGCTTGATAAGGATGTGAACTTCTGCTGAATAACTTAAGAAAAAACATTTCAAATAATCAAATTTCCAACTTTTAATCGCTAACAGATAATAATAATTTCTAGAAAATTATGTAACGAATGCTGATAACTCTCAAGTCATATTTGCAAATTTTCAAAGTAATCCAAAAAATAAAAAAAAATTATTTCAAGTAAACCAACAAATATTGATTGATAAGACTACAGAGTAAAGTTAGTTCATCTTCAATTCAGTTCATAGAATCACACCTTTAATCCCGACTATGCAATTCTAGCCTTGGGCTGGCGATAAGACCAATCGTCTATAAATACTTGCTTTGACTTCAGGCTGATGTTAGACGTTTTTCAGCTGTCGACAATAAACCATTTTAAAGTGGGTGTTTTAAAATTCAGGTTTTTTTTTTATAATATTACATCTTTTAGATACAAAATTTATTGCAGAATGAATTTCTATTTTGTGTTCGCGTTTGTGATGACTCTGGTGGCTGTTGTTGCTGGACAATCATGCCCAACTGGATTCGATAAGAGTGGAGGCCAATGTATAGCTGAGAGACCAATTCACGGCGAATGCCCAAAACAATCGGAATACAAAGTGAATATTAACAAGTGTGTTTATGTGCCGCAATAAATGTGATTTTTTTTAAATTGAGTTGCTTTTCTTTTATGCATTTATTAACATTACAAGAAATAGATTTTCTTCTTAATATTACTTCACTTGAATCGATTTTGTTTTTATCGAACATTCTAAACCATTTGTATATTTAGAATATAAATCTTCACGCTTATCAATGCAGTCCCTGTTCTAATCTTCAAGAATCCACAACAGATTTTTGAATTGTAAATTTAATGGACAAAATGAACTTAATTAAACAGTAGTCTACTCTTAGGCGCGTATAAATTCATGTGAGGAATGTAAAGCTCTAGTTGGTCTGAGCTTAAGGGCAGATCGTTGGTTCATTTGTCATATCTTAAAAAAAGGTGAAAAGTAAAGTGAACAAAATAGACCAGCAGCACCAATCAACGACTCTGTAAGTTGTTAAAAGGAAGTATACTCGACATGTTTAACACCAAGTTAACGATCACACATGATAAATGACATAAGTAATAATAAAACATTTGTTTCTCTTGCTTCGGGACAGGTCCCAACTCTTAGCGCTGAAAGTTCTTTTTCATTCAATCAATCAGATCAAAGTTACCGTGAGTCTTGAAAACCCTTGTTTTGGTTTCTCTACTGTAGTAAGTGCCGATGTTGTCGAATGTGTTATTTCTATTAAGTCAAGAGTAGTTGGGTTTGATGATATTCACCCCTCTTTTTTTGTGTATGATTCTGCCAATTGTGCTTCATTACTTCTACTCTCAATACCATTTTGATGTCTGGTTTATGTATGTATATCCGGATATAGGAAATGATTCTACAAAAAGAAATCAATGCTTACCTCCCTGCCAACTCATTGCTTGCTCCAAAACATTCTGGTTTTCGGAAGAAACATAGTTGTATCACCGTTCTTTTGAGCGTGACTGAAGACTTTAGATAAGCATTGGATAAAGATGAGGTTTATTTTTTGGTTTTGCTTGACTTTTTAAAAGCTTTTGATTCTGCCAACCATGCTAATTTAATTAGAAAGCTTGTACAAAATTTGAATTTTTCTTCTGGTGCCACAAAATTAATTTGTTCTTATTTAACTAACAGAAGGCAAGCTGTGCAAGTTGGTGACATTCTGTTTAATTTTTTCCCGAATGTAGGTGGGGTGCCTCAGGGTTCCATTCTTAGCCCCCTTTTGTTTTCAATGTATGTAAATGACCTTCCATCTTCGCTTATGTATTGTTCCTGCAATATGTACGCTGATGACGTTCAGCTGTATTTCAGTTGCTCACTTGGCCTGATTAAACATGGAGCATTCTATGTAAATGAAGATTTAGATAAAATTTTAATTTGGTCTGGATCAAAAGGTCTTATTTTAAACTCTAAAAAATCTAAATGCCTTGTCATATTTCGAAAGTTTTTAGATCTTACTTATTATTACCGATTTTTTTCAGTAATGCTTCAATTGATAACTCTGTAACAGCAAAAAATCTTGGAGTTACTTTCAACCGCTTTTTGATATGGATTAATCAATGAACTTGTTGGCAAGGTGTTTGCCATACTTCGTATTTATTGGCTAACACAAGATTTTACACCAATAAAAACGCGTTTTCTGCTTGCTAAAACTTTAGTTATTCCAAAATTGATATATTGTTGTAAAATTTTACTGCAATTGTAATTACACAAGCAAGCGAAAACTCAATGTCGTATTTAATTTAACAGTTCGTTATGTATATGGGCATATGACAGGATATCGTATCTACGCGCCTACTGGATATGTCATTTAAAAACTACCAATGGCGGCTAGGAAACAGACATATTAAATAATTTAAGTGCATCGCGCCTGATCCCTGATGATGGAGGAATATGTACAAATCGGTCAGACCGTTTTGGAGTCTACATCGAAAAATCATTACCAAATACACATATTTACCAAGATGTAAGTCCACACTGCTAATATGGGTCCATTTAGCTACTTTCTACTGAAAGATAAAAAGCCATGTCAGTGTCTTTTTACTATGGTTTGTATATCTGAATATGGATCGACGTCAAAATAATCATATATTTATACATGATTTCTATATTTCATTAGATCACCATCCATTTTAATGGACTCCCAGTGTGCATCTAAAACTCAATTAATATGTTTCGATTCCGACTTTATTCTTCGAATCCAATTTCAATGGAAATAATGTCAATACAATCCAACTGCAGGACAACGGAAATATTTTTGGCACAATATCTATAGGTCGGTACTACATTTAGTAAGAAGTGTTTTTGTATCCTCATACCTTTTATTCAAAAAAAAATATACCCAAAATTATCATATTCATGATTATATTGCATATCAAGTAATGTCATCTATCACCAGCTATACTCCGCACATTGCATCCCCAATTCAATCGATTGGGAATGTTCCCGCTCAATTCAATGTGAGGAATATTTTTTGAAACCAAAATAATAAAAAAAAGAAATGACATTTTCCAAAGTAAAACTGGGTGAATAAATTTGCAATGCAAATATCATTAGTCGATGCAAGGGCCGATGTTCTGCTCGTATAGTTGTCGTTTATTATGTCCGACATCAGCTCGGATACGAACCACCCCAAACCAGCTACGGTGTTTATGCAATGGCCAGCCTCCAAAGGGAAACTTCATATAGAATACATGTCCTCCGAAAGTCCTGTTGATAGCACACATATTTAAATACACGTTTTCCTATTCATTTGGATGAATAATAACAAAACTGTATAAACCTCACACACAGGCAGGCGAGTGGGCCAGGAGGATACTAGCTGGAAGAACACAGAACTGGACATCCATTAATTGAAGAGATTACGCTACAAACTGTGATACAACTACCGCCACTAATTTCGGGAATCATTTTTCGGTTTGCCATTTTGTGTGCGAGCTTTTCCAAGCCTCCAAGCTCCGAGCTCCGACAATGTGTTCCCATTTCATGCCACGAAAAGAGTTTGTTCTACCAGCGATTTATTTAGCCAATACCAATGGCATTCCAAAAACAACAAAAACAATGCTGGTGGGTGCTGATTTGTGGAATTTACTAATTCCATTATTGTCGCTGGCTGCGATTACGAATATGAACAGCAGCAGTTGATTTACATTATGATTATTAATTAATATCGAATATGTTTTGCTCGGCAGTTTAAATTGGAAAATCATTTGCGTTGCTCATTTTTTTGTGACTAAAGCTTTACTTACAAGTCCATAAATTAAAATATGTAATAAATTTATTAAACAAATTATTGCACCAACAAGGATTGCTTTTGTTTCTGCTTGTGATTTGTTTTGTTGACGTTGAATTGAATTGCAGTGGCGAGCGGCGGGGCGGCGTGAGTGTGATGCTGTGGAAAATGGACGGACAGGAAACTGTTGATATTGTTTTCCGGAATGACTGTTGGAGATTGATAACGGTAACTGAGTACCTAATACGCGAATAGCGAAAGTGATTTATTTATACATCACAGGACCACTGGGTAAACAATTTCGCAGGGACAAACGCATCAATAGCTCGTATCACGCAACCATTTACAGTCATAATATTGGGCGGCTGTTCAAATGTTAATTAAAAAAAAAATAATTGTTTGCAGTTCGGTATAAATATTATTTATTGGAAAAATAAATGTTTTGGTTGAAAATAAACATTTTTAATTAAATATTTGGCCAGTGGCGGCACTGTCCACTATTTTAGTTGTTACCTAATACAAAACTTCGGACGTTATCAATAAATTGCTTACGAGCATATTTATTTTTCCGGAAATCGAAATAAAATAAATGCTTTGAAGTTGAGTTAGATTGGGTAATTGGTTCAATTTTCGCACAAAATTAATTATAGAATTTGAAGTTTTTCACAATATGTACTTTGAAACAAATGGCAAAGCTTATATTAGGAGCTTAGGATTTTATCGTTTTGTATATCACCAATGAAGATTTTATTCCTATCAAAACAATGGAAAAATGAAATAAAGCAAAAACTTTGAAGAATTAATAATAAATTATAAAGCGAAATGCTGCATACAAACGCAGGGAAAAAATCGTATTTGTTTAACATTAAAATAAATTGCCAGACTGGATCGAAGGTACGTACTTGCTCTTATGTGCAGTCACAGCTTCGAATAAAATTAGAAAAATATTAAAGGACTAACTTTTGATTGTTTGAGAAAAGTACGTAAAATAGTTTTCAGCGAAAAAATTTAAACGTCATTTTATTTCTTTAGAATATGTATGTGAAGAAGAGGGATTTTTTTTAATCGTGGGAACGGTTTTTACTTAAAAAAACTTTTTTTGAAAATTAAAAAAAAAATACCATACATAAAATAACATACTTACATTAAATTAAAAAAATCCATTTACCCATTTTCAAAATTTTGATTTTGAAAATAAAAATTAAGAAAATTATTAAAAAACACAAAAAAAAGTTTTCGACAATATTTTAAAATAAAATTACTTAGGCTACCAACATCTTGATTGAAATCGGATGACCAGTTTCGAGAAAGTCGAAGAAAAAAAACGGTTCTATGGGAGGTACCGTTTTTAGCCCACCACCTTGATTTTTTTTCACAAAAAACATAACCTACACCTAAAATAGTACACTGATTTTGTTGCTTAAAATTATTGGAACCGTTTTCGAGAAAAATAAGCTTTTACTTAACGGTTATATGACAGGTACCTGTAATATTTGAGCTAAGTCCCCTGTAGAATGTCAAAAAAAACCTTATGTTCCAAATTTGAAGACGATTGCCCAAACCGTTTAGGCTGTAGTTCAATATACATACACCCGTACAGACAAACAGAGAGACAGACAGACAGAATTTTGACCGTAACTGAAGTATGTTTCTTTATCATCTTAATGTCATGTCTGATTGTTAGTTTTTTTTACGAATGCGTAATTTGCCTTATAGCCCCTATAAATCGCAAGTAAAAAGTTACGAAATGCAATTAATAAGTTGTGTTTTTTTAAAGGCATAGAACTTTTTTTTTAAATTAAACACAAACAATTCAGGGGAATGACTAAGATGTTTGCTTTAATAGCTTAAAAATGTCATGGCACTAAAGGTTTAGAAATAATTTCTGGCATATAACCTGCGCGACTGCCCCTATTGATCGCCAACCTGTCGGCCGAATTACCCGCCCTTATTTCGTGAAAAATGCGTCGAAAAATGCCCAAACATATCCAATAACATGAAAAAGCTGTATTACATTTTGTTGAAACCATTTTTCCTCCAAATGATTTCCAATGACATGTGGAATAATAAAATACGAATCATTTTCCTTTAGCGTTTGCCGTTCATGGTAATATTGGCACCTGTTTGGATTTAAAGACAATTGGGCCGATCACGCCTTCGACATGTGAACCGCACCAAACACTGATTTTTTGGAGATGTAATGGAAGCTCAAGAGTCTCATGATGAAAATGACTATTCTGCTTTCTTACATACCCGTTAAGCCAGAAATGCGCTTCATCGCTGAAGATGATTTGACGATAAAAATCTGTTTCAACTACCAGTTGCTTCTCAACACATTCATCGAACACATCAAGCAATTGTAGGTCCGCTTTAATTCTTGCAATAGTGGAATCTTATATGGATGAAGGCTAAGGTCTTCTCAAAATTTTCCATTTAGTGACAACGGATCGATAAATTCGCATCCTCTGTCACACTTACGTCTACAGCAGCGATAGCTTCTTCTGTACGCACGGTAAGGCCTCGATTTGGATAAATATTAACCAAAAGAGTAGGTAAATGTGGTCATGAATCGATCGCTTAGATTGGTGAACAGAGTGCTAATTTTAGAAATAAACTTCCACAGTTTGTAAACGTTGTTCTACTGTAGATCTTTTTATGTTGATTTGTCAACGTATTCTGGACAGTTTGACAGTTATACCTACACTGAAAAAAAACATATCATTCTAATATTTTTTAAATATCAAGTAGCATAATATATAAATTTATAAAAATATATCATTCTAATATTTTTTAAATATCAATTAGCATAATATAAATTTTACAAAAAACATCAGTCAAAAAAGTTGTTGTTCTGATATTAAAAACCTCACAATTACATTTTTAATATCAGTAAAATAATAAAATACCAATTTGTTAAGCTTTTTTTACATTATAATATCAATCTTTAATGGCAAAACTATTTCCATCATTCATATCATTTCCATAGTAAAATTGTAAGATTAACGTTTTTTATTTTCAATTTGACACATAAAATAGAAATACTACATTTTTTATATTTTAAAATATAAAAACAATATGAACAATTTAAATATCAATTTGATAAAAAAAAAATATAAATATTATAGTTTTGATTTTGAATTAATAAAATGAATTAATATTTCTATGTTATTTCGATAATTAAAATTATTATTACATTTCAAAACATGTTGTTTTGACATGATAGACATATCATTTTTGATATTTTAATGTTGGACGACTTTTGTCACACAAAAATATCAATTCTACGGTTGTCTTATCAGATTTCTGTCAGTGTATCGGAAGTTCTATACCTCTTAAAAGCACCCTTTATAAGGATAACGGAAATCGAAACAAAGATTTGACAATAACTGAGGAGAAATATATAATCTCTTGGTATTTCATAACTTGCGATGAAAATGTTTTGAACAATTTTTTTGTGAATGCCCCTCCAGGAGGGGAGTCAATGAAATACGGTAAAATAAAAATAAAAATTGATAAATGGTTCTCCTCAATTTCTTCAAAGCATTTGACTCTGTTCCGCACATACTGTTCCTAAAAAAGCTTAAACACTATTTCTTTCTTAAATTATGAGCTCTCTGGTTTTCTCTCAACGCAAGCTGGTGTTTCACAAGGGTCAATCTTATACCTTCTTTTTCTTAACTCTTTTCATTGTTGATTTACCTTCAACCTTCACACGTTTAAAATTCAAATTAACCCTAATAATGTTCAAATTTATTTAAGTTATCGGATTGGAATGGTAGATGGTACTGTGTTTTCAGGAAATATTGTTCTTATTTGTTCTCAACATGTAGGCCAATGAAGACAGCATAGCCACGTGAACATACACTAATATGTAGAAAAGCAATATTTTGTTCAAACGTCAGCCTCCGAAGAATTATGTTCTTCATGATATGTGATGGAAGGAATTACTTTTTAGGTTTTATTTCGTTTTCTAAAAAAAAAAAAAAAAAAAAACGTACATACAAAAATGGTACGCGGATTTATGTGATCCCAAAAAGCCCCTCTATACCTGGTTACATGTAAGGTCTGATTTATGTATTTTTACTGTCGAACCAGCATTAGCTTTTCTATAATATTTTATTGCTCCTAAGCTCAACAAAGCAAAAGTTTTCTCTTGCATGTTTGCGGGGTAATAGGACATCAACTAAACCGCCTAAAAGCTACATTTAATTTAAGAAGTCAAGATTAAGAAGAAAAAAGGAAAAAAATATCCCTCGCTTTGATTGAAAAAAAAATATATTTTAATTCTAGAAAATCGCTTTTTTGTGTTTAATCTCTTTTTCGTTCAGTTGAATAGGGTTCAGGTGAATCACATCATTCGAATAGAATTATATTAAAAGGTTAGAAGGAACAGTCCAAGACACGATACTAGATAAATTGTAGGGACATTTTCGTGGAAAATAAAGTTCGTTTTGAAAAGGTTAAGGTAGTAAATAATTAAATTTCAAGGGAAATTCTGTATCAATTTATGTCTACTGACAAAAAATTTCATTTGATGAAGGGGAAAAAAATAATCTTAAGAAAAATCTATTACAATGCGGTTGGGAAAATATTCTTGGACAATTACTTGTTTGAGTAATTGTTAATTTCTTAGAAGATAAAAAGAAATATTCTGTTTATTCGAGATATACATATAATCATTTTCATGTTGTACTTGTCATATCAATAATAATAAATTGAAATTAATTTCCATGATATATAAGACAAAAAATTTATGCTTATTCATAAATTTATTTTGTTATCAGTAGATTTTCAATGTGAATTCTATGCCTTACCCAGAGTCTCCATTGGTAATATTCGAGGCCCAATTAATTGCCATTGCGCTCATATTGCCTAGGGCAGACGCTGAAGCAATGGCAATATCAATATTGCCCGGTTGATGGAAGGCAATTATTGTTTTTTCCATCGCAAAGGCTATTGCCTTTCTGTCTCTTTTTCAAAATGGTTGACAATAATATTATTTGAAAACAAGTGCGTGCAATTGAAATTGCCAGCTATGAAAAGACCACCCAAATTGAAAATGTCTCCTTATTGAAATTAAAAATTAATGAAAAATCGAAGAAGCTGTTTTTTTACAAAAAAAATTTATTTGAAAAACTTTTCAAAAACATATTTTAAAACTTGTTTGAGTCAATTTGAAGGATCCAAAGTTTATACTAGGAAAAAAATCAAAAAAAAATCTATGGATTCATTTTCAAAATATACAAAAAAAAAAAATAGTTAAAAACAAATATTACAAATTCAAAAAAATTGTTTTTAAAAATTTTAATAGGCAATATTATGTGAATAAATAAATAAAATAATAAATCACTACCTATTTTAATAAATTCATAAAAATCCGTCGGCTATATGAGATACACCATTATAAGACTTAACCTGAAAAATCAATTTAAACCAAAAGATAAATTCAGAAAGTTTTAACAAAATCGTTTTAGCAGTTTTCGAGAAAAATATGTTTTTCATTAAAAGTTATATGGCAGGTACCGTTAGTTTTGGAGCTAGAATGCCAATTCAAAAACAGTCGGGTAGACTAGTCTAAAAATACTATATACCAAGTTTGAAGCAAATCGTCCCAACCGTTTAGGCTGTAAGAATCGATACGGACAGACAGACAGAATTGTCCGACCCACTTTTTTCGACTTCTCTATCATCATGTTTGATTGTTATTTATACATTACCTATAATCGCAAGTAAAAAATCGAGTTTTATGTGATTGAAATACAAAATCAATTTCGATTTCCTAAGTCCCAATATACCTAGAAGGTATTTCCATTACCATTGAGATTTCAATATTTTATTCTATATAAAGGGTGGTGAGAACTTGTACATTTTGTTTTAGAAAATATTGTCACAATCATTTGGTAGGGTATTTTTTCTGTTAGGAAATATTTAAAGTTATTCCGAAAACTGCCAATTTATTCGCTTTTGGCAACATTCATTTAAAAGTGATTTTATAATCCTTTTTGAAAAAGTCATCCACATATGGATTGAGCGATTTTTCCATCTATATATGTATTTAGCAATCAGCAAGGAGATGACTGATTTAGACCTCAGGCTGCAGGATTTCATACGCAGACAAAAAATTCCTAAACGTACATTTAAAAAGCAATTCAATTCCTTTTTGATTCTCTCTAGATACCCACCTATATTTTTTTGTTGTTTTAAAATACAAAAATCAAATCCTTCTTATCCTTCTCGCAAGCACGTTTATATAGAATTTCAAAAGAATTGATAAAAGAAAATCACAGGCAAGGCGTATAGGTTGGAAGCGTTTGGTAATTTCCATTTACTACGACTTTATGAATACTTTGTGCCACAAGGCAAAGTGCGTCTCATCGTGCAGTAGGAACCAAGAAGTAGCATTGGCAGCAAGATTTAAGCCATAGGTACCTTGCATGTGTTTGAAAAAAAAAGAAGAAAACTCACCCCTGTTGAAAACACCGACCGCAGCGCCACCTCGATACACTTGCCATTTTCAACACACAAATGTGCCAATTGCCAAACACACACAGAAAAAAAGGGGTGAGCAAAAAAAAAAACACTTCTTTATTTATTGTTTCAAAAGTACAAAGTCCTCCTTTTGCGATGAGTTTTTCTTTCTTTTCGGTGGCTGGCTTGCTCCGTGCGTCCCGTTTTTTGGTTCGTCCTGGAATTCCAGAGAAATTTTCTTTTGTGTGCCACCGAGGCTTGGTTAGTGGGTTATTTGCTGTGTTTTTGCGGTATGGCGGTTTCTGTTAATGTTGTTAGGGATGCTATGCCATTCTCTATTTATGTTTGTTGTTGCTATCCAGCGCTAGGTGCTTCTCTTCTTTGCCAAAAGATACACACACACACATTGCGTTTGTGGGGTGGTTTGTTTTGTGGGTGCGGCAACCTCGGGTGATGGGTGAACTGCTTGCTTGCTGTCATTGTTGTTGTCAGCGGCCGTTTTAGTTGAATTTTCCGAATTCTAGGCGACGTCAAGAAGATGTTTCCGATGTTCATTAGAGAGTGGCTATATGTTTCCTATACACTAAAACGGGGGAAGGGAGATGCTGTTTTGTGTTGAAAGAATTCAAATTGGAAATGCAAATTTTCAGCTCGAAAATGTGTTTCTACATGAACAGGACGAACACACAGACTCATAAGAGGTTCCTTTTTTTAATGGTGGGGTAACTTGAAAATGCACTGTATTTAATTGGAAAAAAGGATAACTAAGGACTTTTATGGTTTTGTGGCGTCTGTAGATAGCAATGTGTGGTTATTTAAATAAATTAAGAAGCCATTAGTTTTTAAAGCTGATACTACGGATATAGTTTTATTTTATTCAGATAGCCAAAAGATAGGATGAGAAGGGGTGGCAACAACACCAAATGAAATTACATTAATTTGCATGTTTTACTTTTTGTAGGCATTAGCATTTAACGATCAATTTTTTACTGTGCTATTTGACATTATGTAATTGGATGTTGAGAACAGCTATTAGATAAATACATGCTACGTTGTCAAAACGAACATACAAAAAATCTATATCGAAGAATTTTAAATGTCTTTTCGTTCCTAGCTTTCCTTTTTAATAATGAAGATCAAGGTAGAAGGAGACCTCCGGCTGCTTGGAGTGCGAAATTGGAGACGGCAGGCTAGAGATTGAGCCACTGGAGAGGCATATGGAACCAGGCCCATGAGCACCACGCTATCTAGCGCCAGGAAAAGTGAAAAGTAAGTAATAACATATTTTGGCGCAGTAGATCGAAAAGTAGGTGACTTTTTCTCACTTAAAACCCACGGACAGCTCTAGCTTGCACTAGGAGTTAAAAAAAAATCCTACCCAACCTGAGTATCCGACTCACAATTTCTAGGTCAGTAAGCAAATGTTTATATTAATGCACCACTACCAGGAGGAGGATCCTCTCTCCAGCTCTCGTGGTTTCCCCAGGAAAGGATGAAATGTGAATATATGTAGTTGAAGTCTGGTACGTCTTCGGCTAAAAGAGAGAGAAAACATAGAGTTGTTAGTTGAACTCTAGTCTTCGTTACAACTTATTTGGTGTCGTCAACAAATGAATAAGTGATGAGGATTGCCCAATTAATTGAAATAAAAGGAAATCGTTCGTGAGGTAGTTTGATACTCATAAAGTATCTGTTGATAAAGGAAATCGTTGATGATCCCTTCATCAACGATTTCCTTTATTCCTGATTAATTAGCTATAACTGGCGCCTGACTAAGAGAACAAAATCGATTAAGAACTGTCATTTATTGCCAAACGAACACTTTCAGAAGCATTCGGAATACTTAGGCGTTTTGGACGACAAAAAAAACATATACATATGTATGTCCGCCAAAAAATGGAATTTTTGAAAAAGTTTGTGAGTGGCGCTAGAATATGTTTTTCTTTTTAATAATAATATTTTAATAACAATAAACTTTTTAGTCTTTTAAATTATCAAATATTTTTAAGAGAAAATTGGAATAACAAATGAAATTCAAACGAATCCGCGGTTCTCACAAATCTTTTTTTTACTTTGTGACTTGTAGTTCATAGTTGTTCAGATTGGGGCCCTGATGCTGGCGGGCCATGAAGGTACCTACTTTTCGTTAGGACCAAGTACCAGGGCTAGCATCTGAATTAACTAGACCGGGTACTAAACTGGCTTATGTGAACAAATTGGTCATAAATAGATTTTATTTTACATTACAGTTTCAATTTGGCTTAGTGTTTAACTTTATAGTTCAATGTTTGGGTTTCTTCAAAAAATGTATTAATTTAATCGGATTACATTAGAAAACAAAAACACAACAGTTTGTTCAGCCAAAAGTTTGTTCTTGTGTACCAAATGCTCCCTCTAAAAAAAAAACAGTAGAGCTTACAATTTTCAAACAAAAGCCCAAGGAATCATAAAGAAGTAACTATGACTAGCCCACTGTACGAGTAGTGTAGTGGCAGCAAATCTGCTTACCGCATCTTCGTACTAATGTTACTCTCGCTAACATTGTTCTCCTTCGGATGCACATTGATAAACTCTTTTGAAGGAGTGCACTTGTCGCATAAAAGCATCTCCATCATCTTATCCTTTGTCCTTTGTTTCTGCAACAAAGAACAGAATTTGATGGCTTATAGAAATTCCCATTGCAAAACAGGAGGGTTCCATTAATTTTCCTACCTGATGCAACCATATCATAAGGATTTGTATAAGTACGTAGAAGTAGCAACAACTACTTCCTTATTCTCCTGGCATACGAAAACAAGGAATAATGCTGAAGTTTCCACACTGAGTAAGAGCATAAAAGAAGTAGATGAAGACGCGGTTGACGATGAGAAGTGTAATCAGGAAGATTGACTTTATCTGCGGTTATATGTACTCCCAACTCCCATATGTCCCATATACTTATCCCTATCCTCGTAAAAGTAAAATTTTGTCGTTTCTCTTGGTTAAGTCTTGAACTTTTTTTTTTCTGTGAATTTACCTACTTTACTCGGAGTTGCATGTTTTCTAAAATTGAAACAAGGAAATATATATGTAAGGACGAGCTGGAGTATACGCGCCACCAAGGACGTGTACAGCATTTTAAGTTAATTTCGTGAAAACAAAGCTGAAGCTTGCACTCGCACTTTATTTAGAATGACAATAAGGTGATAAAAGTCAGTAACCCTAAAACAACATCGCAGCTAGATATATAAATAAAAAAAACACTACAGAAATTGAACAAAATGTTGAGCTTTTGAAAAAAATATAAAAAAAAACAATTCTATTTCTCTTTACAAGAGCAAAGGGTTAAATCATGCCATGATTCAAAGATTGATTGACTTAGATTGTCAGATTCGTAGAATCATTGTTGGTACTCACTTATTTACATAAGAAAAAACCAAATACTCATACGAATTTTGTATATATTTAAATAGGGATAGAATTTGAATTTCATCCACGGCATTTACAACAATCAGGTATGTATGTTGTAAAAATTTTATTTTTGAAATTAATAAATTATTCAAAATCATATAACGTCGGCAGTCGAGACCGTATTAAGCGCTTCCTAACTTTAAATTTAAATAAAACAAAGTGTGTGTGAGATATCATCGAAATTTTCTATTCAAAGGTCTATCGATGCCATTATGTGTGGAATATAACATTGTTTAAACGTCAGTCGCGGCTGCTGTTGGCGCATGCGAGGTGTTCAATTTTTTCTTGACTAGCGCATTAATCAGGATGAATTTGACCGATGTCATTAATTATGATGGCTTTGAAGGCCGCTGCTGACGGTGATGACGTGGCAAACAAATATAGACTGATGACGCTGCCAGAACAAAATCCACACCAAACAGTGACTTTATCGGGATCCATTGGACGCTTTTGGATCTCATGGATTGGTATAGTTCCAAATTCGACAATTTTGTTTGTTCACGCACCCATTCATCCAGAAATGGGCCTCATCACTGAACATTATTTTTCGATGAAAATTAGGGTCATAGCTCCATAGCCCATTTAGCGAACACACGTCGTTGCATATGGTTGTTTACCTTCAGCTCCTGGGTCAGTTGAGTTTTGTACGAGTGCAAACCCGTCAATACGCAAAATTCGCCAAGCTGGGGTATACGGAAAGCCGAGTTCTTGTGAGGGAATCGAAATCGACTACCCCGGCTTCTCCTGCACACTCTTACGGACGGCGCCGGCGTCGATGTTTTCGGCAAATCCTGCGTTTCGTCAACGAACGTGTTTGTTGATCGTTTACTGAACCATTGAACTCAAATTAATCCACCACACTGCGAATAGTCCTCTCGGTAGGACGATTATGGTGACCGAACAAAGGGCGAAGCGCGTGGAACGTTGCCCGAACAGAGCACCCATTTTGATAAAACATGGTGATTTGGCAAAAGGCAAAACAGACTGAATAAATGACAGCCAATTTGACAGATGAACAAGATGGCCGATATCAACTGGCAAAACCACTGAGCAAATTCGTCCATCTACATATATAATCTGCCCAGCCTGTCCTCCAGGCGAACTTCCTTAATTGATCAATTGCACAAGTGTACTGCAGTCAAAGGTCCTAGCTAACATGAAGTTAACACTCGGTCCCAATTTGACTTTTAATTAGGAATTCAGTTAAATTTCGTAGGTCACAAAAATGGCGCTGCGAAAAAGGCCACAGACAAAACGGCCCCAAAAACAATAATGAAATGAAAGAAGGCTCCAAAAATGGGGTACTTTTTCATAATGAAATAAAACCATATTTTTCTTTATGAAATTACGCCCCAAAAAATAAAAAAGACCCCAAAAACGAAATGAAAGAAAATCCCATTTTTTTTGAAAAAAATAAAAAAATAAAAAACCTAACACACTTCGGCTAAACTAGTTTTGCCTAGGCATTTCTTGAGATTTTATCTCCCAATCAGTATATGGAAGGTATGGGTGGGGGCATGCTGCCCCCCTGCAACCGCCCTGATTGGGCTCTCTATAGGATTTGGAGTATGTGCGAGATTATATAATTCTTTGATATTAGGGCTTTTTCAGAATGAAATATAACCCCAAATTCTAAAAATGAAATTAAAGTGAAATTACACCCCAAAATAAAGATTTTTTTGTTGTTGTTGTATTCTTAATATTATTTTGGGGTCTTATTTCATTTTTGTTTTTGGGGCCGTTTTTTCTGGGGCCTTATTTCGCACCGCCCAAAAAATTATGGTTGGTACAAACAGTGCTCGAAATAGCCTGTTTTATTCGTCACCTGAAAAAATATCTACCGTTATACTCACACTATTATACGCACAGTTAAGTAAAGGGATTATATCCTTAGTCGCATCACATGAATGTGGAACGTTTTGCCTGGCTTTCTCCCATTTTGATATACAGAAGCTTGAAAGTAAAGAGAACAATAACTTTTTTTCACATCGTTCCTTATTTTGCTAAAGGTCGTACGGTGGTAAAACATTTAAAGGCTAGAAAAAATCATATTTTTCGTGTTTTTGCAAATTTAGTGATTTTTTTAAAAATAACATTTATTTACCAATGTCTTTTCAAATATGTGGTTCTATTTCAGGGACATTCCTTTTAAGCCGTAAAAATCCTTGCTTGCTTCATTTTTTTAAGGGTAATCACATTAGTCACTTAAAACAGAACGTGCTAACTATACCAAATCAGTCAATATCACGCTTTAATGTTAATGTTTTTATTCTGGAAAGAATAATTTGTCTCCATGAGTCCCCATTTTACATTATAATTCAAACGATTGTTATATTAACAGCAGTTGAACACCCCCTCCCCCTTCCAAGAAAAAACCTAAATAAAAATTCTTTGACATTCATTCCGCCAATAAAATCCATTTAGGCATCACTTAATTTTTACTCTACTAATACTATTTCTCTATTACTTCCATTCAGTTGTTATAACAATATTTCAAACCAAAAAAAGGTTTTGAATACTTTTCTTACATTAAAATAGTCCTTAAAATGTTTCCACCACTTTCAGCTCCTTAACTGAATATAACATAAAACTCTCTTGTTCGGGAACTTACATTAATTTTTATCACGTCCTTATATCCAAAATCGTTTTCACCCTCTTCAAGTTGCCTAATAGTTATCATGTGTGTGATGTTAACATGCCAGAAATATGTGTTTTGTTTAATTGGTTATCTTCACATGCCTTTAATACGTTTAAAAATATTGAAATTGTAGTTAGAATTTAACAGAAAGTTTTTGTTGGGTCTCTCAACAAAAAAAATGACTTTAGTAGCTAATTGAAAAAGAAAATTCAGATGAAACCATTTTAAATGAACTTCTAAACACGAAACTGGTTAAATCTTTAAGTAAGAATTAAAGATTAAAGCAACAAAAACAAACCTTTTCAATCTTAATAGTACCAATTCTTTCATATAAAAATCTCATAAAACCATTTAAGCTCAACTGTTGATGGCTTCTAGATATGTATTTACAAATGATCCACTAAAGCAGCATGAGATTTTCGTAAGAAAATTGCTTGGCAAGAATATTGTCTCGTTGCCACCTTTCAAAAAGTCCATTCCCCCCTTAATAATTTCAACCCCTTTATCTAATGTGTAAAATGGAAAAAGAAAAAAACAAATTTTTATTGGATTTCTTTTTCCTGTATCATGCTGTTGCTTTGTTAGGTTTCCTTGCCTTCAATTTGAGGAGAAAATAAGGAATTTTATTTTGTGCTAATATTTTGAATGTGGAAGTGAAAGTCTGAAAAAGTATATTATGATGGCGGTTATAAGAAGACGATGATGACTTGGCGTTAGGTGCTGCGAGTCTATTATACCCACCTAAAGGCAAAATATAATATGTATGTCAGATATTGTGATGGGAAGGGGGATGCGGATTTGTTGACCTGACACTGACAGCGGCTGGTTTTTATGTTCTTTTATTGCCTCTGTTGGAAAAAAATCAGCCCTTTTTGTTCGAATATGCCTGCCATTTATCGTTATTTTATTTGCCTTCCTGTTAAGGGTTTCTTTGTGCGAGAGTTATGGATATCTTATTGAGTTTGATTGGTAATAACACCTTTGCAAGATTTTTGTTTGTTCATATCATAGAAAAATAAATGCTAATTTAACAGACAATTTGTTTATAAATTTCCACTTTTTCTAGTTGACCAGTATCAAACTCTGCTTTAGACTGTATTTGTCTTTACGTAATCAAATAATCTTTTTTTTAGTGTTGGCATATAATCAACTTTTTTGCTTTTCTGAAATCTTGATTCTAGCATTAAAGAGTCCGAATAAGCTGGTACTAATGCTCTAAGAAATAAGGTAATAGCATGCTGGGTTACAACAGTATCAAGGAAATGCAGGAGCAAGAAATCATCGTTGAAAAAGATGCAATAAAATCTGCATTTGGTTGGCCTCAGGGAAGTAAATAAATAAATAAATAAAAAAAAATAAATGTATTGGCGCGACAGCTGATTAAGGAGCTAAGGCCCTAGTGACTTATACTCTAAACCATTCCTGTTTGTGTGTTGTTAATCTACAAGAATGGAAAGGATTCGCAATTTACCACCTAAGAATGGAAGGGATCTACAATTTACCGCCGAGTCCGAACGGCTACTCTTGGAGATTTTGTCAGTTCCTCGCAAGAGGCAGTATGAGCGAGACTCGAACCCCGGCTGTTGCAGTCCGACACAATAACCACTTAGCCACGGGCCTCAGATAATTACCATTCATTCATGGATGAGAGGCCAGTCGAAGTTTTCTTCAGGGAATCAACCTGGGAAACCTCACATGTAAAACTTAAAGCCTAGCACAGAAGTAGGGTACGATTCATCCTCAAAAAGTTACCGTTTGGAATGAATTTTGGACCGGCGTGGCGCGGCGCGGAGATGGCTGCATTAATCCGTACTTTTTCAAAAAAAAAAACGTTAGTGAAGATGTCATCCGCAATGACGGATCTGCATGAACGATTTGAAGGTCAGATTATTTCTGGCAAAAGTGACGTAAATTGGCTAGCAAAGTCATGCAGTTTGACTCCACTCCCCTTTTTGTGGGAATTTGCGCCTGTTCTTTTTCATGTTCGCCTGGTGCTGCGATCGATTTTGGTTGAAAGAAACACAGTATAGCAGCGTGCGTCACTTTTCTTATCAGCATGAATCTTATCAGCATTATCAGCATAAGTCTTATCAGCATGAGTCATGTTACTTCGTATGTGTTGCCTGTCATCGATTTATAAGACGTTATGACGTCAAAAAAAAACAAATTGCACTACTGGATCACACGTACTTGCTCATAGGTGCTGTCACATTGTAGAATAAAATTTAAGAATATTAAAGTTAACATCAAAGCATTTATTCGATTTTTTTGTGACTTTTGATTGTTCAAATAAATTACGTTAAATTGTATTGGGTGAAATAATTTAAGCGCCATTTTATTTCTTTAGGAAATGTAAAAAAGTGTGATTTTTTTTCAAAACCGTAGGAGCGGTTATTAAATAAAACTGTTTTTTTATAAGAATTTTTTTTAGTTAAAAAAATAATTCAAGAATACAAATGTATAAAAAAAATAATGTCCATTTAAAAACAAAATTAAAAAAAAATCACCTACCCGTTTTCAAAATATTGATTTTTCAAAAAAAAAAAATTAAAATATTAAAAATACAAACAAAAAGTTTTCGAAAAAAAAATTAATTCAAAACTACTAAGGCTACGTACATCTTCTTGAATATTAATTTTGATATTAATAAGATCTCCAGTTTTCCAGGAAATCGAAAAAAAACCGGTCCTATGGGAGGTACCTACCGTTTTTAGCCCACCATATTAAATTTTTTTATTCACCAAAATATAATGCTTACCTACAGTAGTAGACTGATTTTTTGTCATAAAAATTCTTGGAGCCGTTTTCGAGAAAAATAAACTTTTACATAACGGTTAAATGACGGGTACCGTTAATTTTTGAGCTAAAAATGTCAAAATAACCTTAGTTCTAAATTTGAAGACGATTAGCCCAACCGTTTAGGCTACAGTCCAAATTTCATCCGAACAGACAGACAGACAGACTGACAGAATTTTGCCCGTAACTCAAATATGTTTCTCTATCATCGTAAGGTCGTGTTTGATTGTTATCTCAAATTTTTTAATATGCACGAATGCATAACTTGCATTATAGTACCTATAAATGCAAGAAAGAATGATGTAAATGCCTCACATACATCTTGTTTTATTTCATTTCAACATCTGAACGCCCTTATTGAAAAATTCAATATAATGTTGGACTACAAATAATAATAAATCAATGCAAAATATTTCTCAATTTTTACCTTTATTTGTTAAATTGATAAATTGTTTTGAAATGAGAATTCCATTAGTAAATGATTAAAGCAATTAACTCGTCAATTTAAATCGATTCAAACCGATACGTCATACTTATAATCAGCATTCCTCAATGTCAATACAAACCACATCCATCATCTTCATTTTGTCAGACATGATTAGAAAATTAATTGGTTGTTGAGGTGAACCCTAAAAGCCTGAATGCAATAAAAAACGGTTCTTAATTTAATTACAAACGACACCATCAAAGCCTATCCAAAGTGTAATAAAATCTTCGGATTTAAAAGTTCACGTTTTGCCATAAAAAATAATAATAATTGTCCTTGTTTTCATTCCCAAACTCAAGGCATGGCAATGGGATCATTATTTTACTTACGTAATATATCCAGGGAGTAAACGTCACACTTAAATAATTTATACACCCCTTCATGCTTTTTCATAAGTAAGGATGTGCTATTAAGCTTTTTAGGCTCTTGAAACAAAGAACTCATACAACCCAGTCGAAGAATTGATGAGTGTCTACGTTTCCAAGAACGTGCTGATGGTCATTGAAGTGATAAAATCGTACACCAACGCGCCATTCCTTGAAATAAATTAAACGGCAGTTCAACCTTTGCCGAATAATTTAAACATTGAAAAGGCGCCATTTTATTTTGGATGAGATTATTCGCCAGTGAAATCACATTACATATTTTTTCTTTATGATATTTAAATTATCTAACAATATCTAGGATAATTCAATATCAAAATTTAATTATTATATCTAATTCCACTGCTAAATAGTGATCCATTTTGTAATGACTGGAGATAACATACTATGCAGTATAAATATTTCTAATGCCCGAGCGGGTTTGCTTTACAATGTGACATTGAGATGGTAAAATAGAACCATAATAAAAGAAAATAGTTTTTTAAATCAGAATCTCAACATGAAACATACATGAATGTCCTTATGTGCATGTTAACTGAATTTAAGGAATTCAAGCGAATTCCTTTTCGATAATTTCCATAGCAATGTGAATCTGTTGGGGTGCTCTTTGGCCCAAGAAAATAAAATCCATGCTGCCCTAGAGACGACCCTCTAAAGCTATGACGAGGAGAATGCCGGGTATGATTCGTATTTTCTTTTTCAGTCCTTTTACTTGTGGAATTCTATTAAACTCCAGTTATTCGTGAAAACCATTTCAAATGGAAATATTTTCTTTCACTTTGAAAGATCGCTATTATATAGCTTCAAGGAGAGGGGGATTTGAATAGCAGCTGAAGGGGGTCAATGAAATAGTTGATTCGACAAAATTCAATTCATCACACAAAAATCTAATTTTCCTCCGATTTTCCATCCGGTGAACTTTCCCAATACCCACTTTGGCATTTGATATTCCTTGGAACTTTACAACCATGCCCATGTGACGTTAACATTTGGCCACCATTTTAAGTGCTCATCGTCAAATCAATCATAAAACAGTAGTTGGTTGCATCGTATTTGCATTTGAGTGAATTCGCAATATTTAACGGAATATGGTCCTTCTTCATGTGTCACATTGGCATACAATGTTTGTCTGTATTATAGGGTTAGTTTTGTTGGTAAGAGTGTGATCCAGAATATTGTGTTTGTGCCAGTTAGCTAACATGATGGTAACTTGTTAGCCATTGGGCCCATTTGGTTCCAAAGTTAGCATTGAGCATTCAGCATCTATTCCCAGATGTATGTACGTAGAAGCAAAGTATAATCTTTAAAATATGAACAAAGAATTTTTTTTTTGTATTTCGGAGGAAGCACTGGGTGATGGGGATTTTGAATTAATTGAATGAATGACATTTTTAACATTCACAGTTTGGTTATTGCTTTAAGGGTGCAAAACAGTGTTTACAGTGTCCTAATCAGAAAAACCTTTATATTGAGCGAAGTTAAGTCGTTAAGACGGCGGGAAGTTGAAAAGGATCATTAATTTGTCCAATATCTTGTAAATCTATCAGAAGCTCATAACAAATCCAAAGATAGGCAACAAAACCGAGCAGAGAGGACTGGAAAAGATCAAAGAAAATTTTCCATAAAGCTAAAATAGTTTGGTCTATAAACTCGTTTGAACCTTTCAAGGCCCCAGGTAAAGATGGAATTTTTCCAACACTTCTCCAAAAAGGCATCCCATACCTGCTACCTTTACTAATCAACCTATTTACAGCTAGCTTTGCATGGGGTTACATACCAAATGACTGAAAAGAAGTCACCGTTAAATATACACCAAGGTAGGACGCGGACTGTCATAACTACCGAAGTCGTATAGGTCCATAAGCCTTACTTCCTTCCTCCTAAAAATATGGGAAAAGGCATATCAGAGATGGAGCGCTCCAAACAAGGTCCCTTTATAAAAACCTATTTGCCTATCAACCAGGAAAATCAACTACCCATGCTCTGCAAACTCTAACATCAAGCGCGTATGAGCGGTCACAGCGACGAATAAAATTTGGAAAATATTGAGGGAATCAAAGTTTTTATTCGATTTTTTTAACTTTTGATTGTTAAAAAAAAAACTCGCAAATATGTAGTTTTCAGCAAAAAAAAAATTAACGCCAAAAATGTAAAAAAGTGTGATTTTTTTTTTCAAAATCGTGGGAACGGTTTTTAAATAAACCGGTTTTTTAAACAACTTTTTTTCACAAAAAACAAAATATTTTAACAATGCAAACTTAAGTACAAAAAACCTACATTTAAAAATAAAACAAAAAAAAAAACACTAGTGCGTTTTCAAAATATCGATTTTTCAAAAAAAAAAAAATTGTTATTATCAAAAATACAAAAAAAATTTAAATTAAATTAAATTAAAATTATTTAACTAAAATTACTACTATCTTCCTAAACATTAATTTTGTTGGAATCGGTCAACCAGTAAATTTTTTTTTTCATCAAAACAAACCACACCTACAAAAGTACACTGGTTTCTTTTAATAAAAATTCTTCTAGTCGTTTTTGAGAAAAACAAGCTTTTACTTAACGGTTATATGACAGATATCGTTAATATTTGGGCTGAAAAAAAAAATTTAAAATTCCTCTGTAGAATGTCAAAAAAACCCTATTTACTAAATTTTAAGATGATTGGCCAAACTGTTTAGGCTGTAGTTTAAAATACATACGAACAGACAGACAGACAAACAGAATTTTGCCAGTAACCCAAATATGTTTCTAAATAAATAAATAATTAAATGATAGTTTTTTTTCAAATATGTTTCTCTATCATCGTAATGTCATGTTTGATTGTCATCTCAAAATGTTTAATCTGCACGAATGTATTAGTTGCATTACAGTACCTTTAATCGCAAGTAAAAATAACTATCAGAGACAAAGAGCTTGCGGTTGGTTGCTTCCTGGATATCGAGGGAGCCTTTGATAATACAGAGTTCCCCAGGTTCACAGAGGTATCCAAAACATAGGAGTAGCTAATACTACATGTAAATGGAAAAAATGTGCACGACTGAGTCGCACGTACTTGCTTTTATGTGCATAATTACATTGGAAGCAAAGAACTTGGACAAAAACAAATAACATTTACATTGAAAGTAACACAGTTTGAACTTATAAAACCTATTAAAACCACAATATTTAACGGTTTTTAGTAAAAATGAAGTACGCCACCATACGTCTTAAATAACAAAGAATTTATGAAAAAATTATTTCGAAAATTGTAGGAAGGATTTTGATAAAATCCTGTTTTTTATTTTTAGTTTTTAAATTTTGGTATGCAGTTTTTTAGAGTTTATTAATATACATGTGAATATAAAATCAAAAATATTTTTTTGATTAGTTTTAAAAATATTGATTTTTCAAAAAAAAAATAAAAAAATAATTTTAATTAAAAAAAAAAAGTTATTCAAAATTTTTGATATGCAGAATTAATTTGACTATCTATATCTTTTCAAATATAAAATTGGACAGAAATCTATAGAGCCGTTACCGAGAAAGCTAAAAATTAAAAAAAACCATTGTATGAAAGGTCCTGTTAATAGACTTTTCCCGTATATGTGGCCAATACCAAAAAAAAAAAAAAAAATCTCAAAATTTTTCATCAAAATCGTTGCAGCCGTTTTCGAGAAAAATAAGCTTTTCCTAAACGGTCGTATGGCAAGTACCGTTATTTTTAGTCCTAAAAATAAAATTTCAAATTGCACTCTGAGGAATGCCAAGAGATACACACATACCAAATTTGAACGCAATCGCCTAACCCGTTTAGGCTGCAGTTGTATATCGATCTGCAGCCCGGACGGGCAGCCCGGACGGACAGACGGACATTTTTTGTCAATGACTTTTGTAGACTTCTCCATGATCGTAATGTCATGTTTGATTGTTATCTCAATTTTTTTTATATTCACGAATCGTAAACTTGCCTTATAGTCCCTATATTCGCAAGTAAAAATGGATGCTAGAAGACAAAATAATTAAAACGTCTACCAGGAAGCAACAAACTAAGCGTATTAGCTACAAAATGATGCCCCAAGGAGAAGTACTCTCTCCTTTGCTATTGTCCATTGTAGTTAATGAACTGCTTAAATACTCAGTAATGATGGTTTCTTTATGTTCAAGGATATGCTGATGATATAGCTATTCTAATCAGAGAAAAATTTCTCAGATCACTTCAGGATTACCTTAGAAATGTTACACTCTTTGGTGAAACAATAAAATTCTCAAAGAAAGTTAAATACCTAGGAGTCACATAAGATGAAAAACTTACATGAATTTTCATCTTACCAAGACCATAGACAAATATAGAAGCTCTTTAATGACCTGTAAAAGTCAACTGGGCAAAAATTGGCGACTTAATAAAAAATAACATTATGGATGTACAAAGCGATAACAAAGTCCTTAATAACATACATACGCACAAAAAAAAACAAAAATAAGCTCAGGTGCAACTTAACCAGATATAGACTTGCCTATATTTGTACAAACCGGTGCCATGAGAACAGCACCTACTGCAGCATTAGAAACAATTTTAAATATACCCCCTATTCATCTACAGGTCATGAAAGAAGCAATCTTAAATGCCTACTTGTACTTGCTCATCACATAAGATGAATTTAATTCCAAAAAATTACAGTGATAGTGATAATACACAAGAAATACAAAATAATTAACTAGCCACTTATTGGAATTCAATTGACAGATAAATGTCTACCAAGATTGAACTTTCAGCATACAACTTCAAAGTAACATTCCCAGATCGCCAAAACTGGGAACAGTGTTGACCAAGCTTTCTAAACAATCCTCATGTACACTGATGGTTCCAAAACAAATCAAGGAGTTGGTGCTGGAGTACACGGATCACGCTCGGAAATATCCATATTTGCTAGCATTGACTCAGCAGCTCCGTTTTTCAGGCTGAAATACATGCAATCGGGCTATGCCTTCGATAGAATTTTAACAGATCTCCAATTAACGAGAATATTTATATTCTATCTGACAGCAAAGCAGCATTGCTTACAGTAAAGTCCTTAAAAATTACGTCAAAACTCGTATGGAATGGCATTCAACCTTCTACTAGAACTAGCTACCTCAAGCAGAGTTCATCTCATTTGGGTACCTGAATATAATAGACTTGAAGGCAATGAGAAGGCCGACGAACTAGCCAGAAAAGGATGTGAAATTCAATTTATGATGCCTAGTCCACCACCGTAAAACATAAAATAAACACATGGCTTATGAAAAAACACGCCATTATTGGAGGGAAACCGAAGGGTAACAGATAGTCAAAACATTTCATGCCATCCCCTCCCACAAAAGAACCAATCAAATCCTGCAAATCAGCAGGATTCAGATAAGACTGGCTCAGGGGCTTCCTCACTGGACACTGTAGAGTGAAGAAACACCTGATGACCATGGGAATAGCACCAGATAGAATCTGTTGAATGTGCAATGAAGACGAAGAAACAGCGGAACACATTCCATGTGAGTGTAACTGCCTCATAAGAACAAGTTATCATTACCTAGGTAAATTTTACCTTGAAGCAGCAGATATAGCTGCCAGTTCACCCAAAGAGTTAGCTACATTTCTCAGTAAATGCAATATCATGAATAAGCTCTAAATAAGAGGGAATTACAATAGGCCCAATATGGCCGCAGTGATTTGCGATATATTTAGACCACCTCGTGTAATAATCTATCTTATCTAATCTATATTGTTGTTCGAAAATTTTCAAGTGAATCAGTTTGTTCATTGAAGCGGTTGCTTTCGATGCAAGCCTTGGCTTTCACGATTTAATGTAGTATTCTTCACCAACCACCGAGGCCTTAAAAGTTTTTCCTAACTTGAAAATGAAGTGTGAAATTTCAAGTCAAGAATGAGCTAAGAATACTGCAGTCTGTCTTAACGTACCATTCTTGTTTTTTTAACTGCAGCGTGTACGGTTGATCGAATTGTCTTGAAATTCAACATTCCAAAGAGGACCAATTTCTTTATGGCATGTCACACAAGATATCACAGTTAATTTTAAGCAACATTTTAATCAAGATTTCATAAGCTTGCCTCTTGTTTTCCGAATGTTTCCTAATTAGTTATATTTCAGGTTTCGTTTTTGTCTTCATCATCTTTCTCTATAAGGCTTTATTACTTTCGCTTACCTGAAAGGCTTTTTCTGGAAATTTATAAGATTAAAAAAAAACACTGAATTAAATGTAGGTAATGAACGCTACCATTAAGAGCCTTCTCTAGTTAAGGGGCATCGAAAAAAAGGGAAGCACATCAGGAATGAATGATTACAACTCGTAGATTTTGTTGTATAAAAAACAAAACTACTTCCCATAAAGGAACTACAAAAAACAACCATTATTTAAATAAAGTTGTTTCATTCATAATTAATGGTATGAAAGCGATTTCAACCAAAACTCCATGGTGATGTTATTTATTTTACATTTACAGTTATTGTTCTAAAAGTTTAAGCGGTGTATAGTTATGCGTATAGATATCCCTCTCATGGTTCATGTACTCATCCATGCTTTCTCGCTCACTTTAGTTTTGTGCAGTTGGCAGGTATCTGGCCGATGACTATGAACAAATCCTAAACTTTTCTTGCTTTAATAGAAAGTTTTCACCCGCCACCTCAAGGGCCCATAAACCCAACAAACCACAATCATGGGTTACTGGACTCATAATAGTCAAAGTTTTCTGTAAAGTATCTCGAACATAAATATTTTGTTTTTTTGGTCATTGAAATTCAAATAGAAAATGTGCTTTAATAATAAAACGTTCACTTTGTTGTTTGATAAATACACATCGGGGAATTGGATTTCTTGTAGTCCTTAAAAAGATAGTCCTCGAAATGTTGATTATGAATTTGTTCGTTTTACTTTCAATAACACCCGCTAGGATTTGGGTTTGTGGCAATATGAAAATAAGTGTCGATATAAAAAGTGCAGATACCCATGCATATCTATTACGTGGATTTATAAAAAGATGCAATTTTAAAATTAAATCAACCTCTCCCTCTGTATCTTGTCTTCGAAACGATTGAACGCCATTTCCATTTAGACATTGCATATAAAATTTCAAAAGAATCATGTCATTTGAATGACTTTGAGTATTCACACACAGCACTCTGACATTTAAGAAATGCAATCTGTACGAATAAAATTTTTCGAAATATGAAATTGGGCTGCCAACCTGCCAGTCAACATTTGTTAACCGATGCCCTTGCACATAACGAAGTGCATTTGCATATAGACAATTGTGAAAAGATATGGCCATAGTTGACGAGTGATTTAACTGAATTGGTGCTAACAGTACCGGGTTGCAGTTTTCACAGAATGATTAAAGGAAAAAATGCATGAATGCCAAAAAACAGAATAGACTTAAGACTACAAACCGCTTGGTTTCATGTGAATTATTGAATAAGTTCTCTAATATAACATGATAAGCACGTCTTCCTTTCCTATCGTTTTCTTCAAAGAATGTTTATTAATTGACAGAGATAGACTATGATAAAATTTGGTTTATGATTCGTAAAAAGAATCAACTCCATACGTACATTAAAGAATAAGTTGAATGATCATCTAGATCAACAAATTTAACTCCACAAGATTTTTATTTACGATAGATATGAATCATGTTTTAAAAGTTGAAATAAGATCTTTTGAATCACTGAAAAGCATTGAAGTTGCTGTTGGAGTCAAATTTAAGGAAAACTTGTCAAGCAAAACAATGAGCGTGAAACATGGTCAATCCAACACTAATTTACTTCATTGTAGGCTAATAAGAGTTTTGATATTTAAAGAATAAAAAAAAGCGAGTTTTTATTTTTTTATTTATTGAAATAAATGTCCAACATATAATTAACGCGCGCATAAGAGACTATTTGTTTTCCTTTTAATGTATGTAAGTACACTGCGCGAGCATTAGGATAATAGGGAGGGGAAGGACAGAAGATGTCGATTAACATTGGTTTTGAATGCTTGCAAATCAAAATGGTAATATCGACGAATAAAAACTATTCCAAATTCGTGTTGTTCGACTGAAAAAAGAATCCCTGTATTTCACGGTACGTGCGAAATTGGGCTCAAGGGTGAACTGATGAGCATTCCTTGTGAGACGAGTATGACGGAAGCAATTTTAAGCGGAGGAACGCAGCTGGCTACGAGTGAAGATTTTTTTTAAAAAAGAACCAATAAAATAAGGAAAGACATGAAACATTGCGTCGGTGTTAGAGAGGGGCAATTGTTTCAGCGGCAGTTCTATTTCCTATCAATTTTAACGCTCGATTTTGTATTCTATCAAGAAGGTGAAGTGAAGTTTGCGAAGCACCTGCCCAGAAGTGGGACTTATATTCGAGAAAGTTAAAGAAAGAGTTATACTTAAAAAAGAGTTTTTGAAATTTTTAATTTATTGAATTTGAATTAAAAAATTTCAGCTTTCAGTTTTTGACTAAAAATTTTCAAAAGCATTGATTTTCGAAAAAGAAAACAGTCCTTAATTACTATTCACTTTACTAAACAGAAAATGATGAAAGAAGGACATTTAGGATTCTCAAAAAATATACAATAGCTTTGTAACTGTTACCGTGTTGTGTGTTTAGGTCAGTTTTTATATTGATATACGTAAAAGAAGAGAGAAGCTTAGATCGTAGAAAAAAGAAACAAGAACGCCAACTGAGAGGATAATTCTCTCTTCACCTATGAAACTCAAAAATGCGCAGTGAGCGACATATGTGTACCGGTTCTTGTAAATTTCGTACGGCACTATTTATACGTTTACATTTTTGTGGGCAAAAAATACATAGCTAATTGGCTGCTTCTCACAAAAATCTCACAAGTGTTCACATACAGAAAATATAATTTCAGGGTTTGCAGGGCATGGTCGGCACGGGTCGCAGTTCTTTTTTCTTTTTTCTGTTTTCTTTTTGCTATGGCTTAGATCAGGCTATTTTTATATACACAAATATTTATGAATAAATTTGTGTTCGTATACAAATCGTCGGTACGACATATTTGATGAACACACATGGCATACACAAACATGTGTATCGCTTGTGTATTGCATACACAAATCGAATTTGTGTACATACGCAAATCGCCTGATAGGGTACACAAAATAATTTATGACTGTTTGTGTATAGTTTGTGTATGTCACATCATTTGTGTATTCTAAAAAATTGGTCCATACACACATTTTGTTAGCATATACAAATTAAATGTTCCTCGAAAGATTGGGGATAAACTGAAAACCTATGGGATTTTTGACTAAACCCAAGAAAGTAAAAATATTCAAACAATGGATATTGTATGGTTAATAGCCCGACCCTAAGTCAAACTCAGATTTGACTATTCAATGCTCAACTTTGACCAAAAGCATTAGTCGATGTCTGGTGTAAGTTTTTGCTGAACGATTTATTTGTAGCGTATTATTTGAACTCAACCGTGCCGTGATACATATCATTTCAACGCTAGTTGAAATGGCGTGATTTATTTCATAAATACTTACTTAGCAAATGAATTTAAAAGCACCTATAAAATACAACCTGCAACAATAATACTTTATGATATTATCTTATAGAAGGGATCAAACTCCATATCGAATATTACCATGTTAAACCTTAAAGGTTACACATACGCCATAGTGTCTTTTTTTTCGGAAAAAAAACTTGTCCGTTCCCTATTCCTTGAAGCTGGACCATATTTTTACAAAATATACTAGAAACTCACTGAACAAAATAGAAAAATGTTTTTTTTTTATAATTAATTTAAATATTAAATAAACGTCAAACCCGATTAACACAAAGGAAAACAACAAATTTATAAACAAATTCCATTTGTGTAGAAATACAAAAATCGTCTGAACCACACATATTAATGGCTTACACAAATCGCATTTGTGTATGAACTTGTGTAGAATTTTTATATTTGCCATTCACAAATGAAATTTGTGTTTTTCACAAATTGTCTGATCTAAGCTTAACAGAGCCTAAGCTCTAAGCTTTTTAGTAAACTTTATGCTAATCGTCTTGTATAATTACTTCCCGCCACAGAGCAAGTACGCGCGACTAAGTCGTGCACATGTTTTCTTCTTTATTTATTGATATATCGATAGGTGTAAACAAACCTAATATTTATACAAATTAAACCAACTCTTACTTAGCTTTCTTCACCCTAAGGAATACAACGGTTAGAAATATAAAAAAAATATCAAAAACTCAACCAAACATATATCCATATTTAACTTGTCAAACAAAATTTTTAAAACAGATTTTGTTTTCTCTTTCTATATTTATTAATATATCAGTATGTTGTCTTTCAAATTAAAATCTTTTATGTTTACCATATCTTCATTCTCATAAAAAAGATCTTCTAAAAAATGGTGTCATTTTGGATAGAAAACAACAAATATTTGTTTTTGTGGGGGTATGAACCAAAGCACTTTGTATTTATACCCCTTAATTGATAATAGCACTAGTTTAGAAATGAAACAGTTGTTGAGGGTGGAGTCAACTGACATGAGTATGAGTAGAACTGCAATATTAAAACGACAATGTTAGTATGATAAAAAAAAACAGTAACCTTTTCTCAAAACAAGGATGCCTATCATTTTTATCTGGAATTAGATTTTATCTTTAAACTCTTTTCTTAATAATATTTTTTTTAAACAAATACTTTTCAGTAGCAAAGAGCAAATAACAAATACTATCAAACCTGAAGTGCAGGAAAAAAATGGACGTTTAATTTTGGTAACGAATGAATTGGAGCTTTCCCCTACTCGATGATAAGGTTACAATACATTGAAAGTAGGTAAGTTATACAAAATGATAATAACTAAATATGAATGGGAAACCATGCCTTCATCAAAACATGGTTGCCTGGTAGTTCAACTCAACTATGCAGATGCTGTCTCGCACTCTTTGATAAGAACTGGATGTTACGGTATCGGAAGGTGGAGACTTTCTTATCACCTTTGTTATTGGTGCAGACTACGAGAAGTAACCCAGAAAGATAAGAATTCAGTTGAGTATAGAGAGAAGGACGATCATTCTGTGCAACATGTTCGCCTGGTAGTACAATTGAAAAATGATAACTTTTTATATTCAAATGTGGCTTAAGAAAAAATAAAGTTTGATAACAACTTGGACTTGGGGCATTTAACGTTATTTGCAGTTTGGATTTCAGAAACTTAACTAAAATAAAGCGTTTCTTGAATGAAAACATTGTATTGATTTTTATTTAACCCAGCCTCCAAGTTCTTGAAAAACGTTATTTTAAGGTGTAGCTGCTGGCTTACTTATCAGTTGAGATTTGTGGGTTGTCCGAACTTAAGAAACTAACACTATGTTGTATCAGAATAGGTTCATCTTTCTTTAATTTGGTTTCATATAAAGCACAACTTCTTAAAAGAAAACTAGGTATGTATTTACATGTTTTTTTATTTATTTCACATATTTTGTATTTGACTTCTTAAACAGTATACAATTATTCTTATTATATCTTAATTATAAAACAAAGATAAAAACAACAACATATAAATTCATCCACTAACATATGTACCTATCTAATATTAAATTAAAAAAAAAAATATGGTCATGTACAAAAAAAAGATAAATTTCATATCCTTAATATTACGAATCATATAAGTTAAAGACGAAGCCACACAGAGACCCTTACCTAAAATGCTAAAATCAAATGTGTAACTAAAAGTATATAAGTATCTTCATGTCCTTGTTTTGCGATACACAGTCATACTTGAATTTATTATTGTTTATTAGTAAGCATTTTTCATCGTTCGTTTAACCCTTCTTGAATTTCAACAATAAAATAGTTAATATCAGAAATACCAAAACCCAAGTTGATATCATAATGAAACCATTATAAACGACTGGATTATCAATGCCCCAGCCGCGTTGCAGTATCGAGCGCAGGGATTCAGTTGGCTTAGTCAATGGTAAGAAAAATGCGACAATTTTCAGCAAAGGATACATGCCCTCAATTGGCCAAATAATACCGCACAGCATAACAATTGGAAGGAAGCTTCCCATTGCCACATACGTGGCAGTACGTTCCGTGTCAACAGCGCATGCTATCACAAATCCGAACGACATTCCGCACAGTCCGTTCAGGACACAAAGGAACAGCACCAGCCAGATATCCCCACGCAGCGTCACCTCGAAGAAGTAGAAGCTGAAGAGCAGCACGAAAATCGTCTGGCTGAACATCACAGTGAATTGGGTGAGTACTTGGGAGAAGAGAATTTCCGCACCAGTAATGCCGGCTACCAGGCATCGTTCCAGCATTCCTTCATTGCGCTCGATTAACATGGCACCGGATGTGATGGCAACCGACAGGAAGAAGATAATTGTTAGGATGACACCGGGTGCAGCAAAGTCAGTGAAATTGGGATTACGGTCGCCGTAGATGGGCTCCTGCCAATCGACAGGGACACGTCCGAGTTTCGGATAAACATCACAGTCGGTAAGGATTTGCGCTACGAAGTCAAAGAACGTGAACTGCAGGTCGCGGTATAATAGTGTACTGATTTGTTGATCTGCGATTGAAAACAAAACGAGATTAAGGAATCTTTATAAGTAGATAGGATTGTTGACTTACTTGACATGTCAAGGCGGACGCTGACTTCAGCCGTTTCAATGGTTGCATCATCTGAATACCGACCACTCTCTGTGCGCTCCACCAGTGACTCTGAGTAGTTCTTCGAAAAAACTAAGGCGCCCCATGCCTTACCTAGACTAACTTCTCTGAATGCGTCTTCATCTGATTTGAGAAATTTCTGAAATGAAAAAGAAAGACACATAAATGAGCATAACAATAAAATGTATTGCAAATGGCCTTTAAGAGTACCTATAATTTGAAGCCAAAGACTGAAAGGTAAACTCACGTATGTCGACAATAGTCATCCTTTCTACTCCTCAAATATAACAACAATAATTGTCTTCAGCATGATAACGATTTCCCTTTTCATATGAGTTTGATTAGCTTATTGCAGTTTCGCCTAAATAGTTTTACCAAAACTTACTGCCGCACTAGGCTAATACCCATGAACTTGCATTTTAAAGAATTGTGAGTTCTAAGAAATCATTTGCCCTTCCATATCACTGAAGATGCCATTGTTAACTTACGGACTATACAGAACTTCTTCACGTCAAAACTTTTAATCCAAACGAAAGAAGTCTCAACTTAAAAGTAAGATGCATTTATTTTTAACGACATACATACATATACTCTCAAATTTCGGAGAGTAATATACATTTTTTTCCAGGCATTACCCTGCCAAACCCTGTCTGTCTAAGTCTGACTAACAATAATGATGCATGCCTTTTGTTGGTTGTCAATTTTATTCCATCCTTTTAACTTTGTCGTCCTTAACATTAAGCTTGGATTAATCTGAGTCACGCACTACAGGAACATGAAGTTTTCTCATCGAATTGGAGTTTTTTTTTTTTAATTCTGTATCGTCTTTCGAGCACAAGCAAAAAAAAAGAAGAAGGATTAAAAAACTCCTCAAGGATTTCCGTCGGAAGGCAAAAACTTTTCTCCAACGGGGACAGGACACTCTTCCATGTCGATAAAACGATCTTTCGAATAAATTTGTTGGCCATTATGTAGCTCCCCTTTGACTTTTATTTTCCAACAAACTTTTTATTAAATACTCTTTCCCGGAATGGAACTTACTTGCAATTAATCAAAAAAAGACCAGATGCTTTCCGCTTGAGGAACTAAAAGGACTGCAACTGATAATACAGAACCGAACCGAAAACCGCAACCAAACCGTCCTGAACCGCAAAGGGAGGAACTTTGCATCATTAGTAATTTTAAATTCGACTTTGCCGCTGCTGCTTGCCTTTTTTAATTCATTTGATTTGTGCACTAATTTCTTTCTGCCTACAACTTTGCTATAAAATTTCGAGAGGACGAACTTGGGAGGGGAGTGAGCGACAGAAAATACCAGAATATATAAAGGTAATTTATTTGTCAGGACATTAATATTATTTAAAGTGTTTCTCTCTTGAGAGCGCCCTCCGCATCGCCGGAACTCCTTTCGGATGTTTATTTCGTTTAGAGGAGTAAAAGTACTTGTGAAACATTTGCGAAATAGGTTTTTGTTGCGGTAGCAGTATCCTATAGCTATTAGCTTGATGTCGGCACAGGATCCCGTAAATTGAAAGTCTTTGACTTTCAGGGATTGGCCTTAGGGCAATTTTGACGGAGAGCGTATGAAGGGCCTACCTTCGAAACAAACCTACGTTACGATTTTAACGTACCTACTAGGGGTGCGTTGCGTTTTGTGTATAGAATCGGGTGATGATTGTGTTGAGGAAAGGAATTGTCCTAGTTGGGTGGCAGGACGAGGACATGACAAATAAATTTGCGGAAATAAGTTTTAGAGGCTGGGCTTTTGAACATTAGGCACAGATAGATGGAATAATATTTCTTAAATTTGCAACGGCTTTGGTTATTGCTTCGTTTGAGTATAAAATAAACGGTCAAGGACTTTGCAAGCAGGGGGTTGATAACATTTATATGTTAAGCCCTGTGTTAATGATAATAATTGGTTAAAGGGTGCATTGAATGTCACACGCCCTTACTCTGAAGGAGAATGTTACTTTTTTGTTGATCATATAAGTTTTTCGTGGGGTTGCGAATTATTAAAGAAATCGGTTTTGGGAAATTGTGATCATCTTTTAACTACTTCTGATTTCCACACAAACTTTTCAGCAGTTCACTGGAACTTTTAAGGTCAATTGTAAAAAGTTCGTTGAAACTGAGATATCGTCAAGAATACAATAAATAACACTTAGACCAGAGATATTAATGCAACTTATGGGCTAAAGAATGTTAATTCGAAAATGAAATTATTATGACAGAGGAATCTAAAAAAGAAATACCAAAAATTACTTGTCTGCCTGCAGCCTTTCGGTTCGTCAATATTTATGTAATTTTTGGGCTCTACACCTAAACAAATCGTCTCCAGATATGGTATGTTTTCGATGATTAGCTCGGAAAGAAAAAGCAAAGATAAAAGCCTTCAATTTTGCAAAGCTCTTGCTTGTTCCTTTTTCTATAAGGCATCCGAATTATAGTTTTTGAATTACTAATAAATTCAGATTCCGATTGAACAAATTACAAATATTTCTTTGAGAATATCTGTTTGGGCTACTGTACACAAGATTATAAGACACAATACTGACTTATAAAAGACGTATTCCAAAAGTGATGAAATTCCTAAACTAACAAATGAATAAAACAAACTTACCACGATAACGCTTTTGTTAGTGCGCAGCATGTCCAAGTATCTACAACTTAGCATAGTTTGATTACAACCCATCAGCACCGGACAATATTGGTAAGTGATCATATCTTCGTCCATCTCATGATTCGAAACAGCTATCTTTAGCCCAGTTGGATCGTGACCGATAGCATAACAATACAAAACAATCTGCACAACCGGAAGTCCAACAATGAAAAGCATTACCCTGAAAAATAACACAAAATAAGTCTATAAGATAAGTATCTAAAGCTGTAACTTTTTCTTTATCTGACAAAACTTACCCAACATTCCTCATCATCCATAAGAAGTTTTTCCAAATCAAAGCGTGTAAATGATTCATGCTCATCACATTGAAATTGTGTGTCCACGAAGTAGATATTTCATCTTCTGGCGGCAAGGGAGGAGCTGGTGCGGCTGATGCCGTAATCGGATCTCTTCCGTGCGACGACATTGAAATGTTATCGCCAAACTCTCCAGAAATTTCCGGATTTGACTCATCTGACAAATCTAGCGCCGGATTAGATATCGCCGGCACATCAACTTGTTCAATAATCTCTTGTGCTATCGAGGACCTCCTTCGTTTGCCCGCATTCTGCAGAACGGATAACTTGAGGAACACAGCTTCCAATGAATCCGCGTTATACTTTTCTCGGAGGAAAACCGGTGATTCTTCGGCAAGCATTTTTCCACCACGAAGTAAACCAATCTGGGAAAAAAGAAACAACAAATATGGTAACATAAGAAATGAGAAGTTACTTCGTAAACAAAAATCGAATAAGGAAAGTTAAGTCAAAAGAGAGCCAGAATGGAATAAAATCAAAAAAAAAAAAAAAAAAAAAACTCAACTTCCGGAAGGAAGTCTCTCTTATTTCGGCAGTTCAACGAACCACGAACACGTGGTAATTTAGTTAATTGATTCAACAACTTTGTGACTTATAATTGACTTAATTAAGTGCGAACAGAAGAACAAGTGTCAGGCTTCGCCCAGAAGTAGAGATAAGAATGAGTGATTGGGCTGATAGCCAAACGAAATGAGGAAAATTTTTGATGGCCCATTTGGTCGGCAGCTGCGGGGTAAGGAATTCGCAGAGCGCATAGGGTGGTTTTCCTATGGCTTTGTGAAATATTTATGGTTGCCTTATTTTGGGCTGACTAAGTGAAGTGTATAAATATGTATAAACGAAATGTGTGTGCTACAAACTGTGGCCAATGGGCACTGATTTGAAAACTCAAATTATATACGAAGGGGATAGGCATTTTGTTAAGAATTTTGTTTGCAGCGAGGGTTTATAATGGGAATGTTAATTATACTATTAACCAAGATGGCGAGAGAAGTCAAGCGTGGTTACCCGTTCTAAGTGGATTCGTCTTGTTAGAGAATGTGGTTGGGAAAATAATTTCTCACAGTACCTATAAGAAGGTTAGACTGTAGTTACATTCATAGTTATAAAATTTGCTTTTCGTTCAGGCTTAAAAATGGAAGGCAAACTTTAGCAAATTACACAAGGCACGCCAATTCTTTTAAAAATCGATAGCAAAAGAACCCAGGAAGAGGTGAATGGTGTTTTTCTTTTTTTTGGAATCAACAACGCATGGAAAGAAAAGATGACAGGTTTGATGTTTCATTAAGAGCAGCTTACACAACGGGCTAGGTCAGGAAGGGTCGAACATTGTTAGAAATAATTTTTTATCAATAGGGTATTTACTTATACATGGGGAAGGGTCGTATGTCACAGGTTACGAAAGCTACAGTTCAAACGAGTTGATATGTCTGACACTACGAAGATCTTTGAGCGGGTTCTGGAGGTTCGCAAAAAAAGTAGGTACTGGGGAACAATGTACGGGGAAATCAACGACAGGTACAATCAAGAAAATAAGAATCAGAATGGAAAAAAATATCGACATTCTACAAGAGACTTGCATTGTTGGTTGATTTTGAAAAAAACGGGTTGGGTTCGATATCCCGCTTTTTATAATCCCGTTTCTTAAAATTCCCGCTTGTTATAATACCACTTTTTATAATCCCACGTTTTTTTAAATCCGGCTTTTTAAAATCCCGTCTCATATGATATCAATCAATTATTCTTTGCGAACAATTGAGTTATCAAAAGAGAAGATCCTTGATTTACTTTCGGTGAATGCATGGGCGGATCTACAGGGGAGGAAGAGGGGACAGGTTCTCCCAAAAACTTTTTTCTATAACAAACAACATTTTGCAAAACTAGTTTAAAACCAATATAGATTGAAGTAAAATCGAAAGATATTGGTGAACTAATCAACGGTCTCATCGAATCTTATGGTTACATTTTGCACATGAGGATAAAAAACAATTCAACAATGGAGGCTGCAAATTGAATACCTGCTTAGGATGACACCTGCCACTATAACACTTAAAGAATGGGATACAAAATATCTTATTTCGTGTTCTTTGTGAATTTCCAGTCGCCAAAGTAGCGCTAAAGCACCGTTTTCTTTTTGCGTCAAATAAAAACATGGCTAAGAAAAACATTGTTTCAAAAGCCATCCTCAACATTAATTACGACGTCGAGGAACAACACGATGAAGTAATTTTTGAAAGATTTTGTAATCTCAGTAAGCACCACACTAATGTTATATTATAAATTAAAGTTTATACTTTAATACATATAAATATATATATATAAATAAGTATAAATAAATTGCACAACTGGATTGCACGTACTTTGCTCTTAGGTGCGGTCATTGCGTCGAATAAAATTTGAAAAATATTAAGGGAACTTTAAAGTTTTTATTCGATCTTACTGACTTTTGATTGTTTGAAAAATGTACGTAAAATTGTTTTCAGTGGAAAAAATTTATCGCGATTGTATTTCTTTAAGTAATGTATGAAAAAGTATGATTTTTTTTTCAAAATCGTAGGAACGGTTTTTATTTAACAACTTTTTTTTTAAATTAAGAGGACAATTATTTCAACAATGCTAACTTAAACACAAAAATTACTTACATTTAAAAAAAAAATTAAAAAAGATATCAATTAAATCAAAATATCGTATGTATATGTATTTTTTTAAAAATACATAAAAAAGTTATTCGAAAATATTTGTATGTCGAATTGCTTTGGCTATCTACATTTTCCCGAATATAAAATAATTTGATTGTAATCGATTAACCAGTTCTCGAAAATGTATACAAAATAAAACGGTCCTATGGGGGTACCTACTGTTTTTAAGTCACCAACTTATTTTTTTTACTGATTTTGTTAATAAAAAATCTTGGAGCCGTTTTCAAGAAAAATAATCTTTTGCTTAGCGGTTATATGACAGGTACCGTTAATATTTGAGCAAAAAAAATTAAAAGTCCTCTGTAGAATGTCAAAATAACCTTATGTTATAAATTTGAAGACGATTGGTTCAACCGTTTAGCTTGTAGTTCAATAGACATTCATACAGACAAACAGAATTTTGCCAGTAACTCAAATATGTTTCTCCCTTATCGTAATGTCATTGTTATCTAAAATTTTTTTAATATATAATCACAAGTAAAAAATCATGTGTATTCTCTGTGCAAATGTCTCAGAGGGGAATGGATACCGCATTAGCATGGAACTGGTAGGATTTCCAATGCTGTTTACTTTTTCATTCTCCCAGGCCTAGTCCGGTAGTTATTAAAAAAATACAGCAACAAATATAACTAAAAATGCGCCATGGCACAAAAACACTATTTAGCTTACAAAACCATTAGGATATATCAAAACTTTGATTGATTGATTAATGACTCAGCTTAGCAATCAAAATTTTGGTGGAAAAAAACAAACAGCGAATACTTAGGACTGGCTCGAATCTCATAATTGAAATTAATTGCATTGTCCATCACATACGATGCCCCCTTATTTTATTGCATATACAACTAATACAACTAAAATGCATATTATGTTTGCTCTTAAAGCTTTCCAAAAAAAGGTGACCTATGTCATTTTAAGAAGACGAAAAAAAACACGAGTTTACGCTCTCTGATTCAATTTATTAGAGCGGAAAATGTCCCTTATTTCCTCGCAGACAAAATGAGGGCAGAAGTACAACAAAGTCACGAATATTATAGTAGCGTGCAAAAAAATGGCAAAAGCACTCCCATCGCTTTAACCACAAGGAAGGAATTATGTCCGCCGGCGGCATAGGACCGCATTAAGTGTATGAATGTATGTATGATACAATCCCCAAGGGTTGTTATCTACACTCTACGAAAAAAGAAATAAAATGATTCATTTTTTCTTCCTCTGTCGAGTCAAGCTAGAACTCAGGCCAGGAGTCCTGATGGAAACACCCACATTGGGGATATAAAAATTGCTTCCGTGTGGATTTATAAAAGTATCGTTCTCTCTCTAGCCATATAACCGTTGGCTGCATCTCAAAGGCTAAAGTAACTTCAACACAAGAGTACCAGAACCCTGGACCCCAAAAGCAGTTCTTTCACCATTCCTATGCTTCTTAGTCCTTGCGATGCCGATTCGAGCAAGCGTCTTAAAAATAGAAAAAAAGACGAGAATTAAAGAAAACACAAAGTTATAGTGCAAGGACGAAATTTATTTGCACACCATTATATCGCGTATAGTATCATGGATACTCTCCGAAGACATCAGCAAGTTCCGCTCGGGCTTTAGCGGATGAAGGTTTCTTTTTCTCTTTGATATTCATTTCCAAAGAAAATTTTAAATTAAGTGGATGGAAGGTATAAATGGAAGGCGTTATGGGGAAAATCGTTGTTTAATGGAGCTGGGAAATATATTCTTGAAGTTACTACTATACTTTGCAGGTAATTTTGTGCATCTTGGGATTATTTTCCACTTAAACTGAAAACTGAAAAAAGGTTCCCTTCTTATCTTCTTACTTTCATTTGGCCCTCATAAAAATGTGAATTCCTTTTATTTAAGAAGGATGCGAATTTGTCGGGAGGCTGAAGTGTTTCACATTATTTATGACGTGAAAACAGAACTATGGGTAAAAGGGTTGTCCTTGACCGAAATTAATGAGCTTTTTTGAACATCTCTGCAGAAATTAAATTAAAAAAGCATGTAAGCCCAACATGAAACATGAATTATAATTATCATTATGAGTGTTGTTTCAGTAAGGAAACAGAGTATTGCACGTCATATTATTTTTACTTGCGATTGTGGGTATACCTTCTAAAAGGATTCTTGAATAAAAAGTCAAAGAAAGTTATAGTTAGAAAGTCATCGCTTCCTTAACTATAGGAAGCCGAATACGTACACATTAAAAAAAACTTTATGAGTTCTAGAAAAACTGAATCGAAGCCAAGAATTTAAGTCTTTTTTCGTAAAATCAGAGGTGATAATGAAGAAAACTTGCCTAAGTGCCTATATTTTGCACCTGGGAAGGTGACTAAGTAAAAAACTTTTTTCACCTCTATTATCACATATTCTCTGCAATCCCATCGCCCATTGTCAACATAGCTTTATTGGCAATAACTTTTAACCCACCAAACGGTCATTCCCCCATAATAAAACCTGTGATGATTCTTGGGTTTATTCGTTGTAAGCTTCTAACTCCTTGGAGTTTATGTTTAGCCATCTTCTCTTCGTGCTAGCTTGTTCGTCACAAAAGAAACATAAATAAATCTGGTTGTTTTGCAAAGCACACCACTCGTAAATCCTAAGGTTTTCGAATTCCGATCCTCCCTGAGGACTACGCCCCACACGAAAAGGCAACCGCACTTTCGCATACAAAAGAAAGTCATTCCTCTAAGACATAAACCCAAACCTAAAACCCCCAACACCGTCAATGTCGTTAAGAAAAAAAATTCATTATTCTTCCTAACGTTTTACATATACCACGTGTGACTTGTTTGAAATACCCCGAGAGTTAATAGAGGTGCGAAAAAAAGTTCAGATTTATGCAGGTGTTTCTGTACTTACCACTTGTGCTTGAGCACACTCGTCGATGTAATGTGTTGTGATTATGACCGTTGTGTTTCCATTTTGGGTTATATCGACCAAATGATCCCAGATACTAAAAGATTTAAGAAGGAGTTTTACAAGTTCAAAGTTACACAATGTCATGGGAAATAATAAAAAAAAACCTTTGTCGAAGGACAGGATCCACTCCAACCGTTGGTTCGTCCAATATAAGAAGTTCGGGTTCTTGGAGGAGAGCAGCTGCCAAACTCACACGTCTCTGTTGTCCACCACTGAGATTCTTAACAAATCTAGACGCATTGGGTAGATTCAAAAGTTTTAATAGAAACTCTGTTCGGTCCTCAATATCGCCACCGGCCATACCAGCAATAAGGCCAAAGTAACGCATAGTTTCTCGCATATTGAATTCTCCATACAATGCAACTTCCTGTATATATATAAAAAAAACACAAACTTAAATAAACATATTTTCCAAGCACTCGAAAAGGGCCTTAAAACAAAAATACAAACTCTTCACCCGACAACGAACGTTTACTTTGGAACTTAAAACTAACCTGAGGCATGTATCCAATTCTGGGACCGGGTACTCCGGAGCCACGTGATCCTGGCCGTCCACCCAATACCCATATTTCTCCAGAATTAAGTCTTCTTCTGCCGACAATGCATGAGAGTAAAGTGGTTTTGCCGCATCCCGATGCACCAAGGAGTCCGTATCTGTAAAATGAAATTATGAAACATACTTTACTCAAGAACATACTGTCGAAAAGGGTGTTTCAAAAAAAAAAAAAAAAAAATAGTAATATTAATGTGGGGAAACATGGAGATGCAATTTTTATAAGTTCTAATATCAAAAGCCTTATTTGGGTCCTTAATCACTATTCAAACGCAATTGGTAAAATTTACATTTACTCAAGAACTTCAAAAGTTTGGGTTTAAAAAGTTTATGTTGCAAATATACACCTCCGTAGGCGGCGTTAATTGTAAGTCTCCTACATTCCTCCAGAACCATAATATACACAGAGAAATTATTGGCATAGTTCACTAGAACTTAGCTCGTCATGAATCTGTTGCATTTACAACTTATGTATTTGGCATTTTCTTAGTTTTCGGATCAGCGATTGAGCGTTTTTCAGTTTTTCAATGAAATTTATAACAAATTCGGGATAAGTACTCTATTGAACGCGCTTAATATATGATCATCACTATATACTCGCCGTATAATAAAATTCAAGCAGTATAGACCTGTGTGCTCATCACGCGAGAACGACAAAACGAATTTGAACAAATCTTTGTTTAATTAATAGGATATTTAGTCGAGAAACATATAGGAAACTAAAACTTTGTAAATTGGATGTCTTCATTTCCTAGTACAGATTTAATTTTATATTTTCCCGCATTTACCCCAACACACGCACCGCATTTCAAATATTTCAAAATGTATCCCAAAACACCCTGCAATGATACCTCCGGTTACAAGCTATAAGTAAGAATGTTATACCTAATTTAATCGTTACAATTCAGTAAGCATTAGCGTTATAGTGGAATGGGTTCTGAAATAAAGCTCGAAGCGAATCACTTGTTAAGAATGTACTTTCTCCCTACTTGTTAGCCAGAAAAAGAGTGAGTTTCCTATCAAAAGATCTAAAAGAATATAATCACCAGGATAACGGTATAAATTTGTAAATTTGTTATGCATTTTTAAAATAAAATCTCTAAAAAAAACATATTTCTATTGCATTAACCCCGGGCAAGTACATAAATCGGCATCGAATAAAAGGGTGTTTCAAGTGTAGGTAAGGTACTCAAGAGTTTTTATTTAGTAAAATTGTGCATTGTTCTTTAATCGGTTTAAAATTTTGTGTTGTTTTAAACATTAAGGTATACATGAATAGGTACATACAAATTAAATAAAGGGATGGTTAGGTTAAGATGAATCTAAAGACCTACAATTTGCAAATTAATTATTTATTTATTTTATTTTTGAGATTTAGTTTGGAAATATTCAGAATTTATTGTATCTATTTTATATTTTTAAATTTATATTTAGCGAATTAGAAAAAAATATAAAACCGTTTCTCTAGAGCTGGTATGAGGAGCACTAAGTAAAAGCATTTTAGTCATCAGATTGTTATTAAATTTAATTATTATATTTTATATTATAATTATTTATATTAATTAATTAAATATATTAATTTTATTTTATTTAATTTTATTTTAACTTAATTTATTTTATTTTAGTTTATTTTAACTCATTGTAAGTGTGTTTAACTGATTAATTAATACATACATTTAAAATATAAACAAATGTTTGTTTAATCTTATTTTAATTTTTATTTTAATTATTTTCACAACTTTTTTTTTTTTACAAAATTGCGGACAAATTTCGAAGGCAGCAGAGAGCAGACACATCAAATAAATTAAGTACCTATATCGTGCCTGAATATGGAATAATATTTCCGAAACGCATGGTCGATTTTATAACAAACATACAAAAGTTGGAAAAATAATTAAAATAAAAAATAAAATTAAACAAATTTTTTTTATACTTTAAATTTATTTATTTATTTATTAATTATTTTAACTGTTTATTTTATTTTTGTTTATTTTATTTTATTTTTTTTTGTTTTATTTGATTTTATTATATAATATTTTATTTTATTTGATTTTTTTATATATTATTTTATTTTATTTGATTTTGTTATATATTATTTTATTTTATTTTATTTTATAGTAAATAGTAGTGCTAAAATGTAGACTATATTTAAAACGAAAGTTTTTATTAACGGTTGTACAATGGGAACCATTAATATTTGAGGTTCAAAAAAGATTAACCTCCCTAAAGAATCCCTTGAAAAACTTAGGTCCAACGCGAAGGTGCCTTAGCCTAGTACTTATCCAACATCTTATACTTTTTAAATATTTCAAAATCATATCACACACTACTTCTGCAAATGAGCACTTGTCTGACCATGAAGAAAGGACTCGAATATAGAGTTCCAACTTTTGACAATATTCAAAATGCTTTCTATCTGCTTCCTGGCTGATGGCTTAGTAGAAATGTAGAAAAAGGATAACGCATTAAATTTCTGAGTATTGTGCCAATACACAACTCAAGCCACAGGAAATTGTCTGCTCCATTGAAACTTGTGCGGTAGGAGCGGTTTGTGTGAACACCACACATAGAGCTTTGGATTTTATTTCGAATAGAATGCGTCTATATCGGGGCTGAAACTTATTTCCTTGAAACTTTCCGATAGAATGGATATTAAAAAAAATAGACAAAAAAGCGACCTAAAGGAACGAACCGAACTGCGAAGTGCTGGAAAAGTTGAGTCCTGATGTTTTTTCCCTCCTTTTATCAATTTGTGTTCACTTGTTTCCGGTGAATCAAGTAAAAATCCATAGTTAAAAGTCCTTCAGGCTTATACGCGGGAAATTTAGTCATCAGTTTTTATCTTTAGATGTTGGCGTTTGTTCATGGTTATACATGGCTATACAACAGTGGCGAGACTTTAGCTGGTATAACGCTGATGCTGTGCGGTATGGTGTTTGTAATTGTTTTGTCTTGCTGCCTTATGGTGGTTGTTCTTTGATCACTATAGGGCGGTGATTAGCTGTCTTGCCAGAAGCCTAACAAGCTCTTGATAAGTCGACAGTAGTGCACTCTGAATGAGCGAAGGAACAGTTCGGTGGTTTACAAGGAAGTTAAAAGTTAGGAATTACTTTGGTAATTAGATTTCGAAAACGATTTCTTTGAAGTTTGACCGGAAAATATTTTATTTAAAAAGTTGCGAGCTTCAGCGATAATTTTCTCTTTTGTTGTTAGCGGGAGAACAAGTAATTATTATTGACTTTCTAGGGATGTTAATTAAATAAAAAATAGGAAACAATTTGCTGTTACTTGATTATCAACCATCTTTTCCGAAAGTTGTCCATTTGATGGTTCATTTGAGTTGAGCCACAGTTGTAACAAAGAATCTTGGGTTTATATTTAAATTGCAGAAACTAAACAAAGAATTTATTACTAGATTGTAAATTACGGATTGTTTTTACTTGTTTTGTTTGCGATCTTTTCATTTTCAGCTAAGTAGTATTTTAATTAAGATTTTTATTTTTTATAAGCATGAATTATTTTCAAACCACTTTATATTTGTATTTGTTTTAAATGTTTTTTTTTGCAATTATGTTGCAAAGTTTGGAATATAACTGAAAATAAAATATCGGTACTTTCAGCAAACTAATGTGCCTTTTATAGATAGCAAATTGAATGTTTTTTCTTATATAGAATAAACAAATAACAATGACAAAGTAAAAGCTTTGAAATTATCATGTTGTAATTATATTAGTGTTACGCTTCAACGTAGTTTTAATACGCATTTCGAAAACAGCGTTCTTTGGAAATCCAAAATGGCGGAAACATTTAAAAAGCAGTTTCCTGCACTCCACGATAAAATTCATGCTTAAGATTTTTATTAATGTCTTAAAAGGATTAGCTTTAATTGCGTAAGAATGAATGGTATACTTTTATAAAAGCATTTAACACTGTTGCCACATGTGATAGGTCATTGATCTTTGATTCATTGTGACACATTTAAAATTCCACCTCACCTCCATCTACGATTAAATCTTCTAACTTTCGCTTGTTTCCCTACAAATGCTTAATTTAATTATAAAATCACTAATGTTCGCACATGTCTCAAAGTAAACGTACATAAGAACATATACATTGTGTTTATAAAAAGCAATAACAATAAAAAAATGCAGCATAGTAACATTTCCAGCATGTAGTTCCCACATTTTTCGAGAATCTTAAAATCTTCAGAAGGAATACTCATAATTACTTTTCTTCTTGATTATGATGACGAACCCAAACAACAATGATAATGAAATCTAGTCACGTAAGTCTATATAGTTTTGAAAACACAATACACACTGAGAAACACTATGAGATTAAAAAGTTGAGCGAGGTCAGTTGCCATTGAATAGAACTTACCCTCAAAACCATTCAACCTTATAGTTAGAAACAATGCATTAAAACAGATGCTACACGCTATAGTCTTCTATAGAGAAAAGTTTCTAGATAGAAAAATGTTTTTGTTTAGATACCGCACGCTACTGCCGCGCGCCTCCGCCAATATCAATATCGACTATTCTTTTGTTATGTTTCGATATGGGAGTTTGGAATTTTTTTTAGTGTTTCTTCACACTTATGTGGTTTTTATCAGAATAATTTTACAGAATTTTTAATGTTAATTCAGAAAACCAAACCGTAAAGCTAAGATAAATACAGCGCGTAATATACATACCTACCCTACATACAAAAAAAGATTCATCATATGGGGATGTTTTGAAATTGAAGAAGGAAAAGCTATCAAATTATTTATTATTTGAACTTTTAAACAAATTAAACATCAGGAAGTGTTAATAATGCTACAGTTATAAAATTTTCAAAAACTTAGAATATTGCTATAAATCCTAGTGAGGCTGTTTTGAATGAATGAAGAATTTATCGAATATTTGGAGAAAGTTATGCAAACTTATGGCTTGAAATAACATTTTCAAACTGTGAAAGGCCAACAAATAGAACAAATTTTGTCGAGGTCAAACCGATAAGTGCCAGACACAGAACAATAACGTTAAAAGGTTTTGATTCTGATGATAGTTTTATCGTTCAAATGAAAAAAGAATGAACTATCCTTATGATAAAAGCATGAGAAATTACAAAGTTCAAAAATTACGATTTGCTTTATAATTTTGAATCACGGCTGATTATTAATAAAAGTTTATAATTAATTACAAGTTAAGGTAGTTTTCATTTTTTTTTTTAATTTTTCAACATGTGAAACAATTGTCAAGTGGCAAATCAACTCATTTAAACGTTCGATTCTTTTTTTTTTAATTTTATTTGAACTTAATCCGAATTTCAATTAGTAATTACTCCATTCACCATAAATTGCAATGTTAATTTAAACGTTAATTAATTTTTATTTAAGGGTTAAAAAGCAGGCAGGATCTTTTATTTTGTATTTTATACACGAATGTGCATATAAAATTAAATCATCAATTCGAACGAAAATGAAATAAAGTGGCACCGTTTGTGGTCGACTCTTCATCATCATCATAGGGAAGTGCATCAACGAACTGCCGACGACAAACGCTGCGATGCTCTCTTCGCCTCGTTTAATATGTCAACAATTAAAGGTTTTTACAGAATATTTTTTTTGTGAAAAATTTTTGGATTTACTTTTTTTTACTTCGCTCTCAGTTTAACACAGCACCAGGCAGGTATGCGGAATATATTGGATGGATATTGGAAAAAAGGATACACGAAAACTTAAATATTTAAGGTTAAACATTTTTCTGGAAAAGTTCTGATTTTTGTATGGTTTAAGAAATGCTTTCCTTACGGATGTAGGGATTAATCATTTATCACCTAACTTCTAACCGAACGTAGAACGATATAAGAATTTGTGTTTATTATGTACTTACAAGTAGAACTAAAGGATCTTTTTTTTTATTTTAAGATACACAAAACAGTATTATTTTTTTTAGTGACAATCAGCCCCGTATAAAAGAGGTAGTGGATGTCCACTTAAGAAGATGGAGAAGATTCTCTCAGAACTACATAGTTTTTATCCAGGTCTATCTTTACTTAAAAATTATCTATTGTGTGAACCAAACAGTGCCAGATATTTTAGCAGACAGTTACTCGCATGTAGTTAAATCTTTAGGTAGATACTAGTTTTTGCTGGTTTATAAAATTTAACACATACTGTCCTGTTTAGCGTTTTCCTATACTTTTTAAAAGCTTATATTGATAATCACATCTAGGACACTTTATAAAATATAAAAACTCTCCTAGAAGTGTGCATAAAAACTCTCGGGTTGCATGACTGGAGAACTGGAGAAGTTAAAGAAAGATCAAGTTCAAAAATATAAATTCTCCGTTTTTAATTTTGGAATTTGATCTTTTAAAGTCCTAATCGAGATTCGAAGAAAGTCATAAATTCTGTTCTCACTTAAATTACACAAAAAAATAAATAAATAAACAACTTAATACAAAAACATAAACCATGTTCTTTAACTAGCAAATCGTTTCCGACAAAACTTTAAAGAAATAAATCGAACGTACTTGCTCATATGTGCGGTCACATTGTAGAATAAAATTAAAGAAAATTAAAGTGAACACCAAAGCATTTACTCGATTTCGAATAAAGTACGTTAAATTGTATTAGGTGAAAAAATTTAATCGCCATTTTATTTCTTTAGGAAATGTTAAAAAGTGTGAATTTTTTTTTCAAAATTGTAGGAGCGTTTTTTAAGTAAAACGGTTTTTTTTAAACAATTTAAAAAAAAAATAATTCCAGAATATAAACTTAAGTACAAAAATAGCGTACATTTAAAAAGAAAATTAAAAAAAAATCACTAACTGGTTTTCAAAATATTGATTTTTCAAAAAAACAAAAATTTAAATTATTAAAAATACAAAAAAAAAGTTTTCGAAAAAAATTAATGCAAAATTACTTAGGCTACCTACATCTTCTTGGATATTAATTTTGATTGTAATCGGATCACCAGTTTTCGAGAAAGTCGAAGAAAAAAAAACGGGCCTATGTGAGGTACCGTTTTTAGCCCACCATATTATTTTTTTTTCACCAAAATATAATACATACCTACAATAGTGCAGTGTTTTTTTTTATAAAAATTCTTGGAGCCGTTTTCGAGAAAAATAAGCTTTAACATAACGGTTATATGACAGGTAATAATTGATATATTAAATGTGTTGTTCTAAATTTAAACCCATGTTTATAAGGCCAAAGTTAAAAAGTATACTTAATGTAAATCTATCGTGAGGCAGTATTTTCGTTACAAATCAGATATAATTGAACACCTATTATGTTCGAGATTTTCAAAATTTCAAAAAAATCAATTTCCCACATATGTTTATTTTAAACATCGCTGTTGAGGTGAATACGCAGTCTCAGGAACAAAATAAGTGAATCTTTAGAGCTTATTTTCTGCAGATATGTAATTGCAATGTGTTAAATTATTTGTAATACTTAAAAAGTCAATTTATCAATGAACTTTGATGTGGTATTATATAAATAAAAATGACAACAAAAAGATACAAAATAATAATACAATAAACAAATGCGATTCGAATTTATTATGGGGCTTAGCGTTTCAATAAAAAAAATATTATAAATAAAGTACTTCAAACGAATGATACAAATACAATTCAAATAAAAAAAACTTTTTTTTTTGATTACCAAAGCCACATCCCATATATAATATTGTTTAATTTGACTTTGACGTGGACTAAATCGCTTAATAAATCCAAAAGCATGTTTTATATTTGCCACAGCTTTGTGCACATCTATTAGATAAAGCTATTATAAACTTTTAGGTTCATCAAATAATTGGAATAATTGGAAATTTGCACACTTGTGATGAAATTTTCATTTGTGTCACTTCACCCTATGTTCAATTTTAACCGAGTTAAAGCACACACACACAGTCACAGACTCCAATTAAAATTCATTCTCTAATAACTCGAAATAATTATGTTTGCATAGAAAAACCCATGCAAGCCACTTAATTTAATTGCATTTAATTTCATAATTTCGTATTATTATAATGCGTTAATACCTTTTGTCGCGCCTTCGGCATTTTAGGAATTGCGCATTGCACCACCACAATGTCACACAAGTACCTCATAAGTTCTGTGCCTTTTCATATTTCCTCCTGCAGAGATGAAGCGGGAATAACGACAACACCCACTCATATAAGAGTTCATATACCAAAAGCAAAGCTAAACTGTAAAAAAACATCTCTTCCGACTTTGTAAGGACATGGAAAAGTTTAAATTTGCTACATTTACATTAAAACGTACCTATCCCCGCTTTCCAACTCACTTCCGGCGATGAGGCGTACATTTGTGAACTACTTAGGGCGACCTAATGCAGAAGCAGAAGGTACCTCTCTAACTACATTATTTCTATCAATTGTTGACTTAACAATCATACGTTCTTGCTTTAAAGATTAAGTTGTTTCAGACTTTTCCTTTCTCATATGGTGTCTTGACTCTTTTCGTCACATCTAGCAGTTGTTAAATTTTTGAAGATATATGATGTTTTATGTTTGAATCCATGATTGCCAGAGATGAAGCAGAGGTAGACAGAACGTTGATATATAAGTTGTATTGTATATATTACGGATATTCGTATTTCTATTTTGCTAGCATAAATGCATTAACAGAGTTACCAATGTTAGCTTGAAACATTTTTAATATGTTTTTTAAAATTTTGATTAAACACAGCGAGGGCGTTAGGAAAATAGGAGAGGTAAAGATGCACATTTGTTTTAAAGTAAAATGAGAGGGTAGCACAGAGTCCGGCATTCCACATTCGCGGGGTACGGCTAAAGAAAGAATCCCTGTACTTGACAGTACTTCAGAAATTGTTCAAAAGTAAACTGATGGGCATTCCTTGCAGTGCGAGTATTACGGTTGAATTGTTTCAGGGGGAGGAATGCAACGGGCTAATTCTCTATAGCATTGCTTATAGAAATAACGATAAAATAACTGCAAGAAACCTTTTGTCTGTGCTCAAGAGATGTAAATGTTTCTGTTATTGTTCGGTCGTCTTTCATTTTCAAAGCAATGAAATATGCCCAAATATGGGAATTATGTATACTCGAGTTCTGGTCGAATTTATGCTTTATATACTGTAGCCAGATTAGACGGGGGGGTAAAAAACTGCATACATCTTCGAAGAAAACCTAAACACCACGGAGCATTCTTGGCGACATCAAATATGTGGTCATTCCACAGGTGGTCTGTAATACACATACCGAGAACTGAGATCTTTGCTTTCTTACAGTCTTAGTTGATACTCGTTTATCAGCCTTTCAGGCTCGTTCAATACAATATGTTGCACAACGTTAAATTCTACATTTAGTCCCCATTTTAGAACGCTATCAAGATCTCTCTCTCTACTCTTCCAAATGCCTTAGAAATATCAAGTGCAATAATCTTAGGGCAAGCGGATTGGTGAATGTTGAGATCTTTCAAGACGGAGGAGTACGAAAAAATATTGGTCCCATACAATTATTTCTCTCAAGCACAGGAGAGGAGTTCTAACACCTACTGGCAGTTGAGTTGAGTTTGCTGCAAATTGAACTGCAAGCAGATCTGCTTTTCTTGAGAACTTACAGAAGGAGTATCATTGACGACGAGCGTAGGAACCGATGTTGACGAAAAATTCTTTATGGTTTTTACAAAAGACCGCCAATTGTTAATGCCCTCGGGACATTACTGTATTTTTTGACGAATTTTTTGTTCATGTAAATATTTCGTTTTACTAATTACTAATGTGAGCATTAATGATCTTTCTAGCTTGCTGATACTTTTTCCGGTTTTCCTCGGTGGTGTTGGCCTTATAACAATAAAAACTAACCTGATAACATATTTACAACTCAAACTAAACCATGAAATGTTCAAAGAAACAAATATTAATATAACCCTTAAATAAAATCCTATTTTTCTTATAATGTGATCCAAGAATTAATAAAAAAAAATAAGTAAGCTTGTAAAGTATAATAATTTAATGAAGTTGGATTTAATTCAGTTTCCCGCGGAGAGAGATTACATAAATTTATTTTTGTAATTATTTTGTAAGGTAATATTAAAAGAAAAAAAAGAAGAAAAAGAATCTGCCTGTGGCTCACTATATATTATTTCCTTCCCTGCTTACTTTAAAGTTTAAAGCACCCATTTGAAGAGTTTTTCAAAAGGAATGACACACTGTACTAAATTATGTTTATGTTACTTTTACATTATTTCACTTGACAAATAATATCTACAAGTATCTGTCACATCACATGACTAATTTCGCAACAAACAGCAACAAAAACATTGGTCTTTGTACAAAATTTGTATCTAGACTATAAATTCTTCTGTTTTTATTTCAGAGTTTAATCCTTCGTACCAAAAAGAACAAATAACATAAATTCTTACCCACACCGGCAACTATGCACCTAAGAAGCCTATTCGAATCTCACCGTATACACGCGGTGTTCTAAGCCCTTCTGAATCATATGTGTGATCCTTCATCTAAAATGTGTGCTTGGGAAATTTTGAATTAACATACACATGGCAAAAAGAGTTGAAAATGAATGGCTTGCATGTTTGCAGAGAGTAAACAAAAGTTACTCATAATTATAAAACCAGCTTCAATAGAACTATATACTCTATACTATGGTATTCTTCTACTTTTGCTAGTTGAAGTACACACTTACACCTGCCACCTACCATAAAGGTGGTAAGCAACATTAAGAGACTAACTTCTAAGAGTTGTTGTTAAAACTGCCTGTCGCCCGCACCTCTTTTACTATTGCTTTCATTATGGAGTTTGTGTGTTTTTGTTTTGACAACAATTCATTGCTGTTTTTTTTGTTTGTTTTTATTTTGCTTTTATTTAAGTTTTGCAAATAAAACAAAACAAAAAATTCTTTCCTCTTTAGTTACCACTCAACCGGAACACAGTCGCAGATTAACCCGACGTCCTGCATACCTTTAGGTATAGGTATGTCCTACTCCGAGTACAGAGATTTTAAGATATTTTCGCAAAGCCAATTTTATTAGTCAAGGTACGAAAATAATTACGCTTTACCAAGTGGTTAGGTTCTGTTGGGGACTTTTGGTAAATGGCTACCATGAGCTAGGCGTGAAGTGCCAGGAAGATTTCACCATTTTTACGAGAATAAGTTGGAACTGTATAAGGCAAAAAGCGACAATAAATTCAGAAGTGGGATTTTCCTAAACAAAATCAAATGTTAAACTACTTGCCCAGTAAGAATAGCTTTTTGAAAGGGAACAAATTTGTTACATTCTGATTTTTGGTATACAGGTTGGTATTGATGTGGTTAACAACCTGACGCTATGTCCGTTATGGACGGTCAAAAGTCAAACTAATGGGGTTTTTGTTTTTATTTCAAAAACAGTAGGCTTGAGAGAAAAAAAATTCTGCAAACTTATAGCTTGAGTTAATTTTACATAAGATTGCTGAAAATAGTTTTCACACACCATTTACCGTTTAGTAGTTAATTCTTGGAAAAAAAATTGTTCCACTTTTATTCTGATATAAAATTGACTAAAAAACGAAAAATAAAAAGGCAACGTTTTAATGCCAATTTGAAGTACCAGTAGCTAATATATGGTATAACAGGTTGTTTCCAATCTTTTCAGCTAAACAAATGCTTTAGTCAACTAGAATATATTCGTATAATTCGAAACAATATTCCTTCTTTATTTTTTTATTTTAAATAAAAAATTGAGTTAAAGTTTAACTTGTGAAATCTGCCTGCATTTAAAGGACGAAGCTTTTGTCCTTACAATGAACGTAGACCGGAAACTATGCCAAGGGTAGTAAAAAGCCAAGTTATTAGGTTATACATCATGCTATGGTCAGAAGCAGGTTGTTCGCTGCGATTTTTCGCTGCTCGTGTACAAGAAAAAGGGGTGTCCGTTCCGTAATATTATTTTGTGACTTGAAACAATGGCATGTTTCCTACGTTGTAGGGTTACACAGTGGCACATCCAAATAGGAACAAGAAAAAGAAAGGAAGAGTAACCGAAGCCATTTTTGTGTGTTTGTGTTTTTTTGTTAACATTCATTTTTGTGTTAATTATTTTCTACACAGAAAGAGTGACGAACAAAAATGTGCGAATATAGACAACTAGGAGTTATGAAACAGATGCCGCAAGTACGCGAGCGGTGTTTTTCGTGGCGGTTGGTTAATGTAGCTGATGCTTTGTTGGTTTGGAAAAAGGATATCCGGACGGACTTAACGCTGTACTTTGCCAGTAAAATGAATTTTAAAACACAACTAAGCATTTATACAATTATACATACATACAATTATATGTATACAGGACACGAAATGAAGCAACAAAGCGCACTGAGTAAAATGCACCTGTGTTGTGAAACTTTTGTAAATTTGGTTTATTTACTTTGGTCCCACTTCCGGGCTAGCAACAACCTCGAGGGTTGTAGGCATTGTACAGCCTGAGCTAACTCTTAGTGGTGGAGATAATTTAATAGCAAAAACAATGAGAATTGTTCGACAGAGTTTATATTTACATATTTCGCTTTGAATTGTTTCGTGGTAAATTTTGTAAAGGAAGTTTGATTGAAAACCTAATTGGAATTGTTGTTTGTATTTGCTTTAATTTTTGACTTTAAATGTAAATAAATCGTTTGCAGGAATATAAAAATAAATAAAGTTAGCAGCATATTTTTTCTAATAGCTGAATTAATTGAGCGAATATATAGATATATGTTTAGTTGGGACGCAGTTTTTAATTGATTAACAAAAAAACAGATATTGTCATTATCATTCAAATATAGATTAAAATATATTAATGAGATTTAACACCGTTAAACAGCAAGCATCAGGCTCAATAAAATTCTGCTAGAATGGATTTATATATAAATATAAAAGACGATTGTTATGATCTTGAGCGCGAGCATACCTCTCCCACTTTTCTGCTTCGTCGTAAAGGTTCCACCAATGCTTTTCGACATATTCACCTCAGAAAACTTCTGGTAGTCTTCCGGTTTTAGATTATTCCATGTCTGATTACAACTTAATGCAGACTTCTTTGCATTTATTTGATCCAGGAGTTTTTGCCCACATTTCTCCCGCGATAGTGTTGGAACAAGGCAATTCAGATATTGTCACTTCGATTCTCAGGCTGGGTACCAATTTTTTTAATTCTTAAGCTAGAGCCACCCATGTGTTTTGAGTCAGAAAATAGTCACTAATTCTTATTCTACTGCGCCGAAAAAAAAATACTTTCCTATCTTCCTCATTTTTCTAATATAACTAGTGTCCAGCAGCATCAAGTATACATATTATTGATTTGATTTGACTGCAATAAAATGCAAAGGACTCAAGATGCTTCGCTGATACACACTAACCTTAATTAGGAACTAACAGTGACTTAGGATTCGTGCGTATTAAAAAAATCTTAATAACAATCAAACACGACGTTATGATAATAAAGTAATATAATACATTTAGGGTCTCAATTTTCATTATTCCTAGCCAAGGATCTTGGTTTACAATTTGATAGATAAGACCAAGTATGCCCGAACAAGTCTTGCCCTTTGTATTTACAAACAAAATATTAAAATCGGAATCTTTTTTATTACCGACTTATTTCAAATAATATATTAGGTTTCTACTAAGATAATTTAAGCTTTATAATTAAAAAGCAATAATCAACAAATATACTCGCTCAGCATTAGAACTTAGGCATTTGACCTGCGGACCTTTTCATGGAGATAGAGAACTTATAGATATGTAGAAACAATTAAAATAAGACGATTTGATATAAGCACTTCATAATCCTTCATCTTGATTCACTCTCCCCATCATATAATCTATGTAGGCAAACTATTACAGCAATTATTATTAATAATCTATCCCTATTAAGAGGGCAAACAAATCTTACGTTACTGTCTAAATAAACATTGAAAATATCTTACAAAGAAAAAAAGGTACAAAGCTTAACTTGAACTTAAGATATTGGACTTGCGTCAAATAGCCTCATCAAAAATTCACAATTCAAGCTTTGTTAATAATGCACTTACTCGTTGAGTTTTGCTTGGTATCTTAAGCTTTGTTTAAGGATAGTTTGGATTGCTTATCATTAGTATTCTGAATGCAGATAATTTATGTGCAGAACTGTTTTGTTGCTGACTGCATGACACTTTAATATTAAGATTGAACCCCATGAAGTAGGTTTAACTCTATATCTGACGGAAAAAAATTGATTTTTCAATTTAATGATGATTTGATAATTGGATGAACTCTTGAATTGAAACTTGCACTTTCAAGGAGTTGCTATTGACAGCTAAAAGTATCTATACATTTAATTAAGTTTTAAGTGATATTAACTGCGTAACGTTACATAGTTTTGCTTTAAGAAGGCAGAATTTTTAAGAAACAAGTCCTCGTTACTAGAAGGTTTCAGTGTGTCTAATGTCTATTCATTAAAAATAAAAAAAAAAAAACATTACAATAATTATCCGATTTGCTTAAAATATTCAAAAGAAGTTCAATTTAAAAGTTATATTTCGAGAAAACTCATTTCTTTTTTCACTTAGGGTCAAGTTTTATAGCTATCATATTGAAATGCATCATTAAAACAAATCATTAGAGGTTTAATTGAGATATAACTTAAGCTTAAACAAGAGATCGGTATTTATTATTGAGTGAATTGTATGGCATTTGTGTTCCTATTCAAGGAAAACTTTGTAAAAAAAATTAATTTACACATTTTTCCGGACTTATTTTCCTGAATGCTTTAACTTTCCCATAACAATAGAAACGAAAACCTACCTGTGATAAGATTGATCTAAGAAAGAAGTTTACAGAAAAAAGCGTTTCTTACATAAAAATCAAATACTATTCTGCTGTCGATATTGAGTTGCATGAACCCACTTTCAAAATCTTTTCTTATATCACCGGTCCACGCAAAATTGCTTCAATCTTTTGTTCCCCATACATTTCCATATTTTACCATTAAATTAAATATTCGTTTTCCCACAAATTCAAACAGACCCAGAAGCCCGCCTATACGCTACCACAGTTTTACAGAGAATTTCTAGATTGCGTGTTGTCTTCTGGTGTTCAGGTGAGTCCATGGCCTTTAACAATTATTAGAAGGGTTTTTTTTTTATAATTTGTTAAATATGAATAATAATGCAAATATATTTTGAAATCTAGCAATAACTCCGACACACCCCAAATTTGTAAAGTTATCACACCAAGAACATGCCAGCCAAGTCAGTTCCTTCATTAATCTTTGCAACAAGTTCAAAAGCAAAACATAAAGTTAAGTTAAAGGACACAAGTGGAAAACGGCAGCCTATATTTTTGTAACTTGGAAACGTAACTTTGTAGAGACAGAGAGAGGGAGAGAGAGAGAGAGTGAAGTTTAGTGTGGATGAGACGCTTTAAAGTTCAGAATTTCGTTAGATTAATGTGTAAAGGATTTGATTTGGAAGAACAAGGTCGTATTCAAGAGTATGATACCTATTATCTAGGGTTACGTACTTTATATGACTAAAAACTCAAACATAAATATTTCTATATTTTCATTTAAATTAAAATTATTTTAATAAATTCCATTGCTGAGGTTGAACTTGGTCTACTCAAAACTGCCACCGAATCGTTTTCCATTCATCAAAAAAAATCCTAGAAATATTATTTCGCACTTAAAATCCCACAACTGGCCAAAAAAAAGTTTTTCATTTTAAATGTTTCATTCCGGCTGAAAAAATAATAAAATTAAAAAAGATACAAATAATAAAAAAGTCAGATGTTTCGGTTTCAATTTCAACAGACGGAAGCGTAACGCCGTCGCACACCTCGCTCTCATGGTAATTGTTTAATTAAAATTTAAATCAACTGCTGAGCCATGTAAAAAAAAAAATACAACATACAAACATTTATATCCCCATGAGAAAGAACCCAGATTTGTGACACCAAACCGAAAAGCATTTAAAACTCGTGAAATAATTACGACATGGTACGGATACGGACTACGGAGTGGATTGGTCCTCTCATCTAAAATGGTCGGTGAATTTTGCAAGAAATTGCAGAATGTCATTTCGCATTTCTTCTGATGATGCCGAAACACGCCAACAAATTTGCATTTACAAGTTTGGTATTTTGTTTATTAATGAATCATTTTATGAATATTTTGCTTTACAAGAAGAGATATACTAAACATTCCATGGAACTCATGAAGATTCATAGGCATTTATATTCATTCGTATCTATAAGAATATTCTTTTTTTTGTTTGTCAAATTGAGGCTTATTTACTCAAACAAAACATAAATACTTAAGTTCTGTTAAGTTGTTTTATGCATAAACATACTACGTATAACCCAAGCTATTAAGTTGAACATAAATATTTATTTATCGTTTTAGTAAACAAGCCTAAGTTAAAAATAAAAAAAACTGATTTGTTTTTTTTTTATTTACAGGTCTAACCACAAAATGACTTATTTTTCAGACATGACAATTTATTATTTTGTGTATTCTAGATATTTTTTATAAAGTTTATAAAAAAATTGAAAAACCTTTACTTATTGTTTTAAATGAATAAACAAAGTAAATGGGAATGTTACGAGCAGAGTAGCCGTAAATCTTTGTCATTATTCTGTTGCATGTTCTACTGTCGGTGCCGCCCGTTCTACTTCAAAGTGTTAAAAATTAATTTGTGTATTTTGAGTTACATATGTAAGTGTCGAATTCAGAACAAAATGATTTTAAATTAAACTGCAGTAAATTATGTAGGAGAGCGTTTGCTGTTACATTTTGAGGTAAACATTCGTCTTAATCAGATTTTGGGATGCTTTTTTAAAAACATTAGTAGTACAGCAAAGAAACAATATTCTCCAATCTTTTGTACGTTTTCTGGGAAGTTATTTAATACTTTTAAACTATTTTTCGTTTATAACAAAGATCTTCACTTCAACTGAAGAAACGTACCTATTTAACAATCTACTCTTATTTTTGTATTAAGACATTTCCTCGAAGTTATTTCGTTTGCAGGGAAGTTTTTTTTTCAAGGGGTCTGTACCTTTATATTCAGGTTTAAGCTTTTAAGGACTTCTTGCGCTCATTCTGCCATTCATGGTGTAGGTATTTTATGAATACAGGGTGTTTTGCATGAGATTTAATGAAAGACTAAACTGTGTTAGTTGGATCAAAACTAGAAAGAATCAAAGTTGGAGTTGAAACAACTGTTATACTATCAATCTCAGGCTTTCTAAAAACTTGCTTCTAATGGCTTGTCGTTTGAGGATCACCTTTAAAATAGTGTTAAGTGCTACGGCCAGGAGTATTGATTATTTGTATGAAGGAGTTCCATTCCTCTTCAAAAAAGCTAATTCCGTGGACTGTGGGGCAAATTTTGTTTCTTTAAATGTGTTCATTTAGCAGACGACATTTCTGTATTTAACTGTTTCTGCCATTTCCGTTTCAATCAAAAATTCTTTGAACAGAACTTCCCATCATGCTTAAAAACGTACCAATAAGGCTTTGTCTGAGAAGGTAATACCTTGGTCAAAATATCCATCTCCGGCCAACTATTCTTGTGCCTAACTTAATAACTCATTGATTCACCACCAACAACATTGCTAATTTCATATTCATGTTCTTCTGGCATCATTACCTGTGTGAGCTTTTTATTTCGCACGAATCTCTGTCTGATTATGTTAGTTTTGAGGTCCAAAAGAGATTACTCACGTTCAAATAAATTATTGGCATATTATTATTTGTAACAAGGAAAATCCTTATTTAAAAATATTTTAAGGCAAAATAATAAATATTAAAAAGAAGGTTGATTTTTCCTGTCATGAAAAACAAGCTAGTAAACAAAATTGGTTGTCTATAAAGTCGGTTTACGGACGATAATTTTACGTGATACACGTTTGACACATGTCATTATACGTTTTGCAATTACATGACAATACGGAGAAAAAATCACTAAAATACTAATACCCCCATTCCCTTCCCTTTTCTTTCATTTCAACGATGATCAACCAAACCACCATGAAAACAACCTCAAAACTAAATTCAACAAACTATTTATGCAGTGCTAGATTTACAAAAAGATTGTTGCATTAAATTCAAATACTCGTGCACATTTATCAAATCCTCTTTCAGTTGTTATACAAAATATTTAATACACAAACCACCCAATGTGCTTAGGCCGTTCCGCGGAACGTAATGTGAGCATGAGTCATGCTTGTCATATGTGCAGCGTATCATCGATTTATAAAACGTTATCAGAACGTTTTTTTTTTTGTTATTTTTGCCATTTTTTAATTTCCCAAAACTTGCAATATGTTTAAGGATCCGCTTTTAAATTACATTTATTATTTAAAAAAAAATGTGTACTCAATTTAAAGAAAGCTTAGAATATTTATGTAATAAAGTTATTTTTACTATGCTGTTTTTGAACAAATATTTTGTCCTGGTCGAAAAGTACACTTTTCCTAAACTGAAACAGACTTCTTATAAGATTATATAAAAGCTCCAGTTATCTTGCACATGTTATGTAAACACCCTGTATTCTTGTATAATTCAAAACTTAGCATTGGCAATAGCTTTTTTAAATGCAATTTTGTTGGATCTTTTATCTAAATACTACTTTCAGGTTTTACTTTCGAGTCAAGTAGGTACTTGCAGTAGGATAAATAGCAATATCTGTGCAGCATATTCTTTAAAACTGCTGTTTTGGAAAAAATGTTAACCATAGTATTTGTACTCCATTATAACTAGAACATCACGCTAAAAGCATTTTATGGAATATCTGCTTTTCTTTCTTTTTCATTATTTAACTTAAATGTTCAAAAAATATAAATTAATTTTATGAAAACAAAATAAATTAAATGAATTTTCTTTGAGGCACGTGAAAAAAGCATTTGTCCAGCCTATCCCTAAACAAGTCAAATTTTCTGCACCCTCAAACTACCGACCAATTGCACTAACGTCCCTTCTTTCTACGGTCATGGAAACGCTGATTAATTTTCAGCTTAAGAAATATCTCGAAGAACGAAAGCTTCTTAATAGTTTTGGAGAAAGCAAAATTATTGCACTCGATATTTCTAAGGCATTTGATAGAGTTTGGCACCAAGCCCTTTTATCGAAAATGCGTGCATTTGGACTCGATGAATCTCTTCTTCGTTGGATTAGTAATTACCTTTCGAAAAGCTCAATTCAAGTTGTATTGGACGGTTTCAAATCTGATATTCACAAAATAAATGCTGGTGTGCCCCAGGGCTCTGTTTTGTCTCCGACTCTTTTCCTTATATTTATCAATGACTTATTATCTTAAACAACTAATCCAATCAATTCTTCACCCCGTGTGATTTGGCTACAGTATATAAAGCATATATTCGACCGAAACTCGAGTATAATTCCCATATTTGGGCAGGTGCTCCTATAACCCACTTATAGATAGAATTCAAAAAAGAGCTTTGAAAATGATGGGCGACCGAACAACTTTGTAAAGTTTTTAAGAAACCTCAAACCTTTGTTGATTTTTTATCCAATAAAACCTTATTAGCTGTTTTAGCTGGACTCGATGAACATACCTATTAAGGGAATATTTTTTTTATAAATTTTAAAGGGGCCGTTGGTATCCGTGCGAGGATTTAATTTGTAGTATTTAAGAGAAAAAAATCTATAATTACAAACATACTTCACTGAATCCGTTTATAGTATCTGCTCCATCAGTTACTATATGAAACTTTGATTAAGCAGGCAATTATGATGTTTGCTCAATCGTGGTATTCCAAAAGTATAAAATGTTTGTGTTGTTCTATACGTTTATGTACTACATATGTACATATGTACACTATCAATAAAAAAATATTAATTTTGACCGAAAAATAAGATAAATGTTTTTTCCAGAAGAATTGCTCAACATGGTATTGTTGTTGTACGTCAAAGAGCACCATATTCACACATGTTAAATGTTCTGTTAACATAAAAAAATACCAAAAATCATTTATTTACATATAAGCTATTGATTAAATTTATCATTTATTTTCACTCTTTATTCACAAACCATCCGGAATTGTTGGTTTTGAACAACCATTCCAACGGAAAGCACATTTCTCAAAAAAATGCCAATGACATTGGCAAATTATTTAATTTTGTCAACCAGCAATTTAAATGATTGATAACCAAAACCAAATTATATTTGTGTTCACTCAGTTGAGGTTGAAATAATTACATAGGTACATCAAAAAAGTAACAAAACAATTTGTTACTTATCCAAGTAGATACTTTCTTAGGAGAGTTTTGGGTATAGAACGGTCTACGTGTACAAAAAGCACTGCCCTCTGGTATAAGGACTTCCTTTAGGACATTCAATGTGATTTTGTTAAGAAATTGTATTTAATAAGGATACGATGGATAACTATCGTGCGTCATTTTCACTGTTTGTCAAAGACATTTGGATTAACCGGAACAGGAAGGGAGAATTCCTTTTACAATATTTACAATATTGATGTTTTGCCATTTATTTTTCCGGATATTAGATTCAATAAGGATGGAGAGTTGGTCTATAGAATTCATTGAGTTTGCACTTGACAGTTGATTTAAACACTTTTTCTTGATTTTTGATTTGTAAATATTTTATTTGCATTGTTTGAATAACGTACGAGGACGTAAGGTCATCAATATAGCTACGTATATAACAGCATTTATAGAGACGACCTATAAAGAGCAATGTCTAGTTTTGGCATCCCTGCCAACCTCCCCATCAGGGGCTTCAGTTGAGTTAATTTTCGGTTAAGTTATATTATCTTGTTAATTAACTTCGCCTACTTCTTTCAAATATACACACAAAGAACGATCAGTTTTATTACTTCCATTTAAGTAACTGGAAAGTGGAAACCCAAATTAATGACGTCGCGTCGTTGGTTTTGAGAAAATTAAGTTAAACAAAACTTCCGAGCCAAAAAAAAACAATGAACTGCGAATACAAAAAAAAAAAAACATTAAACAATAAAAAGAAACAAATAAGGGTAATTCTTTTACGCCCTCGTTAAAACATTTTCGGTAAAACAAAGTTAATTTGGGAGCACAAATCCCCATTCAAATTAAAATTAAAATAAAAAAAGCACTACACATTTTTTATTATGATCCTACCAAAAAAAAAAAAAAAATCCCTGCTGCTTGTCAGTATGAAATGGCACCAAAGGGATAAATGAAATCATTTTGAGCTTTCTTTGTTCGCTTTATATTGTTTAAATTTCCACTGACCACTTTCAACCCTCTAGCTGAGCATCCATCCGTGTTAGACGTACTGGAAATCAACTGAATAACTGAATATCGGAAAGGGTTGACATCCGCCCAAGGGGGTGGGGGGAGGATATATGAATCTATAAAAAAATGACGAAGAATTCTGAGTGACTGTGTAATAAAATTAGAGCAGTTTATATGGGTTTGTAAATTTAACACAGCTTGTTGGAGTATTCAATTAAAAATATGTTTCATAACCATTTAACCCACATGACAGCAAAGGGTTGGCAGCAACATAACCGCTAAAGTAACCCCAGTAAAACCTTTTTCACAATAATGTAGGTGCTCATGCAAAAACTGTGTATTTTGTTTTTTATTTTTTTAACTTTATTTTTATGTTATTTTACATTTTGTTTGTTTTAAAGTTCGATGCAAGAGGATGTGAGTTGTGAGAGTTAAACCAGGTTTATGTATTGCAGTAGTGGTTGTGTGGTTTGGTTTCTTTGTATTCATTCTCGTATTGTTCGGCAATAAAATATTAAATAAAATTGACAACATCGGTAAAATTTTTGAAGGGATATTTTTTTAGGAAATGTATTCATTTTTGTTAAAATTTTAAGGTTTTAAGGGTTGAAATTCAAAATATAAAAGAATCAAACAATTGTAAATATTGGTATGCAGCTCACAGAATAGGATCTAAGTTTCACAAGAGAGTTGTCAACATTTAAAATGGATAAAATGAACAAATTTGAACAGAAAAAAAAAGAAAAGTTATTAGCAATATAGACAGCTTTAAGTCCAGGAGTAGTGTCCGTTCTGGAGTTATGATTTGTTTTGAAAATGCAGTCATTAGAGCACATTATTAAAAAAAATAAGAAAACTCTTTTTATTTCATACATACATTTTATTATTTAGGAAAATTAAAAAGCTCCCTCTTTTATTAATTTTCTTAACTATCTACAACTCGCCTTGTTAATAAAAGTGCCAAACATTAAATTTACGTAAAATTTGTTCCCTTAATGGTTGCATTTTAAATTCTACAATTTCCTTAAATACTTTTTCCAATTTCCAAAGTTAACAGACATAGTCTCTGCCATTTACACACAGAAAACTTTGTAATGTTTTCCCTTGTTTTAACACTTATTTCCTTCTCAAAGGATAATATCTTTGCTTCTCATCCCCGTCCACCCTTGAAGCCGGTAAATAGAAATAGAAAATCTCTGGAGTAGACTAACATTTATAGGAAAGCACAGGAAACCAGGTCATTAAATAAATCGACGGATGAGATTAGGTTTATGACCGAGATTCGGATAGAATGGAAATGTTTTGTTTAAGCTCTGTGGTGCTTGAGGATTAAGATGCGATTTGTTCGAGCTTGCGAAATTTGAGTAATGTTCATCAAAATTTGAATTTCATAGCACGCACAAGTACAAATGTTACAACTAGCTGAACAGAGTTAGGAGATCAATTTTGTGAAATGGTTGACGAATTGGACAATTTAAGATAAATTCATGAATATTTTTTTTATTTGAATTTTAAGGAACAAATTTTGGGATGATGAGTGTAAAACAACAACTTCACAACACAGGGAAATTTTCACTTTTTAAATTCTTGATCCAAGTGTGCGAGTAGATATTATGCCTTTATTTCAATCTTTCAAAAATAAACTCACTATGTTTCCTATCTACATGTGGAGGAGTTACAAGAGGCATGCACCACAATTCAATTAAACTGCCAAATGCTTGCGGTTTCGTTAAGCAGCGAAAGTTTTTGGAAAAGTTTTCAGGTAATTACAAAACCTTTTACAAACAAAGGAATGAGCGAACACTGTGAGATAATTGATATTGAGTTACACGAATAGCATGCAATAGTTTTTTAGAGATGTGATGATGTATTCATTTCATTATACGCGCGCGTATACATGGAATAGAACAGAGAACACAGAACACCGAACGAACTGTTGGCGGTTTTATGAATGATCCTTTTGTTCCTGATGGGAGCTTTTGCAAAACAGATTTGTTTAATTACCTAGAAACAGAGGGGAATGTGTGTGTTAATTGAAAAACACAATTACACCTTTGGTCTTACTAATTAAAATTGAATAGTTTTCCTCGAAAATGTTAAACTGAGTTAAAATGACAGTTTGAAATGAGTTTGGGTTAAAATAAAAGTTAAATAAATTAGTGAAAAATTAAAGGCATTTAGAGAGCCACTTTTAATTTAAAAAAAATTACAATGTTGAAAGCTAAGTAGTATAATATTGTATTTCAGTGCTTAGAAATTGTATTCGACTCAAATATCTTTTAAACATTTTAAGTTAGCGTAAAAAAAATGGTTAACCTGGTGTTTGTTATAAAATACTTATATATATTAATTTTAAATATAAAAATTATATACATATATATATTTAAATTGGGCTTTCAAACACAGTTCAGAAGAAATGGGCATGAATGAATCATTGTATGAGTATGGCATGAGTAGTTAGGAGGGCCAATGTGGCCTTTATACAATATGTATATATATAAAAATGAATCGTGTTTTGTACGGATGCTTAAAACTTAAAAAACCACTGGACCAATTATGATACTTTCTTCTGCGGGTTTGTTCGTAATTGCCCCACAAAGGTTTAGGAAAAAAAATTGGAAAATTCTCAACAGGTTGCGCTGTAGATGCACATATTTATAGATCGATTTAATTCAAAATTACAAAATTTAATATTTATAATTTAAAACGTACTTATGTATATGTAAATTAAAATGAAGTATCTGTTTTTAATATCAGAATAATTTTGACAGGACTTCTTTGATCTTTTTGATGATATTTTTTTTATTTTTCTTTAATTTTTTATCAATCGCTGAGTGATATTACTTGTATTTCGTTCACAAAAAAAGTAAGATCATTGTTTTTATTTGTCGATTAATATTTATATTAGTTTCAATATTTCAATTGCATCTTTTTCGTTCAACTCTTCGCTTTCGCCATTTGAAAGGTAAATTATTGATAAGTGAAATCTTTTTGTGCCATTTATATATGTAGTGATATTCATTAACAGTTGAATATTTGTTACGATGCCAAGAAGAGAAAGGGTCATGGTAACATTAGTCGGTGCGCCGTTTTAAGAAGAGGAACGTTCTATTGAAAGGTGTCAGCTTGAATCAGAATGATTGAAAATCGTGCGCGACAGTCAGAAGAGATATACGAACTTACAACGAGAAAGAACGATTGGGAAGAAGAGATATTCGTGCTCGGCAAAGTGATGAAGCAAGATCTCAGCGTGCGATTATTGAACGACAACTCCGGCAAGAACAATTTCTTCCGGTGAACATTAAACTCGCAACCTTTGGCCTTTTGATATGAGCAAAACATTCAATACAATGCGACCGCATCAGTTCAATTCAATCAGATGTCTGTCGTTTGTCAGCATTGCAGTGCAGTTAAATTTTAAAAAATAACCGTCTGGATTTTGTGTGGCGAGCGGCAAGGTGTCAGAGTTGTTACGAAATCTTCATGCTCCGAAACTGAGTAATGGAACTCGACGTATTGTGACGAAGCTTATGAACAATGTCATAGTGGCAACGATATGAAAGGACAGTTTAAGGAAGAAGAATGCCTAATTCAACGAATTCGATTGACTTCAACCAATTTGCCGTACCAGTTTAAACATATTCAGTTTTTAGTGAAAGTTGCATTTGCGATGACCACAAACAAGTCACAAGGGCAGTCGCTAGAAGTGTGCGGCTTAAATATAGAAATGTCATGCTTTTTACAAGGCCAGCTATATGTGGCGTGTTCCCTACTTGGAAAATCATTCTCACTCTTTGTTTTCACTTCGGAGCAGAAAACACAAAAAAATTGAGTATCACACAGCAAACAAAAAGTTAATACATAATTGATTTTATTCTATTTTCGACAAATAAAGTACGGAATGGAGGACCTTAAGTCAGCTGATATATAGATTTAAATTATGGTTAATCTGAATTCTAGACATAGTTCAATAAACATAGGGTAGCTAGTGAATGTTGAGTCACATTTACGATGGACATCCACTGGCGAATATTAGTAAAGTAAAAGGTAATGTACCTTTGTATTTGACTAGATCAGTATCTATATTTCAGCCGATATGAAGATGCACCTCTTACCAGTGCTAGAGGTACTTTTTGCCTTGACAAGAAGTTTTTTTTGCTACAGCCGCCTAGAGAGCCACAGACATGACTCTCATAAGCCGATTAATGCCTATGGATGTCCTCTGAGGGGTCTGAGGTCCAACGATTATACAATCTCGAATGGAAAAATATCTAGTGATTGAGGAAAATTTTATTCGTACCAGTCTTGGAATACACAGAATACCAGAGAATGAGTACAAAAACTTTTATAACGATGTCCAAAACAACGTAGCCAATATAAATATGATAGATTATATAAACGTTTTCCAGGAAAAATAAAGCGTGCCCTACCCGTTTCTTAAAACCCACATTATTTTTGTTTGTAAGAACCATTTTGATAAAAAAAAACGTGTTTTATTTTAAGCCATTTAAAAAAAAAATTGTTGGCTCTAAAAAAGGCAGAATTTTTTAAAATAATTATGTAATGTTAATATTACATTGTTGTTACCTTCATTTTTTTAATATACATCTAATGCAAAACGTGTCCTTTGTCGTATGGAAAGAAGTAGCAATTAATTATATCGTGGCATTCAGATTGTTCTGAGGTTAAAAGAGCTTAACTTATACATTTTATTTAAAATTAGAACGCAAAAATGGCAACAATAACCAGAACCGGAAATAAAAAGAAGTATTTGTTTCTAACGTTTTACAAATGAAATAATTTATAAATACTCTAAGCTGAAAAAGGTAGACAGGGTTTTTCACATTACACTAAAACCGCAGATTATTTTTTTTACTTTGTAACAATAAAAAACAGTCCATTGATATCCATTGAATAACATCACAAATTAACTATAGATCGTATGGACGCTATATTCGTTTATATTTATCAGGTTTCAAAAAATTGCTTAGTCACTAAACAAATTAATTTGTTTACATTTTGTCATTGACTTGCCAATAATTTGAAAAACAATAATGTTAAATAAATCTTTTTACTGCGATTGGCATAATGAGGCAGAAAAACCTATTAATTTTGTTTTCACCAATTCAAAAAAAAAAGTTAAAAAAAATATTTTGACTAAAACCGAAAGAAGTTAAACGCATTGGATGTTGAGATTGAGAGTGTTTAAAATGTTGTAATATAGATGTTGTAGTTGCAGCACGCAAATTTGGGTTCAGACGAGAAAGTATAATAAAAAGTGGGCACGACTGGGTCGCACGTAATTGCTCTTTTATGCTTAATTACATTGGAAAGCAAGATGACAGAAACAAGTAACATTTTTTACGTTGAAAATAACACAGTTTTCAGTAAAAATGAAGTACACCATCACACGTCTTAAATAACAAAAAAAATTATGAAAAATGTAATTCGAAAATTGTAGGACCGGTTTTTTATTTTTAGTTTTTTGAAAAAAAATTGTTCTTAATTTTGGTATGCGAGAAAGCCCAAAATTAAAAAAATCCGTTATATAAAAGGTACCGTTAATATCCTTTTCCCGTAAATTTGGTTATAGTCAAATAATAACCAATACAAAAAAAATTCTCAAAATTTTCATCAAAATCGTTGGAGCTGTTTTCGAGAAAAATAAACTTTTCCTAAACGGTCATATGGCAGGTACCGTTATTATTAGGCCTAAAAATAAAATTTCAATTTCCCCTCTGGGGAACGCCAAAATAATCACACACACCGAGTTTGAAGATAATCGCTAAAGCCGTTTAGGCTGTAACTCATTATACATACTGACAGACAGACAGACAGACATTTTTTCTCGGTCACTTTTTTAGACTTCTCTATGATCGTAACGTCATATTTCATCTCAAATATCTCAATTTTTCAATTTTTATATTCATGAACCCTAAACCTGCCTTATAGTCCCTATAATCGTAAGTAAAAAAAAAATCAATAAAAGTGTGGCTAGTTTTTAAAATATGTATTCTTTTACTCTAATTATTACACGAAAGTGCGCAAAACGGCCATTGTTTCTTTGAGGCATGCAATTTCACAATTCAAATTAGATTAAATTATTTCATATAAGTTATTTTTATTTCAAAAATTGAAATTTTTGTTTGATATATTAAATCACGACTTAAGAAATGATATTTTTTTTTTTTATTATTTAAAATAATGTTTATCTTTAGCTGGAATAATGCTGCATCTATTGAACCGATTCATCAAAGAGTTGAGCGACCGCTTGAAACGTTAATAGCAGTTGTAATCGCAGGTTTCACTATTATTTTTAAAACTCCAAGAATTGCATTGCAGTTTCTGTAACGCAAAAGTTATTTAGATAATACCGCCGTGGTGAAGCAGAGAAATCGATGCTATGGATCCAGTAAAGATCACAGAAACCCATTAATGGAAGAAGAAGAATATTATCTTGTCAATGTTATAATATTATAAACGTTGATATCTGTATGTGTGGATGCTTGTTTCGTAATCACTCTTAAACAGATTTTGATGAAATTTGAAAAATAGGCTACGGTTGATCGGGTCTGAATTAAATTTAGAACATACGGTATATAAAATATTCAAACGTTGTTGATTTATAATCATGACGGTTACTCAGGTAACTCTTAACTCGCCTCGATAACCTATAAGTATACCTATGATCATATTGAAGGACTGCTGCTAAGAATCTCACACTACTATTGTACAGGCATGATTCTAAAGTGTCGTTAGATTAAAATTCTGCTGCTGTGGAATATAGTGCAAATGCAGCTAATGACTTCCAAGAAGAAGTAAATGCGATCTAATACATTTTTTTATTTATTCTGTTAATGATGAATAAATACATCAAAAAACAAAAAAAAATTGCAAGCATAACATATCTTCTGTGACCATAATATAATAACTGATAATGCATAATTAGAGAGCATCTTCATTACAACTTTAAGATACCAAAATATCCATAAAACGACAAACTGATGAACTTTGTCATAGTAGTTACCATTTCCATTTAGTCTTCTTTCACTTTCTTTCGGTTATTATTTTTTTTGTTTTTTTTTTCTTAACATAATGGCTAAGTAGGTCATTGCCAATCGTTAACCAACTTATATGTATCTTTATTTGGTCTTTAAAAGATATAATCTTGTTACTGAATCTGGCTCGAACTGTTGATATTATGGTGCATACATAATTTATTTGTTACTTGGACTTGCCAACATCTTACTTGTGCGAGTGACCATGAAAAAATAATTTTGTTTTAGGAGACTTTAATAATTGGAATATAGAAGTATACATATGACAAAAAAATAATCATGACATGGTTAGGTGATGCGGGGAAAATTCTTCATGGAATGTAATTAATAAAGAAATAGGAGATTTAGATGAAAAATTATTTGCAGAGCTTGGATTATAATTGTATAAATAGTTTTTGAGAAGAATAGTTTTTTGGAACACCCTTTCTTATTAACTTCCTTATTAGCAAACTTTAAGTAAGTAGTTTTGCACTTGGTTATAAAAACGTATTTTTTATCCACAAAATTAGGAAAAAAATATATACAACCACCTTCGTTTTTTTGACAAATAATTTAGTCATATTTTTTTTCCAGGATATCGAGGACGCTTTTGACAAGACTCATCATACAAAGCTCTTGTAAAAATATATATACACATCACTATAATCAAATGAATTATTGCTGTGCTAGGAGAACTGCGGTAGTATACGCAGGGTAAGGTGTAAAGAGTGTTAAGACAACGTGAGGCTTTCCTCAGGGAAGGGTTCTATTACCTTGACTTTGGAACTTTGCAGAAGATTAACTACGGTAAAGTTTGTCTACTCACGACACACGCTGGACTCTCAGAGAGTTAAATATCTGAATATAAGAGTAATATAGCAGGAAACAAATATCGCAATAACTGTTGGGAAATCAATAGAAAAAGTATAAAGGTTCCCATGCTTATGCATCACCGGATCAATGAGAATTTTCCCTACAGTAGCAATTAAAATCATTTTTCAACTTGGCCCCCCTACACTAGAGCAAACAAATAGCTGCTAAGAGAGTCATAATGGTGTTTGCAAAGGAGGGAACTGGGACGGGCAAGATCATTAGCCATTAGCAAAAGGACTTGAATTGCAGGTCCTCAGAATCAAACATTGGGCGTTCCAAGAGATGATATGATTAAGAAGTACAACTCCGTAAAGAACTTTTATGCGGAGTTAAGTAGCAAAAAGGCAAATCCTATCAAGTGATAAACTGATCCAAAAAATCTGAGGGAACAAATATTAGATTTTTTGGCCCCAAAACCAAACTCTTTAAAGTTTACACCAATGTTACACTCTACTAGCATTTTCCAGGCAGAAGTTAATGCCAAAGGAAAAATTCAGAAGTACCTAGATACAAAATGGAGACAGAAATGCCAAAAGAAAGAATAAAAACCAAAATATTGCTATCATAACCCTAAGCTAGGCTGTGATAAGCCAAAATTCTACTTAGGAGCTACAACCAATGACGATTCCAATCCCTTATCAGCTTTAAAAGAAACAAATTTAGAATACTAAAGGGACTCAAGTTTCACAGGAAAAATATTTTAAAGAAAGAGCTGCAGTTTCATCCATCAGCTCTGGATGATCCACAATAGATCTTAAGGTCGCAGTGCACAAATACCCCCAAACCCGTTCAATTCGTTCAACCTTAAAACGCTATATAGCTATTGTAACAAACTTTTTATTTCCCGGGCTTTGTTGCAATTGATTTTACTGTGTGCAGCAACAATAATTTACAAAATCTAACTCCTTTCGTTAAGTCGAAGTCCATTCAAAATAAAATAGATTGGAGAGCTAAGTAATAAACAACCTTTTATTCAGCAAACACGACATGCTTCTAAAACAAGTCGTACAGTTATAAAAAAAAGTATGGCTATAAATTAACAGGTGAGTTGAATGTCTGATCTTTGATGTCTCCGTGATGTCGTTGACTGTAAACATTTTTATTGACGACATAAAAAATAAAACTGCTGCTATGTATCAACGACCGTTAAAGGGTGGGCGACATTTCTCAGAATTCCTTGTGCATTCTCTTTTCTCATCACATGCTCCAATATGGTATATTCACAGTTATTTTATTTTTGTTTGGCGCAAAAAGGGGTACAAAAATATAAAATAAAATTCTTGATCTGGAAACAAATCTGGTGAAGCAGTTTAAGTCAATGCATTTCCTATTGCCAAGTGTAAATTGATAGAAGAAATGATGTAGAATCGATTCTTACTTACCCATCACAAAAAAAACTCAAAAAAAATTATGTGATGGATGAGTGCATAGGGTAAAAACATCGACTATACTTGGAATAAACGAACAATGCGAACAGCATGGAATATTCAAGGAGGAAAAAAAGGACGATGACTACTATATGACTCTAGGACAATGATGACGAAGAATAATCTGTTACTACTTTGCTGGTGCATAAAAGCAATCAACTTTTTTCGCATGCTCCTGGCAGTTTGCTTAAGGCTATAGGATAAGTTCCAATTCAAAATGCGAACGCATCGTTTGACAAATATGGAGTGTAACCATGTGCAAAAATGATGTCAACTTCATAAAGGATACTCGGATGTTGTATATCCAAATTCAACATGATAATGCATTCATATTATTATTTTTAACGCATTTTCACTAAAAACGTCATCCAACAAGTAAACATCCCGAACAGAATGATATTCATATATTTATATAACTTTTTTGTGAGTGGACTTATGTATATGCATATGCTGTGAAATTGTACGCCAATGTCCTTTCTCATACAAACGTGACAGCTACAAAGGGAATTTATGGAACAGAAAAACAAAACTTCCAGGGCACACAAATAATAATTAAAAAATAAATAAACTCAAACTGCAAAGGTTATACTTTTTGAAATTATGATCAAAAAACAAAAAAAACTTACATTGATCCTTTTGGTACTGTCATATTCAGACCGTCAAGCACAATGTTTGGATTTTTGACTGTGCCATACATTTTGTGAGCCCTCCGCACACACACAGCTTGTTGTTTCCTGGTAGCTAAAGTCGATGGTTGTGACATGAAAAGGCGGCGACGTGCGGCTAAATCCATTTGGGGTGCGGCTGGCTCAATTGGCGGAACACCCTCTGATTCAGCGTCCATCATTAGATTTATTTGTTTGCGGTTTAGTGAGTGTGGATGTGGGCAAAATCTTGGCGCCCCTAGTTGTGGCAATATATTTCTAACCGAAATAAAGTTGATGGAAGTCAGTCTATTTAAATGATGAAAAGAAGAACCCTTCTTATGCTGCTGCTAATTATTTTCTATAAATAGGAAAAAAATGGGATTAAGTCATGAATGAGTTGAAAAAAAACATAAATTAGTAAAAAAAAAATCATTAAAGGAAGATTTGGTGAGGGTATTGCATAAAAAAGCCGAGATTCTCTGAATCAAACTTTTTGATGAGAGTTACGGAAGCAAATATTAAGCAGCCTAGGGAAATTAAGCTGAAAAGACGAACTCCATTAAATTCAGATGAAAAAGCCTACACGTTTTTGAAATTACATAAAACCTTACATGAAATAAATAGAAAAAATATTCATGGATGCATCGTTGCAATCTGAATATTTACTTTTAAATATATCTGTATCTTAAAAATCAGAAGATCTTCATGGCAAATATGTATCCCCCAGAGGGTATCATTACCCATAAGTTTTTTTAAACCATCTTTGTCTGCGTATCAATTCCTACTTTCACCTTAACTGGAGATTGAGTTTAAATCATAGGAACGGTTTTTAATAAAAAAAATAATAATTCAAGAGTACAAGCACACAAACAACATTCATACCTGTTTTCAAAATATTGATTTTTCGAAAAAAAAATTAAATAACAAAAAGTGTTCGAAAAAAATTAATGCGAAAATACTTTGGGTACATCTTCTTGAATATCAATTTTGACATTAATAGGATCACCAGTTTTTGAAAAAAGTCGAAGAAATTTTAACCGGTGCTATGGGAGGTACTGTTTTTAGGCCACCATATTTTTTTTTCACCAAAATATAATGCTTACCTACAGTAAATACACTGATTTTTTTCATAAAAAAATCTTGGAGCCGTTTTCGAGAAAAATAAGTTTTACATAACGGTTATATGAGAGGTACCGTTAATTTTTGAGCTCAAATATTAACGGTACCTGTCATATAACCGTAAAGTAAAAGCTTATTTTTTCTCGGAAACGGCTCCAAGAATTTTTATGAAAAAAATCAGTGTACTAGATATTTATTGTATGTTTTGTTTTGGTGAAAAAAAAATTGAAGGGAGGCTAAAAACGGTACTTCCCATAGAACCGTTTTATTTTCTTCGACTTTCTCGAAAACTGGTCACCCAATTTCAATCAAAATTTTTAATTTTGTTTTTTAAATGTAGATTATTTTTTTGCTTAAGTTTGCGTTTTTAATTTTTTTTTTATTTTAATCAAAAGTCAGAAAAATCTAATAAAAACTTTGAAGTTCCCTTAATATTTTTCAAATTTTATTCAAAGCTGTGACCGCACATAAGAGCAAGTACGTGCGATCCAGTTGTGCAAAATATTTTTTAGATCAAAATAGACCAATAAAATGATATGTAAAGTTTCAGAATTTATTTTAAGGGGCTTCAGAAAATGACATCTAAAATTTTATTGAAAATATGCGCACTTGAATAATTTTTTTCTAACTTTGAGAGCTTGTAAATATGAACATAAAATATTTATATTAAAAATACTTTAAAATCATACGCTCGTGTTATCTAAGAGTAAGAGCTACACTTGACTTTCTTAAAAGTACTTTTTTTAGCGCTTCAGACCACTGTGGTACTGTATCAAATGAAGACCGATACTAAGGTAGCAACTGAAAAAGCTTGTTGGTTGAGACCTAGGTTCACCCCGGACTGTAGCACCACTTTCAGAAAAAGAAGCATCTTACATGTTTCATGCATGAAATTTAAAATATAAAGAATCTAACACGATTAAGGAATAGTTTTTTGTTTTCTATTATTTAATGTTAAAATGTTGAACGTTTCTATTTTAAAGAAATGACATTGCCTCAAAATAATGTCATGCACAGACCGTAAATCAAAAAATTGTTTTTTTAATACTTCCTTTTTTGCTAATAGATTATAGGGGCCAATCAAAAATCTTTAAGAAGCGGCAATTCAAATAATAAAGTTTTATAATGCCAAAACTTGATAAGATCCGCAAATTCTGTATAGTATAAATAACATAAAAATGACCACGACCCTCAATCTTAAAACGAGTGGTCATTTGTCAGTGGAATTTCCCACAAAAAGTCCAAAAAAGCTTCATTAATCAAAATTATCTTCAAAAAAACATTTCATTTTCCTTTAACTTATTATTTAATGTGAAAATGATGAAATTTTTTATTTTGTTAAAAATATGCATTGCTTGAATAAAAAGTAATACACAGGCCGTCGTAAACCAAAAAAATATTTTTTCCAATACTTCCTTGCTGCTAAGAGATTATAAGGCTTAAACAAAATCTGTAGGAAGCGGCAATTAAATTCAACTTCAAAAAATAAAGGTTAACAATAGCAAAACTTGATAAGACACCCAAACCCTGTATAAATAACAAACAGATTACCACACTTGCTTCTAAAATAAGTGGTCACAACAAATTTTCCACAAAAAGTCCAAAAAAACATCATTAATCAAAATTATCTTCAAAAAAAAAAAAAAAAACATTTTATTTTTAACATTTTTTTAATCGAATTTCATTTTCCTTTAACATTAATTACCTTCGCTACGCGTTTAGACTTTGAAAGGTATTTTTAAACTGCACTAAAGGCAAGCAGAGCTCAATCTTTCTTACTTATTGGAATTTTTGACATTATTCTCATTACAGCAAAATTATACAATTTGTCATTTTTTAAAATAAATTATTATCAAGGACTTGGTTGGGTAGAGAAAAATTCATGTCACGTATGAAATATGGCCAAAAGTGTTGTGTCTATTGATAGAACATAGAACATCCCCAAAAATTCCAAATTTTTTATATACTTCGGGAGAAAATAGAGTCATGATACTAAATTACGGGATGGAATTATGAACTTGTGAAAATTATTGCCTAACGGTGCATGTTGTAAGGTAGTTAGTTTAGAAAGTTTTAAAATAGGTCAAGCATATTTGTCCCCGTGCAAAAGCCATATAAGTATTCACACAGTAACACTACATTAAGAATCCGCGTTTAGGGGATGCACCCCTTCATAAATTCTGACATAAAGGATGCAAGCATGTTGAAAAGCTCTTTAGAGATACAAGGAGACAAACCATGTATTGGTGTATTTTACTTTATTTATGTCTATAAACTAGGACACGTAGTTTTCTACATGAAGGCTCATTCTTCTCCATTCATATTTCTAATTTTACTACTTAATCCCCCTTGTTTTAGTATAGCTAAGGTAAATGCACTTTCATTCACTTGCTCAATCCAACCCTTGGTAGAATATATTGATTAAGGTTCTCTTGGCTTATCTATCTTTCGCCTCCTGCCCGGCTTTTATACGATTTGTATGTCTTATATTGATTGGATATACCCTCGTACCTATCTGTCGTATAAAACTGTTTGCACATGTCCTTTTACTAACGATTACATTAAAATTGTTCCTTTTGTTTTTTTCCAACATACTGACACATAAAAAGCAATTCAAAAAAAGACAAATAAGAAGGAGAAAAAACACATAATCATAGTTGTCTTGCTTCTGATTGCAATAAATCAGATGTGAAAACCATAAATGTGTTATTGCTACTTCCTTGTTTAAGGAATATCACAATAGGGACAATTGTAGTAAATCATGAATGAGGAGTTCTATACTCCTATAATGGGGACAGGCAGGATTGAAAAAGAGCACAGAACAGCCGACGAAGGAAAGTTGTACTCGTATAATAAAATGTACCTTGTTTATCTTTGTATAAGCAGTAGATCCCTTCTGAAGAGGACTCTTATTCTTTCTTCCTCCCAACTCTATGATGAGTTGGTTGGATTAATTTTCTGGATTGTTGGTGGTATATTGCAGTCTAAGATGATGGTTGAGTTATGTTATATCTTTGTTTTTTAAAAATGCCAGAGATTCAGAAGCAGGAAAGAAGCTCTCAATATTTTTGTAAATATAATTTATTTTCTCTAGTATCGATTAATTGGATTTTTTGTATTTGTGATCACAGGTTGATTAAATATATTTTATGCATTAAATGTTAAATAAACCAAGGCAGAAAAATATGTAAAATAAATACAAATTATTGAAAATAAAAATCTGTGACAATTTGTTTGAAAAAAGTCAGTCGATATCATAAATAATAACTTTTGTTGGTAAATTCATTTAATTCTTCTGATAAAAAAGTGTATATTTTTGCGATAAAATAATAGGAATATGCAAATAAATATCACACTTCGTTGATATGCGCATATCAGAATATGTTAATGATATACATATTACAATTTGAAATGAAATAAAGTGTTGTGCACGCAAAGGGCAAACACAATCCTCCATGTGTATTCCACTGTGATAAATTACGTGCATACTTTATCATCATTACATACATCATCAAAGTATATGTAAATCCTTGGAATTTATATTTAAGGAGCAAAACGCCAATGCCACTACCGTGCCGCATGTTGCGTTTTGTGTGTTGACAAGTCAAGTATCATGAAATTGATAGCCGGACTTACACTTTTGATGGTTGTAAAGTAAGATTAAGGATATTCTTATGATATTTCACTTCAGTGTCGGCGCGCGGTTTAAAGATCTACACGTTTTATGGTCCTTGATGAGGGTTGCCTTTTGAACGAAGTGAACGATTATTTTAATGTGCATTACTGTACGCTATGTTTTGAATACTAAATAGGCACATAAAACCTTGAGTTGGCGAACAATTCTATTGTATGCAGCTGAAGAAATTTCGTTTATTATACAAAGCTATCTCATTAAATTAACCGTTCAAACAGAACCTATTTGTCTTGCTGAATATAAAAAAAAAAACATTATATTAAATAATAAAGTTAAAATCGAATTTCGTAATGTGATTTTCACGCAGACATTTAGAATAGCAAAAAAAAATTTAAGCGAGCATGTTCTCTTGAATAAAAAAAAGTATAAGCGTAATTTATAGGAGTTCTTTTTATTATAAAGATAAAAAAGAATAACTTACTACTGCAAATTTTAAAACATATACCCTTTAAAAAAAGTCAAAATAAATAAAAAAGAAGGCAAGTTTTAGATTTGTAATAAAATGCTAATTTATAAACATAACGTGTTACGTGTCGAAAATGTTGGTTCCCAATTTGAGGTAATTTTTTCAAGTAATGTGAAAGCATACCCTGCATAGGTTTTTTATTTATGTTGCATTTTTTATCTGATTTCCGTAACAAGAGTTTGAAAAATAATTTTTTTTTATATAATGATGTATGGCGTATGAGTATTTTTCTTTTCTAAAAAATATTTAAACATTTTTATTTGCGATTATAGGTACTACATATAATGCAAGTTATGCATTCGTGCATATTAAAAAACTATAAAATAACAATGAAACATGGCACTACTATGATAGAGAAACATATTTGAGTTACTGGCAAAATTTTGTCCTCCTGTCTGTCTGTACGGATGTATTTTGGACTACAGCCTAAACGGTTGGGCCAATATTCTTCAAATTTAGAACATAAAGTTATTTTGACTTTCCACAGAGGAGTTTTTTAATATTTTTTTTAGCTCAAATATTAACGGTACCTGTCATATAACCGTTAAGTAAAACCTTATTCTTTTCGAAAACGGCTGCAAGATTTTTGATGTGAAAAAATCAGTGTACTTTTGCAAAAGTAGGGGTATGTTTTGGTGAAAAAAAAATTAAGTTGTTGGGCTAAACGGTTTTGTATTACTAATTAAATTTTTTTGTTGAAAAATCAATACATATTTTGAATACGGGTAAATGTTATTTTTTTTTTTTTAATTAAGTTTTTAAAGAAAGATTATTTATGTGCTTAAGTTTGCATTCTTTAATTATTTGAATTTTTAAAAAAAGTTGTTAAAATTTTCGATTTTTCATTTACATTTTTTCAAATTTAATTCGCCGCTGAGATCTCAGATAATAAAAAATACGTGCGATCCAGTCGTGCAATTTATTTACAAATGTATTAAAAAAAAATATTTAGAAAAATATTTAAAAAAATATTTTATACATATTATATTACTACGTATAATGTATGTACTGGATCGCATCAAGTTACTGTTATGTGTCTACATTCATTAGAAAAAAGTTATATTTATCTATAAAAATTACATGAATTTAATTAAAACAGTGTGAAAACAACAATTCGTAACGGTTTTTTTTATATAATTAGAGAACCTTTTAAAAATGTATACATCTATACGCATGCATAAATAAAAATTAAGGGTGCGTTTTTAATATCAAAATAACAGCTTTTTACAAGATGCATATGAAAGTACATACATATTATATATGTACTAATACTATGTATAGTACTTAAAACAAAAACACAATTTTTTTTAAATGTTTGTGTCTCTTTCTTCCGGCTTATCTCGGGAACGGCTGCACCCATTTTTACGGGACTTTCACTGGCAAATTACCGATGTCTTAGGGAGTAACTTAGGCTATTTAAATTAATGTGGCGCAGAGGTCGTTTTTTTCGAACATTCTTATTTATGGACCGAATTTGACTGGCAAATAGCTAATATTGTAAGGAGTAAGTAAAGCTATTGTAATTACCCCTAGGTGGCGCTGGGTTTTTTTTCGAAAATTCTTATTTAGGTCCCGATTTTGACTTTCACAGACAGATAGCTAATTCCGTAAAAAGTAACTAAGGCTTTTTTCGAAAATGTATGGTATTACCATTAGCAACGCCGGGTGAGTAAGCTAGTCTAAAATAATAATGAATTAACGATTTCCCGATATCGGCTAACATTTGATTTTAGTAGAATTTTGTTTTTATGTTTAGTTAAGAAAAACCCTTTTTTGGAATATGCAGTTTTATAGAGTTCATTAATTAACAGCTGATCATAGAATTAAAGAAAGAGATAAACTTGTTTTAGATACATTGAAAATTAAAAATAAAACTGTTTTAAATTATGACATGCAAAACTTTGTTCATGTCTTTTTATTTGAAAATGTGGCAAAAATCAAAGTAGCCATTACGGGTGAACACGAAAAAACAAATTAAAATAATTTTATTTTATTTTTCAATATTTTTCAACATGACACACCAACATTAAAAAAAATACAACATATATATCCTCATTGTTAATGTGAAACAAATGGTAGAAAAAGTTCATTCCCATTTCAATCGTATTGTTATTCAAATATTCTGAAGAAAATAAATTAAAATTTTTCCCATATTTGAATATGGGAAAAATTTATATTATATATTACTTATAAATTTTAACCAGTTATAGAAAAGCACAAAACCTAGAAAAAAATAAATAAATAAATGTTCATTTCTATTTTTTTTTTTCTTGGAAATAAATCACCCAAACCGGTTTATCATGACATTAATAAAACCTTTCTACCTTTTAAGTCTCAAAAAAGCCCAAATTTAAAAAAGCAAAGAGACTTCAATCATCTTGAACTGATGATTAACATGATATCCCTAATGATTCCGATAACACTTCAGAAATTAGGTCCTTCCGCAAATTATGTCCTCACTCAATTTGAAGCAGCAATATGGACTTGATTTTCTTCTGTCCATCATCTGACTAATAAAATAATGAAGTGAAGGAAAAGAAACGAGGACAAAAAATACCCAACAGAAAAACCAGGAATAATGTTCCAATTTTTATTCTGAACTCATTCTAAAGCAACAATGTGCGAGGAAGCAGCTCTCTTTCTGTGCAAGAAGAACTTTCAATTTGAACCGGAAAACAACCGAAAGCACAAGCAACCAGCAAAGAAAACAAATTTAGAAGCAACACCCTCACGAAGTCAATTTCATCCTTGATGGAATACACTTGCAATGTTCGGTGGCCACAATGGCATCCAAAGCAGTTGATGGAGAAAGGTGCGCGGGAATGTAATGGCCGTTAGTTGACTCTGAGGCAATGTTGATGTTCATTAAGTAGATGTTCACTCTATTTTGTCTGCTTTAGTTGGACGAAATACGTGTAAAGAAACAAATTGTTAAGATTGTCCGACATTGGTTGTTCCGGTAAGTATGCTTCTTGTGTTTTCTTATGCTACCAAAGAAACAACAGTTCTCTTGTTTCTTTGCAACAACTATGCGTACATGTTCGTATCAGAGGAAATTACGCTTAGGATTGAAGGTAAACATCGACTGTGCAATAACTGATGTACCATGAGAACCATAAAACAACCCTAAAACAGGGAAGTTGGTTGGTACTTTTTTATTTTTATGGTTCACCTGCAGTTTGGGAAATTTTGTTAATTTTGCAATAAAAGAAAAACAAACTCATCGTAATAAGGAAGACTATGTTTCAAAAACTCGCATTACGGATATTTAAATAGTTTGTCCAACAATAATGGAAACATCAAGTGTCCATAACCATATATTGACCAATCCACTTAAAGAAAAAATATAGATGTCTAGAGTCCATTTGTAGTAGCGATTTTGACAATAATTCTTGTTTTTGCCATAAAAAAAGAGAGGAACGCAGAAATGGTCCTTTTCCAAGGCCCTGGGGTATTTATAATTTATACCATAAAGCTTGGCTACTTATTCGTCAAAACCTAAATGCCTACTTCATTCAGAGTTTTCACATTTTGTAGGTTTTTTTTTATTTGTTTTGCTTTTTATTATCCTTATGGGAGTTTGGAAAGTGTGATTATCGTTAAATTTTATTCAATGCCACAAATTTGTTATTTTGTTCTCTGCATTCGATCGGAACGAATTTAGTTGCCGTATTGTACCGTTTATTAATTTTTTTTATTTTGATTTTAAAGTGGAATTCAATATGATAATAATTTAATTTAATGGCGTTTGTTTTATTTTTAGAGAAGAGTTTTTTTTTACTTGAATCATAAATTTTTGGAAAGAAAATGTTTTTTTTTTTCAATTCTCAGAAGAGCCTATTACGAACAATTGGCAATTTAAAAAATCTGTTGGAATATTGTTCAGGTTTATATTGTTTGTAGAGAAAATGCTTCATGGCAGTAAATTTTGAAACTTTTTTCATCGATCTGTTTACATCTTATTTGATATAATTAAAAGTTTTACTGTAGCTAGAAAAAGAGCTATTGTGTGGACAATTTTACTTTTTCAAATATTTTTCTGGTTTCGTTTTTCGTCTTATATATATATCTTCTGAATGAAAGTGAATAAAAATGAACGGTGGTCTTTTCTTTAATTAAATAATGGACCACACCTTAAACGGTAGATAAAAACATATAAATGCTGTATTCCAACTTATAATACATTTTTTTTGTTAATTATTTTTTAAAAACCAATAATCTCAAAACCAACCACATTTTTTTCTTTTATGATCAGTTGTATATACATATAAACTTCAAAACCGGTTAACAAAAACATGAAAAAAGTGGTTTTATCAAAATCGGTTCAAGATTTTTTGAAATCATATTTATTCTTTATCATAACCAGACATTGATTGAAATTAGAGAATCAAAACTGTCCCTAGTACAAATAATTTAATTTTTCAACAAGTGTTAAAGTTCTCCAGATTTCGGCTTATGAAAAAAATGTAAAATATAAAAGTAATTCGTGCAACTCAGTCACGTTAACTTTCTTGTAAGACTTCTGTGCTCTTGTTCAATTAAAATGAATAAAGTGGCAACCATAAATGACAAGTCTATTACCTTCGCGAACTTAAACCGGAAAAAATAGTGAGAGAATTTTGAAACCCAGAAAAAACCAGCTTCTGACTCAACTTGTTTTTTTTCTGTTTTGTTAAATACATATTTGATCTTGAAATGCTCTTTCAAGTCCGACTTTTATTATTTTTTTTCTGCAAAACGCAAATGACCTTCGCTTAATTGACGTTTATCTCTTATGCACTGTTTTTCTTTTTAACCACTTACGAGAACAAGAGGGTACAATTCCATTGGCTGGTGCTGTTGCATACGCCGCAGACGCAACAAAATGCGATGACGATGATTCTTTTCTATATTAATGACGACGCGCGGTGGTTATATTCTTGGGTTTTTATTTCGATGAAAACCACTTTATTAAGCCGGTTCTTAACCTTGCTCAGTTTACGCAATAAAAAATTGGAATTTATCATCGACGATCTACTATGTAGATATTTTATCTTGTTTTATTAAAAGATATTGAAACTTGATCTCGTTTTAATTTGATAGATATGGTGAACTTGAAAATGATGACTTGAACAAATTCCTTGAAAATATATTTAAAAAAATAGTTATTTAGAGATTGTTAAAATGCAGTATTATTCATATTATCATAGAGTCCATAATGTATCCCTGATATAATGGTAGACTTCTTGCGGGCATGCAATTTAATTTATTAAATAGCTTCTGCAACGATGGGGTAGGATGCATCAAGAATGCAATTTCGTACCAAGTATGAAACCTTTATACCTATTAACAAAACAAGATGTTAAAATACTTAAAAGCAAGACCATTTTGCAGCAGCGATATAGAAATCTTTTGAAAATACATGAACATACATACTATATTATGCTCTATGATATGCCTTCAATTAGTTACCCAAAAAATAGTTCCCCAAGTATATTCCGAGAAATTAATAAATTTTATAGAAGAAATGATCAAAACGATCTTCTGTGTCTTATGCTTTAGAGAACGACAGAGGATAGAAGCAGACTATTGCAAACAGGAATAGATCCAGTAGAAGCTAACTTGTTGATGATGGAAGATTTGCAGTGGAAAGTGAAGGATGGTAGGGGCTGCTTTCTAGCAAATTTACAAATGGTGATCGTTGGAACATATTGCCAGCCCCTGGCGAGTAAGACTGTATTAACATTTCTTGAAATCTGGAAGGATAAGTTTGTTACCGTAAGGGAAAAATATTTGAGAGTGTGGGCTTGACTGACTCCATTCCCCCCGATTTATGCATTTGTTCAAATAGGCGGGAGCTTGATCAGGATAAGTTGACGGTTCTGTTAGTCTACCACGTCAGACGTAGAGCCAGTAATTTAATTATAAGAGATTGATAAGTAGACGTTTTTTTTATAATTATTTGTCTGGGCTTAAGATAGTTTTCAAGTTAAATAAAAAAATATTAAAATATTCTTCCACAAAATGAGGTTATTTAGAAAATATAATGATTCATTTTTTTTTTACAATTAACGCGCGCACGAGGGATTATGTGTTTCCCTTTTAATGTAGAACACACTGCGCGGGCATTACGAAGATAGGGAGGGGAGAGATAGGAGGTGCCGATTAACATTGGTTTTGAATGTTAGCAGATCAAAATGGCAAGGGAAAATCCCGCCGGGTAAACTATTCCAAATTCGTGTTGTTCGGCTAAAAAAAGAATCCCTATATTCCACGGTACGTCCGAAATTGGGCTCCAGGGTGAACTGATGAGCATTCCTTGCGAGACGAGTATTACGGGAAAAACTTTTAAGGGGAGGAATGCAACTGACTACTTCGAGTGAACATTTTTTGTAAAAGAAACGATAAAATAAGGAAAGACATGAAACATTGCGTCGGTGTTCGAGTGGGGCAATTGTTTCAGCAGCAGTTCTATTTGCTATCAATTTGGTTTTAAACTTTTAAATCTTTAAAATAATTAGGGAAACAACAAGTGTTGAAATTATCATCAGGCTATTTTTTGGCTTCCCATTTGAATACTTAATTTTACAAAAGAAAACCAAAACGATTTTTGATCTGAAAAATAATCACCTCACAGATAATGAAACTTTTAATTACTTCAATAATTTAAATTAACCCAATTCGAAGTGCTAGAGCTTAAGTCAATTGCTAATAAAACACTGCACCACAAAATAATTACGTTCTCTGTTTTAACGATAAAAGAAAAAATTCATTTTCATTACATTTCTCTGGATAATAATGAGTTAATTAATTTGAATAATTGTTCACCTTTTACAGTCCTCTTATTTAAAGGAAAACGCCAACTAGACAATGAAAGAATAATAGGTGGAGCTACACACATACAAAAAAGAATTTTTTTCATTTCCCATAAAACGTATCAATCGAAATGTAATCAATAGATACTTGACATTTTATTTTTTTAATTGCCTCGAAATCTTGCCAATTTATTTTTTTTGCTGCTCCTGTCGATAAAAAGTTCCTTCATTTTCAACATTGAATACATGGATATGTGGGGAAAGGTGTATCTTCTGTATTATGTTGCAGTAATATTCAATATGACCTTGAGCTTTTCCCTTCTTCATTATATTTTTATTTTTTTGTTAATTGGCACAGCTATGCTTGGCTAGTGTTCATCTCCGGACTGTATATCCTTGCTTCATTTTTATTTTTATATTTTTTTTAAATGGATACCCCAATTTATAACGATAGTGACTATGTTTCTATACGGGTATGTTGCATGCTGTGCAGTTTTTTTAACTTTACTGAATTACAAATTTATTATGTTTCGATAAATGGAAAGGGATATTGGGAGTTCAAACCCGATTACTGTTATTTATTTAACGATTTTCAGTTTTCATTTAATGTTTCGGTATATCTTCTTTAGATACTTGAAATAAATGGCTATTGGCAGCATGAGAGTGCTTGTTTTTCTGTAGACTATTCTGTAAGGAAAGAGGAATTACGGCAATAAACAACAACATTTTATTAACTTTAGGAGGCACTTAAAGTGCATGATGGACAACGGCCTCAATCGAAGTGCGGGGCGTTGTTTCTCATCGTGAAGTGTTGATGACCAGAATATCACACAAAAAACCTTTCTATCTGCTTTTGTGAAAATCCATGTTTTTTTTAAAATCATATTTATTTATGATTTTAACAAACCCCATAAGTAATCTTTTTTCTAGTTTTGAAGTTTTCCATGAATACCTGCTGTCACGTTTGATTTCTAAAAGCTTATAGGCTTATGGAAGGTTTATTTTGTCAAGGTAATTATAAAAAAGTCAACTTTACAAAGAAGGTAGTTGTTTCATTGTGAAGACCTTCTTTGTAATAATAAATCAGGTTAGCAACTGTCTGCTTTTATCCTCGGATTATTTTGTTGTATCTACTTGTTAGTTAAAGGTATTATTTTCATTTAACATAAAACCTTTTGGCTACTTCACTGGGCGTTCACTCTTTTGTATTCTTTTTTGACATATCTAGTAAGCTGAGTTAAATTTCAAAGGCAGACATATGCTGCAACCTTCGTCTTTTTCCTAGCTCAAAATTACTTAAAATTCCACACAATAACATGTACATGTAAAGTATAGAATATCAGCATAACATGCAAACTAAGAACCCAAGTGTTAAAACAGGTGCAATACACTCATGGCTTCTAAAGTCAGCCTGTTTCATCAACAACTTAAACCTAACCTTTTAAATGCAGTCCTTATTCAAAAGAACATAATTGCTTTTGATGTTAATTTTCATTACCAGGATGTAAGCTCATTTCCAAACCTTCTGCCGCAGGAAGCATGTTAAAACATCCTGCAAAAGATAAATAATATAGTAGCAGCTTAAGAACTGGCCTCAAAAAAGTGCTTCTACACTTTTCCATTTTGCGCGCAATCTTGACGTACAGAGTTAAATATTTTTATAGAAGGAAAATTCTTTGATAGATAAACACAATGAAAGTTTCGCATAGTTTTTAGGTCAACTTCCTTCTTGTCGCGTCTAATTAGCAAGATAGATGATAAAAGAAAAGAGGAAATTGAAGTAATAACCTGGCTACAAAAGTTTATGCGCTAAGACTTCGATATGGAAACGACTTATTAGCAGTGACGGAGTTTATCTCTGAAGAAAAATTATCCAAGGCAGCAGATTATAAATTATAAAATGTGTAAGATAATTAGCTTGCTTGATGGATAGCATTTGTTAGAAATTAAAGTTCTTCGATTATTAAAAATACAATCTTACTTCTTCAGAAGTGGGATAAATTTTCTTGGATTTTTTTTAATTGGATAAATATTTCCGGCGAGATTTATTTTAGAGGGAACTTATGTAAACGTAATGTTTTTTAGCGTCTAGAAGTCATATATTCCGTTATTTTTTGTTCAGGGATGTTTTTATGTTTTTTTGATGTTTTTGGGTAAGATGCTACATTTGTTTAACACCAACTGGCATTTTACCGACTAAAAAATTAGGACTGGATGTGACTGGGTCCAATGCTACTAATGCCAAAAATGGATGCACGACGATTCCTTCGTAAATGGAAACTACCCGATATGTCATAATAATACATATTTCATAATCGCATACTACCTACCATACCAAATGTTTGCTGGCATTTCAGTGGCTTTTATTACCCTCAAGTGTGGTTTAAATGCCATTTTTTAAGCTCTTTGTAAAACTTAATTTGCTATAATTTGTAAGGATTAGATTTATGTTTTTCTATGTTAATTTATGAAATAAAAAACATTCTAATGAAATTTAAAAAAAAAATCTTGTACTAAAGCTGCCATTTACTATTTAATTTTATTTGCTATATGTTAAGTGCGGCATTTTACACCGACTCACCCTAAGGTTTTTATGCCGAATTGCGTTGCGGAATAGTTCAAATAAATTTAATTTAAAAACGAACATAACAAATTGAAATAAGAAAGTTCATTCCTCCTCTGAAACGATTACACTGACCAAAATAATCGCACTGATAGGAATTCTTAAAACTTTCATTAGTGCCCAATCTTAGATCAAAAGTTAAGTAAGGATGATATTTTTTTCAAGCACACTACGAATATAGAAAGCTATCTGCCTGGCTCTACTACTATCACGCATTTTTATATTTATATCTTAAAAAACTAATTTTCTCCTGTCATCACAATGTTATAACAAACAATGCGTTGTATGTTTTTGATTATTAAATAATTAGTGCTTTGGAATCAAAGTTCTTTCTGCTAAAGCTTCAATTGCTATTTATTGTGATTGTGTAAATTTTCTTAATTCTATTTAAAAGACAGTTGGAAGTAGATACTTTATCGATTGGTATATAATATACGCCTCTGTGACCTGTGATTAACATTATTCTACTCATTATTAATTATTTGAAAATGCATCCTTCAAGTGTTGAATTACAGTTTGTAGATGCATTCATACAAAACTAGTAATTTGCAATGACCCCAACCCCACTTACTTCAAGAACAATAAATTAATCTTCGATTTATAAACAACATTGTTACTTTTATTCAAATAATTACTGTTAATTGCCACAATAAGCACAACAAAGGCCACAACGGGGCACTTTTAATACCCCAATAAGAACGTCTGCGGAAACGTATGTTTGGAAACACAACATGTACAAAACATACTACATACCTCGCTAACTTTAAGATGTATTCACAATCCCCCCAATCAGCCAGAAGACCATTAAGGTGCAATTTTTGCCCGACAGTTGCCCCTCAATTGACCGGTAAATATATTATGGGTGGCAGTGGCACATAACACGAGTGTTGGGTCTATCGTAAATCAAGGTAAACTACATTCTTGTCTATACTTATGTTTTCTGATATTTGTGCATTATGTACGAATGTTGTAATCAACGTTGACATTTCTGATAAATGTCCACAAACAAAACATCACACTGTTTTAAGGACTTCTGGGAGTTTGTGCATGTGAATTCGATGAGTTCAAGGTTGTTTTCCTCCATCTGCATCTTATATCTTTAAAGGCAAACTGAAAGATATTTTTTTCTGTAATAAAATTAACGATTCTTTTCGGTGCATGCAAACAAAACTAGTTCAACAACATAGTCGTACGAAGTAAGAAGTAAGTTTATATTCTGAAATAGATTTTCGGTTTAAAGTTGGATGTGCCGCATAGCCTCATATGTACTTATATGCTGAAGTTTGGATTTTTTTCTACTTTTTGTTTAGTAACGTAAGTTTTTAAGCAAACTTAAACAAAGGAAAAAACTGAAATCAATTTCAAAACGAAAAAATTAATTCAATGGAAAATTGCAAAGCTATGCACTCTGAAACCCCATGGCCGGGGAGAAGTTAACTCGTTTGGTTTACTGAGTTAGAGGCATGAGGAGCACAAAATGAGACCAGGCCAAATTGATACACGAAAGTAAAACCAAAGTTAGAATACAAAATACAGTGCTGGTCAGCAGTAATCATACTAATTATTTTTGAAGTTGTCGAGTTTTTGTAAACTTTTCCTGTAGTTTTCCATTAATGGGGAGAATTAATTTAGGAGGTAAGACTGACTATACAACTATAGGTCCAATTCAAAATCATCCCACATTCCAAAACTTTATGAAAGCGTGAAATTTCTTAGTAGGAATCTCATTATAAAAAAGATATTAACTGTTAATTTTTTTTAACTTGCATTAAACCACACCATGGAATAGATTATCACAGCTAAAATTAATTTAATAAGACCCTTTCGTGGCTCGCTCTAGTCTACCTCAGGGAAGCCATCTTGGTTCTTTACTATTTATTTTGGCTTTAAATTATGTTACGTTATGCATATACTCGACTTTATCATGTTTGCTGATCACATAAGGATTTTGAAGACAGTATAAAATCTAGCGATGACCTGAATCTTTTGCAAGCCTTAAGTGGAAATTTTCCTACCCCTTTAAAATGTTTGAAGGTTATCTTTACCAGTAAACGACTTTTAGCTGAGATTTGCGATACATTTTTTCCCGTGTCTAGTTTCAAGGATTAAGGTTCCATTTCAGATCAAACTGAGAATTGTAATAACATATTGATTTTCAAATGGATTCACTTGCAATTCTATTGCAACATATTGTGTACATTTACTTTCAATGTTGACTGCTGACTTAAAGAACAAATCAAGCTTGTTAAGGCTGCCATTCTTTATATTTTTACCAACACTTAAGACCTTAGATAGACTCTTGCTCTTAGCTCTACATCAAAATGAATCTGAAACATGCGATCTATTTATTATCTGCTATCTTGTGTTTTCAAATGGATTTACTTGCAATTCTATTGCAACATATTGTGTACATTTACTTTCAATGCTGACTGTATCATATTAACTATTGCTGCACTCGCCATCTTCCGCTACGGATGAATCATTTTGACTCAGCGGCCATCACAGCATAGCAGTGGTTTCAAATTTAATGGTTAAACTCGATTGAGTGTGGAATATTGCAAGAATAATGTTGCAGCTAGCTAAAGTATAAATAAATAATATAACACTTCAACCGTAGAGTCTGTGGCACAAACAATATTTCGCTGCATTCCACACTTTTTGGTTTTTGCATCATCAGCATTGGTGTCAGACTGCCAGACCTGCATGTGCAACAAAACGAGAACTTTATATTAACAAGCGGTTGCTTGTGTGGATATTTGTATCGGACTGACAACATTTTGTTGATTTATTCTGTAACATCATATGGTTTTAGATATTCAGGTTTCAGTAACAAATCCAAAATCAAAATTAAAAGAGTGAACATATTCGTTCTTGTTTTGGAAATTGATAAATTTATTGTTAATAACAGTGACGATAAGACTTTAAATATTTAAGTTCTGTTTTACACTGGTTATTTGCCGCGGAGGATAATTTGGAAATTTCTTCGAATTAATCTCAAAGCATATTCTTAATGCCAAATGCAAATGTGCACATTTTATTTTTGAAATTATGAAAAATGCATCTGAAGTTGTATCTCAAGTCCCTTTGGGAATGTCAAGTCTTACTCTTCGAATAAATTGCATGGTCTACTTAATTAAATAAACAGCATCATGAGTATTGTATAAGCCTTGGCAAACCAAAACTCTTCAAGATAAAACTTACTTTTATCAACAAAAAAATTAAAAAAAAAATTGAAGATTTGCGTGGGAACCCCAAGTAAAAAAAATTAAATTCTAGCATTATAATTTAAATTTTCACTTTTTATGTGACGTTATGTTTATATCACTTCCATAACAAACTCTGGGCTTCCACCGGTTATTATTTCAATTAAAGTAACTATCAGCGCAGTGTGAATTCATTATCATAACACGAACGAAGTAATTTTTATATGTTTTACGATGATAATTCGACAAAAATATAAAGATTTTTTCATGTCGATTTAGTTTTTTAAGCTGTCTAATAGCGTGCCGGTAAACATTACCTAGTTTACTTTTTTTTTCGATTTAGAGAATAAAATAATGCACAATGTATAAAGTGATGAATATCGGGCTTCTGTTATTATATTTTTGCGTCTTTTTAATTTTAATTTAGAAGAAATCTTAGGTGACGATCAGTTATTATAAATAGGTTATCATGATAGGTTTGATTTTCTGTATAGGAGTCAAGACTTGATACATCTCACAGTACAATAAACGTTTAAATTTTCTGAAATTTATTTAAAGTTAAAGGTTTTAATGTATGGACAAAACTTTGTGTTCTTATGCAAATTATTAGATTTAAGTAGGTAGACGAATTTTCTCATAATCCTTTAAGATAAGACAAACATAAAAAAAATAAAGAATAAAAAGCAAAGGACCAAGGTGACTTGCTAAAAGGAACACCAGATGAAGTATATATATTGTGATATTTTGGCCTGGGATTCGACAAATAAAACTCAATCAAAATTCCATAATAATACAACAAATCTCTTTATTTAATGAAACACAACGTCTTTCAGTTTAAATAACACCAAATTTAACTTATTTCACTTATTCACAATTCAAATACGTTTTTATAATTCAACACTTTTTATTTAATCTCAATTCAATCACTTTTTACTAACGTTTCCAGTTGTTAACAATACCACTTTCGAAAATAAACTGAACTCTCAATGCAATCTACTCTTGTATTTATACAACTTTAAAAGCGTCTGGAAGCTTCTGTCTGGTTCTGGCACAATCTAAGCTTTCGGTACTAATTCGAGTCTCGAATTGTTTCGTCAAGTTCGATTTAGTACTAAGTTAAAACATGTTGCAAATATGTAGCATACTTTTAGGCGCATGGTCGTTGTACACAATGAATGTTGGTTGTTGTACACAATGAATCCAACAGATGGCGTTAATTTACAAAATGTATCCTCCGAATATCTAAACTTGTTGCCACATCACATTGTCCCCCTCTTAGTTTTGTTCGTCCCGAACAAGCACATCATCATTGTTTCCGTGGTAACGATGCAGTCGATCCACATGGACAATTTTCATTTTTGCTCTTGGTCCTCGTTGGATTCGGAAAACGACGTCATTAATGCGCGTAACTACTTGGTAGGGACCTTCCCAGTCCTGCTGAAGCTTAGGCGATTTTCCCTTTCTGCGATGTGGGTTATAAAGCCATACCAGATCTCCCTCATTGAATTCAGGTGCTGTTGCTCTCGCATCGTATCTGGTCTTCATGCGGTCACTCGCAATTTTTATGTTGTTTCTTGTTCTCTGGTGAATGTCGTTGATCCTTTCTCTAAGATCTAACACGTAGTCCTCTTCGCATTTTGGGTCTTCAGTAGGAAATCCGAATTTTAGCTCACTTGGAAGCCGGGCAGTTCGTCCAAATAGAATTTCGGATGGAGTGTATCCAGTTGTACTATGAACCGCATTCCGGTAGGCCATAAGAAATAAAGGAATTCGCCGCTCCCAATCCCGTTGGTTCTCGTTCACGACTTTGGACAGATGTTCCTTCAAGGTCTTGTTAAATCGTTCTACCATTCCATCAGACTGTGGATGAAGAGGTGTTGTCCTTGTTTTCTTTAACCCGAGGGATGCGCATACTTCCTGGAATACCTTCGACTCGAAGTTTCGCCGTCGGAATGCAATTCCATAGGCACCCCGAACCTGCAGACCCAGTGGTCCACTATCTGCTCGACAACAGTCTTAGCTTCTTGATTGGGTATCGCAAAAGCCTCCGGCCACTTGCTGAAGTAGTCCATGACAACAAGGATGTAACGGCTACCGTTTTCAGTTTCCGGGAACGGACCTGTGATGTCAACGGCGATTCTTTCAAACGGGGCGCTCACGTTGTACTGGTGCATTTTACCTCGTGTTTTGACTTTGGGTCCCTTGCTAGCTGCGCATGTTGTGCACTTTCGACACCAGCTCTCTACATCGTTTCTCGCGCTTAGCCAATAAAAGCGTTCCCGTACCTTTTCTAGTGTTTTGTTGATTCCCAAGTGCCCACCGGATATTCCAGCATGCATTTCTCGTAGGATCTCCTCTACTTTCGATCGTGGAACCACAAGCTGCATCTTAAAGGATCTTCCATCTGGCATTTCCCATTTTCTTCGCAAAACACCATCTTCCACATGGAGAGAGTCCCACTGCGCCCAGTATGCCTTTAAAGTAGGACTTCTGTCGGAGATGTCTCTTGCGTTTGGTTTCTCCATAGATTCCTTCCATGCAAGAATTGGCTCGATGTCAGGGTCTTCTTTTTGTGCATTACGAATTTCTTCGGCACTCCAACCCTCTACAGGTTCGGCTCTTATTCTCTGGACAGATATACGTTCATCCTTTTCCTCTTTTCGCGCACAATGTTTGCAACTGGGCTCACATGGTCTGCGGGAAAGCGCGTCCGCATTGCAGTGCAGTCTTCCTTTGCGATGCTGTACTTCGAAGTCGTAAGTCTGCAATCGTTCGATCCATCTTGCTACTTGCCCCTCAGGATTTTTGAACTGAAGCAACCATTTTAAAGCGGCGTGATCGGTACGCAGAATGAATCTCTGTCCATACAGATATTTATGGAAATGTTTTGTCGCCAGTATCAGAGCAAGGAGTTCCCGTCTGGTTACACAGTAGTTTCTCTCTGGTCGCGACAGAACTTTGCTGAAATAGGCTACCACTTTCTCCTGCCCATCGTGTATCTGCGACAGAACTGCTCCAACACCCACGTTACTAGCATCCGCGTCCACAATAAATGTTTTGCCAGGGGTGGGATAAGCTAGTATTGGTGCCTCACAAAGTCGCTGCTTTAGATGTTGAAAGCTTCTTTCGCACTCACCTGACCATTTAAATTGTCTACCCTTCTCAGTTAGCTGGTGCAGACACTTTGCGATTCCGGCGAAATCTTTGACGAACCTCCTGTAATAAGTGGCGAGACCTAGAAAGCTCCTCAGCTGGTGTTTATCTTCGGGAACTGGCCAATTTCTCACGGTTTCGATTTTCTCCGGGTCAGTGTTTACTCCATTTGATGATATCACATGTCCCAAATATTTCACCTCAGCTTTGAACAGAGCACATTTCTTTGGATTTAGTTTCAAATGTGCAGTTCGAAGTCGTGTAAACACCTCTCTCAAGTTGTCGCGATGTTCAGCGAACGTCTTTCCCACAACGATGACGTCATCCAAGTACACCAGGCAGGTTTTCCATGTCAGACCCTGTAACACACGTTCCATTAAACGCTCAAAGGTGGCTGGAGCGTTACACAATCCAAATGGCATAACGGTAAACTGCCATAGTCCATTTCCCGTTGTGAAAGCGGTCTTTTCTTTGTCTTCTGGATGGATCTGTACCTGCCAGTAACCACTTTTCAGATCGAGGGTGGAAAACCATTTCGCTCCAGAAAGGGTATCCAAGGTGTCCTAGCTTGTTGCAATTCCAGCATCTCATTTGACCTCGAGCTGTGTTCGGGTTTTGTCTTTCAATGTCGACACGTTGACATGAGCACTCTAGCGTAGCCATTTCCCTGACGCGATGGCTACCTTGCGAAGCTTGGTCTGCTGCTTCCATTGTCAGGGCAAATGCTAAAGCCTCAGCGAGCGTTTTCTTACCTGCCATTCTCACAGCCATTTGTAGTTTTCCATCTGCAATGGAATTAGTGAACGCATCGGTTGCCAGTTCGTTTATGATTTCCCTGCTGGTATTGGGATAAGACAAATTTGCCAAGCGCTCGATGTCAGCTTGCAATTGTTGTAGCGTTTCACCTCTTGTCTGGACCCTTCGACGCAACTGGACTCGGTAAACTTGCTGCATGTGGTCGTCGCCAAACCTCATCTCGATGACCTTGACCATGGCATCATAATCCTGATGTTTGTCTTCAGGAATGGTCTGCAGCAATTCGGCAGCTGTTCCTCTGAGAGCAAGCGTAAGAGCAATTGATTTGTCTTCGTTGTCCCAGTTGTTCGTCAAGGCGGCAGCTTCGAACTGCCTCTTATAAATTGGCCATGATGTTTGACCATCGAAGACAGGGGGCTGCATTTCCTTTCTTCGTGGACCGTCACTCGAATATTCCCGAACCTTCTGCTTCTTCAAAGAATCAACTTCCTTAGCTAGTTGTTCGTATTGTTGCTCTACACTTTCTACTTGCTTTCCGAACTTTTCTTCTAAGTTTTCTATTTTCTGATCTACTATTTGGAGTCTTTTGTCGAAGAGAACATTCTGCGCATCTAGCTTGTTTTCGAGAGCATCCTTTTGTTCGCTTAGTTGCTTCTGAAGAACTTCTAAAGAATTCTTTTGTTCGTCGAACTTACTTTCGAGAACGTTCTTTTGTTCTTCGAGAACGTTCTTTTGTTCTTCGAGAAAGTTCTTTTGTTCTTTCGAGGAACTTTCCAGAGCATCGAATTTCGACAGAAGCAACTTCATGAAGGTAGGCATTTCATCGGCGTTACTTACTGTGCTTTCTCTCCCTTGTTCTTCAACATCGAAAAACATATTATCGGGGTCTCCACCATCCTGAGTGATAGCATTCTGAAGTCGGAGCAATAGTTCCTTTTTCAGCCCCGAAGTTTGAAGATTTCTTTTTCCTAATTCTTCTTTCAACTCAGCTGTTGACAATTGTTCTAATTTGCGACCCATTTTATGTAACCGAAACACAATTTTCGCAACACAGTCAATTTTATTTTAATGTATCTTCTAGAAAAATCTTTTTCAAACACTATTTTTAACAAAAATATTCGCTATTCACCGCTTTATAGCAAAATCAGTTCACTTTCACAATTATATGAGTCACCGAAACTGTTTTACAAAATGTTTTATCCCCAATTTCTGACACCAATGTGATATTTTGGCCTGGGATTCGACAAATAATACTCAATCAAAATTCCATAATAATACAACAAATCTCTTTATTTAATGAAACACAACGTCTTTCAGTTTAAATAACACCAAATTTAACTTATTTCACTTATTCACAATTCAAATACGTTTTTATAATTCAACACTTTTTATTTAATCTCAATTCAATCACTTTTTACTAACGTTTCCAGTTGTTAACAATTCCACTTTCGAAAATAAACTGAACTCTCAATGCAATCTACTCTTGTATTTATACAACTTTAAAAGCTTCTGGAAGCTTCTGTCTGGTTCTGGCACAATCTAAGCTTTCGGTACTAATTCGAGTCTCGAATTGTTTCGTCAAGTTCGATTTAGTACTAAGTTAAAACATGTTGCAAATATGTAGCATACTTTTAGGCGCATGGTCGTTGTACACAATGAATGTTGGTTGTTGTACACAATGAATCCAACAGATGGCGTTAATTTACAAAATGTATCCTCCGAATATCTTAACTTGTTGCCACATCACAATATGTACATAGGTTTACTGTTTTCTTTGTCCATAAATGATTTGCCATCTGTTATGTCATATTGTCAGTATCATATCTACGCATATGATGTCCAACTATACACTTATTTTCCTATGGGGAAGATTGACGTTGCGTTAGCTAAAATGAACCATGACTTGCAATCCATATACAATTGGTCGACCAGAAATGGACTCAAACTGAATCCTGAAAAAACGAAATCCATCCCGATTGCTAAAAATAAACTTAATCTTGAAAACATTCCGCCCTTATTTTTAAATAAATGTCCAATTCAATTTGTGTTCCACGCAAGAAATTTAGGTATAACATTCAACGATAGACTGACGTGGGATAATCATATTAACTCAGTAATTGCTAAAATTTATGGTTCACTGAGAGGTTTATCTGTTGCTAAATCTATTCTACCAACCGAGGTCAAATTAAAACTCGCGAAATCACTTATCTTACCCATATTATCATATGGATGTGAATTGTTTTCAGATCCTGACTCCCAGTCACTTCAAAAGCTTAATGTTGCCATCAATGCTACTGTACGATTCGTTTTTAATCTTAGCAGATACGATCATGTTTCGTCTTATACTCGTCAACTTTTAGGATGTAACTTGGAAGCCTTCTTCAAATATCGATGTCGTTCTTTTCTCTCTAAATTAATTATTAACAAAACTCCTCACTATCTTTTTAATAAACTTAACTTTTGTTCGTCTCGTTGTAACATTCTTCTACGCTCCTCGATGTTTACTACATTGACATCACGCAGGCAATTTTTCGTTTATGCTGTTAGACTGTGGAATAATCTTCCCAGTCGTCTGAGGTCAAGTATCGAACACCGAAAATTTCATGAACTTTGCTTTGAGCATATCTAAAATTTGAATTGAACATACTTAAATATATTAATTTTTGTTTTATATAACTTTTTTTTTTATTTTATGTTTCGTATTGCGACTTTAAAGTTGTAATTTTTCAATTTTTCAATTTTTTATTTTTTTTCTTAATTTTTTAATTTCTTTAATTTATTAGTAATTTTTTTATTTTCATCTTTTGTTCAAAATATAGAATATAGAAACGGAAAGTCATATAATAATTATTTAATTTAATTATTTTGGGTCAGATTGTTGACGATCCATCAAAAATACCAGGTCATTCCGCACACACTCTTGACTTATACTTACATTTCACTCTTATAGGTACACCATTAAGGTAGTATCACGTCTAGATACGCCGGACCATTACTTAACTTAACTTGGGTTTTAAATAGTCATTATGCTTCCTCGATAATGACGCAGACTCCAGTGCTTATATGATTACAAATATCACTTAATAGAGTTTGACATTAAGTAAAAACTGCGTGCATTCATTTGGTATCGACGAACAGCTTATTCAGGGATTTAAAAATACTGCTTGGACCGTTCCATTCGCGTTGTCTTGAACGGTATCCAGTTGGATATTCAGAAAATTGATGCCCTGTTCTGTCTCCTACACTCTTCTTTATTTTTCCAACAATTTTCTCTCCGAAACTTCTAATCCACAAAATTGCTGACGGTAGCATTTTCAGCTTTTTATATTCGCATCTGGATTCAAATTTGTATTTTTCAATTATGGAAGTGCAGTGGCAGCTCATGAATTTCTGATCTTGCAATATGCAACCGTGTGAAATTTAATGCCCTACAAACTAAATGCTGTCTTTTTTCGATTGGTATATCAGACCACTAGCGAGGTATTTATTTATTTCTTGTACCTAATATGTTTTTGTCTGGAATTTACTTTAGCTCTGGCTTTAGCTTCGTCGGATCTTATGTGAATGATTATTTTGTATCTTTTCATTTATTCACTATATATGTATGTTTTATTCGCGATTTTTCTTCAAGGCAAAAAAAAAAAGTAATAAAAAGCAGGAAAACGCTGGAACAATGATTTCACATCAAAACGTCTGTCTATCCGTTCACCTAATAGCTTTTTTGTGACTTAAATTTCGTGAAAGGCAAATGAACTTTACTGAATCTCAGCACACAAACCAAACCTTTTGGAAAGGCTGGGCTATTTTGTGATATCATCAAATAAGAAATACACGTCTACCAGATGACAAGCCAGATTATATAATGCTAACCTGTATGAGAAGTGAAATAAAAACATTTAACCCAACGTTTTACAAAAGAATAACTTTGTCTTATTTTGTATCATATTCCACAGTTCAAATATTCTATCTAAATACTTAAGTCTTCTTAACTAATGAAAACATTTCTTATTCACAGAAAAGTATTAATAATAACAGGTATGTCTTCTGAGTTAAGAAATTGACTGCAAATTCAGATTAAGTGAATTGATCAATCAATGCCTTAAAATAGTTCAATGCCATGACCTTTATTAAGCTAATAAAGACATTGCTATTTGTTTGTTATATCTAAAGATATCAACTTTTAACAAACCATACAATAGATACTTCTATTTAAGTTAACATGTTGTTAACCTAACTTCAAGTGTCTATGTATTGCATACGGTTTGAGGTTTAGGAAATCACTTGACAAAGTCATCTCTGTTAATGACTCATCGAAAGATAACTCATTGTGAAAACTCGTTTGTTTTTTTTTTTTTGTAAAGCTGGAAAATAGTATCTATGCGTTCTATTTGCTTGTCTATTAAGCCTGTCAATTAATAAAAAGTACAAAGGCAAATCTATTAAGAAATGTGTTTATATTTATAGTTACAGTGGAAAACTACGTCTTGACACTGGAAGTTAAGTTCGATACACACATCAGTGATTAAGTGCAATTTTTTGTGAAGCTTTCCATGCATTATTGTTTGTATAAATTCTTTCATTTGCTATAGCTATTCCGGATGCAAAGACAAAAATGCGAATGAATCAAATAATAAATTTAGTTTTTTTTTTTTTAATTTTTAAGAAAAATACATTTATTGGTTAAGTTTATTCGAACACAGCCCAAAGTTTTATTCTTTCCGAAATTCAAAAGCATGAATGTTGAGTTAGTTCCAATGCCGAAATCTATTTACTCACTCCTTGTAGGTTTACTGCACTTAAAGCCTTCTGATTAAACTTACAAAGAATTTAAAAAAAAAAATATCAAAAAGTGAAATTCGACTCAATGAGAAAACTTGTAAAAGGACGAATGCATCAGACTTTGTCGCTGGATAAATCTGGATAAAGCTGGATATAAAAATCGATAAAATAAGGAGAAACGGGAAACACTGACGATTTTCAAGCAAGACAATTATTTCTATAAGGTTTCTACCCTTTAACATTTTTAATGTACTCGTCTGGATTCTTTGCAAAAATTGCAAGTGTGTAACTGGAGCACCTGCCCAGATATAAAGAGTGTACATATTCAAGTTTGGGCGGATGTAAGCCTTATAAATTGAAGTCAGATCTAAGACTGAGACAAAATATTTGTATCTTCTTCGAAAACCTAAAATTTTAGTGATTTTGTGAAATTTGGTGATGATAATCGAAATCGTGTTTGTTTCGCACAAGATGCTTTGTTAGGCACATGCAAATACATTATATCTAACGCAAAGCTGGTCGATTTGCTCAATGCAAGTGCTTTTCATGAATAATGCCATGGGGGTATGTCATGTTTTTACGACAGAAGAAAGCATTGACTTTTGAAGCATCAACCATTTAATACCAAACCCTTATACCCCCATTGAAATATACTGGCAAGATCAGAATTCAATAAGCTTATCTTATGGCGTGATAGTCATATAGTTCAAATCAAATATTTTTTTAATCAATACTTGGTCTCTTTTAAAATAAACGTATGTTAATAAATGTGAATTCCAAACTTTCCCCTCAATTCGTCAATATCTCCATAGATGGTCCGGTAAATTGAAATTTTTGGAAAATTCGACTGATTCTCTTTCCACAATTTGCTCAATGTTGGCGAAGCTATATTCCGGGAAACAAATTTATATATGTGGGTGAAAATTTGAATGCATTCTATTCTACGAACAATATGCAGATCGGTAAAGTGAACAATTGAATTTTAAACGTGGTAGTGTTTGAATTTCATTTTAAACAGACAAACGTTCAATCGAATTAAAGTGTAGTAAATTCATTATTATTTGAAATGCACAAAATTGCAAACAAGGCGTTCTTACGATTGTTACGTAGATATTATTATCCATTTTTTATTTATTATACCATTCAGCTGAGGCGATGCCTAGAGGTAGAATATTCATTATCCTTATCATCAGAAATATGTAAGTTAAGAGATTATTACAAATGTTTTATTTCTTAAAACAATAAAATGTGTATTTTAGATTTAAAAGCGTTGTTTTATTTCCAGTATTTTTATTTAATTTGCTTTAACAAAGTTTTTACTTCAACCAATTGAAATTCATATTGAAATTCTGTTAAATTTAACACTTAAAAGTTAGAACCGAAATTTATGGTCTCCTCGAATCCCTTAAAAATACAAGTAACTATGGACGAATTTCTGTTTGGGTTCGTTTTTCAACGAAAAATCTGTGATGTCATATTAAAGTTGAAACTCTAAAACTATATTGATTTTAGATTATTTGAATTGCCTTAGATATCGCAGTTAATACAACACCCACATGAAAACACAGGCATTTCAATTTCATAAGCATAAGCAATTATTGTTACCAATAATAAGAAAATGTCAAAAAAGGTCTTGACCAATTTTGTTATGTACATAAATCACATAAGAAACCGGTGACATAGCATTTAAAAAGTCAAGTACTTGACTATGATAGTGCGTATATAAGAGTCATGAAGCTTAACTGCCTTACAGAATATGTGAATAAAAGAACCGACTTATCGTTTTTGTTTACACTTCCCATAACCGAGGAATTTGTCACTTGTTTTTCGCTGACATTTACAACTGTTTGCAAATATTATAGAGTAGACCCTCAAAAAATGTTTCCAGTCAACAATTGTTCAAAGCATATGATGGCAAACAAAATGCATTCCCAGAAGAATTTTTTCCGCGCCTTTTTGCTTAGTGAACATTTTTTTTTAATAAACCTAAATTGTTTACGTATACAATTTTCATTTCAACCTACAAAACTGGTCGAAAATACCGAACACATTTATGCGGGGAAATGCTTGGCGCGAACACACAATACCTGCTGCTATCTGCGAGTAATTAACGTAACGACTTCGGCCTGGAATTGGTTTGTGGGGTATTTTAATTCGATTTATTTTTCGGGAAGCAATAGGTACGATTGCGAGCGTAAGAGGATCAAGGTTATTTTGTGTTCGTTTTTTCGGGAGATTTATGTAAATTGGAATCGAAAATAAAATCATGCTTATATGCATGTAGAAACAGTAACTGTAGCTGAAAAAAGCGTCTGTACTTGGTTATAGGTTATTTAAATTTTATACGTGTATGTATTGGAATGTAGATATGTTTTTTTTTTTGGGAAAATCACTAGCCTAACGAATTGGAATGCTAATTGTTTAAAATGAAAGCAATTTCACTTATCCCTTTAATTTATTGCTATCTGGCTAAGCATTTTATGAAATATTCAGATATAATTAAAGCGGAAGTTATGTTAAATGTTCGAACGAGCCAAGACCTCTTTGAATAACTATTAAAAATACGTCTATATGAACTGGGATACAGAGTAGGTATAGTGTGCATACGCAACCTATCGGAGATACAAGTAACATCGATGATATGAATGAGAGCAGACCATCTGCTTCAGATAATGCGGAGAAGAGCCACAGAAGTCTAACAAAAACCCTCAGTCTTGGAATCGTACATGTTCTTCTTCTTCAACTTCAACTCTCAAATCATCAAATCCACACATGAAAGATCAGCGAATTCGCCACTATCGGGGATGGTTCCAGTTCCAGTGCAACCTTAAATGAAAATACATTATCTGCTGTACGCAGATAAAAATCCAGATGCTTAAATGGCCATTTACTCAGACTATAATAATTATAATGGTGACTTCTAATTAACATGTGTCGGACTGCTATGCCAAAGAACTAGATTTTGATTCGAGTCTATGTTACAAGGAAAAAGTGCGGCTTATGTAGGTTCACAACCCACAGGGAATTATGGTTGAGAGTACAAGTCTGTAGGCCTTGTTTACTTTGTCGGGCCAATAAATTAAATAATTTATGACTTAATCCTATACACAAGTAACAAATAGAAACAACACTTTACCATTTCTTATTTGATATCTTAGAGCAAATTGGAAAACCTTATTTTGAGCCTAGTATACAAAAAACCCAATTTTCAGTGAAATTCCTTGAAAAAACAAAGATTAAATTATCTAGCTTGATACTGATACAGATACCAGATAAATTGTTCAATTTATTGAAAATCCGTTCGAAATAATTGAAAACCATTCTAACATTCATACAATCATTGAACAAAAAAAATCCCTAAAAGAAGGTAAATACTTCGAGTTTGACTGCTTTGAAGTGCACAGCAAAGCACAAAAAAAAAATTCTGAAAAAAGTTTATTCGTTTCTCATGCGGCCTGGCCAACAAAACAATCAAAATTCCATCGTCCTTTCGCTGTGTTGTGCTCAATTAAGGATAAAAATAAACATTTTGCACAAATGGAAATTGTTTTGTGTTTCACTTGGCATGTTCCTATTTCTTGCTGCGTGAGACTACATGTGTTCATCCAACGGATGAATGAATAACCTGTTGTTGTCCCAGCAATGTCTGTGTCTATTCGACAGAAGAGCTTAAATATCCTTCGAACTATGGGAGCAAGGTGGTTTGTTCGTTTGTTTGGAAGCAATAGAAAACGGCGTCGCTATACAGAAGCAAAGCGGATCCATATTAAAACGAAATCGTTTCTTTGCCGCAAGCGAACCGCCTCAAAGTGTAGGTACACAAAGCCCCTACTGTGAAGCCTTTGTGTTTTGTCGATTTTGAAATCGGAATAAATTCGAATTGGTAAGAAGGGTTATGTAAAAGGATAAGGACCAAAGCATATACAACAAGGATGTGCAATGGGAAGATTTATGTTTCAGTTTCTGTAGAAATTTTAAAGCCATTAAACTATTAACGACTTTCTGTTGTGAGGATGCCTCTCCTACTAGATCACTGGCTTTGTCTTTTAGTGCTGCCCGAAGGAATAAAGAAAATTCCCAAATAATAAAGTTGGTATAGAAGGTAAAGGTATCTATGTATTCGTATCTTTATAAAGATTCCGGATCTACAACGATTGATTTTAGTACAAAGATGAAGAGTTTTATGTTATTTGCAGGAAACAGGATGAACGATGTGTAAGCAAATGTTAGCGAAGCCATTAAATTGCCGACAGTGTGCGCGTAGATTTTTTTTAAATTACTCTTCGTTGGAGGTGCTAGGGACGTAACGGAAAAGACGATAAGTGTACTGATACCGGAGAGGATACATATAAAATAAGAAAGGATGTAATAGGAGATGATAGCATTAAGTGGGTAAAGCCGCTTAGGGGTTTTTCCTTTGAGCAAGCGAATACTTGAAGGGTAATAAAAGGCAGCTTGTGGTGCTGGTGGTTCTTTTCAGAACCCATTATGGCAGGTATAGTGTGCAGGCGGGAGATGAAGCCTGAGGGGTGTTTTCATAGAGTAAGTCTTTAATGTATGATTGATTAAACAAGCTGAAAATGTGATAGCGTTTACTTAAGTTTTTGTGTGAGTGGACTTTAAGAGGTCCTAGGAAAATGGAAAATTCAACAAGGTTTTGCTTAAAACTCTTGAGATGATTTGGCGAGTTAATGGTTTATATGATTTTTGTATGCATTTGAAGAAAGTGATTTCCTTTCTAATGTTTAAGTGAAATTCATATTCGTTAACGTATTTTTAAATTCCGAAAGATTCGAAGCGATGGTTGGAGAACCGATCTTTTTTAAGAGCGCATACACAGCTACTTATTTAACATTGTTTTGGTTTAAATTATTATTCGATAAAAACAATTTGAATTTGTTACTAAAAGTTACTTAGTTACTAACTTATTTTGTGAGCAACGTCCCCTCAGCATATTTTATATTAAAAAGGTAACAAATTATGTCGTACAGAAATTAATTTTTAAATTGAATATGGCTCTCTTTAATGTGTTTAATAACGTTTTCGGAAGCACAACAGGAAAATAAAATTGATTAACCAAAAACTAAATCTACGAATTGGTAACAATGTACTTTCGATCAAATCTTTTTCATCTCTCTTATTTTACTCTCCGAGTAGACGGAAAACAGAATTATTTCAGCCTTTATGTAAATAAGACGTATCTTCATTCCTTACATCGTTTTAAGCAAAGTAATATTTTAATAATATGCTATAATTGCACTTGACTTTTTCTAAAGCATTTGATAGAGTTTGGCATCAAGTTTTTTTTTTTTCAAAAATGCATCCATTAGTATCGACGAACCCCTTATTCAATTGATTGCAAATATAATTATACTGTATGCTCTGCTCTGCCTCCAGCATTCATTCCAATTTTTATAACTCCACTTTCAAAACTTCTCGTGCAAGCTAAATGTCGTTCTTAGGTTTTAAGTGAGAAAATAGTCACTTAGTTACCTAATTCGATATATTGCGTCGAAAAAAAACCTCTAAAACGAATGCTCACGATATATGTTAATTCATAACAAGGGTATTAATAACCCCTTGATTGTGCGCTGATTATGAAAGAAAACAAAGAATATTAAAATGTACATATGTATATTGCCTTTAAGAATGCAACTGAATGCTGCACCACCATACCACCACCTCATACTGAGATAACAGAATTCGAGCCGTTAATTCTAGCGACCCGAGTATGTTTCCTGAATTTAATAAATTGTCTTCAGCTTCGGAAAGAAAACGAAAACATATTCCTGACTGCAGGAATAGATCTAGCGAACGCCGTCTTGGACGACGATTTATTTGTGATTGATGATCCTTTGAAGAAGGTTGAGGCGGTAGAATCTGCCTTTCAGCAAATGCATAAGGTGAATGAGTCAATTTGCCCAAATCACGACATGGAGAACAGAGCCCTGCTGAATCTATTTTATCTACGAAAAAAGCATCACGCAATGACGATAAGAGAATCTTGGTTTTACCGGTTCAATGAAGACAACCTGGAAAACGCCACCATCGCCGAGCTAAATGGGCCAAGTTCCCTGCTTATCTCGAAGGTCGAACTTCAAATGACTTTGCATCATTAAAGAAAAGGAAGTCAGCAGGAGTCGATGGTATACCCAATGTTGTACTACGACATGAGGATGCAATATTATGTATAATTAACACTGTTCAACAACGCACTTAATAATGCTGTAGTACATCCTCTCCCGAAAAAGGTATCAGCAAGATATTCGAGAACGTTCTCAATAGAGCTCTTTCCAAGTGGGCCCAGCACAAAAATATAATTCCAGACACCCAGTTCGGCTTTAAGGCGGGACGTGACACAATTCATGCCGCGTCTAAGCTAGCATCTGGTGTCCAATGGAACAAAGCTAAGAATTAATGCACGGGATCAACCAGACGATTTGGAGAAGGCTTTTGACACTGTATGATTAGAGGGTGTTTATCTGCAGCTAACCAGGTAGTGCATAAGTAAACCACTGTTATATATGCCTTATGGTAGAAAGATTGTTGTCAAGAGTGGCAATGGGACTTCTACAACAACGTTTGATATTAAAAAACGGTCTGCACCAGGGAGCGGTGATTTCGCCAATTCTCTTTAGTATTAACAGTACACCAGCGATCTCATTGCAATTGCGAACGCCACAGTCGGAGTACAAACACTATTATTTCAACTAGGTCCTATACAACGGGGCCAATACAAATAGGATAGATAACTTTTTAATTAAACTCATTCGCCGACACATTGCAAGAACGATGACCTCAACTAATGGAAAAATCTTCATGGCTTATTACCCTCAAGATAAATATATTGAAAGTATACGTTCTAGTGGTTTTATTCCGCCCGAGGATAATACCTTTATAGTCGAGGGCTGATTCAGGATAGATTGACGATTCCGTTGATCTACCACGTCGGCCGCAGAATAGTCGATAGGCAGCTCCTTTACGGCTGAGATATAGTCGCTGGGTGCTGGGAGCCAAGCAGGGCGCCTCTGGGACCGGGATCGGAAGGAAGTTGTTAATCAGGTCAACCAATTTTGGTGGCATAGCCAAAACAGTTAATTACAGTCGACTTATCGGCTGTACTTGCTTATACGTGCGTCACATTGTAGAATAAAATTTTAAAAATTTAAAGTTAACATCAAAGCATTTATTCGATTTTTGTGACTTTTGATTGTTCGAATAAAGTACGTTAAATTGAGTGAAATAATTTAAACGTCATTTTATTTCTTTAAGAAATGATAAAAAGTGTGATTTTTTTCAAAGTCGTAGGAGCGGTTTTAAATAAAACGGTTTTTTAACAATTTTTTTTTTAAATAAAAAAAAATAATTCAGGAATACAAACATAAGCACACAAATAACATACATTTGAATTAAAAATTAAAAAAAATCACTTACCCATTTTCAAAATATTGATTTTTCAAAAAAAAAAAATTAAAAATTATTGAAAATACAAAAAAAAAAGTTTTCGAAAAAAAATTATGCAAAATTAATTAAGCTACCTACATCTTCTTGAATATCAATTTTAATAGTATCTATTAGGATCACCAGTTTTCGAGAAAGTCGAAGAAAAAAAACCGGTCTTTTTATCTTGAATTTTTTTTTTCACCAAAACGTAACCTAATAGCTACAATGGTACACTGATTTTTTCCATAAAAATTCTTGGATCCATTTCCGAGAAAAATAAGCTTTAACTTAACGGTTATATGACAGGTACGAGGTACGAGGAAAGAGTTGGAATAATACGAGATCGAAAAACTTTTAGGCAATACTACGAAGAATTTCAATTCCAAATTAAAGGATACTCGGAATTTACTTCCCGAAACATGCAGCTGTTTGAAAAAAAACGGAATTTACTATCTTGGCGATATTTTCTTCTATTTAAATAAGAAGTCAACCTTATTTTTATGAATTAAAAATCATTTAAGTCTCTTAACAATGGTTTGTCAGATGAGTCCAGTTCAGCCAGCATTTTGCTTAAAGTGACGAAAAACTGATATAAACTATTTGACATCTAATTTGCAACAACAGAAGTTACACTAAAATATCTGAAATGTGTTTCTTTCATTAAAGAGAGTTAATAACTGTTGATTTCAAGAATTTTTATGTTTACAAATAAAACGGAGCTTGTTGTAAAATTTGTTTGTTAGCAGTTTAGACATAAAATGTTTCAAAAAAAATCAATTTTTTTTAGATTCTTCCATATTATAAAATGGTTATAAGAATAATCAAAAACTCAAAGTTTTTTTTTATAAAACAATTAAGGTACCAGGGTTTGCGAGGTACCATCAACGAATTTATGTAAATGGAAACTAAACTGTTGATGTAGGAAAACGTAAACTGCAACTTCCAATCTCCATCGAACAGATGTTTCTGCAATAAATTAATTTGTTGGACCTGAGACATTTTTGTTGAAAACGAGAAAAAGTAATTACTTGACCCTGAATGCTATGAATGATCAAATCACCAATTATCAATATTTGAAACATTTTAACCTAAAAAAATATTCAATACACTAAACAACGTGCTAATAAAATACAATAAAACGAGATAAATTAGCATATTTAAGCTATGGATGGCCGATGACTAGATTTACAGATGGCCTTGAGCTCCATTTCCAAAGAGAACGCATACCTTTTATTTTATAAATGGAGATCACTCTTCGGAAGATAGATGAAGCACAAACAAAAAAATATTCAAAATGTCCAAAAAGGGGAAATTTATTAAAACACAAAAAGGACCGCGAACTCACCTTGAACTTGGTTCTTTGTGTTGGGTAGTTTTCTGTTATTTTTGGAAACTGCAATAATTATCCCAAGTTATTTATTTTCCTTTAATTTTAATTCACATTTAATTTAGACACTGTAAATATATTTTCCACACACTTTAACTCGAAGTTACAAATATTTTGTTACAAAACACGTTATTTATTTTTTTCTTAAATTCCCAAACGGAATATAATTTGATTCTGCATGAACGACCGATAAAACACGAGTTTTTGTTTAACTTGGTGTTGTTTTGTCAGAACGAGTTTTTTACCTTTTTTGGAAAGAAAAAGGCAACTCACTGCAACTTCTACCACTGCTGATGGACATTGGCTTAATGCGCGATATATTGACTAGCGAATACTTTTACCCGTTTAAGACGCAAGGCAAGAACACGACTGATCAGTAGGGCGATTCGAGTTGAACTAACTTAAGAGCAAAATTTTCAATACCTCCGAATAAGTGATCATGATCACACGAACTGCACGACTACGACCAGACATTTTTTTTTTAATCTTAGCTTAGACCTTACATGCGCTAAAAGCACTTAAATATTTCGTGCTGATTGGAGCGGAGACTGGAGACTGGTTCTGTAGTAACCTTTGGTGATAGGTGTTGGGGTTTTTGTGTAAACAAACAAAGATTGGTCATTTTCGCTCGCAGTTGTGCGGTAAACCATGATTGGTCGTGAATTTGCCGCAAAGCTTAAAGTTCTATAGAAAAGCATCACGAAGGAAAAGCTTTTTTTGACGCGTAGTATACTTAACGGGTTTGCTTATGATAGATGATCAAGTGTCCCGCAAGGTGGCGAACGAAATAACAGAAAGTAATAATTTTGGTAAAAATAAGTCTCAGTAGCTCGTTATAACGATTTTTCGGTTTCTAAAACATACAAAAAAATATAAAATAAGTATGAATTTAAAATAAAACGTAGTTAAAAGTGATATTTTGTGAACGATAGATGGAAAATTGCAAAATCTTATTAAACAAAAATAAACTTCGGAGAATGGAAAGGTATTAATTTTTTTTTTCAATTTATTGCTGAGAAATGGGGGAGTTGGGATTCCAGTCATCATCTCGACAGCCGTCGGTTAAAGAAAAAGTGTGCCGTGTTTTATAGTGCGTAAATTGATGATTAAACTGAAGTGCTAGCGCGGAAAATAATCGGGGCTTAAAGTTAAGGCCACGCGTGTCTGTTTTTAAAAAGTGCTTTATATCATGTGGTATTTGTTCAAAAAAATTATGTAAATTATGTGCTAATCTTAAAAAAAGTTTCCAACATACCTATCAATCTTAAAATGAGAGGAAATTTAGTTAAATCTTCTACAGTGAGTATTCAGCCTTTTCGTTTTTGTGTTTGAAATTTAAGTATTTATTTTTATTTTCCTGTACGGAGATATACATTTTTTTTTATGAAATAGATTAAAAGTATTAAGTATTGTGTTTTGGATATGCAGACATTTTTCCTTAAGGATTGTTATTTAATCGGAGTTTTTTTTAATCAGCTTAAATATCAACTAAAATTACTAACAGGCCTTATGTGGGTTCTCTTTATTATTCACTTACTTGATTAATATTATTAAAGTAATAATAAAACTATACACATTAAATAAAAATGAAGTGTCTGTTTTTAATATCAAAATAACAGCTTTTTACAAGATGCAAATGATAGTATGTACGGTACTTATGTACTTAGAACAAAACCAATTTTTTTAATTTTTGTCTGTCTGTCTGTCTTTCTGTTTGTTTGTTCCGGCTAATCTCGGGAACGGCTGCACCGATTTTGACGGGACTTTCATTGCCTGATAGCTGATGCTTAAGGGAGTAACTAAGGCTATTTTAATTACACTTAGTGTGTAATGGCGTGGGTTCTTTATTTTGAAAATTCTTATATATGGACCGATTTTGACATGACTTTCTCAGGCAGGTGCTGTTCAAAGGAGTAACTTAGGCCATTTTAATTATGCACAGATGGCGCTGGGGTCCTTTTTAATTCTTTTTTTTGGACCGATTTCGAGGCAACTTTCACTGTAACAATAAGTAACTAAGGCTATTTTGTATATTTTCATATTAACAATATTTAATTTTGTTTGTGTACTAACACGACTACGTTGGTGGTGTTTAATTACTATTGGACTATTATGAAGCGCTGTTTTCGGGATCCAGAAAATGTATGGTATACCCGAGAAATACCGGATGGGTCGGATAGTAATTGATAAAGTTGAAATAAAACTAAATGTCCTTCAAAATCCCGTTTTTTTCATAAGAAATTATGCAACTTAGAACCCACAGACCACCTATAAAAAAACAGTTTTGTCAGAGCCAAAAGTTTGCCTAGCCTTGGCAAGAGAAAATCTACTTCTACATGTCGATTGACAAATAGATATTCATCTAGCCTGATACAAAGGTACCCTACCATACTTTTACTCGCTAGTGGATGTCTATGTGGATAAGCGATATATAGTTTTCGACTGTACTTTCTCGTATACCTAAAGCCAGAATATTTGTTATACCATCGATTCCTGTTGACTTCTAATTGTTAGTGATTCGAAGATCGTTTGGAATTTTGGCCCTTGAAATTAGCAGAGAATACGCCACGTGCTGCTCAGCTGTGCATCATTGAATCCGGTTAAATCAATATTCTCAAATCGTTGTTGCTAGCTATTTCGATAATTTCAATTTCAATTCCAATTCAAAGAAAATTAGGAAAGTATTTTCTCTTAAAGTCGACCACCGAAAATTCTGTACATTGATTAAAAAATAAACACATAAACGCTAAATATTTAAAACTTTTAATTCTTATCTAACAAACATATCCAGACCAGACAGTTTAATTGCCACTGATTTGTATGAATAACCTATGAAATGTTTTTTTTTTACATAACTGCTCGTAAAACCAATTAATGTACCTTCATACCAACTTTCTTCTTCCTGATAAATAAATGACTTTTTGGGAAAATTTAATCCTTGTTACATATTTTTAAGTCCCTTAAAATAAGCCCTCAAAAGCAGCTCTCTCCAAACAACTTATCATTTTATTTCTATAGAATTTTTAAAAATATATCTGACGTACTTTCCACAAACTTTTACAAATTCTCATAATTTTATTCAATTTTCTCACTCTCTTTGCGTTTTCATTTGTTTTTTATCATCCTTACTCAAACTCAGCCTTAGGACATTTTTTTAATTTTCCCAAAGGGCTTCTCTGAATTGATTATCCTTATTCTTTTAGTTTTTGTCAAGAAGACAATAAAAATATCTCCCAGAAGCCCCTCCTCCAGTCTTTTATTATACTTTCCAGTTTTCTCCCTGAAAATTAAATTTCTTTGATTAAAATGTTTGTATTGAATTGCGGCCTGCGTCCGTCGTCCGATCTCATCCCACGCGAGAGGCTTAATGTAAAAAAATTTATTCACATTTCCAAAACTCTGGATGAAAAAAAAACTAATAAAACTCCTCGCTTATATACATATGTATGTGTATATCTATAGCTTAGCTTTATATAATGAAAAGTAGTAAAAGAACTGGGCTACTGATGCCCAGGGCATTTTTATTTTTCGCCTCCAATGATGGTGTCGTAAACCCCAATTTACAATCTCATAAATTATATCACTTGAGTATCGTGGGTGATGAAGTGACCTTGAATATAAATGAACGAACATTTATACTTAAGTAACCGCACATATATTATCCTCAAAGCCAATGGATGAAAACGTTGAGAGGGACATGAAAGAAAGACGTTGACCAATGTTGTGAAGTGACCCAATATGTCATGGAAGTTTTCGTAAACCTTGGTGCATGCTTTTGAGGAATAAGGGATGGCTGGTATTACTTTCGTCGTGGCAAGGCACAAAAGATTCCCTTTTCTGAAACATAATGTTGCACACGGTTCCTGATTTTATGAATATATGTTTTTGTTATGTAAAGGGTTTTTGCGGTCTGTTTATTTATTTATGATGTTTCTTTTGGATATCAAAATTGATAGAAAACCATTGTTGGGGAAAAGTTATACTTTCGGAAAATTGATTTATTTATTAGACTTTCGAGAAACGGTTACTTTACATTAATATCGTATTTTCTAAATAAAGATACAATTTAAATTTTTTTGGTACAGCTGTTTTAAATTGTCTGCCTTGTTATTCTATTGCGTCGAAGTTTTGGGCTTTTCATCAGAATTACATAAATATGTTTCTTTAACAAAAAAATCAGTTATTCATTAAATTATTCAACCGCAATGTTAACGTTTAATAAAACCTTGTTTAACATCTTACAATCTTTAATGTATCAAAGAAGTTTTTAAGCCCCTGTTAAAAAGAAAAAATGAGCAAATACTCAATCCAGCTAAAATATTGATTGTCTTCCCTTAGAAAAAAACTTTAATATTGTGTCCTTTAAAGTGCAATTTCAATGAACATCTTCTATTTTTTCATCAATTGATCCTTAATTACCCAGAGACGAAAAAAGTTATCATCAATTTTTCTTCAAACCAACGAACTGAAAGAAAACATTCTTTCCAAGTTTTATAACAGCAACCATACCCACAATTCAAAATGGACATCAAATTGTCAAATTGTTTTACAAGCTTGCAGATGAAGAAATTTTACAAATCCACACAAATCCCACAAAACAATATTTATTTTTCCTGAACTATACAATTTGAAATAAAAGTAGCTCACCCAAAGTATGTTAAACTATAGGAATCTTCCTTTTTCTCACAATTTTATGTTCTGAATTTTAAGTTGCAATTAAAAGAGCAGCGCTCGCTTGCATTTGAATAATTAAAGTAAATAATACCAAGAGGAGTATAACTATATGCAGAACAATTTCTTAGGGTAAAGTTGGTAGCTACTTGAGTGGTGGATCTGCCTTCCCCTTACTTACGATGTCTTTCTGATTATTGCATAGCCAGGAAGGATGTACCAGTCTGAAGTCAAAGGCAATTAACTATTAGGCAAATAAATAGATGTCCAAGTATAACTCGCCAAAGAGTGTCACAGTTGTCTCTGGCTTTAATTATATAAAAGAGTTTTTCTTCTCCTTCGCATAGATTACCTATACCTACCTTCCCTCTGTTATTTCGTATTCATTTTCCTTTTTACGCTTTTTTATATCTAACATTCAGTCTGCATCAAATTATAAATTGCGAAAAGGTCCTTGTGCGCAAAATTAATACCATTCACTCTTAAACTTTTCATTTTTAATTAGAATAAACGAAAGGGGAAAACGCGGGTGAATTATTCGGGCAGTAGAAGTAGTTGTACTCGTACTCGTCGGAGCAGTTGTTGAAGTAGTAGTGCACGGGCATAATAAGGTGTGCAGCCAGGTAAGACACTAGGCCAAGGACACTTTGGCTGAATACTTGGCTCTAGGAGTGGTTTAAATTGTAGTATATCTAAATTTTCATCATTCACTTAAAGTGAGATTATCTTCAATTTACTTGCTTTTGCATACAGTAATTGACAGAAATAGTTATGATATGAATTGTTAATGAATTTCTAGCCTCTAATGGAATCAAATAGGGTTATATTAGTATATATATATATGTCGTTAGGTTTGCCACAGAATGCATACAATATTGTGTAATTCGCTAATTACTTTTGCTTGCCAAACTTTTAAGAAAATTATAGAAATGATATATTTTGTTGAAGTTGATTCGGGACGATAACGAGGTAACAACTTTACTTTTTTACTTACTAATTGTTTAACTATAACTATAATTATAACTATAACTATAACTATAACTATAACTATAACTATAACTATAACTATAACTATAACTATAACTTTAATTATAACTATAACTATAACTATAACTATAACTATAACTATAACTATAACTATAACTATAACTATAACTATAACTATACTACAACTGGGACGGCCTGAATATTTTTTTCCGAAACTTTAACTGGTCACTATGCTTCCTCGATAGTGACATTGATGCCAGTGCTGAAATGATCACAAATGTGATTCTTCTAGGGATGCGTGCTTTTATTCCTAACAGAGTAAAAAGCATCAAACCTAAAGAAAAGTCTTGGTTTAATTCTGAGTGTAAAGAAGCTATCAGGCTCAAAGAAGTAAGTTTCCGTTCTTACAAAGCCAACCCTACAGAGGAAAATCGGAAAAAGCACAAACAAGCAAGAAACTCATGCAACTCCGTTATTGAAAGAACCAAATTTTTGCATGACCAAAAATTACGGCAAAAAATTCTGCAGTGTCCCAAAGGCAGTAAAAATTTTTGGTCATTTGTAAAAAATATTAAAAACTCCTCAACATCTTCGGTTCCAACGCTCATCGACAGTAACAAACCAATTGTTTACTCTTCAGAGAAGGCTAACTTGCTCGCCGCCCATTTCGCTGCTAGCTCCACGCTGCTGCATAGCAACGTTGCCCCTCCTGTACTTGAGAATGTAAATTTTTCCATGGGACAGATTTTTTTCCGCACTCGTACAGTAGCAAGAGTTCTCAAAGATCTCGATATACACAAATCCGCTGGCCCGGATGGTATACCCCCGATTCTTCTGAAGAGGTGTTCTTCCACACTGGCAAAGCCACTGCGTAAGCTTTTCCATCGCTCCTACTCTTCTGGAATCTTTCCTAGAAGATGGAAAACAGCATTTGTCCAGCCTGTCCCTAAGAAAGGTGACCCATCCTCCCCCTCCTCCTACCGACCCATAGCACTGACATCCCTTCTTAACTATATCCTTCGGAAGCCAGCATAGCATGCAACTGATTTAATTTTTTAGAACTAAACATATATAATATATCTTTAACAAATAGTTAATTTTTACTCTCTTCGTAAAACATTTGATCAAAATATATTTTAAGACTAAGTTTCACTATATTTAATAAAATTGTAGCAGTTTTAGCCTGACTGCATCACACCAGAACGACAAAACGAATTTGAACAAATATTTTTTAATTAATAGGATATTTACTGGAGAAACATATGGAGCACACATTTTTTAAATAAAGTAACTAAAAGTTTGTAAATTGGTCAAAGGATAAAATTGCTTACCACATCACACAAAATGACAGAACATACGTTTTTATATTTGATTTTTTTTAATGAAAGGTATCTGATGTTACGTATGTTTAAAAAAATTAAAACACAATTTTTGTATCCATTGCCGAGGATAACGCAAGCAAAGCCGCGGGTCCAGGTATTAAAACGAATCTTACCATGCCATTTGTAGTGCATATACCTTTTCTTACAAACGGCTTTCATGAGTTTGATTACATAGCTATTACTATAACAACTCAATGATGGTATCCTTTCTTTGCCTTATGGCTTAGACTAAAATATAATTTCCATCTCCGCGGTTTTATCGCAGAAATAATTTAAGCGATTGCTTTTGGATGCATCCCAACCATCCCAAATTATTATCAGAATAGGGCTATTCATTTTTATTAAATAAATTGGTTAAACTTGGCAGCCCTTTGAAAAAGTACACCTTTAACCAAACCAATGCACGTTAAAGTTGAGAACTGGGCTGTATTCCATTCTGAAGATAACAGGCCGTCCACAATTTCCAGCTTCACTTCTTAAACTATAGTAATGTCATTATCACTTAAGACGAATGGATGAGACAATGTGGAAGAAGCAAAGCTAGGCAACTTCTCATTCGCTTTAACATCGCCACATTGTGAATATTTTAAAAGAGAAATAGAATCATACCAAATACAAGGATCTAAAAGGGCCAACTAAAGCAAGTGGCACATGCAAAGCAAATGCACACATACCCCTTTCAAACTATCCTTGGATAATGTTCAAACGTAGCTATAAATGTTTCTTAAGGAAGGCAGAATGCATAAGGCGATGGACAAACTTATGAGATACTTTAATTAAAGTGCCATCGCCAAGTGTTTGACAACATATGTTTCCTTTAGTGACATATCACCGAAAATGTTTCCGCATGACATCCATATATTCCTCATTTTGTCGAAGCGGGAATGAATTCCTTCTATCTGTCTCTTATTGGATTCATCCATTCACAATCCTTCACTTTGAAATCCTTTGTACTGCAAGTATGAAACTTTGGAATGTAACTGCATGTGCTTGTCAGTAGGTATTTTACTTCACTCAACTTCAGTGATTTTATAGTTCGCCAACTTTCTTCTTTTTGAATGAAACGATGCTAATGTCGTTTGCTGTCATGCACTTTCTGTCCCGCCTTTCTTATACTCATCCAAAAAAGAAGACACAAGAATAAGATACTTCTATGTGCTTAAGTAGATACATACGTACATGTTTGGGGATAATGTTATAAGAAACATTTTAGAAATATTTGAAAGTTCATGAGAGTAGGTGCATTGTATAGACAGTCCACCAGACATGAAGAAGGATACCCTTTCAAATGGATAGATAATGTAGGTATACCTATAGATATAGTGATGGGTCACTTGTGGAAGAAGACCATCGTGAGTGGAAGTATCTTCAAGGATTTTCATACATGACGTTTTTGCAGGATCATTTTGAAGAGGTTCTGCTTTATAATGTGTTTTGAGCCGTGTTAAGAAACAAAGTGATTGGCTTAGGTAAGTAAGATGTGGTTTAGGTATATTGAAGTTTTGTGTAGGCTGCAACGTTGCTGACAAATTTACAAGAAAAAATGGGCACGACTGGGTCGCTCGAACTTGCTCTTATGTGCCCAATTACATTGGAAAGCAAGATCTTTGACAGAATCAGGAAACATTTGCGTTGAAAATAACACAGTTTGAACTTATAAAATGTATTAAAAATCACAATACTTAACAGTTTTTAGTAAAAATGAAGTACGACATAACATGGAATTTATGAATAATGTATTTCAAAAATTGTAGGGCCGATTTTGATATTTTTTTTAATTTTTATTTTTTTTTTTGAAATTTTGGTATGCAGTTTATTTTTAGAATTTAGTAATATACATGTGATAATAAAATTTATAATTTTTTGATTAGTTTTCAAATTATTGATTAAAAAAAAACTGTTATATGAAAGGTACCGTTAGTAGACTTTTCCCGTAAATTTGATTCTGATCAAATGATAGCCAATACCAACAAAAAAAAATCTAAACATTTTTCGTTGGAGCCGTTTTCGAGAAAAATAATCTTTTCCTAAACGGTCATATGGCAGGTACCGTTATTTTTAGGCCTAAACATAAATTTTCAATTTCCCTCTGGGGAATGCCAAAATAATCACACATACCAAATTTGAAGATAATCGCTTAAGCCGCTTAGGCTGCAGCAGTATACATAAGTATGTACATACTGACAGACAGACAGAATTTTGTTGTCGATCACTTTTTTAGACTTCTTTTTGATCGTAATGTCATGTTTCATTGTTATCTGAATTTTATTATATTCACGAATTCAACACTTGCCTTATAGTACCTATAGTATAGTATGGCTTTGATGTAAAAAAAAAAACAAATATATGTATGTTCTTGCAATTTTTTTCTTTGGCCAGTTTACTAAATTTTATTAAATTTTAAAAAATGTGTCCTATATGTTTCTCGAGTAAATATCCTATTAAAATTCAAATTCGTTCTTCAATTTTATCAAATGTATATAGTGATGATGATATGTATATATGACGTATTATTCAACATTGTATTCTGAACCTGCAATCGGTTATCAAGCCATTTCCATTCCAACAAATACTTTTACCTTAAAAAAATACCTTAACAGAAGAAGGTTGTCTTGCAGAAAATACTCAAAATTACAAAATATAATTTCAGATTATCAAATGGATTTTGTTTATTTTTAATAATAATTGAAGACATCTGCGGTTTTGTGCATACTTGAACCAGATGATCTCATTTTGCCATGCATTCTTTAAATAAATTCTAAAGAATGGAACGTTATGTGCAAATGTTAGGTACTTTACTCAAAAGCTTAGTCTCAAGTGAAATCCCCCATCCTTCTATATATCCCATACTCCAACTCGAATGAAACTGATAACGTGTGGTGGCATAATATTAAGTCGGTTTTCCTTTGCCTACTTTTGCATTTGAAACAGAACAATATTGTAAGCCATCTACCATCATTTGAAACCCCGTAATGTATACCATGTAGGTACCTTCATATAATGTGAGTGGGTATTATCCTTTAAACGAAACAACTACGCGTATTATCACTGATGGTACTTTGGAAGTAGAATGAAGAAAATGTAAACGTATATATAATATGCAGACATCCCTTCACGCAGGTATGCTTGAATAATTTAATTCTGCATGGAAGGAGAATATTATAAATCCTCCAAACAAGTTCCATCGATTCATCTAACTTGATTTTGCTCCTTTACTCACCTTAAACGACAAGGACGCTTTCGACTGCCGCTGAGGAGTCTCACCATTCTATCACCCAAGACGAACTATCCTTATACGTATATTATATACACTTGCATTGTTTTACTAAATTAAAGATGAGTACCGAAGGTCCTGATGTTTATTATCAAACGTTGTTCTGATTCTGAATAAAATGGGTTAATCCAAATTCCCATAAGTCAATGGAAATGCCGACTACCGGTGGAGAAGGAAAGGGATTAAGTTGCTCTTCTTGGTACTCAATTGTGTCAAAATCTACTTTCTTTCCCACTTGTCAGGCAGATACATTTACGTTGAACAAAATGGACGAAAACAAATTACCATTTGTATCTTTTTCGATTTCTTTCATTTTGCTATTCGCTTCCTTTTTTTTGTTTCCTTTTCCAATAAGGACTCTTCTTCGTGATGATCTTTCGAAGCATAGGCAATTTATTAACACTGGGAACCATTATGTTTTGGAGTGCCATTGTGGGAGTGGGAAATTTTGAGTGTGGAGGTATGGTTGTATGGTCGGAAGAAAGTCCTCACAGTGCTAGATAAATTACCGAATGTTGGCGGATGTGACTGATAGCTGTTGTGATTTTGTCGGAAGTGTTCGATTAACTTTATTTCAAGCTCTTATCTTATTTTCGTAATTATGTGCTCATAGAATAGATTCGCATTGCTATAGGCTTTTCTGTTTCCTTGTAGTTTTGTTTTTTAAAAGTTTAAGAAATCTATAGAAAATAAATGAAATGTGAAGTTAATAAAATAGTATGCTTTAAACTGATCCAAAATCCCCTTTCGATATCTTTATCAATTATATCCGTATATATTCATAAAATCGTTATTGATTTTGGTTGTTCACCAAGAGTTATGAGATCACGTACAAACTTTTTCTTGTATACGGGTATCCCTTACCCATATCAAAAACAAAAAAATGTTTTCTATTTCGAGTTCTTATATATAGTCTGGTTAGGAAACGTGTTAGGATGCTCTCTGGTGGGTTCAAGTTCATACAAATAATTGATTTTGCTACTTCAAGTATTTAAGGAACACCTATACCAATACTTTCATAGTTATAGCCAGCCGATGACGTTTAAAAAAATAGAACATTTTTTGATAAAAGATTAATGCTTGGTGATTCCATACATCAATCGAAGTTAAACTTTAGAAATTCTTCCAAGATTTAAATTCTAGACACATCGGTCGTTCTTGACAATAATTTTTAACGCAAAGTTACTTTTGAGTCGTATGGCAAGCATTGCCACGATCCCATGAATCCAATTAGAAACTAAAACATTAGCAAAAACAATATTTGCTCGGAGTGGAATAATAGAACACGTACTTGAAAGACTATATTGCACTACCCAAGAGTGTTTTAGGTGTATGAAGAAGGTTGAGGAATTCTATGGCGGAAGTTATATAAATTCAGGAATACAATAAAAAAAAGCAACTTGAGTAGGGAAGTGTAGAGATTCCTTCATTCGAAAGGATATTTGAACGTGATTGCAAATTGTAACCGCCAATGGGCCGTAAATTGTTACGTGACATTGTGTATAGAATGTTAACAAAAAAAAAAAAACATAATGGTAGGTAGCATGTAATAGGTGTGTTGGTTAGTGGGATGAAGGTAAAAGCAACTCTACAGAGATTAGTGCTTTGCTTTGCACACCTGCAAGAAAGGTAATTTGATAAGAGTAGCGTAAGACTATAACAGGAATGATCCAGGTGTCAAAGGAGATATTTATTTTAAAATTGATTGTGGCAAGAATGTTTGGAATGATGCTATGAATTCTAATTATACTTTAAGAGTTTTGTTGTAAATAATTTTTTTTTAATTTAATTAATTTAATTTTTTTAATTAATGCAATTTTAGAATTGTACATATGTGTATGTTTACATTCCTTGAATTAATTCTTAGACTTAGATATGTATTAGTCTTAAAATCATAGAAAGATCTGAACAACTTTTAGAAGAGCTAAGGACAAATAAAAACAAAACATTTTTATATATTTTTTACAATATATACTTTATTAAAAGAACTCTTTTAAAAAGGGGAGGAATGCAGCTGGCTACTTCGAGTGAAAAATTTTTATGAAAAAACGGTAAAATAAAGAAAGACATGAATGAAACATTGTGTTCGAGAGGAGCAATTGTTTTAGCAGCAGTTCTATTTCCTATTAATCTTACCGCTCTGTTTTGTATTCTATCGAGAAGGTGAAGCGATGCTTGAGAAGCACCTGCCCAGAGGTGTGAGTTATACTCAAGTGTTAGGCGTATAAACGCTTTATAAATTGTTGCCAGATCAGAAGGGAAAAAAAAACTTCTTACACCGATACAGAAAACCTAAGCACTTAGCAGCGTTCTTAGCTATCTCAAGTATATGGTCGTTCCAACGGAGGTCGTCGTTGACACACATACCGAGTAATGAAAGTTTTTCGGTTTCTTCAATGTAAGTGCCATTCATGGACAAAAGCATGGGGGGTATGTTTAGCTTTAACGACAGAAGACAGCATTGAGTTTTCGATGTATTAAACTCCACACGATTCCTACTACCCCATTTGAAAATGCTGTATAAATCGGACGTACATTGCAATTGTACGTCCGAAGGCGAAAGACGTTAATGATCGAAGGAATATGAAAAGCTGATGGTAGAGTCTTGAGCAAAACAGTTAAGTGGATTAGAAGTAACAGACAGAAGATCATTTATAAAAATGAGGAAAATAGTCGGAGACAGAATGGAGGCCTGGGGCACACCAGCATTTATTTTGTGAGAATCAGATTTGTATCCGTCCAATACATCTTGTATTGAACGGTTTCTAATCCAACGGACAAGAGTATCGCAATGATCTGAAGTTCCAAATGGAGAAGTTACACTAATGGTATACTTATCAGGTTGCGAAGTAAGAAACAAGTCAATAGTATGGGTGGCTTGCTCAGGAACATCCGGTATTCGTGTAGGTTCATCGACGAGTTGGGTAAGGTGGTGTAACCAAGCAAAAATCTCGATATACCTTCCTTCGGGTGTTGTCTGGCCAGAATGGAGGAGTCAACTAGAATTGTGTACATTGAAATCGCCCGCAATAACGATTACAGTGCGAGGATAATGGGAAACAATTTTCGAAATGGAATCGGACAGCGCATCAATCTCGTTAAAAGTCCATTTACTGTCAAGATTTGGGCTCCTGTAAATGAAACAATAATAAATGATATGCTTGCGGACAGTGAATTTAAGCCACAAGAAATTAAAGTCCGTGTTGGAGCATTGACCGTATTAGAGAACGCTCTGGCAAGCAAAATCATTCCTAAAATAAACGACGAGACCATGATGAGAGAAAAATAATGGCACTAATGTACTTATATCCATGTAGAGCAAATTATGATAAATCAGTATTTGTTCCAACTTGAGTTTTATTTAATGCCAAAACAGCTGGCCTGTTTTCCACAGTGTAGGCGTACACATGAAAGAAATTCTTTCTTAAGCCACGAATGTTAGAGTACACGACAAGAAAATTACCTACCATTTAAATAATACAAAAACACAAAACACAACTCCGATTTAAGTCGAACTGTGAGGAGTAAGTCCAAATTAATTATGACAGTTACGTACAAGGTGCTAAGGATTAGAGGCTTTTGCGTCGCGAGCGGTATTTTCTTTAACACGCGCGAAGGTAATGAAGCCACTTTTTGATATTTTTTTTCGAATACATTATTATTTTTTTTGTGCGCGCACCACAGGCGGTAATTTTTTTTTAATGCATAATAAATACATTTATTTCTAGAAAAAGTAAAATACATCAATTCTAATTTTTATAAAGTATATTAATAACTAGAAATAAAGTAGTGACATTTTATATTTAAAAAAATAAAAACAAATGCCACTTTAAGTTTTAAAAAATTAAAAAATAGTAATTTAGGTGGGTTGACTTTCAAATAAGAAAAAAAGTAATCTTTAAAATATAATAAATCAAAATAATTATACAAATCAAGATATATTAAATCCATTTGCAAGGTAGAAAGAAGTAAAGAACAGAGAACACACCGGAAATATTTTTAAAGATAGTTTTTTATATGACAGGAGATAATATTTTTCTAATTCATCAAAGCGAAAATCAAACAACCAGTCCTTAACTAGTTTCTCAAAATGATTTGAAAATATTAGTGCTCTTATTATAATAGGAAGTTTATTAAATAAACGAGGAGACGCAACAGAATAGAAATTACGAAATGCAGTCGTGCGGAAGTTGAAAAAGGGTATCATATATTGCATGTTACCACGTAGGTTATAGTTATCTAGAATTCTGAAATTCAGATTACCTGAGCGCTTAAAAAAATATTAAGAACTTTAAAACAGTACAAGTATCGAACTGGAAGAATTTTTAAACCTGCAAATAATGAAAAACTTAAACTATGATGTAGTCGATGTTTTCTTCTTATTTTTCTAATGACACTTTTCTAGTATGCTACACCATAAACTGTAGTTTATATTGAAAATTACCATATTTATTTTTTTTGTCAGATCATGTGACCATACTTTTTGGGGGTAGAAAAAAATGCCAGAAAGTGAAACGGAAATACTTTGTTAAATTTTCAGAGGCCTAAGTATTGGCAAGAAGACTCAGCACCAAATGCACTTCCAACGTTATCTGCAAAAGCAGTAACATTATATTTAAGTTTTAATCTGAACAAAGAATTAGTATATATGTATAAGGGACAAAATTGACCATGGCACTGAACCTTGTAGGACCCCTATATTAGTAAAATTAAATTCACTCCTAACATTGGCAATTTTATATCTTAGTGGTTTAAACCAGTCACTCATAAAGCTTCATAGAACCACATTTTCAAGTTTAGTAACCATTATATCATGGTTCCCCATATCAAACACTTTAGTGATATCGACGTAAAGCCCAGCTGTGAACTTTTTGTTATCTAAGAAATTAATTCTGTCGGTGTAGAATTTCAGGAGAGCATTTTCCGTCAATTTTCTTTTCTGAATAACAAATTGCAGGGGATTTCAAAATTGTTATTTAGTAAAAAAAAATCAATGTCTTTTTTTAATACTTTTTTTCAAAAATGTTGTTTATTGAAGAAAGAATAGAAATAGAATTGTTATTGTTTACATCTTTTTCTGATCCTTTTTTAAAAATTAGAACAATATTAGCGGATTTTAATGCTTCAATATCAATTTCCCTGAGAAAACACTTTTATTAATTATAATTGCTAAGATGTCTACTATGAAACACGCTATATTTTTAAGTACTTTAGTTGAAATTCTATCAGGTCCTCAAGAATTAGTATTTTTAAGACTGCCAATACATTTAAGCAGCTCAAGGCCAGTTATGGATTCAAAGAAAAACGAAGTTTGGGTCAAAGTATCACCACAAATTATACTAGATCTGCAAAAAGTATAGGTAGAAGAAAAAAAGAAGACTGTAAGGAGTTTGTTGCATTAAAATGCAATAAATAAATTTAACGTTTTTATCAGATATCACATTTTTATCAATTTTGGTGATAATATACTTTTTTTGAGATGTAGATTTGCTCAAGATACTGTTGATCAATGTCCATTCATTTTTAATATCGCCTTTAGCCAGATCAAATTTGGTTGCCATAATAACGGTCTCTGCATAGCGGAACTTCTCTTCTCAGTTTGGAACACATCGTTACGTATCTTCTTTTTAAATTATGGTTATTTTTACCATTAATTTTTCTTAAAATATAGTTGTCTATTCATGGTTTTATTTTTTTTCGCTTACATATTTGTATAACTACATTCAAATTGACTAATGTATTCTTTTTGAGTTTCAATAAAAAATATTATAGGTTTTAGATATAATATAATTATCCTCTGAGTAAACTAACTGCCAATATTCAATATTCATGAGAAAGTTAAGTTTTCAATAAGGAAAAGTCAATTTCAGTTTTTTTTCGATATTTATAACACGACTTGAGTTTCAAATTTACTTGGGTTAAACCTCTTCACCAGAACGATGTTTTCCTCTTTTATTTATTAAAGTAAAGCACCGTAAGCACATGTTACGTTATTGTTTTAAATATGTATACTTATGCTCACTATGTGGTATACGTACAATATTGAATTATCAATTTTCCGGGTGAGGGAAAGCGACAAGTAAGCAAACAAGTTTAATAATTCAGGTCATGTTTCTTGGGTTAAACATAAAGAAAGGATGTGTCTCTATGGAGTAATTAAATTAATTCGCACTTTAAAATTCACTTTGGGTCAGATTTCAGCTTGACAGGACTCTTAATCCCCATCTCTCACCCAAATCTAAGCCCTGAGCTTGCTTAAAGTCTGCTATTTCTTTGACTAGAATTAAATACATGAACACATTTACACATGCATATACAATACCCAAGTTGGCAGTTAAGTCGACCTCATCCGACATCAAAAGTCGTCAACGCTCCCCAAAAAATAAGCCAATCCCTTCCATCAGAGCATCAAGCCACCCAGTTACATCCTGCCTACCCTACAGCATTACCCACCCCACTCCTCTGCAAGATGGATTAAGGACTTTCTTTCACCTCTCACCACATTACCAAAATGTCAATTTTATTTGTCTCAAGCAAGTCCTGTGTCCGAGGTAGAATATTTCCATTTGCCTTATATGTGTTCATTCTTCTTGTTTTCAATAAGGTGCTATTGCTATAACCATCATGATGAAATCAAGGCACTTTTCCAATAGGTACCGTACTAGACGTATCTGTTCTTTATACATGTTTGCAAACAATGACAAGGATGGGAGAAGTATACATAAATCGCATAGTAAATCCTTCAATATGAATGGAACATTTCCCTATATTGGATTCGGTGTTTTTGGTTGGAGCTTCCGTTATTCCAGTATTTTTTCTCTTTCTGAATTGTGTTACTGTTTTTCCAATCCATGTTCATTTCCATTTTTTACGATAATAAAACAACAAACAGCGGAGTCCACTGTACAAGAGTGGGGAGTAAGAAAATCCAATTAATCCTTGTCCTCAGAAACAAACTAAAGGATACAGATAAGCAAAAAAAGAAACACCAAAGAGCAATGAAGCCGAAATGTGTTAGGGCAACATTGAAGAATACGAAAAAGGAAAAATCTGAAAACAGCGTTCTGTAGCTTTTACTCGTTAGCGTGGGAAAAAAACCAAGGAGCCTAAAAAGCGACACGACCAACACAAGGAAGTTAAAATGTGACAGAATAAAGGTCCCTCAGCTTAATTGGCAGGGGGAAGTGGCGGCACTGGTGCGCTCATTTGCTATGGCTCGGTTGTTGCTTTGATAAATTACAGAAAAATTATTTTCACTACGATACTTTTGTGCCCAATTCACTTTTTTTGTCCAGATTAATGAAAATGGCGAAGAATTTTTTTTTCTATTGATAGCCCTGACACTTTCTAGTTTTTTAACCAACGCAGTTTGGTTTATATTCATCAAAGGCAATTATTATCGGAATAAATAACTTTAGAAGGTCCTTTACTTAATCGGGGTTCTTTTTCGCATGAATAGATGGGAACTGTTTAGTGACCAGAGCATCTGCAAGAATGTTAGAGGCTTATGATTTCAAAGTACACACTCGATTATAACATTGTATTCAGAAATTAATAAAATTAATGCTGGTGTCTCACAAGGAAGTGTTCTTGGCCCAGTGGTATTCGTTCTTTATAAACGAGATATAACTCAAGAAAAAGACGTCATGATAGTCACATTTGCTGATGACACGGCCATATTTGCTTCATCCGGCTCATTTAAAAAGAAGGTCATCTTTATCAACTTAGACACGCGTTTGAAAGGAACGAGAAGAACTCAATTTTAAAATACGATTTGGATAATACGTCAATATAAGAATCTCCAAAAAACCGTTTATCTATACAAGCAAGTGCTTTTACAGACGTACAGAATAGACATTCTGGGCTTACCAAAACAAGCCTTAGGCAATGCCTTAGGTTGCACTAGAGTCCGGGGTAGACCTATGCCTCAACCAACATGCTTTTCCAGCCAACTAGGTCCCTAGCCAGCGGCGTGGACCCGTGAAGTCGTCCGAGGTCCTTTTCCACTTGTGTGCGTCACTTGAGTCTGAGTTGAGTGCGCCGTACCTTTGGGGTGGAATCGAAGAATTTGCGGGCCGAAGCATTGATGTCCATCCGCTCTATATGACCCACGCCTTTAATTTTTACTCTTTTGGCTAGGTCCGTGTCGCTGTACAGCCCGTAAAATTCTTCGTTGTTTCTTCTTCTGCACTCTCAATTAATGCATACGGGATCAAATATAACCCCAAGAATCTTTCTATTGAAGCAGCCTAAAGCATCCTCATCTGCTTATGACAACTTCCAAGTGTCTGCACGAGACAATTTAGTTGCCCGAGAGAGGGCTTTCTAAGCCCGAAAAAGCAGCGATTGGCGAGAGTTATTCTTCGCTTGATTTCAGCACTGGTGTTGTTGTCTAATTTACTAGCGGAGTTAAGGTATACTAAGTCCCTAACTACCTCAAAGTTAAAGCAGTCTATCGTGATGTTTTGTCCAAGATGTCGATGTTGGGTATCTCTTCTTGATCACACCATATACTTGGTGTTGTCCTAATTGACTGCTAAGCCCATCTTCCCTGCTCCGCCTCAAAACTCACAAAGCGCTCATCATCAAACCAGGGGTTTCGTTGTGGTGGCCGTGTTAAACCCAGCACTTCAAAGACGGTTTCCCTGATGGCATTTTGGCAATATGCTGGTTCTCAATACTTGATGCTGGTGGTAAAGGATTTCTTGTGAGGTTGTTAGAGACAGACTCGATCGGAAAAGGGCCCGGAGATTTCTTGCGATTGAAGCCGTCCGACGTCTCTTAGCGTTTGTCGGGATATCCTCAGTTGTATATCACCTGACTAGAATTGTAGAACGCCATTGTTGATTCCATTTAGAGAATTCTTCCGCTGTCGCCTCTCTAGTTTGTTTTAGACAAACACTGCAATCGTATCAAAAAAAGTAAAAGCATCGCTTCCCGTGAGATAAGCGAAATCAAGCATCGTTGCGCGTGGTTAGTGGAAAGATGGTGGACCGTCCGAAAACCAACTGCGTGCTGTTGACATGTGTTATGTGTTTTCTGTTTTCCGTCTTCTTTCTATCTTCTGTTATGTCCTGTATCAATGTCGCCTTGTGTGTTGTCTTGTAATTGTCTGAGCCGATGGCCTCAGTAGCCAGTGCTCTTAAGTGTGTCTACTTCTTAGATTTATCTACGGAGTAGATTAAAATGTAATGTAATGTAATGTATCAAAGCAAACGCCTTAGGACAAAAGGTTGTCTATGATGCATACGAAACAGCGATTTACGCAGAGACATGTGTATTGAAAATATAAAAAAATTTCTGGCCATTGTAATAGAAGCATTCAACAGGCCTTGATAATACAGTATCTCAAACAGGTCTGAAGATTGGCCAATAAAAAAAAAAAAAAAAAAAAAATTGATTAAAAGTAGATTTTGATTTATGGGTTTTGACATCATCGTATTAGCAAACGATTAAACATTTTCAACCAAAAGGATGTTTTCCTATAACTCCCTAGTACGTTGAACTTACGAATAGGAAAGTATGCAAACAGAATATTTAGCTATAAGCCCAAAAAGCTTTCATATTTTCAGGTTTTATCCAACATTAACTAATTGAAACAGTGTTTTCAAAATATACATCAAATTTGTAGGTATCAGTATTGATTTCAAAACACGGTTTTCTCATTTGCTTTTTTTAATTTAATTAAAAAACTGACGATAAACTAAAACATGTTTGAATCTCTCAAAACATCAAGTGCAATCTTTTAAATTCCTATCACGTTTGCCTATGGCCTTTTGCAATTCCCTTCCCATCCTGTACAAGACCAAGATGTAAATGAAGCAGCAAAATTGTTCATCCAACTCAACGTATTTGCTTAAGGAAAAACTGAGATTACGTACCTTTTTTACCTTTTTTATTCATGCAGTTTGATAAATTGAAATCTGCAATCTTGTGAAAAAGAAACCAAAAACTTTATTTTCTTGTCTTGCACAACTTTGCTGCAATAAAATAGAAAATTGTTGTTGAAATTACAAAAAATAAAAGATGAAAAAAAAGAACTCGAAAGAAATGAATTGCCATCCAAAGGGGGGGGGGGGCAGGATGCAGCAGTAAGGATATGGAAAAGGAAACAAATCATCATCGCCCCAGCATCATCCTTTTGTCTTATGCGAGTAATATCTGCAAATTTTCATTTGTCAATTTCTACTGTGTTGGTTGGGGTTTCTTTCTGAGTTTGTATTGGTGCTGCATGGAAAAGTTGTAACATTAAAATAGTTACTTCAACTTAAGTGTGGAGTCCTAGAGCTTTCCAATAAAGCCACACAGTAGGTGGGTGTAACCGCAAATGGTTTTGTTGCTGCCAGACACGTGCTCGTGCATCGTGTCCTCTATATGCTGTCTAGATGCTGCCAAAAGTGAATGGACTTATATTAAGGTTGCAAGAATTTTAAAGCGTCCTTTTTCTCAATTTAAAAAAATGCTTAATATTTCTTCTTTAAAATGTGAAAATAAGTAGAATTTAAAGTTCATTCAATACAATAGACAAATTTATACATCCTTTGAACAGTTTCTATAAACTGACTTCAATAGTGCCTAGTGGTACTTTAAAAAACATTTCCAAATTATGCAAACATTATGAAACGATAATGCAAAAACGAATCCTCAAGAGCTTCCAACTCCAAACTTACAATTACTTCCGACTGCACTGCCATGAGCCAGACAGCCAAAGCGAACAAAATGAGTGAAGATAAAAAATATATCCAAAAGGTTCGATTTGCACTTCTGTCCAAATTCAGAACCTTATTCCAATTGACAGCAAATCGAATCGATTCTTGTGATTCTTTAGCAAAGCATCCAATTTGCACCTATACAATGTTTGTGAATTGAAATTTCTGCATCTGACGAATGCTAAATAGGATTAGCTGAGGGGGATTACTAAAATTGGAAGATGTTTTCCCTTTTATTCCTAAACCTTATTTTCAGCAGAAGCTTACATATTTTTTGGTTGGGAGAGCTTCATGGCTTCACAGTACAATTACCGTCTGAATCAATATCACCACCAACATCAATGCGAAAGTGTCATTGAAATTATTCGAAATAAGGTAGGTTGGACAGAATAAGGAATAAGGAGTTCGTTGGAATTGGAATGACAAGCCTTGAGGAAAGAAACTAATTACAATCAAAAGTTTTGCAGTAATTTTTTCAATAGATTGTTGTAGGTAAACGAGTAGGTTGCAAGGGTCTTTTCTAGTCCTCAGAAGCGTCTAGAGACAACGATGGCGAAGTTTTGCCATTGGTATATTTTTACACACTCTTTCTCTTATTTTTTTTTTTTGTTTTTGATCATTTTCTTCAGGCACTTAGAACAATATTACCATCGCAATTACGATCCCGTTTTTCGCAATGAAGTACAAGAAGAGCACTTGTCACAGGACACGTTGTAGTAGCTACCAATGACGGTACCTACTTTCTGTAGTTAGGTGAGTGGTAATGTAAGTTCGTGACATTATAATATTTCGCTTTTTAGAGCTTGAGGGTACATATTTCCCCAAAAGGTAAGAGGGTAGTAATTTTCATGTACCTACTTTCATTGCTTTTGATGTTGTCCTCAGTATGGAATGGATATACTGTAGGATACATCACGTATAAACTGATGTAGTTGCACGTAGCACAAATTGTAGCGTTCTTAGTGTGGTGTGTCGTTGGAGTGACCAAAAGGTACTTCCCTTTCGTTTATTAGAATATTAACTCAAATAAAAATAAATTGTTCTTATCCTTATGCATGTGCATTGTTTATGATTATCCTCTTTGAGAACACTATGACTATAAGCTCATGAATTGTCTTCTTCTTGTGTTGGGTCATCATTCCTTAATATTGAATTGTGTTCCTAATGCTACTTAAAGGGGTTCTTAAGGGGTGACTCGCATAAGGTGTGATTAAAACAAAGCATTTTTAATTTTATTTCACAACAAAGTTGTTAATGAACTGTTTTTGAAAATTAACTTTGAAACTCAAAATTATGAAAAAAAAAAAATTTAATATTCGCCTGCTGCGGTTAAGCCGATGATTGGGATTGTTAATCCCAAAAACCAAAAACCGAAAGATAGGAAGTATACAAGTCGTAATTTTTTTTTCAATAATCCAGCAACGCACGTCTTCGAGATCACAGAGTGCTAGAGCTAGAGAAGAAGAAGAGAAAGATCATCTGTGGGATCGTAATCCTACCCTAAATGCAAGCAGGATAGCTGTTATGATTCAAGAGCCCCAGAACAGAGTGTAGAGATTGCATCAGTGAGAAGTAACACCCGTTACCCGTGCCACTTTACACTAGTAAAGGAACTAACCTCAAGCGCCAAGCGGTTGAAAACAGAAATTTGTAAAAAAAAATTATTGAATTTAGATTTTTTTTTAAATATTGAACATTAGTATTTTCTTCCGGTTTTTTTTTTCAAATTTATGTATTTTTACCCAGCATGCGTTTGTTTTAAATTTAAAAATGTAAGCGGGTTAACTTAAACTCGAATTTCATTGACTAAACAGAATTTAAATTTATCTGCGTGATTAGCGTACCTGTCTTAATTCTCAGTTTAGTTTACTTAAAAAAATGCATTCCCTTTGAAAAAAAGAAATTATTTTTAAAGCCTTCGAATTTAAAGTTGTCATTTGAAGAAAAAAGAAGATTTAAGAATTTGTTTAAAGTTTTAATTAATTGATTAAGAGGACTGTTCTCGCCATAATTTGATCTACTAAATATTGAGTAAAGAGGCAAACTTCTTAAGCTTGTCCGACGCAAATTGAAATTAATTTTACTAAGAGCTGATGGAGATGAAATAGATCCATTCATTATTTTAGTTATGAAAAGAATTGCAAATATTCTCTATGAACTGCAATAGATGGAAGTTTCATAAGTTGAATATGGAGGTAATATTGCCCTTTCTGACCAAGCGAGAAAACGAAGAGAAAATCTTAATAATCTTCGTTGGATACTTTCTATTTTATCAATGTGAATAGAGTAGTAAGGCGCCCATACAACGCAACCATATTCAAGGATTCACCTTACAAATGCAACATATAGAGTTTTAAAAACATATGGATCACGAAACTCGCGAGAAAATCTTTTGAAGAAACCAAGTGTTTTATTTTTTTTTATGATCTAATTATAGTGACCAATAAAGGATAGTTTTGGGCCTAATAGGTTTCCAAGATCGGAAAAACTAGATTGTCTTCACAAATTTGACGAATTCAACACTTAGTCATAAATAGGTAAATTGCGTTTGCGTGTGAAACACATTGTCTTACACTTGTCAATATTTAAAAACAAATTATTTTTATATTATAATTAAATTAATACCATTGAATGTTTAAAAATAAAAGGTAAATCGTTAACAATAAAACAATAACAGAGGACCGAGATGACTCCCCTGAGAGACACCGGAATTAACTTTAAATTGACATGACATGTGGTTATTCTTAAATACAACGCTATAGTACGTATATGGTATATCAAGATTTTTTAAGACTCTAACAACTGAAGGATGCTAATGATGATTATTCCTATTAAATTGTTTATCCCTTAATTACAGGAAGAATAATTAAATCTGCCGAAATTTAGCAAATTCTAAAAGTTTGAGCTCTAAGCAAACAAATCAACTATGGAAGTGAGACGAACGTATTGATGACCATCATTTAAATTGAAAACAAATACTGCGACAATTCAGTATTTTTTGCCTGTTAACCAGGCTCCAATCTGACTACACCTCAATTATACACTGTTAGTGTTAGGATATTGAAAAACAATTTTTGGACAAAGCATGAAATTATAATGGGAAGTTTATAGTCTGTCCTAATTTGGTTATACCAAGACAGTTTACCTATTCAACAGTATATATACGTTCAGTATAAACGTATGCGTCACAGAAATTCGTTAATGTAAACAAAGTCTTGTCTGAAAATATCTTCGACCCTCAAATCCAAACTTAAAAAAATCCAAATCAAACTTATTTTATCAAAAACAAACATGCGTTTCTTACAATAATAATAATAATATTTTTAACTACGTGTCTGTAAGGCACATTGCCTTTTTAGAATGCGACATGACGTTGCACGACACTAGCTTTGTATGTACACTGCATATAGTACTATCATGAAGCATCATTCATTTATAAGTACTATAATGCAAGTTATGCATTCGTGCAGATTAAAAATTTTGAGATAATAATCAAATATGACATTACGATGATAGAGAAACATTTTTGAGTTACTGGCAAAATTCTGTCCGTCTGTCTGTCTGTCTGTACGGATGTATTTTGGACTGCATTATATTTTGGTGAAACAAAATTTAATACGGTGTAAAGCACATTGCCTTTTTAGAATGCGACATGACGTTGCACTACACTAGCTTTGTATGTACACTGCATATAGTACTATCATGAATAATACGGTGGGCTAAAAATGGTACCTCCCATAGGACCGGTTTTTTTTTCTTTAACTTTCTCGAAAACTGGTGATCCGATTACAATCAAAATTGATATTCAAGAAGATGTAGGTAGCCTTAGTAGTTTTGCATTAATTTTTTTTTAAATCTTTTTTTTTTGTATTCTTAATAATTTTTTTAAATTCTTTTTTGAAAAATCAATATTTTGAAAACGGGTGAGTGAATTTTTTGTTTAATTTTGTTTTTAAATAAACGTTATTTTTGTGTTTAAATTTAAATTCTTGAATAATTTTTTTTATTTTTTTAAAAAAAGTTGTTAAGAAAAAACCGTTTTATTTAAAAACGGCTCCTACAATTTAAAAAAAAATCACACTTTTTTACATTTCTTAAAGAAATAAAATGGTTAAAATTATTTCACCCAATACAATTTAACGTACTTTATTCGAACAATCAAAAGTCACAAAAATCGAATAATTGCTTTGATGTTCGCTTTAATTTTCTTTAATTTTATTTTACAATGTGACCGCACATATGAACAAGTACGTGCGATCCAGTCGTGCAATTTATTTAGTTTCGAATCAAGTCGCAATGAGGCGCGCTGAAATCGCCAATTGGTGTGGATTTTGAATAAGAACAAATAACAAAAGTGTATGAAATACTGGTAAAATATCTATAAATGTTCTCGTCTCCAATATTTAAGGTTAGTTACGAATCAACCAGGAAGATGGCCAGACGAAAAATGACACCATGAGAAAATGTATATACAATGACACTAGCTAGAAGAATTAGAAAGATAGGAAAAAATAACAATAGTCTTTTGTTTTTTCGCTCTGAAACAAAAATCTTGTTTTCCTTCCACAAAAATTCAATTCCTTTAAAGTAAAGTTATTTACTTAAAAGTTATTTCTCGGACTTATTTAAATATGTAAAGTCTTCTTAACTTCTTTGTGCAATTATATTTGAATTTTGAATCTTATTTCAATTTCTTTCCTGAAGCGTGACAACTTTTCGATTTCTTTTCGGGATTTTGATCTTAAACGTTTAGAGTAACTGTAATTACATATTTGTTTCCAAATCAAACCTATTCATAACTTCAACGCAATCAATACATCCCCGCCTTCTACTCTGAACATTCTCGTCTACTAACAAATTGAACTTTTGACCTGTCAACAAAATTAACGACCATCAATCATGACCAAAAGAAAGTTCTTTAAGGATTTATAGGCAAATCACTTAGGTTTCTCTAAGCGCACAAGAAATCGGAATGTGTATTAAGCATCCGAACCAAAATCACGATTCCAATCACTAGAACTCTGATTGATTGATCGACTCTGCAATGTGATAATGTGTCTTTTGTCAGAAAGGATATTTTCTATGTATAAAGCATTTAAACATTAACTTCGACATCGACATAGAAGCGGATATGTGTATAAAAAAAGAATGACATTTTCTAATCAATCATAAATCTTTCTTCTGCAAAAAAAGTTTCACGTTTCTCTGCTTTTGATGTGGGTTATTATAAATTTTATCATTTTTGTCCACACTGTTTCGCTGGCGGGCAGGACCCTCTCATATCATTCATCCCACATTCGCATAGCCGCACTAACTGGGATGTTGGACACATTTTAATGGCTAATTAAAAAGCAATAAATGTCCGCGGATAAAGTTAGAGGAAAAAAACATATCCGGCATTGTTTCGTGATAAATTCAATGCGGGGCAGTTATAAATGGACGCAGAATAAATCGACTGTATGAGGGTGGCAGTTTACCGTTACATTTACAATAAAAGTGTATGTGTATGTAAAGCCCTCCATTTGCTTTTCATTTGAAGGGAACTATTTTTGCTGTCAGTTCCACCCTTTGGTGTAGGATATAAAGCAGACTTACAATTAAAAGAATTTTTTAAATCATTTTATTTGATTATATAGGTTGATGTAGAAAAATGAATTTATTTTGCTTAAATACAAATATGACAGACATTAAGCATAACTTAATACTAAAAAATATATAGAAAAAAATGGATGAAATTTGGTGCTATCAGTTACTTATAATTTAAAATATATTTTTTTAATAACCAAATCTCAAGTAGTAAATAACCACAACACCATCAGACCCGATCCATAACTGTCTACAGAGGCATCAGTTTTCTCAACCCACCTACAAGATCTTTTCTGCTGAAGTGTGCGAGCGCCGAAATCCATTTGTCAACAACCTGATAGTTTCATGTCGGTGTGGCTTTAACGACGATGTTGACATAATCGGAAGAAATAGCGTGATTCACTAGCAGTCAATTAGGGTTTAGGGACAGAATCCTGAAAATCCAAAATCCCGAAATTTGAAAAACCCAAAAAGCCAAAATCCCGAAATTCCAAAATCCTGAAAAAGAAATCCCGAAAAATTATATAAATTGAAAAATTGCGCAAACAGTTTTCGAAATGTTATTATTCCGTCTAAAATGACGAAAAATACGATTTTAATAGTTTTTTAATGATAGCATTTTTGTGATATTGCTTAACAAACATACCTAATTTGAAAACACTTCAGCAAGTTTCCTTTAGGAACCGGGCTATGATGAATGAAGATCGATAAAATAGTTCTTGAAGAATTAAAATTGCATTATGGTATGAAAATTCGAAGAAACTAATTTCAATTTAATATTCGATAGAGTTAAAGGTCAAAATTTATTTGAAAAATCGATTTAATGAAATTCACTGGTGACACTATATGTAAGGAAGACAATTTACAAGCTCTATAGAAAATTGTAAACATTTTATCCTGCGTCACAATTTTTATTTTTGTGTGGTGTCGAAACTATTAAGCAAAGCAAATTCCCACCCCATGGAAGAAAACTCTTAAAAGTTCCATATTATATTTTATTTGTTCTTTTTTTTTGCACTTGCTCGTTCAATCCGAAAACAAACTTCCGGTCTAAAGCCAAATGAATTGAATATTATTTCTAGTTTGCATTTTATTGACGAAGTTTTTGTGTGGGATGATGACGACTTCAAGTCGCAAACTTATTTCTCATAAATTTGTTCGTACCATTTTTTGTGTCATGCGCTTCAATAGAGAATTTCCACTTTGACAGTCCATCACTTCTAGCAATTTCGAAGTTCATCATAGATTGTTGCCATTTTCAAAGCACAACCGAGAAGTCGCCTATGAATTTTCATTTTTTTTAAATCTTCAAATTTGTTTAGCTTAAGAGCAGATATTTAAAGTGAATAAGTTCCTTTTCAAAATATACATATCACGAAAATCATTTGATTTTAAAATTAAAAATAAGAAAAATGTAGTTCTTGTTTTGTTCTGAAAAAGCGCAAAATGTTTGAACATCATTTAGACTACTAATTGATAAAAGAATTACTTATTAATTATTCTTTTAATTATGCAAAATTCTGTTGTTTTTTTTAAGAATAATGCTTTTCCTAAAAGGTCTAACATGGTTTATTAAACATTACTGGTTTTTTCTATCTTTCTTTCTACCTTTCTAATTCTTTTAACAAGTGTCATCCAACAACTCTATACTACAGACCAATAGTTATTATATTATTATTAATATTATAAAATATTCCTATAATTTTTAGATTTTTTTTTTAGAAAATTACCCTTCCCGCATAATAACGGGATAATATATCACTTTTCCCTTGCAGATTTTTACTATCTTAATCCAACCTACAAGCTTAAAGTTTTTGTCACAACCTTATGTGAATCACCCTTTAGCCTGTACTTAGATTTTTTCTCAGAAATTAGTTTAATTAGGGTATGTATACCAATAAAAATGTTCAATTAAGGACGACAAATTGGCAATGTTCTAGATAGGAACATTGGTGAAATTGTGGACAGTATTCACAAACACATTCCCTTAGGCTTCTCAGGAAAACATTTACTTTTAATTTGTTTACGTTAAGTTTAATCTTATTTTGTTTTGGACATCAACTTGTATTCCCTCAGATGAATTAGTTCACTTAAAAACTTTCCCTCCTAGTCAAATTTCCTAACTGAATGGGACCCCCATTGAACATTAACAGAGTGGTAATTCAAAAAAAATATATATACAACCCAGAGCTGAAACCATGATATAGCCCAAGCCATTGCCAGGCATCATCATTGCGCAAAGTATAGCAAAATTGATTGAATAAATAATGTCCTGGACAGAAGTTGCCTTTTTATATTTGATGTCCCACTTACGAGCCCAACAGCATCAACTGAGCACAAGTATAAATAAAATATATTATCATTTATCACTAATCCATTATTCTCGGGTCGAAGGAAAGGGAAATAAATGTGTGTTTTAGTTTAGAGAACAACCCAGGGATACACCAGGTCACACAGAGCAACATATATGTATGTACATATGTACATACCTGTAGTATCCCTTACTTGCCCTGATGAATGTCACCACTGGGACCTAAACAATAACGGCTTTCCACGCTTCAAGTATGTGGATAACATCCCAATCAGTCGACAGATTTTAGTGTTGATCATGAAATAATAATTTGGAAATCCCGATTCCCTTTGCGGCCATAAAGCTTTGTTCCCATTTCCGAATACACTTGTAACTTATCGTAGATACATACATAGTATATAGAATTCTACATGTAGAATGTTGTCGAATGTTCCCAATTTGGCGACGACGATGTGACAATATGAAGAACTGATCCAGAATAATTATTATTACGATTACTATTACTATTAATAAAATGGTTGGAAATTAAACAGCCGAACCGAGCCTACCTCCGGTCCCCTGACCAAAAATGAATATCGGATGACAAATGAATTGGTAATCAAAAGTGTTCTGTCCATTTCCCAAGCCCGAACATCATCATCCGTTCAAACTCACCATTTCACCATCGCTGTGGCTGTGCAATTCGTCCTTTCATTTTGTTGCTGTGCTGGGTATAGAAGTTGTCGTCGGAAATTGGATCAGAGGATTGTGCTTTCCAAAAGGACATCGATATTAATTAATTTGGTGAGCCTGAAGGGATATTGGGGTAGTTCAGTAAAATGTTCAACGGGTGGATGGCATGGTGTGGATATGGAGCTTATCATCAGGTTCCTCTGATATTGTTGTAAGTTTAGGTATACTTTTTCTGCTAAATAAAGTGAACAAAGTTTCTTGATTAAATTTGCATTCCGATGTGTCTTTCGCTCGGCGAGATCTCTAAGGATTTTTTATTTGATATGACTTGGTCAGTCTGTGTCTCGAAAAGCAATTCATTTTGGCCATTTGTTTCGAAATGAATAATGGATAAGGTGCAACTTAAAAAAAAAATTAAGAAATGTGAATCATAAGTCTAGGAACTTTAAATTGACGGTTGCTTGGAGGTTTTTTGGAATAATTGATGAAAAAGTCTTATTGTTCAACAACTAATAAATAATGAAATTATGTATTGCTCCAATTCTTACATTTTTTTAATGGATAAGAGAGTATAGTGGAATCTGGAAAAAAGCAAAAATAATTTTTTTTTTAATAAAATTGTTGCGATAAGAAAAAGAACATCATCTTGATTTTTTATTTTTAAATGATTTGCATTTTTTTAACCCTGACTGGTTTAGCCATCGCCACCATCGCCACCATCGCCAGATGCACAAAATATGTGTTCATAAAAACTCAAAATGGCTATGGCTCTGTGTACTTTGACGTTAAACGAAACCTTAAACGTTATTGTGAAGTCGTTTAACTTAAACGAAAAGTTAAACTCCACTTTCGGTTTAAAGAAGTACTGTGAATTTTTACTGATACTAGATGTGTTGGTGTTTCTTTGTTTCTGTATGGTTTACATAGTTCTGTTAGGTTTACAACGTTCATGTGGTTCCAGACGATTTAATTTTTTTATTGAATTTCTGTATCAGTTTTAGTGATCTAGCACCATCTTCGCATTATTGCCTTTCTAATGAAACTAGTTTGAATAACATTAGTTGGGTTGTTTCAAAGTCTTTAACTGACATCAGATCACATTTTTTTGTATATATTAGTTGAAATAAATGCTGAGATCGAGAACTTTTCTGTTTCTTTTGGGGATCTATTTTTTCAAATTAAATTAAAAACATTAGGTACCTTTTAAAAAAACTGATGAAAAATTGATATTTTCCAGAATCTAGGTATGAAAATAGGCTATGGCATAGCTTTAAAGTTCTGAGTGTGTTTTTTCTTACATTAATTTTAAAACAAATATTTAAGAAAAAGAAAAAGAACCTTGAAATAACATTTTCTGAAGTGGTTAGAGCCTATCAAACAAACACTTTCTAAATTCATCTAAAATTATACATCCACATGGGAAATCATTTTCACACAAACAATCATCTTCTCGTGAAACCATTTAATTCACACGAAAGAAAAAAGGAACTATAGCTCTTTGGAGATGCGCGACAACAATCAAAGGAATAAATTGTAGAGATAAAAACGGATATGTTCATATGTTTTTGCCTTTTTCTTTTTTATATGCATTCACGAACACAGACGCATACATTGTATCATTGCATTATCCTTTCTGTTTGGTATGGAAATCCAATGACATTCGCCAGTCGGAAAGTTATTTTACTTGTGAGTGAGTAAACGTATCCAAGAAAAATACCGAAGTGGATTTACTTTATTCCACCCATGTGAACAACTATCCGGCTTTACGGAGCACTCCAGTGCAAGGATTTGCAGGAGGCCGCATTGATTTCGCGTGTAAAGTGTCAACTTGTGTGAAATCTTTTTAGCCAACCTGCATCATTTGATTTTAAATTTGAAATTAAATTGGTTTTTCTTTAGTTTCTCATCGTTCAACATTCTTCTTCTTCTCGACTTAACTGAATTCGGAGACCTTATATTCCGTGACAATAAGAACTTCTTTGCTTCAGCCAACAAGAGCCTTTTGTTGTAGGATTTCTATTTTCTAAGTTTATTTCTTATGTCTCCGTTTTCATCTAGGTTGGGAGAGATTTGAAGATGAAGGAAAAAAAGGTATCCGATTCCCATATAAAACAGTAAAAAGGTACCGTATTCATTTGCAAGGCAATGATACATAGTACAAAACATTCTGTAAAAAAAACACCTCACTTCTACAGCTCCGATGGCGGCGTGTGCAATTCACGGTGACACTATTTCTAGTCGAGCAAACAGACAAAAATGTCCTTACTGGAGAGTGCTCTGTCTGACTTCATGAAATATGAAATTCAATTTCACAGATTTTTCTAGGTGAAGTGGTATTGTGTTGAAGATGTTGAAGTTGTAAAAAAAAAATCGAATAAAAACCCGAAAGGACTAAACGAAAAAAAAATCTCACCAAGATCAAGTACTTGTAGATTTACTCGTTGTTGTACAGCCAGTACAGAAGCTTACGATTCAAGTGGTATAAGCTTATGTTAGATTTACTGCCAGGGCACAGAATTGGATTTCTTCCAGGTAATATCAATAGATTTTGCTATTCATTTTAACAGCAGAAAAAAAATATATGTAAATGAGTATTTATGTTGTGTTTGGGCAAAATAAATGCTAGGACTTGGATTGTATACAAGACGCAAGACGAAAAGATTGCTTGATTAAATATAAATAAGAGCTCAATGACACTTAGGCAAAATTGCGTTTCATCACCATCAATTTTAATATTTGCATTATCAGCAAAGTACTTTTTCAGAATGATGATTGTGGAGTTTAGGTTTGTTTGTAGATTCCTTAAATGAATTTCTGGGTGGCTTGATTGATCAATTGTATGATACGACTTAAAGGCAAAGATTTATTCAGAGTAAATTGTAAGGAAGGAATGTAAACACGTTTTTTAAAATAAATTACAAAGAAATGTGCTGGTATACACTCATCAATTCACAATGGAAATTCATCCATTCGTCATTAATAAATTGCTTATTTGTAAATTAAAATACATTTTTGACAGGTAAACTGTTTTTTTTTTTTTGAATTTCTGGGTGGCTTGATTGATCAATTGTATGATACGACTTAAAGGCAAAGATTTATTCAGAGTAAATTGTAAGGAAGGAATGTAAACACGTTTTTTTAAATAAATTACAAAGAAATGTGCTGGTATACACTCATCAATTCACAATGGAAATTCATCCATTCGTCATTAATAAATTGCTTATTTGTAAATTAAAATACATTTTTGACAGGTAAACTGTACCTAATAGTCAAAAACTGAAATTTTATTAATGAGTTGAAAATAAAGTTCATGCTTATATTTTTATTTTGTTTAACTCTAAACTAAATGTCTAGAATTTATGTTTTAACCATTATTTTTGTCTTTTCAGGCCGGCGTTTATAAAAATGACCAGGGGGTGAGTGAACTCTTTTTTAATTTTTTAACTAAATAATGTACAAAAGCAAATTCATAAAATATTTATATTTACACATACACGACATTCAAGGGATTAATGTGTTGCTTTTTTCCTTATGCTCCCCCTTAAACTTTTTCACTAATTCCCTAATTTAAAACTTAAAATTCTTCGTCAAATTTAAATGAATTTAATAGTTTAATTTTGTAACAAGTCTGACTTTTGTTAAATGCAAACATGGAGTTTCGACGAGTCCGTCGTCAACAATCCCTCTTTGTGTGTACAGTAGGTATCCCTATCTAAACACAATATCAAAATGTAAAATGACAGTGCGGAAGCTTTGCAAACTACACCAAGGAGGCTGCACCATTAGAAATTAACGATATTTACTACATGATTGAATTCTCTGGAATGAAGTCAGACAATAGACCAACGACCAAGCATCAAGGACCAAGGACATCATCTATTGAATTGGAAATGAACAGAGGAGCTAAGTCGATGGGATTAGAGGGTGAACACACATTCATATAGGAAACACACTTTTAAACTCCATATCGATGCGATGATATAGCCAGGACACATAATATTTCAAAAGAATTTATTTTTGTTCAGAAAAAAAGTTTGATCCTTTTTCAATCCTTATTGTGACTCATTTTAATGTAAATATTTACTTAGCATTAAAAAGATTCAAAGAAACAATTTTCATAAACCAAACCATGGTTGTTTAATATTTTCGCCTTTCACCATGATAATAGAAACATTTCAATTTTACCCAAGGCTGCGATATGTTATCCTGCAATCGTTGATATGACTGGGTAAGATGGTTAGATGATATAAGCTATAGATACATATGTACGAGAAAATTCAATTATTTTGAAATTAATTCCGCTGCAGATGCCATAGGAATTGTTATGTTTCTTTATCCAAAGCTGTTACAGGGTGAGAGTACATTATCGTAGCAAAACATCACGCAGCACGTTTTGCCAAATGTTTTACCTATTATGAAACGTTTCAAGTAAAGGTGGAACAAATTAAATTTAAATACAATCAATTACAACCACACATTCAGGGATTATTATCAATATTCGTGTGGATTGTGGTTTTTCTGCTTGTTTTGAGAAAGGACTTTATTATGGAAATTTGTTCTTATTTGATAATTAAAAAAATAAATATATTTTGTGTACAATAACGGCTGGGTCGAACGTACTCGTTTTTGACAAAACAAAATTGAAAGACAAGATAATGTAGATTAACAAATAATTTATGAAAGGCGTATTTGTTTATTGTTAATTTAATTAGATGCTTCTTAGAGTTTATTTATCAATCGACAAAGGATCACAATATTACAAAAAAATATGTGATTGGTTTGCAGATTATTGAAATCCCGAGGTATGCTCTGACAAAGTAATCAATATCAAAACCATGACTAAGATACAAGATTAGTGTATATTGGTACGTAAGTATCATAAGAATTTCACTAACCGCAGCCTAAGAAACATTTCATTTCCCTCACTAGCCCCAATCGACTTTTTCCCAAAGGTTCTGGCGGCTAAAAGCGTTTTAAAACTTAAACAAAGTAATGACTGTAATAAAGGTAGTTACGCGGTCAGATAATTACAATTAACTTCATAGATATAAAAACTCAAACCGACTATATTATACCGCACTTAGATTTTAACCCTGTAGAATATTAACAAGACAATACTGAAAGGGAAACCGGTGATAAACTCGGTCTATACTTCTATACAGATTGTTCTAAGAAACAGAGGTAGGGTTTTGTATCTTCCGTATAAGCCCACCAACAAATTAATCAATAAAACTTCCAGACTTCAGTAGGGTTTTCTAGGCCGAATAGCTTACAGCAGGCGAAGCTGCAAAGATCCTTTTCTCAAGTATTCCAGGAGATAAGAATGGTGATAGTTTTAAGCACAGCCAGGTGGCAATGAAGGCTTTTTTTTTTTGCTTATATATTTCATCTTAATCGTTAATATTTCTTGTTTTTAGATCAAACAAACTTAAAAAAAACAATTTATTTTTCTACGGCGAAAGATGAAAATATCTTCATAGACACCATAGGGCCCGTACCTATGGGAGTGTGAGATTCTTACTCACTAAAAAAACACCTTCATTTGTTCATTCGACTACAACTAAGTTGCCTTATCAAGTAGTTTAATCTTCATTTTCATTTATCATGTTTGGCAGGGAGCTCTCCATCGAGGGGACCTGCAATACCGCATAATCACACGGTTATATGTCTTGCTTCTCCGAAGTCGGCGTACAAGATTTGTCTCTTCAAAGGCCCGCTGTATGCTTCTATTACAATGGCCTTGTATACCTGTTTTAATTTTGGTGGCAGATTTTTTAATTTCGTCGTTGACAGTTTCCATACACAGGTCTCTGTGTAAATCGCTGTTTCGTATGTACCATGAAAATGTTTGCAGTGTTTTTATATGGCTTCGTTTCGCACAACCCCAAAGTTGTATTCCGTAAGTTCACACAGGTTTTAGCACTTGATTGTAGATAAGCAGTTTGTTATAACTACTTAGATTGGAATATTTTCCAATTAGCCAGTTTAGTTCTCGTAACTTATTATCGAATTCGTCTTTTTTCTTTTTATCGTGCGTCTTCCATTTAAGCTTGGAACAAGAGTCATGCCTAGAGTACATGACTTTTTTTTGATTCCCTGCACTTAATTAAACAATTTTGTTTATAACTCTAAATTATCTGTATATACTATAGAAGTGGCAATCAAGGCTCCAAGTCTCCAAGTCTAAGCTAATTGATCGTTGTCAAAACGATCTGCGACTAAATCAGCAAACATTAACATAGTAATACTTCGATGGATCCGCGAACAATGTGACATATAAGGGAATTAAATGGCACATAAACTGGCCAAAGATGTTTCATCCCCGAACCCGAGCCAAATCTTACTTATGCCATTGGATTAAGAGAACAACAGAGTTCACTAAAAAAAGTCCACAACGCCGCAAACGAAAAGTGGTCAGGAATTGATATCAGTCCGCGAATATCTCCAAGGAAAAAGCTAAACAAGCCTCAAGTGTACTTTTTGGTTGGTATCTTAATAGGGCACAACTAAATGGGATGGGAACCCAAATAAGCAGAATGGGCATTAACATATCAGACTTATGCAGAGGTTGATAAGACGAGGGTTCATATTATGTTCCCTGTGAATGACCCAGCCTAGCCGAGGCCAGAAAACAGCCCTCAGAAAATACTTTTCTTATAAACTGAGTCATTTTTTAAGAAAAGCCTTTTAAAACATTCTTAGATGCATTGCTAGTTTAAGATAGTTTAAGGTGCTACCCGCTTCTATAAATTTTCTTACTGTTACCCACCCTTAGTTCCTTCCCTCTCTTAGGAGGGATGAAGTGATACGGCTTACGGAAATCGATTCAGCCGATTGCCCGTAGAGCCATATGCATGGTGACCAGGGACTAGTACTTTGAAAATTCCATATGATTTAATTTTAAAATAATTCTGTGGCCACCATTGTATTTGTACATACAAACAAACAGATGGGCATGTAGACATTTTAGTCACTAACTTTTCTAAATTTATAGTCAGGGAATTAGGATTGTTCTGTTCTGCTATGCCATATGGTTTGGGTTCGAAGAAGTGACAAATCTTCCAAGAAGAAGTATTGTCTTGAAAAAGTACAATTCATATTTCTGTTCAAATCCAGGTTTCAATTGGTCAAATTCATTTAAGCCGTCTATTATCAATCTAATTAATTTCAAAATTTCAAGTTTTCCAAACTTTTTAACACGAGTTTATTTGTCAAATTTATAAAACTTTAAGTGGCCAATTATTGGATGGTATAAATTAAACTGATTGTTGGGGGTATCAACAAACTCTAGCGCCACCTAGATGTGTGTAATTGTTTTTAGTTTTCAAGTGTTATGAAATCAACACTGACATGGGACTGGCAAATGGGAGTACGAACAGGAAAAGTAGTCATTGGGAGGATATGTGGAGGAGGGTTAGGAAGGGATAGGAGGGGATAAGAATGTCCACTTCGGAGGCGAAGGTGGCTTCGCACGGCTTAGCTCGCTGGATAGAAGGAGCGATCTTGCCCCCGTAGCTGGACCTCACCTATTTCAAAAATACACAAAACGTGCTAAACTTACCACCACCAATTAGAGTAGGACGACACCCGGGTTGTCCTGCTGGTTTTATTGCTGGCGGACCTGTTCCCGCCCATCCTGCAATTCGTCGGCTTACACTATTGTGAATTTCCCTATCTCAGTCATCCTGATTGCTGTCAAGTCATCTTACCTCTTTTGAAAGGATCACCATACTGCACCCCCTTTAAATTTGCTCTAATGAGATATATCTCAATCAGTCATTATAAAAAAGACTGATCAATTCTGACTCGAATTCTTCTTCAAAATCTTTTTTTTTTATTTTTAAGTTGTACTTTGGTGACAATAAGAAAGTGGCCATGTATATGTATACCAAAAAAAGCTATAATTGACTCGTTAACAATAAAAACAAAGAAATGAGATCCAAAACATAAATAAAGATCGAGTTGAAAAATACAAAAAAAATAAATAAGAGGTTTCCAGATTATCCCCAAATAACCCAACTTGTCTCGTCCGCCCTCCTTAATTTCCGCCCCGTGATGCCTAGCGTCAGAAAACTCTTTTTTGGTGTACCTAAGGGGATGGGTAAAAATTCCCCAACAGGTCTTGAGCCGCTGGGGAGTTCTTATTCTTAAAACCAGATCTTAAATTAGATATTTTCTTCGATCTACGTCCAACACATAAGAAAAGGTTGCGTAAGAATATGTATACACTTAATTTTGCACACAATAAAAAATCTCGCAAAAAAAGATAATACAAATATTGTAAAAAAAACACAAAATATTAATAACAAAAAAGAAAATTCTTGGTTCTGGCAATGCTCTTGTCCAATTTTGATAGTTGATCGTTAGGTATGTGTGTCGGCTGGTGGAAAATTTTACCCCCCCCCCCCCCCCTAATCAAAGTGGGCTGTTATCGCCTGCCAATTCGCTCTTCTTTTTTTACTTAATTATATAACAAATTATATATTTATGTATATAAAGTTTTTACGTTTTTCAGTATATTCACTACAGAATAGATACTTTGTATCCCGCCGTTACTTGGGAACCCGAGTGGGTAACGAGTTTTCGCTTTTTCCCGATGGGTTTCCTTATGTACGGGATCGGCACCACAATTGAGTCGTCTGTTGCTCAGAATATAAAAGAAATACTTTTTGGACTATGAGTTGCCTTTCTTCTTTCGGATTTCACCCCTTTTTTTGCCGACTAATACTGATTAGATTTTTTCCCAAAGGAATTTTTTTTCTCGTCGTAAATGTCCTTAAAAATTTATTAATTAGCCAAACAAGAATAGATAACACAAAAAAAAACATTAAGATTTCTGTTATATTCGTAGCTACTTTTCAACACACAACTTTAACTGGCGGCGGTTCGAATCGTTCGACCCAGACAATTTTTCCTTTTTTCTTTTTTTTTTTCTTTTGACTAAGTATATGCAATGTTCTAACTTAACAGCACTCGTCTTGGGTTCGTTCACTTATATTAGCTACTGTAACAGCTGTTTGATATATAGGTCAATTCCCTTTTTGAAAATTGTGCCCTCCGGAAACATTCTTTCTTATTCCCGGACATGAACCTAATTGTTTCGGAAAGGAATTTTCTTATCTGCAACATGTTGTGCAGTGTCCTTAAGTTTAAACGTAATTTTCATGTATTTGTTTTTCAGGTGCGCGTCTTTTCTTGTAATTTTAACAATTTTCGTGCTTATTTTATTGTTTTACAATTATACTTTGTTCGTTCGTGTAAAATAAAAAAAAACAAATTCGCGCGTGCGTAGGCAGTATCCGCTCCTGCCCAGTTTCACCTACATATGTTCCTCAAAAGACTCTGATGCGGCGGATTTTTTTATTATTATTTTAAGTTCGTATTTTAGTGAAAAAAAAGGAAAGAAAAATAAAAGTAACCCAAACGAATCAATCTAATTTGTTGCTAATTTTTGTTTGTGTGTTCGGAGCCGCATGTATCGCGTGCTCGACAAGCGTATTTGCCAGAATTTGATTGAGCCTCTTTTTCCTTCTGCCAGTGGGCCGCAAAAGCCATGACTGCTCGATTTCTTATTTTTATTTCTTATTTTTTTAAGAAAAAATTGAAAAGCAACACCCAAAAAGTTCAATTCAACCTATTATTTTCAATGGATCTTACCACATACGAATCATTACCTTATGTATCGCAAGGAATTAACAACACCTGTCCAAAATACTTAACGCCCGATTACCAAAACGTTGAAGTGTTTTGCAGCGCATGGTAAGCACTTTTAAAAAGGAAAACCCAAAAAAGGTTTCTTTTCGTTTTCATTATCCGTGGACTCAACAACCACGGCACGTAGGACAATCGAGTTGAAGTATTTTTTAAGAATTTATTTACAGTTTACAGGATGGTGTTTTCTAACTTCCACATCGAACATTTTTGACATGAAAAGTTAAGTTGGAATATTTGTTAATTCTGTTTGTTTAGGACTCGTTATTGGTTTTGAAATTCTTTTTTTTTGTTACTTTTTTCACGATTGACGTAATCATTTTTTCGCAATTATAGGTACTAGATGATGCAGATTAAGAGAAAAATAAATTACACGACTGGATCGCACGTACTTGCTTATATGTGCGGTCACATTGTAGAATAAAATTTAAGAAAATTAAAGTGAACATCAAAGCATTTATTCGATTTTCGTGAGTTGATTGTTCGAATAAAGTACATTAAATTGTACTGGTAATAATTTAAACGCCATTTTATTTCTTTAAGAAATGTAAACAAGTGTGATTTTTTTTTCAAAATCGTAGGAACGGTTTTTAAATAAAACGGTTTTTTTAACAACTTTTTTTTAAAAAAATTAAATAAAATAATTCAAGAATACAGACTTAACCATAAAAATAACATACATTTAAAAACAACAAAAAAAGTTCACCTATCAATTTTCAAAATTTTGATTTTTCAAAAAAAAAATTATTAAAAAATACAAAAAAAGTTTTCTAAAAAAAATAATGCGAAATTACTAAGGCTAGCTTCATCTTCTCGAGTATCAATTTTGATAGTAATCGGATCGCCATACAATACACCATACATACAATACTAACCTACAGTTAGTAATAAAAACTCATGTAGCCGTTTTCGAGAAAAATAAGCTTTAACATAACGGTTATATGACAGGTACCGTTAATTTTTGAGCTAAAAAAAATTGGAAAAACTCATGTATAATGTCAAAATAACCTTAAGTTCTATATTTGAAGAAATTTGAAGACGTTTAGGCTACAGTCTAAAATACATCCGTACAGACAGACAGAAGGAAGAATTTTGCCAGTTACTCAAATATGTTTCTCTATCATCGTAATGTCATTTTTGATTGTTATCTCAATTTTGTTTTTGCACGAATGCATAACTTGCATTATTTGTAGTACCTACATATAATCGGAAGTAAAAATCACAATCAACCATGATATTGCCATGATAATATTTGCCCTTCTTTTATAGTTTAACTCTATTTTTTGCAATAGTATTTTTCAGATTTTATTTCTTAATTATTCTTGAAATGATGCTTTGTTTTCTAATTGACTAACCACGTCAATTATTACTAAGTTTTTTTTTAATTATAAAATTCCATAACTTTTGCTTCAACTTGATTTCGATTTAGAAAAAAAAATCGAAAAACAAAGAATGCTGACCTGACACATACAAGAAGAATGGTTAAGCCAAAACCACCCCAAAAGTCCTTAACCCTTTGGTATTAGATAAAGTGGAATTAATATGCCGTCTCACATTTCAAATATCCATTCCTGTCGTCTTTTCAGTTCTCTGTTTAGCTACTAGTGAGCGTTTAAGAGTGCGGGGGTTCGAGGATGTGGTTTCCACATGGATGTACATACAAAAGCAAGGGTAACCAACAAGAAAGCTATAGATTGTGGTAAGGAGAATAACAAAAATGAAAATTCTTCCCACGATCCATGAGAAAGGAAACAAAATTACTTTTGCCTGCTCAGCATTTCTTTAAGTTTCTCCAGATCGACCGTTGTCCTTTTTCCTAGACAACCAACAGCACTGGACATATAGAGTGGGCACATCTACCGAAGCCGAGTCGAGCCGACTGCAGTTTCATTTCAACTCCTTTTTGGCCAATGAAGGTGGACCGTGTAATGTACCTATATGGCTTGGCTGTTTATAACCACATCGAAACGAAAATGCCTGATTCCGATATCCTTGTTCTTGTTTCGTATTTTATGTGAATGGGCTAAGCATATAAGAATATGTTGTGTTTTTTCCTTACTCGACAAAGAAGGATATTTGTGGAATACTCACGTAAACATATAAAATCCTCCACAGTAGCGAACATAGTTTTTTTTTTATTGTATGCCAAATATGGAATAACGAAAACCATATATCGCATAAGGATATCGAAAAACGGGTGCTCTCTTTAAGTAGCAACACATAGACGAAGAAGTTTGTGGGTATTATGCCTCCTTTGACTGTATTTCTTTTTATTTCTAGATAGCTTAGTTGTCTAGGAAAGAGGATGCGGAAGAGATAAGAAGTGTTTTTGCAGACAAAGTTAAGAAGCAAAATATGGAAGAAATCTCTATTTGAAGAGACGAAATTGAAGCCACTTACGGGACTTTGTATTGATATGATAGATGCCTCAGTACATATACACACCAACACTTAAGAAAATCCTAGATATTTGGGAAATGCAGTGATTGCATATTTTAGTTAGGTTTTTCTTGCATTAATTTAAAAATGCGTCTTTAAAAAATTTAGGATTTGTTTCAGTGTTTGTCTAATTTAACAAATGTGTTATTTGAAAAAAAATGTTGTTCCTAATATTTTGTCAATCTGCTGGAGTGTGTATAAGACACCTCAAAAGCAAGATTGAACAAAAAAAAAATTATAAATATAAGTATATTCATAGGTCCATTGCCCTTCGCGGTGTAGTGGCCGCGTAACTCAGTAGTTTGGAAATCTACAAAACAAGAGTTCATCTTTTTCATCTTGTTAATAAACATTATCTTGCTCACCTACTTAAAACATAATAACACCCAATTTTTAAATGCCTATAAATCTTGAGCACTAAAACCAATGACGCTCTGTTCACTGCGCAAATAAAACAGTAATGATTAGTTAGGTAATCTGTTTCAAATAGTATTTAATAATAAATACCAACAAATGTTTCTCATTTTTCAAATTTAAAAATAACTTTAGTTGTGTAAATAAAAAAGTATTTCTTATCATCAGTTTATCGGTGACGTGCCCCTTTATTAACACGCTTCTGGATAAAGTTGCTGAGGAAAGTAAAGTACATATCTTATGATTAAATATACCTCTGTTTCGCTAGTTTTGAAATTTCATAAAACAGGTTCTTTGAAACAGTCACATCTATGAATTTTGTTGAAATTTATTTCAAAACATGTAGTCAGGTCAAACAGCAGCATTATACGAAGTTTGATCAATTGGGAATAAACGGGTTTTCTATTTTCATGTTCATAACTTATTACAATGAATATACGAAGCACATATAGTACGTATTCTTATCAGTTCATGAATTTATTACTTTACGTAGGCAGATATACTGCACACTCTTGAATTATTATTTTTAAATATGATACAAATTAAGTAAATTATAAAACAAATTAACGTCATTCATACTATTGGAATAGAATTCGCAACAAAAGAAAAACACATTTACCTACTACCATGATATGCAAATATTTGTTATTAATACCCAAAAACAAAGCCCACAACCTACAAAAAATTTTGAATTTTTTTTCCCGGTCCTTATGTGCAAAATATTATTATTGCAATGGTACCCCTATACAAATATGTGTGTGAAGTTGTGAGTGTTTGTATAATCTTTCGATTTCCACAGCAAAAACAAACAAAAGTAAAATACCTAAGGAGCTTCTTTGGTGTGAAATAAATCGTCTGCAGAAACCATGGAAAGGATTTCCTCCAGAGAGCAATTTCATACCTTTTGGTCCAGCTTAAATCCATCGCTATCGATTTGGTTATGGGTAAAGGTAGTAAAGTAGACCATGTTGGACATTCGGTTGTATAAAATATTACCAATGTGAGATCAAGGGAATTGTGGGAGATGCAGCACATACGAAAAAGGATTGTTATAAGATCACTAAATTATTGAACGCATTCAAAGATTATACATCATAGAAAGATGAGAGCGAGTAATAAATTTTTGTGGAAATTCGTATTGAAACACAATTTGTTAAGAATTCGATTTTTTTTTCTTAAATATAACGAGCGTGAATAAAAATATGTACATTTCTTCAATAAGTTATATTGAAGGGACTTTTGTGGAAATATTAAATAACTTGATTTTTTTATATACATATAACAACAAAAACTATTCTCATTATTAATAATACATAAAAGTGTAATATTTCATTTAGTGCCGTTTCTTGGAAGTATTGACAGAAATGATTTGGTAAAAATAGGAGGATGAGACCCTTCTGTTTTCTCTTTGACTTTTTCGAGAACAGATCAACTAATTACAAGATTTGATATTGAAGAAGATTCAGGTTATAACATATTCTTGCATAAAATTAAAAAAAAAAACATTTCTTATTGTTTTTCTAGGGAAAATCATTGTAATATAATAATATTATTATTATTATTATTATTATTATGATCAATGATCATTGATCAATAATGATCTCATACTCCCAAATATGAAATATGAGAGATATTTACTTTAGCTTCTAAATGGGTTTATACTGTGTATTATTCTGTAATCAAAATTTTGTATATTTTCGTTTTTAAAAAGTTCAATCTTTTTAAATAAGTAACTATTCAATGCTATGAAAGCTTATATTTTTTGTTTCATTGATAAGGGTTTACTTACGAAAAGAAATAAGGATTTATCAGATCTTGATATTGATATTGGCAAAATATTGTCGTTCAATAGCAGCCCTTCGATAAAAAAAAAACAAATTGTTGACTTTCAAATCAATACTGTAATTTACAACAAACACGCTGCTGTTTTTTGCCATCACACATTTACATCTTAACCCTTAAAATTCGGCAATTTTATGTTAGGTACATAATTTCGACACTTGGGGAAATCCCTCGGTGCCGGAACCATCTGACTCTGCCTTCCGACTTGCAGAATTAATCCCATACCTATAGCCAGATGCCATTCATAATGACAATGCATAAGCCAATATCCTATAAACGGCGAAAGTAATTAAATATTAGCATTACATACTCTTGCCAAACAAAAAGGAAAAACCGGTTATACCTGGATTATTGGCTCGGAATCTGACGACGGCAAATCCGCAGCTTGGTATTGAAACCGTGTCCTTAAACGGTGGTCTGTCATTATGATAATTCCGAGGCAATCCTTTTTGCATTTCCATTTGCATTGCCCTGGACACAGTCATCGGCAGACCCAACGGGTGCTGCCCCAGTGCAGTGACCATGAATCGATACCCATGTAAATGGAAGGGATGATGCATCCGACCTACGGCTGCAAAAAAAAAGAAGAACGACTCTTGGTTCATGTAAACAAGGCAAATAAACCATCATTAAAAGGGTGCCTAACCGGTTGATTCGTCCACAATTATCAATTCAACAATACTGTCCTTTCGGATTTTTATCCGGTGGATACACGGACAGAGTCTATTTTCAAAGCAGTGTTTTGGCCAGTGGTATTCATCACAGAATTGCGACTCGTCAATATCATTTGGTTGGGTTAGCGGCGGTGAAGCGGGAAACACCAAACTTAAGTTATTCACCGCACCGACTACAGTCAAGTTGTTTTGAAGGTCTTTAATAATAAAAATAAGACGTTATTATCAATGTTAGTGTCTCTGCATTGTGGATAATTTGAAACTCACTCGAAAAATGATGAAAGCTTCCAGGACGAAATACCTCCTCGTTTGGAACGGGAAAATTATGGAAGGCCAAAAAGAATTTGTGGTCCGGTGGTCTGTAGAGAAGTTCATTATCCTCTTCAAGTGCATTTAGTTCTGTTATACAATGGTCATTATTACCCCTAAAACAGGTTGCATTCGGGTGGTTAAGGAACTAAAAAATAAAATTTCAATAAACCTAATAGATATAGATTGATACAAACAAGATGACTTGCAATGCCCGGTGGGAAGGTTTCGTTGTAGGCGGGAAAATCTGGCTGCGGTTGTTCATTAGTATCTTCGTTAGCGTCATTTGACTCATACCTCAGCAGAGCGAAGGATTCGATTGGATTTACAGCACAAACCCCCAACCCACAAACTCTAATCCAAAAGTCTCCCTTTGTTTGATTTGCCGTTAGGATGAAATCGTATCTTTCACCAGAATTCGTTACTAAGGTATCGAAAGGACGTTTTTCCACATTGTAAGAATCCGATGAGATTATTGATAAATTGTGGCCTTCGACCTTCAAGAGAATTTTTACAATTGAGTTTTTTTTTATTCTTTTAACCCTTATACCTGTAATTGTACTGGACAAGCATGACTGACAGAATTTATCACACGAAATCTGTATTTTTTCCCAGGTTTAACTAAATACTTTACAACCGGCACTTTTGTATGTTCCATTGTCTCTGGCTGCATTAAAATAAAATAAGTTTAAATTCCACTTCAAGAGTTCTGCATATATGTTACAATACGTACATCAATATAAGTGCCACGTCCATTTATCAAGAGAGAATCGGGGAATATCCCACCACTCGACGGAAGACCTGGGAACAATTGCTCACCGTAATCATGCATCCAATCAGAAATGAGAATATGATGTTCCGGTAAGTCAAAATCATATTCACTGGAGTGAGCACTTTCAAAATACGTTTCTCGTACAATTAAAGCTCCATACTGTCCGTTCACTTTGTGATGACCTACACAAAACTATGGAAAATAAGCAAATTCACACTGAAAGTCTTAGAATCTAGGTCAACCTGCATGGGAGTGATAAAAATGTGTTCCCCCTTCTGTAGCCCAGAACGTATAACGAAAAGTCGAAGCAAACGGAATGGGACACTGTGTGGTATATGGAACTCCATCCATGAAAGGAGTTTCTCTCATATGCATACCATGCCAATGAATTGCGGCTGCAGTTCCATGTGCATTATTAACCACATCGACTATTATCAGGTCGCCTTTGCAAACTTGAATAGCAGGTCCTGGGATCATCCGATTAATACTCATCACTCCCTTTTCAACACCATCACCAACAATACATTGGGGATTGTTACAGTCTTCGAAAACGCCCCTGGCGCATTTACCACATGCACTATTGTAAAAAAAAAAAATTAAAATGAGTTGCAGGAAGGATATCGAACAAAATCCACCTACACTCCCATTGCTTGGTAATGCTCCAGATTGAAATGAAAATAGCACACTTTATGGTCATTTGCTTCACAGCGCCGGTTGCACAGCTCTCCAGCATGTTCAGATACATTTACATATCGAGTTCGAACCAATGACCCAGAGTCATCGAAACCACCAGCAAGAATATCATTGTCCTGAGTATTGTCTTCGGGTGTTTCAAGCTGTCCCAATACTCCAACACCCACAATAATAAAAACACTCGCGACCGTTTTAAGCATACCGTATTAAAGTTCGTGATTTTAATAAATACTATACATACTAGACAACCAACCGAACCGTGAATGATCTTTTCGCAAAAATGCAACTTCTACTTATGTATGTTTGCAAAGCCTTGACAATCATTTGGAAAACTACAATCTTTATATTTGCCTTTAAGTAATGAACTATCCGAGATAATAGTGTGTCGGGATATGAATGAACTAACTGTTTTTCACTGGAAATGCAATCCACAGCGATTACACGATTTTATTGTATGTACGAGTATTAATATTCAAAAGTATGACGTTTCCCTAAAGAATGGTTGTTTGTGGAATATTTAAATATCAAATACTTAGCCCGATAGTGAATGTTGGTACAAGTGGCATTTAAAGAGGGATTACTTAGGTTTATTGGCCCAATTGCACTGTCAATCGGCTAATCCGTGTCAAGTATCAACAAGGCGGCAACAATGCAAATAATTGTCTTTGCAAATATATCAGAAGCTAGTGTACAAACGAATTAACTCGATATAAATTTTTTGGTCTCTGATACTTATGTGAGCCATAGTGGAAACGGTATCAAGTGCTGGCTCTTCAATTTGAAGAGGGTGTGCTGTTTAATCGGTTTGAAATTGGAGAGGCTAACCCTTGATTGACATTAATAATAAATAAACACTGCATTTAGCACCTGGGGACTGCAGTAGTTTGATGATTTTGTACCTTTTTGTACAATATTAAAATTTGGAATAAATAATTAGAAAGAATTTTGTGTTTTTTTTTTAATTTTTGTTTTCTTTAAGGTGTCGTCACACAATCAAAGGCAAATACTTTCAGAAAGCTTTTTGAAAATTCCTATTTTAAAATTTTCTTGAAAGTACTTTCAGATGAAAAGAAAATTCTTTCTCAAAGCGACTTTTTACTTTCGAGAAAGAATTATTTCTGAAAGTACTTTTCGGGTCGTCACACTATGAAAGCGAAAATGTTTTCTGAAAGTGTTTTGTGTGTAAACGGGTACGGACTGTAGATTTTCCACGCTAGACTTAGTTTTGTTTATTGCTTATTTATGGTAGCTGCAAACTGGAGTTCGCTGAAGAAAGTATTTGCAAGAAAAATTATCGGATTTCTGGTAGTTTCAATTAAAGTATTCATCTTACGGATTTCACACCATCTGATTGAACGAAATGCGGCTAATAGTAGGTCAATTTGGATGCGAACATTTTAGGAACTTGGTGCTGAATAATTACACAACACTCATGACAGAATTGGAATATTAATCGTGGTTTTGATGGTTCTGTTCGTACCGATTAAAAATTTATTTTATTCAACATTGGAGCAAAATCTTTTCGAGCTGCAAATTGAGTATGTACAGCATTGAAAATAAACTTATTGAATTTGCCACGTAAGGGCCGTTAAATGGCCGTGCCATTGCCGCATCGTTGAAAACGCTTTTACTATCGCATAATGCACGCTGGCTGTGTCTCCAAAAATCGATAGAACACAATCCAGACACGATCAACAAAATCGCATCTGCCGTATGCCTACTTAACTATTATTGTGTAGACTAAAAAAAGGAATAATATATTGCAGGAAGTTGTTACTACCCCGTCCATAAAAAGTACCGCGTTGAAGAACTCCCACTTTGGTTTTTTCAATGCTCCACTTCCAGTCTTAGCTTGCGTATTTCGTTTTGAAATAAATTATGCGTAAGGATCCAAGTTTTTCTCTAGCGTCGTTCGCCGGACCGATCTCTTGAAATGCTGCATTTTTGACATTTTAGTTTCGAATCGCCCTTATTCCAACTGCACGGCTTATGTTCGACTTCTGCGGGACAGTGGACCCATTTATGTTGAAAAACATACGTTCACTTTCAAGAGAGCAAAAAACTTTCAAAAATATTTTCTAAAAACGAAAAGCGTTTTCAGAAAATGATTTGCTTTCTTCAAAACACTTTCACACACTGAAAGTATTTTTTGTAAAAATGTTTTCCAGTAAGCACATCGATTTCAGAAAACGTTTCCAGGAAAGTATTTTTCAGGTCGTCACTCTATGAAAATATTGCTTTCAGAAAACGTTTTGCTTTCTTAAAGTACTTTCCTTTGATAGTGTGACGACACCTTTAGGATTTTTAATTCGAAAACTAAGAAACGTCGTTTTTGCACTGATGCATTGTTTTGAGCCCATGATCCTCTATTGCCCAATCATTGTACATAGCCCAACAGTCAGTTAGGTAAAAATTTATGAAGGCTTATTTTAAACTTCTTATACAAGACATATCTAAAGAAAATACGGTTTTTCACAAACTATTTTATTTATTTACATCACTGCATTATTTTAGAATAATAACTAATCATTTTACAAATTCATAACCAATTTATACAAACTTATGTTTAACTGAAAAAAATGGTTGTGTATATAAGAAAGAAAAAATCAATTTCAAATACAAACAAATAATGAGGTCTTAAAAAAGATTGCTTAATTAATTTAAACTAACTTCCACTTGCCTACTCCTTAATAATTCGACGTTTGAACTTGAGGGATGTAGTTGTTGCATTTAGGAAAGTTCGCCGGTGCTTGTACCATGTGTTCTGGACTTCCAACTTGAATAATTACTCCCATGCCAGTAGCCAAATGCCATTCATAATGACAATGCATTAGCCAAAATCCTTCGAAGAAAAATACATGTATTTGGAGAATTTCTTTTATGTTAAAATTAAACAGCAAATATACCTGGATTATCTGTACGGAAGCGTATAATAGCATATCCACGATTTGGTATCGAAACGGTGTCCTTAAATGGTGGCCTGTCCCTCTGATAATTTCTCACAAGACCCTTTGACTTCTCAATGCTCCTTGCTTCCCTTACTGTCATAGGCAAACCTGATGGATGCTGGCCAAGTCCAGTGACCATAAAGCGATAACCATGCAAATGGAATGGATGATGTAAATTACCAGTATCTATCGGACATACAAAGCGCCAAGTTAAAGGTTTCCTTATCATATTTCACGTTACGACTTACTAGATGCTTCATCCACTATCACTATTTCAACAATTTTGTCTTTCTCAATTTTTATGCGGTGGATGCAGGAACAGTATGTTTTGTTGACGCAATGTTCTGGCCAATGAGAATCGTCACAGAACTCAGATTCATCAATATCAAAAGGTTGTATCAGGGGTGGTGATGCGGGAAAGACTACACTTATGTTGTTTATTGCACCGACAAAGGTCAAAGAGGAAATAACGTCTAGAAAGAGTAACAAATATTGTTATTTTGAGTAGACGCGTTTCATTTATTTCCAAAATGTGAAATTTTTTTTCTTGAAATATAATTGATTTGTCATATAGTAAAAAAAAAACAATTAATAATACTTAAAACTACTGTAGCCTGGCCACTTCTAAGTCGGCAAACTATTATTAAAACGTAATTACAGTAAAAAGTTTATATTAAGAGCTCAATGTGAAATTAAAAAAAAAATCAATACTAAAACGAAAAATCTTAAAAATATGGAAAAAAATTGTGTTTAAAAAAACAAAAATTACTTTGGAAATTTGGGTAGCTTTCTGGCTGAAAAATATCCGAAGGGAAAACTTTAATATTATTGAATGCAATAAAAAATTTCTCATCTGGTGCTTTGGTAAGAAGTTCATCGTCATTGTCTACTGCAAAAAGTTCCGTCACACAATTATTTTTACTGTTACCTGAACACGAAGCCGAAGGATCGTTTAGTAACTGTAAATAAGAACCTCGAAGTAAATACAACCCGGCATTAATGTATTTTTACTCACTCTTCCCGTGGGATATTTGTCACTAAGGTCTGGAAATGAAGGTTGGATTTTTTCATCATCTGAAACAGTGTTACCAGTCTGATATCTCAGTAAGGCAAATGAGTCCATTGGAATTTGTTCACAAGTTCCTAATCCTCCTACTCGTATCCAAAAGTCTCCTTCTGTGTGATTGGCAGTGAGTACAAAGTCGTACCTTTCGCCAGAGTTAGAAACAAGTGTATCGAATTCACGGGGCTCGACATCAAAAGAATCAGAAGAAATTATTTTGAGGCTATGTCCTTTAACCTTTTTATATGAACATTTGTATAGTAACTAAAGATATCTATTTAACAAACCGTTCAAAATTTACCTGTAATTTAGCTGGACATGCGTGACTTATAGAATTCACTACTCGGAACCTGTACTTCCTTCCTGGTTTGACAAAATATTTTCGAGCTGGCACATTTGTTTGTTGCATAGTTTTTGGGTTGATGTAAGTGCCACGTCCGTTGATTAATAACGAATCTGGTGCTGTGCTTGTCGATGGAAGTCCCGGGAATAATTGTTCTCCATAACTATGCATCCAGTCCGAAATGAGAATGTAATGTTCTGGTAGATCAAAATCGTACTCATTTGAATATTGTACGACTGTTTCTGGCTTCCGAACAATTAATGCACCGTATTGACCGTTTATTTTGTGATGTCCTAACATTTATAATAAATATTAATTTATTGTTTTTTTTTTATTCATTGAACATACCTGAATGTGAGTGATAAAAATGTGTTCCGGGTTCTGAAGCTTCGAAATTGTAGCGAAAAGTACTGCCATATAGAATGGGACATTGCGTTGCGTATGGCACTCCATCCATGTAAGGAGTCTTTTTCATGTGTAACCCGTGCCAATGAATCGCAGCCGCAGTTCCATGTGCTTTATTAACAACATCGACTATGATCGTGTCTCCCTGGCAAGCCTGTATCGCAGGTCCAGGAATTTGGCGGTTAATACTCATTACTCCCTTTTCAATACCATCACCGACAATGCACTGAGGCTTATCGCAATCTTCTTTTATCCCCTCTGAACAATTTCCACAAGCACTTTAAAAGAAGAAACAAACATGAAAACAACAATATTTTAAAAACAAAAACAAATCTTAAAACTTACACTCCCATTGCTTGATAAAGCTCCAGCACAAATTTAAAGTAACACGCCCTAGTTTTGTTCTGAATGCAAGTCCTCTGGCAAAGCTCTCCAGCATTTTCCGTTAGATTCAATACATCTCCACCTTTATAAGGATTCGACCTTCCCGAAACACGTACAACAAAAATCAATGTCAAAGTAACGAATAGTACAACTTTTAATGCCATCTCAACCCTCTAATTTTTCTTAAAGGAGGTTTGGGCATGAATTGCTAACTCAACTAAAATGATATTTCCGTTAAACATTCTTTTATATATTTATTTATACTAATATTTTTGCAAGTCATATGAAAACAAACTTCCGTCACGTTTAATTCGAATATCTATAGAGATAAAAAGTGTGCAAATCGATTTCTTATAAACTTCAAAATCGGCAATCTCCAAAAATTAAACTTTTTATTGCCAATGTCATAAACTTTTAGAATACCTAGCAGAACAACAGTCTCAAGTATATTTATACTAATTCCATAGAAGAAAATCTGTAAATAGTCCATTAAAGCGTCATAGAATTGATAATGTGCTGTCCGAGGAAGTTATTCCATATCATACGAAGTTCCTAGAACCTATGTGGAAATTATGAAACTCAAACCGGAAATGATTAAATTCTTTAAACATTATTTAAGAATTTGTAAGCGGTTCTTTTTCAAATGAGTAAGCTTATTCAATTTGATTATTCACCATTTTAAAATACGTCTTGTTAGTTCTATTAATAGAACGTCTTAATGGTAACGCCAGGTACCTATTCCAAACTCAAAAAAACATAAAAACATTTTTTTGAAAAAACTGGTCAAACGAATTTGAAATGAAATAAGATGGCTTACAACATTTTTGCCAAAAAACCTTATGAATTGTGTTTTTTTGATTTCATAAAAATTTTATTTGTTTAATATTTTTCCCAAAATTTTATTTCATATTGCTCGGCTAAGCCCTAGCCATTAGTCAAATAAAAGAACGTGAAAACTTTCATACATACGAACGTATTTTAAAGCATTTCATCATCATAAAAGCACACAGAATAAATAAGGAAGCCTATGATAAACACACAAAAACAACTAACAAATAAAAAGACTATTCGATTACTACTGAATGAAAAAGTTCAATCGAGAAAACAAAAGCTTACACCTGCCCCTAAATAAATAAAACCACTGTGTTAACTTTTAATATTGTCTCTATACCCACTCGCTTAAAAATATTTGGAATGTGTATCTTAATTTTAGTGCCTACCTTCCTTCCAACCTTATTATAGGTACCTGATATCCTTAATAAATTACATTATATGTTTATCGATCCATCAAACATAATTAAGCTATTTTAATTAATTTGATTTCAAAAATAAATTATTGTTATTGAGACCTATATAGGTCCCTATACCTAGCATTATTTCCCTACTGCTGATTCCCACGAATCTTTATGCCAGTTGTTCAAATTTGTCCATACCAAAATGAAAATTGAACTGAAAAAAGTCCTTTATATCTTTCTTTTAGCAAATTATATTATAAACAGTTAACAACAAGTGGAAAGATAATACACTAAAAAACTGCAAAAGCTAACAATCGCATGTTCGTTCGAGCTTCAAACCACAACGATTCTAAAGAAGTTGCACGTCAAAAAAACATTAAAATTAAATCTTTGTCAAAAAGACGCCGGTACCTAAAAAGGATTAGCACACAGGAGCAAGTACGTGCGACCCAGTCGTGCCTTATATTTTAATTAGTTTAAGAATCTCTTTCAGAATCTGAAGTTTTGGATAGCATTTGTTCAATAAAGTCTGATGCTCTTGGACAGGATGATAGTGCCATATATTTTGAGTGCATTGACAAATCTTCTCAATTTCCGCATTGCATCCTCTACATTCTCAAAATGCTGGAAAATAGCCAAAGTCATCCCTTTTGGCCAAAGTTACTAATCCTAAGTCTTGCTCAGATTTTCGTCCCATAAGCATTCTTCCTTGCCTGTCAAAAGTCTTCGAGAAAGTTCTGGCCTCACAAATTACTAATTATATTGGTCGATCTAAATTACTATCACCATTTCAATTTGGGTTTCGTGCAAATCACAGCTGTCAAACTGTCTTAATTAAAGTTCTTGATGATATAAGGTTTGAGTATGATCTGGATAATGTAACTGTTCTCTGTCTGCTGGATTTCTCGAAGGATTTTGACAGAGTTAACCACAATATTCTCTGCAAGTGCTATTTTGGTTTTCATGATAGAGCTGTGCATCTTATAGCAAGTTATCTATATAATCGCTTCCAAAAAGTAAAGTTTGGCCAAGTTGAATCCGATTCTCTATACATACACATGGGCGTTCCGCAAGGATCTGTTTTAGGACCTTTAATATTCTGCATATTTATAAATGATCTTCCAAATGTTTGTTCAAATGTACAGCTTTATCTGTATGCAGATGACGTACAGGTTTACTTATCCAGACCGTTTGGACTACAAGAAGATCTGATTTGTAAAATTATTGAGAATCTCATGGAAATCTCAAAGTGGTCCATTGCTAATGGTCTCACTTTAAATCCGGATTAGAGCCAACTAATAGCGATATCTAAAAAGGAAATTGATACTTCACTGTTTCCTCCAATTTTCTTTTCCCAATCCCAACTTCATTTTGTTGACACTGTTACAAGCCTTGCTAATAATAAATAGATCGCTTTCAGCTGAAACTCACGTAAATCACATAGTTGGAAGAATCTACTCAGGACTACGTAGACTCTGGCCGTTCTCTACCATAACTCCAGTTAACACAAAACTAAGGTTAATAAAAACGTTACTATTGCCTCTTATCAATTATGCTAATGTCGTTTATTGTAAGCCCGATTCACATTCTCAACATAAACTGCTTGTGGCTTTGAATGACATGATTAGATACGTTTATGGTCTCCGAATAAATCAACACATCTCACATTATCATAAGTTGGTCCTTGGGTGCTCAATACAGCAGTTTTTAGATGCTATTTGCTGTATATTTTTGCATACAATTTTACAAATTAGAACACGAATATACATTTATGAAAAATTAAAATTTGCCCAATCTGTTAGAACTAACAACCTAATAGTACCAGTGTTCAACTACTTGAATTCTTCACGGCTCTTTATTGTTTATGCAACCAAATTATGGAACTCTCTTCCAGTTACATTAAAACGAATAATGGGAATCACAAACTTTAGAAATGCAATCACTTCTCACTTTTGCTAGAATTAAGTCTTAACTGAAATAATTTAAAGTTAATTAAGTTCATTTTCAACAGGTTAATTAAATTAAATAAATTAAATAACTCAATAATTATGTTAAAAATGTAGAAAGGTAAAATATTTAAAAAAAAAATGTATGAGGTTATATATAAATAATTACAAGTACCTATGTACTTGTTTATTCTTTTATTTTTTTTTTCTTAAGAACAAAAATGCATTAACTTACTTATTCCTTTTTTATAAAGTACTATAAAAGACTAAGTCTTATTTGTACACTGGTTGTTAAATAAATAAATTGAAAATAAAGAGTTTTCTCGGAAAAAATAAGTATGTAATAAAATTTGAAAGCTAAATTTCAATCAAGGGGAAAAATATGGAAAACCGTTCGACCAAATTTTTTTAAAAAGTCGTTTTTACTTGCGATTTATAGGGACTATAAGGCAAGTTATGCAAATTCTAAGAATCAAACATGACATTACGATAATAGGGAAGTCAAACAAGTGGGTCAGAAAATTCTGTCTGTCTTCAAACTTGGTATAAACTTTTTGAATTGGCTTTTCTAGCTCCAAAACTAACGGTACCTGCCATATAACTTTTAATGAAAAACTTATTTTTCTCGAGGCTTCTACGATTTTAATAAACTTTCTGAATGGTGTTTTTTATGCAAAATCTATTTTTTAGTTTTAGTGGATTTTTCAGAAACAAAGTTTTATAACGGTACCTCCCATATGACCGGTTTTTAAAAATCAGACTACGATTTTAATAAACTTTCTGAATGGTGTTTTTTATGCAAAATCTATTTTTTAGTTTTAGTGGATTTTTCAGAAACAAAGTTTTATAACGGTACCTCCCATATGACCGGTTTTTAAAAATCAGACTTTCTCGTTAACTAATTGACGGATTTTGATGAAATTTTCAAAATATGTAGTGTTTTATGATTTAAATAATATTGCTTATTAAAATTTTCAAAAACATTTTTTTTAATTTTTAATATTTAAAAAAAAAATTATATTATTTTGAATATTTTGAAAACGAATCTAGATTTTTTTAAATTTTTCTCCTAGTATAAACAATAAATTTCTTTGAATTGACATACTCAAAAAAATTTTAAAATATATTTTCGAAAATATTTTCAAAAAAAAAACATTTTTTTGAAAAAACTGGTCGAACGATTTTGAAATGAAAAATTCATAACATAGAAAACAGCAAAAGAAATAAGATGGCTTACAACATATTTTCCAAAAAACGTTATGAATAGTGTTTTTTTTTTGGATTTCATTAAAAAATTTATTTGTTTAATATTTTCTCCCAAATTTAGATTTATATTGCTCGTTTAGGCCCTAGCCACTAGTCTAATGAAAGCAAACTTTGTTATTTTAATTATTATTTATTTTTCGTTATTTATTTTAAAGCATTACAAGCATAAGGACCCCTATGATAAACACATAAACACGCAAAAACAACTAATAAACAAAAAAAAAATACTCGATTAACTACTGAATGCAAAAATTTCAACCAAGAAAAAAAATTGTACACCTGCCTACAAACAACCATTTTTTTAGTATGTCATAAAAAAATCTGTAGTTTTCATCTGGGAAATTTATTTTAAAAAAATATAATCAACCCGTTTTCAAAATATTTCGAAAGGCAATTTTTTTTTGAAAATTAAAAAAAAATCGAAAAAAAACTTTTTGAAAATTTTGAAATGCAATATTAATTGAATTATAAATGACTTCCTGTGTGAACATTTTATTGAAATCGGAATAATGGTTTACGATAAAACCGCATTTAAAAAAGGGTCCTATGAGAGGAACCGTTCTAGAACAAATTTCGAAAAATTCATTCTAACTGAAAGATGCATTGTTGTAAAAAAATAGCACCGTGAAAGTTTTAATAAAATCAAACTTTTTGTTAAAGATTGTATGGCAGGTACCGTTATTTTTCGACCTGGAGCAAAAATGAAAAACACCCACCGTGATACTACTTTTATTTGGTACTCCCTCTCCTTTCACTGGATCTCCATAATCAGTCCAAGTCCAATACAACATGTTTTTTTAAAGGGTAGGTCCACCACCACAAACCTAACCCAATTCGTGTCTATGGCTCTGAATTTTCTTGAAAAAGGTAAGGATGTAGATGTGATAACTACTGACATAAGCTAAGGTTTTGATAAGATTAGTACCCAATTAATAAATGGTAAACTTCAGGCCTATGCTTTTCCCTCATCGTTCATTGCATAGTATAAATCCTACCTGAAAACCGCCAATATCAGGTGGTTTTTCAGGAGCTCCCGTACGAGCACCATATTTGGTACCACTGGTGTTCCCCAAGGTAGCCATCTTGGCCCGTTTCTTTTTGTCCTTGCCATCAATGATTGTTGATTGCGTTATATCCCACTCCGACCTATTATGTTAAATCATATTTGCAAAAGTCGTACGCAAAAAGAGGAAGAGTAAACCATTTCGTACACCTCCTCTGCTCATGCTTTGTTCTTTCTCAAAGACACTTAGGATATTTTTTTCTTCGTTAACCCCGGAGATCTTACTAACATGGATATCATCAATTTTCCTTGCATTACCAAAGTTCCGGTTTCTTTAATAAGCGAGAAACTTCACACAATCTAAAAGTGTGTAAAAAAACTCGTTAAGACTTTCTTAATATTTTGAAATTTTAAGAAGTTTTCAAAACTGTGTTTAAAATTCCAAAAGAAACATTTAAGCTTATCGATTAAGCAAATTTAAAGATATCGAAGGTGTTCAGTCAAAATTCTTCTTATTAGACTTCGGTTTTAACTAACTTAACTGCTATGGTCATTTGTTTGGATTGAATGATAAGAATACTAATGCATACGAAAAAGTCATTCTACCAGACGGAAGTTTTTCCAAGCAATTATCAGACATTGAAATTGAAGGAATTTTCGTTTACCCTTCTTTAGATCTCATTTCAACTCGCAACGTTTAAAGAATTGATAACGAAAATGCTACCAAATATTATTGCAAAATTATGAAGGCGAACGAACCATTTTGATAACGAAAAATATAGACACAGCTGATTTGAATTTAAGAAAATCACAGTCAATTCGCAATAATCAGGTCGATTGATTTTTTTCGATTACTTTTCCAGAAGAACTCCTCAATCATCCAATTTAATTTCGGAATCAAGTGATAACAAGCTAGAACTTCTAAAAAGAAAGTTTTGGTAATAAAAACTTGGGGAAGGATTGAAAAAAGCAAACATGCACTGTTGTGTTCCATACATTTTAAAGCACATCATTAATAACACTAACAAAATGTCTATTTGATTTTAATTCTTAGTTTGCTGCAATTAAACTTTTCACTTTTTTCTTAAAATTTATCTGCAAAATGTTCAATATATAGAAAACCTAGATACGGTTTCAGCAAATCTACGCATATTGAAAATTGTGTTAGTTTTTCACTGCGTTCAAGTTAAACTCACTTTATGTATAAATAAATATTTCTGTATAAAATTTAATAATAAAATTATTAATAAAATTAAATAAAAAATAATCTTTCAAATTTACTTCTTAGAGCACCAGCTATCTTCCCGTCAAAATTGATTCAGAATTTTCAAAAAAAAAACAGCCAAGTGCCACCAAGTGTATAATTAAAATAGCCCTAGTTCTAATTCTTCTAATTAGCGTCGTGCAACGTCATGTTGCATTCTAAAAGGCAATGTGCCTTACAGACACTTAGTTAAAATATAAAAAAAAAGACTAATATATTTTGCCGAAATTTAATTATTAATAAAAAAGCTGTATAATACAAACAATTAACAATAAATAAATAAATTATTAACAGTGGAATAAAAACTTAATTAAGTCATGTATTAACATAATGACTTAATAATTCTTGGGCATTCTAATTTTTGGGGTGTAATTCTTGCACTTAGGAAAGCCTTTTGGTGGTTTTACCATCTGTTTTGTATTTCCCACTTGAAGAACTATCACCATACCAGTAGCCAAATGCCAACTATAATGGCAATGCATTAGCCAATAGCCTTTAAATTGATTAAATTATTTTGTATAAAAACATATATGATGTTATAACCACCTGGATTATCAGCGCGGATTCTTATTACAGCATATCCCTGATTTGGTATCGAAATCGTGTCCTTAAATGGTGGCCTGTCGTGTTGATAGTTTCTCAAAAGACCCTTCGACTTCTCAATTTGCTTTGCTGCTTTTACCGTCATCGGCAAACCTAGTGGATGCTGACCAAGTCCAATGACCATAGCAGCATAGCCATGTAAATGGAATGGATGGTTAAGACTGCCAGGGTCTGCAAGAAAAAGAGGAAATTACTTAAATATGTACCTTTTACTCGGACTGTCATCATTTTGCGTTGACTTACTAGCCGATTCGTCGACAATTACGAATTCGACAATATTGTCCTTTTTCATTTTTATCTGGTGCGTGCAGGAACAATACGCTTTGCCTATGCATTGCTCTGGCCAGTGGGTGTCATTACAAAATTGAGATTCATCAACATCAGAAGGTTGTGTTAGAAGGGGAGATGCGGGATATACAGTACTTATATTATTGATTGCACCAACGAATGTAAGATTAGAAAAAAGATCTTAAAGAAAACAAATGCTTTGAAAATGTTTGAAATTGGTTTTTAAATAACTTACTTTGGAAAGGTGGATAGTGTCCTGGCTGGAAGATCTCCATGTTTGGAACTAGTATGTTATTAAATCCAATGAAAAACTGCTGATCGGGTTTTTTAGTTCGAAGTTCTTCGTCTTTCTTTACCGAAGAAAGTTCTGTTACACATTCGTTTTCAGTGCTACCGGAACATGTTGCCGAAGGATCATTTAATGACTAAATAAAGTAAATTTGATTCTCATGAGCACAAACAAGTCATGGACTTAAAATTACCTTCCCTACGGGATATTTCTCTGTGTATTCTGGGAACGGTGGTTGGCTTCTTTCATTATCTGAGACTGGGTCGCCAGACTCATATCTCAGAAGGGCAAATGAGTCCATTGGAATTTGTGCACAGGCACCTTTCCCAAAAACTCTAAACCAAAAGTCTCCTTTGGTGTGATTGGCGGTGAGTACAATGTCATACCTTTCACCAGTATTTGAAACAAGTGTATCTATACGACGGGTCTCCACATCAAAGGAATCGGTAGAAATTATTTCAAAGCTGTGTCCTTGGATCTTAAAGGTTTTAATCATTGTATAGAACACGTATGATATAAATGTTTTTATTTTAATTTTACCTGAAAGCTGGCTGGGCACGCATGACTCATAGAATTTATTATCCGGAACCTATACCTTTTGCCAGGTTTGACGTAGTATCTTCGAGCTGGGAAATTTGTTCGCTTCATAGTTACCGGGTTAATGTACGTACCACGTCCATTGATCAACAAAGAATTTGGGGCTGTTGTTGTTGATGGAAGGCCTGGAAAAAACTGTTCCGCATAACCATGCATCCAGTCAGAAATAAGAATGTAATGCTCTGGCAGATCATGGTCGTACGTATTTGAGTTTGCAGTGCATGTCTCGGGCTGACGGACGATCAATGCACCATATTGACCATTTGTTTTGTGAAATCCTGTAAAATGTTTTAAATGAAGAACCTTTATTCTTAACTTTAATCACTTACCAGAATGTGAGTGGTAGAATTGGGTTCCATGTTCTGATGCTTCAAACCAGTAACGGAAAGTAGAGTCATATGGAATAGGACATTGAGTTATGTATGGCACTCCATCCATATAAGGAGTAGATTTCATATGTAATCCATGCCAATGGATTGAAGCTGCAGATCCAGGTGCATTGTTAATAACATCTACTATGATCAGGTCTCCTTGGCAAACCTGGATTGAAGGCCCAGGGATTTGACGGTTAATGCTCATTACTCCTTTTTCCGTTCCATCACCAACTATGCACTGAGGTTTATTACAATCCTGCACCACACCTTGCGCACATTTTGAGCAGGCACTTTAAAGAAAAAAATAGTAACAAAAAAAAATTGAAAAGTTCTTTAAAACTTACACTCCCATTGCTTGGTAAAGTTCCATAACGAATTTGTAATAGCACACTCTGTTTTCGTTTTTAACACAAGGTCTGATGCAAAGCTCTCCAGCATGTTCTGTTTCATTAACGTAGTGGTTTTTCTTGTATGAACTAGGGTTTGCTCTTACTCCAAACACGTATATTATTGTCAAAATCGTCATCAATTTAGAGACTATTATCATTTTGGCAAATTTTGTTTTGGTGTAAAGAGTCAAGTTAAAGAGCAGTCATCACCTTGATGAATTTATTTGAAGTGATATCTGCTCGATTGAGAGCTCTTGTCGTTTATTTATTGGTTGCATTTTTTTTGGCAAATTTATAGAAAAACAAATATTAATCAAGTTATATTTATATACTAATTAAGATAAAATGCATTGAATCCGATGGAGTTTCAAACAGGCAATCAGAGGACAATATTTTTTTATTATGACTCTATATTTCCACTTCCACATTATATGATCATTTACAAGTTGTCGTACACTCATTAATTTGAACAATTTCCTTACAAAAGCTTATGACTGATATCGAAAAGGCAATTGGTCTATTGGATGTATAAAATGAAACATATAAGTTCATAGGTACCGAATGATTTCAAAATCATACAAAATGTCTATGGTAGATACATCGAATTAATTTCGAATTTCAATTTCAAGGTTTTTTTTATAAATTATTACTTTATTTTTTTTTTTTTAAATCTGCACATGAACAAAATTCTCTTTGAAAACTGTTCGTTGTATGTATTCACTATAACACAAAATGGTTCAAAAATATCTTGATGTCAGAATAGATATCATATGAATATCATGATAGAGGGGACTAATTGTTCTTATCCGCTTTTTAACATCTGCAACTAGATACTTTTCAAGTAGCCAAATATTACTCCAGGTTCTGCTTCTTCCATTGTATTGAAAAAAAATATTATTATTAAACAAAAGATAAATATATTTGTAGTTTTTTCCTTCTTAATTTATTCAATATATATTAATGGCAATAACTGAAACTTTAAAACCTGGGCATTTTCACTTTTGGTACGTAGTGGTTACATTTGGGGAAATCTTTCGGTGGAACTATCATTTGCCTTGGTTCGCCAACCTGCATTAAAAGACCCATGCCTCCTGCCAAGTGCCACTCATAATGACAATGCAAAAGCCAAAATCCTAGAAAAAAAATTAATCATCTCAACAACAAATAAACTTGCGAAAATTTGGCTTACCAGGATTATCAGCTCGGAATCGCAAAATAGCATATCCTCGATTTGGAATTGAAATAGTATCCTTAAATGGTGGTCTATTATTATGATAATGCCTTGGCAGTACACCTCTCCCTTCCATTTGCTTGGCCAAATTTAAAGTCATCGGAATACGCGATGGATGTTGGCCCATTCCAGTAACCATGACGTTGTATCCATGCAAGTGAAATGGGTGATGAGTATTGGACTTACCATCTGATTCGTCGACAATAATCATTTCGACCAGGTTGTTTTTCTGAACTTTAATCCGATGAACGCAAGGGCAAATTTGTTCGCCATCACATTTCTTAGGCTTTTTGTTTTCATCACAGAATTCAGACTCATCGATATCATTTGGTTGAGTAAGAGGAGGGTATGGAGGGAAAACAACGCTGATATTGTTAATTGCCGCTAATGCTGTGTCATTGCCAATGATATCTTAAAAAACAGCAGTTTATGTGAATAAATCCCTTTCAATTCATAAGTTTCTTACTCAGAAAATGATCAAAGTGTCCAGGTCGGAATACTTTTTCATTTGGTGTGATATAAATATTGAATGAAAGGAATATCTTTTGATCTGGAGTTCCGAACAGTAGGTCTTCATCAGCATCAAGGGCTGTCAGCTCATTAACGCAGTAGTTGGTACTGTTTCCCAAGCAAAAAGCTGTTGGATCATTCAGTTTCTATATTATAAAGGTTATTAGAAAAATCCGAAAATATAAATATCTACGCATAAACATACGATATCTGATGGATAAGTTGTAGTCAAACTGGGAAAAGGTGGTTGTTCTCTGTTGAGATCATCTGCCTCGTCATTTGTCTTATATCTCAACAGTCCAAACACATCCATTGGATCTCTGGTTGAACATTGACCTAAAGCTTTTATCCTTATCCAGAAATCACCTTGAGTGTGATTGGCTGTGAGTATGAAATCATATCTCTCTCCTGAATTAGTTGAAAGTGTGTTGAATTCCTGTGGCACCACGTCAGACGAGTCTGATGAAATAATTATCATGTTGTGTCCTTCAATCTAGAACAAAAACTTTTTATTAAGTCAATGTTTTATCGATCTTCAATAAACTTACTTGGATCTGAGCTGGGCATGTATGACTCATTGAGTTTATAACACGGAATCTATACCTTTTCCCAGGTTCAACGAAATATTTGGTTACAGGAATATTTTTTATTTTTAAGGTCTTTGGCTTAATATGTTATAATGAAATAATGTTATATTGAAAATTGCCAAATATTATACCTCAATATATGATCCACGTCCATTAAGCAAAAGGGATGATGGAAGTGTAAATTTGTCAGATAATCCAGGGAATTTATTCTCGCCGTAGTCTAAGGTCCAATCCGATATCAAAATATAGTGTTCAGGCAAGTCAAAGTTGTATTCTTTAAAATTATAAGTTTGTTTTTCCGGTTCCCGAATAATCAAAGCTCCATATTGCCCATTAGCTTTGTGATGCCCTATAAGCCAAGATCTTAGAAGAAATCGAATATATGTATATGCATTCTGCTTGACGCTTACCGGCATGTGAATGGTAGAATTTTGTTCCTGATTCTGACGCTTCGAATGCATATCTAAATGTCGAAGCAAATCGAATTGGACACTGTGTTGCATATGGAACTCCATCCATATGTGGTGTCTTTCGCATATGCATTCCATGCCAATGAAGAGAAGCCGCGGTTCCATGAGCATTGTTCAGCACATCGACGATAACCATGTCTCCTTTACAAACATGAATTGCAGGTCCAGGAATCATTCGGTTGATACTCATTGCACCCCTTTCGATACCATCGGCTACAACGCACTGTGTATGGTCGCAATTACTTGGAACCCCTTTGGCACATTGTTTACAGGCACTTTAATAAAAAATAGCACACATTTTTAACTGAATTAAGTTTCTCGATTATGGAATCACGTACGATCCCATGGTACTATAATGTTCTAAAACGAATTTGAAATAACACACTTTGTGTTCATTTTCAACACACGTTCTGCTGCAGAGTTCTCCAGGACTAGCCGTCAAATTGGCATACCTTTCTCTGGCAGAAACCTCTGCGCTGAGAAAAAGATACAAGCTCACAGTCAATGTGAGAACCTTAAACATTTCGTTTAATTTATTGTTACACTTTGTCAATATTACTAAGGAATGGTAGTGTTTTAAAAAAGTATCTTTTATTTATAATAGAGAGAATCAATTAAACTAGAAAAGAGATACAAAATGATTAGATAGTAAAAGATGATTTTAAGTCGTATTTTTTAGAAGTTTAATTTAAAATTCCACGATAAGCCTTTTAAATATATGTTGATAATCTTCAGGTAATTTTTTTATTTACATATTGATGTTCATAGTTTAAACAATTCATTTGTTCTTGAACGAAGGAATTAGTATTTTTAAGTGCGACTTAATTATTTTTATTTATTTACTAAACAAAGTTTTGCTTCATATTTGCTACTGAAAATGAGTCATAGATAAAGTTCCAGATTGAAATGTTATATCTTCTGATAAACACATTTTGATAGTTTTTTCAAGTAAAAACAAAAAATAGGCATGTCATGTTTGATTGTTATCTCAATTTTATTAATATTCACGAATCATAAACTTGCCTTATAGTCCCTATAATCGCAAGTAAAAACCTTATTAAAATATATGTTGACGGATATTATCTCTTCGCCAGATACTTATTCGTAGATTTGGTATTTTTGTTATCAATTTGGTTTTTTTGGTAGTCGGATTTTAACCAAATTATTTTATTTATTATATATGTATATCATTTTGTAAGTTTAAATAATGCTGTTTTTGATAAATAATTGAAAGACGCTTAAGTTAAGCGATTTTTTAAATATCTTACACCATCATAAGTATCCTCATTCAAGATTTCTGGGAGATTTGTAAGGTTAGAAAGAATTAAAAGCTGTTTTATGTTTCTTTCTGTTTTTAAATCTTCTAAGAGAATTTTTATCAGGATGACTAACATAAATGATCGGTAATATAATATCACAATCTTATAATTTATGAAATCTACGCTAATTTATGGGTTTATTTTTTACTTGCGATTATAGGTACTAAAATTCATGTTATGCATTCGTGCAGATTAAAAATTTTGAGATAACAATCAAACACGACATTACGATGATAGAGAAAAATTTTTGAGTTACTGGCAAAATTCTGTCCGTCTGTCTGTCTGTACGAATGTATTTTGGACTGTAGCTTAAACGGTTGGGCCAATCGTCCTCAAAAACAAAGAGTTTTTTGATTTTTTTAGCTCAACAAATAACGGTACCTGTCATATAACCGTTATGTAAAATCTTATTTTTCTCGAAAACGGCTCCACGAATTTTTATGAAAAAAAATCAGTATACTACTGTAAGTAAGCATTATATTTTGGTGAACAAAAATTAATTTATGATGGGCTAAAAACGGTACCTCCCATAGGACCAGTTTTTTTTTCTGCAACTTTCTCGAAAACTGGAGATCCGATTACTATCAAAATATATATTTAAGAAGATGTAGGTAGCCTAAGTTATTTGGCGTAAATTTTTTTTCGAAAACTTTATTTTGTATGTTTAATAATTAATTTTTTTTTTTTTTGAAAAATCAATATTCGATTGATGGGGGAGGTAAAAAAATTGTCGGGAACGGAGATTACGGGGATTAGTGTTAAGGTTGACTTCGCGTAGAAGGGGCGCAGAATCGATATTACCAAGGATCAACTGATGAGCAAAAGTGTTGTCAGCTATTTGACGCCGATTGTAATCCGACTAGTTTCAGACGTTCGAGGTATGTAGGTAAGTTGGTTCTGTCATCTCAAGGAAGTGTCCGAAGGGCAAAACGGATAAATTTTCGTTGAACGTCTTCAATTCTACGTGATTGACACTTATAAGGTAAGGTGACCAAACCTGACTACAATATTCTAGAGTGGGTCGAACGTACGTTATATAAATGGACTTCGTCAGTTATTGATTATTACATTTTTAGACCAACGTTTAATAAAATCAAGAGAACGATTTGCTTTGTTAATTATCTGATCAATATAGGTGTTTAAATTTAGTGTTTTATCACACAGAACACCTAAATCACATATGGATTCAATAACTTTGATGGGTTCATCTTGAAAAGAGTAAACTCTTGAGGTTTCAACTATACGTTTTCGTGAAAAGGTTATTTTATGGCATTTACTAATATTTAATTCCAGAAAATTTAGTGTGCACCAATTGAAAAATCGATTAAGGTCGTTTTGAAGGAGAATATGGTCAAGAGGAGTATAATAATACCTTAAAAAAATTCATATCATCTGCAAGCATTAAGAGAGAAGAGTCTCTTAAAATAAGGCTCACTTCATTGACTGTAATGACAAAGATGAGCGGTCCACGGTGACTGCCTTGAGGAACTCCAGAGGTGGCAAAGATAGGCTTGGAAAGGGAACAACTGAAAAGAACTCTATAGATTCGGTTCTGCAAGTATGAAATTAACCACTCAATAAAACATGGTGGAAAACCTAGAGCATCAAAATTACATAAGTCGAATGATTTGATGGGAGACCTTATCAAAGGCTTTAGCAAAGTCTGTATAGACGTGTCAACTTCATACCCTTTTTCAATAACTTTTAAAGCTTCACAGACGAATTCTATAAGGTTTGTATTTGTTGACCTACCTTTACGAAAGCCATGTTGGGCGGGGGAAAATATAGACTTCCAGTGGAAATAGACTGTTTCATATACTAGGCTTACAAAGAATTAAGGAATGCATGAAAGTTTAGCTATCGGTGTATAATTTTCAGCTTCATTTTTGAGACCTTTTTTATGAATTGGATAAAATAGGAGTCTTTCCAGTAATCGGGAAAAACACTCTGTGAGAGAGACATAAGAAAAAGTTTAGTGAGAGGTTTGGATAAGGTATGCACATATTTTTTTTTTTTTTTTTAAGAATCGAAGGGACACCATCAGGACCAGGATTAAAATTATCTTTGAGTTTATTTATTTTAACAATAACTGAATCACTGGTAATATTAATTGAAGTCAAAGAAGTTTGTGGACAGTTATTTAAATAGCTAAAGTACCTACAAACTAACTACTAACTACTACTAACAAATTTGATATTGTTGTGGGTTCAGACGATTTGGTGTTGCAGAAAGTAAAACTCGAAGGAAGTCCATGGGATTTCCGTTTAGAGTTAATAAAATTAAAAAAAGCACTTTGGATCGGAGAGAAGATTATTTCCAACATTAGAAAGGTATTGATTATAAAGAAGTTCACTTAATTCGGAGAAACGATAATAAACACCCATGTAATTAGAGTAATCAATTACTGACCTAGTCATTATGAAGATTTTTCAATGCCGGAAGAACTTAAGCTTTTAACGAAGTACAATTCATCATCAGACGCAGTCCAAGATAAATTTGGTAAATTGAAATCACCTAAAACTAAAATTGCGTCATTAGGTTGGGCAGTTTCAGAGAGAAAGCCAATTGAATAAACTGTTTGACGGTAAGATGAATTTTTTTGAGGGGACGAATGTAACAGCATAGGATATACATTTGTTTATTTATGAGGTTAACCTTGAGTGCAACGTATTCAAAATCAGTTAAATTGGAATTTCTATAGATTTAGTGTCGAGGTTATTTCAAACGACAATAAGGACACCGCGACCAGATGTACCTGGAATGATACCTTTTCTGAAAACCGTGAACTCAGCTGTGAAGAGCTCAGAGTTGATAACATCAGATGTCAGATTACTTTCGGTCAAAGCAAAGATATCATATGGAAGGCCTTGGGAATTCAGAAACATGGTTGCAGTTTTGATAATACAGGGTAAGAGAATTAGGTATAGAAGTAACGGAAGTAGAGTTAGGGACGATAATAGTTTTTAAATCAGAACGGGATTTGTGCTTCGCTTCGAAGATATGACCGATGCAAAAGAAGACAGATCGTTGACTACTTGAGAAGGGTTAATTGAAATTGAACAAAGATGTGCATTAATTCCTTACGATCAATGGGTAGACCTTCTTGCAAAATTAACACTTTAAGGTTGGTATTTGTTTTACCATCAAAACACAGAATCAGGTTTATCATGTAGATAAGCAAGATAAAGACGTACGGTGTTTTATATCTTATGGTCTCTAAGACGCGACATTACATAACGCCCTTCTATATTAGTGTCGGACATTTGCTTAGTCAATTTAACAACCAGTGGTATAAGTGGATTAAGAAAACCGGATGATTTGGGAGCTGGTTGAGGGGATGATGATTTGGTTCTAGTGGGATTTAAGGTGTGTGAGTGAACGAAGTTAATAAGGTAGTTATAGTAAGATGGCTTGGAGGGTACAACAGAGGGTCCAGAAGAGGGAGGCGAAAGATTGAAAGATACTTTTTTTGGGGGGAGTCTTGGGAATTCCCCTTCTGACCAGCCGTAGGTTAGTTAGGATGTTAGTTTCTTGGTTAGATTTGGGTTGAGAAATTTTATGATCATTGAGGGATGAGAGTCGCATATTATTAAGTTTCATCAAATCACCCGAATGATGAAAGATTCAAAAGTATTTCAACGGAATGAGTATTTCAAAACGTCTTGTAGTCATCCGAATACATTTAGTTAAGTCAATCGAATAGCGAGTCTTGAAGAAGGTCCGTACCAAATTGACATTTGAAGACTTTTGTGTATTCGTTAACACGAACCACGAGTTATTAGTTGATTCTTTCCTTTGTAATCTGGCATTCCATTCAGCTTTCGACCAACGAACTTCAAATTTATTAATTCCCATACTTTTAGGGGGACTCGCTTGAGGATTATTGATTTTGCCCACAATAGCTTACTTTCCGGTACTCGGTTTGGGGTTAGAGTCATTATTAGCAATCTGAAGTTCCTCGAGAATGGACAAGGACATACTATGATTAGTTTGGGTAGGGGGCTGTGGGACTGTTAAAACTGATGTGTTGTAGATGGAGGTATATGGTTGAAGATCGTTGAAGATCGACATCCGAGATTTCACCGACCGAAATTCTTGTTGCCGCAATATCACTACTCATATCGTTGAGCATGTGATTAAGACCGACATTAAAGTTTGTATGCGATGAACTTTGCAAGTGAACATGGAGATCTTTGCGGATTAAGTCCGTTTCGGATATGATTTTTTTTTTAAATGAACAATTGATATTATCGCTTTGCTGTTGATTGGGGTTTTTAATTATTTAATTTAAATATAATCTCGTCAAATAATAACACATTAGAATTAAAAGAGTCCAAAACGAGTTGATTCAATTCAGCAATCTTTTGCTGACACCGATACAACCCGAATGGAAAAGTTTTCCACACAAAACGCCGCACGAGACAATATCAACACTGCACTTCGACATGGTGCTTATTTTATTAATTTTTGTTTTTTGTTTTTTTTTTTTGGTTTTGTAATTGGGTTGAATTGATTTGGGAGTGAAGGTTTGCAGAATGAATGTAGAAGTGAGAAATTAGAATTGGAGAGCAAAGAAAAAAAATGCTTGGGAGCTAACAGAAAACACGTCTGAACAGTTAGGCAGTCAATAACATTTGCAAGGTCATTATGTTTATGTTAATTAAACGCAAGATAAGATTATTATATATCAAACTATATAACTAGTATAAGACACTGGAAATTCGTTGATAAAGTATTATAAAAATGCTGCAAAATTTTGAGTTAGAAAATAAAAATAAGTTACTTGGGAAAATTGAATTCATTTATTTTGGATTGAAATCGGACTTGAAGAGTTGACTCGTCATTGCTATGCTGTCAGTGCGTCAAATTATAAGTAATTTATTACTTTAGTCAAGATGTACACACAAAATGGTCCCGACTGAGTCGTACGTAATTGCCTGAACCGCTGATTAATTGCATTGTAAGCCAGCATCTTTAACTGAAAGAACAATACCGTGTTATATACCAACAGTATTTAGTTTAACAACAACCAAATTTCTCTAATATTCTAATATTAAAAAAAAAGACAAATAAAAGGTCAGAAGTGAATACTAGCAGTGCCCAATTCCAAAGGTTTTTGAATATGCTCCAAGAGAAGCCATACATTGTCCAGGGATTGTGGTCGAGTAGATTAAAGGTCTTCTTGTTTTATTTCATAATAGCAATCGCAATTGAATCCATTTCAGATAACTTTTTTCAAAACACAATTGAAATATACACAATAAAAGTCACATTTTGTTTTACTTTTTACATTTTGACGCAAATAAACTAATTCCAAAAGGCCGAAAAGAGGTTTGGATAATAGCTGATTCTGTTCGGGGTTTGTGATTTAAATTTTTTGGTATTCGGGGCGTAGCGTTTCGTTCGGAAATTTTCTACGAGGGAATCTGTGATAGGGGAGATTATGGAATTTTCTCCACATCAATGGTAAATATGACTAAATGGGAAATTGGCATTATGTTAATGAACAAACTAAAATATGTAAATATAAATTAAATTAAATTTTACAGCCACTTTTAGCACTTCTTGTTATTTAACAAATTCTTCTAAAGCTTTATCAATGTCAAAATGGTTTTCAGCCCAAAGGTGTGAAGTTCCATATTTTCATTCCACTAACAAAACAAGTTGTAAGACTATCTTTGTGAAAATCAAATTTAATACTACTAAATTGAACAAAAATAAGAATCATAACAAATCAATGAAGTCAAAGTTAAGGTATAAGAATTCTATTCAAAAAATAAAATCTTTGTTTCTTAATAGAGGACAATAAGTTACGAAAAAAAAACAAAAAAATAATAAAAATCTTGTTTGTTGGGGCGAAATTTCAGGGAACACTATACCTTACATTGATGTTACCATAACAATTATTGAGTTTTGCTTTCCGTAAGACTTTCGAAAAAAATCTATAAAAGCATTAAATTGCAAATAGAAAGAAAAAACGCACTGAAGTATGTATATCGACAAGACAGAAATGACGGTATCATTCAAATGTTAATAAATTCCAATGCTGCCTTGCACCTCAAGAAGTCATTTTCTATCATCTCTATGGTATCGATTTGCCTTTTCCTCCTTGTTCGGTTGGTCCTTACTAATGGAATTCAATGCAAGGATAATGTTTTTCATATTGTTGCGATTACCGTTCCATTTCAAGATGCGGTATTTAGCAAAAGAATGCTTTTCAAATGCACAGGAATGTCCGTGTGAGTCTTAGTGGCTCCACCAGGAATTTCCTTGTTCGTATTGATGACTGTAATCGAGTTACACAAAATTGATTGGGATTTCGATGGAGTTATATGCCCAACTTGGTATATACATTTTATGAGAACATTGACCGTATAAACGAAAGCATTTTTTGTTCTTTATTTATTTAAAAAAATTCTTTAAGTTATTGTTTGTTTATTAATTAAATTAATTAATTAAATAATTAATTAATAGTTGTATTATTAAGTATTTAATTTAGTAGTCATAAATGCTCAAGATAGATGTAAGATATAAGATATAACATTTTTTTGAATATATGACATTATATTATGTAAGAATGTGAATATTGAAAAACATAAAAAAAAGATTTACAATTGATCCCAAAAGGAAGTCCGGAGATGGAAAAAAATTTGGATGTTGAAGAATAATCTCATCAATTTAATTAGTGTGTTCCGTCCAAACCAGCTCATAAGAACATCTCTTAATACTCTGGACATATAGTTTAATAGAAGTTAATTAGTCTCCTTTTAATCAGTATTAATATAATGATATCTACAGCAGCCATTTTTTGACAAAGCACGTCCAGAAAATTTTTGTTTCAGAAACTGCATTGTTTGACTTGCATTGCAATATGGCATGGTTCACCATCTTGTAACCAATAAGATTTTTTCACACCGTGAAAAACCGTCCCATCGACTGTTTCGGTTCCTTAATAATATTTAAATTATGTGCTAGTAAGGAACATTGCCTTTTAGAATGCAACTGGATACTGCACGATACTATATAGAAGAGTTAGAAAGATAGAAACAACTTTTTTCGATGCATTAGATCAAGAATTAGGTGACTATTTTTTCTGAATGATGATTTGGAAAGCAAATGCCGTAAATCCCCCGTTCCAAAAATGTGGCAATGTTGGTTGTTTATTCCGCTAGAAAGTGTGAAATGATTTCTTCAACAATTTAAATTTGTTTCAAAGAATCAGCTTCAGTGTCAAGTCAACCATTCGAAATATTGTATTCTAAGCGATGCTACGCTGACGATCTGTCGGAAATATTTTTTAATAACATTGCAGTTTATGCGAAAACAAAAAGGGCCAGTCCACCATCGAAATGCGCCTCAAGATTGTTCCACTAACACCAAAACACAGAGCGCAGTGACGATACCAAAATTTTAAACCAGTTAATTAAAATTTTTTTGGCATTGATAAACGCCATATCGACATTCTTCTAATGGCCCGTGTTTAACAAAATTCAACCCAAACGACGAATAGTGCTTTGTGGCGGTGTTTGTTAGTATTTGTTTATTTATTATTTTTATACACATGCGACAGGATTTTGTGTACATTTAAATGTTTGAACATCGTACGAGCATTTGGGAATTCAGTAAGGATGAAAGAAGAGATACCGATGCACATTAGTTTTGAAGTTCTATATATAACAAAATATGAGGGAAAACCCGACTTTGGCAAAGCGTTCCACATTCCTGTCCGGCAAAAGAAGATATTTTCGACGATATGCGCGTTGGGTTAAGACTAATGAACAAATTTTACCTATGCACTATGTTTCGTTGAGAACCGATCCTTGTTCAAAAGTTGTGTTGTACAGAATTAATGTTTCAAAAGCATGTTTGCTGAAATCAGTTGATATTTAAATGTCAAAGTTATTCAATGAAATACCAACACAAACATAAGAGAAGGCGAACACTTAATACGAATTTTTCAATTCTGTTTAACCTTTTTCCTTTAGAATGGTTTTAACATCAACGTTTTTGAAGAATGATTTCTTTTTAAACAAATTTATAACTCCGCTACAAAAATAAATTATTTTATAATAATTTCCGGTAGCTATGAACGTGCCGTCAGAAAAATGCACTGTCATTTTGTCCAATCTTTCAAAGGATATAAAGGAAGATATGTTATAGAAATGATTTTTGTGACTGTAGGTATTCAACTTTGGACTTACAAAACTTGTACATGAACATGTAAATGCAAAGATAATTTTTCCAACGAATTCTATTGACAACCCACACAATGTTACCAGAAAATGTTTTGGCAATCAAAACTGTCCTTTACCCCGAAATGTAAAAAGCAATGTATTCCCATATCGAATAGGACATGAATACGGAATCAATGTATGTCTATGCCGACGAAAAGTGTAAGGACATCGGCAACAACATATTTCAATTTGACTTTTCCTGGTCCACACATTTTGTCAAGAGCAGAGCAAACTATTAGGCGGCGTATTTACGAATCAAAATGTGTGGTCTGAGACGACTAACACATACAAAATTTTCTAGAGACAGATTTGCCTATTCTGAAATCGTTTACCTAACAACGATTTTGTACTAGGGGAACCTATACCTCTCCACTTACATATCACATAAGAGACTATAGGAATAGTTAGTAAGGTGAAGGTGAAACACTTCACGTTCTTTAGATATTCGAATAATAGCTGCCATACTTTAAGATTGACTATTTCCGTGTCATGTAAGGATGAAAAGATTTCTATCAACCGATATTAACCAGAATTCTTCACCAAATGAAGTGATATTAACTAAAGAAGTTCGCAGCAGATTCAAAATAACCCAAGAAAAAATAAAAAGCATTAATCTTTCTTTTCTTTGATAATTGGATGACTTAATTGAAAGTATGAGAAGTATGTTTTATAAATACATATATGTATGTATAGAAATCATAATTAATTTAAAAAAAAAACATTTTCTAAGCAATTATTTTGTGATGCAAGAATTCATTATTTATTTCAAACATTAACATATCCATGACAAAGATTAACATCTTAACATATTCTGTATGAGATACATTCTGAAGTTTATTTTGATTGATGGATTATCGTTGTAATCTTAAAAAAGATAAACTTTACAGCATCCAAAATATATTTGAAAGCTTTGTATCCATTGCAACACTCAAACGCACGATCCTTTGTCAAAGAATCTATCTTTTTATATGGTCATCCTCCGTATAACTTAGTTGTATTGATTTTTGATTTTTGTATCAAACACATTAAGTTTGATGGATTATCACTACATAGCTTTTCGATTCGTATATGCTCATATACATACATAAAGTGTGTCGTTCCATATTTTTTCAAGCTCACTGAATAATGAATGATAAATTAAAAAAAAAATATTGCTATTTATTTAGAAAGATATTAATACGTGACAGTTGAATTTTCGTTTGCGAAGATATTTAATTGATAAACTTATTATACACGGGTAAGTATTTAACTGCCTTTCGTTTATCTAATCCCTAAATCTTATGGAAATATTTCTGGGTTAGATGATGGTTTTTAATGAACTTTTACTTTTTAGTAACGAGATAAGATTTTTTGTAAAAAATATATTCAAACATTTTCTGCCTTGTAATCTTCATGATAACTTTATTGAAATCCCCAACTAGATAGTGCAATTGGTTGACATTCTGGTAAGAAAAACAAGTTCAGGGTAAATATTTTGGTGCTTTTGACAACAAATTATTGTGGAAAATATAAAATGATTCAGGAAAAAAAGACAATTTTCGCACATTTCTTGAAAAAAACATATGATTTATTGCTTGAATTCTGAAAACTGTGTTTTAGCTTGTATAAGCTTCACTGGTAAACTTTTGTTGTTTACAAAATTGTATTCTTTGAAAAAAGTTATATTTAAGGATTTTGCATGAAATTTAATTGAGTATTGCCTTTCAAAAAATGGCAAGGAATCTTAATTTTATAGTTTGGTATCTAAGTAATGCAATCGCGCTGATTAAGAACAATTGATATAACAGTCAAACATGACATTACGAGGATAGAAAACAGAATTTGAGTTAGTGGCACTTACTATCACTTACCATGAACATACGAACAAACATAAAGTCCGTATGTTCATGGTAAGTGTTCACTCTCTTAAGACACAGGTTGTGCACAGTTAGTGAAAAAAAAATTAAATAAGAACAAACTAAGTTAAAAAAAAGTCATCAATAGGCGCAAAAGCGCTTATTTAGATCTGATAACAGATCATTAATGATATACATTAAAAAAAAAAAAAAATTAATCAGTGAAGAAAGACACTAAAATGACATCCCTTTTAGAGAGAGAACCCCTCTCTAAAACAAGGGACAAAGAGCTTTGCCAGGCTAACTAATTGAGGTGCTTAAAGAAGAAGTGCGTGTGTTGAAAGCAACAATAATAAAGATGCAAAAGTCGAATGGTGATAGTTACTCTTTCCAACTAGACACTAGACAAAAAAAAAACAAAAAAAGTAAATGATGAAGGTGATGAACAGTCTTCAAATGAAAACACATATTCTGTACTTGAAATGGACGATGACGATGATACAAATGCAGGAGATGCGGCACAATCAAGTGAACAAGTATCAATATCGAGCTCAAATGAAAACTAGTAATGCAAAAAAAAAATAATAGAAGAAATAAATAAATGATAACGGCCCCAAGATTGCGAAGTCCAAATTATACAGTGAAGGCGAGAAAAATGTCACCGAACAAGAAAAAACAGTGAAGGCGATAAAAAACCCCACATATTAATTTTTTTTCAAAAAGATAGTCATGTACTAGCGAAATTATTAAAAGTAGAAATTGGTGAGAATAACTTTAAGATAAAAAATGTAAATAAGAATAAGCTTACATTAATTTTAAATAACAAGAATGTCTGTACTAAAGTCAAAAGCCTGCTTTCCCAAACTGGCACAGAATATTTTTCTTATACAAACAAAGAAGACAAACAACACTCATTCTTGCTAACAGGTATAAGCGCTAGCTTCGACCCAGAAGAGATTTTATCAGAATTTAAAAGTTTGAAAAATTGAAAATCTGGAGTTTGTCAAAGCTTTCAGGTGTACTACGACGTTATCTGAACGTGAAAATAGAGTCTTACTTATTATACCGGTACATCTGTCTTGCCAAGACTGTTACAGATCTTGCTGCGAAGTTTGACAACCTTCTCAGTTTTCTTTCATCCTCAAAATGGAACAACCCTTCCCTCAATATAATTGCGCTCCATGTCAACTTTATAATATCCAACAATAGGCGTGGTAACCTTCTTCATTCCTTGATGGATCATAGACCTGACGAACTTTTTTTGAGCGAAACAAAACGTAACGAACGACATAACTTACAGTTTAAAGACTATGACATTACAGGAGGTACAGCGATCCTTATACGTAAAACGCTCCAATTAAGTAGAGTCAAGCAAAGTGATATTAAAAACTTTAGTTGTCTTGAAACAACCATTATTTCTCTACGGAAGAGGTAGCTTGCTAAACCACTTTGTTGAGAAAAACCAGATCGTCTCTATAAAATAAAGCTCTATAGTCCAGTTACTCCAAGCTATCCTCGTGGAAATTCATACCTTTGCATCGCGGACGCACCATTGCAAATACAAACGGTTTACGATAATAAAACGTCGCTATTGCTATATGATAGCGACCGTAAGGCTATAGTAATGCCCTTGAAATTTGCTAACTACTCAACGTTTAGCTTCGCAACGCGACACGAAGTCCCTAAATTCAATTTTAGGCCGACTGATTGGTGTTTATTTCAGCGTTGCGCCACCGCAAAATATATGAGCCGCACTCCCTCTTTTGATATTACTAGCAATGGGAATCTTACTAACGAGGAGTGCGATTCCTATATCGGGAAACTTGCAACAGTATTATTACAAGCTATGGAGTGGTCAGTTCCGAAAATTAAATCAAGAAATAGCGTTTAATGTTATCTAAACCGTGACATTCGTACAATACAGAAACACAAAAGCTTTTTAATCACTCAAATAAACCGAATACGTCATCAGTTCCAAGTCGAATCACAAAATGGAGAGCTTATAAGATTGAAGTTCTTATTGAAAAATGTAAAGACATTGTTAAACCAACATTTTCAAAACAGTGTCAATGAATATTGGAAGCAACGAGCGGAAAAAGTAATTAAACAGACTCAATGAATATGTTTCCTAAAATCAAGCAGATTTTCAAGCCACCTGGCACTGTCAAAATACCAAAATTAAACATTCCACTATCACAACAGTCTCTTAAGCAGGAATTAATAGCCAAGACTGTCCTATCATCGACAATTGTTTCGTTGTAGACGTTGTAGAGGATAAACTCAATCTTATAGGATCTCATTTTGAGGCGATCCATGCTCGTGAGCTCCCTAGCTGCAAAAATAGCCAAGTTAATGACGTCATGCTAAGATTTCACAGTACCGAAACCCCGAGTATTTTGAGGTTTTCTGATGATCTTAAAGCCGACCAAATGACTGTTGAACGTATCATAACGACTTCTTTACAACATTTGACGAACTGACTGAAATATTCAAAAAACTGAGTAACAAAAAATCAAGTGGTTTAGATAACCTTCCCAACATTGAAATCGAAATCATAAAGCAATATTGTGTTATATTTAACAACTTACTAAATAACTGTTACTTTCCGAATTGTTGGAAAATTTCGAATATGATTCCAATAATTAAAAAAAAGAAGGATCCTTCTGATATATTCAACTATGGGCCTAATATCGGAAAGATTTTTGAGATAGTTATTTGTAAGTCCATTCAGGTCGCGTGCGAAGAAAAGGAGATAATACCGTGAATTAATTTGGGTTCAAAAGAAATCACTGGGCAGTGCACGCCATAACAAAACTCGTTTCAGACATAAATTGGAATCTTAACGCCAAAAGATGTACAGCTGCCTGCCTAGTAGACATCGAAAAAGCCTTCGACACGGTTTGGACCAACGAGCTATTATTTAAACTTATTCGGTGTGAATCCCCACTACATCTTATTAAAGTTATTTCATCCATGGTGCAATTTAAGGAATTCATTGTAGACAAAACAACATAACTAAAGTTTTTTAAAATTATCAATGGCTTACCACAAAGCAGAATTACGGCAACGTTATTGTTTTGCAAATATATTTCCGATATACTTAGAGACATTGAGGGTTCAATAGCGTTTGCTGACGACACCACTTTGTATGCAAGTGGATGCAGAATAGCAGATATTCAAATGAAACTGCAAAGTCAATTTGATAAGCTGCAAGCATTCTGCTCGGAATGGAAGCTATATTACCCTAACCCCGAGTATTTAAAAAATACGATGGTATGCGGATTCATACCACCTGAGGCATTCTTATATCTTGATGCCCATGGGTGTTTATCTAACTCGACAAACGTTTCTATTATATACCAAGAAGAGCTACAGATAAAAGAATCCACTATGAACCTATTGAATCAGAAAGATATAACCGTACAAAATACTGGTGGGTCGACTGGGTTGATAAGAATTCTTAGATTAAGTCAGATTCGGCGTTGATGGGTGATTTCTGATCTTCTGAAGTTTGTAGTTGGACAATTGTAATCAATTGTTTAATCTGCCTTTTTTAGGGGAGCGGAATTCACGTATCAAAGCTTGGATACTTTTTTTTACTTGCGATTATAGATACTATAATGCAAGTTATACATTCGTGCAGATTAAATTTTGATATAACAATCAAACATGACATTACGATGATAGAGAAACAAATTTGAGTTACTGGCAAAATTCTGTCTGTCGTGTCATACATAAATGCAAACAGACATTTTCTTGCCACTAGCTTTGTTATACTTCTTTTCTATCCTAGTATTTTAATGTTTGCATTTTATTCCGATTTTTTCATAGTCAAAAGAAGACAAGCTATATAGTGTAGTATTTCTAATCGCAAGTAAAACAAAAGTTTTCTCGCACTAAAACTAACGAAAAAATTATATTTTTTATCTCTAGCAATAAAAAATCAAATTTAATTTTTCCAAATTGCAATACTATCTTAAAATGAAATAAAAAACTTTAGAAAAGTTAACAGAAATATAAAACATGCAAATTTCATGTTGACTTTCACTCTCTCACAAAGAGTAAACAGTTATTAAATTATTCCTCCCATGCCGTCAGAAGCAAAACTTCCAGGCTGGGCACACAAAAGGAGGCATTCAAATGAAATTAATTAAAGGTTCTCCTCGTCTTTTCTGCCTTAAGCGATAATCACCACAACCCAAGACCAGGTCTGAGCCAAAGTCGAATCGAGGGTAAATTAATTTTTTTTTAATTATTCTGCACAGAACTCATTTTTAAAAAGGCTCCCACAACCCAGTGTATTTTCGTAGTATTCCTTTGCAAGCCGCCGTCTGTCACCGACCAAAAAACTTACATCCCGTCGCCATCGTCATGTCGTTGTATAAAGAACTCTCACGTAAGGCGACAAATATTTAAAAAAAAAAAGATTTAAAATAAGCCAAAATCCAAAAAAGAAATATTAAGTAATTAAATAAGCAAACATTTTTCACAAACCCCTCTTGCAGTTTCTTTACATGAAAAAGTTCCCTCTCGCCGGTTGACGCTCGTAAAAGCAACACGCTTAATGGGCCTTAAAATATAAACAAATATAAAAGGCAACCGAAAATTTGTCCTGCGAAAAGGATTATTTTAAATGCTTTGAGCAAATAATGAAACGTACAGAGAAACCTCTTCTAAGTAAATGTCATTATAGCAAATGATATTTAATTTTTTCCTCACCTTGTCTCATTGTGCCTTTTCGTTTGGCTTTTTGGAAGTTTTGTTTCATTTCTGTGGTCTTTGCCAACCAGGCTTTGAAAAAGACGGAAATGCAAATTAGGAACTGTTGATATGTATACCTTTGGAACGCAAATATTGTAATCCTCGTTGAGTTCGTTGACACATGACCGTTTGAAAAGGTTCTGATTTAACTCTAACTTGTAACCGCTTATCTGGTTAAAATAACTTTTAACATTCAGTTAAAATAAAATTAAATGTTTTATACATTCGTACAGGAGAAACAAAACAAAAAATATTCAAGATATGGCTCATTAAAAAAAAAATGGAACTTTTCTCACTGACACAAAAAGAAAAGTCAAGATTAAAAAAGGATTGTGTTTGGGAAAAGCTCAAAACTGTGATTAGTATTGGTTTTGCTCAAAATAATTAGAATAGCCTTATAATGAGGCCTTAGTTTGTTCTTCCGATTTACGTTCTTTATAAAAAGCTCAACCCTTTAGACTCTAGTCCAAAGTACACACAAACAGACAGACAGAATTTTGCCAGTAACTCATATGTCATATGTGTTTCTCTATCATAGTAATGTCATGTTTGATTGTTCTCATTTTTTTTTTTAATCTGCACGAACATAGGAGCAAGTAGAATGCGACCCAGTCGTGCTTTTTATTTGTTTTCTTTTAAATCCGTCTTTGAGACAGTAGTTTAACTACAAGTGTCTATCGGATGCTCTTAAGGTAGGTGATTGTAAGAATCGATCGGGGTTACCCTTAAAACAACTGTGCTAATTTCAAACTCTAATCATCAATAGTCGTGTTTTTTTGAAAAAGCTCTCCGTAGCGCAGCTTTCCAAAGCAACTTCTTTTTATAGTTAATATTTAAATGTCAAATAATTTATTGATCTACAGATGAAAAACAAAAACACTGCACCGCGGATTATTCAACAAAATAGCACGGCTAATTTAACTTTAATTGGAGCAGTAGTATGTGCCCTTCAGTCCTGCAATTTTTCGCGACATTCGCAATCCATATAGCTATGTATGTATATTGTATATAATGTCAAAATATGTCTACAAATATACATATGTACAAAGGAAAATTTAAACTAAAACTTGGAGTTCCGATAAATTGTGTTTATGAGGCGATAAAGCGATGGAGTTATTCTTACATTCCGGTACCACACTTGAGCTGTTCAAAACTTGTTAATGTTTTCGCGATGCTCTGGTGCTTTTAGGCTTTCTCCCCTTTCTCTTTGCCATGCCATTTATAGTTGAAGGTGAAGTTTATTTGTTTTGTTTCATGCATTATATTATATACATATATAAAAAAGATTTTCCCTTAATTTTTCAACAAAAGAAATCATCTATTATTACAATTCTCTGAGTTTTCTTTAAACGCAACACGAAGTAGAAAAACTCACTATTTAAGACTTTAAATACAATTTTCTAAGTAGAAGACTGTTTTGAATTCCGACTGAAAGGTTTTTATACATTCCCCATTTATTTTCACATTATTATTATATTATATAGTTTTCCCAATTAAAATGCTAAGCTTTCTCCGTTAGTTGTAGTTCCAAGAAAATTTATGACGCTTGTTTTCGCAAAAATAACAATAAGGGGTTGTTTCGTAGCCTGTTCAAGTCTATTATACCGAGATGTTTATTGAAGAGCTCTTTCTAGCAAAATAAAAATACATTCTAAGATCTCGACGTAGCTTTATTTATCTTTATCTGTTTGTAATTGGAAGTTGCCAATGAAAACCATTTGTGTTCTTAAACGATTTAAAAGGTGGTGCAAGGTTTTTTTCGATTAAAAATAAAAACCAAAATCTTAGTAGTTCATTCAAAAAGCATAATATACAAAAAAAACCTGAATTACTTTTTAGACAGATCCTACTCTTGAAAGAAATCGCAGGAAATCTTTTATTTTTTTTTAAATTATGAAAGACAACATTGAAATTTATAAAATCTATAATAGAAAAAAGATGAATATTTTTTATTCATATTTTATTTAAAGAGTCTTTAAGTTGTTCTTTTGCATATTATAACAGAGTCTGTATTTTTCGTTAAAAAAAAAAAAAAAAAAAAAAAAACAAACAGAAGTTCAAAAACTTGTTATTTGAATTTGGCTTCCGGTTGTTATTTGTAGGTAATATATAAATAAAAGTATTATTACTGAACTCTCTAAAAGAAAATAGTAGTGCTTTGCCCTCCTAGAACTCTATACATTTTAAAAGTTTTCCTTTATTTTTAAAAATATATCCTAGGAAGTTGAATCTGCGACAATCTGTTACTCCACAATCGACACAACGAGTATTATTAAAAATTATTACTTTTCTTGAAAGCGCACTTCAAACCAAATTAGTTACCCAAATACATTTCTTGGCAACGGAAGTACACAATAGCAATATTAAGGCAACACAAAAAAAAATAAATTAACTTACAAATTCCAAATAAATTATCTGAAGCAATACTTATTTCCGTAGCATTTCCCATTGACATCTGTTACAAATTTCAAAAGTTTATTTCCATTCCCAGCTTAATTCTTCAACACTCACTCTTCACCGATTTGAACTTAACGGAATTCAAAAAACACGTTCCTCATTTTTAATATTTCGATTTAATATATTTTCCATCTTTGGTCTTTAATTATTTCTTTTTTACAATATTTAAAGTCGTTTTAAAATTTAATATAGTTATGTGTCTAAATAATGTCGTTTTGATAAATATTTCTTTTTTCCATTCTTTAATTTATAATTAAAAATTGAATAAAAAACGTATGGCTAAGTTAAACAATCCTCCGATATACATTATGTACATTGTTTTTTTTTTTAATTCTCAATTTTACACACTTCCTCGATTTGCTAAAAAATAAATCTTTTTAACTACACATTTTTCTACACAATGCTGAGTAGCATAATAGTCGTATTTTTGTATACTATAAGTTACCGTTTTTTGTTTAATGATATTTTACATTTTTTTCGAAGAAATTCATTAATTTGTCTTACATTTTTAATAATTTATGCAAGCGGTGTTACAGGTTACAGGGTTTTGATTTAGTTTTCCTTCCCTAAAAATAAATATTTACAATCATTTTGTTCTTTATGCAACAAGTTACAAAATAAAGTTCATAAAAGATAGAAGTTATTCGCTAAGTTTTTATCATAAAATTCTTAAATTACATTTTTGTTTTTGTATTTTACATAACTATATTTATATAAAGTTTTATAGTACATGCGGTCTTAAAAGAGTTTAAATGTCATCAATCACGTTCTTGGTCCTTGATAACGGCAATAAGATCTCCCCATTATATCTTCAGGTGGAATTGACTGATCTGCTGGTAGGATTTTTTGAAGTTCCATTTGATCTCTTATCTGTAATGGAACAAATTGCAATTTTTTAGAAACCGCAGTGTTTTGCTTTATATTTAATAAATAAAAACTTAAAAATCGAGTGATCGAAAATAGCTGCATTTTTCGAGTTTACAAGAGTCTTACAAGATCCGAACGGAAACACTTGCACTTTTGATAACAAATTTCACTATTGGATGATGTGTCCTTTCGTCGCAAGAGGCGGTACCCACCCCGGAGGAAAGTTGGTTCTGACGGGGAATCGGACTCCGACCCTTTGGCATAGCAATTCGAGACACTAACTACTAAGCCACAGGGCACTGTTTAGTTCGACTTTCTACTTTCATTCATAAAATTTCGTCAAATGACTTTCTGCTTTCACTCACACATATTATATGTCTATGTAATTATTTAATAAAGATGACAGTCAAAGTAATAATGCCTCAAAAAGCACTTGTCAAACCATTCATACAACCTAACCACGAAGGATATTACAACTTCCTCCCTCATACGCATCTTATCGTAATCAGAAAAATAAACAAAAATTAAGATTTAATTCCGAAGAGGACTCGCACAGGGTATACATCCTGATTCCTGAATAAACCCTAACACTGCCAGGATAAGTAATGAGGCAAACCTTATGACGAGATTAATCTGCTGTCATTATGACTTTTTTACATGCCCATACAGTATAGCGGTGAGTTCATTTGAAAAACAGACATCGAGACTTCACAGGCTATGTTCGCTCACTTCATGCTTGAATCATTTTCCTTTCCGATTTGTCAAGGACTTTCTAATTTCGGTTTTTCTTCAGATTTTCTTTTCCCTTATATCAGGGTATTATGCAGCAAGTTAAAAGGATGCATGGTGATGTGTTTGGTGTACATTGTACACTGAGTATGATAAAATCCACGGAAAATGTTTAAAAAGAAAAAAAAACGAAACTTCAGAAAATTCTCGTGACATGTAGATAGATGAAGTTATTTCCTAAAATTCACGCCTCGAGAATGAGAACAACCTCAGGAAAAATTAATCATGCCTCTCTCGTTTCCCTTTGTCCCGCATTCTTGTTGTTAATGGTGCTTGCTGTGATAAATATAAAGGATGTTAAAATCGGTGGTGTTAATATAGGGTTTTTTTCTTTCATTTCTTCTTTGATTGATGATGACATTCATATTATCCCTATATTTTGCCAAAGGACGTCGAAGAATTTCATAAATGCAGAAGCCAAACAGGGACTCTATCGTCAAATTTGTCAGTGAGTCTGGCTACGGGTGTTTAATAAGGAAGATGCCTGAAGTTATAGGACTGATACTCTGGCTTGTCGCTTGTGTGGTGTGGTGCTACACATAATCACTTCCAAGGTATGAGCACTTAGATGGAAAACCATTTTCGTTTTAGGTATTTTTATAAGTCATATGACAACCAAACCTGGTATCTTTCCTATGTGTTTCCAAGCTCATACATGGTGGCATTGTTGCTACAGGACGAAATGCTATAATTATTTATATGTTTTATCTAGATACCAAACACATTGTGCAACGGCAATTTTAGTGCAGCACAGATTAACAAGTAGATGGTATAGCTGTGGGTGGGCCTACATAAAAGTATAATGTATTTAAAGTGCCACAAAAATGTGTGTTTAATTTTGCGGATGTTCGCCCAGCAATATAGTAGTTAAGGAAAGTTTAGAATTAGTATCATATGCCTGCGGAGAAATTCTCTCCATAACGAGATTGGTTGGCAAAGTTGATAAGATAATGAATGAACTTTGTAGACTCATGCTAGTTTAACTGAAAGGTTTTAGAACTTAGAAGTGTAATTTAAGCCGGATAGAACAATTTCAATGGCGGTAATATGTCTAATAACTTAACACAGAATTGTAGATATTATTATAATTAAAACAAGGAAAAGAGGTAGGTACAATGTGTTGTGATGCTGTTCAAGTTGTTGGATTGGTAGACAAATTGAGAACATATGGGTTTTGATTTTGTGATATATAAATTCGATATCTTCTTGTTACAAAAATATGAAATCAAGGCACGACTATTATTGCTCGTTATTATGCAAAATTGGATTGCAAAGAATATTCAAAAAGGAAAATAATTAATAGTTACAGTGGTTTTAAATAAATATAGTCCAATAAAGAAAATAATTAATAGTTATAGTGGTTTAAAAAAAAAAAAACACTCAGAAAAAAAGTTAATAAACATAAGCTCTTACCGACAAAAAAATGGTATGTTGTGTAGTATCAAAGAAATGCAATAATCAAAAATCATATTTTTTTTATTTTTTAAATATTAAATTATATAAAAATAAACAAAACATTTAAATAACGCATTAAGGAAACGACCTACAATTAAAAAAAAAATAAATTGCACAACATGATCACAGTCACATTTTTTCTGTATTTAGACCTTCAAATACTTTATATAAAATTTGTTTCTATTTTTAGAGATTTTCAAATAGCAATTAGTCTTGCATGTTAAAATTCATTTGCTATAGTAACTCTGGCATAATCGTAACAAATTCCTAACCTTTTTTTCGTGAATTTGTAATTATTTATTCACTTAATATTTACCATATTCTTGCTAATCACATCACATCGTAACAGGTGGCAAATTAATAGTTTCTCCCACGCAATAAGGACACGCACGGTCATTAGGAATGATGCAATTTATGTTTTTTTTTTCCAAAAATACTGGTTCAATGTTTGAACACAATAAATCGTTACTACAACACAACACGATTACATACTGATAAGTTGATTTTAGTTTTCTGTAAACAAAAAAAAAAGAAACGAATAAAGCAGCTGGCGTAAGCTGCAAGTAACAGCAAACTAAGAAAAGAAGACGAAATTATCCCAATTAAAAATAAAAGGCACTACTGGGTCGCACGTACTTGCTCCTGTGTGCTAATCCTTTTTAGGTACAGGCGTCTTTTGGACAAAGATTTATTTTAATTAAGATACACATTCCAAGTACTTTTAAGCGAGTGGGTATAGAGACAGACAATACTAAAAGTTAACACAGTGGTTTTGTTTATTTAGGGGCAGGTGTTAGCTTAAATCGTTCGACCAGTTTTTCTCAAAAAAATTGAAAATCTGATTTTAAAAAACCGCTCATATGGGAGGTACCGTTATAAAACTTTCTGAAAAATCCATTAAAACTAAACCATATATTTTGCATAGAAAACACCATTCAGATACTGTTAGTTTTGGAGCTAGAATGCCAATTCGAAAAACTGTCGGGGAGTACTCTAAAAATACTATATACCAAGTTTGAATCAAATCGGCCCAACCGTTTAGGATGTAGGAATCGATACAGACAGACGGACGGAATTTCCGGACCAACTTTTTTTGACTCCTCTATCATCGTCATGTCATCGTAATGTCATGTTTGATTGTTAGATTTTTTTTACGAAAGCATAACTTGCCTTATAGTCCCTATAAATCGCAAGTAAAAAATTAGGAACGTTTTGCATGCGTTGAAAAAAGTTAAATATTAAAACTACAACCACAAAATTCTAACCATGATCATGAAGAAGGCAAAAGCCTTCTCTTATCCGACGAAAAACAAAAACGGAAAACGTTTCAGTTGGAAAATTACTTCCCAGACATTAAATACAAGGATTTTAGAACAATAAAGCGTTATAACCATTACGAAGTCCTTTTTTAGAAGCTTTTGCCAAATGATTGCCAACTACTTTAGCTTATTTGAGCGTTTAGATATAATAAAACGAATGATTGTTGAGTATAGAATAAGTTTGCAAGCAACTTTTTTAGAATGTTTTTAAGTTCTCTAAATATAAGCTTAGAGTAAAACAGTTTTCGTAAAATCAACAATTAAATATTTCATAACTTTTATTTGCAATTCTGTTGCAATTTTTTTTACTAAGCAAATGAAAAACAGTCCACATTTGTATGGTGGAGCTGAAAAAAGAAGCTCTGTTCATTAATCATTATATCATCATATCATTATCCATTCGTCTCTGACTGAGATCAAATTTCTGGCAAAGAATGTTTTACTGTCGAATTGCTTAAAAGGCAAAGATTGCAATATATTACATAATAGAAATAGACTTCAAATCATCCAACACTATTTTTGTTGACCAGTAGTTACTGATGCAACAAAAAAGGTTTTATATGGGATACCAAAGGCAATTTTTTCGAAAGATGAGCTTGATGACAATCTCTTTAAATGGTTTTAGAATATCGATTGCAAAGTTCTTACTTCCTTAAAAATGAGGTTAGGATAAGTTCGACCTTTCTGTGAGAAACACTATAAGATTTCCAGTGGACCTATTCCTGCTAAAGGTGTAGTGGTGGTTAATAATGTAGTGGTGTTCAGTAAGGTGCTGCATTTCTTCGAGATATTTGTAAGCTTATCAAATTTATTATCCTTTTCATTTTTAATGATAACCAACCTGGACAAGTTTAGTTTTTATCTACTAGAAAAGAGACCAAAGGAGTAGGACAAATAGAAAAACTTCTACAGTAGATTTAACATTGAATGAGTGTTAGAATAGAGGACCAGGAAAAATTCCAATACAAAGTTTTTTTTAATAAATGTCCAACAATTACAATTACTGCCTATGTATTCTTTTGTTTATGTAAAAATTTGTTTCAACAAATATTATCATTACAATTCTTCTTCTTTACTGAATTTCTTCAAGGTTGTAGGTGTTGACTTTATATAGAAACGGTATCTTACTTTCTTAACCTCTTCACAGTACTTTTGGAGACGAAATTTTTTGAATCCTAATTTTTTTTTAAGATAAATAGATACACTGGAGTCTAATTTGCTTTCGATAAATTAAAGAAGTCTGCATTTACTAGAATCATTTACCAATGAATCAAACTAGTCTGAGTATCAGTAAGTTGGCTGGCAATGTCAGCCTCTTATAACATAGATAATAGCAAAATAAGCACACGTTGGGATACTAGCAAGATTTTCTTAAACTGCCTGCTGTTCAAGGGTAGACTTTCCTGATCTATTGCAGAATAACCTCTATTGTCTATTGATACCGTAGCACGTGTTCATTTTTCTTACTTATTACTTCGAATTTGAAAATAATTTATTTAAAAAAAATGATAACTCCCGTGGCAACCATGGTATCACAAATTCTTAACTTAGGCACTGGCAAAGTAACACATTAAAACTCTTTTGGTTGAAAAATGTATTTCAAATCCATCGACAAAGAAACTTATTTGAGTAATTATTAAGCTCAATTTCAAAACTTAACTAATTTAATAAGCCCTACAGGCTAGCTGCATAAAGAACTTATTTGTTGTAATTTTTTACTGGAAACAGATGATGTATACCAGCGAAATAAACCTACAACCAGCAAAAATAAGAGCCGCAGCAATTTGTCTTAGTTCTTGACCTTCTTTCAAACACTACCCGAAACATGCAATAATAATGGTTGGTAATATAATTTGTGTTAAGTATTAGAAGTAGGAATTAACCTTTAATAGAGTAAGTGAGGGGAGGAAAAAGTGTTTTATGTTTTTTTTTTTTTTTTTTTTTTTTTTGTAATTTATTACACCTTGGGCGGTAAAATAAAAATATAACGACATTTCTTATTTATTGAAGCGTTAACTTATTTTTGGATGTGTTGTTGATAATAAAGCGTTTACTGCTAAATTAAAAATAATTACCCCCATAACCTTCATATATGTAAAAGCTAAACTGCAAAATTACTTTGCTGACAATAGAATTGGTGGCCTACTTCTGGAACATTAATGAACATAACCATAACTCTTGCAATCATTATAATGCTCGAGGAACTTTTAGTTGACAAAAACATACCTTTGTGAAGTCCATTATCGGGATTGAATATGTGCAGTGAACCCACACCTTATTTATTGATTTATGTTTTCAATAGATTGTTCAAAAATTGTTGGTATATTTGAGTTTTTCAAGCTTGTAAGAATTTCAAATAAATAAGGCTATCGAATAGGTCACAAGTAACTTATCCTAATGTTTTTTGAAGAAATACATATATGTACATAAAAGAACGTTGTAGCAGTTTAATTTTAGATTAATTATATTTATATATAAAACTAGCGTCCCGACTATAATAGATAGATTCGGGTTGGCCGAATTTCCGAAAATATTGATTATTGCAGTTCAAGCCTCCGTCGGGAAACTAACCGAAGGAGTCGATTCCAGAGCTCACACTGTGAAGAATTTTGCTGAAAGGAACCTGAACTACACCCTTATAAGATGAAGTTGAACCAGGAACTAAAGCCTCTCGATCATCGAAATTCCACGGAAATCATCTTCAGTCATGAAGCGGAGTTTTGGCTGAACAACATTCTGAATTAGCGTTCAGGTGTAAACCTTTCTCCAAAATCATCACTTCACCAACAGAACATTTCTCTATCGTGGTGAGCCGATTTTTTTCTTCGCCATTTTTAAGTCAATGATAAATGTTTTGGATCTTCGTAGAAAACCCCAATATTTTGCATGTATGGTCGCTCTAAGAGCATTGAAGAAAGTGATGAAGGTTTTCCAATATATGTATGTAATTAAACGTTATAAGACACGTACGCTGCGATATCCTCAAATCTCTGCGATTTGTGAAGTTTTTGCACTTTTTTTGCAAACATCAAAATACACAATACTTCCGCGTCATTTTCTCAACTCAATTTGCAGAAATTTCATTTACAAAAATCAACACTCACACTCACCGTTTCGACTTCTTTGAAAACCCTTATTAGATTTCTGCCAGCTAATTTTGCAATATCGTCTTCTGTCCATTTATCAGACTCAAGCAAGGCGGCGAACAGGTAAGGATACTTTGAAACGTCTTCCAATCCTTTTGGTACTCTAAAATATATAAAGGTACATATATAAGATTTTATATTTCCTTTTTTTGCATTAAGTGTGTGATATAATTTAAGAGTTGATACTAAATTTAATTTTTTAAATAGCATTTTATAGGCAAAATAATAACCCTATAAAATATGTAAGTGTTTCTTGAGTCTTTTATTTCAGACAATATGAAAGTCGTTATTTTTGAAACAGATATTTGCTTGGTACGACAGAAGTGATTACACTACATATGTATATGCAGACCTACATACGTATGTATACGTCGTTAAAAAGACATAACTCCGGAAATTTTCTGGTTATTGTTTTAAATTGTCTTTAGGTACCTATTTTGTTTTATGATGTTCTCCTTCTTCTCTCCGGTGCGTATGAATTTTGCATTTATAGTGAATTTTCTAGCTTTTCATTAAAATTATTTATTTTTTTAATGAAAAGAAAAAAACAATATTTTGTTATTGCAAGAAATCGGTACTATATCCTACCTCCGGTTACGGGACAACATGGTTTTAGTAACACAAAATAATTTTCTAAATTTACACCCGATAAAATCTGGAGCATGAAGGCCCTGAAAAGCCTCCGGTTAAAAAGAACTAGTATTGCATTGTTTAATATAAGAAAAATACATATAAAATTATGGCTGGTAGGGCATGGAATGGTTCGTATGTGACGGTGTTCTGAGGTCAGTTCAGTTTATAAAATGTAAAGATGTAAGCTAGAAAATTAGTGTTCAATTAAATTTTTTTCAGCAGCGAGGCGACTTCATGGGAGCACAGTGCACATTTATACATATGTATATTTATGTAGATCTATGACTATTTCAAAGTCTTTAGACTTTATATGCATTATACTATTATATACCATTTCACAAAAAATTCAAAAATATAACATCCCCTTTTGAATCCTATTCTTTTATTCTATTATAAAAGACAACTCTTTTGAAATTCAGTTTTTTTTTTTCAGTGGGAAACTATACTACATTCTCATACATATGTACATATGTAATGTACATATTATCAATTTTAAACTCAAAAGAACATAGAAGACAGAACTCAACAAAACTCATTTTCGAAAAGTCTCAATTACAAGAGTTTTTCCTAGTTTACAGAACTCTACGTATAGAACAAACAAAAAAAAAAAAGCCTTAAGAAAGGACAATTGTTTTGAAAGTTTGCACCACAGCAATTGCTGTTTCTGGTTGTGATTCGAGTGTCACCCTTGTTTTGTAACTTATGTGTGGCTGTTCGTTTTCACTATTTATTTTTATATATCTGTGCTGTGAGTATTAATTAAACTTGACAAAAAAAAAGCACTACTGGGTCGCACGTTCTTGCCCTTTTGTGCCCATCATGTTTGCTAGTCAAAATCTCCAACAGAATCAAGTAATGTTTACTGTACATATGTATGTAAAAACAAGATAAGTTTTTATAAAACGCATCGAATGCAAGAAGTTTCTAAGTTGAATTGAAAGCATATGATATATCATGCTAAAATAGCAATTAGTTTATAAGAAATATATTTCGCTAATTTCATCAATTTATCTGATAAAATTAAAAAAAAATATTTTTTAGTTTTTCGAAATTATTATTTATAAGCTTCATCAAGATAAAGTTTTCGCTCTATGCAGAGGGATGGGGTAGAATATTCCTGCAGCGTCAGCGTCAACCAGTTTGTCTCAAGATACGACTAAAGCACGGAACAGATTGAACCAGCAATAGCACCAGCACCGTGAACAGCGAACAGCATGCTGACCAGCAAAAAAATCAAACACATTGCCACCAGCACCAGCATCGTCTTCTTAGAACAATAACACTGTCAGTTTTTTCTTTGCAGTATGGTGCCTCTGAATATCACTTGGGTAAAATTGTTAACAATGGAACAGCAACAGCAAATTTAGGACTTTGGTCTAACGAATACGACGCTGTTGCTGGTCTATTCTGGCTTGAGCAATTGAAACTCATAAGTTCTAAAATAATGGCGGCTGCTGTTGCTGGTGTTGTTGCTGTCGCTGGTTCAATTTGTTTCGCGCAAAAGAGAAATCACATCTACTAAAAACTTTCCAATAAGTGTGAATTTAAATTTCTCCGTTAACACGACTGGAGAACATCGGTGTCGTTGCGATCTCTACTAGCGATGAATCCAGATGAAGCTTTAAAGCATACTTTCACTATCGCAAGTTGAGACCGCCATCGCTGCTATACTATTTTCAAATTATCAGTGTTGAAAATGATTTAAAATATAAAAATCGGCGAACCCAACATGTGCATCATTAAGGTGCAGTAATGCAGTGAAGTGCGTTATAAAAAAATCGTCGATTTAAGGAAATAGATGATCAATGAGAGCTGCCTTTAAAGCCAAAGCTTCATACATGTACATAGAAACACACAGAAAGTGGGGCATTTTTTCACTATCTTCTTATATTTCTCTATTATATTTAGTAATGATTGTTACTCAGAATTTATTTTATATTCATGAATCTAGGACTTTGTCCATATAGTACCTATATTGCACTTAAACATAAACAGAATATTTAGATCATTGTATGCAAAAGGGCAAAAAATGTTGAGTGATTTTCAACAGGAATTTAAAGCAAAATCTATAAGGTTTCCATAAAAAATGCTTACGGTATGTGTATAGTACTTACAAATTTACACCGTCATATCCAGCACCTATACCCACGTGGTCGATACCCGCAACATCTCGAATGTGGTTTATGTGGGCTAAAATAAAAAAAATGAAACAGGAGTATATTTTTAAGCCTCTAATAGAATGCATAGATATTTGTTATACATAAATATATTTTTTTGTTCATTGATAAACAACTTACCGACAACATCAAGTAAACTAGCCTTCTCCGAACAGCTTACAAAATGAGGATAGAACGCTACCATCACTAATCCTCCATTTATTGCCTGTCAAAAAGGATATATTTTACATTTTTGTTTATTGAGTATTGGCTTTAATAAATGTTGGTTGGAGCTTTCAGGAATTGAGTTAATTCGTGTCATAAAGTATACACATATATGAAAAAGATGTAATCCTTTTATATATAGTAGGTAACCAAGCAAAAAAATATGGCAGATTAATGGTGAAATATAAAACAGTATTTGGTTTTAATTTTTAACAATAATACTTATTCAAAGAATTGAAAAGTAAAATATAATTTCTGAGCAGATTAATTGTTCCAAAGGCTTGTTTTATAAAAGCCACAAAAAACCGTAGTATTTACATATCATTTAAAAGAATCGCTCTAAAAACTGAATTGAACGTTTACCTTTAATTTGTCTATTAACTGGTTCAGAGGTAAGTGGATTGACTTAAAACTCACAACTTTTAATACAAACTTCTTATATTTCATTAAATATTCCGAACCATTTCCATAAAAGAATCCCTTATACGGTCTGTCAAAAAATGCATCTATAAGAGACTTTTGCGTATGAAAATATGAACGTAGTTTGTAGTTTGATTGGCTTAACTGTTCTTTATGATATTTTAAGGACAAAAGTTCTGTGTCTGTCTATCTGTCTTTTTGGCCTAAGTGCCTAAACCGATTACCTTAAAATCTTATACGTACCTATTCGTTTATTTAACATTCCATAAAGGTTTTCGCAAAATTTAATTTTAACATTTGAAACAACAGTAACAGCCATATAACCCTTAGAGAAAAGCTGTTTTTTTTCTAAAACAAAAAACCGACAGCGAATACAATTTAGTTTAAGCATTTTTTAGTTTATGGTTTATCTTTTGGCTAAAAAAATCCAAACATCTACAGAAATAACCTTTTATAAAATTATTTTGTTTATATATTTTTGGACTTCGTCCGTAACGGCCAATTTGATTTATACAAAAAACAAAACTATTTACTGGAAAAGACATCGCATATTAGCATCTTGGAATATAATTGTTTTTTTTTTATACTTAACTAGCGGTACCCGATGCACGTAAAATTTCTTTATTTTATCTTAATGGTAGCAACGCCAAACCTTCACAGAAACCATCCAACAAAACTATATTTACACTGAAAATTTTATAAAAATCTGTGGGGCGGTTTAGGAGTCAATATTGGACACACATACACACATCCATACATCCATTTTTCTATATGGTGTTTAGTTACGTTAAATGTATGTTATACCCAAGCAACGCCGGGTAGGTCAGCAAGGTTTGGCACAGTAACCATCCCTAGACTAACTATATTTACCATGAAAATTCCACAAAATCCGTTGGGCGGTTTAGGAGTCCACAACGGACATACGTACATTCATACATTCATTTTTATATATATATATAGATTTTTTTAGATTTCTTGAAATGTTTAAAAACTTATAACAACTTAATATTTTTCTTAAATATGTATGTTATTAAACTCTTAGATTTATAGGTATTACCATCATGTAAAATATAAGTTTTCTAAAAATCTACAAATTAAAATCATTTTTTTACTTATACCTATCAAAAAACTGTTTGAATAAATATTTTTTTTTTAAATAATTAATAGCATAATTTAGTTTTATAAGAAACCTTTTGAAGGTAAGAAACCATTCAAAAGATGCTATTTTTAAGGATTTTGGCTTCTAATGTAATAGGCAAACAAGAGCAAGTACTTGCGACCCAGTAGTTCTCGTTTTTTTTTTTTTTTTTAATCTTTTCAGAACAATCCTCAAAATGTAAGCATTTGTTAAGCAAACAAAGGGTCCGCCATCTAACGTTTTTTTTCAACTAGTGCTTATTTCGTGAATGGTAACACTTAGCTCATGTCTGATTTGACAGATAATTAGTTTTATCCTTCCGCTAAACGAATATGGTTGTGTATACGCTGGGAAATATTGCGACATTACTGCCTGCGATCGACTCAGAGAAGATGCCGATTTTGACAAAAAAATCATCTTTTCAGATGAAGCTCATTTTGATCTTGGCGGGTATGTAAACAAGCAAAATTGTCGCATTTGGGGCACAGAAAACCCGCACGCCTACATTGAAAAGCCGATACACCCAAAACGAGTCACTGTTTGGTGCGGATTTTGGTCCAGAAGCATAATTGGGCCATTTTTCGAAAATGAGCAAGGAGTGGCCGTTACAGTCAATTGCGATCGTTATCGGGCCATGTTGAACGAATTTTTGTTCACAAAAATTGAAGAGGAGGATATTGGCAACATTTGGTTTCAACAGGACGGCGATACGTGCCACACAGCCGAAGCTCGATGTTGATGAAGCATTTTCAAAAAAAAAAAAAAATTATTTGGCGGACCCGTTATAAAAGACAAAAACAAGAAGACTTTATAATTCCTTAGATACGCCATTTGAGGTGTTTGAAGAAACAGTATAATGTTGTAAAAGGATACGACACTTAATGAAAATCGAAAATGAATAATCAAAACAGAGAAACTGCTGCTTAACATTTTCTGATGGAGTAATTGAAGTGTTCAAAAAAGATGCGTACGTTATTTGTATCCTAAAAGTTAATACAATTTTAAAGAACGGAAGCTAGTTTAAATAGACGAGAGTATCTATAGTTTCAATAATAAAATTTAATAAACGATGTTTTTAGAAACTATCTGAAGCAAAAAAAAAATTGTATTAAGTGCTCTTTAATTTATATAAAGCACCTAGCTATGTTAACTTGAATGTGGCTTTTGTGGTTTGGATTGAAAAAGAAAGGTAAAAGTTCTTAGGGTTGAAGTTCTAAATTTTTAGAAAAAGCCAATTGAAATTTTCTTTGAATTGTTTTTTTTTTTTTTAAATATTTCTCACTTTTGTATCTTAATTCTTTCATTTTATTATTTTATTTTCTCTTACTATGTATCATAATACAAACAATATTTCAAACCAAGTAATAGCTTGGATGTATCTATGAAAATGTACGCACTGCAATGCTGACGTAGTATACATCTAATAATGGTATATCAATTGAGGAATTCGTCATGATTGAATTACTCTGAATGAATTGAGAAGCACTCTTTAGAAAGTATGTATTTCAGGAGGAATTTCCTGTAAAAGAACCCTAGAAAGGGAATCAAATGATATAAAGTATAAATAAAAGAAAAAAAGCACTAGGTAAAATTACTGTAAGGAAAAAATTGTTTTGCCTAAAATCACTTACAATGGAAAAAGTATTGTTGTGGAATCTCCTGAAAGTTCTTGCCACATAAACAGTTGCCACTAAGTCAGAAAAATATTTTGAAAAGTTTATATTTGGAGGGACAATAATTATAATTCTATAGAAGGTCTGAAGATATGAAGCATTTTTAAGCTGGGACTTTTAATGCTTTATTGCTGATCATATAGTATCAAGAATGATATAAGCAAGATAACGCCATGCTGTCAATTGATAGTTTGGAGTGACCTTTGCAACTTTGTTTGTTTTGATTTAAGTTCCCGTTTGTGCTTTAAAATGTTTTTATTTTAGTTCTTGTGACAATATTTAACGAAAAGTTATTGTTTTAATAAACGGAGATATATATGTGCTTTTGTATTAATCGTCAAGTTTCTGTGGTCCTAACCATTTTTTCACTTAATAATAAAAAATGAGGCATTAGGTGGTGGAATAGGATAGTGGATTTGGGAAATTAAAGCTTGAAAGGGATTAGGATAGTATATATAACATGAGAGATGGAATTAGGATAGGAAAGGTTAAGAAGTAGGAGTGGACCGATTAGCAAAAAAAGGGCAGGATAGGAATTGGCAGAGAAAATAATGTGTGAGAAGTAGGTAGGAGCTGGAAGTTAGATAGGTTAATGACTGGTGCTAGTCAAACGAGGGAACCGGATACTGTGGCAGGAGAAAAAAATGGATACAAGAAAGATGTGGGAGGTGACATTAAGGGATAGAATATCCGCTGTGGGAGCAGTGGCATACTCGCGGGCATGGCTTAGCTCGCCGGAATAGGGGGATCTTGCCTTCACATACAGACATCACCTCTTCCAATAAAAAAAGTTCCCCTGATGGCAGTACCTCGGGTGGTAACACCGCACCTGAAGAACATAGGAGGCCCTGCTGGTGACGATGAAAGGCAATGTGTGAAATCTTTAACAAATAGTCTGATGCGTATATTGGTTTCCAAAAAAAAGAACCATTTCAAATGAATTCATTGACTCTGTATATGTAATGAGACCGAAGTGTTTAAAAAAGCGATTTACCAGGAATCCACAAAGAGGTGATCGGAAGCTTATATGATGTTTGAAAACGAAGCTGACCTTTAATTTAATTACAGCTTCTGAAAATGACAGGAACTCTGGTAAGACTCAAGTTCTTGGAAAAAGACAGGATTCGAAAAGAAAAGAACTTAAGTCATAAACCCTCTCTTTGATTGAATTGATTAACAGCAGGAAGCAGTGTAAGGTAGATCCTTCAAGACCGTCCTTAATGATTAATGACCAGTAGGAGCCAACAATTCTAGTTACCATCTTTTGAATATTTTTTTTTTATATATTTACCAATAAGTTTCTTGAAGATGAAAATCAAACTCACTGAATAAACAAAGTCTTATAGTAAAAAAAAAACTCTAAGTAAAATGAATGTATGCCATATTTTCTTTTATTTCCTTATTTTTCTAAAAAAAAATTCAGATCATTCAAATAAATAGTACAAATACATAAATAAACACACAAAATTTAATTTTTACTGCCCCAAAAAAAAAAATTTTTTTTACTTGTCTAGGGGTCTTCCTACGTCATAGCTCTCAAAAACAAAATGAACGCAATGGCGGATTTTCGGACGGCGTGATCTTGTATTCTATCATTCTTGATGTAGTATCCACAAAGCACGAATATTTTAAAATTCTGATATTTATTTAATTTCTAAATCAAATTAGTTTTAAATGAATTGCCTTATATTTATCATTGTATTATACACAATGCCTTTAGTACTCTCATGAAGCAGCATTTTTTAATTGCTGCACAAGTCGCAATGAGTTGCGCTAAAATTACCAAATGGAGTGAATATAGAATAAGAACAAATAACAAAAGTGTATTAAATGTCGGTAAATGTTCTCGTCCCCACTATTAAGAGTTAGTTACTACACAGTGCACAGCCGTGAAGATGGCCACAGTCACAACACATCCCTGAGAGTACTATACAAAATGTATAGACAATGCCTATATTACATGATTGGTAAATATTTAGGGAGTTTTTTCCTTAATTTTGATCAAATGAAAGCATTACTTATACATTCTTATTTAATGGTTTGAAAAAGTTGCATGAAAGACTTTGAAAATGTTATATAAACTACTCTACTTTTTACTTGCGATCCGTGATGTGACTTTGCATGAAGGTGTCTTTAGTTTCAAAGTAATGTAACTACTCTCACAATCTTCGATATTATTTCCAGATTTCATGAAAGCAAACAAATAACAGTAGTTCTCAGTTACGTCTTTAGAGTAAAGCCTAGTGCGCAGCTCGCGCTAAAATTTAGCTCCCATACAAGATTCTCTCCAAAATAAATCCGAGCTAAAATTTAGCTAAGGATTTTAGCCGAGTTAGCTTTCATATTTTTGTTTCGCAGTATACTTTGAAAATTTAGAGGACAGATAATTTATCTACACATTTATTCGAGCTAAATTTTAACAGACCGTAAAAAGGGGGAGTCGTCGGGGTTTAATCCACACCAAAAAATTGTTTTAAGGAATAATTTGTTATTTTGATTAGACACAAGTATATGAAATATAATATATATAATATTAATCATATAAAATAAATATTTTAAATAGTCGTTTTTTACAAGAATTATCCTAAACGACTTTGGCCTTATCACCCTCTTTAATTTTATGTGTTATATGTTTTCAGTTAAATAAGAGAACAGCTGTTTTATCTTCACAACGTTCTTATGTCAAAATTTTGCTCAAATCTTAGCTAACGTTTGTAGAAACACGTGTAAGCTAAATTTTAGCTCGAGCTGCGTATTATGCTTAAACCTTAAAAAACTTTGAACAAACCTGATGTTCAACTTCCGGTTTTATGATTGAGTCATGTGCCTCCTTAAATATTATATTTTTAAACGTAAAAAACGTAGTTACAAAGTAAATGCTGGTCAGTTACAATATGAGCCTTTGATCTTGCTAATCGGTGTACCACAAGGGTCTATATCAAGGGCCTATATTATTTTGCATATACATAAACGACCTTTCAAAAGCATGTTCTAATGTAATGCGCAGATGATGTAGTAATATTTATGTTGAAAACAACACTAATCAAATAGTCAGTAGAGTCCTGTCCCCTCTGTCAAACCTGATTCCCATTCCCAACACAAACTCCTTGTCGCTTGAACGTCAAAATCAGATTTGTATGTGGACTTCGGAAAACGAACACATATCGCATTATCATGGGCTTTTCCTTTTGGATTTAAATGAAAAACTGACATTTGCGCAATCACTCAAAAACCTTAAAGCTTTTGGTACAAGCTTGGGTTATAACTAATAAGTGAAAAAAAATAACACCAATTTCGATCTTTTTGCGCCGAAAAAATTGTTCCTGTCTTTCTAATTCTTCGATTTGTTCTGTGTTATTTAATGAAAAGGGTATTAAAGTGAACAAAATTGTCACCAAATTTCTCGATCTTTCTGCGTCGAAAAATGTGTCCTGTTTTTCTAATTCTTCGATTTGCTCTGTGTTATTTCATAAAAAGGGTATTAACAACCGCTTGAGGCTTCGCCGAATATAATAAAATAAAAAAGTACGATTGATATTTGTAATTCCGGCAACACATTTTCTATACCAATAAATTAAAAAAAGTGTTTGTGGATATTAAATTAAAATTATGTACATTTAATTCGAGATTGGTAAAAATACAGAATGGTAACCATGTTTTAAAAAGTATCATTTCGCAATAAAACCAAAACCAACACTCTTATGTACCTACTAAAGTATCTTCTATATTCCATGAAGTGGAACATACTCGTATCCAATAGAACTATATCATGTAAGTAAAAATACCTTTCTCTACCTATACTTTTCAGTCATTCACTAACTCTCACTCTATCCCATTTCCATACAGCCTTAAAAAGTCTGTGATTTCGAGGAAGGGGAACATTTTAGACCTGAAATGGAACTCTATTTGAATTTACCTTCGAACGAAAATAGGGAACATTTTACAGACCTCCTACACAAACCTCTTACAGAATTTAAATAGTTCACTGTGGGAAATTTATTTGTTACGTCGATAATAAAGTGTCGAACTAGGTTACTATGCATGTAGAAGTAGATAGATGCAGATGGCTCGGTTGCGCTATTGTTGGGGCTTCCTATTGGGAGTTATTGATTATGTGCTATGTTGACATAGGATTTTGACAAATTAAAGCAATGGACTTGCATACAAGCTTTGAAGCACGAATTGTGTGTATTGTTTACCTGTCTGTACGTCTTAAATCGCAAAATTGCAAATCAAGAGATTTTAGACATAGAATTCTGGCCTGAGTTCACAGAAGATACATATGCAGTATCCGTATTTTCTATGTACATTTTTTTAGTGTTGCTTGTTCTTAAATATTGACATCTGCACAGGTGCATTTTGTACAGAGAGTATCTTTTGGTGCATAACTCGTTGGAAAATGTTAAAATTTTGTTGATTCTGTAATGGAGATGAAATTAATATTGTACAAACTTCCTTGAAATGGAACAACAATATTTAAGAACTTCAGTAATTTCTTGAGATTGTTGTGAAATGAACTTAATAAAACATATTTACCGAGATGATATTTTATAACTTTTGAATTGATGTACGTAGGTATGTCTATGTTATGTTAAATACCTATCCTTCGTATTGAAGTATTTGATTATATTTTACAGTTCATTAAATTTTGGAAAGATATGCTTTTTCTGTATATTTTATTGTTCCGCTTACTCTTATTTATAAATATTTCATTTTTGCTTGTGATGATAAAAATTAACGAGAATGGTCACATGTGCAAACATAAATGAGTTACCAACATAGTCAAAGGAATTATCCTGAAACTACGAACCCAAAATTGTATATGTATCTCTAATTCTGTGTTGATGATTAAGTCTCGAGAATGCATAATCTTGCATCCCTTTTTCAAACACACAACGTTTGGACGAATGGCTTTTTTACAAAGAAAATATTTTGGTTTCAATTCAATACAAGAACAAGAAACCAATCACAGTTTCTTTAAACCTATAAAATTAATAAATTATGTGTATTAAATCGATAAATCATAAATTCAAAACATAAATAAATACAAAATGGGCACGACTGAGTCGCACGTAGTTGCTCTTATGTGCCTAATTACATTATAAGTCAAGATCTTTGACAAAAAACTAATAACATTTACGTTGAAAGTAACACAGTTTGAACTTATAAAAACTATAAAAAAAAGTACGCCACACACGTCTTAAACACCCAAGAATTTATGAAAAAAGTATTTCGAAAAGTGTAGGACGGATTTTGATAAAATCCTGGTTTTTATTTTTAGTTTTTTGAATTTTTTTTTAATTTTGGTGTGCAGTTTATTAGAGCTTATTAATATACATGTGAATTTAAGATTTCAAATAATTTTTTTTAAATAGTTTTAATAATATTGATTTTTCAAAAAAAAAATCAAAAATTACTTTTAATTAGAAAAAAAAGTTATTCAAAATTTTGATATTTTTAAATATACAATTTGACAGAAATCTATATACCGAGAAATCCAAAAATTACAAAATATATTATATCAAAGGTCCCGTTAATAGACTTTTCCCGTATATGTGGTCCTGATCAAATGATAGCGAACACCAACAAAAAAATTCTCAAAAATTTTCATCGTTTCATCGTTGGAGCCGTTTTCTACAAAAATTAGCTTTTCCTTAACGGTCGTATGGAAAGTACCGTTATTTTTAGCCCTAAAAATAAAATTAAAATTTCCCTCGGAAGAATGCCAAGAGATACACACGTACCAAATTTGAAGCCAATCGCTTAACCCGTTTAGGCTGCAGCTCGATATACACCCGGACAGACAGACAGACGGACATTTTTTGCCAATGACTTTTTTAGGCTTCTCTATGATCGTAATATCATGTTTGATTATTATCTCAATTTTTTTTATATTCACGAATCCTAATCTTGCGTTATAGTTCCTATAATCGCAAGTGAAAAAATAAATAATGCTGAGCCCCTTCTACATGTGAACCGTACTATCATGTTTATCTGAAATGACTTATCATTTTACTTAAAAGGAAGAGAAATAAATTACACGACTGCATCGCTCGTACTTGCTCATATGTGCGGTCACATCGTCAAATTAAATTTAAAAATGGATACCACTAAGTCGAAAAAATTATCGCAAGGCCAGATCGTGGTTTAACGGACCTTAGAAGAAAAAATGCACGACTTGGTCGTACGAACTTCTTATTATGCTAGTGAAAATATTAAAATAAAATTTTATTTTTTCGAAAATTCTTGCATTTTCTTAAATAGGTTAAGTTTTTTTTCCGGAAAAAAACTAAGTATGCAATAAAATTTGAAAACTAAATTTCTATCGAGGAAAAAAATATGGAAACTCGTTCGACCAGTTTTTTTTTAAATTGTTTTTTTTTTCAAAAACTTTTGGAAAAAATATTTAATTTTTTTTTTAGTATATCATTCATTATAAGAAGAAAATCTGTAGTTTTCTTTGGTAAAAATTATTTAAAAAAAATCGAAAAAAAAAGTTTTTGAAATGTTTTGCGATATTAGAATTAGAATTTTTTTCGCACGAAGTAATAATAATAACAATTTTATTAATCCTAAAAAGATCTGCATCAATTTGACTATTTATTTGTATTATCTTTACAGTTTAATTGCATGATATTTTAATCTTATTTGGGATATTTTTTTTAAATATTATTAAATAAATTTTAACAATGTTTTACTTACTATCCTTTGAAGAACATGATCTGGAACATTTCTGGAACTGTTGCATATTGCGTGCGCTGATGAATGTGAGAATATTACGGGTGCTTTCGATGCTCCTAAAGCATCCAGCATTGTTGGCACAGATACATGCGATAAATCTACTATCATTCCCAACCGATTCATTTCTGAAACTACCAGCTGTAATTGTGCAATCAAAAACAGTAAGTAAATAAATCGAAGGGATTCGGACAAAGGAAACAAAAAAAAGCACAATACGTAAAATATACAACAATTTCAGTGGACGCTGTCGTATGTTTTTTACAAAAAATTATACGTACCTTTCCGAACTTCGACAATCCCCCAATATGGGGAATTTTTCCTGGTTCATCAACTTTGCAACAATCCGCCCTGAAAATGCAAAATAAAACTTCATATAGTACAAAAGACTTGGATTTATGTTTTTTTTTTTTTTTGTTATTTAAAATATAGTCGCAGGAGTGGAAAATGTTTATTTTCCATTTCCATGTGCCTACAGACAGCAAGCGGATGCGAGTATACCCCCTTATTGTATTAAAGGATGCCCGAGCTTGGTTCAGCTGAACGCCATATGAAAAGGAAGTAATCCTTATTAAAGGAGATTTTGCTCATCTGCACAAAAGTTCAGGATATTCATCAATTAATGAAAATTTCCAGGATTTTGCTTGTGTTTGTTCAGCTTGAACAATTTTCCTTTTCCTGAGTATATGAAATTTAATTATCCACGTAAAGTTTTGAAAAAAATAAGTTTTTTTTAAATTAAAATATAAGAACGGTGTATTAAATTATAAAATTAAGGAGTTTGCGACATTAAGATCTTTTTTTCACAAGGTGTATTATGATTTGCTTAGACATATTATGTGTAATATATATTAGGATATATTGTTTTAAATGTTATATCAGTATGTGCTTAAACGAACTCATACGAAAAATCAACAACTAGTAGTTCTTATACAATTTATCCTAAAAAAATAATAATTACTATAGTTTCAACTGCAATATTTGTACGCCCTTGCAGTAATAACTCTAAATAAACAAGGCGTGTTTGAGTCTACTTCAAATAGAATTCTAAATTGCCCTTTATATATAAATGCCTGAAAAAAATCATTTAAAGATTATTTAAGAAACAACTTACCAGGGTGTGTTGCAGGTATGTGTAAGTGTCAAATATCGTGCCCCCAATTGGTAGAACATCCTTAAGACACTTAAGCTTGTCCCAATAGCATGACCACCTTCGACACCAATCAGGCTGGCAATCTTTCCACTTTTGTGAGTATCTTCGATTCCTTTTGAGATAAAATAAAACAACATATGTTGAAGCAAAAAAGTTCAATTGGATAAGGTATAGTGATATACAGATACATCGTTCGATTTGAAATCGAAAACGAACAAAAATATGTGTGAAATCGCAAAAATGTAAGGTTGAAAAAAGTAATAATTTAAAACACTTGATTTTGTTCAATATTTGTTATATATTTTTTTCGATATTTCCTTCTACTTCGTTAGCCACACGAAAAGGATATTGTTCCAGAAAACAAAACAGAAAAAACTTGTTATTTATTTCCAAGATACAACTCGTCATTGTTCATTGTTGATGGAAGCAAAGCCTACAAGGCCGCCCTTGCAGCGTGTGTTGCGGGTGAAATTTTACATTGCGATTGTATCCTTTTTTTCTTGTTTTGTGTCCTTGCTTAGGGCGTTTAAAAATTCTTAAGAATATATGAATACAATTTCCATAAATCCTGACAGTGTTGCATAATACAAGTATAAAACAAAAAGAGGTGTATGCGCATGCAGAAGGCGTCATGGCATTTGAACGTACGTAATAAATATAAGGAAAGTTTTGTTTTAATAATTAAATGAGCAGGCTGTGAAAGAAAAAGTGTACACATACCTGAGGCAGTTGTCACAAGAGTCATATGATGAGGGTAAAGGTGTACGAGACGTCTTATTAAATCTATTTGTTCTAATGTTAGTTGTACAGCATCCAAATGTTGGGAGGAACAAGGGGCATATGCGGACCAAAACTGAAATGGTGTATCCATGAATTAATGTGATTAAAATATCTCTTTAAATATTTACATGATTGTGAATTCAAAGATTGAAAATAGCATTTCATTTAGGTATACATATGTACATACATACATATATTTAATTTTCAAAATTTACTTTTAAAACTAATTTCCAACAACATGAAATATTAAATCCTATTAGAATAGATAATGTTCGTTCTTCTGGCAAATTTTTGAATTGCTCCTTGACTCGCTGCCACGTTTCTATGCAATGTTCCATGTAATTTTCAATTTTCTTACAAAAAAAATTAGATTTCTTTGCAAATCATTTAGTTCTCATTGAAAATGGGTTTCTTCAAGAAGGTTTTTTTCTGTGGCAGGCAAGTTCAGAACACGGTTGATTAAAGAAAACAGTGGTATCTATTTGTTTCACAAACGCCATTGAAAAAAAAATTAAGGACTGACTCAGAGTTTATATTTTATATCCACAGACCTTGACGAAATTTAAATGATTTAAAAATGTATGATGCTCATAATGCTTTGAGCGGGAAGAACAAAAAATAAAAGGAAATTGGGAATAAAATTGTTCTAGATCGTTAAGCGTCCACATCTCTGAAGAAAGAAATATGGAAGTCATTTAGGTAAAGTATAGCGGTATTTCCGGTGTTCGAAAAATGTATGCAGTTCAGGATAGAGTATAAATGGACAAGATAACCAAACATTTTTACACATACATATGTGTTTAGGTACATTTCGGACTTTGATGAATCTCTTTAATGAGGCAAACTATGGATTCGTAAAAAATCGAAAAATCATCAATCAATCATGGCATTACTATAATAGAAAAATCTCATAAAATAAGTTAAAAAAAAAAACTCGCGAAGGGTCAAAAGTTTGCTAACAAAAAGTTCCCATTTATTGTGATCTTATAACCCACCTTGGTGAGTCAAAAGTCCACACCAAAACGATATTATGGAGGGTCACCATACAAACATCATTGAACTTTTGGCTTAACCTTAGTAGGTCGAAAGTCCTTAATTGATGGGTCAGAAATCCGCAAGAAATTTGTGTGGAATTGGGTCTTAACACAAAATTCCTCCTTGGATGGGTTATAAAATAATATAATAAGATGAAAATAAAATGGGGAACAATATCCCAGACGATGCGGGACATTGCTTTCTGTGTCGGTCTGCTTTACCAAAGGATCGGTGTTCGATTTCCCGTCAGAACCAGATTTTGTCCACTTCACTACATTCTAACATGAACAGGTGCTTCCTACGTTTAAGACTTGGTCATACCTGGTTAACTAACAGCCATTTATTAAAGAATGAACCGCCCGCTAATTGTCACATCTGCCAAACACTTACTTTCCGCATGCAACATATTTCAAGAATCTTTTAAAAAAATATACAACAAAACATTTACTAACCTACTTTCCATTCCGTGGGCATATAATATAAATAATGTATTTAAAATATTGCAAGATTTTAAACTTGACACAAGTATTTAAACCTGGTTTAGTCATTCCTGCTGCCCCCTACATTATACATTAAGGAATTAATTTCAAGATCCCAGCCGTAAGCTATGTAGCTAGTGCTGTTAGTTTTTAAGATTAACGTATACATTTATGTAGCTATTTAATAAATAATAATAATAATAAAAAAAAATATTTGTAACCTTAAAATGATGCGCAAAAATGACAAATCCTTCAAACAAAATTTTTTTTTCGCATTTGCCGGTAAATTGTTGGCCCCTTCCCTCCTGCAGATTCTCAACACACAGACAGAAATGGTTGAATTATTGAAATAACGCATTTATATTTTTAAGCTTTTTCAACAAATCTCAGATAATAACAATGACACTTATTTCCCTTAACAAATTATCAAAACAAATATTTTAAATCACCAACAATTGTGGTAGACATTGTTCTCATTTAACAACTTCCCTTAGCACTAATTTATTTGCTTATTTCATCTTAAGTATCCATTAGGTAGACATATCCAGTTCCTAATACCAACAGCCTTAATTCATAACATTCATTTCCAAAAATAATTTGAATTTTTCGAAGTGATTAGATCGCAAGCTAAATACATTCATAAACACCTTGACAATTTTGCACCGAACTCTCCTCCAGCCCTCCGCGACGCCATGCTTAAGCCAAAAATATTATTGCATCAATTATTCTCATTTGTAATTTCCGCATTTATTTATTTCCCTCCTACAGTAAAAGATACACATTTCCAGGATCGTATATACGAACCACAACACAAAATACAACCACAAGCTCATCCTATGAAATAAAATAATAAAATAATACATACATATAACAATGTGCCAGGCAAACACAACGAATAACAAGTTCATTCAAGGCCGCCAAAAAGTCTGGCATAAGAAAAAGTGTCGAAGCTCATTAGAACAATCAACTGAACAATAATCTTTAGATCTGGAATTACGCTACATCCTTGCTTTTCTTTTTGTCCTATTTTATCCTATTCTATTTCTTCCTCCTTGAGCCTTGTTTCCTAATGGGTGTTAGATGCTTATTTGGTATGGAACGTACTTTGGTTGGATGGAATTTGGTAGATACATACATAGCCATTTAATTGTTTTCTCATTTCTATCTTACTCCAAGTCCACCCATTAAAGCCTTATCTGCATCTTTATTCTTGTAGAAATCGCCTAGGGAAAGTGTTTGAAATTATTACACCCCAGCCAATTTTGTCAGCTTTTTTTGGGATGAAATGTGTGCATGAATATTAGCTCGAAATAGAAGCCATCTTTTGCTTTTGAGGGAGGATACCGAATAAGCGTTTCATTTCGGTTTTCCTAAAATATTGTTTTGCTTTTAAAAGAAACAGATGAGGAAGACAATTAACATTAAACCATTTAACCTAGCGACGCTACGTCGACGATTGCCAATAAAAAGTGTAGAATTCTGGTGAGTAAAAAGTATTGTTGCTTATTATAAACGAAATAGAAATCTGTGGAAGATACGCTCTTAGAAGAGGGCAAAGGCTTCTCAAATAGCTTAATTAATTTCCAATTGCAATTGTAGGAAATTTGCAGTCATTCTCCCTTATTAAAAGTTTGTTCGGTTTATGAAAAAATAGAAGGTCCTTAAACGGTGCCTTGTGGACAGTTATCTAAATTATTGACACAAACATTTTGAACCCTTATTATATGGGACTGCAAAAGTTATTACACATTCACGTGGTGTGGCTAAAAAACTTAACTACCTAACAGTATTACAACAAATAAAACAATCCAACAAATTATGCTGTGGAAAAAAAAGTTGAATCAAGATCGAAAACAATTGGATTGGTGAACAAAATTCCATGTCTGATGAAAAACTGGACTTAATTATAATGGATGAAGATGAAATTTTGACAAAGTAACCAACACAAAACTGTATGCAGGAAGCTTTCAGACCTGTTTAGTTTCTCAATTTCAGCAACAAACCTAATGTTATCTTATCTTCACTGTCAATACAAGTAGGTACATAGTTTCAATTTGAAATCAAACAATAGAAAAGGCGCGATCGCAGGACCAATTCTATTTTTAGTGTACGTTAATGAAATTGTCACTGTTTAATGTTCTGTTCAACTGTATGTACGTTGACGTTGACGATGTCAGTTTTTATACGCATGCGCAATCAATACAAATTTAAATAAGATATTCGAATGTTTAAATGTGCTTTTTGTTTGTTTGAAGGTGCTTAAAATTTTTATTTTGTTGGTTTGTTTGTTGGTTCGTCTTGCTTGTTAGTGTTTTTAGATTTGTGTTTTGTTTGCATGTAGTTATTTTTTATTCTTTAATATTTTTCTTTAATTTTTACTTTAATTGTTGTTCAATATTTGTTTCTTCTCAATGTTTTAGAGATAAGTTGTTATTCCTACCAGAAAATAATATGGACGATATCCTAAGCCAGTTTGCTCTAATCGGTTATGCTAATGAGATATAAATAACAAATAAAATAATTCGTCACAAGTAATCGGTTATTGGATCTTTCCTATTATTCCTGTGGGAGTGTTCTGAATCTTCAAGAATTTTATCGCAAGAAATTTATCGCCGTGTCCGAACGGCTACATGAGGTGCACTTTTTTCGAGACAAATTTTAGTCTTGGAGGATTTGTCAGTTCCTCGCAAGAAGCAGTACCCCGGAAAAAAGGACACTAATAATGTATATTATATGTGAGAAAAAATAAAGCATAAACGTGTGAAGTGTAATGATAGCCTTGGAAATTACTAATTGAAATTGTGCCCTCACCCTTATATTTCTTATGTCATGTTTGTTTTCATTATATTGTTGTCAGCAGTGCAAACATCGAAGGACAGATATTTTGTTCGTTTTTCGTTAAGGTTCTGTTCTGGATGTTTCGCCGATGCGTACAGTCGCATGGAAGCAATTTCAGAAAATTCTAATATATTTATTATTTAGTCAGCTTCTTCTTTACAATATTTTTCCCTCAAAAATGTAGTTCTTCAACCTAAAACCTTAGTTTTTAAAAATGTTTAGTTTGGAAATCATGCTATTACTAAATCATTAATTACACCTAATTTGTCATTGCAAGAGAAAAAAATATAAATATCCACATAGCATGCTGTTCGGCATCAACCAATTCCAACACGAACCTCCAACTGTTGCAATTATTTGTTAAACATGAAAGGAAATTACTTTGCCTCAGCCTCAACATAGATCTGAACATAAAAAACCCTTTATTCTTCTGTAGTGGATTTTCCAGTGCATTGTTATACAGTTTTTTTTTCATTTCCTCACCCAAACAATAAAATCTATTATACTTGGAAAATAATCCCTTAAATGGAAAAGTCTTGAAGAATTTGCTTATTAAAAAAACTAAGCTATAACTATGGTAATATCAAAATTCGCTATGTACAAATTTGGGTATGCTTGTAGAGTTTCGGTTTTGTTCACAACAGAATTCTCTAGACCTACTTTAATGGAATCAGTCATTCAAGTCGGATCTCAGATTCCATTATTTGCCGTTACTACTTGGCAACGCTGCGGCCTGGCACAATGCCGCTTTATTCATTTCTGATTATATCATAAGTTGTATTACCAAATGCCTGAGCTAAAATATAAAAAGGACTTAGCTATGCGTAAGTAGAATGAAACAAAAGGAAAGTAAAATGCCTTAACTAGCACAACGGGGAACTTTAAGAACAAAACATAAAAAATGTTAAAACTAATTTGTTTGTTTGCAGATTTTTGTTTTGTCTTTGTTAATAAAAGTATTAAGAAGTGGAACTTGGGCTTTGTTCTCAGACTTTTAATTGATGTAGGTGTATGAAGGTTTGTATCCACTTAGCGTTTTGAAAGCGGCTATAGCTAGAGGATTCCTTGCATTACAATTAAAAATAAACACTTAAAGCAAAAAATACTATCCGATTTTCTCGTTTTGGTTTTTATTAAACTTGCGACGCGCTAGCTCTTATTCGGCTAGGAAATATGATTTGCTTTATTGAAAAACTTAAATCTGAATATAATGATAATAATAATTATACCACACTAACGGGTTCAGTTTCTTGAATATGGAATATTTGGAAATTAAAAGCTTGAAAGTATGCATGTCTTACTATTGAATCTGAGACAAAACAATTGTGAATTTATTTACATTTGTTTTTCTTATAAGACGTTAAAGATCTCAATTCTGTACAAACATTTGGGAACCCAAAATTACCGAAAAGTAAAAGTGATATGCTAATTGATATGGACTACCTTAAGTTAGGAAATTTTTTCTTTTTAAATCAACTAATACTAACTTAATAATAATCAACCAACCTGCGCTGACACCATGCCTTCTTTCAATCGCCTTAAGTCTGTATGACTCCATGCACTCGTTGACCAAGGAAGGATTTCTCGTAAATCGCCTCCAAACCGAAAGTCTCTCAATTGATTTTTTAGAAACTTTCTGATGTTCCATGGCAGGTCGTTGTGTCTGTGAAGTATACAAACACAATTATTCAAAGCCTTCCTGAATATGAACGGGAAAGTATCTTAAAGAAAAAACAAATAAAAAAACATAAAAATCAATAGCCAACAGTATTTCGATTTAAAAGTCTCGTTCTAAAACTGCGGCTCCTTTGAAATGAGAGGCAGGCCTTAGTAACAATAAAAAGATATTTAAAATAATTTGGGCTTGTTGTACCTTTTCTCAACAAGAGACCGAAATATAGATATTCGAAGTTAATCACTGATGCATAAGAAAAAGTTACAGCTTGTTCGTTTATATTGTAAAGATACAATAATGAAGAATGTTGAGCAACCTTGTACAACTTGTATACGGGTCTATTAAAGGAGGAAAATGTTATGAAAAAAGCTCTTTTTATTTGTTTTATATCAATATTTGTTTTCAGATTTCCCTACCTGAGCTTATATTTATTAAGATTGATGCAATGTATCTAAAATTTAAAATGTAGATATTTCTAGCAAAAAATACTTTCTTCATCAAATTCACCTAGTCCTTATTTTAATTTAATTTGAGTTCGTTTTACTTCGCAACTAATGCTATAATATTGATTTAATTCTTGAACACACTTTGCCATTTAAAATGGATCATCACATTTCAAAGGAAGAGCGAACTTCACTTTTCGAGTAGCGCGATTGGAAAACAGAAAGCTCAAATAGTCGTAAAAAAACACAAGGATACAGTATAAAATAAGAAACCAACTTACCCATCGATTAAAGGCACTTCTTTCAATACTTTTTTCACCCTCTGCATTCGATAATCGAAATCGTTCGCTGTGCATAGTATTACCGGCAGCACTAATGGAAAGTAGACAAAAGTCAAGCAATTTAAGCCGCAAAGCACGAAGCCTTTGTGGTGCTTGCGCGATTTCATTGCCCTTCGAAGGTGACACTGTCACATTCAGACCTGAAATAAAAGAGATTTCCAAACGAATTAATAAAAATAAAATTACAACATTGCCTTTTTGTGTCCAATGAAAAATAATATCAATTCAGTTCAGACTTTCAGAGTTGAAGTCGTTAAATAAAATTAAAAAGTCCTTGAAATACAAAAAAAGAAGAAAAAAGCGACTTAATAGATTCATTTCCGACCTGCAGAGGCATCCGGTTCTTTTTTTGAGTACATTTTTTTTAATAGTCTGAACGGATAGCAAAGAAAACGAATGAAAACACAAATGAAAAACCGAATTTAAAAAAAAAGGAAACGTAAGCAAAAACTACATAGTGTCAACACAGAATGTGGGTAGTTTTCTCGTTAAATGTAGCAGAAAATCAACTGTACAAATATAAAGCGACGGCTTTGGAAATGCGAACAAATGTGGGCAAATGATAAAGAGGACTTTATGTACGACATCTCTATAAATTTGTCCTAAATGATAGCTAGTCGAACAATAGAAAACCAAGACGAACGGCGACGGCGGCGGCGGCGTTGGAATGATTTTAATTGCAATTGAAAAAGGACGAAGATACCTAATGATTGTTGGAATTTTAATGATGATGTATGTTTCTATGGTGTCGGTGATATTAACAGCCATAATAATAGAAAAAGGAATTAAGAAAGTGGTTATGAAAGATTTTGATTAAATATGCAGTTCTGTGCAAAACAGCGAGTGTGTCTCGCTTTCACGGACGTTCCGATTTATACAAACTAATCAGCTTTTTTGTACACCGCACAAACAATTTCACTTTAATAATATGTACATAAGACTTAGCAATTCTATAGCAAAGTATCTTTTATAACTATATTAACACATCGAGCGGAAACATATTTTTGAAATTCTTTCTCCATTTTTATAAAACAAAAAACCAAAGAATAAACCGAAGCCATAAAAAACTTTAAAAATTCTCAAAGCATTTTGCATTGCATTTTTTGTTTTTGTATCTGTATTCTATTTCTAAAAAAATTATTGTAACCTTTATTTGTACCTATAATTTGCTAAGTAGTGCCCCGTTGCGTGGACTTCTAAGCGAATGAGCCTGGTTTCGAATGCAGCTCATAGCCATCTTCTTTTCCGGGGTACTGCCTCTTGCGAGGAACTGACAAAAACCTCCAAGAGTAAGATTTGTCTCGAAAAAGTGCCTCTCATGTAGGTCCCTTCCATTCTTGCAGATTAACAACACACACAATTTCAGACAAAGACATGATTAAGGATCTACTTATGGTTATGATCTAACCAAATAATTTATCTACATCTAATATAACTATAACTACACTCCTTATATCATCATCATCATCGGTAAAACAACCGGGATCCGAATCAGACACTCATTCAACAAGTTCTTATGATCTTCCCGATCGTTTGCCGACGCCATACAATTTCCCACCCCAAGCGTTCAGGCTGTTCCGTAGTTAAAAATGTTTTAGATTTTTTGTTTTTTGTGGAGGTTTCCAAAGATAAAAGAGGGTGATATATCATGAAGCCACAACCAGTTTTAATGAGAAGTATTCTGTTGACGTGACTCAAGGATTATCGACTGAAATTATTCACGTAAAAACATTTATAGGTTAGGTTGGATGGAGATCACTCGGATCTCAAGAATCCATTGCGGTACCCAGGAGTAGAAGATATGGTGAGAGGTGGGGAATTCGGAGGAGTATTAGTTGTTGGGTGCCTCCTTAAACTATCCTGCAATGTTGATGAATTTCAGAATGTGTTTAAATGGCTTTTTTGAAACGTCGCCCAGTTCGTCGAAGAAGTATTCTCCAAGGGCTGTTTTTTTCTGGTCTGGCCAAGGCTGGGACATTCACAAAGAAATTGATATGAGCCTTCTTCTGCATCAAAGTTTTGACACCCTCTGCATAATCCTTGATGTGCTAATGCCCATTCTGCTTATGTGGGTCCCCATTGAGTTGTAACCCATAAGAACGCCAAGCAAAAAGGACAGTTGAGGTCTACCTAACTTTTGAATGTATTCTGTATTTTTTTTTAATGTTTGGCCAAAGACTTCTTGTGACCCGACAGTTGTCCAGTTTTGACCATCTCTCGCTTGCGAGTTTGAGGAAATTCTTTTTAATTCTATTTTTCTTATTGGCAGCTTCATAGATCTATTTATTGGTGGGTTTATCGAGATGATACAGACACTACACTTACTTCCGTTTGTATAGACCGATATAGGATTTTCGTTTATGGCCCGGTTTTCCTTCCAGCATTCTCTTGCAGGAAAGTCTGTTAGTGCCACAGTGATGTCCGTTTGGGTTTCCATATCTATGTAATTTTCTATGACCAAATAGCCCTTATTCGAGTTGTTGGCATACAAGAAACATCCTCCATTAGAATTGTTGATTGACATTACTTCGAAGAAATTAAGCAAACTTTTTTGCGGGCGGCATTGGTGCGTTTGATACTCAGGTTGAGAAGAAATTTTTCTAACATCTAGTGCAAGCTAGAGCCGCCCGTGAGTTTTAAGTGAGAAAATAGTCAACTAATTCTCGATCTACTGCGCCGATAAAAATTCTTTCCTATCTTTCTAATTCTTCTTACTATAGTGTCGTGAAACGTCATGTTGCATTCTAAAAGGTAATGTGCCTTACAGACACTTAGTTAAAAAAATATTATTATTATTATTATTATTATTATTATTATTATTATTATTATTATTATTATTATTATTATTATTATTATTATTATTATTATTATTATAATAATGATATTATTACTTTTTCCAAACTTTTTAATAGCATTTCGCAATTGGGTACATTAACAATCCCAGTATCCAGTGGTGAGCGATATGTTTGCGTACTCATAAGGATCAAAAATTATCATCTTTCCTATCTGGCCCAATACAGATAGGAGGTTACCAGCCTTAAAAGTTTTGAGATTCATAGACTAAAACATGATTGGAAATAAAAATTCTGTTAAGGAACTAGGTATATAATATATGTTTTAAACGTAAAATGTTTTGTATTTATCTTGATATTAATGACGAGAAATGCATTTTATAATTCAATATTTTGAAGAATAAATATATCTTTATAGGAAATTCGATTAAATTGTTGACATTTCTATACTCCTCGAGTAAACATCCAATAAAGTTTCTCGATTTCTTCCTTGCAGTGCTGCTCTAGTTTGTTCGTACCAATAATTCTCTTGTATAAATACATATACACAATGTTTGCCTACATGTTGTATCCTAGCATCATAATGTTTTTACCAAAGCTTTTTAACAAAGTTCATCATCTGCCAACAGAAACAATTTATTTTCCTAAAAACAATCTTTTTTGCTCTTTCAGTTGATTATCCGAAACCCCATAAGAGGGTACATTATTTTAATCTCATGAGAAACATACATATATCAAAAAAATTTCTTCATGTAAAATAATTTCATCTTGAAACTCCTACAACGTGCCAATAATTTTTCACAGTAAAACATCTAAGCCTTGTTAACGCGAAGGTGTGTAACGCAATCATCTTTAAGCTTTAAGGCTCAAATTTCAGCAACGAATGTGTATACTGTATAACCGCATAATGTATGTGTGTACATAGTGATTCTTTTAATAGACGCAAAATTAAATTAATTAGAATAAACAAAAAATATTTGACCTGATGTATTTGTAAAAGTTGTTAAAGTTTTCTGGCTTTAAAGCTATGTATGTAATTTTATTGTTTCTCAGGACAGTTTCTGGATGCCTTTTTTTATATTATATACGGTGATTCGCATAAGGTGTGAAAAGAAGCTATAGAGTGTATGTTGAGTTGGCTGTCTGGACCCTATCTTAACGCTCTAGGTGTTTTGTCACACCACGAATCACCCTGCATATGATCTGGTTGAATTTACCAGTTTTTTTCCCTTTGATACCTAGTGAACAGGAAAATTAGGTGTGATTCGTAGAGGGCAGGAATAGCACAAACTATCTAAATTACCACTAAGAAATAGTTATACTACATCTTAGGTCCCTTAACTTCCATTTTATTACTTTATTTCTGGAAGAAAGTTTTTCCTCGCCTCACATAATGGATTTTGGTTACTCAATGCTCACACTAGAATCTTTGTTTTGTTCATCACCACTGTGCGCTCTAGAAGAATATAGAACGTCAAAGATAACAATTCAAGTGCACAATCCATTTTCTCAAAAACAACATCATGGCAAGAGCATAAAAAACGAACAATTACACGGTAACTACCTTGGAGGAATACATGATCCCCATTTAATCTCGCTCTACACAAAACTAGATAAAAAGAGAAGATACCCCCGAAGAGACCTAAAAAACTCATTCCAATTTTGGCACTACCAACAGGTAAAGCTTTACGTCCTTTCCACCTGTCTGCTGTCTTTGCACCTTGGTAGCAATAACTATCTTGTACGGGTATATTTTTGTATTTAGCTCAAGTATTTAAATAAAAAAAACCTATCATGTGAACAGAGAACACACAGGTTTAATCACACTTCCGAATCCCAACTTGTCAAATGATACATTTGCCTCTGCATTGCGCTGTTGGATGAGTCGTCGAGTATCTTATATATCCTTCCTCACACATAAGCGGCAGGTCCATGCAAACATTGCATAACTCACGGTTAAAGAAAACGACAACTCGAGCATATGTCCACTGCAATCGAAGCGTGTAGAGAGATATAAATCCCGACGGGCGCAATTTCTTGCATTTGCTGTTTTATGAGCGTATCCTTGTTTTTTATATGACTGCGCTTCTAGTTTCCCATGTGTGAGAATATGTGCTTGAAATATTCTTATAGTGCAGAACTTTGGTCCTTACTTCCTGTCCACATGCCCAAATATTGTCAGGAAATGTGAATTAAAATTCAAGCGAGCGATGTTTTTAGCTTTCATCTCTTATTATGTAAAATCCAAACCAAATAGTGTTAGGACAATCCTACAAAAAAACTGCAGAATCTTAGCAATCATTTGAAAACTTCTAGGTTAACGTATTCAACGTCCTATAAAATAAACTCATTTTAGTGGTTCTTTCTTATTTGTTACATATTAGTTTAAACACAGCTGCGGAAATTCTGCTGAAGGAAAAAATCATAAAACGGAATGGGAGTTCCTTTTGTGCCTGGGCATGGCAATTAGTATTAATTTCCAGTTCATTAAAAAAAGACTGCTATACTCGAGATGGAGAGGTCTTGTGAGCATCAGCTCTTGGAAAACTCAAACAATAACGTTTCCCGCTGGCTTTTCCCGGGCCTGATTAATTATCACATAAGTTATATTAACACATTCATCAGAACTTTTCCGGCGGGTGTTTGCTCACTAGAGGGGGGGGGGGGATAAATGTTAAATGCGTATATCCCCCAATAAGCTTTCTAGGGAAATTGCACCATAAAGGCGGGATGCAGAGAATTGAGCTAATTAAGTTGAAATGTTAAAGAGTTTTTTGCCTTCTTATTCAGAGTTGGTTTATTGTGATTGTGATTGTTAGCTTGGTTGGAAAACTTTAATGCCGTTTCACAAATGTGTTTTTTTAGGACGATTAGACTTTTATATATAGGTATGCATTTTATGAGTTTATTTAAATAAAACTACATAGCTATATTATAAGTTTGTTGAAACTGTATTAAGTTTTTACTGTTTAATAAATTCAATCCAAAATACATTTAATTATTTTATAGTGAAGGAATAATTTAGATTCTCACAATCGATCTAGTTGTTTTTTAAAGCATCTTTTGGCAATTTTTTTATAGTTTTTAAATCAATAAACATTGATTTCAACTTAATTGCATTTATGAGACTTTGTTTATGAGAATGTAAGCGCTAAACAAACAAATGCCGTATAGTGTTTCTTTCAGCTTAAAGGGCATTTTTCGATCGCACTAAGGATTGTAGACGCTTTCGACCATCAATCGAAGATACTTTCCCACATTGAAGTACACAAATATCCAGAATAATCCAGTGTGGATCAGAAAATTGGCAGCGTAGTCTAGTTCGAATATTTCTACAATTCTATTCTCTGAAAACCGTGATTTTTCAGATTTTATGTAATTTGGTATTTTGATTGGCCAACATTTGAATTAAAAAAAAAAACTGATCTACATACATATGTATATGCTATAACTCATCTGACAATCAGCAGCCAATTTGCTAACTAGTAATAAGCGTGCTCGGTTTTCCGACATCGTTTTCAGATTCATATAAAAAAAAACTGATCTACATACATATGTATATGCTATAACTCATCTGACAATCAGGAGCCAATTTGCTAACTAGTAATAAGCGTGCTCGGTTTTCCGACATCGTTTTCAAATTCATATAAAAAAAAACTGATCTACATACATATGTATATGCTATAACTCATCTGACAATCAGGAGCCAATTTGCTAACTAGTAATAAGCGTGCTCGATTTTCCGACATCGTTTTCAGATTCATATAAAAAAAAAACTGATCTACATACATATGTATATGCTATAACTCATCTGACAATCAGGAGCCAATTTGCTAACTAGTAATAAGCGTGCTCGGTTTTCCGACATCGTTTTCAGATTCATATCTATTAAGAATTTTATATTTCAGAATCAATAGATTAAGCTTTATAAGGATAAACCTAATTTAAAAATTAACCAATCTTAAGGAAAGATCATATCTTTTTACTTGCGATTATAGGTACTATAATTCAAGTTATGGATTCGTGCAAAAAACAAAAAAAAAATCAGTCCGTCTGTCTGTCTGTTTGCACTTCTACAGCCTAAACAGATGGGCCGATTTGCTTCAAACTTGGTATTTAATATTTAGTCTGTAGTATCTCAAGGGTGTTTTTCGTGTTTGCTGTAGGTCGAAAAATAACGGTACCTGCCATACAATTTTTAACAAAAAGTTTGACTTTCTCGAAAACGGCTCTAACGATTTTGATAAAACTTTCGGGTGCTATTTTTTTACAACAATACATCTTTCAGTTTGAATGATTTTTTCGAAATTTGTTGTATAACGATACCTTTCATAAAACCGTTTTTTTCAAATGCGGTTTTATTATAAGCCATTATCCCGATTTCAATAAAATTTTGCACACAGGAAGTCATTTATAATTCAAATAATATTGCGTTTCAATATTTTCAAAAAAAAAATTAATTTTTTTAAATTTTCAAAAAAAATGGTTTTCACAATATTTTGAAAATGGGTTGATTGATTTTTTTTTTAAATAATTTTCCCAAATGAAAACTACAGATTTTTTTATAATGACATGCTAAAAAAAATTTTAAATATTTTTTCAAAAAGTTATTCAAAAAAACACTTTAAAAAAACTGGTCGAACGATTTTCAATATTTTTTTTCCTCGATAGATATTTAGTTTTCAAGTTTTATTGCATACTTAGTTTTTCCGAAAAAAAATTAAAGAATTTTGGAAAAAAAATATTTTGTTTATTTTAATGTATACATACATATGCAGCCACTAAGTAATTATCTAGCATTAAGAACAAGTTCGTACGACCCAGTCGAATTCTAGTAACAAAATAAAATCTGGCAAATCAATCATTGCAGGAATAGCATCAATGTTAAATTTTTCATTCACACCATTTGGGTTTTCATTTTAAATAAAAATCGCCACTCTCATCATATATATGTACGTACATATAAAACCTATTGCATGTACATACGTAGAAAGAATCCACATTCTACAAGATACTATTTTTGATGCTATGTATTGTCCTTTGCCGGCGAAAAAGAGTGACTCCTAAGCATGCAACGCAAATAAATTTTATTAATTGTTCAATTTATGCAAACTTGGCTCCAATATCTTCCTTCTTTACTCTGGAATATAAAACTTTACAGCAATAAATGGCAATCCCACTTCACCATCAGCTTTGCAACTTTTTAGGAAGCAATGAACTTTTCGAAAAAAAACAACAACAAAAACATAAAACAATAAAACAAATATTCTACAAGAGCCATTGCCAAACTGACTTTCAACTATGACTGGCAAATGATTTAGCTCTAGAGATACTACCGCTGTGAATGTTATTGCTACTACTGCTACTGCTGCTTGAGCTCCTATTCCTTTCCTATGTTTAATAGTCACGCTCACGACACGATATAAATTTGTTTGTTGTCAGCATCTTTATGGTTGCTCGACTCTAAGTAGTAGTGTGTGTGTGTTACTTCAAAATAGGGCTTGCTGAACTAGAAGCCAGGAGACCTGGGGAGAAACCGCGTGTTAAAGTAAAATGTTTGAGTAGAATCTATAGGCAGGACTGCTTTCACGGGTTGTGGCGCCTAGAAACATATTTAAGGCCTTTCTTATACTACATATGTTAATAATATATACTATACGGTGGAAATCATTGCGCAAGAACATATTGTTTCTTTTACATTCCGGATTCATGTTCTGCAGCTGTAATTTCTACACTTCCAAAACAATATTTTCATAGCAATTAGCAACACAAGTGTTTTTCTTGAAATTTTGTAGAAATGTCTAAGTCATGAGAATTGTACTTCTGGGGCCTCAACGTTTTAAATATGGCCATGTTACATCAAGTTATCACTAGGGTGGCCTATATACATGTTAATGCACCCATTTTACTATTGAATAAAAGTCTGTCTGTGTATATCGATCTGCAGCCTAAACGAGATAAGCGATTGCGTTCTTTGTATTCCTTAGAGGGGAAATTGAAATTTAATTTTTGGGGCTAAAAATAACGGTACCTGCCATATAACGATTAAGGAAAAGCTTATTTTTCTCCAAAACGGCTCTAACGATTTTGATGAAGATTTTTGAGATTTTTTTGTTGGTAGTAGCTATCAGCTAATTAGAACCAATTTAACCGCAAAAGTCTTTTAACGGTACCTTTCATATAACGGTTTTCTTAATTTTCCACTTTCTCGGTAACGGCTCAATGGATTTCAATAAAATTGTATATTTGAAAAGGTCTAAGTATCCAAATTAGTTCTACATACACAAAGTTTGAATAATTATTTTTTTCTATTTTATTATTATTTATTATTTTATGAAAACTCAATATTTTTAAAACTTATCAAAAACAATATTTTAAATTTTAAAATCAGATGATAATTAATAAATTCTAAAAAACTGCTTAACAAAATTACAAAAATTTTTTTTTTAAAAAACTAAAAATAAAAAACAGGATTTTATCAAAACCGGTCCTACAATTTTGGAAATACTTTTTTCTTAAATTCTTTGTTATTTAAGTGATGGCATATTTCATTTTTACTAAAAACCGTTAAGTATTGTGGTTTTGATACTTTTTATAAGTTCAAACTGTGTTATTTTCAACGTTAATTGTTTCTGTCAAAGATGTAATTGGGCACATAAGAGTAAGTACGTGCGACGCAGTCGTGCCTATTTTTTAATAATGAGGTATTTTGGAAAAGAACGTGTCATCTATTCGAACGAGCTCTTTAATTGCAGGTATTTTATAAGGAACGAATCTGGCTACTTTTCTTTCGGTAATTACTTGAAAGTTGCCGGGAAGAAGCAATGAGTCTAAAGTTAATAAAGAAATAAAGGAGAGAATAAATAGCTAATTATTTAATCATAGCATCATTCCAATGAACCTATTTCCAAATATAGTACCACAAAGCGAATGACGAAACAGCTTGTTGAAACGCAAAAATGTAGTAAAATGCGAATTAATTTATACTTTACTCCGATATTTTGTATGTTTGTCAGTTTTAACAACTTCATTTGTTTATACTTTAAAAATGTTCCGTAAACGTGAAAGGTATACTTGCTGCTGTATGAGTGCTGATAGCTTTTTGCTTTATTTTATATTTATTGGTTTGGCAAAGGAAACTCCATGACAGAATATAATATGAACATATAAAAATATGTACCTACCACATTTCAAATAAATTTTCTACGATACGAAAATTAACAAATCTATTATAACAGGATATACTACCCCTACTGGTGTGCCCCAGGGATCGATATTAGGTCCACTCTTGTTCACGCTGTTCAATAACAACCTCGCTTCTATACTCAAGTATTGCAAAATCTATATGTATGCAGACGACGTACAAATTCACTTGAATTGGTATGGTTCAGGGGAAAACTTTAAACTATGTTAAAACAGTAGAAAATCTTGGGGTTATTTTAACCAGACACTATCGTGGGATTGCGTAGCTTCGATCATGTCTTGGTACAAGCAAATAGTGTTTTCAATATGCCTTTTAATATATTGATTTTCTAAGTTTAACATTTCTTTTTGAAAATTATTCATACTAAATTACCTAAATACCTTTTCGAAAAGCTTAGTTTCCCAGTATCTCAAAGAAATAATATTGTCATTGTCCCTACCTTTAAATACAGAAACTCTGAACAAAAATTCTTTTTACATGCTTTTGGCCTTTGGAACTCCTTACCGGTGAACCTGAGGGGACAAAACAACAACACTTGTTGTGAAAAATCTTTAAGAAACCTATATAAATGCTGAAAAAATTTTAAACATTGTTGAAAATTCTAAGACTTCATAAATCTTACATCATTTTCTATTAATATCTACATGTTATATAATTTAATTGTATTTATACATAATTGGCTTATTTTAACTCTATAAATCTTATAACTAACATTTTTATTAAATATTCTTTTTAATTAATTTAAATTTTAAATCTTTACATGATAAGTATGTGTTATAAAAAAGATACTAGGGGAATTCATGCAATCGCGTAAAACCCTGATAAAGCGTAAAAACCTCGTGAATTTATCTCGTAAATGAACTGGCAAATTTTGTATGGGAATTTATTTATGCGAACTTTATAAATTTATCTCATGATTTTGCTGAATAAAGTGAAAAACATGAACCTCGTAAAAATGAGGAATGTCTTTTTTTGTTGGCTTTGTCTTTTGTGACAGCTGAGGTGACAAAGATACACTTGTTAACAAAAGTCTACGTACATCATTTTTGTGTATGTAACTTTTGTAATCCTTTTTTATTGCATCTATACATGCTGACTAGTTTTTTTTTTATTTTCTTAAGAAGTTTTTATATTCATATTTTAAGCTATAATAAAGTGAAAAATAATGTTTTTCTTCGAATTTTATATTCTTTTAATAAAAACCAATAACTAAATAATAAGATCTACTAGTGAACGTATACTTTTGTTTGGAAGTGTACTTCAATCTAAACTCTGACGTTAAATGACAGTTTCCACATATACGCAATTTCTTGCTAAGGGGCGTTCATGCAAATGCTTGCGGAAGGATAGGATTTTCTATGGTGTATGAATTTCGTTGCATGAATACCCCTACTCTGTTTTAATATACAAATGATAATAACAAAAAATACAAAATACAAAATAAAGGGGCTTCCAATAGGGACTTTGACAGTTGATAGCGGCCATCTTCTTGAACATTTGTCAAATTGGCTGTCATTTATTCAGCCCGTGTGAGAGGACTATTCGCGATGAGGTCCATTTCTAGATGAATGGGTACGTGAACAAACAAAATTGTCGAATTTGGGACGATACCAATCCACATGAGATCCAAGAGCGTCCAATGCATCCCGATAGTCACTATTTGGTGTGGATTTTAGGCTGTCGGCGTCATCGGTTCATATTTCTTTCAGAACGATGTTGGTCAGTCATGGAAAATTGAATACTTAAGATGCGCGATGTTGTATTCCACACATAATGACATCGATAGGCCATTCAAACGAATAAAAAATGTCGATGATATCTTCACACACAATTTGTTTTATTTAAATTTAATATCCTTTTCACACCAAACCATAAACGACATTTAACTCGTTTTCCAAAAACGACAAGTTTTCCTATATGATTTTCATAAACGACTTGTTTTGCAAAACGACTCGTTTTCGATAAAATCAGTCAAACAGATCTTTATGTCAAGAGAAGTTGGTATGATTGTGAATAGGTCTTTAAAATAAATTGTACGACTGGATCGCATGTACTTGCTCATATGTGCGGTCACAGCCTCGAATAAAAAATTCAATGAAATTATTCGCACAAACGTGTTAAAAATGTTAGATAATTCCTTAGTGGCTTCATATGTATATCATATGAATTTATAAAATAAAATAAAAAAAAATATTTTTTTTCCGAAAATTCTTTCATTTTTTACTTGCGATTATAGATAGGGACTATAATATAATAAGTTTAGGATTCGTGAATATAAAAAAAAATTGAGATAACAATGAAACATGACATTACGATCATAGAGAAGTATAAAAAAGTGATCGAGAAAAAAATGTATGTCTGTCTGTCTGTCAGTCTGTCTGTCTGTATGTCTGTCTATCGGTCAGTATGTTTAACGAGCTGCAGCCTAAACGGCTTAAGCGATTATCTTCAAACTTGGTGTGTGTGATTATTTTGGCATTCCCCAGAGGGGAAATTGAAATTTAATTTGTAGGCCTAAAAATAACGGTACCCTGCCATATGACCGTTTAGGAAAAGCATGTTTTTCTCGCAAACGGCTCCAACGGTTTTGATGAAAATGTTTGAGAATTTTTTGTTCGTATTGGCTATCATCTGATTAGAACTAAATTTACAAGAAAAATCTATTAACGGTGCCTTTCATATAAAGGTTTTTTTTAATTTTTGGGCTTTCTTGGTAACGGCTCTTTGGATTTCTGTGAAATTTTACATTTGAGAAGACCTAGGTAGCATAATTAATTCTGCATATTAAAATTAGATTTTGATTTTTTTTTTTTTTTTTTTTGAAAAATCAATTTTAAAATATTCAAAAACAGTTATTTAAAATTTTATAATCACATGTATATTAATAAACTCTAAAAAACTGCATACCAAAATTTCAAAAGCAATTTTTTTTTTCAAAAAACTAAAAATAAAAAAACAGGATTTTGTCAAAACCGGTCCTACAATATTTTCGAAATACATTTTTCATAAATTCTTTGTTATTTAAGACGTGTGATGGCGTACTTAATTTTACTAAAAACCGTTAATTATTGTGGTTTCGATACTTTTTATAAGTTCAAACTGTGTTATTTTCAACGTAAATGTTACTTGTTTCTGTCAAAGATATTGCTTTCCAATGTAATTAGGCACACAAGAGCAAGTACGTGCGACCCAGTCCATTTTTTTATTTTTTTAGGAGTTTTCTCGGAAAAAAACTAAGTACGTAATAAAATTTGAAAACTAAATGTCTACCGAGGAGAAAAAATATCGAAAATCGTTCGACCGGTTTTCAAAATATTTCGAAAACAATTTTTTTAGAAAATTTAAAAAAATCGAAAAAAAGTATGTGCAAAATTCTATTGAAATCGGGATAATGGCTTACGATAAAACCACATTTAAAAAAAGGGTTCTATGAGAGGTACCGTTATAGAACAAATTTCAAAAAATTCATTCTAACTGAAAGATGTATTATTGCAAAAAAATAGCACACTGAAAGTTTTATCAAAATCGTTAGAGCCGTTTTCGAGAAATTCAAACTTTACGTTAAAGATTGTATGGCAGGTACCGTTATTTTTCGAACTAGAGCAAAAATGAAAAAAACACCCCCGAAATACTACCAAATAAACACTAAATACAAAGTTTGAAGCAAATCCGCCCATCTGTTTAGGCTGTAGAGGTTACGACAGGCAGACGGACGAAATTTATGGACTCACTTTTTTCGACTTCTTTATCATTGTAATGCCGTGTTTGATTGTACGATTTTTTTTGCACGAATCCATAACTTGCCTTATAGTGTACCTCTAATCGCAAGTAAAAAGAACACCTCGTTGCTTGCTATGTAAATAATTTCAGAAAAGTCTTAGCAACGGTAAGTAACTTTTTTGCAAATGCTTAGTTTTACTTATTATTACTTATTATTACTTTTTATTAACAGAAAATTGAAGAGGAGAAATGCAAAGAGCCCTTAATGAAGCTCGAACGAGGACTTCTGTGTGCCAAAAATGAACCAGCCCTCTCATGAAGTTGGAAGCATGGCCATAATTATTTGGTGAAGGCGGTGTCGTTTCTGTGAGATTTTGTGATGTCTGAATAGTGTGTTTAATAAAAAAAAATATTTTGTTTTTAAATCAATACGTGTTTCAACTATATATTTCTTTTTTCTGAATTGTTTGGGTGTGCAAACGGAGCGAACAATTGGCAAAAAATCAAAGTTGGGTTAGTGTTGTTTGGCTATTGCTGCCATATCAATTGAAATGTCGAACAAAAACGAGTAAATGTTCAGTGTGAATGCTCTACTCGTTTTAGTAAAGGAATAGCAAAAACGAACTTGGTGTGAGTAGGCTATAAAGTTAGGAAGCGCTTAATGAAAGACATTGGCAGCTTGATTTGTTTATTTATTTTTTTTTTTTATTATGAGTTCTGCTACCTCTTTCGCATGTAGGTACTACTTCCTTTGCATCAATGTTGTTGTACTACAACAGAAACATTTTCTGTACATTTGATGTACATATGTACATACATTAGTAGATGCAGATGTGACTTTTCTTTCTGGCTCACAAAAGTTGTTGATTTTCATTTGAACCAATATAAATTAAGGAAGTAGAGCTTAAATAAAAATTTCATAGGATTTTTTATTTATAATTAACGCGCGCACAAGGGACTATTTGTTTCCCTTTTAATGCATAGAGTACACTGCGCAGGCATTAAGAAGATTGGGATGGGAAAGATAGGATGTAATTATAGTCGACCGCACTCCCATTGTTATATCGATATTTTTTAAATCAATAGCAATCCACAAATTCCCTTTAATTCTGTTTCATTGCGATTGCATTTCTATTTTGAAATATTATTTTTCCATTGAAAATTCCAACAGATACGTGTTGTATGTATACATTACATACCATACTCTCGAAGCAAAGTAATTTGCCAGACTTAATACGGAAAATAGAGTATCAACGTTCAATAAATATGATATGGTTGCATGACAAAAATAAATTGGTTATTTAATCGAGATCAATCTTATAATATATATAGATACATAAAGTACGGTACGGCAGATAGGAAGCTAACTACAGAATAGTAGGTATATGAACTTGAATATTAGAAGACGACATAATAAAATCACTGATTCTTTTTTCTGACGCTACCTTATACCTATACCTATACCTACCTTATACCTATACACTTATTACCGCTAAGTATATGAATCTCCCTTTTAATTGATACGGTTGGTTATATCAAAATTCATTATTAATTATTAAAGATAGGGTACCCAAAAGTGAGCAATAGGCATATATCAAAATCTATGAATATTGGATGGAAATGGTCTCTTCCGGAATAATTAATGTTAGGTATATTTTCCTGATTAACACAATTAAGTTGTTAGGGCCTAAAGATGGATATCTAATACTCCATATATTCAAGTAAATTGCAAGCAATCGATTTAGCTTTGTTGATCATCCATAATGTGTTCTCTGGAGAAAGTGACTATATCTATACACATACATAACCATCTTTTCGCAATGAATATAAGCTTTATGCCTATAAATCACATCTGATATCGGGAAAGCAGGCGATTCGTAGGCACCCAGATTTATTTACTTAATTTTAAAGCATGAGCCGAGCATATACATATTTATTTATTTAAATAGAGTAGCTGAACTAATTTTCTTCCAGTTTGTGTGTGTGTGTGCGTTTATATATATATTTATATATATATTTATATACAAATATATATATATATATATATATATATATATATATATTTGTGTGTGTGCTTTTATATATATATTTATATATAAATGTATATATATAAATAAATAAATATATATATATATATATATATATATATATATATACTAACTAAGACCCATTAATTCTAATAAAAAGAGTTGGTTGTCTGGAAAGTCGTTTTACGGACGACAATTTTACGTGATACGTGAAAACGTCATAAGAAAACATTGATGGCAGCAACACCAATATACAGCCCGTTAACTCACACCCACAAACCCTCTTGTTAAATCCACACACACACCCCAATATCTGCATCTACTTTCTTCTTTAAGAAAACTCCGCCTTTTTGAATTTGAGTGGAATTATTTTGGGAATTTGCGCCTGTTCTTTTTCCGTCTGGTTCTCAGAATAGGCTTTTATTTCGGAGCAACCAACAACAACAACCCTTAAATTAAGAACAAACAGCGGACTACTACCTACAAATGACGAATTGATATAAAACAGATTGACACAAAATCAGATAATACAAAAGAGATAAACTTGCGATATTTTGTACCCCCACCCCGCCACCACATACGTTTTTCACAATGTATCAAAAAACGAAAGGTTTAAAAGCCGGTTCACGTGTAGGTTGCGTTGCTGCTGTCGCTGTATTTGTTTATTATTATTTTATTTATTTATGCATTCGTGCAGATTAAAAATTTTGAGATAACAATCAAACATGACATTACGATGATAGAGAAACATATTTGAGTTACTGGCAAAATTCTGTCCGTCTGTCTGTCTGTCTGTACGGATGTATTTTGGATTGCAGCCTAAACGGTTGGGCCAATCGTATTCAAATTTTGAACTTAAGGTTCTTTTGACATTCTACAGAGGACTTTTTTCATTTTTTTTTTTAGCTCAAAATTTAACAAAATTAACGGTACCTGTCATATAACCGTTATGTAAAAGCTTATTTTTCTCGAAAACGGCTCCAAGAATTTTTATAAAAAATAATCAGTGTACTTCTGTAGGTATGCATTATATTTTGGTAAACAAAAAAAGTAAAATGGTGGGCTAAAAACGGTACCCCCCATAGGACCGGTTTTTTTTTCTTCGACTTTTTCGAGAACTGGTGATCCGATTACAATCAAAATTGATATTCAAGAAGATGTAGGTAGCTTGAGTAATTTTGCATTAACTTTTTTCGAAAACTTTTTTTTTTGTGTTTTTAATAATTTTTTTAAATTTTTTTTTTTGGAAAACTCAATATTTTGAAAACGGGTAAGTGATTTTTTTTTTTAATTTTGTTTTTAAATGTACGGTATTTTTGTGTTTAAGTTTGTATTCTTGAATTATTTTTTTAATTTAAAAAAAAGTTGTTAAAAAAAACCGTTATATTTAAAAACGGCTCTAACGATTTTGAAAAAAAAAATCACACTTTTTCACATTTTTAAAGATATAAAATGGCGTTTAATTTTTTCCGCTGAAAACTATTTAACGTACTTTTTTCAAACAATCAAAAGTCAGAAAAATCGAATGTAATCTTTGAAGTTCCCTTGATATTTTTCAAATTTTATTTCAAACTGTGACCGCACATGAGAGCAAGTAAGTGCGATCCAGTCGTGCAATTTATTTTTTTATGTTCGCCTGGTGCTTGAGATCGATTTTGGTTGAAAGAACTACAGTATCGCGGTTAACATAAGCATGAAGTCAACAGTATGAGTCTTATCAGCATGAGTCATGTTATTTCGTACGTGTAGCCTGTCATCGACTTATAAGACGTTATCACCTCAAAAGCTTGAAATACATTTTTAAAGATTGTCTATGTTGCGATTTCTTATACAAATATGTAAATTAAGCAGTGTAATCTATTTTGTTTCCCGCCTGTAGTTTTGAGTCAACATTTACTTCTTTTTTCGGGGAACTTCACATTTCCAATCCGTTAATTCAACCTTTGAGAACTGATGTTTTTGATTTCATATATATATCTAAAGAAATACTTCTGCAGCTTAAGCAGAAAAATATATTATTTTTATTCAGTACCTATGTGTTTTTATTAAAATAAATTAATTTTTATTTTATTTCTTTTCAGGTAAGTGGATCATTTTCTTAATGTATATGTAAGTAATTACACGAATAAGAACACTTCTTTTGTAATTTTTGCATTATTTTTTACACCAATTACCTAAAAAAAAAAACTTAAAACTTGGGTTAACCACCAATCTGATCTAGCGATGATCTCGTCATTTTAGCCCCAACACTAACAAAACCATTTATGGCTTAAGAATAAGAATACAGTGCGCTCTCGATTATCTATATCAATATCTTTGGTATACGAAGTGCTCCTGGTGTTGAAATTTAACTAACTACTCTTCAGATGGCGCCTAACTTTTTTGATATAAAAGATGTCGGTGAGATTTTTAACGACCCTGTCAGAATAGCAGACATATTAAGCTCTGTACAATATACATATAGATGTTTTCATAAGTGGCCTTTAAATCGGTGAAAAGATGGTTGAAGTTCCTTAGTTTTTTTTATTCAAATATGAGGAGTATCATAAATATTTGGTCCAGCCAAACTTTCCTAAAGCCACACTGGTATGGACCTATCGTGTATTATATTTATATAATTGAGATAGTCTGCTTTCTTGTAAGGATCCAGCAAACATGTATTTCTCCGATGTCTTGCTTATGAGTTAGTACATACCTAAACCATTGCCTGGGAACAAGGCTAACTAAACATTTTGTTTTTCGCACTTTAACGCAATATATACATAACTCCAGGCTTGGTGTTTTATCAACTCATTTTAAACTCGGCCACTATGTATATATCTACATATTTTTTGAAATAAGTCAATATATCAGAGGTTAAAAAGCATTCTACATTATTCATTAGGGATATTTTACCCAATAGCTCCTTTTTCCTTTGTGTGCTTTAGTTGCATAGTTTTAAAATCCCCCTGTCACCAATGAATGATTAATAGAAAAAGATAAAGCCTGTGTATGAATGTTGCAGCTTTGTTTGAAAATACATACAATAAAAAAGACTAATTGTTAAACTTTTACTAATATCAATTCATAATACCTATCTCATGTATTCATATTACAGAACTATTTATAGTAACCAAACGCCAAACGGGAAGAGTGGTTACAATTTGTGCAACTAAATATGCCAACATGTTATCGATACTGACTATGTAACAACGTTCAATCGAATTTGAAGTAATTGAGGTAAATGTGGCAATGTATCTGGGTATTTTGTCGATGAGCATCGAATAATGATATTGTGTTCTAATAATGAAGCTCTTGGGAATTAATCACTCACAAAGTGTTTGCAAATGCCATTGGGTTTCGAAAAGTTCACTTCAATTTCATCATTAAACACTTTAAGGCAGTTATATTGTTTTTTTCAGCATGGATCTTAGCACAGTTTGGACGTAGAGCAAACTAATATGGAATTAAACCAAATCAACAAAAAAATATTTCCTCAAGTGTTATTCTTATTCGGTAGTTGAATAGCTTTCAGTAGAAATGGGATATTATCTATGTTGTCCCTTGTGACAAACAAATAAAAATAATTTTTTTGTCCCAGAGTGTGAAAATTTGACTGCGCACGAGATGCTTGCTTACTAAAAATACATCAATAGCAATTTTGGTCGTTGTTTTAATGATTGCAGTTTTTATCTATGGCTTGGTTTAGTAAAACGACAATATTGCCATTATTTTCTTCAACACAAATACTTCAGTATTTGCAGATAGATATTTCTGACTGGACTCAAGAATCCTCTTCTTTATTTGTATATGGTAGACATATGTATATTGCGTTTTCATTTTTAATTAATGAAATTGGGACCTTTGAAAAACCTAAAGCTTGAATATAATCTTCATTAAGATAACTCCCAAAAACAATTATAAAAGCGGGTAGAATTCAACGTTGAAATAGATGCTTGTTCTCAAACAAATAGGACAGATATGGATCACAACATTATCAATTGAGTCGGAATTAAAATCATTAAATGAATTAAATATCATATACAAAAAAACTCTATCATTTCAAAACAACATTTGACCTCCTCGAATTCCTGTTGTTATTTTAATAATTGAGTTCACTATCTAATTTTTAGGATCAGTCCCAATCAAAAAGCTTACAACGGCAAGAGCCCTCAAAAAGGTGATTAATTTTAATTACGTCTTACTTTCGTATTCATCTCAAACCTTTAAATTATATATGTACTAAAAATCTCCGCTGAAATTCATTTTAAAATTTTTGTAAACTTTATAATAATTCAATCCCCTTTGTCGTCACCAAGTCAAACAATAATGTGGGCAAATGCCTCGTTTAACCCTAATCTATACCTCGGGTATAATCACAACTAAGCAAATATCTGATGCTAGGTATAAAGCGATCCGACAGGGCTTTTCAAATCCTTTTTATCTTTTTTTTAAGGCTTACCTTCTTCCCGCTATTCCGATGTATGATATTTGTCCTTCCTTGGTTGGTTATCTCATTATTATGAGAATTTCAATGTTCTCCAGATAAAAAAAAAATAGGGAAGAGGGAAAACAAAATGACGAGCTATGCCATTGTACTTCGCGAACAATGAACAAGCTCGGTAATGGATTTGGGATTTGATTTTTATGATTTGAAAATTATTTCATTGTCTTATTCTGATGAAAATGGAAGAAATTAAAAAAAAAATACAGAAGAAAATGCAATCTCGTTGATTAGTGCCTATGTACCTAGTACCTACAAAATAAAAGGGTGTTTTTTTAAGCTGCATGAGAAGTTTCGACGGTGGTTGTCTATAATTTGACATTTGACAATGTCAATCTGTGTTGACATTTATGTTCAGTAAGGTTTCGAAATTCATTGTAATTGTCTAACACTAGAACAAAGCTTCCAAATTGTGGAAATTTACATTGAAAAAAATAAATCACATTTTACGGTAACATAATCGGCCATCATTTATGGTTAAATGGCTTCGTCAATAAAAAAATTGCCGTATATGAAGCGAAGTCAATCCTCAAGCCATTAACGAATCACCATTAACATCCATTCAAATTGACTGTTTGGTGCAGTTTAAACGCTGGCGGCTTCATCGGCCCTTATTTCTTTTGAAATTAGGAAGGGGCTTCCGTTACTGTGAATGGCGAGCGTAATCGAACCATGCTGACTGATTTTTTGTTTCCAAAAATTAATCAGCTAAACATCGACGACCTTTGGTTCCTTCCAACAAGATGCGCTTAACCATCAATTTATTTTAAAATCAATTTGGTGACAGCTTTATTTCCAGAAGTTGACCTGTTAACTGGCCGTTCAAGCGACTCAATGCATTGGTTTATGCCGACAAACCAGCAACTCTTGAAGCATTGGAAGCCAATATTCAAGCCACTATTGACGGCCGAATTTTTTAAAAAAGGAGTGAAAAATTAAACTGATCGAATGGACTATATAACTCGTAGCCACGACGGACATATGCCGGAAATCGTATTTAAATAAATTGGACGACTGAATCGCACGTACTTGCTAATATCTGCGGTGCATCGTGGAATATAATTTAAAAAAAAAGCACGACTGGGTCTATTCTAGATAATTGCTTAGTGGTTGCATATGTATGTATATACTTATCAAAATAAAAAAAATTTAATTTATAAAATTCTTTCATTTTTTTAAATAGCTTAAGGGTTTTCTTGAAAAAACTAAGTATGCAATACAATTTGAAAGCTAAATGTCTATCGAGGAAAAAAATATTGAAAATCGTTCGAAGAGTTTTTTTAAAAAGTCGTTTTTTTTAACTTTACGAAAAAATATTTTATATTTAAGAAATAAGAAAATCTAAAGTTTTCATCTGGTAAAATTATTTAAAAAAAAATCAACCAACCCGTTTTCAAAATATTTCGAAAACCAATTTTTTTAGAAAATTTAAAAAAATCGAAAAAGTTTTTGAAAATTTTGAAATGCAATATTATTTGAATTAAATGACTTCCTGTGTGCAAAATTTTATTAAAATCGGGATAATGGTATACGATAAAACCCCATTTGAAAAAACCGGTTCTATGAGAGGTATCTTTGTAGAACAAATTTCGAAAAATTCATTCTAACTGAAAGATGTATTGTTGTAAAAAAACAGCAATCTGAAAGTTTTATCAAAAACGTTAGAGCCGTTTTCGAGAAAATCAAATTTTTGGTTAAAGATTGTATGGGAGGTACCTTTATTTTTCGACTTAGAGCCAAAATGAAAAATACCGAGATACTACCAAATAAACACTAAATACCAAGTTTGAAGCAAATCGGCCCATCCGTTTAGACTGTAGAGGTGCGAACAGACAGATGGACGGAATTTCCGGACCCACTTTTTCCAACTTCTCTATCATCGTAGTCATGTTTGATTATTATAATTTTTTTTGCACGAATCCATAAACTGCCTTATAGTACCTATATTATATTTCTGTCAAGCTCTTAAAAAAATCACCCATTATATGCAAAACTAAGAATGCAAGCTTCATTCAAAGAAAAAGTAAATAAGATGTTGGTTAAATTCCCCCCTTAAAAATGTAAACATTTTATAGGTTTGATTTTTTCCCTCATTTTTTGGTATTTTTAATTATTTTTGTCGGTCCTGGGGGGTCATGACCCCCATGACTGCTGTGCTGTTTTTAAGCATTAGCAGTTATTAGATTGTTCTGATAGTATTTAGATATTGTGGTTCTGGTCTCCGCTTTGTTCGAAAAACTAAACTAAAAGGTCTGAAAACGAATTCATTTTAACAGATTTATTATTTAGTATCTCTTAAAGAGTTTTTCATGGTGAAATAATTTTTTGAGGTGATAATCGTAATTCAGATTTTTCTTTTGTACAACAGAACAACGAAATATAAATTGTCCCGCAAAACACTCCTCATTAAAGCTTTTCTAAGCTTCCAAAAACCAGAACATTAATTTCCTATTAACGCGAATAATTTAACATTTATATTCCACATGCGGCTGCTTCTTGTTATTCATTTTCCATTTAAGTGTGTGTCTGTGTATTAAGGAGATAATTTAATTGGTCGCGGGGTAGATACTCATGCTCGAATGTTTTTTGTTCATTATGCTTCTTTCATGAATTTAAATATTATACTCAATCTTCTTCAAGACTGCTTTAAGATTGCTGTAGGGTTTTTAGCCTCGGTCGCATGCACAATGCGGAGGAGTATATTTTCGTGTATTATTTTTGTTTCTTAAACAATGTGCTCCATACTCAAATGCAGTCTCCATTCCATAATGAACAAGGAATCTGCCTGCTCGTGAGTTTCATACTTAAGGCGACAAGGTTTGCAAATTCAACTACTGTCTCTACGGGAGTGCACTTTTATGAAATGCTTAATAGCATACTCTGCAAGGATTCTGACACAAATGCCTGTGGTGTTGAGTTACATGATGGGACAAGTGCATTAATTCGCAGAAAGATAATTTCAAATGTGAGTCTAATTGGGAGGTGGGTTGGTTACAAGGTATGTTAATTGTACATATTATATAAAATTCTACTTTTGATTTTCAAAACCCGTAATGCCCTTTGCCATATAAGAAGTTAAATATTTTTAAGAGATGTGCTTAAAACAAGTACTTGTTCATTTATAAAAGTGTTCCAAACTAATTGTTTTGTCTGCAAAATCATCTCGAATTACTTCAACGCTTTTTAGCCTTTCGGCTTTGTTGTTCTTAATAACGTTTGTTCTTGATGTTACCTAGGAAGTACACAGGTACTTTATATATGTCAGTTTGTTGTTCCACAGCAGGCGTTCGTTCTTACACTGAAACTGCCTGAGAGAATTTCATAGCAGTTGCATTCAGAATTTATTTAGTTTAACCACATTGCAGTTTGAAGTTTTATTTTCCTCCGGGATACTCCAGCATGTAGCAACATATTCTCTCCTAAAACTCCCACGGTCAACTCAGTTCGCTAGTCAACCTATATACTCACATCAAATTGCATCTGAATAGTGTTAGGGTGGGTGGTAACAGGTAGAATGAATGCACTAGCCAAAAAAAAACTTTCCAGGAGTTTTCAGAATCGGCAGGATGCATTTTAGAGTAGATAACCTGAAATTTCGTGGTATTGTGCAAAGTGGATGTTTTTTTTTTGCTCTTTCCTAGACCAACTTCGTTTTCGCCATTTATTTTTTAAGTTAATTTCTCGATGGAGAAGTCAAGAGTATTTTTCTACTCCAACTGAATTTTAATTTTTCATTAAAGAACATGGAAGGGTTAGTCGTTGCATTCCTATTCGGTGCGAGACTGCGAGGAGGATTGCCTTGCTCTTAGCTCAGTCTCGTTAGGGATAAAATTCAAATTTATGATTTCGAAAATCTCCTGATGGATTTCGTGCTTAATTTAAGTTTGACTGGGTTTCCCTCTGGCGTAGTAACGTCAAACTGGTGCACAGGACGAAATCAATTTTCATGAATGATTTTCTGCAATTGCATTGGGTAAATTCAGAATAAGGAGTGGAAACAACTCCATATCCATATTAATGAGCTGGCTGGCGATGAGTTAAGAGTTTTCTGAATAATGAATGAATGGTGTTTCTTTGTAGGTTTTGTGTTAATGGGGTTTCTGAATCAACAAAAATTTAATTTTTAACTTTCTAGTATGGGGTTTTGATTTGAGTTTGAATGAAGCAAGTTAGGTATTATTTATAACGAGCATTCCTTTTTTTAGAATACAAAACCATTGATTCACTAAAAGCAACTTCTATTTTTGTAACTTACTAAAAATTGTTCCTATTTGTTACTATTATCTTTTCCAAATATAAGTAAATTTTACCATACTACAACTTTTCGACAAAGGATTTTTGAATAAGATTTTCAATTAAGAATTATTGTTTCTTATTTATAAAAATATTGTTTACTTTAACAAAACATTTTGAAGTTATAAGAACTTCGTTGAACTTTATTTAACCCCGTCAGAGCTCCCTGACAAAACATTCAAAGGTAAAATTTGTCTTGAAAAAGTGCATCTTTTGTAGCCGTTCGGACTGGACGGTAAATTGTAGGTCCCTTTCATGGAATGCTTGAGAGTATAAGTCACTAAGCCTTGGCTCCTTAAGAAGCTGTCGCGCCAGTAAATTTATTTATTTATTTATAAAACAAAAAATTGTTAAACGGTAAAAGCTTATTTTTTTTTTTTTGATCATAATGAATTTAAATTTTGAAATTATTTAGAAAATAGAGGATAGTTACTTAAGTTATTTTGTTTGTAAATTTGTTTTCTTTTTGCGAAACTTTTGATATTCTGTTTTTAAAATGAGATTTTTTATGTGACTATATTCCGAAAGCTCAAGAAGAATGCTCTCCCTAAGAACACCACAAGAATTTCGTTTTGTCCTTAACCGTCGCTTCAACTTCTAACACAATGAATGAGGAACAATAATGATTTGAGAATCGTTTGGAATATCTGTCATAACTTCCCAAAGGCAAACCGGAAGAATGGGGGCGGATCCCTTTCAAAAATCGAATCAACTGACAGAAACCCTTTACGAGCAAGAGAAGTATGACTCTCGGGTATAGAAAGGCTTTGCAATGGTATTTATTGATTTATGAGAACCTATTTCATTATCTCCCTGTAGCGGTTGTTTTATTACCTATACCAGAAACAGCAATATACCTTCCACTCATAATACATACATCCGAATGATATTGGAATTCAGTGATACACATGAATATATAAATATCAGACTAGGATGCGAATAGGTATGTATGTATGTATATGTTTGTTATAAGTGGACGATTGGACATGGTACGGATTCAGGCTATACCATTTATAACTTTTATGAGATGTGCACATGCAAATGGCTCTGATCTATCTGGTCCAGGAATGATTTATTTTCGGCTGAATAACATGTGAACAATATGCGATAGGATCAAATTGGTTAACTGGCTGGAAGGACACATTTACTTTAAGCGAGATCATATGCTTTCGATAGCTCAATCCTTATATGGTGTATTAGTGAATATATACTTAATGGTATAAATAGAATGTTTTCAGAACTTGACAAATAGTCTCCCTCTGGAGAATATGAACTAATTTGTATTATTAAATCAAGAGAATCGCTCAGGTTGAATCATATTATTCAATTTAATTTAAAATTATTAAATGCTCTGTGACCTGTGGAGTATGTTCAATGAGTTGTTATTATATTACCCGATTAATATTGTATCATCACCCAAAATAAAAATGCAAAGAACGAAAGCTCAAGATGTATTTACCCGTGATCCATTGATATGAGCTTAATATTTCTAATGAATTCAGAGAACGATTACACAATACTCCAAAAAAGAACAATTGAAGGATTTTTTCCATTTGTATTTAAATTTTGGGATTTCGTGTAGGTACAAGTCAGATGTATGGAATTAGAGATTAGACTTATCTCAGTTCACTGAAATCATGCTCATATCGATATATACAAACATTTTTAAAACTTCAGAGTAATATTTTTTGGAAAAATGCATTTTTATTGAAAAATAATCCTGATAAAAATCTCCCATGAATTTAAAAGCAATATATTTAAAAAGTCATTTTGCTTGAAAATGAAAACGATGGGGTTGTCTGCCTATCTATATGCCTTTTAAAATTCTATAAAAACATTATATTCCTACCCACACATGCACCCCCATCCGGATTTAGGTCAAACTATGACATTATTTTTTTTTTACTAATGACAAGACACTCGTTGCTGCTGCCCCTGCTCATTACAGCAGTTTACTACCGTACAAGGCAACAGATCGATTTTTTTTTAATTTGCATTTTGCAAAACTGTTTCCTTTCTTTCATTGTAGGTGTAGGTACATTAGTGTTGTATTTAGGTATGAACACTTGGAGTAAGAACTTACTGCAATTTATATACATAGCTACATGATTGTATCGCAGAGTCGCTATGTTTTGCATCGCTAGTCGCTACCATGAAATTCGGTCTCTTTCACGCGATTCACGCATTAAAAATGGTGCACATCATCCGCTATACCTATGGGTTTCCATCCCCTGATCCTTGGTATTGCAAAAGCGACACTAATAGTAGTACGTATGTCATTTAGGTGCAAAATATTCCCTGGTGCAAAAAACATAAACATATATGTATGTATCTACGTGCAAGGACATTTAACCCCTTGTAAATAGCTTAAATGTCATTCTGTCACATGGAAACGCCAATGTCGACAATGGTAAGTGTGCTTCCCAGTTTTATCGATTTTTTTGCTGCACAAAGCACCAACTTTATCAAAAGCCCATATAAGCTCACACCCGTGCAGGGAGATATCTGTGTTTTGGATTGTTTTTGCTGGATATAAAGATGATGGGAATGGTAACAGGACAATCACCTCGGAAGCTGAATAGCAATGAGAACGCAACTGTAGATTAATTGTATAAACATGGACACAACCGACATCGAGTGGAAAAATAGTTCGCCTATCGTCCGGACTAACTTTCATATTATCTAATGTTATGTAACCTAATTCTCATCCTAAAAAAGGGGCAGCAACAATAGATTCAATATCCTGAATCCAGTTCACTCGACCTTTATTGCAGCAGCACAGCGTATTAAAATACAATTCTCTCAGCCAACGACGACCGACGACGTGGGCAGTTTTCCCTTTTAAACGAATGAACGCCAATTTTAATCACACAATGGAATACATTTTTGCATGGGAGCGAAAAAATGTGTCCTTTGGCATTGGTCCCGGAATATTTTCGTATACCTAATCGCCCAAAAAATATCTTCGAATGACATGGCAAACTTCTGAATCCTTACCATGACAAAGGAGCTTAAGATTAAAAATTGTGTATTTAAGATGTCCTGGGAATAAAAAGATACTGCTTTGTCCTTTAAGAAATACCTATTTAAAATAAAGATATCCGAAGTTTGAAGCCAGTTCAAAATCAAAGATTTCTTTCGGCAAAACTTGAAACAAATCTTAACACTTCAAAGGTCTTGGGGACTAAAAAGACTTAGGCTCTATCCTTAATTAGCCACACAAATAACACTTCTGAATGTAAAAAAAAATCTTTTTATATAGAGGTACATAGGGTCCTGTTAATGTTTTCATATATAACAGATCCTAGACAAGTGGGTGTGCTAGGTGCACCAACATATATAGTTATATGTATGTGTTCAAAGGTATAGAACTGTTTCAAGTGAAAATTGTTCGCAAACAGGCTGAAAGCCCAGAAGAGGAGCTTATGTACCTAAAGCAACTTTTTTATTTATTTTGTTTGCTATTTTTGTGGTTGCAGGTTTTTCTTCTTTTAAAGTGATAAATATGCTCGTCACAAACACTTCTGTGTGTGTGTATTCGAGTGTCAGTTGTGTTTGTTCTGCAAAAGGATTTCTATAGACATGGCTTAAAGGCTGCTAGGTTTGCTTGTGGAATTCTTTTCTTTATTCCGGAAAATGAAATTATTTGAGCAAGGAGTGGGCCTTAATCTCAAAAATAAAACGTTCAATCTTACTTTTTTGAAATGTTTATTTCTTTAATAAAAATTTGGTATTATTTTTATGCGTTATTTTATAAATCTAAGAAGAGATAAAGACATAAATGGTGTGTTGATTTTGTTACTTACTTACTTAGGGGGCGCTACAGTTCGGGACGAACCTGGGCCTCAACCAACATGCCTCTCCAGCCAGCTCGGTCTTTGGCTAGCCACCAAACCCCAAGTTGGTTGAGGTCGTCCTCCACTTGAGCGCGCCACCTAAGGCGAGGTCTTCCTAGAGTGCGTCTACCCTCTGGGATGGAATCGAAGATCCTGCGAGCCGGAGCATTGTTGTCCATTCGCTCTACATGACCTAGCCATCTGAAAGGTGATATGCGTATTTTTTTTACCAGGTCAATGTCGCTGTACAGCTCGTATAGTTCTTGGTTGAACCTTCTCCTCCAAAGACCGTTAACGCAGATAGGGCTAAAAATCCTCCGAAGAATCTTACGCTCGAAACGACTAAGGATATCTTCATCCGCTTTAGATAGAGTCCATGCCTCGGCACCATAGAGCAGAACTGAGAGAGGGCTTTGCTACTCAATTGCCTTCCTAGCCCATAGAAACAGCGATTGGCAAGAGCAATTCTTCGCTTTATTTCTGAGATGTTTTTGTCAGATGTTATAGCGGATCCGAGGTACACAAAGTCCCTAACTACCTCAAAGTTGTATCTCTCTATTGTGATATTTTGTCCAATCCGCCGGTGTTGTGTCTCCCTTTTTGTGGACAGCAGGTACTTCTTAGAGGGTCTTCTTTCTTGTGGATTGGGCAAACGATGCTGAGGTTCCATTCATCAGGCATACTTTCTCCTGACTTTAGTTTTTGTCTTCATTTTGGCCAGGTGGACGGAAGTTTTGTCTGTCATCATCCATGTTGAATGGTTCATTCTGCCTGACAGCGGGATTTTGGTCTTCATCGGCGTTTAACAGTCTGCAGAAATGGTCCTTCCATGTACTCAGCACCGACTGTGACTCTACTACGAGGTTTCCATTCCTATCTCTACAGGCTTCTGTGCGGGTTTTTTTTTTCTTGGCACGTTCTTTTTACCTGTTGGTAAAACTTCCGCACGTTGTTCCTGGAGTAGCATCTCTCAATATCTTCGATCGAGCGCTTCTCATGCCTCTTTTTCTTTTGGAGAAGCCGGTGTTCTACCATCTTTTCTGCTCGTAGAGCTCGCGAGCAGCTCTCGTCTTTCTTTGCAGCGCCGCTTTATATGCCTCTTGTTTGGCTCCATGGGCCATGCATTCATCATCGAACCAGAGGTTTCGTGGTGGTGGTCTGGTGAAACCTACTCCGACTCGATTTTAGCTGCTCGGAAGGTGCGAACATCCAAGATACTGGAGGCGTGTCTTGCATCGATCGCAACGTGATCAATCTGATTGACGGTTCTATGATCTGGGTGTCGCCAAGTTTCTTTGTGTATATCGAGATGAGGAAACCGTGTGCTTGCAATGGTGACGTTATGTGCCGCTGCGAAGTCAATTAGCATAAGTCCGTTTTCAGACGTTGTGTCGTGTAGGCTATGTTTTCCTACAGTTCTACCAAAGATTTCCTCTTTACCTATTTTGGCGTTAAAATCGCCTAGTACGATCTTAACGTCGTATTTAGAGCATCGCTCATAGGTTTTGTCGAGGAGCTCGTAGAAGTCATCCTTGGTGGCTTCATCTTTGTGCCCTGTGGGGGCATGAGCGGATATTAGGCTAATGTTGGCGAATTTAGCCTTGATACGGATTGTCACAAGTCACTCACTTACGTGTCGAAAGCCCAAGACTTCTTGCCTAAATCTACCGCGTATGACGAATCCGCACCCAAATAAAACGCTGTGGTCTTCTTGCGCAATCACCGTAGTACACGTCACAGTTTTTCATCCTCTTTTTGCCCGGCCCATCCCATCGCACTTCCTGGATGGCAGTAATTAATGTTCTGTAGCAGTCTAGGGCCTCCGCTAGTTGTTTGGCTACACGTGATCTGTTAAGAATTCTAACATTCCACGTGCAGATCCGAAGGTCGTTGTCCTTAATTCGTTTTTCCGGGTCGTCAACAGTTAATCCGTCCTTTTCTGAGGCTATTGGTCGCTTCGCAACTTTTTCTTTTTTCCGTGGCAGGGTTGTTAACCCCATGCACAACCCCCAACCTGGAGGGCCAGGCCCTTTCTGAGGGGCTCGTGCAAGACTTCTGTGAATCGATCAGAACAATCATTAAAGCAGAGCATTATAGTGTTGCTATTTTTCTATATTCAACACTCGCGCTTATAAGTTAAGCAGAAATGTCCCGATAGACAGACCAGTACCCGGTGGTTACCGCGGGGAGTTAAAATAAGCACAATTGATGTGTACGAGATAGTGGTGGCCTCACCGGAGGAAAGTCCATTATCTACCAAACATTAAAATTTAATCGTTAATGTCAAATCCGCGAATGAGGTATGATAGCATTTAAGGAAATAAGCAATCCATAGTTTTGGCATCCCTTCTTTACTCGTTTGACTGTTAGGGCCGAAGTCGGTAAATACCCCACGCAAACCTTTGAGGTTGAGGTCAACAAAGGATTTAGACAAAGTCTTCAAATACATACTAAAAATAATCTTTTACAACTCTCACGCCAACAACAAAACAGGACCTTTAACAAGGCGGTCAAATAACATTGAAACTGACAGCGTGATGTCGATATAGAGCTTTTTTGAGTATTGAGACAAACGCCACGAAAATAACGTAGCACTCAATGAGGGCAAAATCAAGTAAACCTATATTTTGGACAATATAAGCAGCTATAACTTTCACGTATTTAGAGAATTTGTCTACCTAGGCTACGCTTTCAACTCTTAAAGTAACAAAGAGAAATCAAATGAATAATTAACACTTACAAACCGCTACTTCTGCTAAAATATCTAGATACCAAAGCCGGCAACTAAAGTGTTTCTTTCTCTGAACTGAACTGCTTGAAAATATCTCAAGTACCTTCCTCAACCGCGTTTTTTTGTATTTCAGTTTCTTTTTTGCTTGTCAATGTTCAAGTCCAACACCAAAAGGACTTCAAATATAAACAAACTAACAAGTCAGTTTCAGATATCATTTATCACTTTCCATTATCAAAAAAAAAAAAAAAACTTAGTTTAAGTTCAAACCGGATTGGTTGTTTTCAGGCCCAAATCTTGAAACCATTAGTTTTGATTAATTGTTGTTTCAAAATTTATCTTACATCATATCAGCCATCACAATTTTGACGAAAAACATTTTTATACAGTCACAAAGAACAATATTGTAGATACATTTTATCTTTCTTTCAAAAATGTTTTTGACGGTTCAAATCGAAGAGAATATGTGGTACAAATATAATTAATATTGGGTGTCATTTGTTCACACGGAAACAATTATTATTATCTAAATGGTTAGGCTATAAAGTTTAACTCTGAAGCTTGTTATTTAAAATGTTTGATTGCAACTTAGGTTATCAAATAGGCTTCTAAAGTGATTTCATAATTGATAATTGATATGTCGATACATAGATAGACTTTTATTTTAAATATATGATTTACATTTGGTAAGCTACCGCACAATTTACGACACACAGATTTGATATTGTATACCTTATATCTTTCTACTAAATAAGTATATTAATTATTATTTAATTACGGAACATATTTGAGTACAAATATTTGAAGGAAAATACAAAAAAAGACTTCCATACAAAATGAAAAAAAAAAACAGGTACATTTTGACCTTGATAAATAAATATAATAATATATAAATAAATTTTGAATTTGATAAGTAATACTATTAAATTATTAAAATTAAAAGAAGGAGTAAATAATGCTTTAAAAATTATTAAATATTTTACCAGTAAACAAATAACATTATTGATTCTCACAGAAATCATTTCAACATTTCCTCTTTTGTGTAAACACCTGGTTGAATAATATTGAGAAAGGTTAAGCATCATTTTAAGCAACTTATTTTGAGTTACTTGCAACTTATTTAGATGACATTTTGCGCAACTTCCCCATACCTGGTTACCATATAAAATGGTACCTTGAAAGATAACTTTATGAATAATTATTTTACTATCGATACTAAGACTTTATTCAAGGTTAGAGTATATTTATCGCTATATTGACTCCTTGTAATGTTTTAGTAACAGCTCTCTAAATGTAACTTTTTGATCTAAATGAATATATAAATGAAATAAATAAATGAAAGATATTTAACGCATAATTTTCATTTGACATTTACACCATTGACGTTTAGCAGATTGCTAGGAAGATAACCAGATTTTCTTTTCCTACTAAAAAGATAGCTTGTAATTTATCAACATTGAGCTTAATTTTCTATTTGTTATAACATTGAGTCATAAGTTCCAGCGCTTTTCGTAAATTTGTCTCAATTTTATGACTGCGATTCGGATAGTCTGGAAATATCTGCTGTATAAATATTGTACAAAAAAGAACCCAGTAATGATCCTTGTGGCACAACCTGGTCAACTTGATAACAATTTGTTGGACTATTATTAACAAAAAGTTTAAGTAAACACCGAATGGACAAAAAAACTTTGAATGACTTTAACAAGATAAATTGGAAAACCAAAACATACAATTTTGTGCGCAATCTCATCATGCCAAACTGTCTCAAATGCCTTTTCTATCTCGAGTAGAATAAAACCTGTCGATTTACTAAGAAACCAATTTTTTTATATATGTAGTTACAAACTCTTAAAAATTAATGACCCTGAAACATTCTAAATCCAAATTGTTCGTTTGGAAGAATATTTAACTCGTCAACAATTTGTAATATTTTATGTTTAAGACCTTTTTCCAGTAATTTACTAAAACAACTAAGTAAGCTAGTGGGAAGTTTTTCAGGTTTTCGAGGTTTTGGTATAGGTATTACTTTGGCATGTTACAAAGCCATTTTGAAGTATTGAACTTTGAGACATGCATTTATTAGAAAATCAACATATTTAAACAATGCCTTCGGTAGATTTTTTATATAAATGTTTTTAATGTTATATAATCCATCTGACTTCCTTAATTTTAAGCTTGATATGATATCTTTGACATCTTCTGTAGATACAAACTGATCCCTGGTTACAAGAACGATAGTGGCAGTCGATATGGGTTATCACCAACGGTCGGCTTACATAGGTTTAAGGTAGTTTTTAAGTTAGGTACGGCAGGGCAGCTACAGTGGTACAACAAATTTTTTTTACTATGGCTGTTCTAGTTTTAAGTAGTTGTAGGTAGTTTAAGCTAGCTATAAGGTAGTTTTTAAGTTTAAATAAAAAGTAAAATTGATCCGCAACCCAGTTTTTTACACTTTTCTGGGTCAATACAGTTTAATAAAGTTGAATTTTTAAATATAAGTTGGGCTAACGTCGAAAGGCAGTAAAATAAGATAAGGAATAATTTAGAGCGCCCGCATAGGGCCAGTAAGTTAGTTAAGTTAATATATAAGCTAGTTGTTAAGATTTTTGTCTAGCTCTAAGTTAGTTTTAAGAAAATCGAATAATAAAAATGAATTAAAATTAAATAAAAAAACTGATCCCTAGGAGTGTCGAAGGGAATTTTTTTATGAGGTTTTTAAATGTTTTGAGCATCAGGAAGACTAAACGAAAACAATATTTTTTTTTCACTTTTCTTAAAGAACCACAACTGCCAACTTTGTCCCCGCTCCTTTTGGTAAATAATTTTGATTCCGCATTATGCGTAGATTTATTTAATTTAATTTTCCAAAATGCTCTTAAAAGAAAGGATATCCTGTGATACAACTCATGCAAAGCTTATTTGTCTTTATGTTTCATATTCAATTTGAAAAGTCAAAATGGCGCAGAAAATTAATGGAAGCAAAAGTTTTTATATTCGTTACACTCTTCAAACAAATGCACGAGTAGTATGTTCCTCCATGTATGTATGTATCATTTTTGTCGAGTTGAAAGTTCATTCATATAAGTTGTCGTTCCCATGTAAATTTAAGACTTCGACATTCGATGTATTTATTTCGAGCGCATACAAAAAAGTTTTGTTTTTAAATAAAATATAAGAAAAAAATGTTTTGCGATAATCAGGTCCAAGTCAATATTGAAATGCTCAATAAAACTGTTTATAAAAGCAATTTTTATTAAAATGAACATCCCTTGGGCGGAAAAATATTTCGATTGGCTTTAAATAATTTATGAAAATAAAAGAAGTTCCCTCTTAGTTAATTTTGTTTTTATAATTAACGCGCGCACAAGGCACTATTTGTTTCCTTTTTAATGGAACACACTGCTTGGCATTAGGAAGATAGGGAGGGGAGAGATAGGATTTGTCGATTAACATTGGTTTTGAATGTTTGCAGATCAAAATGGCAAGGGAAAATCCCGCCGGGTAAACTATTCCAAATTCATGTTGTTCGGTTAAAAAAAGAATTCCTATATTTCACGGTACGTCCGAAATTGAGCTCAAGGGTGAACTGATGGGCATTCCTTGCGAGACGAGTATTACGGGAGAAACTTTTAAGGGGAGGAATGCAGCTGGCTACTTTGAGTGAACATTTTTTATAAAAGAAACGATAAAATAAGGAAAGACATGAAACATTGCGTCGTTGTTCGAGAGGGCAATTGTTTCAGCGGCAGTTCTATTTCCTATCAATATTAACGCTCAATTTTGTTTTGGTTTAAAGCTTGAAGGTATTTCTGATGATATTTGACTATTATACTAAAGAAGGTACTTTTTGGAATAGATGAACACGTTAACTTATACCATTATGTCACTGTGTTTTGCAAATTTTTTTATTACGACAAGTGTGAAGGTGAATATATCTCTTTGTCTCCGCCTTTAAATAGAAAAATCAATTTTAAGTGGCAGTTTTTATTTTGTGTTGTACTGTGGAGCGAAGAAATGGAGACCCATTATTTCTAGAGGAAGACCTCATCCTGCAGTCACTACGATGAGTGGTAAAAGGCGATTAAAAATAAAATTTATTGACGCGACAGCTCATCCTTAAGGAGCCAAGGCCTAGTTACTTATACTCCGTACCATTCCTGTGTGTGTGTTGTTTATCTGCAAGAATGTAAGGGACCTAAAGCTTACCGCCGATTCCGAAGGCCTACATGATGATGCACTTTTTCGAGACAAATTTTACTCTTAGAGGTTTTGTTAGTTCCTCGCAAGAGGCAGTACCCCGGAAAAGAAGGGGGCTATGAGCAGGAAAGTTCATTAATAGAGCCCACCTGATTAAACAAGGAGGTCCAACACTACATCCAGAAAACCATAATTGGCAACTATCAATATAGTTTCATACCAGCAAATCAACAATTGATCAGATATTGATGGAAAAAAGTTTGGAACTCAACATTCCAACATACTTCTTTTTAATAACCTTTACGATAGCATAGCCAGTGTACACAAATATAAGGCCATAAAGGCATACAAGAATTAGAAATCCTACAAAAATTGACAAGACTTTGTAGACTGATTAACAACATTAGAAGTAAAGAAAAGTAGCTGGAACGTCAAAAAGAGGAACTTCTTTCAACCTGACTGACACAGACGATATCGACATTATCGGCACAAGACCTGTGGAGGAAAAACCAAATAATTGTTAGCTGCGTCTAGCGAAGTTTTGGTCCGAAAATCGGGTTAGTGAAATATAAAATTGAAGTATTGCAATCCTTTAACTACATTTGGTCAAAAGTAGAGAAATACTCCATTAGGCCGGGCACCTAGCTCGAATAAGCGAAGGGGAACCAGCTCGGAGATTCTTTTGCAGTTCTTTTAACGGTGTAAGTTAACGTCTCAGACTTTGCCTACGTTGCGTTGGGAGGATGGCGTACACCAAAACGACCGTCGCTTTGTGGTGCCAAACTGGATGGAGTTTGCCAGAAATCGTTGTGCCGTTTATGATGATGGTTTCATTTTGGCAAACAGTTAGTTGACCTTAACCCACTGTACCTACGCCTTGAACAACATCATTTTTTGTGTTTGAAACTAAACAAATGCATGTTATACAAATTCGTTTACTGTTAAACTTTATAGATAAATGAATTTTATACTTTTTCTTCGATTCATTGTGTTGTTAATTACTGATGCTACAAATGCTAGTAAAAATAAAAAAGAGCTAAAAATAACATTTTGTTTTTTGAGTATCTCAAAACCGAAATAAGTGTAACAAGTTATTTTTGATTCTAGAAGACAAATTACATTCATTAAACATAGCTAACTTCATAAATTCACAGTTCAAAGTGTATACCCAAAATCATTTCACATTCCTTATTTATAGACGCTTTGATATTTGCTACATTGTATTTGAGTCATTGTTTGCCCTTGTGAGTTCTGTAGCTTAAGGTAGTAATAAGAGTATTATGTATCATCAAAATATTTTGGAGAAAATGCAAAGATTTAGAGGAGTAAAAGTGACAACTTCATCTGTACGCAAATAGGTTAAATTGTAGCTTCAAACTTTCATCGCATAAGGTTCCTTTTTCAATGGAGATTATTTATTCAAAATATTCTAGCACGAACCTTATTCTTTTTGGGACTGCTGAGGGATTACTCAAAGTATTTATGTCTTTCCTTTATGGTAACCTTTTCAGATTCTTTTCTAAACATGTGTTTTCTTTCAGTTTTCCCAAATGAATGAACATCTGAGCACGATTTTGTAATATCTTTTTTTACTCCTATAAGAAGAGATTTAATTTATATCCTAAGAACTTACAAACGCTCCTTATTTTTTGAATTCAATTGAAAAAAAAACTTTTTAATTGATATTCATTGTACCTAGGTTTATATTTTTAAAAGTACATATATGTATGTAGTATATGATGAACGTTTTCTTCTTAGCTTGGATTGTTGCAAAAAAGCAGAAACAACAAGAAGTGTACAATTGAATCTTTCTGATGTGGACGTATCCAGCTGCAGAAGAGATTTTCTTTTCCAACATTATGCTTCAGCTAATTCTCATCCTTTTCATAGTGTACCCTAGATGATGCACTTTGGTTGCCAAAGTCAACAGATCGTATAAGAGCAAGGGTTATAAAAGGAACAACGAAAACCACAAAACAACAGACATGCATTTCTCTCAATCTTTTTTAAGCTGTAAATTTAAAAGCAACTGAATTATTTTGCTCTTGCTAATGTGAATGAATGGCTTAAGTACTTTAAAAACAAGAATGCACTTAGGATTTAGAAGATAACTTTTCTTCTTTGTCACATTTCTGGGGTTTTTTATTGGTTCCAATTGGTTCACAGTTTACAGTCAGTGGCTTCAGTTTTAAATAATAAATAATTGTAGGGAAAAGAAACTTTAATAATATTTGCACTATTTTAATGAGCTTTTTTTTTAAATCGGAACAAAATGTAGTTTTTCAAAGATTAGTTAATAAACAAAATTTATTATACGAATCAATCAAAGCTATTAGTTAATACTTGTTTTCTATTTTATACAATTACATATCAATTGCAATACAAACCACGAAAGATCAATTCACGGTGAATTTAATGAGGAAATTGACTTACAAAACTTTACCACCAAACAAAGTAAGTTAATAACTTTCCCAATCTTAACCGCAATTCAAAGTTTCTGCAGTCATTTCATAAATCGATAAAGTAATCAATCGAAGTTGAGAAATTTTACTTAAGTAAGATTTATTCTTTGAAATCAATTCTATCCCCTTGCATCAGGTAGATATGATAGGAGAAATTTCTACTTTTTAAATTATTCAAGTGGAAAAGAAAATTTCACTGCAACCCGCATAATTATTAGTTTTGCTTTTAAGAGCACAGTAGCATTCAAAAGAAAAGTCAATCAATAATGTTTTGTGCTGGCGATTGAATTCAAGGAGCAACAAATGTTAAAATGTATCTCAGAAACTTCATTTTTGTTAGAAAAAATCATTCAAAAAGTTTGATGACGTAATATAAAGGCACTAATTGATAACAATATACATAAAACGACGTTATCTGGTCGTTATGCAGAGAGAGCAAAAAAAGAAGACAGAAACGTTACACCAGCCGTGGCATTTTCTGAAGAGATTAAAACAAAAACACAAAATTAAAAGAATATCATTCATCCGTAGGTTAGGATGGCCTTCGGAACTCTTTATGTATGAAGGAGATGTACTGGTAATGCCATGTCATTAACCAAGTGTGTATGCCTCACGGCTGGTCAGACAGCCTTATATGCACGATCTATAAAAATGCGATTCTGCATGCTTCTTTTCACTAAGTACTGGAAAAGACTAAAGAATTTCAACATCTTTTCATCGACTTCATAGCTGCATATGATAGAATAGATTATTAAGAGCTTCTTTTGGCAGTATAGGAACTCGTGATCCCTATCAGCAGCTATGCCGCATGACTTTAGAAAATGCATGGTGCAATAAACAAATAGGTAACATCTCATTTGAGCTATTCCATACACTGCGCAGTTCATACAAAGAGATGCGCTATTATGTGAGTTCTTCAATCTATGTCAGGAGCATATATCGACTGAGACGTTTACTTTCCCCACATTTATGTGGGTTTCGTTGATTTTTTTTGATCCAGGAATTTTTGCGCAAGCCTTTCTTCCGCTACAGTGTTGGAACATGACATATTATAAAATTTAAAACGGGGTATTTAAGGCATCATTTCTCTACATGACAGTAATATCTAAGTTGGCATTGGTCTATTTTTTCCAAGGTATCCTTCTCATCATCTCTTCCAGTTCAGAGTATCAACCGTTTATAATTCCAATTTTTCAATCTTATTTATTTCGACACATGATTGCTCCGTTGCTCTAGTTATGTCAACCAAGGGATTTGCATGCACGCTTGTGGGAAATTGGCATATTACGACGCTGCAGGAATATTCTACCCCGTACCAATTATGAAATAACAAAATGTGGAAATGTTTCTTTTTTCATAAAATGTTTTCCGGAATCTCAAACGCAAAATAAATAAATTTCATTACGTAATTTATTAAATTCCAAAGCAACCAAAAATATAAAAACAAATTAAAATGTGTGTAAAGTTTACACTCATCACATTATTCGCCTTTAAGTTTTATCCATACATACATTTCTAACTCAAAAATTGGTTAAAAGGAATGTTTCTCTAAGAAAAATTAAAATCCAGGCATTTTTTGTGTCAGCAAATTCCAAAGCAGTCCATATACGTAAGTACGAGTTCTATGCTTTGACTTCAGTAAAAATACTTAAATACTCTGATAAAAACAAAATGTGAAAAAATCGTACTTTTCATATATGCTGAATATAGCTTAAATTATTAAGTCTTGAGAAATGGTATATAGATGAACGCTCTAGATCTAAAACATCAAAAAAGAAAAGTAAAACTGAAACATCACGAAGTTTAGAAAATCCTTGTTATTTCCTTTATACAGTATGGGTACAAGAGCAAGGAATTTAAGCAAAGAAATGGAATTTGCATTTATGTACAATGTACATGTACGGATACCACTATCGAGGTCCTTCTTTAGGTATTGTCGAGATTCACCATGCCGGAAACAACTTTTAAGGGAAAAAAGCTGCAAATTCTCTGGCATATAGTTTTTAATAAGGATCTTTTTTTTAATTCCTATCATTCACGAATTTTTGACCAATTTTAGGTATAACCTTACCAAAAAGTAAGTCCTCTTGTAAAGTGACTGTCAGGTTTTCTATGAGGACAAGAATTTGTATTGGGACACACATTGCCACGTCTGAAGAATTTGTTTTATATTTTTGGCAGTGGTCCAAGGCCAAAAAACAGTTCACCCGAGAAAAGGAGAAATAAACACCATAAGCGTTGTTTAAACAAAGATAATAGTCGAAAGCAAAAAGCTAGCAACCATAAATTATAAGTGTGAGACTGTACTCAGTAGAGAAGAAGTATAGAGTTCAGTTGGTCATGTGTGGAGAACTCTTGTAGAAAGAAAACACCATGCACTCAGTATACTAATGCAAAGCCATTTTTTGGCATGACCCTTTGAGTGAGGCTGTTAGGGAATTGTTTCTTTTTTATTATTCCTGGCCTGAATTAACCTTAGAGATCGTATTTAAAGTAAGCTATATATTTCGTTGTTCTAATGTTGAACAATACTTTAAAGAGTATTCATAGGTAAGCTGAAGGTTGGAGTAATAGTAACCGCCAATTTTGTGTGGATGGAATATACATTAGTTATGTTCACAGAGGCTTCTTTCTTTAAATAATTTAATTCAGTATTAAGTAGCCTTTTTGTCATGTATACATATGTACATATTTACGTAGTGTGAGGATTGAAATTAGAATAAATCCCACCGACAGTTTGACCTGGTTATTTCTAGACAACAAAACTTAAAGACTATTTAACTAACTATTCTTGGTGACCATATAAAATCTTGTGGACGTGCCAGGTTCATATTTTACTTTCTCCAACGTCAAGTTGTAGAGGATGCAGGCCAGAGTATTCCCTATCGGAGTCATTAAAGATATTGACTGATCTCCAATCCAGCTATTTTAACTTGACTCGTAATGTAGGTCGTGGTCATCCTGCTTATATATTAACTTAAGTACCTTTCTGACCCTACACAGACGCCCTCAATTGTTGCATATTTTATTTTATTGTCTTTTGGCCTTATATGTACTTACATATATGTTAACTCTTTAATTAAATCTTATAAGTTTTATATTTCAAAGAAAAAGTAAGAAACCCGTGTGTCTTTTAATTTCACTTAAAAATAAACTAAGTCTACTACAACTACTGCCTAAAACAAATTAAATCTTAGACCTTGTATAGCACGGTTCCTATGAAGCAGATAGCACGTCTATGATAACTTAAGCTTTCGAGTATGACGCCGACTTTTCTATATCCTTTAATTCCGTTTTATATTCTTGACACTTAGATATCTTAACTGACATTATTATGCACATTTTGTTACTAAATTAGTATTTTGGTCCAGACAAATCCTTATTTCAAAATTATTTCCCGAAAAGCTTCTTTGTTTCAAGGCAAATCGCAACGTTATATACTTAGAGTACACCCATAGTAAATGTATATTAATAAAAAAGACACTAAGAATAAGAACCCATCTTTGTGCATCAGCTGCACCGACTACACTTAACACAGAATTCATAACGAATTACTCGTTGAATATTCAAAAGTACAAATGCGCATGTAAATGGAATATCATAAATAATTTAGCAAAAACCGAGAAAATGGAGGCGCAAGAAAAACAATATTCCAGCATAGTTTACTATGTTTGTTGATGCAATACTGATGGTTTTAAAATCTCAACTATCTGTAAAAGACGGATTGGTGTTTTGTTTAACTCATATTAGATTTTTTTTGTAACAAAAAAATCTAATATGACTAACTTTGAAAGTTAAATAACTAACTTTGAAAGTTAAAATATGCAAATTGAAAACTGTCAAAAAATAAGCAAAGTTTCATCATCAATGGTATTGTTTTTACAGAAATAATTATGAATGTAATTTGCAATAGAATTGCTATCAATGCTTGCAAGTTTTTTGAAAGCTGGTATATTTTGTAAGCGTTTTCTACAACAACAACAAGCAGCAAGAAACAAACCATAATTTTCTCTTTTTCTTTTGCTCCATATTCTTTAAAATCGACAAGGCAGGATAAAAATCATTTATTGAAGATGAAAAGTAATAAAAAAAACAAATACTTAAAAACATGTAAGTCGAAGAAATGTAGTAGAGGTCCCTAAGCAGTCAAGAAAATCTCTTCAAAAGATTACTTGCGCACGTTGCGTAAGTAGCAACAATGTCTCTGAAAAAAGCATAGTGCATTCCATACAGCATGTCTATAAATATTTTGCTGACAATATAATCATCAACAAACTCTTTGTTTTTATGATTTATACACTTTCATGTTAATATGTTTCTTATGAGAGTTTTATGTATGGGCAAACCTTTTCCATTATTTTTAATAAGCCGAAATGATTTCATATCAAGTTCTATAGAATACCTTTGTTTTATTTATGTATCACATTGGTGCACAAAAAGAAGGCCATTTCTGTTGGTTTTTCTTCTTTCGCATATTCACCATAGAAAGCTCTAAAAGGCTGTTATTGCCATTTATGGCAAGACCATACACATACATATAGCATAAACACAAACAAGGTAGCAAATACCTCCAAAGAACCAAAATAAAGCCTTCTGAGCGGAACAGAAGTAAGGCGGTTAATATGCTACTACCAATTTATTCTGCTTTCAATAGCACGGGCCCCAATAAAATGACCCATGATTTTCGAGTAATATGCACTGGTGGCCAGAAAGAGGAAAAAAATTGTTCAAGAGAGTACGAAAGAAAACCTCAGAATCAATTATAATTTAATTGAGTGGAATTGCTATTGGAAATAATTTAATTTCCTTCCAGTGCACCATACGTACAGATTCTTAGACCTGAACTTGTGTCATGCTATTCTTGCTTTTCTAAAATATTTTTAAAAAATACAATGTTCATCCTTTTTTACAAATCAGTTTCATTTCAAGTTGCTTAAAAAATAATTTCATGACACAAGTTTTGGAAGCATCAAGCATTTATACAAACCTTTTAAGTTAGAACAACTTTGATAAGAAACGGTATTTGAGGTATTTTATGTTAATATATATATTTATAAGGGTTTGCAGACACAGAACAATATATTTGCGTAGTAAAAATATTGAACGAATTAAAAAGGTTCAGCATAAAAACCAGGTTTCGAGATCACAAACAAACTCTCAAGCAAAAAAGTTCTCTGCTGACTACTTTCACGAATGGGTTAGCACTTGACTTGAAATGAGGAAAAACCAAAAAAAAACATTTATTTAGGTCACAATAGAGGTAGGTAATGCTAGTGAGGTATGAGAATACATCTATAAAATATACATATGTATCTACCTATTCAAAGTTTTTGTGGAAGCATGTAGAAATCAATAAGAAATAAAAAATAAATTCTGTTCACATAGCTTTCATCAAACAATACTATACAAAACGTCAATTTTCGTTGCCAATTAGATTGACATGTTCACAAAAAAGTTTTTAAGTGTACAGATGTGTGTTACGCATTGAATAAATATTTTATGGCAAAAATTATTTAAGAACAATCAACCATCAGAACGACAAGTAAATCCAATCAATATTATTCCTCTTCATGCCATGTTCTCCCGAACAGACTGACAGTTCCAAAAATAATTGAGTTTGTCACCTCGTGATTGTGTGAAATTCAAATAAAGCGGGTAAATAACCGAACGTTTTGCCTCCAATTAACAGAACGAGATGTTTGTCCTTTTCAACCACCCAGCCCGGCCTCCACTTGGGCTGCCAATGTAGTTGTTGTTGACGCCACCACAATGCGGCGCCCACCAAAAAATTTTCCAATTCCTTACCGGTTACAAGTCATTAACGAAATTGACAAACAACATACCATACCGTACGACACAACAAAAATTCGATGTAGGACGAACGAAGGATACCCCAACACATCCTCCATCCTATTAGGTTATAAAGGATAGAATCAGCGACATTCCTGAAAATAGAGATTTAAATCTTTTATCAACGTTACAACCATCATATCCGCCCAATACAGCCCATTCGATCCGAACCCATGCCCATATACGCAATCAAAGCTCACGACTCATTCGGTACCGTTACGAGCATAAATGGAAATACATTAAATTTGGCCAAATGATTATAACGGTTGGAATATTACGTTATAAGGGGTGGATTAAATGCTAGTACAACAGGAAGGTGTTTTGTATTGTGCTGCCACCTGCCAGCAAGGATTTAGTGCTTGTGACAGGTGGAGTGGGCGCTATATGCTTAATCGAGACATGCCATGTCATGCCATGCATTTGGCAATTTGAACACAAGTATTGATGTATAGGTATTTTAATGTTTCCTTGGATTCATGCACACAACACTATTTCATTTTATATGTAACTACAGCGAACGCAATTTTGGTGTCAATTATATTCTACGGGACTCCAGGTGAAAGGACTGCCGTGCTGGGGTGTGAGAAACAGGTACGAATCAACTTACATTTATATTTATTAATACATTTTATACGTATTTGATGCAATAACTAATAATAATAACAAGTTTTTTTATATATTTTACTATTGGACATAACAATGTATAAAACTTCATCAAACATCGTCGGATAAACCCATAGACTTGATACCTGGAAAAATCTACAGCAAGTAAAAATAACATTTTGTGATTTTTTACATTTTTTTTGACCATTTTTTTGTTTGAATTGCATAGTGACAGTATTAATTCTATCCTAAACGATATATGACTCCACGCCAAGTAGCCTTTGGAAAAACATATTGAAGGCTTCGAGAAACGACATCAGTTTCAAATTATGACCTCACGAGGGACCTCCTTCTGTAAGAAAAAACTCGTCTCATGACAAAATACTGTAACATGTTATAATTGATCTATTATTCAGCATCAAACGGTTAGATTTGGAATTTAACGTTAAAGTAGAGCTTATCAATGCCATATCATATTCGCTGATATACCATCTTATGAGTACTGCGCGTCGCGTTTTATCCGAGGAGCTAGATTCTGACGATAGCATAGGACAGCGGCTTTTGAGTATTGAGGCGGAAGCAGCGAAAATGGGTTAAACATTCAAAAAAGGCAAAACAAAGTATATACTGTCATCAAGAAAAGATACACAATATCGACATTTCGATCAAACCATCACGATAACTTTGAGGTTTTTAGGGACATTGCGAAGAAGAAGACAGCGCGAAGATGAAACAAAGTATAAATCTTGACAATCGCTGCTTCTTCCTCATAAGAAGGCGAACAAGTAGCAAAGTCCTCTCTCGGCTCTTGGGTAACTAAAGTGTCCCTTTATAAGACCCTTAAGACCCTCACCATCTCAATCCTGCTGTATGGCACAGAGGCATGAAAATTCTCCAAAGTGGATGGATGCGGACGCTTTACGTTGCTTCGAGAGAAAAATTCTACGATTGATTTTTGATCCCGTATGCATAAAATTGCGATTGGAGGAGGAGATACAACGAGGAACTGTACTGTACTGTATTAAAATTCTAATGCCTCTGATGACTGGGTTATATACAGTGGATCGATACCATTAGTTATAGAGAATTTAAGTGCAATAAGATGTTTTCCTCCAAACATCCATAAGCCAATATTAAAAATTGAGTTACTTTTTTGACATAAAGTTTAAGCAAAAAAAAAAAAACAAAGTAAACGAATATTTACGACTCATAAAGTTGAACTCGAAAAAGTTGACCTATTTAAATATAATGCTGTCTTTAAAAGCATACCTTTTCACCATAACAACTCATCCTACCATATAATCTTTGTTGAAAAAAGTACCTTTGAAGGCAATATACATTTAACTGCCGTGAACAATTTATACTTTTACATCATTAAAAAAAAGGCTTCTAAGCAAAAAACGAAGATAAAACCGACTTGAGGACATGTAAATACATACGTTCATGGACAAGAGAGAAAGTGTGAAAAAATCGTCCAAACAAAAAGCCGCAAAACTGCTATCAAAATATTCGCTTTCAACCGACCGACGTTTTATCAAGAAAACTAGATCCAAGAATTCCACGCAAAATTCTTTTTATTTCCACCAAGTAAAGCATGAAATCCTTAGATTAAAGTGGCATGCTCTACGTGAGTAAATTCCATTTACTCGCACTATGGCGCTCCTTTCAGAAAACAACCTTGATTCCTAACTTCACCAGCTTTAAAACGGTTCCCTTTTCCTAAATACACCCACGCTAGATATACACATATTTTCCTAAAGCTTTGACATGTTTTATATATCCACTTGGCGATGCCTTACTCTACATGTAATACAAGGATACAAAACAGGATGAAAACAAGACTAATGCGTTCAAGGCGAAATTTCAGACAATAAAAACCGCTTGCTCTTAACGCACAACACATCTACCATGTCGTCGGATATGTACCTACACACGAAGTATGTGTCACCTTAAATGGTTTTCCGCCGAAGATTTATGAAGATTTATTTGTGCGGACCCCTCCTAAAACGTTGTAGGTGCTTTTATCCCGTAAAAAGGTTTTCCCAAACATTCAGCGATAAAAACAAAGCATTCTTGAGAAGAAACCTGCAAGTTAGCACAAATTCAAAGCATAAAGGTGCTTCAAGCTCAAACCAAACCCAACAATGTTCTAGGAAATAATTCATTATCGAAGAACCTGTGCTGATTTTGTAAATAACGATGCAGTAGCACAAAGGTTATGTAGAGTGGTGATAAATGTCGACAAACAAATCATTTTGACATCAGTCCAATTTAAAAAGAATATTTTTCCCACGCACACACAATCACATACCTACATCCTTGAATCCTTATATTTGCTATACACGAACGATAAAATCAACTCTAATGGAAAACGAAGAGACAGGTTGTTTAGAATGCGATAAGGGTTGGAATAAATTATCGTAAGCCATTTTTAGTAAGTTTTTCTTTATGCATGGAAGATCTGGAACAAATCCGTTTTGTAATTGGAGAAGACACGAGTATTCCTTTACACCTTCGCGATAAATTGTATATGTTTCTTACTTCCTCTTAAAAATGTTACGGATTTGTAGGTGTTGTAACTGTTATCCTCTTTCAGAGGCATATGACCTTGTTAGAAAGTTGGTAAATTTCCTGTGAAATAAATTTTCAATTATATGGAGTAATAGCGCCATTATGTGTTTTTTTTTGTACAGTTTTGATGCTTAGCAATTTTCATTGAGTTTTTACTTCACAAGGATCCCGGTAATCTTTAGTATTTTTTTGTAAATCGAGTGGCCAGCCACAATTCCCAATTTACAAAAAGGGATAACGATGGGGAATTTGAACAGAAAAGAAATTTGTTGCCTAATGCTTCCCGTTTTTTTGGCCTTTTTATGTGTATATATTTGTATATACATATATCCATTGGGCTATTTGTAAAATGGATCAGAAATTTTAGCCGAGCTTCAACTAAATGCGAATAGTAATTAATTGTGAGTGTCCAAAAGAGGTTGCTAACAGGGTTTGGTTGGAGTGGAGAGTAAGGTATGATTGATTCGCTCGGGGTTAAGTAAGAACAGCTCTCCTTTAAGGGTTCGCATTCCACAGCTTTAGACCAATGTTTGGGATTATGACGGTGGGAGAACGTAATGAGCGTTATCTGTTACATTTGTTGGGTATCCTTTTATCTCCTGTGAGCCATTCATTCTTCATTGAAAGAATAAGTTATATATTTTAAAATAAAAGGGTTATAAAAGGAACAAATTATGAGAGATTCAAATGCTTTTGTTGGCAACAAAGTATGTTTTTTTTCGGGTTATTGTATATTGCGTGTTTTTTTCTGAGTTTTATTATAAAAAAAGAGCACCAGAGCTTAACAGATATCAACGGTAGGCAGTATGACATAATTTCCATAATTTTTATTGTTTTCTTATCGAGATTTGGTTTTCTTCGTACTTAAATATTTTGATATTAAAATATGAACTTCAAAACAAAGAAATTTGTCTTGGCTTAACTGCTTTCATTCCTAAGTGATTATGGAGTCTGAATATTAACTTACGATGGTAAATTTGTTCTTACATCCCATAAGGAAGCTATAGATATTTGTTGGTATTTACATTTATACATTTAATTTACCAGTGCACACAAACATATAGAAGAAAAAGTAAACAAAAATAATGCTTGCGGTGTTCTTAATGTAAATGTATTTCATTTGAAATTCATAACACATTAGATTATGAAAATGTTTTTCTTTGAGGTATGGTTGTCAAGTTTTTTAATCATAATTACATGTAACATGCAAATAAGATATTTGATAAGGACTGGCTTAAAGAGTTTTGTCAAAATATTTCATCGTCCAGATTCACAATTATTAGGCTTGTTACTTTACATAATTTAGAGGTACTGCAAGCATGTTGCACCACAGATTTGATATGAAAAATGTAAAATTATTGCCTTAAGGAAAATTAGAGTATTTATATCACACATTTAGTTCACTGGTCGTCATCAATTTTTCCAACAAAATTCTGCAGGGATGAATGCTAGTTTTTTCTACTAAAGATAGCCAGGAAATATAAATATTTTTACTAAAACGGACATTTTTTCCCAAAAGTTCTTATTGAATACCAAGGCAAAAACCTACCCCTAGTAGGGAAACTGATCTTTCATTCTTTTGTCGAAACGTTAACTTAGTTAACTAAAGATCTATTAACTATAGGTTACACTAAAGTGGCTGCCAGAAAAAAATCCAGTAAAAGCCGATTACTTTTTTTTTTTTTTTTTTTTTTATAATTAACGCGCGCACAAGGGACTATTTGTTTCCCTTTTAATGTAACACACTGCGCGGGCATTAGGAAGATAGGGAGGGGAGAGATAGGAGGTGTCGATTAGCATTGGTTTTAAATGTTTGCAAATTGAAATGGCAAGGGAAAATCTCGCCGGGTAAACCATTCCAAAGTCGTGTTGTACGGCTAAAAAAAGAATCCCTATATTTCACGGTACGTCCGAAATTGGGCTCAAGGGTGAACTGATGGGCATTCCTAGCAAGACGAGTATTACGGGTGAAACTTTTAAGGGGAGGAATGCAGCTGGCTACCTCGAGTGAACATTTTTTATAAAAGAAACGATAAAATAAGGAAAGACATGAAACATTGCGTCGGTGTTCGAGAGGGGCAATTGTTTCAGCGGCAGTTCTATTTCCTATCAATCTTAACGCTCGATTTTGTATTCTATCAAGCAGGTGAAGCGATCTTTGTGAAGCACCTGCCTACAGGTGGGAGTTATACTCGAGTTTAGGGCGTATAAACGCTTTATAAATTGTAGCCAGATCAGATGGGGAAAAATACTTCTTACACCGATACAGAAAACCTAAGCACTTAGCAGCATTCTTAGCGATTTCAAATATATGGTCGTTCCAACGGAGGTCGTCGTTGACACACATACCGAGTACTGAGAGCTTTTCGGTTTCTTCGATGTAAGTGCCATTCATGGACAATGGCGTTAGGGGTATGTTAAGCTTTAACGACAGAAGACAGCATTGAGTTTTCGAAGCATTAAACTCCACACGATTCCTATTACCCCATTTGACAATGCTGTATAAATCGGAGTTTAATGAGCTTGACATACGGCACCGTTGCAATTGTACGTCCGAAGGCGAAGGACGTGAATTATCGAACGAATATGAAAAGCTGAGGGTAGAGTCGTCAGCAAAACAGTTAAGTGGATTAGAAGTAACAGACAGAAGATCATTTATAAAAATGAGGAAAAGAGTCGGAGACAGAACAGAGCCCTGGGGCACACCAGCATTTATTTTATGGGAATCAGACTTGAATCCGTCCAATACAACTTGTATTGAACGGTCCAGAAGATAGCTTCTAATCCAACGAACAAGAGTATTATCGATCCCAAAAGCACGCATTTTCGATAAGAGAGCTTCATGCCAAACTCTATCAAATGCCTTGGAGATATCAAGAGCAATAATCTTACTTTCACCAAAGCGATGTAAAGATTTGTTCCACTGTTCGGTAAGATATGCCATCAGATCACCAGTGGAACGGTTGCTGCGGAAGCCATACTGGCGGTCATGGAGAAGCTTACGATCTTCGAGATATTCCTTAAGCTGACGGTTAATCAGTGTTTCCATGACCTTAGAAAGAAGGGATGTCAGTGCTATGGGTCGGTAGGAGGAGGGGGAGGATGGGTCACCTTTCTTAGGGACAGGCTGGACAAATGCTGTTTTCCATCTTCTAGGAAAGATTCCAGAAGAGTAGGACCGATGGAAAAGCTTACGCAGTGGCTTTGCCAGTGTGGAAGAACACCTCTTCAGAAGAATCGGGGGTATACCATCCGGGCCAGCGGATTTGTGTATATCGAGATCTTTGAGAACTCTTGCTACTGTACGAGTGCGGAAAAAAATCTGTCCCATGGAAAAATTTACATTCTCAAGTACAGGAGGGGCAACGTTGCTATGCGGCAGCGTGGAGCTGGCAGCGAAATGGGCGGCGAGCAAGTTTGCCTTCTCTGAAGAGTAAACAATTGGTTTGTTATTGTCGATGAGCGTTGGAACCGAAGATGTTGAGGAGTTTTTAATATTTTTTACAAATGACCTAAAATTTTTACTGCCTTTGGGACACTGCAGAATTTTTTGCCGTAATTTTTGGTCATGCAAAAATTTGGTTCTTTCAATAACGGAGTTGCATGAGTTTCTTGCTTGTTTGTGCTTTTTCCGATTTTCCTCTGTAGGGTTGGCTTTGTAAGAACGGTAACTTACTTCTTTGAGCCTGATAGCTTCTTTACACTCAGAATTAAACCAAGACTTTTCTTTAGGTTTAATGCTTTTTACTCTGTTAGGAATAAAAGCACGCATCCCTAGAAGAATCACATTTGTGATCATTTCAGCACTGGCATCAATGTCACTATCGAGGAAGCATAGTGACCAGTTAAAGTTTCGGAAAAAAATATTCAGGCCGTCCCAGTTGGCTTTCTCGTATTGCCAAACGGTCCTGGTGGGAAGTTTTTCTTTAACTGGATGGGTGGAGGATGAGAAATTAGCTGAAATGACACAATGGTCTGAAGTGCCAAATGGAGAAGTTACACTAATGGTATATTTATCAGGGTGAGAAGTAAGAAACAAGTCAAGAGTATGGGCGGCTTGCCCAGCAACATCCGGTATACGCGTTGGCACATCGATCAGTTGGGTAAGGTGATGTAACCCGGCAAAGAGCTCGACATACCTTCCTTCGGGTGTTGTCTGACCAGAATAGCGGAGCCAATTGGAATTGTGTACATTGAAATCGCCCGTAATAACGATTTCAGTGCGAGGACAAAAACAATTTTCGAGATGGAATCAGACAGCGCATCAAACTCGTTACAAGTGGAATTGCTGTCGAGATTTGGACTCCTGTAAATAAAACAATAATGAATGACATGCTTGCGGACAGTGAATTTGAGCCACAAGAAGTTGTGTTGGAACATTGCCCATATTGGGGAAGGCTCTGGCAAGCAATATCATTCCTAACATAGACCACGAGACCATGATGGGAAAAGAGTAATGACACCAAGCTATACCCATGTAGAGCAAACTCTGATAAATCAGTATTTACTCCAACCTAGGTTTCACTTAATTCACAGCTGGCCTGTATTGAACAGTGTAGACGTACAGGTGAAAGAAATTCTTTCTTATACCACGAACATTGGAATACACGACACAAAAATCACTTACCATTTCAAAATACTTACACACAAAACACAATTCTGACTAAGTCGAACCATGCAGTGAAAATCCAAATTAATCTCTGTAATAAACAAACTGTCTTAGGTGTTATGCCCATAAGACAGCTTGCATACAAAAAATCAATTTAAATATTCAGCACAATAGGACAAACTCAGATGCCCTTATCCATTTACCGCAAGCATACGATGCCTACAGTAGATAAGAAAGAGGCAGTTAAGCTAAGCACAAAGGGTTGGGACAGATAAGAGGATAATTAGACTTGTTATGCAAGTGTGTATTATTTTTTTTTCTTCCACAGCGCGAATGGGCATCTTATCGTCTTCCAACTACGCGAGTGGATATTGATATTTTCTTTACAGCACACGCGAGGGGTTTTTGCCAATTTCTCAAACGAGTGTGTAATATTATTTTTTTTTAACACTCGCGATAACAATGCGCAGTAAATTTTTTTTTTATTTTTGACTTTTGTTTATTTATTTATGCGCGCACCTCGACCTGACGTCCGGCCTCTATGAGCTTAAGATCGACACTTGGTCCCTTTCTTATTTTACCTTCGGTGGCGCTATTGTCCAGAGTTGTTCAGAGCCTTTTCCTACAAGCTTCTCCAGCTAGTTTGGTCCCTAGCTGCTGCACTTATGTCTCGGTCTCCCTCTACCAATGATGTCCATCCTTTCTATATGATCCAGCCATCTTAGGCGTTGGACTTTTTCTCTTTTAGCTTTTTAGCCCGTTAAGTTGCATCTTCTTCTCCACTTGGAGAATTTTTTTTATACACGTGACACATTAGTTTGTTCTCCAAAAGTTAAAATAAATAATTTCCAGGATTATAAATTCAATAAAATTCCATGATTAATTGTCGACAAGTAATCAATCTTAGTTTATCTAGCTCCAGCGTCCTTTAATAAATATAATTAAGCTTTTAACATTAACCAAAAAGTTGGAATTAATATTGATTAATATCGCCTCTTTTTAAAATATGCTTGTCTAAATGATTATCTTTTTGTTTATCGAAGGGTGTTTTTTCTGCAGCAATATCCAGTGTTGTGAGACCTATATACCTATAAAGATGTCCAGAGAATATGAGTTTGTAAGATATGAAAAATGAATATAAAACAATTGCTGTAAGGACAAACAAAATACCTACTTCTATTAGTAAATTTTATTTTTAAATTCATGTTTTAAACTAAACACGCCGCTTACACTTAATCTACTACATTATGCATATACTGACGATACTGACCAAAATGTTTAATGGTTAATCAACACTTCCTGAAGATAAAAACCTGGCAATAACTTTTCATTGATCAACTGGACTTTCAGGAAATAAATATATACATATGTACATAGACTTTTGCATAAAGACAAGAAAATAATTTTGAAAATTCCAATTTTATCGAACTAGGACCCCAAATAAAAAATAAAAATGCCATCAACAGAGCAGGGATATCGGTTCGGTGGTATCTGTTTCATGTAAAATCACCCTTTTGACGGTAAGTATAAACTTAGAAAAAATGTATATACAAAAAAGGACTTGTGGACTAAAAAGGATTTTTCTATTAGGATGGTTTGGACAAGAATGAATGCCATGTTCAATTTTTATATTGATAAATCGTTCCTCATCCCGAGCTCGATGGACACTTCTTTGAATAGAAATAATAAAAAAAGAAAAAAATGTTTGAATAGCGCAAAGTTTTTCAAAGTTTTACTTTTTGTTAGAAAGAAAATCAGCACATCTAAAAAGTTGCCTTTGACAAGGAAAGAATAAAAAAAACTGCGGAGAAAGAAATACGACAAGGAACGTTCTTTTTCATGAGTTTTTTTTTTGCACCAAATTACGTAACAGGTGATAAATGCAAGCCATTTGAGGCGAAATAAAAAAGTAAGGCAAACCGTTTTTTTTTGTTTTAATTAGCATTAAAAATAGAAGAAATTTTTTCATGGCACTGAAATTATGTTTAAAAAAAAATAAATATCGGTAGTCTGTATGTACATGGAGTAGTTTTTAGAAGTTCATATTTTGTCTTTAAGGTTCTGTTTAAAATAAAGTTATTATGTCAGGGTGGAGATATATTGAACAAAAAATTAATAAAAGCGCACTAAAATGCGTTGGCTTCCATAATGTAACGAGATAAAGATTTGTTCCACTGTTTCTTTTTTCTATGCCTATTACCCATACTTATTATAACAAATCAGTTTCTAAGCATAGAAATAGTTTAACAATCATACTTGTCGAGCCAATCCAATATACAGAAAGCTATTAAGCTAATTCCTTCCCAATGGCATGCTGTGGCCTAAATGAAACCCTCATTTAGGCGCTTTTATATGAAACACACTCCATCACAGTTAAAAGTTCCTTTTCTGTCAATAAAATTCACAAAAATCCAATAAATTATCCAATAAAAAGTAGTGGTCAGAGAGAGAGTTCCGCATACAATCTATGAAAAGACAGCATCGTAAATTAATGGCGGACCATGAAAATCAACAACATTCATTCAAGACTAAAATATATGAGCCTTTTGTATTCTAAACTGGACGGTATGTTTTTTTGTATTTAACCTTTTGTTAATCTATTGGCTGACAGATGATGGTCTAAAAGACAGATAGCCTGAAAACCATGAAATAAGTTGCTATGAATGGTTATATGATATATTGAATTGAATTCAGATAAATAATTAAGTTTTAGTACCACATTTAAACTGAAGTGTACTTGTATTTTTGTAAATGAATTAGGGATATGTAGATAAACAGAAATTTATAAAAAAAAACAGTTCCGAAAGTATTGTCATGTGTTGGTAGTGCATGAGGGTAAGTATGTTGGTGTGCTATGCCGAAGGTTCGGGGTTCCACTCTTCGCCAGAATCACTTTTTCCCGAACCTGCCTCTTCCAAAGAAGTGGCAAGTCTTCAAAGATTAAACCTTATGTAAAAGTGCATCTTAGGTATCTGTTTGGATTCGGCTGTGAATTGTGGGTTACTGAAAATTCATAACGCACTCAGAAATAAATTGGTTGAGAGTATAAGCCACTAAGCTTTGGCTCAGTAAGAATCTCTAGTGCCAGAATTTACTCATTTATATTTCTTTTAATGTAGTTAACTTTTTTTCTAAATATATTGTTTTAAATATTGGAAAGACAATCTTCATTTAAATACAAAAATGTAAACATCAATTATAATATACATTTGAAAAAACATGCCATTTTTCTGTCTAATGACATCTTTGAAAACAAATCGATATTGATTGTAAAAACTTTATGTTTCGCTTGGTTGTAGTAATTCAGCCACAGTGTATAGTTAAAAAATAAATTGTTTTTGAAATAGTTTCTCACACTCTGGTGAACATACTGACCATGATACATACCATTTCCTACAAGGTTATATCCGGTTCTTTCCTGTTTTATACAGTTTCCGTCTGTATAGTCGTATAATATACCATGTTGTCCTGTCCAGTTTCAGCTCATATATTGCCGGGTTCCCGCAAAAATGTAAACTGCTTTTTACGAAGGCCATCAATAACAAGAAAGAGGCTGAGCCTAGCGTCGCGGCGCGTCGGTCGCCTCGCATCGGTCGATCGGTATAAAAGTGTATTCGCATCTCATGCACTCACTTTTCATACCTTTTGAGTTAATATTTTATTTTCTGATTTATTGCCAAACGATATGCTTTAAGTTTATGTGATAAACTATACATACCTATGTATTTTTTAATGCGATTATAGGGACTAAAAAACAAGTTTAGGATTCGTGAATATAAACAAAATTGAGCTAACAAAGAACATTGACATGACGATCATAGAGAAGTCCAAAAAAGTGATCGACAAAAAGTGTTTGTCTGTTTGTCTGTCTGTCAGAATGTATAAGGAGCTGCAGCCTAAACGGCTTAAGAGATTATCTTCAAATTTGGTGTTTGATATTCTTTTGGCATTCCCCAGAAGGGAAACTGAAATTTGAATTTTAGGCCTAAAAATATAGGTACCTGTCATATGGCCGTTTAGGTTATTTTTCTCGAAATCGGCTCCATCGATTTGATGAACATTTTTGAGATTTTGTTTATTGGTATTGGCTATCATTTGATTAGAACCAAATTTACGGGAAAAGTCTGTACCTTTCATATAACGGTTTTTTAATAACGTTTTTTTTTTTGCTTTCTCGTTAACGGTTCTTTGTATTTCTGTCAGATTTAATATTTTAGAAGATCTAGGTAGCTAAATTAATCCTGCATATCAAAATTTGTAATAACCTTTTTTTCTAATTAAAATTAATTTTTGATTTTTTTTTTTGAAAAACCATAATTTTTAAAACTAATCCAAAAAAATTATTTAAAAATTTATAATCACATAGGTTAAAACTCTAAGAAACTGCATACCACAATTTAAAAAAAATACTTTTTTTCAAAAAACTAAAAATAAAAAAACAGGATTTTATCAAAACCGGTCCCACAATTTTCGAAATAATTTGTTCATAAATTCTTTTTTATTTAATACTTGTGATTGCGTTTTTTTCTAAAAACCGTTTAGTATTGTGCTTTTGATACTTTTTATAGGTTCAAACTGTTCAACGTAAATGTTACTTGTTTCTGTCAAAGATCTTGCTTTCCAATGTAACTAGGCACATAAGAGCAAGTACGTGCGACCCAGTCGTGCCCATTGTTCTCTCAATTTCTAGCGGTGTTCACTCTCCTATTTAACCGCACATGGTCGCATGGCTTCTTCCTTTAATAAACGTGTAACGTGCAACGTGTAATAAAAATCTCTTTTAAAGTGAAAACCCATTAGGAAAATGAAGCTACTTGCTTTGGCCGTCTTGTTCATCTTCTTAGGAATATCCTTTGTTTTAAAACTTCTGCCCTCTGGGGAATGGCAAAAGAATCACAAACACCAAATTTGAAGATAATCGCTTTAGGGTCAGCTCGTTAAACGTACTGACAAACAAGGAGACAGACATTTTTTGCCACTAACTTTTTTAGACTTCATCATTGATCGACTTGCCTTATAGTCCCTATAATCGCAAGTACAAAGGCATTTTGATTTGTTTTTAAATTTAATTTATATATAAATTTACCATAAACTATTTCAAGTTTTAAATGAATAGTTAAGCACATCAAAATAGTTAAATACAAGACAAGTTCGCAAAAGAATTGCAATATTTAAACAAATCTTAAATCGAAAATTTAGAGATAAATATATGTAGGTCAAATTTAATTGGGTTAAATTTAGTTATCAAATATTATACTGCAAAATGATTAGTCCAATAAAAAAATAGGATGTCTCATCTCCTCTATCACATATACTTTTCAACGGATGTGAAATATTTATATTTTGAATTGTTGACTGCTAATTCAACTTTCCAAACAATGAAAAATTTTATAGGAACTGACTGTACGGACCACTAAAACGATAATTTTTTTTCTTAAACTGAAATAAAATGCAGTAGTTTATATTATATTCATATTAAAAATATTACAAAGACTTCTGTCTTTCGCACGCGGAATCCCATAACCGAATAAACCTAATGAAAAACTGAAACAACGCCAATGACATGAGTTAATTTAGCAGATCTATTATGTATTAAGAGACATACTGTGTACCAGTATACCAGTAAGTCATCGAAATGAAGTTAATTTTATTACGCAATCGATGGGCTTTGAGCCACCATTTTAGAAATAAAAATTCAAATTTATTTCCAACTTCCACAAAGTTAAGGAGAATACAGAAAGAGATTTCCAAAAAGAGCTTTACCAGAAATAAATTTATTTCAGCAAGTTATTGTGTGGAAGAAAATTTGTCTTGCGAGCTCTTAAGCAACATGTTAACACACTTGCGACCCCCAAAAGTCGGCAGCTCTCTTCTTCACAGGTGACTTCTTAAGGGGCTAAGAAAAAATAACGAGGAAAGCAGATAACTGTCAAAATTACTCAAGTTCGCCTATATCCCCATTGTCGTTTGTGGGTCTTTTATAAACTTTTCTTAATTAACTAACAAGATGCTACAAGGGTTTATTTCACCACCATCATCAGACACGAAGGAGGTACTATATAAGGCATTGCAGGAATCTAAGAAAAACATACACTTATAACACTGCATAGCCAGGAAGGATGTTTGGTTATCTGTACTTTATATATATAACTACACATAAGGTGTGATGTGATGTATCCATACGGGTATAATACTTCTTGCAAAACCTACAGTTGTTTTACCAGTCTTCTTTTAAAGTGGCCCTTAAATTTTGCATATCATGTGAGGTGACGAAGAAAGCCGGAAAAGCATCAAGGAACGGTATAAGAATAATAATTGGACTTTTAGTAGGTTAAAATGAATGGTTAGTAACTATTAAGTGAATTCAGTGAAAAGCTTCTACCCTCTACGTTTGGCATCATCTGTACACCAGAAGTTTTTTGAAGATCATGTTTGTTACGAATAACATAAAACGTAAGGGTTTGTTCAATGAAAGGATGAAGGGTGGAATGCTTATAATTGTGTTATTATATTGTTTTCTGTTTAAAAAAATATTATAATCTATTCTGAGACAAATTTATATATGCGTGACTTCAAAATCTTTAAGTCATCCCGGTTTTGCATTTATGCATGCTTTTTTATGCGATAAGAGTTGAAAAAATTCATGCTATGCTATCGCTTTTGAACTGAGTTTGCAAAGCGTCTTTCTTTTCAATGCTGCCATAAAACTGCTAGAAATTATTAGAACGGTATTAATTATGCGGAAGGTTTTATCGGATTTTCTAACTCCTTTTTAATGTTGTTGTTTTGCGAAGCATCTTCATTTCAGCTGCTGTCAATTTCCTCGCATACTTTTTGTATTCTTGTACATTAAATATTAGCGCTGAACAAACAACTGCCGTTAAGAGCTTTCCCTTTAGCTTAAGGGGCATATTTCGATCACCAATCGGTGCTGATATCGTAATCACAAAATCTTTCATTATGATCATGTACCCAAGATATTTAATCTTTTCGCACTTAATGCCTCTAAGGAAACTAACAAATATACTTAAATGTTCCAATGAATGTCACAAAATGGTTCTGGGCCTATAAAAGCTGTTGAGAAATAAAAACACTAGCTATTTCGTGCGCAACTACGTTGCCTGCAATACCCTTGTTACCCATATATCCAACCCAGTTTAACCTTATTGTATCTGACTAAAGAGTTTGCATTGAGATTTTTACTTGCGATTATAGGTACTATAATACAAGTTATGCATTCGTGAAAAACCGTTTGATTTAAAAACGGCGCCTACGATTTTGAAAAAAAGCACACATTTTTACATTTCCTAAAGAAATAAAATGGCGTTTAAATTATTTCACCCGATACAATTTAACGTACTTTATTCGAACAATCAAGTCACAAAAATCGAATAAATGCTTTGATGTTCATTTTAATTTTATTCCACAATGTGACCGCACATATAAGCAATTACGTGCGATCCAGTCGTGCAATTTATTTTTTTAATTCCTCTTGTTTACTTTTATCTTGTACTTTGTTTAGTAGGTACTATGGCTTCGGAATTACATTCATCGTCAATTTCCGTTTGAATTGATTTGTCAAGTCATTTGTCGGTGCGGTATCAGTAAACCGTATTTACCGCTTTATCGAATGTATAACGATCTCATGTTTTTCATATCCTTACTTGTCGGTAAGCTCGGCACAGAACTATTTACAACTTTAAATTCTAAGTAGTCCCAGGTGTAATTTTCGTAAAAAAATTATTATTTTGTATCAACAAATATTTTCTTATAGGTATGTATATTTGTTTATACAAACCAAACTGTTGCCTAGACGACAGACGTCAAACACAAACTCCTTGCGGTAAACATCGAAACAATACAATACAATACCAACACTCTGTACACGGCTTTCTTACCGTACCGATTCTGCACAAACCGCACAAATCAGTAGATGTTCATTGAAATGTAAGTATTCAATAAAATATCCGTACCGAGGACACTGCGAAAAACGATACCCCAGCGACAAGTGAGGAAGCGGCCTTAAATGACTTTTTTTCTCTTAAATTGAATGCGTGAAACCCAACACCATAGGATCCCACCGAGGACTGACTGAAATTTCCCATTTGCATTGAGGTTTTATAAGACAATAATCAAATAAATGTCCGTACACATTCACATGTACATACATATTTAGAAAACAAATGCACTTTTCAACCCAAATGACAGGAAAGTAATCCAAACAATAAACAATGCAACTCTGAAATACACTTTCGGAATGGGATCTTTATAGTTTTACAACATACAAAAAAGGATGCAATGCATATTCGTATATATACTTACGTACACTTACGTTAATATATCCACATATCCCCCAGTTATATGTAAATATTTATAATCAATACTTGATCCGATTCAGTCTGGTTCTATACATATTCAAATAAATAGAAGAATTGCGTTTGATGTTGTTTTCAGAAGAACTCCCGCTTCCCAAGCAATTACTGTCGACACAAATATATAACATTAATATAAGAAAAGAGTTACGAATTACATAAAAATGTTCGTAAAAATTAAGTCCATTTCACAAAAAAAAACTCAATCCTTTTTTGTTTGATAGGGTTATAGATGCCTATCACTCTAAACAAGAAGTTTTCGGAAGAATAACAGAAGCTTTTTTGCTTCATCAAATCGAAGCTAAGTAAAACGCTGAGAAGTACAGACTAAAACCGATAACATTAGGTAGGTACTATTAAAAAAAGAAGTTTACTAATACTTCTAATACTTTGCTAGCAAATAAATAAAACATAAAAAAACAGCAAGGTGAATAAACAAAATGGAGTAAGAAGCAGAAGATAAAATGAAAGTAAGATTAATGTGCCCACTTTTAGTGAAGAAAAGACGGCCATAAGATTAAACCAAAAGTCCGATTTTTGTTGGATACTGTTATTTTCCTTGAGAAAAAGACCTAAATGAAAATTCTTATTTTTGGTGGGATAATGTGGGTATTATTCCAAAACAGACTTCCGGTTTATGCTTAAGAAAAATGGCAATTACTGTTATCTAGTATTAACTTTTAAAAGTTTAAATAGCTTTTCAATGTTGGTAGACCTCGCGTTTCAATGATACGTCTTTCAGAAAGATCTACAATTCACCTTTATCTATAGGAATTTATATAGATACAAATCTTTATTGGCATTTTGTTTTTAGAATTGATTTCTAAGTAAATAGTACCATCACTTCTTTATTTGGCGATTTCCTTTTTTAATGAATCTTCAATCTTTTGTTAAAACGTTTAAGAAATCATTCAACTAAAATGTATGTTCCTCAATTAAAATAAGTCGATACTAATTTAATTCTAATACTTAAAGTGTGTTCAATCCATTTCTTGTGATAGGACCTTTTAAGAAACCTGAGATACATAACACAATGCTTGGCAGCTGAATGAAAATTTGAGAAACAAATCGTAGAACCCTAAGTAACAAATGGAGCATTCAACGAACTTAATGCTGACAATTACTTTGTATGTGTATGGCCATCAGATGTAGTCTTTTTTCTATAGAAAGCAATAGACGACCAACGATGAAACGCTTCAAAAAAAACATTAAGAGTTAGTTCTCACCCTTCTACATTATCTCAAAAGCTTTTATGCTTTTCCAATCGACTGGACTACCATATAGGACGACGACGTCCAAGTGCGGAAATTTATCTTTGTCGAGTGTGAAATTAGGTCACAATTATATGTTCACATGTACATACAAAGTTCTACACCTTAAACCTTTGGGTTATACAATAAATTGAGATTAAGGGGTGTCTTGAAGCCTTAAGGACATTGTGTATTTTACCTTGCTCATGGGCAACCCAACAACAACAGAATGCTTTCTTTTTTTGTCTGACCTTAGGCTGATTCATTTTGATTTAGGTATGCTCGAATCTTAAATTCTTAAGTCATGCAATATCCGCTTAGCTTGGAGGAGAAGTTTTTCTTTTTTTTTAAGGAATTACTAATTTGCACAATAAAAGATACATGATACATAGCTGTTTTGTAAGTTTTTGTTTCGTTTTGGTTAACGAAAATAAATGAATGTGCTCGACACAATTAAAGTTCTTTAATGTATTCATATTTACTTAGCCACACTTTCTTATTCTTGTGTGCCCTATAGTTATAGTATTGGAAGTCAAGGAACTTAAAAAAAGTATCAAAATCATCACTTTATGACTAAAATATTAAAATTATGAAAATTACGCAAATTGTGTTTATTTAGGTTAAAATATATACAATTTCTTGTAAACACTTCTTAGAGTTTATCAATATACATGTTATCAAAAATTTTATTAAATAAATTGCACGTTCTTGCTCATATGTGCGGTCACATCGTCGAATAAATTTAAAAAATGCACGACTGGACTGGAAATAAAACGCATATAGTTTAATGTTATGGCCAAGAATTTAGCTTGATTATAAAGATAAGGGTCTGTTTTATGTATTAAAAATGATTTCGGGGAAGTGGCCGCCGCGGTTGGCTCGAATAAATTCCAGCCGAGGCCCAATTTCGTGAAAATTGGGATCGGTGTCCATCTCGTTTTGGGCCAATTCACCAAACATGTGATGCGTTTGATGGTCGTTCGGCTTCAATTCTTGAACGAGTTGGATTTTGTAAGCCTGCAAACGAAGATCCTTCCGCAAAATCTTCCATAAAGGGGATGGGCACATCTCCAATTGTTGCGCGCTATGGTGGATGGACTCATTCGGGCCTTCTTCGGTACTTTGCTCTACCGAAACGAACCATTTTTTTGGTAATAAATTTGCACAATTTGCAAACTTGTTCAGGAGTAAGTCTATTCATTATGAAATGGCAAACCAAACTGAGTATAAATAAAGTGACATCTGTCAAAAAGACCAACTCCGAAAGAAATATTGCCAGATTAAAAACCACACATTGAAATAAAAAAAATATTTTTTTTTTAGAAAATTCTTTTATTTTTTAATTAGCTTAAAAGCTTTCTCGGAAAAACTAAGTATGCAAAAAAGTTTGAAAACTAAATTTCTATCGAGGAAAAAAAATATTGAAAATCGTTCGACCAGTTTTTTTAAAAAGTCGTTTTTTTTTTTTTTTTGAAAAAAAGCTTTTCGAAGAAGTATTTTAATTTTTTTTCTAGTATGTCATTATAAGGAAATCTGTAGTTTTCATATGGGAAAATTATTTAAAAAAATTCAATCAACCCATTTTCAAAATATTTCGAAAACCAAATTTGGTTTAAAAATATTAATTGAATTATAAGTGACTTTCTGTGTGCAAAATTTTATTGAAATCGGGATAATAGTTTACGATAAAACCGCATTTGAAGAAACCGGTTATATGAGAGGTACCGTTATGGAACAAATTTCAAAAAATTCGTTCAAACTGAAATATGTATTGTAAAAAAATAGCACCCTTAAAGTTTTATCAAAATCCTTAGAGCCGTTTTCGAGAAAATCAAACTTTTTATTAAAGATTGTATGGCAAATACCGTAATTTTTTGACCTAGAGCAAAAATAAAAAACACCCCCCGAGGTACTATCAGTACTATATACCAAGTTTAAAGCAAATCCGCCCATCCGTTAAAGCTGTAGAAGTGCGAACAGACAGACAGACAGGCGGACGGAATTTTGAGACCCACTTTTTTCGACTTCTCTATCATCGTAATGTCATGTTTGATTGTTAGAATTTTTTTTGCACGAATTCATAACATGCATTTTAGTAGACTTTTAAAAATAAGAAGTTTTTAAAAATTAAATATATTATTCATATAATTACGCGAAAAAGCTGCAATCACTTTGCCAATTTTGTAGCTGCTTGGGTATTAAAATATTATTCGTGTTTTGTAACAGAGACTTAAAATACATAACATTTAATGCTTGGCGTTTTTAAAATGTTGCCTATGTAGCAATGTCTTATTTCTGAAATATTGTTTCACGTGCCTCGGAATGAAGTTATAAGGATGAAGTATTTTTTTAATTAACTTAAGAAACAAATTTGTCCCTTATTTTAGTATTTAGTCAACAACAGTGCTTTGGTGTTTTCATTTTTACAAAAAATAATTTGTAAAAGGACACTCGAGCGTATGTGGAACAATTTCAATTTCTTAAAAATATTTCATTGATGTCTGTTGATTTTTGCTAACTTTTTGGTTTTTGTTAATTGGCTCACAAAATCACTATTTGGCCCACAGAGGTTGTGGTGCCGATTGTTTGTTTTCCTGCGTGTTTAAATAAAGAGTTCAAATTGTGTGGTTCCAGGTCCATTTGAAGGAAAACGTTCAATTTCAATTCAATTTTCAATTTTATTGAGTAGAACTAGGTGTGTATAAATAAGACATAGTCTTTTATAGTACATGTGCAGTTGGTAGATTTCACATACAAATATTAAATAGTTTATTAGAATTATATAAAGCAAAAAAAATAAATAAAAAAAAATTAACATTAACATTAAAATAAGGACAAAAAACAAAAAAAAACATACAAAATTATAAGCAAAAAAGAGAAAAGTAGTTTTTTAAAACATTCTTCCTTTCTTAGATTTATATTTAAATCCTCAAAACATACATATATCTATTAAAAGATTGCCAAAAAATACATGTTAATCAAAAACTTATATTCAATACACTATTCTAATATTTAATTCAAAAAGAAGTATTCGATAAACTTTTCCTCTTTAAAGACTTAATCCTTGGTTAAACGACTTAAGCCTAAAAAGATCAAAGTAGCAAATTTTATTTAAATCATTAATCTTTCTATTTCAACCTGCCTGTAATCCTTTGATTATAGTTGTCTATCTAGTTGAAAATTCGGCTACAAATTGTGACTTAATCTCTCTTAACTTTCAATTTCAACATGACAATCCTGGAGTGTAGTTAATACTACGCAATTACACCTGGCCCATTTGAACCTCCTATGAACTTCCTGTTCTCTAATACAGCCATTTGCACACAGCTGACACTTCCATAAGTTGAAGTCATTAAGCAATCTGGCGACCTTTTCAGAGTAATCTTAAATACTCTATACTCAGAGACCTCATTTCCACATGTCAAAGAGGCAGGTGCTGGAGTAGTTTCTGACTCTTATTTCTATCCCCATTGTTGAAGCAATTCAACCCAAACCATACACCTCTCATAAATATTCGATGCAGCTACAGGGCTACGGTCGATTAAACCGATGACATTTTGCCACTTCTACTTAGACTGCTGTTGTTCTTGACACAGTAATCTGAAAGGAGTGGAGGAGCGAACTTTTACTTTGAATCGGATGAACATTAATCACATTATAAGTGAATTTAAATAAAAATACGCTTCAAGCTGTATCAACAAAAGCAAGGAAAGGGATGATGATGCAAATCGAACATTTTATAAACGTTTATCTATGGGCAAAGTTTTTTAAACTAAAAACTTTTATTGCTAGAAAGCCACGTCGTTTTGTGTTTTGTTTTCGTTTCGAGACATTTTATTTAAATACAAATTTGGATACATAGTGAAGTTTTGGTCCTTTAACAAGAGTTTAATTTTATTCGTAAACGACTTTGGATGAGCATATACGTACAAATGGGTTCAAGACTGTGATATGATAAGTGATTGAGGTAATTTTTTTTTTCAAATTTTAATAATATGAAGCGTGTTTCAGAGACATTATTAGCTCACAATATGGTTACATAAATACACTCAACGAAATCTTAAAAAGTGTAATAGCCATAATAAGGTATTTTATGCTTCTGTTAGTTTTTTAAGCAATCTCACTCTCAATCCTTCTACTCGCTACAAATATGTGTCCCACCAAATACATTTTCATGTAAAATGTAGACAATATGACTCACACTGTCAAAAAGTTATAAGATCTCATGTAGAGCCAAGCTTCTAACTCTGCCCGCCCTTACCTCACAAACTGTACACCTTAGTCAAAATCAATAAAATCTTAAGTATGCAATTAAAACTATATGTTTTATAAGCCCAATATTGAGAACATATCCCGAGAATTTTGTTTATCTTGTGTAACCCAAACCAAAGCTGAGGGCTCAAAAAATCGATGAAGATAAAAGGTAAAGAAGGACTTTGAGAAAAGGAAGGTCCTAGATATCAAGCAGTTGTTTTGGTGGGGGCAATACCATGCCCCAATAAATGGTGGCATCAAGAGTTCGATGAAGTCGAACAGCTCCGGTTCGAAGGCAAAGTAGAATACGTAAGAAAATTCCTAGATGAATATTTATTATTTTTTTGTAGCAAAAGGGGTCACTGGCCAGCAAGCCAAATTACGCTATACAATGAATTGTCATCCAAAAAATGTGTTTAAGAAAATTTGTTGAGTAAAATTCATTATAAAATTAAAATTAAAAAGTACTTTTTTGTAAGAAGATTCCTAACACACATTTTTGTTCGTGTCTTTACTTACAAAGACCTTCACGCAGCACATTAATTTTAAATTAAAAGGCAAGTCTTGTGGTTGAGTTCATGAAACGGTGGCCCAAAGAATTTGGTGATCATTAGGTACATATATTGATAAAGTCTTACTATTACTATTAGGCGTCCTCATCTTGACTATGCCTCACTTGTTTGGAAATTCTGTTATATGAAATTCATAGTAGCTTCTCGTATTAAGGCCGTCCAATACAAATGTATACGTTTCGATGAAATTACTCTTCCTCCTTATGAATATCGGATTCGATTCTTGCAGATTCGTCTTAAGTTATAACTTAAAATATTACATTGGTTTACCTAAACATACAATACAAAAAAAATAAGAATACAGAATTTAAGAGTACAAATACTTAGTTTTAAAACTAAGATTTTTTAATTTTGTTTGGTTTAACTTATTTATTGTGAATTATGCTAAAAAATCACTAATGTATGCATATTTAACAAACAAAAAATAATATTGATTTTTTGGCGGTTTTTTCGCGAAAAAACTTTTTTTATAATTTTAACCATTTTCCTGTGTGGCAAGTTGTTTTTATTTGTAACTAGCTTAACGAAAATATTCTTTATTCAAATATGTTTTTTTTTAATTTTATTTTTGCTTATAAACTGATTTTTATGATTTCATTAAAACATCTTCTTTTCATAAATTAATTGAAAAAAAAATAATTTAATATGGAACATTTATATGCATATATGTTATGTATATAAATATAAATTAATGTATATTTTATATTAAACTATAATATTACAATTGTCTCTTGGATTTGGTGAATTTAAAGGATCAGTTTCAAATAATTTTATTTGGTGGTAATAAAAGTAGTGAAAAGTTAATTTTTTTGTATATATTTAAACAAAATTGTCTTTTGGATAGTTTCTTTTTAACTGTGTAAAGGAAGATGTTAAATTTAATTAATTTTACCAAGAAGATACTTACAAAATTAAATACACATTTTGACATAATAATAATAATAATATTTTTAGCTACATACATGTCTGTAAGGCACATTCCCTTATAGAATGCAACATGACGTTGCACGACACTAGTTAGAAGAATTAGAAAGATAAGAAAGAATGCATTTTTTCATTAATGAAAATGTTTTTTATTATAAATTTAATAAAAAAAAAATATTAAAACCTATAGTTTAGCTTTTTGGATAGATTTTGTATTTTTTTAGAAAAAAATTTACTATCATTTGTTACATTATTCTTATTTTGATCTGATCTAAAAAAAAAAATCTTGACTTAACTAATAAATACAAACAAAAATTGAGATATTTTAAGATAATATTCCGTATTTTCTATATACTCGTTCACTGCAACTATTTTGAAGCGTGAAAGTATCACACGCAAAAAAGTTCTTAGAAAACTTTACTTTTCTATGCACACTTAAATGTTGTATATAAGGAATACGGAAAAAACATTTTATTATCCTAATAATCCTTGCGAGTTTGGAGTCTCATAATTATTCGCAACACAAGTTTGTATAATAACAAGAAGCCTGCTCTTATAGCACATAGATAAAACCTTTAATAAATGTGTGCCACACATATCTCCAGTCTCATAATAATAATTATTATTATTCATAAAGCCTTTCCAATCGTGTTGTATGTTTGCAAAATTCATTGTTAATTTCGAACCGTACCAGCCCGGCAGCCTCCTTATAATATTTCTATTTATGCCGAATTTCTTATTTCACATATTTGCTCTGCTGCTCCCATAAGTTTGGAAATGTTTTCTAGTCTATCCCTAAGATAAGAAAGGAATGCATATTTATTGGACATAAAAGCACGTCCGCTCATAATCTATACTTGACATAAATACACGTCCCAATATTATACACACATCCATGCCAAATAATCATTCTTGGTTATTGCCAGTTTAAGTTTAGTGGCACCAATGGTGTTTAATTGGACCAGAAAAGAGAACAAAAAATACACAAATGAAAAATATGATTTGTTGAGCCACTTCAAGCCTATTGAGTAGGGGGAAAATGTGCATAAACAAAAGAAAGTCGAGGAATTATGTCTTCATCTTAAAGGCTGTATCAAAATTCAGTTCGGCAAAGAGGATAACTTAAAACTGGATAGGGTAATGGGATGCTTTTCAGTTGGCCTTGAAATTAATACAAAAATAATGGCTAACCGACGAAACTGACAAAATTTCTATTGTTGAAAAATAATCAGAGTTTTTGGTGACTCACCTTAAGATAGTTATTGAAGAAAAATCCTTTAACATATTCCTCAATCGTTTAATTATGCAACGAATGCAAGCAGAATTTGAAGATCCTTCCAAATAATTTTATTTAACAAAAGCTTATCACTTCATTTGCATATCTTTTAATTCTGCACAGGAAAGCAAATAATATAAAAACCGATATCACCATAGCAAATATATTATCTCATGAATAAAATAAAACGTCAAAAAGCCTCATAAAGATTCGCTGAGTGTCCTTTTTTAATCCACTTTGTTCAAAGAAGTTTGATATTAAATTAACCAAATAAGGATAACTCTTTAACTTCCCTCCTCGTAAGGATACAGCTCTTTGTAATACTTTCTTCACCGTATGAAACTAGACTATTATTTAGATTAAGGTTAATCTCCGTTTATGGGGATAATTGTGCGTATATTTCAAAAGCACACTCAACCGAACCGTAAACGTCTGCGAAGTCAAGAACAACAAATACTTAAAGGATTTTTTTAGCTTCCCACAGTAAGGAAGTAACTTCACTTAACCCGTTTGTAAGCAATACTGTTCTTTTAAACATTTCTCTTTGTTTTATGCATAAATTATTCTTTTAAATAGAATTTATCTTCATTGAGCAACGTAAATTCGTATTAAGAATTTACACAATTCACATTAAAGCGTTAAATCGAACGTTTATCTCCAGTACCGACAGCGCGTTTTGGCAACAGCACGAAAAACACTCCCAAGCCATTCAACGATTCGAATTAGACTGTGTTTGCAACCATATCAACTAACCACACAACTGACAGGATGGATAGATATCTAAGCATTTTTTTTCTTGTATTTGCATGATTTCAAGAGAGTTGTATGTGCTCGCAAAGTGAGTGGCAAATTGTTGGATGTACTGCCACAATACTGTAAGGCACAAGGACTTCGTGAGTACAGTGTCCTAGAAACCGACAACAACTTCAGAGAACATGATGCGAAAACACAAAAAGGGACAAATAAAAAAGGAAGCAAACACAGTTTGTTGTCATTATCTGAAAATTAAAAAGGAAAAAAACGAACAGAAGCGACTATGCTAGAGAAAGGTCCTTAGACTAGGTTAGTGTGACTTTGGATTTCCATTCCAAACATTCTCATCCTTGTGCTCAGAACGGCTGTGTGGGAGAGGGTACCATTCTCAGAGAAACACTTTTCTTGCAGACATGCGTAGCTGTTTTTATCCGTTTTATCCATGAGAAACAGAATTCATTTTAATCTCTCATGGATTCGGAAACTGGGGCATAGCTTTTGAGTGTTTGAAAGCACAGGACATCGTAACTGTTGCTTTTCTGAATCCTTGGTTTCTATTTTTTCAACGGTGAGTACTGCAAGTTTAGCTTCGTCTCACAGTGGAATGTTCTTTCTGATTAAATTGAAGATTTTTGTTTCTATCCAACAAAAAATGTGAAGCATGAGTTTTCAACAGTGAATGTGTGTGTGGTTTTTTTTATAAATTAGTCATTAAAAGTTTCCAATCCAGTCCAGTTTTATTTTCTTTGTTTAAAAAATATTTTGTTAAGAGTTGCAGCGGAACACGGACATATGAGACATTATTGTTACAATAAAAATAAGATATAAGAAGAGAATGGTGTATTCTTGAGATGCTCTTAAAGGATTATAGTGGTGAATGCCATTATTGCAGACTAGTTTATCAGCTGGTCGGTGGTCGCACGAAGAAAGTACCTCCAATGTCAAAACCAAAATAATTTTCAGGCGTGGTTTTTAGTTTTAATTTTTTTTAGTTATGATCTCAACTAGAACCACGACTCCTGCTTCGCTACTTTACCTAAAGGGTCCATCTGTAAGGTTGGCGATTTTTTTATATTTTTCGACGCGGTTTGTGTTCTATGTTCGACATTTTTTTAACAACAGTAAGTAAGTCAGCCCAAGTCTGCCTTGAAGTTTTCAGAAGTTATATAGAATTACAATATACACAATCCCCAATTCAATAATTCATAAGCTATCCCGAAGCTATAGATAAATGTCTTGAAGACGAAAATTGTTCTGTGCATATAAAAATCAAAAGAAAATAGAACAAAGCTAATTTATAATATAAGGTTTTGCAATTGTAAAACTTACTTGGTTGATAAGCACGTGAAATGATCAGGCGTTTTTATTAAACTAAGATCGTTACTGCAAACGTTGAGTGCGTTCAGCCCATTTTAATGTAAGCGTGAAGGCCCTTCACAGTCGACTCTTCAACTTTTGGTTGCCAAAGTTGAAATGACGACTTCGGTTATGAATCATCCAACATTCGTATGACAAAGAAACGCAGGATCAGCCGAAAACATCACCAGGGTCCGACCCCAATTTTGGCCCTAAGGTCATCTTCATGCACCTCATTTTTGGATGAATGGCTCTTTTAACGGCGATGCATGCCACACAGCAGACGTCACGATTGACATTTGCAACATCTTACCGCCTCTACTGAAAAATCGTAATACAATGATGCTTTATGCAATGTATTCTAGTATACCGTATTATTGTATTGTTTAACTTCGATATTTAACTATTGAATTGTCGGTTTATATGAATTTAAATAAAACGTTCAACGAATGACGAGAATACTAAGCAGTATAGTATGCTTTCAGAAAGAAATTACATAAAGCCATAACTTACTACGAACCTGGGCCTCAACCAACATGCCTCTCTAGCCAGCTCGGTCTTTGGCTAGCTGCCTCCAGTTTCGCACTTCAAGTTGGTGAGGTCGTCCTCTACTTGAGCACGCCACCTAAGGCGAGGTCTTCCCTGACTGCGTCTACCCTCTGGGATAGAATCGAAGATCCTGCGAGCCGGAACATTGTTGTCCATTCGCTCTACATGACCTAGCCATCTTAAACGTGATGTGCGTATTTTTTTGACCAGGTCAATGTCGCTGTAGAGCTCGTATAGTTCTTGGTTGAACCTTCTCCTCCAAAGCCCGTTAACGCAGATAGGGCCAAAAATCTTCCGAAGAATCTTACGCTCGAAACGACTAAGGATAATTTCATCCGCTTTAGATAGAGTCCATGCCTCGGCGCCATAGAGCAGGACTGGGATGATTAGGGTCTTATACAGAGTCTCCTTTGTCTTTCGAGAGAGGGCTTTGCTACTCAATTGCCTTCCTAGCCCATAGAAACAGCGATTGGCAAGAGTAATTCTTCCCTTTATTTCTGACAAGATGTTGTTGTCAGATGTTATAGCGGATCCGAGGTACACAAAGTCCCTAACTAACTCAAAGTTGTACCGGTCTATTGTGATGTTTTGTCCAATCCGCCGGTGTTGTGTGTCCCTTTTTGTGGACAGCAGGTACTTCGTTTTGGCCTCATTGACTGCTAGTCTTATCTTAGCCGCTTCAGCTTCAATGCTAGCAAACGTTCCAGTGACAGCTCGCCCTAAAGCCATAAAGGGCTCGAAAACTTTTTAAATCATGATTCTCATAAACACAGAAACTGCATTTTCAAAATGCATTAACTAAGAAAACGAAGTTCTTTTTTTTGAAACATCACACATTTCTCAGCTGAAGACATGAAATGATAAAAAGTCTAATTATATTTGTTTTTAATTAAAATCGATTGATATATATACATAAGTGCTCGTACGTATATCAACTTAGAATCTTTGCTTCTATTGTATATGTAAATATATCAAAACGCCCTTAAGCAACAACCTAACTCAAAGAAAACTTTCTATGTGCCATTGAGATTTTCAATTTTAACTTTTTTCTCTTCGTTTAATTTAAATAAAATCCAAGACTTTTGATTCCCACATGCCATGAATGCAGGGATTAACATTTTACTTCACACATGTTGACACATGATCATTGGTTTCAAAACAAAATCCCTCTCTAGGATGGAAGGGGTGTATAATGTATTGAGGGTTTATGCCTGCACATTTTGAAAAATTTAAACGCCATTTTATTTCTTTATAAAATGTGAAAAATTGTATTTTTTTTAAATCGTAGGAACGGCTTTTAAATAAAATGGTCTTCATTTAACAACTTTTTTTTTTTAATTAAAAAAAATAATTCAAGAATGCAAACTTAAACACAAAAATTACTTACATTTAAAAACAAAACTAAGAAAAAAGTCAAAAAACCGTTAAAAAAAATATTTTAAAAAATTATTAAAAATACAAAAAAAGTTGTTTAAAAATATTTGTATGCCAAATTAGTTTCGCTATCTACATCTTTCTGAATATCAAATTTGGTTGTAATCGGTTAAGTAGTTCTCAAGCAAGTCGAAGAAAAAAAGCGGTCCTATAGGGGGTACCGTTATAGAATAAAATTCGAAAAATTCATTCTAACTGAAAGATGTATTGTTGTAAAAAAAATAGCACCCTGAAAGTTGTATCAAAACTATTAGAGCCGTTTTCGCGAAAATAGAACTTTTTTGCTAAAGATTGTATGCCAGGTACCGTTAGTTTTTAACCTAGAGCAAAAATGAAAAACACTCCCTGAGATACAAGGTGGGCCAAAAGAAATCACCCTATTAGAAGATACTCTTGTTTTTGCAAATGGCTGCCAATGTCAAATCTATTTTGACATTTGTGGACTAGACAGATATAGGATACAAGTGAACAAGCTATGGAGTGATACACTCCCCAAGAACGCCGAATAATCGTGTCTATTTTTTTGAGTAACAATTCGTCTGTAGTGTTGGCGCTACGCGAATTCCATCACCGATTTTACGGCCGTCCGACACCGACTGCGCAAACACTGCGCCACCAACCTTGAAGAGTATGGGGCCACACGAGACGTTGCCAAGAGTGGCTGGCCCCGGAGCGTCCGTTGTGCCGAGAATATCGCCGCTGTTGACGAGGATGTCGAGCTGTCGCCGGAAAAATTGACCAGACGCCGTGCCTCGTAATTAGCCATCAGCCGGTCGTCCCTAACCGAAAATCGACGAGTAATGCACGAGGAGCCATTTCACTCGCTCACTCGCCTGTTCACGCTGGAGGAGTTATCGGGCCATTTATTTTCGAGAACGCCGCTGATCAAACGACAACAGTCGTTTTTTTGCCGCAATTAGACGAATTAGGACTGGAGGACATGTAGTTCCAACAGGACGGAGCTACGGCACACACTGCGCGAGCCACAACCGATATTCTGAAGGCGGCGTTCCCGGGTCGCCTCATCTCTCGTTTTGGCGATTTGCCCGTGTTTACGTGAACAAGCCCGAAACCCTAGAAGCCCTCAAGGACAACATTCGACACGAGTGCGAGAAGTTCTCGCCGAAGTGATGAAAAATGCCATAAAACAAGCCCGTATGGCAATCAATTGTAACGGCGCCCATTTGGCCGATACCATCTTCTCGACTTGACCAATAAAATTCTAAAGGTTCAGATAAACATAATCAAAAAACAGAATCGAAGTTTTTCATTTATCATGGTTTAATTCTGAGTGTAAAGAAGCTATCAGGCTCAAAGAAGTAAGTTTCCTTTCTTACAAAGCCAACCCTTCTCAAAGATCTCGATATACACAAATCCACTGGCCCGGATGGTATACCCCCGATTCTTCTGAAGAGGTGTTCTTCCACACTGGCAAAGCCACTGCTTAAGCTTTTCCATCGCTCCTGCTCTTCTGGAATCTTTCCTAGAAGATGGAAAACAGCATTTGTCCAGCCTGTCCCTAAGAAAGGTGACCCATCCTCCCCCTCCTCCTTCCGACCCATAGCACTGACATCCCTTCTTTCTAAGGTCATGGAAACACTGGTTAACCGTCAGCTTAAGGAATATCTCATACCATTCTCATCTCATACAGATTCAAATCTGATTCTCTCTGTTCTGTCTCCGACTCTTTTCCCCATTTTTATAAATGATCTTCTGTCTGTTACTTCTAATCCACTTAACTGTTTTGCTGACGACTCTACCCTCAGCTTTTCATATTCGTTCGATAATTCACGTCCTTCGCCTTCGGACGTACAATTGCAATGGTGCCATATGTCAAGCTCATTAAACTCCGATTTATACAGCATTGTCAAATGGGGTAATAGGAATCGTGTGGAGTTTAATGTTTCGAAAACTCAATGCTGTCTTCTGTCGTTAAAGCTATACATATCCCTAATGCCATTGTCCATAAATGGCACTTACATCGAAGAAACCGAAAAGCTCTCAGTACTTGGTATGTGTGTCAACGACGACCTCCGTTGGAACGACCATATATTTGAGATCGCTAAGAATGCTGCTAAGTGCTTAGGTTTTCTGTATCGGTGTAAGAAGTATTTTTCCCCATCTGATCTGGCTACAATTTATAAAACGTTTATAGGCCCTAAACTCGAGTATAACTCCCACCTCTGGGCAGAAGCTTCGCAAACATCGCTTCACCTGCTTGATAGAATACAAAATCTTGCGTTAAGATTGATAGGAAATAAAACTACCGCTGAAACAATTGCCCCACTCAAACACCGACGCAATGTTTCATGTCTTTCCTTATTTTATCGTTTCTTTTACAAAATATGTTCAGTCGAAGTAGCCAGTTGCATTCCTCCCCTTAAAAGTTTCTCTCGTAATACTCGTCTCGCAAGGAATGTTCATCAGTTCACCCTTGAGCCCAATTTCGGATGTACCGTGAAATATAGGGATTCTTTTTTTAGCCGAACAACACGAATTTGGAATGGTTTACCCGGCGAGATTTTCCCTTGCCATTTTGATCTGCTAACATTCAAAACCAATGTTAATCGGCACCTCCTATCTCTCCCCTCCCTATCTTCTTAATGCCCGCGCAGTGTGTTCTACATTTAAAGGGAAACACATAATCCCTTGTGCGCGCGTTAATTATAAAAAAAAAAAAAAACATTTAAAATTTCACTCTGGTCCTAAAATTATTCAGCATCCGAAAATTCTTTTATTTTTTTGTATAATCCCAGTTAAGTCAGCATTTAATAACTTCTTACAGATTTATAAGAAAATATAAATTCTAAAAGCACCAATATTTTGAAAATACTCCAAGCAACATTAATTAAACATCCTTGATAGTCTTTATTCAATTTCGAACAAGTATATTTTATATTTATTCGTGTATTCAATTAATAATCTTTTAAGAAGCAAAACGATACGGTATGTACATATGCAATAGAAACTCTTTTTAATTTTGAAGATGCATACCAATATTTAAACTGTAAAAAAACATTTGTGCAACTTGTCAATGCAAATATATACTAATGGTGACGTTATGATCAATAATTCAACATTAGACGCAAATAATAAACTGCAAGCAGATGTCGCTAGCTGCTGCCTGGTAATGACAGTTTTATATCTTCTGATGAGAGTGAGTAACACATTTCATATCATCCGGATGTGATGTGGGTATGAAACATCGTATAAGGATATAATATTTAATATTTATATTTGCTAATGGCAACGAAAATGTCTTAACCTACATGTACAAAACATCAGTGCCTCTACATTTATTTATGTGTGTATGTGCCTATAGTTTACTTTGAAAATACATAGGGTGTTTATTGTTTGTAATTGTGGATAGAGACACTTTGGAATTCGTGTTATTTGCACATCAATTAACTGTAATAATCTTTCTATTGAAGTTCAACAAAGACTTTAAGGAGTTATCCGAAGTTTAGCTAATAGTTATGAAATAATGTAATGAACTATTTTGAAAATTATTTATTTAGAAATCGTAAAAGACCTTCAATTTGTACAAAAATGTCTATTATACACTTTCGCGGTCACCTGGTTTTTTGGCTGTACAATATTCAAAACTGGACCGATTTTCATGATTCTTTTTTTTTAATGTTCGTGTTTACGGCTGATTTTGATAAAAAATGTTTAAATTATATCATTTGAGATTTCAAATAGTTTCTTAGCTTTGAATGATAAACAAAAAATTAATTTGATGAACAATTCTTCATAACTTTTTCTAACTCACGCAATTGAATCCACGATTTTTTTTATCGTAATCTAAGTAAAAAGACATATAAAAAGCAAACTATGTTTTTTAAGAAATTTTAAGGTTAATCAACATTTAAATTCAATGCATTTACGAAATTTACGTAGGTACAGGTGACTTAGCCGGTAACTTTCCGATTATGTAAAGGACATGGTCTTGCAAAGAAAACCCTGCTTTTTGATATATACATACATATATTTTAAAAATTTATATTTACATTAAAAAATTATTTAATTATGATGCAAGGAAGTCCTCGGTTTGTCATGCCCAAAATTGAAGAAAGACCTTGTCGGACACCAGCATTTATTTTTTTTCAATCCTGAACATTCCGTTTCTTGTTTAGCTCGAAAAAGCCTATTTTCTTATGATTTCAGAATGTGACATATATGTTTTCGTCTTAATTTAAATTTTAAGCTATCGTCCTCGTTAATACTTTGTTTCTTTCTTAGGGATTTATTAATTTCGTTTGTTGTTCCATATATACTTGACCTATTTGTAGAGTGGTTATTTCCAAATGGGTGATGTTCAGGAATAAGCTTTTTTACTCCTATTATTGGAAGAAGTCGCTTAAATAATTTTTTGAATTGGCATTCTAGCTCCAAAACTAACGGTACCTCCCATATAACTTTTAATGAAAAACTTATTTTTTCTCGAAAACGGCTCCTACGTTTGATAAAACTTTCTGAATGGTGTTTTCTATGCAAAATCTATCTCTCAGTTTAAATGGATTTTTCAGAAAAAGTTTTATAAAATCAGAACTTCTCGTTAACTAATTGACGGATTTTGATGAAATTTTCAAAATATGTAGTGTTTTATGATCGTAATAGTATTGCTTATTAAAATTTTCAAAAACATCTTTTATTAATTTTTAATAATTTTTTAAAAAACTTATTTAGTTTTTTGAATATTTTGAAAACGAATCTATAGATATTTTTTATTTTTTTTATAGTATTATTTATAGATTTCTTTAAATTTGCATACTCAAAAAAAAATATAACATATGTTTTTGATAAGTTTTTCAAAAAAAAACTGGTCGAACGATTTTGAAATTAAAAATTCATAAAATAGAAAGCAGCAAAAGAAATAAAATGGCTTACGACATTTTTTCGAAAAACCGTTATGAATAGTGTTTTTTTGATTTCATAAAAATTTTATTTGTTTAATTTTTCTCCCAAATTTTGTTTTATATTGCTCGTTTGAGCCCTAGCCACTAGTCTAATGAAAGCAAACTTCGTTATTTTTTAAAGAAATAAAATGGCGTTTAAATTATTTCACTCAAAAGTCACAAAAATCGAAAAATGCTTTGATGTTAATTTTAATTTTCTTAAATTTTATTTAACAATGTGACCGCACATATGAGCAAGTACGTTCGATCCAGTCGTGCAATTTACTTTATTTTACTTTCAATAAAAGAATTTTTACCTAGGTGGTCATTTTTTACTTGCGATTATAGGGACTATAAAGCAAGTTTAGGATTCATGAATAAAAAAAAATGAGATAAGAATCAAACATGGCATAACGATCACAGAGATGTCTAAAAAAGTTAGTGTCAAAAAATGTCTGTCTGTCTGTTTGTTTGTCAGTATGTATAAGAACTTCAGAGGAGAAATTGAAATTTTATTTTTAGGGCTTAATATAACGGTCGGTACCTGCCATATGACCGTTAAGGAAAAGCTTATTTTTCTCGAAAACGGCTCCAAGGATTTTGATGAAATTTTTTTGTAGGCATTAGCTACCATCTTCTGGAAACCAATTTTACCAGAAAAGTCTATTAACGGTACCTTTCATATAACGGTTTTTTTTTATTTTCGACTTTCTCAGTAACGGCTCAATGAATTTCAAAGCTAAATAAAATTCTGCATACCAACATTTTGAAAAATATTTTTTTGTATTTATAATTCATTTTTGAATTTTTTTTTAAATTCAATATTTATCAAAAATTATAAAAAAAAAATATTTGAAATTTTAAAATTAGGTGTAATTAATAAACTCTAAAAAAAACTGCATACCAAATTCTCAGACAATTTTCTTAAAAAAAAAAACAAAAATAAAAAACAGGATTTCAATTTTCCTACAATTTTCGAAATATATTTTTTATAAATTTTGTGTTATTTAAGACGTGTGATGGTGTACTTCATTTTTAGTAAAAACCGTAAGTATTGTGGTTTTGATAGTTTTTATAAGTTCAAACTGTGTTACTTTCAACGTACATGTTATGTGTTTTTGTAAAAGAGCAACTAAGTGCGACCAGTCGTGCCTATGTTTTTCTCAACATTAATAGCCGCTTTCATCACTGTGCTCAATTATGCAAATTTTTGATGATTTTGCATCAAACAAAATCGATATGCGCATTAAAATGTGAAATATGTACTTGCAACAATTCGACCTATAAGTAGTCCTTTGTGGTTGCACTCAATGCGGCAGCATTATATTGCAATTGAATAGCTTTGCGAAATCGTCGACCAGACAAAATAAAACCTATTTTTCCAACAAAACAAACTACCCTGACACACGGCTATTATAATTTTTCTAATTCAGGAGAAGATTTGGTGGTTGGTTCCTAACGTAGGATTTGTTCCTCTGTCTATTATATACAAGAAGCAGGAGTGTATCTTTCCAACCTCATGTTCAAGTACGTTCACTTTCATGAAATGGGTGGAAATAAAATTGTTTTTCCAAACAAACAAAAATGCTTAAAAATGTTGAATGTTGAAAATATAAACAAATTTCTCAAATTATTTATTCTTGTTAAATAATTACTCTTTTTCTCAAAATATAGATACAAAATATTGTTGGTACTTTTAGGTGTTGCAGGTATTTCAAAGTGTCATGAAACATTAGAGTTTGTATATGAAAATTTGTTAATAAGTTCTTTTTCTAATTTCTACGACGTTTATAAAATAATATGTGTTAAAAGATATTTTATTAATTAATTTTTTTAAAGTGTATAATTACAAAATAACGCTTTACACGAAGGTTCTGTCATTAATATTAAAATGATTTGGTGGGTTAACTAGAGGCAGGGTATTGTGAGAAAGTTTTTTTCTGAAATCCTCAATAATTGGACAGGTTTAAGGTAGAAAACACACTACAGAACCTCATGCCCTTTCATTGCAGTAGAAATCGTAAACTTAAATTGAATTCGCTCCATCCCGCATCTCAGTTTCGATATCTTATCCCAATATTTGCATCTGACCTAATGTACACCGAAAAATAAATATATGTATTGAATATTGGATATCCTTGATTTTTGCACAAATTCCTCTCTGAAATTACTCTACAATGATTAACATTTTATTAAAATTCAAAGCAGGATTATTTTATCATAGAAGCTTGCACGCTACTAAACGAGTCTGTCTTAAAAAAAAAAACAAACATTGAAGTATACAGCTTCAGCTTATCCTCCAGCTTATACTCCAGATGACATACATATACACAAACACACAAGCCCACTCGTTACCGCATGCTCTTCTCGTCTAGTGTCTCCACTCTCAACTCAACTGATTGTGATTGACATAATATGTAAATTCGTTGAACTTATAATACCTATGACTCAGAATGTGTAAGAAATCAAAGTAACGCCCTGAGCAAATGTTTACCTTCCTCAGCTCAAGAAGACAAGTGATTTCATCTGATATCCGCTTGATGAAAAATTTCGACACAAAGTACCCACTTGCTTTTATCTTGTGATTTTCAATACATATACAAAACATATATATTTTTTGAGATCCAAGATAGAACAGTAAAAACTCATAATTTTGAATTGGATTAGATGATGGTGATGCATAGTGATTTAGTTTCGAGAAAACGTGATATTCATACATTCGCCAGGAAAAAAACATTATTTTTAAAAAAGGCAATAATAATTTAGTTTGTTCCTCAAAATGTGTCTGTTTAATTTAAAACAGTATCACTGTAGTAAAAAAAAATATTAACTATAAAGAAGATAGCAGCAAAAGTTAAATCCTTGAATTTTGTGGGAAGGGGGATCAGTAACATATGCTGAAAATCTCTGGCATTCGTCTAAAATAATCAGCAGTTGTTAAAGCATATGTGCATCACCATTCCAAGCGGCTTAGTGACAAATCCAGCAAAATCTCCGAAAAATCTAAATTGCTTTATTTTATTTTTGCTCGTGAAAAAGTATTTTTTTTCCCAGAAATAAAAAAATATAAACGTATTAAACTTTAAAAGTAAAATAAATAGCAGTCACATATACAGACACGTATCTGTACGTAAATATAAATAAAAATATTAGCCAACCTTAGCTTGAAAATGTAAATTCACAATGTTTGTTTGTTACAAAAGACAGAAATTTTGATTTGCATTTCTTTTTTGAAATGAAAATTGAAAAAAAATTTAATTATTGACGGAAAGGAGGTACTGATGCATATTGGTTTTGAATGGCAGTAAATCGTAGTTTAAGGGAAAATTCGACCCGGATAAAGCGTTCCACATTCGTGTTGTGTAAATAAAAAATGAGTCTATGTATCTATATGGAGAGTCAGGAAGCGTTTCGTCGATTTTCCATCAAAGCAAATTCTTGTTATATGCAGTACTCGCGTGTGCTGTAAAGAAAATAAAAATATTCATTCGCGTCGTAAGATGAATGATAAAGATGCCGCCCACTCGCGCTGAGAAAGAAAAAAAATAAATAAAACGCATTCGCATAGAAAATTATCCTCTTATCTGTCCCAACCCCTTTGTGCTTAACTGCCTCTTTTTTATCTACTGTAGGCATCGTATGACCATAAATGCGGTAAATAGATAAGGGCATCTGAATTTGTCCTATTGTGCTGAATGTTTAAATTGATTTTTTTGTAAACAAGCTGTCTTATGGGCATAACACCTAAGACAGTTTGATTATTACAGAAGTTAATTTGGATTTTCACTGCGCAGTTCGACTTAGTCAGAGTTGTGTTTTTGTATGTATATTTTTGTATGGTAATTGATTTTTGTGTCGTGTATTCTAATGTTCGTGGTTTAGAAAGAATTTCTTTCACGTGAACGTCTACACTGTTCAATACAGGCCAGTTGTTTTGGCATTAAGTGAAACTCAGGTTGGAGTAAATACTGATTTATCAGAATTTGCTCTACATGGGTATAGCTTGGTGCCATTACTCTTTTCTCATCATGGTCTCGTGGTCTATGTTAAGAATGATATTGCTTGCCAGAGCCTTCCCCAATATGGACAATGTTCCAACACGGACTTTAAATTCTTGTGGCTCAAATTCACTGTCCGCAAGCATGTCATTCATTATTGTTTTATTTACAGGAGTCCAAATCTCGACAGTAATTCGACTTGTAACGAGTTTGATGCGCTGTCTGATTCCATCTCGAACGGATGTTGCTGGGCAAGCCGCCCATACTCTTGACTTGTTTTTTACTTCTCACCCGATAAATATACCCTTAGTGTAACTTCTCCATTTGGCACTTCAGACCATTTTGTCATTTCAGCTAATTTCTTTTCAGTTAAAGAAAAACTTCCCACCAGGACCGTTTGGCATTACGAGAAAGCCAATTGGGACGGCCTGAATATTTTTTTCCGAAACTTTAACTGGTCACTGTGCTTCCTCGATAGTGACATTGATGCCAATGCTGAAATGATCACAAATATGATTCTTCTAGGGATGCGTGCTTTTATTCCTAACAGAGTAAAAAGCATCAAACCTGATAGTAAAGAAGCTATCAGGCTCAAAGAAGTAAGTTTCCGTTCTTTCAAAGCCAACCCTACAGAGGAAAATCGGAAAAAGCACAAACAAGCAAGAAACTCATGCAACTCCGTTATTGAAAGAACCAAATGTTTGCATGACCAAAAATTACGGCAAAAAATTCTGCAGTGTCCCAAAGGCAGTAAAAATTTTTAGCCATTTGTAAAAAATATAAAAAACTCCTCGACATCTTCGGTTCCAACGCTCATCGACAATAACAAACCAATCGTTTACTCTTCAGAGAAGGCAAACCTGCTCGCCGCCCATTTCGCTGCCAGCTCCACGCTGCCTCAAAGCGACGTTGCCCATCCTGTACTTGAGAATGTAAATTTTTCCATGGGACAGATTTTTTTCCGCACTCGTACAGTAGGAAGAGTTCTCAAAGATCTCGATATACACAAATCCGCTGGCCCGGATGGTATACCCCCGATTCTTCTGAAGAGGTGTTCTTCCACACTGGCAAAGCCACTGCGTAAGCTTTTCCATCGCTCCTTACTTACTTACTTAGGTGGCGCTACAGTTCGGGACGAACCTGGGCCTCAACCAACATGCCTCTCCAGCCAACTCGGTCTTTGGCTAGCTGCCTCCAGTTTTGCACTCCAAGTTGGTTGAGGTCGTCCTCCACTTGAGCGCGCCACCTAAGGCGAGGTCTTCCTTGACTGCGTCTACCCTCTGGGATGGAATCGAAGATCCTGCGAGCCGGAGCATTGTTCATTGTCCATTCGCTCTACATGACCTAGCCATCTTAAACGTGATATGCGTATTTTTTTGACCAGGTCAATGTCGCTGTACAGCTCGTATAGTTCTTGGTTGAACCATCTCCTCCAAAGCCCGTTAACGCAGATAGGGCCAAAAATCTTCCGAAGAATCTTACGCTCGAAACGACTAAGGATATCTTCATCCGCTTTAGATAGAGTCCATGCCTCGGCGCCATAGAGCAGGACTGGGATGATTAGGGTCTTATACAGAGTCTCCTTTGTCTTTCGAGAAAGGGCTTTGCTACTCAATTGCCTTCCTAGCCCATAGAAACAGCGATTGGCAAGAGTAATTCTTCGCTTTATTTCTGACGAGATATTGTTGTCAGATGTTATAGCGGATCCGAGGTACACAAAGTCCCTAACTACCTCAAAGTTGTACCTGTCTATTGTGATGTTTTGTCCAATCCGCCGGTGTTGTGTGTCCCTTTTTGTGGACAGCAGGTACTTCGTTTTGGCCTCATTGACTGCTAGTCCCATCTTAGCCGCTTCAGCTTCAATGCTAGCAAACGTTCCAGTGACAGCTCGCCGAGTTCTGCCAATGATGTCTATGTCGTCAGCGTATGCTAGCAATTGCACAGACTTGAAAAAAATTGTCCCACTACAATTGACTTGCGAGTTTCTTATAATTTTTTCAAGTATTAAGTTGAAGAAATCGCACGATAGCGCATCACCTTGTCGGAATCCTTTTTTGACGTCAAAAGCTTCTGTGAGATCAGAACCAACCAGCTTTTCATATTCGTTCCATAATTCACGTCCTTCGCCTTCGGACGTACAATTGCAACGGTACCATATATCAAGTTTATTAAACTCCGATTTATACAGCATTGTCAAATGGGGTAATAGGAATCGTGTGGAGCTTAGTGCTTCGTAAACTCAATGCTGTCTTCTGTCGTTAAAGCTAAACATACCCCCAATGCCATTGTCCATGAATGGCACTTACATCGAAGAAACCGAAAAGCTCTCAGTACTCGGTATGTGTGTCAACGATGACCTCCGTTGAAACGACCATATATTTGAGATCGCTAAGAATGCTGCTAAGTGCTTAGGTTTTCTGTATCGGTGTTAGAAGTATTTTTCCCCATCTGATCTGGCTACAATTTATAAAACCTTTATACGTCCTAAACTCTAGTATAACTCCCACCTCTGGGCATGTGGTTGCTTCACCTGCCGAAACAAGTGTGTTCTACATTAAAAGGGAAACACATAATCCCTTGTGCGCGAGTTAATTATAAAAAAAAGAAAAAAAGTCCAGTGCTCTCTACTGGATTCTACCAAAGAAACGCAAATAAGTAACAGGAGCAACTGACACGGTATGGAATCACCTTGGGTATAAGGGAGAAAAGTATTTCTTGTATCGTCTTGGGATAAGTAAACATTTCGCAGCATTTTTGGCGATGTTAAATAAAAAAAAAAAACACTGAAAGTGGTTTGTGATAGTGATACACATATATATCTAGAACGCAACACTGTTCGGGTTTTTATGGATAGTGTATAATAGGGGTGTAGACTATAGTTATTGCCATTGAGTTTTTTAGGCATTAAATTCCACATGGTTAACAAGGTCCCATTAAAAATCAATATTTTGTGAGCTTATAATACGCTTCCGTGTCTGTGGATGCTCTTCAAATCTACAAATCTTGATTTTACCAGGACTCAAATACGAATCCGAGACATATGCACTCTAATATTTTGGCCTTGACTGCGAGGGAGAACGATTGCAGAAAAGATACAATCAAGAATAGCATGACATCTTTCTCTAAGCAGATGTTGTAGAAAAAAGAAAGCTCGGCGCCTACTTCTATGGTAGAACGTGTCAGAACTTGCTAACGTTCGAAGAACGGCGTAGGCCAGGACGCGCGAAGCCTCGGGATGATGGATGGCGTCGCGCGTTGCGGAAGAACTTGTAGGATAAAGGTTGTGCCAACAATTATGATAAGCGAAGATCGGTCTTGTGAAAGTGTAAACGAATATGTATGGCAAGCTGAGGGTACTGTCATCAGCAAAACTATTACAATTTTGTAATAACCAAATCAAACTAATTCAAATCAAATATACATAATAAGGGAACGTCTATCTTTGCATGCCTCTTTTTTTCTATTGATTCAACCTACAACTTGTTTGCTGCTAGGGGCTACACCTGTGAAACCAGATATTTTATAAGCCCAAGCTTAACTTTGTTTTGCTTATATGTTACACCTAGTTTGTCTTTTCAAAGGAAATCTTTCAAAAAACATGTTTAAGACCAAAAGCAGACTATAAGTTTTTTTCCACACGCTTGATATGCAAATTAACAAAGCAGGTGCAATAACAAAGCAAGGATGCTTAACTCCATATTTTGAAAAGCTTTTGAAAACTTTTCCCATTAGCTGCATTTTCAAGTCAACAACCAGATGCAGCACAAACTTTAAAGCAAAGGAGAAGAGTTTAGAAGAAGAAAAAAACGCACAACAAAGTCGAGAAAATATCTGTGATAAGGCACACTCAAAGCCGTTTTGCCACTACTCACTTCTGCCAACTCCTCAATGCTTAAATACTTCTGAGATTTTATATCGACAAAGTTTAAGATTAATGAGGGGGTACAAGTACAAGAGATTTTTCATAGCATCTTTTCAAATTTTTAAATGCGTCTGACTTTTGTGTAAAAGAAATTTCCACAATATTATCCTATCCTTAACAACTTAAAGCTTATATATATATGGATACACTTAATCTATATACTATATTACATATCTTCTACGGTGTGGAAAAAGACCCATTGGGTCTACTATAGTCTATAACATAAGTCATAGAAAGGCGCGTGGAGGGAAGGAAATTTTCGCTTGTAAAAAGTTAGTAACCCCCGAACGTGACGTGACTACATCAAATCATTTTAACATGTAAACGAGTGTTTTTTTATGCGTAGAAGTAGGTATAGTGATTTGCTATACGAAAAGTCCTTAATTTTTGTGACTTAAATTTAAAAATGTGTATAAAATGTAGTTTGAGTTTTGAAGAAATACAATTCTTCCACATAAATTTACTGTTTCTACTTAAGGCTATTATTTGAATTTTTATAAATTTTATTATGCGTATATAGAACATGGTCAATTAAATGTAATTTGTTTGGCTAGATAATAAGCTGGACTTAACTTCTCTCCCGTAACTAGCCCCCAAGTACCAGCTATAAAATAAATAAATAATAAATTTACTGGCGCGACAGCTCCTTAAGAAGCCAAGCCTTAGTGACTTCTACACTCAACCATTCCTGTGTGTGTTGTTAATCTGTAAGAATGGTACCAGCTATGGACAGTTTGAAGTCCTTGAACTTCAAACTTTCTTTGGTTAAAATGAACACAAAACAAAGTTTTCATCGAGATTGATTCTTTTCAAGCGGTACTTTATATTCCATAATTCATTAAAAAAATACTTACATACGTTAATATAATGTATCCTATTTTATTTTTATTTTTGGACTGAATAAAGAACCTGTCTTGCCCAATGATACATTGTCCTGTCAAACAAATCCAAAAGAGTTACCTACATGCATATAACATATCCCTAAGCCCAAGAGCATTTTATCTATATTTGAACAACAAAAAAGTTCGAATTCAAAAGGAAAACTTCCCCTTTTTAATACTGCAAATATGCATTTGTATTTATTTTAGAAAATAAAATCCATCCTTAAAAAAAATAGTTTTAAGCTCTTCACTTGTTATTTGCCTTTGGCGTGAAGTGTATTGAAGAGAAACCAAAACTTTTTGCGGTGAACTGAACTCCTGTGTCAATTTATTTTGACAAAAACCAAAAATGGTTTTGAATGTAAAATACAAACCTAAACGAAAAAGTTCTGGGGGCATGAGTGTTTTTCAGAAACAATTTCGAGTTTTGTTGTTTGGACTGTTTTTTTTTAAGCCAATTTCATTTATATTAGAAAAGTTTTAATATACAAAAACTGATCTTGTTTATCCACAACAAATGCATTTATAGAAATATTTTATATTCATTGATAATAAACTTGCCATTTTTTAAAGTTGATTTAAATATATTTGCTTCGGACTTAAAGTAGTAATTTAAAAAAAATACTTAATGCTTAAAGTCAGAAGAAAATGTTACGCAAATGTACATAAACATCATTTTTGTTGCTGCTATTCTTTTTAAATCTGCTTGTTGGCTATCTTTATATACAAACTCTCAGCACATACATATCGACACTATATATAAAAGTTATATGTCCACATAAATATGTTTTTATTTTTAATTAAATATTCGTTTCTTACATACACATAATGGATCTAGAGAGCTTAAATATTTCAAATTATCGTACAAATATTACTTACATAAAATATCTAGTAACATAATAACTAGAACGTCGAACTACGGTACAAAAATATAAGCCTTGCTAATTTAAGTTTAATTTTGCTTTGCTATCACAAGAGCCATCGAATAAAGTCATGGAGGACCATTACGTTTATCAGGATCCATGATGATATCATAATTTTCTCCGACTTACTTCTCGAGATACGATACTCATCTTCGGGTAGAAACTCTCGTATATGTCGAGTCTTGTTCATCATCCAGTAAAATGCTTGCATGTTACCTTGTCGCTTAAGCTCATCGCCAACCAGCTGACGAATTTTACCATTGTAATCATTCAGCCAACGTTTCTTTTAAAAAAGCAGTGTTCTCCAGCAAAATGTGCGAGAAAAAAATGTAATTTGAATGTGTACTTACTTCCTGAGCGCTGAGTATAGTTCGGTCTATGAGTTTTGGCTCATAAGGCACCAACGTTACTTCCCTAAAAGTCAAAAACTTTGATCCCGATGGGTGTGTTCGTCCGGTATCCAAAACCTCCAAAACATTCTCCAAACGAATTCCAAATGAGCCACGCCGATAGTAACCGGGTTCTAAAAAAGACTGATTACTGACTCTATACACAGAATTAAAGGCTGGAAGAAAGCAATTACCATTGGAAAAATAGTACCCCTCTCTAAAATGAAACTCACTATTGTCTGCATATGATACAGCAATTGGAGCTGTAGAGCACGTCGGTCGGTTAACTCTGTTTTCAAAATACTAAATGAGATTCTACTTACGTTCTTCTACGGACAAATGAGATCCGATACCATGACCCGTAGCATGTGGATAATCACTCATTGCATCCCATACTGCACTACGGGAAAGAGCATCAATCTCCGATGGTCGCAAATCCGCTGGGAACTTCAAATGTGATAACCGCAAAATTCCTGATAGAACATTTGTATAAGCCTGTCGCTGTTCCACTGTCGGCTGACCGAAATGAAAAGTTCTCGAGACATCTGTTGTGCCATCGAAATATTGCCCACCAGATTCAATTACTAATGTACTCTGATCAGTGACATTGATGTCGGTTATATTGCTGGAGATATAATAGGGTAAAGCGGAATGTTTTCCGAAGGCAACAACTGTGCGTAAGGATAGTCCTTTGGAATGTGGTTGCGAAAGACGACTGCGTTCGACTTCAAATTTGATTTTTTCTTCCGTCCATTTTTCTGTGAAAAACTGAAATCAAAATAAAGTTTTGCTTATAACACATAAATATACTTAAAGTTCATACAACGTAAATGCACTAACGGTGTCGCATGAACTTGTGGGATTATTTAAATATTTTTGAAAAATTCACAAGAATAGCAGTTAAAAGGTAAAATTTTGTACTCAATTCAGAAGCTCGTGAAAAACGTGTACTACGGACTACGGTAATTCATACTAAATTGTTTAATACTTTCTAACTCTTGTCCTATGACATCATGTATAATGTTGTTTAATGTTAACACATTATACACTGTTCGCATACACATACATATATACAACAAATAATAATTAAAAGTTGACTAAAGAACAGTAGCAATTATATATCTATTTTCTACTTACCTTCTGTTCTAGATTACTCAACGCTTCACTCATTGCAGCTCCATCTCGAATGTGAGCTGCTTGCATACCCATACGTTCTTCAAAGTTTTTTTGAGCTCGCATAAAGATAATTGGGGAAACATGTTCATAAATAAGGTTTTGAGGAATTGAGGTATAAATCGCCTGAGAGGCTCCATGATCTAAGGGACATGGGGCTGGAACAAGAACTCTCTTCCAAACCTGATTGAATGTTCGAATGTCGCTCCAAACTGTATTGTACTCTTTGATACTAATAAAGGTATTTCATGATTTGTTAGCTTCACAAATAAAAAGTGTTACTTACTTAACACAGACAGTACTGTGGCACAAATCAGCCTTTAAATGAAGCAACAACCCAAGATGCACCTTAACACGATCGGTGTAAAGAATTATTTCATCAAGGGACACTATTAAGTAAGCCTGTAAGATGTTAGAAAATTAATTAATATACAATTACATATGTAAGTTTTATTGAAAAGTATTATGAACGAATCGATACCTTTACTACTGGTGTATAGGGTATGTCCCTACCTCTAATATTCAACAGATATGAGATTTCTGTTAATGATGTGACAACCATTGCATCGCAACTATGTTCATAAAGTTTCTGTCGCAATGTCTCTACTTTGCTTTGCCATTTTTCACCTGCAAACCTTAAATCTTGAATGTTAATTGTAATATTTTGCGACGGGGGCCGTTTCCATCCCCAAATCAAGTCTACTAAATTATTATTTACTTTAACCAAAGTAAAGAATTTATCAATTAACTGTCTTTCCCATCTAATCCACGTGTTGTGAGGGACCAAATGTGGATCAGCGCCTATTCTCATGTCAGGTTCTAGATAAAACTTAAGAAATTAAAAGAGCTTTTAGAATCGTCTTTTATTGATTTTTAGGAATATACTTCTACCAACCACTAACCAATCAGCGATTTGAAATGCTTCATTAAAAGGATATATATTCCAATTGCAATCCAGTTCCCCATCAGCTTGTTCTAAATAACGGTTCCCTGTCCATAAAGCTGATCCTTTGTGTGTTATCACAGCGACTGCATTCCGTCCAGTGAAACCGGTAAGGTATTTAAGCCTCTGATCGCGTTCGGCAACTTCTTCATTGAGATGCTCATCGTACGATGTGAGGATATATGCATCAATTTCAGGTCCCTGAAGAGAGGCACGAATCAGCATTTGTTCCCGAATAGCTTGGAGTCTTTTTCGATATTCCGTTACTGGTTGAATCTACATATTTAAAAATCAATAATTCTGATATTCGGATGCCAATGATTGTTTATTAGTTTTTAATGTACCAGTCCTCTTTGGTTGCAAGATATGCGTTCAAAACCTTCAGGCTTATCTCGAAATGATTGAGCCGATGATAGAAATGCTTTAACGATAAAAGATAATGATAACGTCAGGTTTTGTATGTAGGAATGGAAAAAAAACAAAAATGTTCTAAGCTTTGATATCGAGAAACCTCACCAACTCCTACGTTACTTTCCTTTAAATATCCTGACAATAAAACTGAAATTTTGGAAATTATGTCTTTAAGCTTACAAAATTATGACCAAGTGTGTCGATCTTAAGCTCGTAGAGAACGGACGTCGAGGTGCGCGCACAAATAATTAAACAAAAGTCAAAAAAAAATTATTGCGCATTGTTATCGCGAGTGTTTTAAAAAAAATAATAATACAAACTCGCTAGAGAAATTGAAAAAAAACCCCTCACGTGTGCTGTAAAGAATAAATTAAGAAAAAGATGCCCACTCGCGCTGTGAAAAAAAAATAAATAAAACGCACTCGCATAGCAAATTATCCTCTTATCTGTCCCAAGACCTTTATGCTTAACTGCATCTTTCTTATCTACTGTAGGCATCTTATGACCATCTAATGCTTGCGCTAAATGGATAAGGGCATCTAAGTTTGACATATTTGAGATTGCTAAGAATGCTGCTAAGTGCTTAGGTTTGCTGTATCGGTGTAAGAAGTATTTTTCCCTATCTCATCTGGCTACAATTTATAAAGCGTTTATACGCCCTAAACTCGAGTATAACTCCCACCTCTGTGCAGGTGCTTCACAAACATCGCTTCATCTGCTTGATAGAATACAAAATAGAGCGTTAAGATTGATAGGAAATAGAACTGCCGCTGAATCAATTGCCCCTCTCGAACACAGACGCAATGTTTCATGTCTTTCCTTATTTAATCGTTTGTTTTACAAAAAATGTTCGTTCGAAGTAGCCAGTTGCATTCCTCCCCTTAAAAGTTTCTCCCGTAATACTCGTCTCGCAAGGAATGCTCATCAGTTCACCCTTGAGCCCAATTTCGGACGTACCTTGAAATAGAGGGATTCTTTTTTTAACCGAACAACACGAATTTGGAATAGTTTACCCGGCGAAATTTTCCCTTGCCATTTTGATCTGCAAACATTCAAAACCAATGTTAATCGTCACCTCCTGTCTCTCCCCTCCCTATCTTCCTAATGCCCGCGCAGTGTGTTACATTAAAAGGGAAACAAATAGTCCCTTGTGCGCGCGTTAGAGCCGTAAATTAGATTGGGAACAATCAGTGTTTTAGCAAGCAATAAACGTGTTTTCAATGGAGTAAAATGTTGGGATACCCATAGTTGACGCAATGTTCCATATACTTTTCCGACAGTATTGATGTGGTCATTCCACGTGAGCGTTCTGTTAAAAATAACTCCTAAGTTTTTTGTTTTGTCAACATATTCACTTTTAGAACCTCTTAGCATGATATCTGGGAAATATGACAGGTCGCACGATTTTTTGCTAATGACAAGACATTTGGTTTTATTGGGATTAAGAAAAAGCCCATTTTCTTCAGACCAAGTGCAGATCTTATCTAAGTCCATATTAATGCCATATGCGCAGTCCTCTATCATACCAAGAGAGCAGCTTTTATAGACTTGGACATCATCAGCATACATATGAATTGAAGATTTAACTATGGACGGAATTTCATTTACATACAATGAGAACAACAGGGGCCCAAGAACAGAACCCTGTGGTACCCCTCTGCTGCTGTTAAGGAAATTAGACGTGTTATTGGCTAAAGTTAGTTTTGTGCTACTAAGGTTTGCATTATTCAATTATTTTTTTTTATTTTTTAAGAAAAGTTGTTAAATAAAAATCGTTTTATTTAAAAACCGTTTCTACGGTTTTGAAAAAAATCACACTGTTTCACATTTTTTATAAAAATAAAATAGCGTTTAATTTACCGCTGAAAACTCTTTTACGTATATTTTTCGAACAATCAAAAGTCACACAAATCGAACAAAAAATTTTAAGTTCTTATATTTATCAAATTTTATTCGACGATATGACTGCACATAAGAGCAAGTACATGCGATCCAATCGTGCAATTTATTTTATTTGACGTTATAAAGTATGTAAACTTTTTGTTTTCAAAATTCAATGCTCTACTCATTTCTTGGTCAAGCACTGAAAAACGGATGCTTGAATGTTCTGTTTTTAATTGCGATTATAGGGACTATAAGGCAAGTTTAGGATTCGTGAATATTAAAAAATCTGAGATAAAGCCATATGGCCGTTTAGGAAAAGCTTTTTTTTTCTCGAAAACGGCTCCAACGATTTTGATGAACATTTTTTGAGAATTTTGTTGTTAGTATTGGTTATCATTTAGTTAGAACCAAATTTTTGGGAAAAGTCTACTTACGGTACCTTTCATATAACGGTTTTAATTTTTGAAAAAAATTATCAAAAACAAATATTTTAAATTTTACATTCACATGTATATTAATAAACTCTAAAAAACTGCATTCATAAATTGCAAAAAAAAATTTTTTTTTCAAAAAAAACTAAAAATAAAAAACAGCATCTTATTAAAACCGGTCCTAAAATTTTCGAAATACTTTTTTCATAAATTCTTTGTTATTAAGACGTGTGATGGCGTACTTCATTTTTACTAAAAAAAAATTTACTCAAAACGTCAATCTTGAAATTATTTTTTATTTACTGTTGCAATTTTGCAGCTTTGTATGTATCATACATACATAGTTGCGTTATTAAAATGGATATTTGTAACAAATCCCAACCACCAAGCACAATTGTCATTTCATCATCCATAAACTTTTAAAAATACCTCATTCTACGAACAAACCCTGTTGCCTGAAGTAGTCGAGATGTCAATTTTGGCATAAGACATCAGGCGGCTGCCTTTGCGTTTTTTTTTGGAAATCCAACTTCACTGCCCATAGCATTACCAAAAACACCCGGCTATTTTCAACATTTCGGTTTTTGTTTTTGCTATTTTCTGTCAAAGCGAGCAAAAGTTCAACCTGTTTCTACTCTCAGCTGAGTTTAAGGCACGTTATCCTGTACACGAACCAAACGTGACGTCAAAGCCGAAGCGACATTGTGATAAGATGTATTGATTTCCTATGGTTGAACTTGTAAACGTTAGGCGAAACCGAAGCTAAAGCGTGATTGTGTTTTAGCCATAATCATGATTTCTCCTACTTCCCATAATCTTGTTTGATTGATTACCTATAATCACATAATCTACTCTATGAACGAGGCCTTTCAGATACACAGAAATGTAGGATACAAGAGTTATATCATGACAGAAATGATCTATTGTGAATTTAAACTTTTTATGTCAAATATTCTATTCCCAGGCAAATTCAAAATCTCCTTTTATGGGCAGCTAAATGTTTTTTTTATCGGAAGGTTGTTGTTATTTTTGTAATGCGTTTAAAATCCAGCTGCGCTGCGGATAACTTTGCCAAAAACAGGCCTAATAACTACAAAACTACTTCAGATAGACGTGGGATAATTTTACAGGGCTAGGACTATGACTTTTGGGACATTTTTACATGATTAAGTACATTTCACAAAAAGTGGACTTGAGCTTTTTTGCAGCACACCGACAATAAACGCGTATAGTAGTTAGAAGTATAGTCTTTTTAATTTAAATATCAGAGAATTTTGGCTTCATAACCTAATTTACAGAAATCATTCTGTTCGCCCACCCCAACCAACTGAAAAGTCCAATCTTACAGTTGAATTTTGCGGTACAATTAAAAACCATTTACATACATACATAAATATTACGACCACATAATGTTCATTAAACGAACTTTCTTGACTGTGCCAAAATGTATTGCACATTACCTACTTACAAACAAATCTATCTTATTTTTAACACTTGTTAGCATAATACATACACATATTAGTATTATTATATTTGAAAAGTGTTGCAATAACTCAATTCTCATAAATTAAAGGTGCACATTTAAGGTGCTTAGCCCAGTGATGGTGAACCAATGGCACGCGTGCCGTCAGTGGCACGCAACGGAATATTATGGGCACACCATGAATTGAGAAATCCGATTACATCTTTGAGCGGTAGCATCACTTTTATCCAACCCCATCGAGTTTAGGGCACAAAAGGCACACTGGTAACTGTTTGGAAATTGAAGATATTTGATATGTAGCTGAACGAACTCCGGTTTGTTCGATATGGTTTCAAAAATTCGTCGAAACAAGGAAAGAGTTGGAATCAATCGAGATCGAAAGGCTTTCAGGCAATACGATGAAGAATTTCAATTCCAAATGCTGTTTGAAAAAGTCGGAATTTACTATCTTGGCGATATTTCCGTCTATTTAAAATAAGGACTCAACCCTATTTTCATGAATTGAAAATCTTAGTAACCGTTTGTCAGATGATTCCAGTTCAGCCAGGATTTTGCTTAAAGTGACGAAATACAGCCCTGATATAAACTATTTGACATCTAATTTGAAACAACAGAAGTCACACACTAAAATTTGTTTCTTTCATTAAAATGAATTAAAAAACTGTTAATTTCAAAAATTAATTTGTATGTTTACAAATAAAACGCAGAGTATTGTAAAAAAATTTTGTTAGCAGTTTAGAAAACTATGTTGGCACTTGCACTCCAAACAATATTTTTTTTTAATGGCACGAAGCTCTTAAAAGGTTCGCCATCCCTGGCTTAGCCTATTCAATAAACCTTTATATTCAAAACAAATCATCTTACAGCCTACGTCATTGCAACATATTACCCAAGTACTAAACATGTCAGCGTATTCAATCAAAGTGAAAAATTTTAATAAAATGTAAATTCATAATCGATGTACAAAATCAAATTATACTCTCGTTATAACTGCACAACATAAATTGATCCCCACGTCAGACCGCACATATCAAACGATACAAATCCAGCCCAACCCCTTCTATGGAGAAACATTTAGGATCACATGTTAGGAATATGCGGTATGCAACAATAAATTTATTATTACTCGTAAATGCAATTAAAGTTCAGAGGTTCATCCCCGCGCAGCATTGATTTAATTATTATCGGCATAATGAACATTTTGGTGGTTAGCCAACATTTGAGGAATATCCAGAAATTAAGGAGACAGTCCTTTAAAAAGATATTATGTACATGTGTATGTGAGCATACTGCAGGTAGTGTAGTTAGAATTTTTTGAGTAGGTACCTACACCTAGCTGTTTATATAAAAAAAATAATAAAAATTGAGAACTAATATGCTGAGATTGTGAACTTAATGTTGTCTTAATTTAGCAAAAATCAAATAAAAACTAAAAAAAATAATATTGAAACAAATACAGATATCAACAAAAATTAACAACTTTCTATTTTAACCTCATATCCTTAAATAAAACATAAAGACAAATCTAAATAAAATAACGTAAACAGAAATGTCTGAGGCAATTCACACAATTAACAAAACTATGTCTCATAAATTATCCCATTAGTCAGTTTCGAGAAATATTTTTTCTGAATGAATATCAATCAGTCACAAAAAATTTTAAAAAATAATTTGAAAATTCCCACATGTCAATACAAAAATCTGTTTATTCTTGATTTGCTAATGGGTGTTTCTGTCTATGCGTCTGTTTCCTGTCAGATCTTCAAAGCGTCCAAATTTATTTAATTGTCGTGTTTAAAAAACAAAGGTGCGCATATATTTAAACAAAGCTTTTGCCAATGATATCTTCAAACATACTCAGAGTTCAAGCGCTCTTAACCCTGCTATTGACCAAATACTCAATGACTCACAATCTTATTTTCAAAAAAGAAACTTTGGCAGAGATAATATAAATATAGGACTTCGTGACGTGGAGCCAATTTACATATATGTAATGTATATGACTACCTACTATGCATTATTTTGTGTACGAAAACCTTGATTTCTTTGTATCTTCGTGTATTTGTATGAACATAGTTTTTTTGTGAATCTCTGAGTTTTTTAAATAAAAATATAAGAATCATTGACCAATAATTTAGATGTCAGTCGAAAAAAACATCCGTCAATCTTAATAGTTGTAGGTTGTTGTGTTTGGACATTTATGAGTGCAATAAATCAAAAACCTGGTATTTTGGCTATTTACACAACAATTTCCATAAAAGCTAGATTATTTTTTAATTTAATAAGTAAAACGTAAAGATTGAATTATATATTTTTTTTTTTTGGATTAAGATTCTCCTTTCCAAAAATGATTTGTCAAAGATCTACCGTTTACCGATAATTTTAAACATTTGTAAACTTTTTATTTTATTTACAGATTAATATATTTTCACTATTAATGCATACAATGATAAAATATGGTATAAGGTACGGAGATACAACGAAAATAATTGGCACGGACTATACGAGTAGGTATATACATTATAAGGTAATGAATACAAGATCTTTTACGTATGACTTTTTCTAAATTTATTTGCTATTTTTGACGCTTGTTTTGTGAATAACAACAACGACAATACAACTACATTTACAATTACAAATGAGAAACTCGTTAGAAAATATAACATACTTTTAAAATATATTAACCAAAAAAATATCCATAATGTACACGTTTTATTTACACTGACACAAGACTTAAGTTGTGTTCTTACCTAAAATGCAAAACATCCACTCCATCAATTTGACTGACATTTTTAAAATTTGCAATTGTTCAGCTGTTTATCGTTTTATTGAATCTACGTTACAAATGTAATTACACAGGTCGTTATAGATTCCTTTAAAAGGAAGCGTTTAAGTTAAAATTTCAAAATAATTATATAATATCCTTAAACAATAATGTTCACATAATTTCGAAGTTATAGTTAAGCAATATTAAAAAATAATATTCCGTAATAATTTGAAAGCACTGTACTGCCTTTGATTTTTTTTAAATTGTCACTATCGTCAACAGAGGAAATTTTTTATTATGTCGTTATTTTTATTCTAATAATTAAAACAGTACTTGCTTAATTTTGTATAAGAATTTCAATTTAAGATGTTTCGAAGGTCAATAATATGATTACATTTGTTATTTAACACATGCGTAAGTGTATTAAATTCTATCACTAAACAATTTGTTTCTCGCTTCTTATCATATTCAAATCGTTGATTATTAAAAAATAAAAAAAAAAAACACATTCCACTGCATTCAAGAACTCATAAGATACTTTTTGCACTATATACACACAGATAACCTACTTCGGATAGAACTATAACAAAACTCAGTAGAGAACAAGAAAATGTAGCATCTGCCGAGTGATTACATACAACTGACTGAAACTGAATTTGTTTTGAAATTGTGGGAAAATATAAAATTATCCATTACAATCATTTAAATTCCAAATTAACATTTATTTTCTGGTTCATCCATTTCATTGACGAGAATTTCAAAATAACATGTTTCTTTCCATGTTTAATCACGGATTTATTTTTGGAAATTTATAAACAAAATTCGTAACAGAGGAACACTTAAAAAAAACTCAAACGCACACATATCCCAATATTCACGTAGATCTGATCTCCTTGGTTGGAAATATATTTACTAGTTTTACTTTCCGCGAATATACTGAGCTTTTTAAAGATCAAAAGCCCTTGAATTTATTTGAGCAATTCAAATTTATTTGAAAAATTCTGTCATACACTGTTTCAGTGTACCTACGTCCTACATCGTACAGATAGCTATTCACCGCTTTAGTAATCTAGTCGCAACCGAATCAAACATTAAACTAAAATGTCACCGATTATAATTTGCATCCAAATAATGTTAAGCTTTTATTTTCCGCTTGTTACATTTTCCATTCCACTCGTATTTTGGTTGATTATTTATTTTTCTCTTCTTAATTTTCTTCGTAAGACATGCGGTACATCGCCTTAGAAAAACTACATATCTGTCGGAACAGATCTCATTTTACAGTGCTTTCTTATCGGATTTTGTATTGAGTTATAGTTATTATGCATTGAATAGGGTAGAACTTTTTGAATCCGAAGATTGTGATTGTGATGGCCCGACAATAACGCTTTTATTCGAGAAGTGAATGCTAGCCAACAAACTGTTGGCGGAAAAGAGGTTAAATGTAACATTAGTGGGCGCGATCAATGTTGGGTGGTTTCATGCCCTTGGATCGAATGCTTGATATGGATTTCTTTTTTTTAATTTTATTTAAAACAAAAACATTATAATAAAATAGATGCCAAAATGGATTAGTACAACGAGCTTGGGGCGATTACGGAATCTTATTATTGCTTTATTAATGTAGGCGCACTTTAAAAAAAAACGACTGGCTCTTGAGTTAAATTAAAATGGAATTATGTACGTCATCCTCGAAATGCCTTTTATGTTTACGTCAATTAAAAAAAAAAAACTAAAATATGTACATACATATGTAAAAAAAATCGAAAATGGATTGATTTGTTGAAGAAAGCGTTTTACAATATTTCTTCATTAAACTAATTAAAAAATGTTTTCTAGTTTTAATGAAACCCACACTGAGCAGCAATAAGCTTTCCATTTATGTTCTTTGCAATAGTGGGAAAATTATAAGTATACGGAATTGTTGAATATAATAGGCGTTTGCCTGTTTTGCAACAAATTAATTACTTCCGTTTACTTTAAGTCCACTTTAAGAACATTTTTATATTTAAATTATAGTTATAGAAATGGTATAAGATGTAATATTGCATATGTTAATCTAATATTGAAATAATCAAAATAAAATGTTATCAAAATTAATTACCTCCGAAGTGCAGAGTTTCCATGTATTCATAAAATATATATTAAGTTTAATCCTTCGCTATTGCATGCAATGACTTTCTGTCATCATATCACAATCATACGATACGCATCCCCCCATTAAAAAAAACCCATTTCGAACCCCCTTATGCCCTGAACATTAGTAAACTGGTAACTAAGCATTTGTGCGTATAGTTGCTGGAGAGCCATGTTAGCATACGATAAGCTAAATTTAATTGATATTTGTTTTGTTTACATTCGCAATAAGCAAAAACGTTTGTGATAATCTCTGCATGACAATGCGCTGCTATATGTTTCTGAAACCAAGTGATTAAGTCATTTATACTTATTTGAAATGAACTAAAGCAAACTCTATTTGTATAAATAAAGCAATGGAGATAGATTTTGAAATGTACACTGCTATGAAAGTTTGTCCTAGTTAACATGGTATGTTTATGAGAAACGAAGGTGCATATTCACTTTAGTTTGTTTTAAATGAATAGAACGTACGCCAGGAGCAAGCGTACACTTTAACATTGGCCTTACACTTTACAAGTATCAATCACTTTTGTAATAATTATATGAAAATTATTTACTACAATTATTTTGCCAGGTATATTCTTAAGCCGGCTACTTAATTAGCTATAGATATAATTAATATATTATATACATAAGAAAATTGTGTTTCAAAAGGCCTCAATAAAGAATTGAATTGAATTGAATTGTTTTAAATGAAAACTGGCTTTAAACTTTTTACATAAACGAATTATTTCCAATATCTTTACTTGGAATTTCAAGATATTTGAATTTGAATCTGGCAATAGAAAAGTGTTCGTTCTTTTTACTTGCGATTATAGGGACTATAAGGCAAGTTTAAGATTCGTGAATATAAAAAAATTGAGATAACAATCAAACATGACATTGCGATCATAGAGAAGTCTAAAAAAGTTAGTGGCAACAAATGTCTGGCTGTCTGTCTGTCAGTAATGTTTAACAAGCTGCACCCTAAAGCGAATTTCTTAAAATTTGGTGCGTGTGATTCTTTTGCCATTCAGCAGAGGGGAAATTGAAATTTTATTTTTAGGCCTATAAATAACGGTACCTGCCATATGACCGTTTAGGAAAAGTTTATTTTTCTCGAAAATGGTTCCAACGATTTAGATGAAAATTTTTAAAAATGTACTGCATATGAAGGATTCCAAATAACAATGCAATACTCCAAATTAGACCTTACAAAAGCAAAAAAATAGACATTTTAAAGTCTGAGGATCAGAGAACTCTTTAGAGTTACGCAAAATAAAACCTAACATAGAATTGCCTCTTGCGACTTAAAAATCTATCTGTCGTAAAAATTCTAATTTTTTGTCGAATATTACACCAAGATCTTTTTTAAAATTTATAATGGACACTTATGCCACGAAACACTTTTAAATCATCTGCATACATCAAGCACTTTGAATTCGAAAATATTTCAAGAATGTCATTAACAAAAAGCAAAAAGGGAGAGGGCCTAAGTGGCTACCCTGTGGGACACCTGAAGTAGCATAAACCGGTTCAAAAAAACATTGTTTATACGAACGTACTGAATACGATCTCTTAAGTAAAAATTGATCCAATTTAAGAAATTCGAGTGAAAACCTGCTTTGTTTATTTTCATCAGTAAAACGTCATGATTTACTCCGTCGAAAGCCTTAGAAAAGTCAGTATATATGACGTCATATTGAGAGCCTTTCTCAACTCCATTCAAAACTAGGTTACAAAAAATTGTAAGGTTAGTAGTTGTGGATCTACTTACAACTTACTACGTAACCATGTTGGAATGGAGAAATTATTCTCTTAATGGAAGGAGTTAGTTTTGGCGGGATTCCATCTATATCTGGGCGTTTGTCAGTCTTCAGCTGGGACAATGCTAGTTCAATTTCAGAAGGAGAAAGACCTAAATTACCAATATTCAAAATACTATCAGTAGTAAGCGAGTAAGTAATTATTTAAATAAACAGATGTTTAGCAAACAAGTTACAAATAACAGAGAGATCAGAAGATGTAATGCCTTCGTGACGCATAAGAATGGGAATACCATTTGATTGTCTTTTACTATTTATAAATTTACAAAAACTTTTACTATTTGTTTTAAGGTTACACTCGACAGAAAAGAGGTATTGCTTGTACAGGAATTTGTTTAAAGTATCGAATTCTTTTTGAAGAAAGTTCACGATTATTATTACACCGGCGAAAATGCTTATAAACCTTGTTTTTCTTATTATTTAGGTTAATAATTCTTTTATTAAACTTAAAGGGTTTTGAGACATCCTTTATTTTAGATTTTGGTGTGTATACATCCATTGCGCACTTAACAACACTTAAGAATGAATTATAACATTCATTTAAATCTGGATTAAAAAGCAATGTTTGCCAATTTGTACCAATGAAAAGTCTAAAATTATTTCTTTAGAAAATGTTGAAAAGTGTGATTTTTGTTCAAAATTGTAGGCGCCGTTTTTAAATAAAACGGTTTTTTTAAACAATTTAAAAAAAAAATAACAAAATAATTCAAGAATACAAACTTAAGCACAAAAATAGCGTTCATTTAAAAACAAAATTTAAAAAAAATCACTTACCCGATGATTTAAAAAAAAAATTAAAAAAATGATTAAAAATACAAAAAAAAAGTTTTCGGAAAAAAATTAATGAAAAAATTACTAAGGCTACCTACATCTTCGTGAATATCAATGTTGATTATAATCGGATCACCAGTTTTTGAGAAAGTCGAAGAAAAAAAAACCATTTTTAGCCCACCATATTAAATTTTTTGTTCACCAAAATATAATGCATACCTACAATAGTACACTCATTTTTTTTTTTATAAAAATTCTTGGAGCCGTTTTCGAGAAAAAGAAGCTTTTACATAACGGTTATATGACAGGTATTTGTTAATTTTTGATCTAAAAAAAAAATTGAAAAAACTCTTCTGTAGAATGTCAAAATAACCTTAAGTTCAAGATTTGAAGACGATTGGCCCAACCGTTTAGGCTGCAGTCCAAAATACATCCGTACAGACAGACAGACAGACAGACAGACGGACAGACGGACAGAATTTCGCCAGTAAAAAAATGTTTCTCTATCATCGTAATGTCATGTTTGATTGTTATCTCAAAATTTATTTATTTTGCACGAATGCAAAACTTGTATTATATTTAGTACCTATAATCGCAAGTAAAAAGAGGAACCGACGAGTTGTTTACATACACAACTCAGCGTCAATGAAGACCAAATTAAGTATATTATTAAAAGAATTATGAAAATTATTAATTATATATTATTAGTTATATATATTAAATTATAATTAATTATATGCAAATTCATAAGAATTTATCAAATTAAGAAGAGGAAAATTGAATTAGATTTTCGATAAGTAGGATGAACAAACAAAAATATCTTCGTGAGTTTAAACAAGGAGATTTTATTAATATCGTATCGATATGTTCTTTCATGTAATCCAAATTTATTTTTCAAAATAACTCTTAAGAATTGAATATATTTACGTTTTTCCTACAATGCCCTACAATGTTATTGGCACAAAAAAGAAGAATACCTGTGACTTAGTCGAGTTAATTTTGTTTCTCTTATTTAATATAAGAAATAATATAAAAGATATTTTTCAACAAAATTGTATTTCCAAGTAACTTCTGCTTTGATAACAAAGTGGCAATTCTTGTACATGCATTCCTTTTCAAGGATGTTTTAAATTTGTTTGGAATAGCTTACCTTAATTCTATTGTTAAAATTTAATAGCTATATTTGTAGCTTATTTCGTATTTTATATATTGAACACGTCAAAAAGTTATTTAAATAAAATACGTTTAATTTTAATAACCCAAGTTAGTATTCACTTAATGGTAATGATTATTTTGCTGAAAATTGGGAAAATGAACCAAATTAATCAAATCAATAGGAGCTTTCAGAAAGAAGTCTGAATTACTTATACTTGTTCAAATGAGAAAGCAGACAGATTGACAGATGCAGATTTCATTCATCTTTAAATTTATGTCATAACAATGCGGTTTTAGAAAAAGCGAATAAAAATGCTTGTGAATATAAAGAAAGAAAAAAAATCATATGAAAACTGGTGAAAACATTCATCTGCAGAGATAAATCCTGATTTTAAGGCAAAAAGCGTAAAAGCATTTCAAATAGAGATTCCTTCCTAATACGAATACTTTTTGCGTATGCCTTACACACATTCAATGCTGTTCAAAAACAAACTTCGTCTCAAGTATATGCAGTAGAGGGTTCCGATCAAAGCAAGTTGGTTATGACACAGATTCTTGAATCCTTTCAACAATGTTCTTTTTCTCCTAACTAAAGCTTCATCATAGTGACTCTAAAAAATAAGAAAGTAATATTTTTGGCCCAACAAAACACTAACAACTTTATTTGAAAATACAATTTTAAATGGATTTGTATATATATTCGATTCAAAGGTTTTAAGGTAATTGAAACACTGGAGGGCCTACTCATTAAGATTCCTTGCATTTATGTACTTGGGAACCTACTTTACTTACATCAATTTCCTTGGCGGGAATGTATTCGCTTAAGCTTTTCAATCAAACGCATTGATATATTAAAAATTAAAGAAACAAAATTGACCTCCTTATTGACGCTCCTCAAGGTGAAAAATGCTACTATTGTTGTATTTCTTAAAAATGAAACCTAGCTTAGATATGTCTAGCTAATAAACTGTTAAATTCTTCTTCTGTTAAAAGCACTTTTTTAAAGCATCCATTTCAGATTATTTTGTTTCGGTTTAGTCTACATTTACATAAATGTTTTCCCACATTGTTGTTAAGACCAAACATTTGAAAGTAAAGATATGTCCACCAATACTTCAAGGTATTTCCAGTGATAACAAAATATGCCAAAAAACAAGTTTTTAATTAAGAGTTTTCACAAAAGAGACCTGGAAAAAGAAACAAGAACAAACACTGAAAGGATAATTCTCCCTTCGGCAACAAACTGAAAAATGTCCCGCCAGAGACATTTTTATGGGAATACTAATACGTTTCTATTTTTAGGCACGAAACGTATGGCTAATTGGCTGCTTCTCACACGAATCTCACGCGTATGCACATAAAAAAAATAAAATGTTAGGGTTTGCAGGGCATGGTCCGTACGGGTCGCAGTTCTTCTTTTTCCTTTTGCTATGATAAAAAAAACTAGCGGTACCCGGCTCGAAAGAACATGTATTTAATGTGAAATGTGGAATTAAATTTCTTCATTTTATCTTAATGCTAGCGGCACCAAACCTTTACAGGAACCATCCCTGGACAGAACTATATTTTCCCCTGAAAATTTTATAAAAACCCGTTGGGCGTTTAAAGATTCCATACCGGACACACGTAATATATACACATAGTTTTTTATGTACACATATGTACATATAAAGATTGTTTAATTGAGCTGTGTAACAATAGTTAGAAATATTTTGTTTAAACGTTAGTTTTTTTGTTAATGTCATTTCTTATTAACTGTTGTCCATCAATGCTGTATTTCACTTCTTGTTTCCTTAAAAATTAAATAACATTGCATTTATCTACATTTAGCTTCATTCCGTTCTTATTATACCAAATTAAAAGAGTATCTAAAGATTGTTGCAATAAAACTGCGTCAAAACTATTGTTAACATTACAAATTTAAGGTCATCTGCATATAAAAGATATGTGCACCCTGTGAATAATAAGGAAGTCATTAATGAATATAGTAAAATAGGAATGATCCAAGATGACTCCCTTGAGGTAGCCTAGATGTTACAAAAATATTACGGGACATGACATTACACAATTTAACAAACTGCGTTCTATTTGATAGATACGATTTTATTTTGCATGTGAAAATGTATGTATGTATAATCCCATCTCTTGTAAGATTCTGAACTTATATACTTATTCTCGTTCCAATATAAAAACCAGTTGAGAAATTCTAGTCTAAAATCCATCCGGAAACAATTCTTGACCAGGTAAGGGAAAACATTCCCAGTTTGGAATTTGGATGTCATCCAAGACTTAGAGTATAGAAACATTAAAATGCAACGCCTATTGCTGATTCACTGATTATTTTGAACTTCCAATCACGATCCCATTTCCCGAAAACTGGAAATTACAACTAAATTAAATGCGAAGAGGAACTATCTTGTTATAATAAGGTTCAAGATATGTATATATGTTTGTGGTGATATAAAAGAACTCACGTTACAGAGTCCACAAGCGAAGATATTTGTAGCTTAAATACATAATTAAACAAAGTTGCGATAGCCTCGATTTCCCAAAATAACAATATTTAATGCAGCCTCGACCTCATGAATTTAAATGATGAACTAAAATTTATATTTGAACTTGTCCACTTTTTAAGGTCATATATCCAACTTGGTACGAGGCACTCAAAACCAACCCAACGTTATTCTGAGCTTTTAAATAAATTGCACGACTGGATCGCATGTACTTGCTCTTATGTGCGGTCACAGCTTGAAATAAAATTTGAAAAATATTAAGGGAACTTCAAAGATTATATTCGATTTTTCTGACTTTTGATTGTTTGAAAAAAATACGTAAAAATACGTACATTTTATTTCTTTAAAAAAATGTGAAAATGTGAATTTTTTTTTCAAAATCGTTAGAGCCGTTTTTAAAAAAATTAAAAAAATAGTTCAAGAATACAAACATAAACACAAAAATAACGTACATTTAAAAACAAAATTTAAAAAAAAGAATTCACCTACCCGTTTTCAAAATATTGATTTTTCAAAAAAAAAAAAAAATTAAAAAAATTATTAAAAATACAAAAAAAAAGTTTTCGAAAAAAAATTAATGCAAAATTACTCAAGCTACCTACATCTTCTTGAATATCAATTTTGATTGTAATCGGATCACCAGTTTTCGAAAAAGTCGAAGAAAAAAAAACCGGTCCTATGGGAGGTACCGTTTTTAGCCCACCATATTAAGTTTTTTTTCTCTTGGAGCCGTTTTCGAGAAAAACAAGCTTTTACATAACGGTTATATGACAGGTACCGTTAATTTTTGAGCTAAAAAAAAATGAAAAAAGTCCTCTGTAGAATGTAAAAAGAACTTTTAGTTTAAAATTTGAAGACGATTGGCGCAACCGTTTAGGCTGCAGTCCAAAATACATCCGTACAGACAGACAGACAGACGGACAGAATTTTGCCAGTAACTCAAATATGTTTCTCTATCATCGTAATGTCATGTTTGATTGTTATCTCAAAATTTTTAATCTGCACGAATGCATAACTTGTATTATAGTACCTATAATCGCAAGTAAAAAGCGGAATTAGGAAATGATGGGTTTGGCAAATAATACAATAAATCGTTATGATTAAAACAAGTTGAATAGCAATCTAACATGGTATTACGATGATAGAAAATGTTATGAAAGGTTTTTATAAATCACAGTTTTATGCTGTTCGAGTTAAAATGCATCTTCCCACAAAATCGTTGTTTGATATTTACTATAATATTATTATAATATATTTATTATACAAAAAATCCATACATTTCGAAAATGTTTTGGTGAATTTTTGTTTTAATTTTTTTTTTTATTATAAGTCTATAATATTTTAAAGTACATACATGTGTACATACATGTTGTCTGTAAAGTCGGTTTACGGACGATAATTTTACGTGATAACGTCATAAGAAAACATTGATGACACCCAAAAAGTTTAGATACCTAGTTTAATTTTTCTGGGTGAAAAATAAAACCCCTCATAAATAAGAAAAATTTAAGTTATTTTTAAGCCGAAAGTAATTGCCTTTCGGCTTAATAATAAATTAAGTTAGAGATTAATTTAGAGCGCCCGCATAGGGCCAGTAAGTTAAGTAAGAGGTTAGTTTAAGCTAGGTTTTAGATTTTTGTCTAGCATTTAAGTAGATATAAGTTAAAGTTAAATAAAAAATCATAAAAAAAACATTGATTACACCAACGACTAACATACAGCCCGTTAACTCTCACGATATACAATTCCATATATCACGTCAAAAAATATAGCACTAAATCTACTACTAAATCTAGTACCAAATCTAGTCCCAAAAAATACAATAGTACTAAATTCTAGTATTAGTTATTAAAAATCTAGTACCAAAAATACTATTGTACAAGAACAACCTAGTGCCAATCGACACCAGTTTTATATTTAACTAGAGGTACCTGGCGCGCGTTACTACGTCCTAGAAAAAACAGGTTTTAATGTGAAATGGGAAAATAATGCTAGCGGGACAACATTCACAGGAAGAATCCCTGAACAAAACTACATATACCATGTAAATTTCATTAAAATCCGTTGGGCGGTTTAGAAGTACATACATACTCGACATACATACACACATACATACATTTGATGTTCGCCTGGTGCTCAGAATACGTTTGCGATCGATTTTGGTTGAAAGAACCACAGTATCGCGGTTAGCATAAGTGATGAGTCATGTTATTTCGTACGTGTAGTCATCAGTTTATAAGACGTGATAATCGCCCAATAAAATTTAAAAAAACACGGCTAGGTATAGGTCTACCTAGATATAAGGTACATTTACCCATAATTTACTTTTTGAATTAAAATTATATTAAATAGTAGCTTAATTATGTTTGGTGGATCGATAAACTCATGTTGGGGGTATTCATGGAATTTATTTAGGATATTATTTACCTACCTAACGGGTCCGCCAAATAACTTCTTTTTTTTTTTTTTGATAATGCTTCATCGAGTGTAGCTTCGGCTGTGTGGCAAGTAGCGCCGTCCTGTTGAAACAAAATGTTGCCAATATCCTCCTCTTTAATTTTTGTGAGCAAAAATTCGTTCAACATGGCCGGATAACGATCGCCATTGACTGTAACGGCCACTCCTTGCTCTTTTTCAAAAAATGGCCCAATTATGCCTCTGGACCAAAATCCGCACCAAACAATGACTCGTTTTGGGTGTATCGGCTTTTCAATGTATGCGTGCGGGTTTTCTGTGTCCCAAATGCGACAATTTTGCTTGTTTCCATACCCGCCAAGATCAAAATGAGCTTCATCTGAAAAGATGATTTTTTTTTGGCAAAATCGGCATCGATCGCAGGCAGTAATGTCGCAATATTTCCCAGCGTTGTTCAAGCGTATACACAACCATATTCGTTCAGCGGAAGGATAAAACTAATTTTCTGTCAAATCAGACATGAGCTAAGTGTTACCATTCACGAAATAAGCACTAGTTGAAAAAACACGTTAGATGGCGGACCTTATAATAAGGTTGGAAGGAAGGCAGGTACTAAAATTAAGATATTAAAACTTAACACAGTGGTTGTTTGTATGCAGGTGTACAATTTTGTTTTCTTGATTGAAATGTTTGCATTCAGTAGGGGTAATCGAGTATTTTTTTATTTGTTAGTTGTTTTTGTGTGTTTATTTGTTTATCAGGCGTCCTTATTATTACTTTTAATTGATTTTTATTTTTTCTTTTACTTATATCTACTTAAATGCTAGACAAAAATCTTAAAACTAGCTTAAACTATCATCTTAATTAACTTACTGGCCCTATGCGGGCGCTCTAAATTATTCTCTAACTTAATTTTAATTGCCTTTCGGCCTAAAAATAGCTTAAGTTTATCTTATATATAAAGGGTTTTATTTTTCACCCAGAAAATGAAAAAAACTAGGTTTCTTATCAATTTCTTAATCTACGACTTAAAAACTAACTTAAAATAAACTAAAAAATAAACTTAAAATAACTTAAAATAAACCTTAAATACTTAAATCTAGAACAGCCACAGCAGACCTTTTTTTTTTTTTTTGGTGCCGCCGCAACTGCCCTACCTAACTTAAAGATACTAAAGATATATGTAAGTCGGCCATAGGCGATATTTCGTCTATGTCGACTGAAAATGGTCGGGTTTTAGCTAAGCCACCAAAATTGGTGGAACTGATCTACTGCTTCCTTCCGATCCCGGTCGGGCACGGCCCTACTGAAACGGAGGCGCTCTGCTTCGCTCCCAGCGACTATGTCTCGGTCGTAGAGGAGCCGCCTATCGACTGTTCTGCGGCCGACATGGTAGATCAACGGAATCGCCGATCTATCCTGAATCAGCCCTCGACTATCAATGTATAGGAAAGCCTCGGGTGGGATAAAACCACTCGAACGTGTGCTTTCAAAATATTCATCTTGGGGGTAGTCAGCCCCGAAGATTTGTCCATTAGTTGAGGTCATCGCCCTTGCAATGTGTCCGCGAATGAGCTTAATTAAAAAGTTATCTATCCTGTTTATATTGGCCCCGTTGTATAGGACCTCGTTGGAATAATAATGTTTGTACTCCGACTTTGGTGTTCTATAAAGACCGAGACAAGCGCGAAGGCACTGTCTCTCGAACACCCGAATCTTTTCCATTAGAGATGGTGCAACGTTGAACCACACAGGGCATCCATAGGCAATCATCGGCCTGATTAGGGCCATGTAGCAAATCACTTTCACCCTGCTATCAAGGCGGCTGCTATAAAACAACCGTCTTGTCAGGGCAAAAGCTCCCCTAGCCCTGGCCAGAGCAGCCTCTACATGTCGATTGAAATATAGATACTGATCCAGCCAGATGCCAAGGTACTTTACTACACTTTTACTCGCCAGTGGATGTCCATGTGGCCCAGCGATCACTAGCTTGCGCCAGTTCTTTCTCGTATCCCTAGAGGCCCCAGATAAAGGGGTTCTAAACAGGATAGTTTCACATTTCTGGAAGTTGATTTTGAGCTTCCAATCATTACAATATTGTTGAATTTTATCGAAATCACGTTGCAAGAGAATTCTGATGACTTCAACTTTTGGACCTGTTCTGTACGCAACTAAATCATCGGCATACGCAATTGCATGAGGCAGACTCCCAATGAGATCGCTGGTGTAAATACTAAAGAGAATCGGCGAGTTCACCGCTCCCTGTTGCAGACCGTTTTTAATATCAAACGTTGTGGTAGATGTTACATTGCCACTCTTGACAACAAACTTTCTACCATTAAGCATGTCATAAAGCATATATAGCAGTGGTTTACTTATGTCCCATCTGGTTAGCTTCAGATACAGACCCTCTAACCATACGGTGTCGAAAGCCTTCTCAAATCAACCAGACAGGCACCCGTGCATTGATTCTTAGCATTGTTCCATTGGACAACAGATACTAGCTTTGACGCGGCATGAATTGTGTCATGTCCCGCCTTAAAGCCGAACTGGGCGTCTGGAATTATATTTCTGTCCTCGGCCCGTCCTTATTATTTATTGCTCTAAATGCACAACGATAAATAAATAATAATAAAAATATCGAAGTTTGCTTTCATTAGACTAATGGCTAGGGCTCAACCAAGCAATATAAAACAAAATTTGGGGGAAAATATTAAACAAATAAAATTTTATGAAATCAAAAAAACGCTATTCATAAATTTTTTTTTAAATGTTGTAAGCCATCCTATTTCTTTTACTGTTTTCTATTTTGTGAATTTTTTCGACCAGTTTTTTTTTCAAAACAATGTTTTTTTTAAAAAATTATTAAAAATTAAAAAAAAATGTTTTTGAAAATGTTAAAAAGCAATATTATTTAATTCATAAAACACTACATATTTTGAAAATTTCATCAAAATGCGTCAATTAGTTAACGAGAAAGTCTGATTTTAAAAACCGGTCATATGGGAGGTACCGTTATAAAACTTTTTCTGAAAAATCCATTAAAACTAAAAAATAGATTTTGCATAAAAAACACCATTCAGAAAGTTTATTAAAATCGTAGAAGCCGTTTCGAGAAAAATAAGTTTTTCATTAAAAGTTATAAGGCAGGTACCGTTAGTTTTGGAGCTAGACTGCCAATTCGAAAAACTTTCGGGTAGAGTACTCTAAAAATACTATATACCAAGTTTGAATCAAATCGGCCCAACCGTTTATGCTGTAGGAATCGATACGGACAGACAGACAGACAGTCAGAATTTTCTGACCCACTTTTTTCGACTTCCCTATTATCGTAATGTCATGTTTGATTCTTAGATTTAGATTAGATTTTTTTTTACGAATGCATAACTTGCCTGATAGTCCCTATTTCAGCATAAATTAGTTAAATACAAATCCCAAATTGTCTCAAAATGGATTTGGCTTGTGATGCATAAGTAATAAGGAATAATCAATCCTCAATAAATAAAATCAATATGCATAAAAAAATCACATCGTTCTGAAGATATTCGTAGATATATTTTATGTGAGAATTCTTACTTGCGATTATAGGGACTGACTATAAGCAAGTTTAGAATTCGTGAATATAAAAAAAAACGAAATAACAATCAAGCATGACATTACGATCATAGTTTAAAAAAGTTAGTTGCACAAAGGTCTGTAGTCTAAAAAAGTTAGTGACAAAAATGACTGTCGGTTAGTCTGTCTGTCAGTATGTATAACGAACTGCAGCCTAAACGGCTTAAGCGATTACCTTCAAATTTGGTGTGTGTCACTCTTTTGGCATTTCCCAGACGGGAAATTGCAATTTTATTTGTAGGCCCCATAAATAACTGTACCTGCCTATGACCGCTTATTTTTCTCGAAAACGGCTCTAACGATTTTGATGAAAATTTTCGAGAATGATGAGAACCAAATTTACGGGAAAAATCTATTAACGGTACCCTTCATACAACGGTTTTAATTTTTGGCTTTCTCGGTATCGGCTCTTTGGATTTCTGTCAAATTTTATATTATTATTTATTTTATTTTATTTATTAAGATTTAGGTAGCCAAAATAATTCTGCTATCAACATTTTGAATAACTTTTTTTCTAATTAAAATTTGTAAAACAATCTTTGCTTTAATTAACAGTTAACATACAAAATGTACATATACAAATATATTAACATAAAAACAGTGTTTCGGAACATTCTGTCGTACAGCTACGGTACATTATATCATATATTGTCAAGTAAAATAATAAAAGTATCATAAACATAATCGACACTAAAACATAGATACAGGGTGGTCCGATCAAGAGAATATAATTACAAGTTATTAGGCTTTTAAGTTAGCACATTTCATATTTAAAGTTCTTACAAATTATTTTTTTAATTTTTTTTTTTGCAAAATCAATACTTTTTAAAACTAATCAAAAAATTAATTAAAATTTTATGATCACATGTATAAACTCTAAAAAACTGCATACCAAAATTAAAAAAAAAATTAAAAAAAAGTAAAAATAAAAACCAGGATTTTATCAAAATCCATCCTACAATTTTTGAAATTCTTTTTTCATAAAATCGTTATTATACAAGAAGTGTGATGATTTACTCCATTTTTACTAAAAAAAAACGTTAAGTGTGTAGTTTTGACACTTTTTTAAGTTCAGTAGTGTTATTTTTCTACGTTAATGTTACTTATTTTACTTGCGATTTATAGGGACAATAATCTAAAAGGCAAGTTATGCATTCGTAAAAAAAATCCTAACAATCATACATGATGAAGCAGACATAAGAAACCTATGCAAATAAAAAAATATAATTTATTGTATTTTATTGAATACGGCTAGGACTGGATCACACAATCTCACTCACACATCCTCTTCACACATCTAGAATTCCTATACCCAAATAAATACCCATACAATACATATACCTAGTTTAAATAAAAAAGAGTTGGTTGTCTGTAAATTCGGTTTACGGACGATAATTGTACGTGATAACGTCATAAGAAAACATAAAGCCCGTTAACTCACACCCACAAATCCTCTCGTTAAATCCACACACACACACACCAATATCTACGTCTTTTTGAATTTAAGTGGAATTATTTTGGGAATTTGCATCTGTTGTTTTTCATTCGCTTGGTGCTTGAGATCGATTTTGGTTGAAAGAACCACAGTATCACGGTTAACATCAGCATGATATCAACATGAGTCTCTTATTAGTATGTCATTTTATTTCGTATGTGTGTCATCGATTTATAAAACGTTATTACGTCAAAAAAAAAACATATTGTGAATAAATTATTTTTTTATTTAACAAACAATGAAACAATTAGTATAGTTAGCTGGTATTTTTAGCAATAATCACTTTTATTAGAGTCTGTTAACTTGAGTGAGTAGTGAACGCCCACGACTTTTCGACTTTTCTTGAGAGAGTCGGTTTCGGCTTCTGGAATGCACACACGACGAGTGTGAAAAAGCCCTTTCAATAGCAGCAGAAGCAGATGATGCTGGTATATTTTGTAAGCGTAGAGCATATTTTGAAAGGCCAAGATGCTTCAGACACGCAAAACTCCAATAAGTTTTAGGTTTTAACTGAGCCTCATCCTCCTGGCTGCATTTTTGATTCAAAGCTACTGTAATTGTTTAGCTCTTCAGCACATAGAACCTCAAGTAAATTAATGTAAACTTGGGTTGATGGGAATGGCGTAGTAAATTGTTGTTTGTTGAAGTTGACGTTGACACTTTGACAGAAATACCAATATTTAATAGTGAAGTGACGTTTAAAGCAGAGTATACTACAATTTACTACGTTAACTATATATTTGTTACGTATGCAAAATGCAACGTACTAGACGTAACAAATGTAGTCTTGATTGAGTTTGTGACATATAGCCAACCCTGATCTAAACGTATCCTTCACAGCGTCACAGGCCTAAAAAATATGTCATAGTTTCCAAATCATTTTTATATTAAAACATTTTAAATTGTACACTAAGCATTCAAATTAAATACAAATTCGGCTAAATGTTTATTCTGAACTACGAAGCTTTTCTCTTTATCAGCGCTCATTAAGCCGACTGTCTTTTAATTAATCCCTTAATGTGAGAAATAGGAGAACCCAATAAAACAGATACTTATATGACCACACCGCCCTACTAATACTAAAGAATTATATACACTCTTGGTAGTTGGTGCACATACATCAGCCGAAGCCAAATTATAATCTTCTCAAGTATCCCTTAATAGTCTTTCTATACACCTACTCGACGTTAGGTTAAGTTCCTTCTATGCTTGAAGTAACACTTCATTTTTTTCTTCTTATTTTTCGTGTTCCTGATCAATATTTAATTTCAAATTATTAGGAGCAAAGGCAAGGAGGTTATAAAAAAGAGGATAAACATTGAGAAAACACTTCTGGAAAAAATAGTTTTATCCTAAATGCGTGTGGATGTGCATAGTCCTAGTCATTTGACTGATGGAAGTAAATTAAGAACTAGGATAAGGCTGATTTGTCCCTAAGCTTTTCTATTTACTGCAAGTATCTAAGAGTGAGATTGTTTTATTTAAATATATATATATAAATATAATTTACTTAAGTGTAATAAAATTAGTAGTTTACAACTATGTATTGTATGCATTATGCATAATACATATAATTACGTCGTACATACTAAAAACCAAAAATGTCCCTTGTTTGAAATGATCTTTTTTGAGTTAAGTACATATTTTGATTTTGAAAGAGAACTATTGTATACATATGTGCTGTCAGCTTACAACCTAGCATAACGAGAATCCATTATAAAGTAACTTACTGCAGTTATAACAAAGCCACCATGGAGTTACCTTACAGCTTACAATAAGCATTTTGTTTGAAAGACAATCATTTGGAATGTTTTGTTTCCTATAGAAATGAAAATAACATAAAGAACGAATGCAGAACAACACGTGCAGTATGTAAGAACTTTCTTGCACTTTTCTCAATATTCATGCATGTCATTCACAATGTGCAATCATCTCGATTATTTTTCAACTGACATAGAAATTTATCACCGCTTCGTTTGAATGCATAAGATGTGGTATGTGTACCTTCGCCAGATCCAGATTCTCTGTTGGCCCTGTACTTAGTCTAGGAATGCGCAATTATATATGTTGGAGTTGGAATAAGAAGTCTGAATGAAGAAAGAAAGGCAGTCAGAGAGCTCTTACACTCTTTTCCTGTACAATGCACACTATGGACACAATGCACTTAAAACACCTTTTCATTTTCAGTTTATATATGTTGCAAAAAGTTTCATAGCTTTTACAAGCCATTGGCAATGGAAATGCTTTCAAAAGTTCACAAATTAAAATGTATGGCAGCGAAGTAGTGGACGCCTGAATGAAGTACCTAAGTATATACGTTATAATAATACAATGTATTATATGTATGTGTATAGATGTGTCAATGCATTTTACAAATACATTTTAATTTAAATGGTGAACGAAAAGGAAATATGAAAGTGAGTCGAATAATCGGTTTGCGTCTGAGAGCGATAGTTGGTCTACATATGTACATTCATGTATGTATATGTCTGGAAATTCTTGTTCGTCTTTTAATCGTCGATTTGGCTGACTGGAACTAGAACCAAAACTCCCACTTCACTGTTAACCTTAAGGCTCTCTCGTGGGAGATATCCCATTGTTCATAAATCCTTTACCACTGGTGGGGGGAAATTTAAGAACTGCGAGTTTAAAATAAAAACCGAGTTATAAGGTCGGGTATGCTTTTATTCGAACTGAAACATTAAATCTTAACCTACGCTTATATACGTATATACTGTTTTATTCGTGATATCGATAAGTGATAACAAAAACACACACAAATTCTGAACCCAAGTGCAGGCAATCAGTTGCTTGTATCGTCATTGGTATGTGTGCTCATGTTTGCTAGATAAGATATCCTAAACAAACATAAAGCATATCACTTATCTTATCACATGGATAACAACACTTGTGGCCTTTTTACTTGCGGTTTATAGACTATAAGGCAAGTTATGCATTCGTAAGAAAAAAAAAATCTAACAATCAGATATGACATTACGATGATGGAGAAACATATTTGAATTACTGGCAAAATTCTGTCTGTCTGTCCGTCTGTACGGATGTGTACGGATGTATATTGAACTACCGCCTTAAAGTTTTGGCCAATCGTCTTCAAATTTGGAATATAAGGTTATTTTGACATTCTACCGAGGACTTTTTAATTTTTTTGTAAGCTCAAATATTAACGGTAACCGTTATATAACTGTTAATGAATACAAAATTAGTGCATATTGTATGTGTAGGTTGAAAATGCAAGATGGTGGGCTAAAAACGGCACCTCTCATAAAACAGTTTTTTCGACTTTCTCGAAAACTGGTCATCCGATTTCTATCAAAATTGATATTCAGGAAGATGTTGCTAGCCTAAGTAATTTTATTTTAAAATATTTTTGAAAACTTGTTGTGTACCTATTTTTAATAATTTTTTTTTTTAATTTTTTTTCAAAAATCAATATTTGAAAACTTGTAGATGGATTTTTTTTTAAATTTTGTTTTTAAGTGTAGATTATTTTTTTTGCTTAAGGTTGCATTCTTAATAAATTATTATTTTTTTTTATTTTTGAAAAGTTATTAAAATAAAATCGTTTTAATTAAAAACAGCTCCTACGACTAAAAAAAAATTACACTTTTTCACATTTTTTTGAAAGAAGAATGGTGTTTAAATTTTTCCGCTGGAAACTACTTTACGTACTTTATCAAACAATCAAGTCAGAAAAATCGAATAAAAATTTCGAAGTTCCCTTAATATTTTTCAAATTTTATTCCAAGCTGTGACCGCACATAAGAGCAAGTACGTGCGATCCAGTCGTGCAATTTATTTTATTTGCGATGCACATACATTAGTTAATAAATCTGGCATATACAACAAATCGAGATAATGGGGTTATTTACTAGATTTTCTTTTTAGACCATCTCGGTAGCGGCTCATTTGATTGAATAAATTTAGATTGCCAAACAAATTCTGCATATCAAATCAACATCTACAATATTTTTATTTTCAATTTATACTAATTATTTTTTTTTTTTTTTTTTTTTTTTAATTCCCAATATATTTAAAACTTTAATAATACTTTTTTTAATTCTTTATTATTGATATACTGTAAAAAGCGCAAACTAATATCTGAAAAAAAAAATTGAAAAAACTAAAAATAAAAACACGTTTTAACAATCTCCTTGTTCCGCTTTGCTTAGGTTATGTGCAGTCGCTTTGGGCAATGTAATTCCCCATGTCCCATTCTTACCTTCTTTTAATTTAAGACAAAGATAATTTAGCGCACTGTTTGACCATGTCTACGGGAATGTATAGACGGGAATTTTGTATGGTATACGGGATCATTTATTGCGGAAATTATTTTAACGAGATTTTTGTCCGGGATTCATATTGGATGAGGTAAACAGGCTTTTATTGATGAAAGCATTTACTTCGTCTTGCCATGTTGTATAATTGTAAAATTATCGGAATGATCGCGTTTTGTCTCACATCTCTAATCACATCAATGTCGTCAGTCATTTTTCAGGTTTGTGATCATTATCATTTAAAGTTGAAGGTTATTTTTTGTTTTAGAAGCAGTAATTCTTTCGTTTGGTGCAGACAAGGAGTGATAATTGTGGAGAGGCATAATTTTAGGATCCACCGGCTAGTAATCCAGTTAGAGTAAGGCTTCCTCAACTTATTTGCTTGAAACTTCTCCATATGTGGTCTATTTTTGTTTAAATATCAAATTGTATTAAACCTTGAATTTTTCAACGATCCAAACCATCCAAAATCATTTGTATTTATTTTCAAATGTTTAAAAATTCCTTATTGTCGTGTCTTTTAATTTTGTATTGTTTATCCAAAACCTATGACTTATGGTGACAGAGTCGCAAACCGGAAAAAATGCGAGGCTGGAAAGGATCGAGAGCATAGAAAAATGATTATTTTTATCTATTTATCTCGATTCTTAATGAAATCCCCAGCTTGACCATAAACAACTTATGCTATCATTATAAGAATAGTTATCTTGCAATGTTTTAACCTTTTCAAACTTCCTTTTTCGTTTTCAAGCAAGCCATTCTATTTATTATTTTTTAACCACAACAGTTTTGTTCAAATCGAGCAATATAACCAACCCGTGCCGCGCCGTAATATTGCGCTTTGCCTTACCTGAGCTTCATTATACCGAATGCTATTATTCATTCAAAATTAGGCATCTATGTACATTTTAAAAAAAATCATACTTTTATAATATCAATACCTACTTTTCTAATTTATATCCACGAAGTGAATAATTCCTCCTGGCCGCTCCATCGCATGGTCGAGGCATTTCACAGCTAAATGATGAAACTTAACTTTCACATTTTACGTCCTTGTCAGTTCCGTTCTGATAGACTTTTACTTTGTTTTATACTTTACATATCGGCTTATTTCCGTCAAATTCTCTTAATAAAGTGCATAACCATTTCCTATTTTTAATGAAAAAATATTTAGGAATTTGTTTTTAAAACAATACATATATATACATAAGTATACATTTTCTAAGTATATCGACATACAATGCAGTCTAAAATTAATGGGCCAGTTTTAGTTTACTCCCGAGAACGGCGGTGTGAGACGTAACTCCCCTGAACACACAATGTTTCTTGTGTAATGAAAAAAGTTACTGAACGGAGCATGAAGTATTCTCGTAATGAAAACCTCGCTCATAGAAAGAAATTGCCATACGAACCTCAGTGCAACAACAAAACCTAAATATCTATTTCGTTTCAACCACGTTTTGAAACTAATCACAATTATGAACGCATTGCACTCTCAAGAAATATTTTTTTTTATATTTTCGAAGAATATTACATAAAAGTTGCTCATAGCGAAACAACAGGATTTAAATTTACAATTAAAAATTTAAATTCTTTTTTTTTTTTACAGCGAGAGATGAACAAATCTTCAAAGACATTATAGGCCCGTACCCCGTACCTATTGCAGTGTGAAATTCTTACTCACTAAAAAAACACCTTCATTTGTTCATTCGACTGCAACTAAGTTGCCTTACCAAGTAGTTGTTCACTTATATTAATCACGTTTGGCAGGGAGCTCTCCATCGAGGGGACCTGTAATACCGCATTATCACACGGTTATATGTCTTGCTACGCTAGGTCGAACGAAGTCGGTGTACAAGATTTGTCTCTTCAAGGGCCCGCTTTATGCTTCTATCTATTACAACTTGATGGGAAAATTTTTAATTTCTTCGTCTCTGTGTAAATCGCTGTTTCGTATGTACCATGGAGTATCAACAATTGCTTGAGGGCTTTGTTTTAAAATGTTTGCAGTGTTTGTATATGACTTGGTTTGGCACAACCCCAAAGTTGTATTCCGTAAGTCCCCACAGGTTTTAGCACTTGCTTTTAGATAAGCAGTTTGTTATAAGTATTAAGTATGTACATATAGATTGAAGTTTTTTTCAGTAAGCCAGTTTGAAGATACTTCAATTAATTTTTTCTTGCTTTCGTTCAAACTTTGTCATAATAGATGCAAAACTTCTGCATCTATAAGTTTAACAATAAGCTTTTGTGTGTCATACAACAAATCCTGTATTCCGATAAATTGCTGCTGTTGTGAACCACTGACTTTTGTTGGAATTGGCTAACGCGATAGACGAGAGTTCACAAGCAAAATCGATTCATAATTTTAAATCGACTACTACTTTGTTTTGAAGTTTAGTGGCAGCTATTTAGGCGTCAATTTTATACATTTTCGGAAAGAATTTAGCCGGGCTTTAATTGTATCAAAAGCTTAAAGTCTAAAAGTGACTTACTACATACATAGGTAAAAATAAAATATTTGGAAATAAATAATATACTTAAGCGAGGTGTAATGTTTATTTTTATTGAACTTTCGTTTAGCGGACGGAGTGGCTTTTATGTAAGTTTGCGTTTGCCTGAGTAAAATATGTCCTACATTATCGCTACCAATTTGGCCCTTTATGCTTTGGAAGTTAAAGAAAGAATATAAATTGGTAAAGCTTTAATGGCATACGCTTAATGACAACTTTTCGAATCCACAATAGACTTTAAAATTCTTTCAGTGCTGCTAAACATTTAACAATTTTTTTGGTGATCGATTCACACATACATACCTAATACGACAGCGAAATACCTCTTTAGCCCATTGCGATTGCACCACACTTTGCATAAGATGTTACACAAAACTAGTAAGTGCAGTCTATTTCCCCACCTTAAGAGGAAGTTGTTTAAAAAAAATGCACGACTGGATCAGACGTACTTGCTCATTTGCGGTCACAGCTTCGAATAAAATCTGAAAAATATTAGAGGAACTTCGAAGTATTTATTCGATTTTTCTGAGCTTTGACTGTTTGAACAAAGTACGTACATAGTTTTCAGCGGAATAATTTAAACGTCATTTTATTTCGTTATAAAAAATAAAAAAGTGTAGTGTGAATTTTTTTTTTCAAAATCGAAGGAACGGTTTTGAATAAAACCGTTTTTATTCAACAACCTTTTTAAAAAAAAATTAAAAAAAAAAAAAAATTCAAGAATGCAAACTTAAACACAAAAATAATTTACATACATTTAAAAACAAAATTAAGAAAAAAATTCACCTACCTGTTCCCAAAATAGCGATTTTTCAAACAAAAAAAAAATATTAAAAATACAAAAAAGTTATTTCAAAATATTTTTATGACGAATTGGCTATCTATATCTTCTTGAATATTAAATTTGATTGTAATCGGTTAAGCACCTCTCGAGAAAGTCAAAGAAAAAAAGCGGTCCTATAGGGGGTACAATTTTTAGCCCACCGCTTACTTTTTTTTTCACTACCTACAAAAGTGCACCGATTTTTTTCATACAAATTCTTGGAGCCGGACAGGTACCGTTAATATTTGAGCAAAAACAAAAAATTAAAAAGTAACCTTAAGTTCTAAAGTTGAAGACGATTGATTCAACTGTTTAGCCTGTAGTTCAATAGACATAAGTGAAGACAGACAGACAGAATTTTGCCAGTAACTCAAATGTGTTTCTCTATTAATGTTTGATTGTTATCTCAAAATGTTTAATCTGCACGAATGTATAGCTTGCATTATAGTACCTATAATCGCACGTTACATACAAAGTACCGTTAATAGGTTTTTTTTAGTGTAATAGTTTTCAATACAAGATATCCAATAACTACCAATAAATTTAGAATTACGTTTTTTCCGTTTTCCAAACATATATGTTTGAAACACAAATTTCAAAAAAATTAAAAAAAATATTTTTTTTTTGTGATTTTTTTTTATAAATAAAGTTTACCCAAAGTTTACTTCATTAAAGTTATATTATATATCAATATAATATAACTTTAATGAAGTAAACTTTGGGTAAACTTTTTTGAGAAAGTTTTATATAGTAATCTTGTATAAACTTACCATTAACTTTATTGAAGAAAAGATTGGGTAAACTTATTTGGGCTATTAATGAAAAATTCAAAAAACACAAAATTCTTCAATAAGAAGTACATTTTTTTTAGTATTTAGTATTTTATTATAGACCAACGGAGAAAAAAAATTGTAAAATTCAATAATCGGTTTTAAAAAATAAAGTTTTCCTTAAGGGTTGTAGCAGCGACTGGCCCTTTTTCTATAAGCTAAAATGATAGGTTTTATTTACGTTTATGAATAAAAAGAAGTGTTAACTTTATTATTTATTTATTCTATCCTTGAATTTTTCTTTTTCCTTCTTAAGAGTTCTTGTTGGTTTTTGAGTGCCGTGACGAGGAGAATGAGCCGGCAGCATAAGCTACTTTGAAACATCAATATTATGTTGAATTTCACTTAATCAGTTTTTCAGAATTTCAAAAGTCAAAAGAACAATTTAGGGTTTTATACGTACATTTTATTAACATATCTTAATTTTATATAAAATATATTTATAAAAAAATCATTTAACTGTAAATATGTCAAACCTCGACATTATTAATATTGTTATTTTTAGCTCATTTCTGTACGAGTAAACCGCATATTAATGTACCTTTATAGCTCTTGCTATAGGAGCACGATTGTTTTCCACGTTCGTGCAATAGAGGTTGTAACGTTTATCTAGTGAGGTAAAAGATCATGAATTGAAAAACCGTATCTAGTTTTAACGTACACATCCAAATCTGCATATTATCCAGAATCTTTGAATTATAATTTGAGATCTTTTTTATTTTAAGCGTTTAAATAGCCTTTTCTTTTTTGCAAATTTCTGCTACTTAATCTAATAAAATAATAATTTCCATTTGTTAATACTTTTGAGATTAGAACAACAAACCCCAGTTTATCCTAGTTAAAAATTACGAGTCATCGTTAATTTTCTATTTACACATTAACTTACAGTTTTCACAAGCTTCATTTTAATCATTAAATTTGATATCCAAAAATGATTGGCCTATTTTTTGAAACATCGCATCGGATGGGTTACACTTTTAGGAGGTTTCCAAGAGAGGAATTTTTCGTTTTTAATCCATTCAACATCAAGTTCTTTCAGTTACTGAAAAAAAGAAGTCCTAACATTAGATTTTAATTTTTGTTTAATATTATTCTAAAGATATGGATCAGAATTTCTTTTTAAAGAATTGAAATCAGCATCGGTAAGGTTCATTTTAAAGTAGTTAAAATAAAAATTTGTTTGTTGTTATATTAGTCCTGGCGACAGGTAGTTTTTAAGTCGACAAAGGTCGGAACATAATGAGACTTTGGGATAATGCTTAAAGATGGTTAATTATCATTTTCTCAAGTTTTGGACCTAGTGGACCCTGTGCAAAAAATATGGGGAGGAAAATGCAAAGTTTTCGATCTTCCTTCGGTTTTTCATTAATGACTTTTTTTGCTTACTTCCTAAGTTTAAAGCTTTCACAGGTATATTTAATTCAAACAAAAAGAATGGCTACTACAAGCAAAATCATAGAAAAACAAACATTTATTTATTTATTTCCCGTCTTTCAAGTTAACTTTACGTGGAAAAGACACACATTCTAAACATTATAAATAGTGTCAAAACCACAAAACTTAAAGATTTTTAGTAAAAACGGAGAACACCATCTTAAATAATAATGAATTTATTACGAGTATTTCGAAAATTGTAGGGCCGATATTGATATCCTGTTTTTTACTTTATTTTTATTTTTTGAAAAAAAAATATCAGATTTTTGTATTCAGTGTTTTAGAGCTTTCTTATTAATTATACAGCTTACCATATTAAAAAAAAAATTCTTAAAACTAGAATTTTTTTTTCAAAATGTTGGCTGAATTAATTTGACTATAACAAAGTTATTATATATATACCTACCCAAAAATGTTTCGAGAAAAAAAAGCTTTTTCTTGACGGTTATATGAAAGTCATCGATCATTATACATACATACAGACGGATAGGCAGGCATTTTCGGTCATTTATATTTTTAGGCTTCTCTTTTTTTTATAATCTGCGCGCACTCAAGGGGGTTACTACTCTTATCATGTATTATCACAGTGCGAGCGTTTAGGAAAAATGGATAGTAGATGAAAGGAGGTGCCGATGCACATTGGTTTTGAACGTTTGTAAATCGTAATGGAAGGGAAAAATCGAGCCGAGTAAAGCATTCAACATTCGTGTAGTGCGGCTAAAGAATGAGTCTCTATAGTTAACAGTGCGTCCGAAAGTAGGCTCAATGGTAAATTTATGAGCATTCCTAGCGGTACGAGTATTAGGGGGGAAATTAATTAAGGGGAGGAATTCAACTGGCTATTTCGCTAGAGCATTGGTTATAGAAGAAGCGATAGAATAAGGAGAGACAGGAAACATTTCGACGATGTTCTAGTGAATCAAATGTTTCTGTTATATCCTTATTCCCTATCATTTTCAATGCATTTTTCTGGATTCTTTCCAGGAAACGCAAGTGAGTAACAGGTGCAACTGCCCAGATATGAGAATTGTACTCAAGCTTCGGGCGAATGTACGCCTTATAAACAGTAGCCAGTTCTAACGGGGAGAAGTATTTCTTGCATCATCTAAGTAAACCTAAACATTTCGCAGCATTTTTGGCGATGTCATATATGTGTTCATTCCACAGAAGTGAGAAGCTGAGGGTACTGTCATCAGCAAAACAATGTAATGGATTAGAAGTCTTAGACAAGAGATCATTGATAAAAATAAAGAAGAGTGTCGGAGAATTATGAGACAGAACGGAGCCTTGGGGCACACCAGCATTTATTTTGTGACTATCGGACAGGAAGCTATCCAAAACATCAATCGAATAAGAGGTGCGCCGATTCCAAATGTACGCATTTTCGATAAACGAGCTTGATGCCAAACTCTATCAAATGCTTTTGAAATATCAAGTACAATAATCTTACTTTCTCCAAAACGGTGTAAAAATTGATTCCACTGTTCGGTGAGATATATCATATCACCAGTGGATCTATTGCTACCTATTGAAAACCGTATTACCGGTCATTTAGAAGTTTCCGTGTCTCAAGATATTTCTTAATCTGATAGTTTATCAGCGTTTCCATGACCTCAGAAAGAAGGGATGTAAGTGCAATTGGTCGGTAGTTAAAGGGAGATGAAGACACGCCTTTTTAGGTATGGGCTGGACAAATGTAGTTTTCCATCCTCTTGGATAGAGGCCTGTAGAATACGATGGAAAAGCTTACACATTGGTTTTGCCAGCGTGGAAGCACACCTCTTCAGAACTATAAATATCAGAAAATTACTTCTCTCACCCTGGTAGCCAAGAATTTACTTAACACCTTCGGGTGTGGTCTGGCCACATAAACATTGAAATCACCCATAATAACGATTTCAGTGTGAGGGTATTTAGAAACAATTCTTGGGATTGTTCCAGTCAGCGCATCGAATTCGTCGGAGGTCGAATTACTGTCCAAATTCGGACTTCTATGTATAAAACATGTGTGTATGATGTGCTTGTGGAGGTTGAATTTAAACCACATGAAATTAAGGTCTGTGTTTACACATTGACCATATTGTGGAAGAAGCTGGTAAGCAACATCATTCCTCCTGACGCATACGGCTAAGAATAATGGCACTAAACTGTACCCATGTAGGATGAATTCCAAAGGGTCAGAATTTTCACATAGGTATTTGGATTTCACTCAGTGCCAAAACAGCTTTTCCACAACACATTTCCATCAGTGGATAGGCCTTCATGGAATGTGTATTGATCCGCCCCTGGAAGATTAGAATAATAGAGAATTATGTTTACATATGATATTATCTAACTTAATCACTGCATATAATGAAAAATACAAGTTCTCCTAATACATGCAGTGCTTAATTGCTTAAGATCAACTGTGTGCGATGATTGGGTTGGGGGAAAAAGGAATTTACCGCTCGCTGTGTTGGCTTTAAATTGATGCTTGTGTGCTTGATGAGTTATTGATTTTTTTTTGAACAATTAAAACTTTAACAGGTTGGACGGCAAATTTGCGACATAAAACACAGGATACACAAACAGCGCATGCGTTGCCGATCGGACTCAGATCGGAACTCAAATCTCTATCTACTCTATGATCGTTATTTCATTTTTTATTGTTATGTCAATTTTTACTTGCGATTATAGGGACTATAAGGCAAGTTATGCATTCGTAAAAAAAAAAAAAAAATTCTAACAATCAAACATGCCATTACGATGATAGAGAAGTCAAAAAAAGTGGGTCCGGAAATTCCGTCCGTCTGTCTGTCTGTCTGTCTGTCTGTCTGTCTGTCTGTCTGTCTGTCCGTATCGATATCTACAGCCCAAACGGTTGGGCCGATTTGATTCAAACTTGGTATATAGTATTTTTAGAGTGCTCTACCCGACAGTTTTTGGAATTGGCATTCTAGCTCCAAAACTAACGGTACCTGCCATATAACTTTTAATGAAAAACTTATTTTTCTCGAAAACGGCTCCTACGATTTTGATAAAACTTTCAGAATGATGTTTTCTGTGCAAAATCTATCTTTTAATTCTAATGGATTTTTCAGAAAAAGTTTTATAACGGTACCTCCCATATGACCGGTTTTTTTAAATCAGACTTTCGCGTTAACTGATTGACGGATTTTGATGAAATTTTCAAAATATGTAGAACTTTATGATTTACATAATACTGCTTTTTAAAATTTTCATAAACATTTTTTTTTAATTTTTAATAATTTTTTTAAAAAAATATTTTGTTTTTTGAATATTTTGAAAACGGTTTAATAGATTTTTTTTTAAATTTTTCTCCTAGTATAAGCTTTAGATTTCTTTGAATTGACATACTCAAAAAAAATTTAAAATATGTTTTCGAAAAGTTTTTCAAAAAAAACATTTTTTTGAAAAAAACTGGTCGAACGATTTTGAAATGAAAAATTCATAAAATATAAAACAGCAAAAGACATAAGATGGCTTACAACATTTTTTCCAAAAAACGTTATGAATAGTGTTTTTTTGATTTCATAAAAATTTTTCCCCCAAATTTTATTTCATATTGCTCGGCTAAGCCCTAGCCATTAGTCAAATAAAAGAAGGTGACAACCTACATACATACCTACGTATTTTAAAGCATTTATCATCATAAAAGCACACAGAATAAATAATGAGCCTATGATAAACACACAAAAACCACTAACAAATAAAAATAATTATTCGATTACTACTGAATGCAAAAATTTCAATCGAGAAAACAAAAGTTTACACCTTCCTATAAATAAACAAAACCACTGTGTTAACTTTTAATATTGTCGCTTTACCTTATATTTAATACCTACCTTCCTTCCAACCTTATTATAGGTAAATAATATCCTTAATAAATTCCATTAATACCTATCCACATCATATGTTTATCGATCCATCAAACATAATTCAGCTATTTTAATTAATTTGATTTCAAAAAGTAAATTATTGTTATTGGGACCTATATAGGTCCCTATACCTAGCATTATTGCCCTACTGCTGATTCCCACGAATCTTTATGTCAGTTGTTCAATTTTTTTCATACCAAAACGAAAATTAAACTGAAAAAAGTCCTTTATATCTTTCTATTAGCAAATTATATTATAAGCACTAAACAACAAGCATTATCTTGCACTAAAAAACTGCAAAAGCTAACAATCCTATATATTTATGTGTTTATCCCTTTATCGTGACGCATGTTCGTTCGAGCTTCAAACCACAACGATTCTAAAGAAGTTGCACGTCAAAAAAACATTAAAATTAAATCTTTGTCAAAAAGACGCCTGTACCTAAAAAGGATTAGCACACGGGAGCAAGTACGTGCGACCCAGTCGTGGCTTTTTGGTTGGACGGCAAATTTGCGACATAAAACACAGGATACACAAACAGCGCATGCGTTGCCGATCGGACTCAGATCGGAACTCAAATCTCTATCTACTCTATGATCGTTATTTCATTTTTTATTGTTATGTCAATTTTTTTTTATATTCACGAATCCTAAACTTTAGCTGAGAGGAAATCACTGAAAGTAAATTTTTGTTTGCAAGTTCAAGCATGCAGTTGTAGCATAATCCGCCTTGTTAAAGCCAGCTGACATTTTGTTCTTCAGGATGATGGATATGGTTTGACAAATTTTTAGTCGGGAGGAAATTACTAATGTTGAACACACTGCGCGAGCATAAGAAGGTTAGGGAAGATGTCGATTAACATTGGTCTTGAATGTTTCCAAATTAAAATGGAAGAGAAAATCCCCGCCGGGTAAACTATTCTAAATTCGTGTCATTGTTCGACTAAAAAAAGAATCTCTATATATCACGGTACGTCCGAAATTGGGCTCAGGGGTGAACTGATGAGCATTCCTTGCAAGCCGGGTATTACGGGAGAAACTTTTAAGTGGAGGAATACAAATGGCTACTTGGAGTGAACATATTTTATAAAAGAAACGATAAAATAAGGAAAGACATGAAACATTGCGTCGATGTTCGAGGGGACCATTTTTTTTTATATAGTTAATAAGGGATTATAGGGAAGGGAGAGATAGGAGGTGTCGATTAACATTGGATTTGAATGTTTGCAGATCAAAATGGCAAGGGAAAATTGTTTCCGAAACAGTTCTATGTATTTCCTATCCATCTTAACGCTCTGTTTTGTATTCTATCGAGCAGGTGCATCGATGTTTGAGAAGCACCTGCCCAGTGGTGGGAGTTATATTCTAGTTTTGGGCGTATAAACGCTTTGAAAATTGTAGCCAGATCAGAAGGGGAAAAAACTTCTTTCATCGATACAGAAAACCTGAGCACTTAGCAGCATTTTTGGCGATCTCAAATGTATAGTCATTCCAACCGAGGTCATCGTTGACACACATACCGAGTACTAAAAGCTTTTCGGTTTCTTCAATTTCTTCCCTTCATGGACAATGGCATTGGGGCTGAATTTAGCTTTAACGGCAGAAGGCAGCATTGAGTTTTCGAAGCATTAAATTCCACACGATTTCTAATACCCCATAATGTTGTCTAAATGGGAATTTAATGAGCTTATCATATGCCTAAAAGGCATAATTATGCCTCAGTTGACAGCATTGCTTGTACCTAATGCCTATTAGAAACCAGTTTTAGGACATGCAGTACTGTTCGTGTAACTAATTCACTGAACTCAAATCATAAAAACGTAAAAGAATCAATAACCAGACATTTGAAAAATTAATAAGTTGAGTATTTTACCATTGGCAACAAAACATATATTTCATTGTACTCCCATAGAATGGGCATTGGGCACAGTAACTTATTTCACTATGCTGAGTGCACTCATTTGAAATCGGAGCACTAAGATGGGGGACCGTCCGAAAAACCAACTGCGTGCTCTTGACATGTGTTATGTGTTTTCTGTTTTCCGTCCTCTTCCTATCTTCTGTTCTGTCCTGTATCATTGTCGTCTTGTGTGTTGTCTTGTAATTGTCTGAGCCGATGGCCTCAGTAGCCATGCTCATAAGTGTCTCTACTTCGTTATCTACGGAGCAGATCAATATGTAATGTAATGTAAATATATATAGTATTATTAAATACAGTGAATTGAAATTTGTTGTTAAACTGTGAAGTGAAATGTTTTTTTTTTAATAAAAGTGAATGTATATTTTTTTTAAATTTATAGTTATGTTTGTTGCGGCCCACTGCCAGAAGCAAAATTTAATAAACCCATTTCTCCTGAATAAGCCAGTCGGGCACGCGATACATACGGCTCCGACTGGACTCGTAAGACAAGGTCAGTGCGCAACCTTTAACACATGGGCGAACGAAAACGAATGGCCAGAGGCACGAGGGTATGCACATATAAACAAAAAATGAACACGAAAATTTGCTTACAATACAATACAATACAAACGCGCCCGATTTAATATTTGATTTGCGGATGCGCCGCCAGTCTTTTGGGAACAGATGCGAAACTGGGCAAGGAGCGGATAGCTGGACAGGCGCGGAACCGACAAAAATTACACGAAGTTAACAAAAAACACGCAAAAAAGTTATTTGTTTATAATAAGACGCGTAAATCGAAACAAAATAAGAAGCCATTTTGGCAAATTGACTTTTGGCACATAGCACATAGGGTAGGCAAAGTAGTTCCCTTTCCGAAATAATTTAATATGTCGAACAGCTGATTGCCAATTTTTATATAGGTCAAGTCGTTGAACGCAGGGACTGCAGGTAAATAGAAGAAGAAAACGGCAAAGTGGGAAAAAATCGACTTCTTCAGCGGTTGAAATATTTGCCCGTTGAAGAGGTTTAAAAATCGAAATACCACCGCCAAGAAAGGAAGACCTACATACCAAATAGGAATTGCTTGGCAATAATTTAAAGTGAATTTTAATAGAATTTAAACAACTAAATTTAGAAAGTAACAGAGTGTATAATTTCTCTTTGTTTGTGCTTTTGGTTAGGGTTTTAGAGCCCTGCTTTGCTTGGGGTGCATCACGAATGATTTTAATCAAAATTTTTTTGGATAAAAAAGGGTAAGAAAAAAAATTTAGTCAGAGAATTGTAATTAACATAGAAACATGTAAAGGTGAATTTCGACGAGCGGCTGGCAGATGAAGGAAGTCGGAAACAGACACGTCAGGATATAAAGAAGAGAATATAAACGGCCTGCTGGAAAAAAATAGCCCGTGAAGGAAAAAAAAACCCGGCTTGTCAAGTAATTTGTTTTAGTCACATGGGGGGCTGATAGCCTCTTAGAAAAAGGGGGGCTTCAGTTAAAAAGTGCAAAAGCGTGAAAGTTTTCCACGATTTATCATACTGTGATGTTTTGGCCTGGTGTTCGACAAATAAAACTCAATTAAAATTCCAAAATAACACAACAAATCAACAGCAAATTTAACTTCTTCCACTTATTCACAATTCAAATACGTTTTTATAATTCAACACTTTTTATTTAATCTCAATTCAATCACTTTTTACTAAAGCCTCCAGTTGTTTCGAAAATAAACTAGCTCTGAATGCCATCTACTCTTGTATTTATACAAATTTACAAACTTCTGGAAGCTTCGTCTTGTTCTGGCACAATCTAAGCTTCGGTACTAATTAGAGTCTCGAATTAGTACTTCAAGTTCGATTTAGTACTCAGTCGAAAACATTTTGCAAATGTGTTGCATACTTTTAAGAGCATGGTTATTGTACACAATAAATGTTGGTAGTTGTACACAATGAATAACACAGATGTCGTTAATTTACAAGCAAAATGTATCCTGCGAATATCTAATCATTTTGTAGATCCATCACATTGCCCCCCTCTTAGTTTTATTCGTCCCGAACAAGCACATCATCATTGTATCCGTGGTAACGATGCAGGCGATCCACACGGACAATTTTCATTTTTGCTCTTGGTCCTCGTTGGATTCGAAAAAATTTCAATTTTTAATAATATTTTTTTAACTGGCACATTGCTTTTTAGAATGCAACATGACGTTGCACGACACTAGTTGGAAGAATTAGAAAGATGGGAAAGAATTTCGGCGCAGTAGATCGAGAATTAGGTGACTATTTTCTCACTAAAAACTCACGGACGGCTCAAGCTAAGAATTAGAAAAAAAATTTCTCAACCTGAGTATCGAACTGACGACCTCCGAGTGAGAAGCAAACATATTATCTACTGCAACAATGCCGCCCACCTAATCAATATTTGTTTTAATCTTTATTTTAACTCTTTTTTATATTCGGTATTCGGTCAAAAATATCAATATCATAATTCATATAATATCAATATCAATATCAAAACATGAAGAAATTATGCATTTACCCAAAACTAAAGATTATTTATTCATTAAACATTATAATAAAATATAAGTTTTTTAATATAATATAAAACAAATGCATATCCTCTTCTTTCGTTTTATACACTGTTACCCGTCGATTATAACAAAAGAAAACAAATTTTTAACAAGTTAATCTGCTAAAAGAACAAAAATTGTGGTCCCGATTATATTAAAATCATTTAAGTCTCTTCCTTATTGACCGCAAGAATGAATGAATGAAGAAAAATAAAAATTAAAAAAGAAAAAACAAAGAAAATTTAATTTAGTTGTCCTTTATTTATTTATTTTTCTAAATACCGAATGCATTTCGGACGGCAATTGGCCTACCATCTTCAGCGTAATACTTGTGCCTAAAAAAATATACGGTCGATGATAATAGTTTTTTTTGATATTGTTGCACGACTGTAAGTCGAGCCATTTAAAAAAAAAATCATTCGCCAACGCACTTTTCTTTTCAAATAGCCTCATTGGTCAAATCGATAAAAATTTAAATTGATATTTTGAAAAGAATTGTTTTTAGTTATAACATTATGTATATTATTAACATTATTTTGTACTTCGTACATCTTCTAAGCTGCTTTAAAGCTTTCAATCACCTTAACTTACCTTAGGTGTCGCTACAGTCCGGGGTAGACCTGGAACTTAACCAACAAGCTTCTCCAGCTAGCTGCCTCCAGTTTTGCACGTAAAGTTCCTCTTCCACTTGGGTGCGCTACATAAGCCTCGCTCTTTCTCTACTGCGGCGTGCCTCCTGGAATCGAATATTTTCCGGGCCGAAGCATTGATGTCCATCCGCTCTATACGACCCAGTGATATGGGACGTTGAACTTTTACTCTTTTGGCTGTACAGCCCCTATAATTCTTCGTTGGATCTCAAGGGACTCCTTTGGAGGTTATTAAAGACTTGATCAAACAGGACCTGGCGATTGCAGCCGCCCGATGTCAAACTTTATTACGTCTTCTTGGCGATATGTACTTTCTCTCCTTACCTTGGCGTTGAAATTATACATCTTACAAACCCATATTTAATTAACACAATAGCAAATAAGTTTAACCGGAAAGCAATTAAATTTAACATAAACGCAAACTATTGTAACCGTTTAGCAAATAAGTTTAACCAAAAAGCAAATAAATTTAACATAAACGCAAATTATTTTAACCCTTTCGCAAATATGTTTAACCTAAAAACAAATATATTTAACATAAACGCAAATAAATTTACCCTTAACGCAAATAAATTTTACCTTTTAACTTATATTTAAACCAATAGTAAATTTTCTTCGAAAAAATGTTGTAAAATACTTGTTACTTCTTTTTAAATTCCACAATACGAAATAGTGGAAGATGTAATATACATTGTGAAATTTTGGCATGGGGTTCGACAAACAAAACTCAATCAAAATTCCAAAATGATACAAAAAAGCTCTTTATTTATGAAACACAACGTCTTTCAGTTTAAAAAGGAGCAAATTTAACTTATTCCACTCATTCACAATTCAAATACGTTTTTTTATTCAACACTTTTTTATTTGATCTCAATTCAATCACTTTTTCCTAACGCTTCCAATGCCATCTACCCTTTTATTTATAAAAAAAAATACAAACTTCTGGAAGCCTCCGTCGGGTTCTGGCACAATCTAAGCTTTCGGTACTAATTCGAGTTCGAATTAGTACTTCGAGTTCGAATTAATACTCAGTCAAAACATTGCAAATATGTGAAATACTTTTAGGAGCATGGTTGTTGTAAACAATAAATGTTGGTTGTTGTACACAATGATTCTCACTGTTGTCGTTAATTTACAAACAGAATGTAGCCTCCGAATATCTAAACATTTTGTTGCCACATCACATTGTCCCCTCTTAGTTTTGTCCGAACAAGCACATCATCATTGTTTCCGTGGTAACGGTTCAGGCGATCCACGTGGTCAATTTTCATTTTTGCTCTTGGTCCTCGTTGGATTCGAAAAACGACATCATTAATGCGCGTAACTACTTGGTAGGGACCTTCGCAGTCCTGCTGAAGCTCCTGTGTCCTGCGATGCTGGTTGTAAAGCCATTCTTTCAAACGGGGCGCTCACATTGTACTGATGCGTTTTACCTCGTGTTTTGAGATTTGGGTCCCTTGCTAGCGGCGCATGTTGTGCACTTTTGACACCACCTCTCTACATCGTTTCTTGCGCTTAGCCAATAAAAGCGTTCCCGTACCTTTTCCAGTGTTTTGTAGATTCCCAAGTGCCCACCGGATACTCGATCATGCATTTCTCGTAGGATCTCCTCTACTTTCGATCGTGGAACAACAAGCTGCATCTTAAAGGATCGTCCATCCGGCATTTCCCATTTTCTCCGCAGAAATCTTCCACATGGACAGAGTCCCATTGCGCCCAGTATGCCTTTTAAGTAGGACTTTTGTCGAAAATGTCTCTTGCGTTTGATTTCTCCATAGATTCCTTTCATGGGAAGATGGGCTCGATGTCAGGGTCTTCTTTTTGTGCATTACGAAGTTCTTGGGCACTCCAACCCTCTACAGGTTCGGCTCTTTTTCTCTGGTAATCCACGCAGAATCGAGTGCTGCCGTCCTTCTTTTTCACTAGTACAATGGGTGATGCCCACGGACTTTTTGAGTTTTCGATTAGACCGTCTTTATCCATGGTCGATATCATCTCATCGTCTTCCGCCTGTTTTTTCCAATGGAAGTCTTCTAGCTGGTTGTCGGATCGGTCTGCTATCGCCGGTGTTGTACCAGGTGTGTTCGACCATGGTCTCCATCCTGCGCTGCAAACTAGCAAACTCGCCAATGAGATTTTCGGCTGTTTTCTGCTCCTGATTCACAGTTTTCCAGGATAGTATTAAGTACCTCGGCCAATTTCGTTGCAGAAACATGACTCGCAGATTCACTCCCAAATGTTGTCGATATGGCTGCAATGTTTACGCATCTCCCAACTACTTCTCCTTGACGAAATGTTTTCTCGGATTCATCAGCCTTACCGGAACCATGTTTTTCATTGGTTTTACTAAAATTGTTCCAATGATATAGCATGGAAAGCCCTCTTTATCGTCTGCTTCAACGAAATAGAATCGGTGGTTCCCAGGATCACCCTCCAAACGCGTCCAAGGAACTGTCTCTAAAGACAGTGGTAGGACTTCATCTCTGCTTATAACCGCCCGTAGATTCACAGCGTTCTCGTTTCCGTATACCATAGGGATCTCAACGGTTCGATACCTTAACACTTGCATTCGAAGGTCTATGATTACCTCATGTGCCTTCATGAAATCCACTCCTATGATGCATATGTCGGCTACCAAGAACGCATGTGAGAAGGTCAACCCTGCCAAATGTATCTTTAAAAATACCTTCCCGTATACTTTTTGCTGCTTCTCCGGTAGCTGTCTTCAGAGTGTAGCAGCTGGTGTTATGTAGCCAGGACGTCTGAACAAGGTCTCTTCTGATTATGGAGGCTGTGGCACCCGTGTCGATAGTGGCCACACATTTTCGGTTTCTGATGACTGTCTCCACTGTCAAGTCTTGCTGCAGCGTGTAGTTTGTGAAACTTGGATGATAGTCCTGGGGGCGTCGATTCCATCAACCAACTTCAGCCCCGCGAAGCTTTGTCTGCTGCATGCATTGTCAGGGCAAATGCTAAAGCATCAGCGAGCGTTTTCTTGCCTGCCATTCTTACAGCCATTTATAGTGTTTCATCTGCAATGGCATTAGTGAACGCATCGGTTGCCAGTTCGTTTATGATTTCCCTGCTGGTATTGGGATAAGACAAATTCGCCAAGCGCTCGATGTCAGCTTGCAATTGTTGCCTAGACCCTTCGCCTGGACTCGGTAAACTTGCTGCATGTGGTCGTCGCCAAACCTCATCTCATTCATTGTCTTGACCATGGCATCATAATCATGCTGTTTGTCTTCATTCTTTTGTTCTTCGAGAACGTTCTGTTGTTTTTCGAGAAAGTTCTTTTGTTCTTTCGATGAACTTTCCAGAGCATCGAATTTCGACAGAAGCAACTTCCTTCCTTTTTCGACATTCCGCTCATTCATACTAGATTTTTTCGAGGTGGGACATAAGTGGCTTTTATTGCCAATTTTTGTGTTCGATATAATTTTTTTCAATTAGAAAACTAAAGATCGGGCTTGTTTCCACTTCGATGGAAATAAAGTCGACTAAGTTTGAATCGAACTTATTACCATCTACGTTATTTCACGGCACTGGATAATACACTAATGTGGGCTAAACTAGTTTTGTCTAGGTAAAACTGGTGGGGTATGCTGCCGGCTTGTTGTCACTAAAGGAATTGCAGTAGGTGCGAGTATTGCGTAACTAGTCTAGCCTTAGTATATTAGAATGAATGCCAAGGCAAAACTAAGTCAACCAAACGCCCGTAGACTAAACTAGTTTTGCCTAAAAAACTTGCCGGTAACATATAAATTACATATTCCACTATTTCGTATTTTGGAAAAGAAGTAATTTGCGTTTATGTTAAATTAATTTGCTTTGCGGTTAAACTTATTTGCTATTGTGTTTATTAAATGTACGAATGCTGTATACGTCAATGTTCTATAATATGTCAAAAATACGTTAATAGCATGCCCCCGTTGACTTCTGTAAGTTAGAATAGATTGAACGATAGGGTCGTACGTACTTGCACTTATGAACAGTACGAACAAAAATTTAAATGGGCTGAGTGCAGTTCAAGGTTTTAATGGATTTCTTTGAGTCTTAATTTCGATTGTTTGTAAAAGTACGTAATACTATTAGGCGAAAATAGTTAACGCCATCTAATTTCTTAAAAAATCTGAATAAGTATATTTTTTTCAACATCATAAGCACGATTTTTTTCAAACATTTAACCACACAAAATCGAGAATGTAAGCTTAAACATTTTTTTAAGTTTAATTATATTATAGGTATGTATATTAAATGGGTATATAAAAAACATTCTTCGAAAATAATTTCATGAACAATCATAATGTACATACATGTATCAATAAATAAATAAATACGCATATCTATCAATTTTGGTTTTAGTTGTCTAACCAGGCCCCAGAAGGTACCATCTTAAAATTTAATTTCATCAAAACATAATTCAATAGCCATTTTATTTTTTTTTTACAAAAATTCTTGGAGCTGTTATTGTAGAAAAATTATTTTTTCCTTAACGGTTATATAACAGGTACTGTTATTTTTAGCCCTTAAAATAAAAAAAGCTCTGAGGACTTCCCAAAGAACCACACACACCAAATTTGAAGGTATACATCACTTTAGCAGTTTGACTGCAGATTGTTATACGAGTACATACAGACGGAGTGACAGATAGAAATTTTTGTTTACTAACTTTTAAAAGCTTGTTTGTTTGATTGTTATCTGAATTTTTTTCATTCACGAATTCTAAACTTGGCCATATATTATGTGCCCATATCGCAAGTACTCAATACTTAGTAAACCGATCCCGATGAAGACATGTACTCAAGGCTTTGGAGTTTTATTTTTTCGTCTTCAATGATTTTGATGATTTTTACTTGCGATATACAAAAAATGTCTGTCTCTCCGTCTACATTTATAACGCAGCCTAAACGGATTATGTGATTACATTAAAATTTCGTAGATATGTATGGTTCTTTTGGCATTCCTCTGAGGCTGAGGGGTTTTTAAAAAATTATTTTTGGGGCTAAAAAGTACGGTACCTGCAATAAGGAAAATATTATTTTTCACAAAAACCGTAGATTATTATTTTTTACAAAAACCGATACAACGATTTTGATGAAATTTTGGAGAGTATTTTGGTAGGCATCTACTATCATTTAATATTAAAAATTACCCCGAAGTCTTTTAACGGCACCTCTCATATAACAGTTTTTTTTTTTTAATTTTCGACTTTCTCTGAAACGAAACATTGGACTTCTACCAAATTTTATATTTGAAAAGAAGTTGAAAGAAGTAGCCAAATTTATTCTACGTACCAATATTTTGAATATTTTATTGTTCAAATTATTGTATAAATGATTTTTAATATAAGCTGTATATTAAAAAAAACTGCATAACAAATAAACTTTTTAAACTGAAAATAAAAAAAAACAGAATTTTATCAAAATCGGTCTTTGAAACACTTTTCATAAATTCATTATTTGAGGCTTGATACTCCATTTTTACTAAGGATCAGACTGTGTTTGTGACTGATCTTGCCTGATATAAAGCACATAAGAGCAAAAAAGAAACCTTGTTTGAAAAGAAATGTTTTTTTAGACTTTTCTGGTCAAATGTATTATATACAATGATAGAGCATTAAACTCCACACGATTCCCATTACCCCATTTGACAATGCTGTATAAATCGGAGTTTAATGAGCTTGACATACGGTAACGTTACAATTGTACGTCCGAAGGCGAAGGACGTGAATTATCGAACGAATATGAAAAGCTGAGGGTAGAGTCGTCAGCAAAATAGTTAAATGGATTAAAAGTAACAGACAGAAGATCATTTATAAAAATGAAGAGTTAGACAGGACACAGCATTTATTTTGTGGGAATTAGACTTGAATCCGTTCAATACAACTTGTATTGAACGGTCTAGAAGATAGCTTCTGGGGGGAGGACAGGGAGGATAGGTCACCTTTCTTAGGGACAGGCTGGACAAATGCTATTTTCCATCTTCTAGGAAAGATTCCAGAAGAGTAGGAGCGATGGAAAAGCTACGCGGTGGCTTTCCCAGTGTGCAAGAACACCTCTTCAGAAGAATCGGGGGTATACCATCCGGGCCAGCGGATTTGTTTATATCGAGATCTTTGAGAACTCTTACGAGTGAAAAATGGAAAAATGTACATTCTCGAGTACAGGAGGAGCAAAATTGCTGTGAGGCAGCGTGGAGCTGGCAACGAAATGGGCCGCGAGCAAGTTTGCCTTCTCCGAAGAGTAAACAATTGGTTTGTTACTGTCGATGAGCGTTGGAACCGAAGATGTTAAGGAGTTTTTTATATTTTTTTACAGATGACCAGAAATTTGTACTGCCTTTGGGACACTGCAGAATTTTTTGCCGTAATTTTTGGTCATGCAAAAATTTGGTTCTTTCAATAACGGAGTTGCATGAGTTTCTTGCTTGTTTGTGCTTTTTCCGATTTTCCTCTGTAGGGTTGGCTTTGTAAGAACGGTAACTTACTTCTTTGAGCCTGATAGCTTCTTTACACTCAGAATTAAACCAAGACTTTTCTTTAGGTTTAATGCTTTTTACTCTGTTAGGAATAAAAGCACGCATCCCTAGAAGAATCACATTTGTGATCATTTCAGCACTGGCATCAATGTCACTATCGAGGAAGCATAGTGACCAGTTTAAGTTTCGGAAAAAAATATTCAGGTCGTCCCAGCTGGCTTTCATGTATTGCCAAACGGTCCTGGTGGAGATTTTTTTTTAACTGGGTGGGTGGAATAATACAATGATCCGAAGTGCCAAATGGAGAAGTTACACAAATGGTATATTTATCAGGGTGAAAAGTAAGAAACAAATCAAGAGTATAGGCGGTTTGCCCAGCAACATACGGTATACGCGTTATCGATCATTTGGGTAAGGTGATGTAACCCGGCAAAGAGCTCGACATGACTTCCTTTGGGTGTTGTTTGACCAGAATAGCGGAGCCAGTTGGAATGTGTACATTGAAATCGCTCGCAATAACGATTTCAGTGCGAGAACAAAGGGAAACAATTTTCGAGATGGAATTAGATAGCGCATCAAACTCATTACAAGCCGAACTACTGTCGAGATTTGGACTCCTGTGAATAAAACAATAATGAATGATATGCTAGCGGACAGTGAATTTGAGCCACAAAAAGTTAAAGTCCGTGTTGAACATTGCCAGTATTGGGGAAGGCTCTGGCAAGCAATATCATTTCTTACATAGACGACGAGACCATGATGAGAAAAAAGAAGTGGCACTAAGCTATACCCAAATAGAGCAAATTCTGATAAATCAGTATTTACTCCAACCTAAGTATGAGAGGAGATCTATTTCCCCGTTTAGCTGGGAGGGGCAATTTTATAAAAAATTGGCTAAAACAGTTTTTTTTAACATAATAAAAGAAGAGGTTTTTGAATTTCAAGTATACTCTAATCAAGGCACTGTGAGTGTAACCGTTTGTTTTTTATTATACTTTTTCTTGTTTTAAGAATTTTTTTTTTTTTGAAAATTGCTCCTTCTCCCTCTTATTAGATTATTTTCTAGTGTCGACCCAACCTACACGCTCTAGCTTTTTCTCACACCTTATGCGAATCACCTTGTATAATAAGGCACGTAAGAGCAGGTAACTGCAAACTACTAGATCTAGTTTTGAAATTCTTTTGTTATAAATAAAATAACTTGGAAAAATAAAACAATAGTAAGTAAAAGAGCTGCTTTTGCAATCTGTTTTGTTCAATGTACCTATATAATATTTTATTTAATGGGAGAATATTAAATCCTTACTCACTGTGTTCAATTACATTACTACTAGCGATATTGATACACAATATCCATTGTCGTTGTTTTCTTATTATTCACCATTATCAGGATAGCTTTTAATTAAAATACCAATAAAACGATAATCGGAATAGTATTTTTGCACAACTTTTGTTTTTACTATAAAGTAATTCCAAATAGTGCTGGATAATCACGAATAGGTCAAAGATAACGTGGAAAATGATTCTTGGGTATGTTCTTAGAAAAAAAGATTTGCAATAGTAAGGGTTTATCTAACATGTACATAGATATCATTTTAATTTGCTTGTTTTAAAGAATGTTGAATTACGCAGAAAGTCAAGGTTATCATCAGGCTGGTGATGATAACCTCGACTTTTTGCGTAATTCAACATTCTTTAGAAATTTTCATTTTTGGCTTCCGTCCTGGATTATAGTTCTTATGTATACAATATCTTTTTACGTTAGTTCCAATGAATAACTTTATAAGTATCTATAGAATATAGGGAGTGAAGTTTTTATTTTTCATGTGTACAGAACGTTTTCTCGATTGTGTTATAATAAAAAAAAACTCCCAGCCTCATAAGTTGAATAAAACAAAAATATTTTGAAAAATTGGTCACATAAATATGGGATAACTAAATATAATTTGTAGGTGAACTTTGTGGGTTTTACATTGCTGTATGCAACTCTTTTTTTATTGCCGAAAATGCTAAAATTGAAGTTTTGAATACCGCTCTATTAAAAAATTACTTGATAGCGATTATTATACTAAAATACACGTCGTTTAAGGGTTTTAGTATGGCAAAACACGAAATTTCTAAATTTAAGCTTTTATAATTGTTTGCATTTATTTTAAAAGAATTAAAGGAAATTTAAAGCCTTAATAAGTTCGCCTACACAATGTATTTAACTTTCTAAAACCTTTATGTGATCAATTCTGAAAAAACTTTGATTTTTTTTTTCAATTTAAGAGCTTGCAACCTTTTTTTTAATGTTTCCAAAACGAAATTTCTACCAACAATCATTCCCAAGATAATTAGCCCTATCATGGTAACCGATCGGAAAACAATTTTTTCGACTCAAACAAATGTTTTTTTTATTTCTCATTATAATAATACAAGTCTCTTTCAATGTGGTTATAAATAAAATAAATTTATTGGCGCCTTAAGGAGCTGTCGGCCTATATTCTGTTCAATTTATATTTTCAGTACAGGGCCTGCCTTTCACTCTTACTGTTAAGGATTTCAATAAGCTATCTCCATTTTAAAGCTCTCAAATGGTTGCCATACTTATATGAGACTTATACTCTCAACCATATATATATGTGTGCTGTTAATCTCCAAGAATGGAAGGGGGACCTACAGTTTACGGCCGAGTCCGAACGGCTAGATGAGATGCACTTTTTCGAGATAAATTTTACTCTTGGAGGTTTTGTCAATTACTCGCAAGAGGCAGTAACCCGGAAAAGAAGGTGGCTATGAGCGGGAATAAATATTCAATTATTTTCATTAAAAAAAAATTAATTTCTTAAAAATCGGAGAAAATTCCGTTCCAACCGGTAAGCATGATGTATAGCCCTATCATGCCAACCGATCCGAACGGAATGTTTTACCTAGGCTAAACTAGTTCAACCTAACACACTTAGGCTAAACTAGTTTTGCCTAGGAAAAACAAGGATGAACATGGTCGTGAAAATAAAAAAGATCTACAATTTTTGTATATACACTTTTTTCACGTAGGTAACCTCAAAATGTATGTGAAAAATTCAAAAAACAAAGTGTATATTTTTTTACTTTTTATCTTTTACAAAAAAAATCACGAAATTTGGTCAAAAATTTTCCTTTTTATGTCCCAAACATGCTGTAATTTTTTTTATTTAAAATATTTATTTTTTCACTTTATTTTGAACTAGTCTATTTAGTCATAAAAGCATTGGTGCATTCTCGAAACAGACACGTACATTTTAGATTAATGCATGTAAGCAGATGTCGTAAATTAAAAACAGGACCTCAACATGTTATATTGGTAGGTATACACATATCTTTGACTTTAAAGAGTTCTTAAAATTTAGTCATTTTTCTGGAAAAGGAGATTTTGTAATTAAAGAATTCAATACTAACTAATAGCCAAACTTAACTTTTTTCAATCTATTAAAGAAATCAAAACTCATTTTCCTGTAATTTTCTCCAAATGTTTAGTTTACAAAAATTATATATATATATTTATTTATATATTTAAGATCAAAGAAAAGAGTAGTAGTTTAAAAAACAATTAAAGCATTACATGGAATGTTGTGCCTTTGTTTTTGTCACCTACGATGCGCCTTAAATAATACTTTTTTCTTGAGCGAAGTTAAACACTCCTAATTCCTGTTAGCCTATATTATGTATATTTATTATAAAGGAAAAATCTTGAATTACTGCCCCAAGTTTTTTATATGCATACATATGTATATCAACGTTTTCTATTCGTCATGACTTAAAATTTTGTTTTCATTAAAGTGGTAACTTACCTGTCAAATTTAAATATTTTTAATAACGTACGTTCATAGCCTGAATACTTTGGATTCCTAGCTTTCCGATCAAAGTGGGGAAATAGATTCGGTAGTTATCCAAACACAATATCCATCTATTAAAATTAAAAACAAGTTTATTTTTAGGTTCAGAAAAGCCCTAGAAATGTCTATGGCTTGATTAAATAGTATTTCAAGTTTTATTAGTTTTATCGTAAGGTATTTAGTCAAAATAATTTAATTTTTTTACGAAACAAATGTGTTTATTATTACTTTTTTATTTAAACCAGAGAAGATTAATACATTTATAATTAAAATTATATGTTATATTAAACGTCTAACGTCTAACGACGTTTATTTAATCTTTCTATATATTTCGTCTTGGTAAGTGCACCGCTTCCACTTGTAGGATCCATCATTCGGTTCCAATCCGTTTGACCAACTACAAATCCTATAGCTCGCATTTTATCTTGTGCTCTTTTTTCTTCAATATCTGCCCAACGTACCTAATTAATATAAAATCAAGTATTATCCCGTAGTGAAAGTTTTTTGAAGACAAAACATTGCATATCTAACACATAAGATAGTTTTAACAATCTATATGCTTATAGTTCAAGACTACCAAATTGTTATTTTGTGCTCTTACTCTTTTCTTTCCATTCGTATTTGAAGTTGGTGGTTCCCAACCATCAACCTGAAGATATTCTTCAAGTGTAGCTGTTCCTCGTTTGGAAATTGGTTTACTGGTACCATCAAGACGAGCTATAATTATTAATTATATTAAAAAATAGTTCTTTTGTTTTCTTTTTATTAAATTTACCTAAATTTTCTGTAGTCGGATCAGCATCCCATTTGCTTTTAAGAAATCCATTATCCTAATTTGTTTAAATTAATATCAAGGAAAAGAAACAATTAACAGTTAAGTTTTACCCAACTACCTTAATTAAAATAAACAGAGAAGATAGTACCAGAAAAATACAAGGTTCCTGTTTACGCTGATATTTAACGAGCTGATTTTCGAACCGAGATTTTTAAACTATTTATCCTTTTTATTCACTATTGGCAGTAAAGTTTTTTTTAAATGTATTGGATTGTTTTGATATGTGCTGTTTATACATTGCCACTATTCGCTTAACACTACGATAAAATAATGGAAAGTTAAAAGGATAATAATGAAAAACATTGTGATCCCAATATTTCAATTTGTAGTTTGGTTTTCGGGCTATCATTAATGAAAAATTCTTCATTTTTCGCAATGAGCTTTAGTAGTAGATAAGTGACAGATATAAGAAAAGAGATGTTTAATTACACCTGACAAAGAAGAAGCAAGGTATTTAATCAAATAAATAAATCAATAAAATAGATAAGTGACAGATAAAAGAAAAAAGATGCTTAATTACACATTACAAAAAAGAAGTACGGAAATCGGAGCACCACACCAAAAATACAATCAACGCCAAATTTACCGCAACATTCAGGATTAAAGTAGTTACTATATCTAAAAATATCGTATAGTAGACATGGTTCAACGAGAAATCGGTGAATGGTGAGGTCATTAACTTTAAAAACTTCGTAACTTGTCAATACCAAATCATAAATGGTATTTTTTTAGTAATATCTGTTTTTTTTTCAGAAAATCCGATTTTGAGCCATTTTTTTATAATTCTTAGATTTCTTAGGTAGTTGATTCACTTAAATAAAGTTTTGTTCTGGCTTCATCATTCTGTAACAAATAAATTAATGGTCTCAAATTTTCGTTAAACCTTTTTTAATTAATTAAACATTCACAACCTAGGAAAAATTGTACATGACAGTGCTAATTTTACTTTTTTTTAAATAAATGCTCGCTTTAAGTTAATGTTATAAGCTTTTGAACTCAATCAGACAATTCTCCATTAACTAAGAAAAATAAAAGGTTTTTCAATAAAATCTTGTTTTTTTTTATCTACCTACTTATTTATTTATTTGTTTTGCTGGTTTTTTTGTGTATTTTGAAAAAAAAAAAAACAAAAAATTATTAATAAAGAAAACAAGAAGCCATCAAAGCAAACAAAAATAAGTAATAGCAAATAAAGTAGCATTTATTTGAAAAAAAAAATCTTTAATTTTTATTAGATTTTGGAACCGAGCCCTACCTGCTTGATGATGGCTTCTAACTTTCGATTTAAGCATAGGTTTGGTGAGCCTTATAGCTTTTCAGAAACTGCCAGTACTGAACAAGTTTTTAAAAAGTAAAATCAGCACTATCTAATACACTTTTTGTCCAAGGTGCTATTGTAAATGTTTAAAGAAAAAAGTTTAACCGAGAGTTTGACTAATTTTTTTAATTGTAATGAAATGATGAAGACAGAAACTAAGAATTATAAAGAAAAAAAAACCGATATGATTTGATAAAGCTACAGCTACATAATTCCGAAAGGTCATGGCCTCATCTTGCATCGATATTCTTTTGGATGTCTACAGAGTCTATCCCTAATTTTGACATAACTTTATTAAGGATTCACTTTCGCGTACTCTGATCCTTGTAAGTGCAAATGCCTGCCTTAAATACAAATGATACAAATTTCGTTAAGTTAATTTTAAGAAGAAATATTACCGGGTGTAACTTCCTTCAAATAAATTCGATATTTTGTTTGAGTCTTCAGATTTTAGGTTAGTTTTTGTTTTGCATTTAACTTTACTTTATTTAAAATGAATTAAATAAATGCAAAATTATTCAGGGCTACCTTCATCTTTTTGAATATGAATTTTAATTGTAATCGGTTAACTAGTTCTCCAGAAGGCCCAGGAAAAAATGTGCATGACTGGGTCGCACGTACTTGCTCTTATTTACATCTTTGACAGTAACAATTAAATTTACGTTGAAAATAACACAGTTTGAATTTATAAGAAGTATCAAAACCACAATACTTAATGGTTTTTAGTAAGAATGAAGTATGCCACCATACGTCTTGAATAACAAAGAATTTAAGAAAAAAAGTATTTCGAAAATTGTAGGACCGGTTTTGATATAATACTGTTTTTATCTTTTTAGTTTTTTGAAAAAAAAAATTTTTTTTTTGTTATTTTGTTATGCAGTTTTTTTTAGAATTTATTAATTCACATCTGATTTTAAAATTTTAAATATTTTTTTTGATTAGTTTTAATAATATTGAATTTAAAAAAAAAATCAAAAATTGATTAAAAATAGAAAAAAATAATTATTCTGAGAAAGTCGAAAATTAAAAAAACCGTTATATGGAAGGTACCGATAACAGACTTTTCCGGTAAATTTGGTTCTAATTAGCTGATAATTACTACCAAAAAAAAATCTCAAAAAATGTCATCAAAATCGTTGGAGCCGATTAAACTTTTCCTTAATTGTTATATGGCAAGTACCGTTATTTTTAGCCCTAAAAATAAAGTTTCAATTTCCCCTCTGAGGAATGCGAAGAAATACACACATACCAAATTTGAACGCAATCGCTATACATCACCCGGACAGATATACAGACGGACATTTTTTTGTCAATGCCTTTATTAGGCTTCTCTATCATCGTAATGTCATGTTTGATTGTTATATCTTTTTTACTTGCGATTTATAGGGACTATAAGGCAAGTTATGCATTCGTAAAAAAAATTCTAACAATCAAACATGACATTACGATGATAGAGAAGTCAAAAAAGTGGGTCCGGAAATTCCGTCCGTCTGTCTGTCTGTCTGTCCGTATCGATATCTACAGCCTAAACGGTTGGGCCGATTTGATTCAAACTTGGTATATAGTATTTTTAGAGTGCTCAACCCGACAGTTTTTGGAATTGGCATTCTAGTTCCAAAACTAACGGTACCTGCCATATAACTTTTAATGAAAAAACATATTTTTCTCGAAAACGGCTCCTACGATTTTGATAAAACTTTCAGAATGATGTTTTCTATGCAAAATTAATCTTTTAGTTATAATGGACTCTTCAGAAAAAAGTTTTATAACGGTACCTCCCATATTACCGGTTTTTTAAAATCAGATTTTCTCGTTAATTAATTGACGGATTTTGATGAAATTTTCAAAGTATGTAGTGTTTTATGATTTAAATATTTTTATATTGTTTATTAAAATTTTCAAAAACATTTTTTTTTAAATTTTTAATAATTTTTAAAAAAAATATTTTGTTTTTTGAATATTTTGAAAACGGTTTTATAGATTTTTTTTTTTAAATTTTTCTCCTAGTATAAGCTATAGATTTCTTTGAATTGACATACTCAAAAAAAAATTTAAATATATTTTCGAAAAGTTTTTCAAAAAAACATTTTTTTGAAAAAAACTGGTCGAACGATTTTGAAATGAAAAAATCATAAAATAGAAAACAGCAAAAGACATAAGATAGCTTACAACAGTTTTTTCCAAAGAACGTTATGAATAGTGTTTTTTTGATTTCATAAAAAATGTTCCCCCAAATTTTATTTCATATTGCTCGGCTAAGCCATTAGTCAAATAAAAGAAGGTGACAACCTACATACATACCTACGTATTTTAAAGCATTTCATCATCATAAAAGCACACAGAATAAATAAGGAGCCTATGATAAACACACAAAAACAACTAACAAATAAAAAAAATTATTCGATTACACCTTCCTATAAATAAACAAAACCACTGTGTTAACTTTTAATATTGTCTCTATACCTACTCGCTCAGCAGTAGTTGGAACGTGTATCTTTTATTTAGTACATACATTTCTTCCAACCTTATTATAGGTACCTAATATCCTTAATAAATTCCATTAATACCTACCCACATCATACGTTTATCGATCCATCAAACATAATTAAGCTATTTTAATTAATTTGATTTCAAAAAAGTAAATTATTGTTATTGGGTCCCTATACCTAGCATTATTGCCATACTGCTGATTCCGACGAATCTTTGTTCAAAATTTGTTTGTTGTTGTTCAAAATTTTCATACCAAACCAAAATGAAAATTAAACTGAAAAAAGTCCTTTATATCTTTCTATTAGCAAATTATATTATAAACAATAAACAATAAATAATAAAGTGGAAAGATAATACACTAAAAAACTGCAAAAGCTAACAATCCTACATATTTATGTGTTTATCCCTTTATCGTGACGCATGTTCGTTCGAGCTTCAAACCACAACGATTCTAAAGAAGTTGCACGTCAAAAAATATTAAAATTAAATCTTTGTCAAAAAGACCCCTGTACCTAAAACGGATTAACACACGGGAGCAAGTACGTGCGACCCAGTCGTGCCTTTTATTTTTGTATATTCACGAATCTTAAACTTTCCTTATAGTCCATATATTTATTTATTTTTTCCATCAAAACCTGGATTACCAGGGGCCTATTTCTCATTAGCTACATCAGCTACTTGTAAAACACTGACATTAATGCAACACCATTTCTGTTTCACAAAGCAATTTAGAATATTTTTTACTTCATCAATATTGTAGACTGGAAATACTGGAAGAATGTTTTCATTCATACTAGAACCTCAATGAAAATGGATCAGAAAATTTAAAATAGAAAATTGGCGTTTCGTCCTTGGACTCTTCAGTTGATAGTAATAATAGTAAGTAGGTATGTACAGTAATTCTATATTTATCTGTAATTGATTGAAGTCAGAATAGAATGTTTTAGGCTGTGAAAATCTTGTAACGCTTGGGGGCTGCAGGACCTTCTTCATCTTCGTCGTCGTCATAATCGGACATGTCCTCATACACTTTAGGAGAAAAGGGGAGGCCAGTGAATTCCTTATTCTCGTCGTTAGTGGTATCAATAATTAAAAAAACAAAGTCTTTGGTCCAATATTAACGGAGATGCAGCTTATCAAAGTTAGACAACATTTCTTAAAATGTGAAAAATAGCATTTATGTACTTTTTGCTGGAAAGTATTCCGAAATTAATGGAACATTAACAGGTTGTTTGGCGGTGCATTAGTAATATCATCCTACTTTATCAACCTCGAAGACCATGTGCTAAATTTGGGGCGGGGGACAAAAATCCCCACAATTTTCGGACTTTTTCAGTTTTTCGTTTATATCCGAAGAAGTAAACTTCGGAACCAGAACTTCAGTTTCTGCTACATAGAGTTGTTTGGACCACGTTTAGTGAAGCCACATTTCAAGAAGTCTGCCAAAACTAAGTGGATTACGTCCAAAGGCTCTTTAAAAGCAATGCCATTGTGGTTTTTTGATGGTTTTTATGTTGGGATAACTTACCAAATCAGCAAAGCCCCCGAACATTTTAGGCGTTCTTTGCTTCGCTCCTCATCAAAGTTTGTCTTTTTCCAAGATAAATTCGATCAGCACGATTTCGCAGACGAAAAAATGTTGGGTCACAGCCCAACAGTAATATATTCAACTGACTCGTTCAATCACGAACCACCATGAACTTTTTCTGCATGCGATAAGTGGGTGTGACACCATTCCACACCCTTTGGTATTGGAAAAAAGAAGGTGATACAGAGGAACAGCAAGAACCCTAGCCTTTCAGAGCTGTTTGCGAGTTTTAAAGAACCCGATGCAACTCCAACTCAAATCTCTGACGTTGGAGAGAAATTCTTTGTCAAATTGTATGGAGGGACCATCGAAATTGACAATCTAGAAGACCTGAGATACCGCATTTTTTCCAAAGCCGTTGCAGAGGCAAAATGTCAACTTGCCAGACTGGCACCAAGCATAGATGCCGCCAAGTACCATCCTCATTCCGGGCTTTCTTACAAGTTCAGGTCTGGATGGAAAGCCAAAGGACCCATTAGAACTTGCCAAAACAAAGTCCTGCAGCCCCCAAACAGCGCAGCCTAAAACAATCTGCCTTTAATCAATTACAGATAAATAGAGAATTACTGTATATACCTACTTACTATTATTTTATTACTATTTTAAATTGTCTGATCTATTTTCATTGAGGATCTAGTATGAATGAAATTTTATGTTTTCCAACTTTGTCATACAATGTGCTCCACAAAATGCGGTTAGTTTATTTAAGAGATTTAAACGAAAAACTGGGACTAGCAGTCTATGAGAGGCCAAAACACAATATCTCGTCAGAAATAAAGCGAAGAATTACTCTTGCCAATCGCTGTTTCTATGGGCTAGAAAGGCAATTGAGTAGCAAAGCCCTCTCTCGAAAGACAAAGGAGACTCTGTATAAGATCCCAGTCCTGCTCTATATAGTGCCTAGGCATGGACTCTATCTAAAGCGGATGAAGATAGTCGTTTCGAGCGTAAGATTCTTCGGAGGATTTTTGGCCCTATTGCGATTGGATCTTTTCATTACCGTGACGAAGAAAAAAAAAAAGAAAACAATTTTAAATAGTGAAGACGAGCACAAAATACGCTGCAGTAATAGCTGCTATAAAAATATTAAAGAAAAAAAAGCTAACTGTGTTAAAATACATACGTAGTGTGTGCTATTGAATTAGTTGCTCGAGATCTATCTCATTGTGCATAAGTGCGTGGTAAATACCGAATAAAACAAATAAACCTATTGTCTGATAAAAAAAAAATTCTAGAACAAAAATCGTAAAATCATGCGACCATGCGGTGAAACGGTAAAAACAGAAGTTTCAAATTGCGGAATTTCAATAACTGTGCAATAGAGTGCATAAAAAAAGATAGCACGCCAAAGGCGTAAAATGAAATACATAAAGAAAAAAAAAGAATGCAAAAATTATGGCCATGGCCATTGAAGAAGAGCGAACAAAAATGCTACTCAGTGAATTATATAACTCGAAATGGTATAAAAAAAATTAAGAGAAAGAAAGAGTGCAACATAAATGAAAACGAAACATCAGTGACATGACAACTACTCACAAAAGAGAAAAAATTATTAATAAAAACAAATGCTGTAATGTGTGTGATTGTGGTAGAACAGATGCATTTACATTTTGCCGAAAAATGATGGTTGTTTTCAAACTATGTCCATCCTTAATCCACCCAATTATTGGAGAATTTCACCAGCACGGTGGTTCGTTGTTTAAATTTAATTAGTTGTTTTTGACCGAACGATCGAAGAAAAAATACAAATTTTATTGTAGAATATGGGTGGAAAAAATTCAAAGAATGAAAAAGCGAATGCTAACGTAATTAATGAAGTAAAAGTTGAAGAAAAAATACAACAAATTACGGATTTAGATAGCATTAAAATTATGTTGTTTATAATTACAACACTTTTAGTTGCAAATTTTATAATTAAAATATATAAAGTTCATAAGAAATACTTGAAAGGAAAATATTTGAAAAGATCTAAAATCTAAAATTTAATCTTTTTCATAACATGGCTTTTTCATTCTTGGAAACTTTATGTATAAATTATATGTTCAAAAAAAAATTATTTAAAATATATTGAACTCTACTTATGTTTTGATTCAATATTTTGTTCTCGTATTTATTTTATATTAACTAAACATGAATGCATGAGAAAAAAAAAATGGAATTATTTTTGCGTTTTTGAGTAAATTTTTACGACCGTAAATGGACAAGTGGTCTATAATACTAAATAATATTCTACCCCACAAAGTAGAATTTAATAAATCTTATAAGTGTATTAACAAAAGTGCACCAATTTCAGATAAAACAGTTTTTCAGCATATTGTAGTACTAGTTAAAAATTACAACAATATTAGAACTCTACTCAATGTACATTTAAGTAAACTAACAACTGAGCATAAAAAAGAATGTTCAGAAATCTTTCATAGCTTTAGAGATAAATTACTTAAAGTCTCTAGCAAACATGGGTTCGAACTAGATATTCTCTTAAGCATACATGAAGAATTTACTTACGAGCAACAATTAAACATAACTGAAGACAATACAATTTACACGGACACACAATCTAGCAAAGACGAAAAAAATGCACGATGGTTTCCACACCAATAGAGTTTTTGAATTCAGCCGCAAAGATCTTGCCTGACTTTGATGGCAGCCCAAGCAATCTGAAGGATTTCCTTGACGCAATTACACTTACTGAGACAATTAAAGAAACACACGAGGATTTAGCGGTGACCTTAGTCAAAACTAAATTAAGGGGACCTGCTCGCGACCTGATCGTGGGGGAAAGTACTCTGCAACAGATCGCTAACAAATTAACATCAAAAGTTAGGGCCATGTCCTCCGATATTATAATGGCAAAATTAACAAGTACATAGCATATGCAAAATAACACAGATTATTTTGCTACTAAAATAGAGGATTTGACGAAAGCTCTCAATTCTGCATATATATCAGAAGGCTTCACGCCTGCGGCAGCTGCAGTAAAAACCCTCAGATAATGCAACCAATTCTGAGCTACGAATCACCATACGATACGGAAATTTTGGAAACGCAAGTGAGGCAGTTGCCAAATATGTCCAAACTCATATGGAGGTAACAAAAAAGCAAGGTGAAATCACATACTGTAGAGGTTATCAGCGAAAAAGCCGAGGCACATCAAATTACCAATATGGTGGACACAGGGCGCAACAGAAGCTTTCAGCAATCAAGATTTTACAACCGTGGTCGTGGTAGATATAACGGACGTGGATATTACAATACGAACCGTGGAATAAACTTTAATAATAACAGGGAACAAACAAATCAACAGTTCCAACAGAGACAGAGACAAGGACAAATAAGACTGGTTAGCGATCAGGACCAGGGAGACGAGTTAACACCCCAAGATATTCAGAACCAACAATACAAAATATACCATTTAAATTAAAACTTGAGTTCCTATATATCAATAAAAACAACTCTTAGCAATACTTACACCTTGTTCTTAATTGATACGGGTGCAGATGTGTCGGTTCTCAAACAAAGTAAAATCGGAAATAGACCTTTTAATACCTTAAACACTATACAACTCAGCGGAATACGACATGGCATCATAAATTCATTTGGAAACATAGAGACCGATCTCGTAGTTGATAATATATTGATACCTCAAGCATTTCAGGTAGTCTCTAACAATTTTCCAATACCATGTGATGGAATTTTAGGCCTAGATTTTTTAAAAAACTATAATTGCATATTGGATTACCAATGTAATCAAGAGTTATTGATATTACGACCAAGTAATTTAAAAAAAGACATTGGTATACCCATGCAAAGTGCTCCTATCAAAAATTCAATTCTTATTCCATCTAGATCCGAGGTAATAAGAAAAATAAATTTAAGATCATCTGATTCCAAACCAACAATTACAGAATGGTGTTTTCTTAGCTAGCACAATCGTTTCTCAGGAAAGTCCATTTGTCTGATAAATGTAACTGAGAACGATGTCTTACTTAAAGACGTAAGTGCAATTGGTCGATAGTTTGAGGGAGAAGAAGATTCGCCTTTTTTAGGGATTGGCTGGACAAATGCTGTCAAAGCTTACGCAATGATTTTGCCAGCGTTGAAGAACACCTCTTCAGAACAATAGCGGGGATATTATCCGGGCTCGAGGACAGGAGGAGCACTAACACCTGCTGGCAGCGTTGAGTTAGCAGCGAATTGGGCTGCAAGCAGATCTGCTTTTTCTTGAGAACTGACAACAGGAGTATGATTGAAGACAAGCGTAGGATATGTTATATGTTAAGACTTTTTGTTTTATCAATAAATTCTGTATAGTTTTTTTATGCTGTGATTATTTTAGTAAGAAGATGTTGTTTTTGTGGATTTTCTGTAGTTCTTTAGCGATTTTGTAACATGGTGCTGTAGTGTAACTGATTAATGGGCGGATTGGAGTATCTGGTTTGTGTAATTTGGGTAATCCAGTAAACTGTGGCGCTTGTGCGTTAGGTTGTCCGAGTTTTATTTTGGTTATGGTTATGCTTTACATTTAATTAATGATAACCACAACTACAGCAACTTTGAAACTAACTTAATACGTTTACACATATGCAAAAGAGGAAAACTTTACACAATAGAAGAATTTTGCATTTACAAGGCATGTAAGATGGAACAAGACAAAGTGCATAACGACAAATTAACAATTAAAAGTAACGCACTATACGACACCGCAATTACATACTAATTAAAACACAAGATAAAAGAAGACAACACTATATAACGATGATGGGCGCAAAGTCCGAAACGCGCGTCGCAATTTTTATTTTGCGACACCGCAATTACATACTAATTAAAACACAAGATAAAAGAAGACAACACTATATAACGATGATGGGCGCAAAGTCCGAAACGCGCGTCGCAATTTTTATTAAATAAATGTTGTTTCAAATTTTAAATAAATATTAAAATTGAAAAATCTTAAAAAAGAAAACATTTAGTTTTATTTTAATATAATTATCGCAATTTTTTCTTAAATCTCGACAGCATGGAAGCAGAAACAAAAACTTTCATTAACCCATTAAAGTTCCATTACCTTCGGAATACTTTCTAGCAAAAACTACATAAATACTATTTTTCACATTTTAAGAAATGTCTAATTTTGAACAGCTGCATCTCCGTTAATATTGGACCTAAGACTTTAATTTACCTACCAAATTTTAGGAAATTGTATGCTGTTTAACATTGTTATGCAATGTGTTATTATTATTACGTATATATTGGCATAAACATGGTCAGGGTACTCGAAAGTAAGTCCTTTCATAAATGTAAGTAATGTCAAAATTAATTAGGCCCTTATTTTGGAGCATTTTTTTAACATGTCCATATTTTATTTCCGAAAGTTATTGCAATCAAATTTAGAAAACGCAAAAAAAAAACGCATTTTAATTAAGACAAAAATATTCTAAATAGAATAATTAATTAACTGTTCTACAACTAAGTGCGTTCAGTTTGGACCATAGTTTGACGTTAGCACATATGTGTTGGTCTTACTGATTCATTCCAGCAAACAGGCCGTAATGTTCTAAAATATAAAATTAGGTTTATTTGTTTTGTGAACTTACATTATTGTCACTTGTTTCTTCTTCTGCTTCTTCATCTTCAAGTTCAATCACCTCCTCAGAATCGGCCACAAAATGATCCTCCTGCAAAATCAATTATCAGTCCCATTTTATCGTTGTTTGTAAAAAAAATACCCATTTGGGATTTGGTTTGCCAAATATAGAGCAAAAGTAATTTAATTGAAATTTTTCTTTGTATTTTACTTCAAAATTAATATCTTAACTTTATCTAATTTCAATATAAATTAATACAATTATTCAGAAGAAAGATATCAATGTTGTATATTAAATATCTGTATGGGGACTGTGCGGTAGCATACCAAATTTAATTGTAAATTCGAAAATAAATATCTATCTATCTATCTAGAGCAAAAGTAAGTTGTTTTTTAAGACAAAGTGTATGGTATATGAGTATTAAGATTGTTAGTAATTCAAATGAACTACTCACCAGATCAGAAACGTCCTCCATTTCAACAACATTTTCCAATAAATTAGATACGTCAAGTTTTATGTAGTGCCCTGGGCAGTCTTGATAGTTCTTAATTATCTCTTTGATTTCTTCTTCCTTACGATCATGAACATTATGTTCAAGGCATGTGTCCAAATCGCATTTCAAATCGATGACGAATGGCTGTTAATCAATAATTTTAATTATCTAATTAAAAGACGAACGAAGAAAATATTTTTCTTTACGAAAGAAATAAGCAAAACAAGCAAATGCCCATTGTTTTTATTTCATCATGACAACTTAAATAAATGTATTCACTGACACGTCTTTTATACATTCAACATACTAACAGTAAAGTGTTGCAGGCAGTGTAGGAATTTATGTGTTATGTGACTTCTATTAAAATGTATAAGCTTTAAATCAAGCTACTTACCGAGAAATTTCCATCCCTAGCAGCATTATAAAATTCATTGAATGTCCTTAACGAATGATTACAACAGTCAACAATAATAAAGTCGAAGAGATGATCATTTACTGTTTTCTTAAACGATTTAATTAAATATTGCATATAAGTTGGTTCCATGCCTTTTTCATATTCATAAAGTATTTCCTTTTTTGGTATCTGTAATCAATTGATTTTTAAGACAATTTTAAGCGGTGATTTAAAAGTAAAAATGAAATAATGCAAAATTGCACATATATTAAGCAACGTAATAGTGTTGCCATTTTTTTTTAAATCGCAATATTAATTAATAAAAATATATACATAAATTGATTTTAAATTTTTTGAAAAGAGTAGAACTTCTGCTTAAGAAATTAAGTCTGTCTAGGAGGCGGCCGTAAGAAAACTACCTCATCAATCAATGAAAAATGTAGCCATTAAGTATTGCAAATTACATAAAGTGTATAGATTTTAATACCAGCTATATTCCTGCAGTTAGAAATAATATTCATGGTAGAGGTAGGGGGGAATATTGTGTGGTATTAAAAAAGTACAATCAGTAATTTTGTAAAGTTTAGACTAATTAATGATAAATTAGTTATTCAGATAGATGGCGATACAATTTATAAAAGTCACATCATTTTACCTTTTTAGTTAAACTGTAATAATTGGTTTAGTGACTTTGAAGAATTGTTCGGTTTTTTAAATAATTTCACGTCAAAAAATATTATGTTGATCGGTGGTTTGAATGCCAGAATTGGGTTTTCCAAAATACATGCGTGGAGGAGTTCAACACTCAAACGAATTTATTTTTAATCAGAAATTCTAAAGATGCAACACTTAATAGAAACGGTAGAATGCTAATCGAATTACTTGAAAGTTTTGGTTTTTGGATTTTGAATGGTGCATCGAGAAGTGACGCTTGTGGAGAACTGACCTTTTTGGGTGGACAGGGAAGTTCAGTTATCGATCTCTGTAGGGTAAATGGTGATGGGCATCAGGCTATTGATAATTTCGAAGTGCTAGTAGCAACTTTTACATCACATTTACAAATTCAAGTTTGTGCAAACTTTTTTCAAGAAACACCTCGAGTAAGCTCAGAAAAACTTCCAAGACTCAAATGGATACCTTAGGAGGGAGATAGATTCCGTGAAAAATTTAATCGTCATGTTGACTCACTGCCACCCCCAAGCTCCAATCTAATTGATCAATTAGAAGACAAAATTAGAGAAATTGTTTTATAATTGAAATTGAAGATAATCTGCTTCTCGTATCAATAATCGTAAACAGCAGCAACCCGTTTGCAAATCATTTGATTCCGAATGTATAAGGCTACTTGTAGTGTTAGTAATATATATTTACATCGATTGCAATGGGTGATTTTTTGACAACGATGTGCTTATTTCTTTAGTGGAGGCAGGACCTGTTTTGTGGCATAAGACATTGGATGAATTCAAGGGCCCTATTATGACTCGCGAGTCGAACGTTCGACTCATGTCAAACAATTAAGCGAATTACTCTTGTTGTGGTATTGCGAACCACAAGCGAACCCCGACGTTCGCCTGTCATAACAAAGCTACCAACAATAAAAACTGAATATGCTAAGTCAAGTTGTTGTTGAACGTCAAAAACTTCAATATGTGTTGAAAATAGTGTACGTTTTTTTATTAAAAGATTTCAGACAGTATGTAAAAAAAATTGAAATAGATTTGTTTTTTTGGCGACGAAGACGAACAGGGATAAAAAAAATTTATTTGTAGATTGGGAAGGAGTTTGAGAGATACATAGTTCCAACCCACTTGAACTACTTGACACTTTGCAAGGAACAAATTACTTTTTCCTATTGTTCAACTAATTGTCTTTTAAAATATTCCTTTATTTTGTGTTTTTGGATTAACAAACATGCATTTGAGTTAGTTGTAAATATCATGAGTTCGAGGTTCAGTAATTTCACCAATCACAAAACTAGCATCAACCTTGCGGTTCCTAGGTAGTTGAGGTTCTGTCGGACACGACTTCGTGCTGGAGCTCTCACAACCTGCACTAACCTGCACTGTCTGTTGTTTTAAGCGAAGTTCTTGACGAGCTTGAAACAAAAAATTGTTCGGGCTTCAATAAAGATAGATATGTCCAATTCGGAGAAGCAATAAGCTAGAAATGATTTCTTTAAGAAATCTAGACTGCCTGAAATTGTTGGATGTGGATTGAACCCACATTGGAATTATCGCCCCGACTGAGTTTCTGCATCATTACTTAAACAGAAAAGGAAAAGGATTTTTGTTCTTAAAAAACACGTTTTTCAAAATAAACTGCTTTATTATTTAAAGTCACCAGGATTTAGATTTACAGTTCGACCGATCTATACAGATAGAGACGAATGTTCGCTAATGCTAGAACAAGTTTTCAATTCGCCACATTTTTTGATATATGAGGCGAAAATAACCACATAGCATAAACTCGTTTAGGATTCATTGTTATTCAATAACCACGTGTCACCAGTCACAACAAAAAAAAAGTGGACTTTGTCCGTCAACTTAAATAGTTTACATTTAAAATAAATCATGTTTCTTTTGACCGGTAAAAATCCGGTGAGTGTGCAAGCACTTTGTAGCACATCCTTGCTCCAAAAACATAAACTCCCACAAATTCAAATTTCCCGCCGATACACGTTCCACAAAATTCCGTTTTTCCAAAGTTTAATATTCGCCTTACTGTACGCGCTAATAAAAGACAAAAAGAGATTTTTTAATTGCTAAGCAAAGGTTGGAGGTGTTGGTCACGCGGAAGAACTCAATTTGTAATTTATCAATTTATTAATAGAAGTATTTTAAAGTAGAATTAAGTGTGAAATAATAAAGTGAATTATTATTTATTTAAATAAAAGACAGTGTTTCACTTAATTGCTACAATTGGTGACCCCGAACAAAAAGTTAATTTTACCAAACGAGCCGCCATAAAAATCCCTTTCTGTGATAACCAATTCTAGTGAATCTAAGAAAAAAGACTATGTATTTCGTTAAAAAAATATCACAAATAAAATAAATTGATAACAAATACATAAAATAAGATCGCAAAGACCAAATAAAAAAACACCCAACCAATATAACAATAATCGAAAATAATCTCCGTTAAGCCAGAGGAGTCTCATGATTCATATCATTGGCAATCAATAAGGCAAGTGCATCAGTCATTAAAAAAACATTGCACAAGCCACGATCTCATGTAAAGCAGCAAAAACAAATAATTGCGAACCATAGAATTCCCACCATCACAAACAGAAGCCTCTCAATCTTCATTGCATGAAAACCAGTGTCAAGTCAAAGCCCCAAACACAGTCACATGACAGCAGCGCGCGGTTTAAATAACCCAAAAAAACAAAGTGTATCACCATATTTTTTTTTTATTTTATAATTTGTTATATTTGTCTAATAAACAAGTATCTTAAATTAATTTTTTTCCCATTTTTTTATAGAAAACTTAATTTTTTTTATTGTAAAACTCACGTGTGGCCAACTACGTAAGACCAAGAAAATTCAAAGTCAAAATCATGCCTGCTGCCTGCTGCCTGCATCTTATTTGGTAAAAAGTATTCTATATATTTTCAAATGAAATTTGGTAAGCGTCAATATATATTTTCTGATCTATATTCAATATTAAAATTAAAAATATCAAAATTCGAAATTACTGGATTATAAATTAACTATTTAAAATTATTCTAAATTTGTATATTCTAAACTTAGGTGTAAATATATTTTGAAAAATGACTAATGACGATGATAAAAAGGGAAGTTTGAATGGTGGGGGTTGCGCGACAAATATCACAAGCACTATTGCACTCAGAATCCACGTTTGCAATAAATAGTTTAAAAAGTGATGACTTAAAATATCATCACACACTCACTGCTTGAATTTTTGAATTTTACAAGAAATGGGGCATCAAAATCAACACCGACAAGTCAGAACTCGTTTGCTTCAGGAGACCAAGTAACGGAAGAGCCACCCATTCTGCTGGAAGATGTAGAAGCCTTGTGTTGAGACTCCCAGATGGAACATCGATCGCAGCCAAACGAAGTGCGAAGTACCTGGGGATTAATTTCACCGAGCTGCTTCGATTCAACGACCACTCACGTGCTGTCCTTAAAAAGGCCAGTTTTGCATTCCATCGACTGCACCCACTGCTGAGGAAAAGAAATGGACTGAGCCAAAAGACGAAGCTGCTTATTTACAAGCAGCTAATAAGACCCATCATTGGCTACAGCTTTCCAGTATGGTTCACCATATCGAAGACAGCAATGAAGAAACTGACAGTATTCGAAAGAAAGATCCTCCGCATCTGCACCGGGCTTTACTTCGACCGGCGACGCAACAAACACTACAGGAACGAGCAACTCTACTCTGAAGCCAAAATCATCCCACTGGAAAGATACCTCATGCAAGCAGCAAGGAAGATACTAGGAAACATCGCCAACCACCCCAATCAACTGATTAGAAGGATGACCAGCCAAGAACGACACCCTGAGCCAAGGTACCTTAGTGCCTTGGAAATACTGGAAGAGGGTGTCATACCAGCCATCAACGAAGAAGCAGTACCCTTCTATACTGACCCAGGGTCAGCATATCACCGAGGATAAATCCAACATACACCTACCTTTCAACTGGACAACCGGGCATGAACAACCCGAGGATGGAAAAGTCAACCGACTTTGATATTAATTTTATTAATAAATTTTCAATATAAATGTATTATACAATTTTTATGTAAATCCCACATTGTATTAAGTTAGGCCCCTTATGTGCCAACAAATTAGTATTATCATAGTACCTTAAGCATTAGTTCTTTAAGTCAAATTGTAAATATCATTCATGTTCAATAAACAAATCTTGAATCTTGAACACATATAAACTTATGATAAGATATATCCGAAAAGTGTAAAAGCAATTCGAGTATGTTTGACCCATGAATCCAATTGACACACACTCACTGCTTTGCCAGAAGATATTTTAATGACTATTACAGATCTTATCAACGATCCACCAGCGGATAACAAATACAATAAACTTAAAGAAATTATTGTCGGGAGGCACACAGAAAGTGAGAACCGTAGGTTAACAAAATTGTTGGACGGTGTCGCGATTGGAGACAATACTCCATCTCAGTATTTTAGGAATCTACAAACAATCGCGGGCGTTTCAAAAGCGGTTACATCTGATCTGCTCAAACGAATTTGGCTTAATGGCTTACCTGCGTACGTCAAATCAATTTTAGCTGCGGCACCTGACCTAGAAATAGATAAACAGGTAAAAACGGCTGATACAATCCTCGAAGTTGGTAAGCCCTTAAATGTATCAACCGTTTCTAGCGATCCAATTGCAAACAGATTAACAGAAATTGAAAACAAGCTTAGTAAACTTCAATTCTCGGTTGCGTCGGTCAAGTCATTTCCGCGTTCACGTAGTACATCTCGTAAACGAAATAATTATTTTAGCAAAAGAAGAGAAACGCGCTCTCCAAAAGACGTTAAAAAACATCCTATGTGCTATTTTCACTACCCTTTTGGAAAAAAGGCTCACAACTGCAGAAAACCATGCAGTTTCAAGGAAAGTACTGACCAACAAATATGAAATGACACGGCTACTTTCGGTCAAATTGAAACGATTTCCTTTCGCCGACTTTTTGTAAAATGTAAAAATACGAAACTTATTTTTCATATCGATATGGGTGCAGATGTAACATTTTTTCCGCGCAATAAAGTCGACGCAGATTTTTGTTTGTCAGCAGCCAATGGTACAACAATACGTACGTACGGAACTCAGTTGTTGAATCTCGATTTAGGGCTACGAAGGGATCTACCCCACGCATTTTTTGTAGCTTCTATTGCTCCTCCTATTGTCGGAGCAGATTTTTTATCCAAATTCGATCTTTTATTAGATTTTAAAGAGAAACGCTTGGTAGATAAGAAAACCTCTCTTACCGTCTGCACAATCGAGAAACATATGACAACACCGACTCCTAGTCCGAAACATTTCGAGCCTTCAAACTATTATGGAAATTTAATTAAAAAGTATCCGAGTCTTACATCTGCACCTAATTATAAACTGCCCATTAAGCACAATATTGAACATAGAATTGAAACTAAAGGCCAACTCCCTTTTTCAAGGCCACGTCGACTAGACGTTTCCAAATTAAAAACAGCTAAAACTGAATTTGACTATATGTTGAATATAGGAATTTGTCAGCCTTCATCGTCACCAGCATCGTCTCCTTTGCATTTAGTAAAGAAGAAAGAAAATAATGACTGGTGGCCATGCGGCGACTACCGTCGCCCCAACGGTGTTACAATACCAGATCGATACCCCATTCCGCATATACAAGATTTTGCAATGCAAATGAGAGGCTGCATAATATTTTCAAAAATTTACCTTGTCAGGGCTTTTCATCATATACCAGTTGCCAAGTGTGACATACACAAAACGGCGATAACTACGCCTTTTGGAATGTTCGAATTCCTACGAATGCCATTTGGTTTAAGAAATGCGGATCAGACCTTTCAGCGTTTCATTAACCAAGTATGCAATGGTCTGGATTTCGTATTTCCTTATATTGATGATCTATTGGTGGCTAGCAGTTCAGAAGAAAACCACAAGGAACACCTTAAACTTTTATTTGAACGTTTTAGCGAATATGATATTAAAATTAATGTCTCAAAGTGTGTTTTTGGGGTTGAGTCTAGTATTTTTAGCGATTAACAAGGATGGAATTTCACCTTCCAAAGAAAGAGTTGACGCTATACTTTCGCTTAAACCTCCTACTAGTATCACACAAACACAACAATTTATTGGAATGATAAACTTCTACAACAGATTCGTTCCCCGATTAGCACCCATAAGACCCATCATTGGCTACAGCTTTCCAGTATGGTTCACCATATCGAAGACAGCAATGAAGAAACTGACAGTATTCGAAAGAAAGATCCTCCGCATCTGCACCGGGCTTTACTTCGACCGGCGACGCAACAAACACTACAGGAACGAGCAACTCTACTCTGAAGCCAAAATCATCCCACTGGAAAGATACCTCATGCAAGCAGCAAGGAAGATACTAGGAAACATCGCCAACCACCCCAATCAACTGATTAGAAGGATGACCAGCCAAGAACGACACCCTGAGCCAAGGTACCTTAGTGCCTTGGAAATACTGGAAGAGGGTGTCATACCAGCCATCAACGAAGAAGCAGTACCCTTCTATACTGACCCAGGGTCAGCATATCACCGAGGCTAAAGCCAACATACACCTACCTTTCAACTGGACAACCGGGCATGAACAACCCGAGGATGGAAAAGTCAACCGACTTTAATATTAATTTTATTAATAAATTTTCAATATAAATGTATTATACAATTTTTATGTAAATCCCACATTGTATTAAGTTAGGCCCCTTATGTGCCAACAAATTAGTATTATCATAGTACCTTAAGCATTAGTTCTTTAAGTCAAATTGTAAATATCATTCATGTTCAATAAACAAATCTTGAATCTTGAACACATATAAACTTATGATAAGATATATCCGAAAAGTGTAAAAGCAATTCGAGTATGTTTGACCCATGAATCCAATTGACACACACTCACTGCTTTGCCAGAAGATATTTTAATGACCATTACAGATCTTATCAACGATCCACCAGCGGATAACAAATACTTAAGAAATTATTGTCGGGAGGCACACAGAAAGTGAGAACCGTAGGTTAACAAAATTGTTGGACGGTGTCGCGATTGGAGACAATACTCCATCTCAGTATTTTAGGAATCTACAAACAATCGCGGGCGTTTCAAAAGCGGTTACATCTGATCTGCTCAAACGAATTTGGCTTAATGGCTTACCTGCGTACGTCAAATCAATTTTAGCTGCGGCACCTGACCTAGAAATAGATAAACAGGTAAAAACGGCTGATACAATCCTCGAAGTTGGTAAGCCCTTAAATGTATCAACCGTTTCTAGCGATCCAATTGCAAACAGATTAACAGAAATTGAAAACAAGCTTAGTAAACTTCAATTCTCGGTTGCGTCGGTCAAGTCATTTCCGCGTTCACGTAGTACATCTCGTAAACGAAATAATTATTTTAGCAAAAGAAGAGAAACGCGCTCTCCAAAAGACGTTAAAAAACATCCTATGTGCTATTTTCATTACCCTTTTGGAAAAAAGGCTCACAACTGCAGAAAACAATGCAGTTTCAAGGAAAGTACTGACCAACAAATATGAAATGACACGGCTACTTTCGGTCAAATTGAAACGATTTCCTTTCGCCGACTTTTTGTAAAATGTAAAAATACGAAACTTATTTTTCATATCGATATGGGTGCAGATGTAACATTTTTTCCGCGCAATAAAGTCGACGCAGATTTTTGTTTGTCAGCAGCCAATGGTACAACAATACGTACGTACGGAACTCAGTTGTTGAATCTCGATTTAGGGCTACGAAGGGATCTACCCCACGCATTTTTTGTAGCTTCTATTGCTCCTCCTATTGTCGGAGCAGATTTTTTATCCAAATTCGATCTTTTATTAGATTTTAAAGAGAAACGCTTGGTAGATAAGAAAACCTCTCTTACCGTCTGCACAATCGAGAAACATATGACAACACCGACTCCTAGTCCGAAACATTTCGAGCCTTCAAACTATTATGGAAATTTAATTAAAAAGTATCCGAGTCTTACATCTGCACCTAATTATAAACTGCCCATTAAGCACAATATTGAACATAGAATTGAAACTAAAGGCCAACTCCCTTTTTCAAGGCCACGTCGACTAGACGTTTCCAAATTAAAAACAGCTAAAACTGAATTTGACTATATGTTGAATATAGGAATTTGTCAGCCTTCATCGTCACCAGCATCGTCTCCTTTGCATTTAGTAAAGAAGAAAGAAAATAATGACTGGAGGCCATGCGGCGACTACCGTCGCCCCAACGGTGTTACAATATCAGATCGATACCCCATTTCGCATATACAAGATTTTGCAATGCAAATGAGAGGCTGCATAATATTTTCAAAAATTTACCTTGTCAGGGCTTTTCATCATATACCAGTTGCCAAGTGTGACATACACAAAACGGCGATAACTACGCCTTTTGGAATGTTCGAATTCCTACGAATGCCATTTGGTTTAAGAAATGCGGATCAGACCTTTCAGCGTTTCATTAACCAAGTATGCAATGGTCTGGATTTCGTATTTCCTTATATTGATGATCTATTGGTGGCTAGCAGTTCAGAAGAAAACCACAAGGAACACCTTAAACTTTTATTTGAACGTTTTAGCGAATATGATATTAAAATTAATGTCTCAAAGTGTGTTTTTGGGGTTGAGTCTAGTATTTTTAGCGATTAACAAGGATGGAATTTCACCTTCCAAAGAAAGAGTTGACGCTATACTTTCGCTTAAACCTCCTACTAGTATCACACAAACACAACAATTTATTGGAATGATAAACTTCTACAACAGATTCGTTCCCCGATTAGCACAGTTTCTAGCACCAATTTATACGTATTTATCTACATTCGAAGATAAAAAAATTAAAAAAAGCAAAGTGTACTCCTAAATTAAAACAAAACGATTTTTATTGGCCAGCTGAATGTAATATCGGATTTGAACAAGCAAAACAAGCTTTAGCGTCTGCTACTCTTCTCGCTCATCCGATGGAAAATTCAAAATTTAACGTAACAACTGATTCCTCTAATATCGCGATGGGGGCTGTCTTACAGCAATTTGATTCTTGCAAAGAATGTTGGACACCCCTCTTCTCAAAAAAGCTTAAACCATCGGAGACAAAATATTCTACTTTTGATAGAGAGCTTTTAGCTATATATTTAGCAATAAAACATTTTAAGCACTTCATTGAAGGTCGAGATATGATGGTATTTACAGACCATAAACCATTAACAACGGCCTTAACGTCCAAAACTGATTACAGCCCTCGTCAAACGAGACATTTAGAACTCATCGCGCAGTTTACAAATGACATTCGCCATATCTCGGGCAAGTCAAACGTTGTCGCGGACTTTTTGTCACGACCGTGCGATAACGAAAACTGCAGTATAACACTTTCAGGTGTTGATGTAAAAGATCTCGAAAATCAGCAAAAAAACGGACGAAGAACTTCAGGAATTAGTTTCAAAAAATAATCAAAGTAAATGGAAAATGGAACAGGTTCCAATTCCAAATACTAAACTCAAAATCTGGTGCGAAATGTCGAAAGGATAAAATCGTCCTTACTTACCTAAAGATTTAAGGAAGCCTACTTTTCAGAAACTGCATGACGTTTCAAATCCTGGAACTCGAGCAAGCAGGAAATTATGCTCATCCAGATACTTTTGGCCTGGTCTAAATATAGATGTCGGATTTTGGGCTAAGAGTTGTGTTGGGTGCCAGAAATCCAAAGTGTTAAAGCACATCAAATCTCCGCTAGGCAAGGTCAACGAACCTTCAGGCAGGTTCGACCACATCCATATGGATTTAATAGGACCTTTGCCTCCTTCAAATGGTTTTCAGTACATTCTTACTATAATAGATCGTCTAACAAGGTGGCCAGAAGCATATCCGCTCAAATCAAGTACTGCCTCCGAGGTAGCCAAAGCTCTCGTTAACGGTTATGTTTCTCGTTTCGGTTGTCCTTTAGAAATAACGACGGATCGAGGTGTTCAATTTGAATCCAGATTATTCGAAAAATTAGCACGGTTATTAGGTAGTAAAAGAATTCGTACAACAAGCTATCATCCTCAAAGTAACGGTATGATAGAACGAGTACACCGACAGTTAAAAGATTCGCTAAGATCTCGTGGAAACACTAAGCACTGGAGCGACGATATTCCTTTCGTTCTTCTCGGTATTCGAACATCCTATAAAGAAGATCTTAACGCTTCGCCCGCCGACCTTGTATATGGACAAGCGTTAAAAGTTCCGGGAGAGTTTTTTTATACAAAACGAAAAAAATAACACGAATCCGACATCATTAGTTCAAAATCTCCGACATAAAATGCGTCTAATAACTTTTCAACCTCCTCGAAGTCAAAATAACCCACGAACATACGTGCCTGACGATATTTTCAAAAGTAATTTTGCGTTTGTTAGAGTTGATACGGTTAAGATAGGCCTAGAACCACCTTATGAAGGGCCATTTGATATAATAAGACGATTTCGAAAATATTTTGTTTTAAACATCAATGGAAAAAATCAATCAATATCAATAGATTAAACCAGCCTATGAAATACAGTAAAACTTAGTCTAAGCAAACTATGTAGTATATATATACAGATATATATATATATATATTTTTTTACGGAGGGGAGCTATGTAGCACATCCTTGCTCCAAAAACATAAACTCCCACAAATTCAAATTTCCCGCCGATACACGTTCCACAAAATTCCGTTTTTCCAAAGTTTAATATTCGCCTTACTGTACGCGCTAATAAAAGACAAAAAGAGATTTTTTAATTGTTAAGCAAAGGTTGGAGGTGTTGGTCACGCGGCAGAACTCAATTTGTAATTTATCAATTAATTAATAGAAATATTTTAAAGTAGAATTAAGTGTGAAATAATAAAGTGAATTATTATTTATTTAAATAAAAGACAGTGTTTCACTTAATTACTACAACTTGCTACCAATAAAATATTGGTCGATTTTATTCTGGCCGTCCAAAATCGGTGTGTGTGCAAATAGCCTAAGAATCCGTAAAAAATCTTTTGCCTTTTTTAACTTATTTAGAAAATTCAATTTAGATTACTTTAAGTCTGCATATTTGAAAGTAAACAAGATATACAAGAAAGTCTGCGAATTTAGCAACTAGTCTAGAAAGGTGTAAGGACTCAAAAACTTTCTGGTATAATGTACGGGAGTTAGGTGGAAACAATTGTCTGTCTTCAAGTCCATTACAAGCTGAAATTTTAGCTTCCCATTTCCGATCCCTGTTGAAACGTTTAGACGATTTGCAATCTTTCCATTATGCTTGTCCTGACACCAGAGACGATAAACTTGACTCAACAATAGTTTTTGAAGAATTAGAACTTGCTCTTTTTAAAATGAAAAATAATAAGTCTCCAGAAGTTGATGGCATTCCCGCTGGGTTTCTAAAAAACTCATCTTTAGAATACAAAAGTTATCTAACTCCTGCATTCCCACAAGTTTTAATAAAGCAGCTGTCATAGTCCCAGTTTTAAAGAAAGGTGACGCTAGTTTACCCGAAAATTATAGAGGCATTTCATTACTAAACTCAATTAGCTGGGTAGAGTCAAACAATCGCTTAAGTATGTTTCAAGCAGGATTCCGTGAGGAAATGTTGACCACATTTTTGCTTTATCGAGTAAAGCTAACAAATACATTCAAAAGAAAAAGAAGCTGTATGCTTGCTTCGTCGACAAGCTCTTATCTATAAAATGTCTTCTCTTGGAATTTCCAGAAAGTTTCTGTCTATCTACGAAAAATTCCTGTGTCAATCCAATGCGACAGTTTGGGACGGATCAGAAACTTCAAGTTGGTTTCAAACGACTGCAGGTGGTCCCTCAAGGATGTATCCTTAGCTCAATCTTGTTTGCTCTTTATATTGAAGATGTTTCGCAAAATTTACCTAGTGGTGTTGTTTTTTTCAAATATTCTTATAAAAGTGCTGCTTTATGCGGACGACCTTATGTTGGCGGATAGTTCTTCTTCTCTTCAACTTCAAGTAAATAAACTCCAGAACTACTGCAAAACTTGGGACCTTAAAATCAACTCGGAAAAAACTAAAATTATGGTATTTAAAGGTCGGAAATGTAAAAGGTTGAGGGAGGAAAGATGGTTCCTGAATAGTCAACCTATTGCAATTGTACATGAATTTAAATATCTAGGAGTGCTGTTGTCTACTAATGTTACCTTCACAAAGCATGTTCAGCATAAAAGTAAAGAAGCAGAAGTAGCTCTAAATGTTATGTGGCCAACTTTCTTCTCAAACCAAAACATAGATTTAGGATCAAAATATAGAGTTTTTCATGCAACTTGCATGTCCTACGGTGTTCAAACCTTTGGTCAAACCTATTTTGTAGAATTTGAGTTGATACGACGCTTTTTTCAAACGATTATTCCGGCTACCTCGAATCCAACCTACGCAATTCACGTTGAGTCTGGCATAACACCTGTTTATTTTAAAAACTTAAAGTTGCACTCAGATTTTCTTATAAGAGTTATGATGAAACCGGGCCCTAACAAATTCATTATGAAGTATCTTCTGAGAACACAAGCAACACCTTTCAAGGAATGGAGTGAACTAGCTCGGCTGCATAACGTGTCTCTAGATTTAACCGAATCGAACGTAGATATTTGGCAAGAGAAGTTTTCTAAAGTTATCTCAAAAGTTGATGAAAATATATATCTTCAACATTTGAATATAGCATCAGCATCAACAGCAATAGAAATCTATAGGAACCTAAACCATTCCCTCAATGTCAATAGCATTAATTACTTTAATCACGGACTTTCTGCGAAGCTATAAGTACAATTTTTAGAGCTAGGGTAGAAATGTTGAATCTGAACTATGTTCCGCATCGGTCAGATCTACCTTTTCTTTGCAATTTTTTGTAATAGAAATGAGCGGGACGATGTTTACCATTTCGTAGCTGTTTGTCCGATACTGCAAGAAATTCGAAGGCTATATTTTCAAAAAAGTGTCCTCTCGAAAGAACAACTGTTTGATGTGTTGAACGAGTTCGTTGGATGGACAAATCTTTATATGTACTGTGATCACGCTTTAAATTACCGAAAAGCTTTCCAACCTTTAATCAGTTTTTTTTTCTCTTTTACAAATATTTGAATGCCTACATAAATGTAAACAAAAAACTTATAATTTCTGTACAAAGCCATATATTATTATCTTAAAATCAAATCAAATTTATCAACTTTTATTTTTTTTTATATATAATTATGTGTTAAAATGTAAAACTACCCATTGTTTAATTTATCATCTTGGAAAGAAATGTTATTTTCAGGCAGACGGCAATATTGCCATGTCCATAAATTATTGTAATCTAATAAATTGTAAATTTTCCTTTGAAATAAAATAATAATAATAATAATAATGATAATAATAATAATAATATAATATTAAATTGCTGGTTGAACAGACTTTTTCTTGTCCCTTTGGCGGTAAAATGGCCACTTCCGGTTTAGTGTTGGCCTACCACATCGAGTCAACGAACAAATAAAAGTTTAGACCATCTATATTAAGAATCTGCTGGTCGGACAGACTTAACATGGAGCAAACATGCGTCCGAGCGGTTTTTTCAATATTAATTTGTCTAAAAAATAATTGTTGATATTGACTAAAGAAAATTTGAAGAAATGTACAGTATTTTTTTTGTGTTGAAAAAAGTGGTTTCACGCATGTAGCCATTTTACCTCCAAACGGGAAAGAAAAGGTTTGTCCGACCACCGAACATCTTAAACACAAAACTGTACACTCTAATCCACTTATATACGTAGGTTTTTGTTGTATTTTGATTATTGGGCGTAACTATTATTATTATTATTATTTTGTTTAGGTTTGTATTTTTTATGAATCGAAATTCACGCTGTAGATGGTAGTAACCCTTGTCAAAATCTTGGGACTATATAAAACTGTATATTTGTTTCTTTGTGAAATCTAATATAAGCAAAAACCGTCGGAATTAAGTTTTCTAAACCAAAAACATGTAAAAATATTATAAACAGATTAACACATGACAGCAATTAATCAGCATTCTAAGATATATAATAAAACGTTTGTCTTTTGTGTAACCTTTGAAAAACAAGTGATTTGTTATATTTTTTTAAATGTTAAAAACTATCTTTGTTTGTATTTCTTAATATAATTTGACACAAAAATATGTAATAACAAAACATTGGGACGTTAAAGATTATTATGTTTCTCATGGAATCAAAAATGAAAGAAATAAAAACCAAACCTTCATTCAAACCCAAGACATGTACAAATTCATTACAGAACAAAGCGAGTTGGTGTGGTATTTTAAGTTTACTGTTAAATGTACTGTGAGAATTTAATAGTTTGTTTTTAGAAAATATCTCATTTTTGTTTAAGAATCATATTTCAATATGCTCATATAAACAATGATCATAGGCATTTAAAAAAAAACGCTATAAATTAGCAGACTTTCAATTAATTTTTCAATATTTCGATTCAACAGCTATCGATATTACTAAAAGAACGAAATAAGTATGATTAATACTTAGTCTCGTTACATTAAATCGAAATTACGTAATTAATCAAATAAACAGTTTGTTCATAGTTGACATTTCTTCTTTTTACATCTCATGTGAATAACTTTGTATGCAACTACGAACATGATTTTTTTTTTATTTATAATCAAATTAGGGAAACTTCTTCTGCATCACCCTGTTAATGGTTTTTAAATAATAATTATTATAAATGCACACATTTCAACTAATACTATACTAATATATTATATACAAAACTTGCTTATCATCTCACCTTTCGACCAGTTTTGGGACACTTTTCTTCATAGTCGTTTTCGACCATGAAATAATCGTCAATGCTAAGAATTCGGGGTGTATGTCCACCCATTTCAATTTCCTTATCTTTTATTAATTTAGCTACATGTGATTTGCCACTTCCTGGAGGTCCACGAATAATAATCACAACATTTTTTGGTCGCGTCAATCGTCCCGGTTTAAATAAAATCTCATCAATGGGAATAGTATTATTATTTTCATTTGAAGGTATAACCATTAATGGGGTTTTATTTGAATCCGACACGGACGGGAAAAGTGATCGTACTTTTTCAGGGGAAGTGATAGGGTCTTCAATTAAGTTACTGTAATGAATGAATATAAAATGATGATCAATTAAATATAATAATGGTATTTTTGTATTTATTGTTATCTTACCATTCGCTATCAGATATTTCTTCAAAGTTTTCCTCGATTTCATTGTTTACGTCGTCAGTTTCATCTTGTTCTAATTCATCTGTTACTGTCTTAGTTTGATATTGAACAGAATTTCTCTTTCCTCTCTTAGTGGGTGGTCCTGGTCTCTGGCGGCTTTCAGGGTTCTGAAGAATCCATTTATTTTTAGGGTATTCTTGTAGATTTTCAGATTCTATTTCACTTACATCATAAGATTCAGTCTGCATTTGAAAGTAAAATATAAAATGAATTAATGTATTTCAGTTTTTTTTTTTTTGTTAAAACGTTAACAGAATTTCAAAAACAAGTGTTTTACAAATATATAACATACCGATTCTACGTGTGTATTGGGATTTTTATTTGCTTCTCGATTGCTCTCAAAGTCACCTAACTTATTCTCATTATTGTTTCCTTCGAATACGTGTGCCTGATTGTGTAGTTCGTTCTCATTGGTTTTTGGATCTTGATTCCATCTATTCACTTTCATTTTTGTTTGATTCACATTTTTGTCTGGCAATTGATTTCCAGGTCTGGCTGTATTAGATGCATGGCCATAATCAATAGTTTTCACTGGTACAAATTCACTGTTATCGCGATTGAATGAAGTTGTTGGCAAAGGCGCAGATGGTTTGTGGCCATAATCGACAACTTTTCCTGAGGGTATTAAAACTTCTGGTTGTGAACGGTTCTGATAATCAAATATTTGGGCTGGGCGATAGTAGTCATTATCACGATTACCAAAATTGTTTGTATTATTCCGGAATCCGAGAGAATTTCCGAAATTCGAATCGGATCTATATTTATTAAATTTAGTTATGCAAAACGTTCGATACAATTATCAGTTCAGTTTAAAAACATGTAATTAACTTTTTTTCTTTAAGGTTGTAAAAAAAAATAACAATTTAAAAATAATACGTATTTTTTTTAAATACATATTGTTAAATATGACATTTACGTTCATTTTTTGATTAGGTTGATTTGGGTGCAAATTTATAAAATATAGTTTATGAATTTTATCGATAACTCAGACAACTAAAGATGATCTAAAATCAAAATATATAACAAAATGATAAAGGTGAAAGTTCAACTTTATGACGTCCAGAGTTTTTTTCAAAGTAACTCATTACAACTGGTAACAATTTCGCCTGCAAATAATGTTACTTGGGATTTTGTAAGTGGACGTAGGCTTTAAATAAGACAAAAAGGCATTAGATAAAACCAACAGTAATCTGGTAAAGTACTGCAACAAAAAAAATATTTTTAGAAATGTATACAAGGGCAGGTTATTTTGTGATTTCAAATACAACACAATTAGTTTTGTGCATCAGTTTTATGCTTCAACGCATATTCAAATAAGGTAATTTACAATAAGTAATGGTAGTTACTTCATTTTTTATGAGGATTAGAATAAACAGAAAGTGGACAGATTAATGCTTAGAAAACTAATTTTGGTTTTAATTTTATTTTAAAGAGAACAATATCAATATCCCAACAGAAATGCCAAAGTTTCAAAAGACGTAGTAAATTCAAAGGTCACATAATTTCAGATAAGGCTACTAATCACATACTTACATATACATGCATTCATTAGAACATTTTAAATTTTAGAGTTTGAGTTAGCTTTGGTCAAATTCTGAATTGAAAACATTTTGAAACAAATGCTTTAACGACATATCGGAAACAAGTGAACAGAAACAGAAAAGATACTCATGATTTAACAAGAATCTTTTGCTGTTTCTGCTTGTTTAGTTAAAATAACATTTCCTGTTTCGTAATGACGAATTTGTTTATTTAATATACATACAAATGTACATATTTGTATCAAAGAAGTTTCTGTAAGGTTTAAGTAAGGTTTAGGGCATACATAAATTAATGTGGCAGTTTTGTTAAGGAACAGTCACATTTATAATTTGTTTGAATTTTTTTTTTATTTTGGCACAGTTTTGAAACTTAAATTTATGCTTTGTATGTCCTTTTTGTGTATACATACTTTTTAGTTGGAATATGTCCATAAATATAACCCAAAACTAAAAAAGTTTTGTACTAACTACAGTTAAAAGTTGGAGTAAAATATCAATCGAAAAATTGATAGTTTGAGATACATACTTACTCATAAGCTTAAAAGTAAAAAAGGACCAAGTAATTTGTTTGTCTTACATTGTAAGTATGAAATAAGTAAATAGTTTAGAGATTAAAAAATAGGTTTCAGAAATAATTCCGTTGAATTGTTATTTGCAGATATGTATTTATTCTCGATTACGACCAAAGCAATAGACGGTTATATATACGCCTAATACATGTTAATATGTACATATATATTTATACGCTCATATACTTCCTTATATATATGTATAATTGTAAATGTATATATGTATATATACATACACCTTAATGAATATTTTTAAAACAAATGATTTTTCTTAATGGAATTTAGGTTATCATTAACACACAAAATTCAACGCCATTACGGTGGAGTTTCATATATTTTGTAAGTTCAAATGTGAAGGTTACGGTAAACGAATTAAGATTCTACGACACGCCCAAGAAGTAGAAAAGGAACAAAGTTAACGTTCATATAATCAATTGAATTGAATCGAGTCTTTCAACCTTGTTTGTTTATAAAAATTCTACAGATATTGGAGCTAAGGTTATTTTAAAATTAAAGTTTTAGAGTTTATAAATCCGTACGGCTATCTTACCATGCTAGAAATGTTTAATTTCAATTATATATTTTTTGTAATATTACCTGTTATTTTCGAAGCGTAAACCTGGAGCATGTCTTTCTCCTTCAAAATTATTACTAGCGATATCTCCACCGTCTTTATTGGCACAATCAAAGTTTCCTCCGCCAAAAGTCCTTTCACCGAAGTTTTCCCTAGCAATGTCTTCTCTGCCGAAGTTTTCCCTGTCGAAGTTTTCTCTGCCAAAGTTTTCTCTGCCAAAGTTTTCTCTGCCAAAGTTTTCTCTGCTGCCAAAGTTTTCTCTGCCGAAGTTTTCCACGCCGAAGTTTCCTCTGCCGAAGTTTTCTCTATCGAAGTTTTCTCTGCTCAAGTTATCTCTGTTGAAGTTTTCTCTTCCGAAGTTATCACTTGCAAAATTTCCTCTCCCGAAGTTATCGTAGCCTTTTCCACCAATATTACCTCCCCCACTGTTATTTCCACCAAAGTTACCTCCTCCAAAATTTCCCCTATTAAAGTTAATGCCATGAGTATCGGCCCCACCGAATTTGTTCCTGTCGAAATCCATTCTGGGGGAATTAATTCCGGCGAAATTATCTTTTCCGAAATTTCCTTCTTTTTGTTGCTGAAAATTATTTGTATTTCCAAGCTGACCGCGACCACCTTCTGAACCAATGCTAACATTATCTTCACTTCCAGGACCACGACGGAACGGATTTCGTGGATTTTTTTGAGGCAAATCATTCTTGCTATTGGAATCGTTAGCACTTCCCGTACCACGACTTATATTTATTTGGTCCTCATTTCTAGTAATGCTCCTATTGAAAGGATTACCATCAAATGAATCACGATTTTGATTCATGTTTGCGTTGAACCTGTTGTTGAAATTTTGATTTTGATTCATATTATTGTTGAACCTATTGTTGAAATTCTGATTTTGATGTTGCCATTGTTGGGATTGTTGTGGCATTGAGTTATCCCATGATTGACTGTTTGTATTCTTATCTTGTTGCATTCGAATAAGAGGTTGAAGTTGTTGGAGTTGCTGAAGAAGTTGATTTTGTTGCGGATTCGCCGGGTTGATACCTCCACTCTTTTGAGCTTGAGCCAAAGCTGCACTCAACAATTGCATTACATTTGGGTCTTGTAAGGCTTTAGCTAGATCCGCTGCCTGTGGTGGTAAGTTAGACATTGGCTGATCCGATGCGGGCTGGTTGGCACATTTTTCAGTAGACATTTGAGATAATGGTCGCTGAGCGGGGGGTGTTGGTAATTCACGATCTCCTGATAGGGGATCTACAACTCCTGTATTATCAATATCAGCTTTAGACGATTTACTTTCAGTAGGCGACGAGTTAAGAATTTGGGGATCTGTAGACTCTGTTTTATCATTTGGCGACAGAACTGGTTTTTCTATAACTATATCAAAAAGAGATGGAATTTTTCGTTTCAACGGTTGCGAATTTAATGATTGAGAACTCGAAGGAAATTCCTCAGGAATAGGATCTACCAACGCATGCATGCAAGGTTGTAACTGTGATTTTGGAATTATTGGTAGTATTTCACCAGTAGTTGTTGACAAGGCGGCAGACACTTTAGCGGGCCGAGATGGTCCATCGTTTTCCAAGTCAATTACGTTTGAAGTTGTTTGTTTCTCAATCATAGGTTTATCGACTTCATCGCCATCTTTTGAACTAACTAAATCTAAGCCTGGAATTCCTTCTCCTGATTTGAACAATTCAGTAATTTCTTGGTTTTTAAAAATGCTTCCTTTAGGTAGATTTACATTTTCTGCTTCCGTTTCAGAAGGAGATTTTTCCAGGCGATCAGCGGATTTTTTAGAAATGTCTAAATCAGCGCCTTCAGTATCACTTTGTTCCATATCGGAACCTTGTTTCTGCTCGGATATTTTAGCGTCTTTTTGTGTTTCTTTTGATTTTTCATCAGATTTTATTGTTTCAGAATCTTGATTGAGATCTTGAACTTGAAGAGGTTTTTCTTGTTGAGTTTGAATGGGTTGCTGTAATGGCAGTTTTGTTTGTTCTTGTGGTTCTGGATTGGGCAATTTAGGTTGAAGTGGTGCTTGCTGCTGCATCTCTAATTCTTGAGTTTCGGCTTGTGGCTTTGACTGTTGCATTTCCATCATTTTCCTGCGTCGCATCTGTTCACGACGTTCCAACAATCGTACTCTAGTTTTTTCAAATTCCCTTTCATATTGCATGTACATAACGCGGTCGGGATGATTTGCGTTCTCTTTTTTCCAATTTTCAAATTGTTCTTCCCACATTTTAAACTGTTCGTCAAATGCTTTTTCATCTAAGGAACCTCCTTTTGACGGTTGTTGTGTGTTTTCATTAGCGTTTCTTTGTTGCTGAGGAACTGTTTGCTGTCGCTGAATTTCTGGTGCTCCGAAACTGTTGCCTTGATTGCTATTATTCCAGTTACTTGGCCCTTGCTGATTGTTTTGCCCGATATTTGTATTAAAATTTTCATTACTATTATCAAAACAATTGGCATAGTTTCCACGATTGCTTCGTATCCCTTGACTGTCGGATTGCTGCCACGATTGCTGTTGGTAGTTGTTTCTTCCCCCGGAATCTTCAAACTGTCGTTCATTGTCATAGTTTTTACCGCCTCGGCTACGATTATTACGGCCACGAAAATTGTTATTGTTTTGACCACTACCTTGTTTATTGTTACGACCCTGTTCTTCTCTTTGTTGGTCGCGAAATTGATTCTGAAATTGCCGCCCGCGTTGGTTATTGGCATTGAACTGTTGAGTATTAGGATTGAATTGTTCATTATTGGGATTGAATTGTTGATTATTAGGATTGAATTGTTGATTTTGATTATTATTAGGATTGAATTGTTGATTATTAGGATTGAATTGTTGATTATTACGATTAAATTGTTGAAAATTTGGGGGATATTGTTGATTACTAGGATTTAACTGTTGATTATTAGGATTTAATGGTTGATTATACTGATTTTGATGATGTCTGTCTTCCTGACTAAATTGATTTTGCTGTGGCATGTCCTGTTGGTTAAATTGGGTTTGTGGCTGTCTAGTTTGTTGATTTTCTTGCTGTCTGTCGTTTTGGTTATATTGGTTTTGTTGCTGTCTATTTTGTTGCATGTCCTGTTGGTTATATTGATTTTGCTGCTGTCTCTCTTGTTGGTTATATTGATTTTTTGGCGGAGGTCTACTTAGTTGGGTTGATGACTGTTGGTCATCATTTGATTCATTCCATCTATTACCTGAGTGCGGAATAGAAGATGGTGGCGGCTGACTCCAACGGTTATCTTCATTTTGTGAGAATTTGGATGGTGGCTCATTGTGGGCCTCTAAATTAGATTCTAATGGGGGTACAGAAGTATCATTTTTATTTGGTTGATTTCCTTCTTGCTGAGGAGGAGGTGGGGGAGGAGGAGGCTGTTCGTAGAGTTGGGCTGGAGCTTTAATTCCCGTTGAATTAGCATTATCATCTGGAGGGGGTGGAGGAGGTACATTTAACGGAGCAGATTGTACTTGATAAGAATTAGAAATAACTGGGGGAGGGTAGGAGTACGAATTAGTAATTGGAGCTGCGCTGTAAGGAGATACTGTCTGCTGAGGAGCACCATGAATCGCAGCCATTTCACGTTTGTACTAAAATTAAATTATGAAATATAGTTCAAATATTTTGTACTGATAAATGTTTTTTTTTTATTTATAGTGAGTGAAAAGTATTGTTTTGGCTGATGACAGTAACTTACGCAAGTTTCAGGTCAATGACATTCATTTGTACAAAAAATAATAAAGCATATAAGAACATGAATTTTCAAATATTTTGTACTGATAAATGTTTTGTTTTTTATTTATAGTGAGTGAAAAGTATTGTTTTGGCTGATATGTAGTACAGTAACTTACGCAAGTTTCAGGTCAATGACATTCATTTGAACAAAAAATAATAAAGCATATAAGAACATGAATTTTAGATTTTTTCCAATTAATACTGCTATAGTTTTTTCAGAAGAAAGTTTATAAAACAAAAAATATTTATTTGTATATAAAATTCCATTTACAAATCAGTACCTTACCAAAAAAATAGTTTTGTCTCTATATAAGAAGAAAATGTTTCATACCAAATTTAACACCATTAAGTTCATACTTTGCAAACAACGTAGCCATTGATTATAATAATCATATCGAAACACAAATATGTTTGCGTTCGTTCAAAACATAATTTTACAGAAGAGACTTCTAAATATTGAATTTAATATATTTTTAAAGTAAAGTAACATAACAATTTACCTCTGTTTTTATATATGTAGGTAGTAATAGTGTTGGGGATGAGAAGGGTTTCTTTCAAATGATGTTTATACTCAATATTTGGTATTATATTTTGAATTTTTTTTTAAATTAGTATGTAAAAATAATAAGTAGAAATTTGTAGAAAAATGTTTTCAAGAATTTTTATTTAAACTGATTATAAAAAAACAGTAAATTTTACATTTTGTATCCAAAATACATCCAATGGAATAAAATGTAAAAATATATTCATGGTTTTGAAAAAAAGCCTTAATAATAAGTTTTACATATCGTAAAACACGTTGTAAATTGAATCATTATTTCAGTACAACCATTTTCTAAATTTATGTTTTATAATAATTAAAATATAGGTCCTATGAAGTTGTCGAAACCCCGTTTCTTTGTTTTAAATGAATTAACAAAAAAACTAGTAAGGTTTGGTTCACCAACGAACGCAATCATGCAGGTGGCAGTTAAGTAGAGTAAAATGGGTTAGTTTAAATACGTTGGGAAACATGCTTATAAGTATGTATATATCGTGAAGATGCATAAGAATTTTGTGTTTTTTACACTAAGAAAAAAAACTTAAGAAGTTATTTGTCTTAAAAGTCTAAATTTATTTGCCTTAGCGATATAGGTTGTAAACGGCATACAAAACTTCTGCGAAAAAAATATTAGGCATATGATTTTTTTTTTTTTTTTTTTTTTTTGTATTCATAGTTACACTGATTTGAATTTGCAATTTTCATAATTTTGCTCAAGTCAAACATAATGCCTTTTGTGTTGAAAAAATACAAAAAAAGCATTTCTACATAGCAAAACCTATGAAAATTAATAGTCAAACAAATATAGAAATATATGGATTTAACTTCGTATAAAAAAATTCAAAATAATTATATCCTCAACAACTGTTTTATGGAATCAGTAATGATCTAAACTAAATTAAAATTAAACGAAGATTTAACGTGAAACAGGTCAGTACTCGGTATGTGTGTCAACGACGACCTCCGTTGGAACGACCATATATTTGAGATCGCTAAGAATGCTGCAAAGTGCTTAGGTTTTCTGTATCGGTGTAAGAAGTACTTTTCCCCATCTGAACTGGCTACAATTTATAAAGCGTTTATACGCCCTAAACTCGAGTATAACTCCCACCTCTGGGCAGGTGCTTCGCAAACATCGCTTCACCTGCTTGATAGAATACAAAATCGAGCGTTAAGATTGATAGGTAATAGAACTGCCGCTGAAACAATTGCCCCACTCGAACACCGACGCAATGTTTCATGTCTTTCCTTATTTTATCGTTTCTTTTACAAAAAATGTTCACTCGAAGTAGCCAGTTGCATTCCTCCCCTTAAAAGTTTCTCCCGTAATACTCGTCTCGCAAGGAATGCTCATCAGTTCACCCTTGAGCCTAATTTCGGACGTACCGTGAAATATAGGGATTCTTTTTTTAGCCGAACGACACGAATCTGGAAAAGTTTACCCGGCGGGATTTTCCCTTGCCATTTTGATCTGCAAACATTCAAAACCAATGTTAATCGGCACCTCCTATCTCTCCCCTCCCTATCTTCGTAATGCCCGCGCAGTGTGTTCTACATTAAAAGGGAAACACATAATCCCTTGTGCGCGCGTTAATTATAAAAAAAAAAAAAAAAAGGTCATTTATTGATATTTGAAACTATTATAAAATACAAGAAATTTTCTTGATCAAAGAATATTACAAAATTAAAAACTTCATAACATTTTTTTTTGGCTAAACTAGAATTATTAAAAAAACAAAACAAACATTCAATTCAAAATCAAATTATTCAAAAACAGCTTTTAAGGAAAAGAAAGAATTTAAAAACATAAAAATAAATTTTTATTTTCATGTTTTTAAATTCTTTCTTTTTATTTATATATAAACTGTTTTTGAATAATTTGATTGTGAATATTTGTTTTGTTTTTTTAATAATTTTAGATTAACCAGAAAGTATTTATATGAAGATTTTAATTTTGTAATATTCTTTGCTCAAGAAGAAATCTGGTATGTAGTAATTTTCACGTCAAATACGTAACATCTAAAATTGTATGCTATTGCTAATGCATGTTTGTATTATTTTATTTTTGTGATGCTAAATAAAGGCCTGAAAAACAAATTAGGTATAAACATACTCGAAACGTTGCAATAAATAAACATGTTTCCATGACCCAATAGCCCACAATAAATCTATTAAAATGTTTGAATAATAAAAAGTTCACTACTATGCAATTAAATTTAAAGAAGAACATTGATTTTGGATGTAGCGGAAGTAGAATTAATCAGTCACTTTGCTTTGCAGTTATTTTGAAGTTCGTTTTTATTAGTTTGTTTTTTAATATCTAAGGTGTGACAAAAAAAAACTAGAGCGTTTTAGTCGGCTCACGATGATAAAGAAGTCTTATTCAACCGTTTAGGCAAAAGCCAATTAAAAAAAGTACTTAAAAGAAAAAAAAACAATATTAAAAACAACCATTACACTTAAAATGTCACGGTATCCTTTTGCTGTAAAGCCAGAAACCTTTTTTTACGAAAAGTTCTTTTATTGTTCAACTTTTGAAAAAGTATTTAATTGTTGTTTCCAAAATTCAATGCTTTCATCAATTCTTAATCAAAGATTAAAAATAAAGAAACTACTTTTGGAATAACCATATTTCACCTTTTTCATAAAGAAAATTTCATTACGTATATTGAGTTAAAATTAACCCATCAATTAGGTCAAAACGGTGGTGATGGTGGTAAGATTAAGAACCACAATTTGTTTAGTGAAATATATACACGTGCTGCCTAAAGACAAATAAATTGTAAGAGTACATTCTATATGGTAAATATGAAATCTTAAAACCAACAAAAAAAAGAAAACATTAATTGAGATTTCAATAGTTTTTCTCTTTTTATTTAAATTTCATACTTTTAAACTAGTTTTAGTTGAAAATAATTACAGGAAATGTTCTCTTTGATCTCTATTTAATAGAAGGGAATGGTTCTATCTTCGTCTATTTGAGATTTCAATAGTTTTCCTCTTTTTATTTAAATTTCATACTTACTAGTTTTAGTTGAAAATAATTACAAGAAATGTTCTCTTTGATCTCTATTTAATAGAAGGGAATGGTTCTATCTTCGTCTATTTGCACATAAATGTATGTTTGTAAAGAACTGTTATTTCACTCCAGCAACTTCCATCCGTTCTTTTTGTTGTTTCATATATCTTCTTTCTTATTCGTAAACATGTTAGTCTACGTGTACTTTGTTTGCCTTAGTTACATCTCGCTGGAAATAGGCTATCCGTGATGAAATTGGATTTTACACACATTACAAAAAACATTTAGTTGCCGATAAAAATAGATTTTGAATTTGGTTGCGGACAGATTTTCGAATTCGAAGTTATTTCTGCTCTTTATATGTTTGACATAAAAAGATTTCATCCACAATAGATCATTTCTGTCATGATATAAGACTTGTAACATGCAGTTCTGGGTAACTGAAAGGCTTCAATCATAGAGTAGATAATGTGATTATAGGTACTCAATCAATCAAGATTATAGGAAATACGAGAAATCCTGATGTTCATTTGGATTAAATAGCATTTCGTAGTTTGATTCGTACGTTTTCTGAGTTTTGTCATTTCTGATTAAAAATTAAAATTTGTTTGTTTGTTTATTCGTATTTAATGCATTTAAGTAAATAGCATTTCGTCTGCAGTTTGATTCGTACGTTTTCTGAGTTTTGTCATTTCTGATTAAAAATTAAAATTTGTTTGTTTGTTTATTCGTATTTAATGCGCTGCTATGTTCAACCAATTGCAATTTCTTTTAGTAAATCATTAACTTGTAATCTTCTATTGCTCTTTCTAATCCACGATGCGCGCCATCTAATGGAAGTTTATTTTATTATGCCTATAACCTCAGACAATACAATATACAGATGTCTTATTGCCATATTAAATAAATTGCATTACTGAATCGCACGTACCTGCTCATATGTGCGGTCACATTTTAGAATAAAATTTAAGAAAATTAAAGTTAACAAACATCAAAGCATTTATTCGATTTTTGTGACTTGATTGTTCGGATAAAGTACATTAAATTGTATTGAGTGAAATAATTTAAACGCTATTTTATTTGTTTAAAAAATGTTAAAAAGTGTGATTTTTTTTTCAAAATCGTGGAAACGGTTTTAAATAAAACGTACTCCTGTAGAAGTCAAAATATCCTTAAGTTCTAAATTTGAAGACGATTGGCCCAACCGTTTAGGCTACAGTCCAAAATACATCCGTACAGACAGACACACAGTAACTCAATTATGTTTCATTCAATCATTACGATGATTAATGTCATGTTTGATTGTTATATCAAATCTGCACGAATGCATAACTTGCATTATAGTACCTATAATCGCAAGTAAAAATGGGCACGACTGGATCGCACGTTCTTGCTCTTATGTGCCTAATTACTTTGGAAAGCAGGATCTTGGAGAGATCTTTTTATGAAAAATGTATTTCGAAGATTGGTTTTGATAAAATTCTGTTTGTTATTTTTAGTTTTTTAATTTTTTTTTTAATTTTTTTTTGCAGTTTTTTTAGTATTTATTAATATACATGTGATTTTAAAATTTAAAATGATTTTTTTGATTAGTTTTAAAAATATTGATTTTTCAAAAACAAAATTTAAAATAATTTTAATTAGAAAAAAAAATATTCAAAAATTTGATATGCAGAATTAATTTGGCTACTTAGATCTTCTCAAATATAAAATTTGACAAAAATCCAACAGAAGAAATTAAGTAAAAATCTACAGTTTTTGCATTTTTTAAGGAAATTTGAAAAAAAAATATAAAAAAGCAGGTTTCATAAATTTCAATGGTTGAGAGTATAAGTCACTAGGCCTTGGCTCCTTAAGAATCTGTCGTGCCAATAAATTTTAATTTAAATTTATATTTTTTTCTTAGTATTGTTTTTAAATGAAAGTAATTTTTGTCTTTAAGTTTGCATTCTTGAATTACTTTTTTTTTATTTTTTTTTTAAAGTTGTTGAATAAAAACCGTTGTTACGATTTAAAAAAAATACACTTTTTTCACATTTTCTAAAGAATTTCAAGAATTTAAATTTGTCCGCTGAAAACTATTTTACGTACTTTTTTCGAGCAATCAAAAGTCAGAAAAATCGAATAAAAACTTTGAAATTCCTTTAATATTTTTAAACTTCTAAAAAAAATTTTGAGTGTGTCAATACAAGTAAAATTAATAGTTTCTATCTGGGAAACGTTTAAAAAAAATTAATTAAGCCTTCCAAAATATTCAAAAAACTAAAAATAATCAAAAATTTTATTAAAAATCTAATTTTTTTTAATGTAATGCTATTTGAATTATGAAAGACTTCCTTTGTTCAAAGTTTGACTGAAATCGGTCGAGACAAAATGTTTTTTTTTAATCCTAAATTCGTATTATCAATGTTTTTCCAGAGCAAGAAAAAATCTTCAAACGCAGTCAAAACGTTGATAAAATAATAAAAATTGTTCATCATTAACTTACTTCCTGCAACCAACAAAGCCGCAGAAGAAAATTGTTCAAATCTTTGAAACTTTCAAATTATAATGTTCTATAATATAGATTATTATTTTTGGATTGATAAATTCGATTTTGTTATTCGATTGTCGAATAACTTAAATCCTCCGCCAGGTAGCTGACTGTTTAATTGACGATCAGCTCTTAGTCGAACAAACACATTTTGTAATAGACATAGGCAAGTATAATATGTAGGTACCTATGTATGCAAGTTTTTACAAAAGACTTGATTATTTTTCTGATTTAATTACGGTATGGAATTTTCAACAGAAAAATAAATAAATCGTCCGCTTAGAGTAAAATCAGCTAATGCCATTTTTGCATTTTTTACAAATAAACTGAACAATAAAATTGTATTAATTGGATGATTCTTGTGCACCCCTCTTAACTTAACTCATAAGAATTGGGAAACAGATGGACTGTAGCTTGTTTTACACTTATACACACGATTTTAGTTGACAAATCGACGACACAAAAAATGCGCGTTTGTACACTTATTCACTCAAAGATTTTGTCTTTAAGTTTGCATTCTTGAATTACTTTTTTTTTTATTTTTTTTTTAAAGTTGTTGAATAAAAACCGTTGTTACGATTTAAAAAAAATACACTTTTTTCACATTTTCTAAAGAATTTCAAGAATTTAAATTTGTCCGCTGAAAACTATTTTACGTACTTTTTTCGAGCAATCAAAAGTCAGAAAAATCGAATAAAAACTTTGAAATTCCTTTAATATTTTTAAACTTCTAAAAAAAATTTTGAGTGTGTCAATACAAGTAAAATTAATAGTTTCTATCTGGGAAACGTTTAAAAAAAAATTAATTAAGCCTTCCAAAATATTCAAAAAACTAAAAATAATCAAAAATTTTATTAAAAATCTAATTTTTTTTAATGTAATGCTATTTGAATTATGAAAGACTTCCTTTGTTCAAAGTTTGACTGAAATCGGTCGAGACAAAATGTTTTTTTTTAATCCTAAATTCGTATTATCAATGTTTTTCCAGAGCAAGAAAAAATCTTCAAACGCAGTCCGTTGATAAAATAATAAAAATTGTTCATCATTAACTTACTTCCTGCAACCAACAAAGCCGCAGAAGAAAATTGTTCAAATCTTTGAAACTTTCAAATTATAATGTTCTATAATATAGATTATTATTTTTGGATTGATAAATTCGATTTTGTTATTCGATTGTCGAATAACTTAAATCCTCCGCCAGGTAGCTGACTGTTTAATTGACGATCAGCTCTTAGTCGAACAAACACATTTTGTAATAGACATAGGCAAGTATAATATGTAGGTACCTATGTATGCAAGTTTTTACAAAAGACTTGATTATTTTTCTGATTTAATTACGGTATGGAATTTTCAACAGAAAAATAAATAAATCGTCCGCTTAGAGTAAAATCAGCTAATGCCATTTTTGCATTTTTTACAAATAAACTGAACAATAAAATTGTATTAATTGGATGATTCTTGTGCACCCCTCTTAACTTAACTCATAAGAATTGGGAAACAGATGGACTGTAGCTTGTTTTACACTTATACACACGATTTTAGTTGACAAATCGACGACACAAAAAATGCGCGTTTGTACACTTATTCACTCAAAGATCCTTAAAAAATAATTTAAGATTAATTTACCTAGGTTACTTTAAATCGCTCAAAACAAAACAAAATCACTTGTTTCTTTGGTTTTATTTTTATTCACATAGGTTAGGTACCTACTTTTCATTCATACAAAAAATCGTGGGTATGCATATGGAAAAAAATCAAGAAGCCAAGGAAAATCCATTCATATGCACATACGCAAAATAGATACCTGCACCCTGCACCGTACACACTTGACCACATTTTTTTTCAAGTCAATTTCTTCCCCTCTCATGTTTTTTTTTTCTAATCTACAAAGCGAGGGGGAAAAGACATCAAGATCAAAACACATAAAAAGAATAAGCTGAAAAATGCAGAGCTTTCTGTGCTTTACTTCACTATGAACTATGTGCCTGTCCGGTGATTGTTGAGTGCATTCACGGGTGAGTTAGTTGACAGGAAAGGTGAAGTGGCGAAGGGTGCAGATACTCATGAACCGAACTGAATTTTTTGCGGATAGTACAGTTCCATTTCTATACTGTTCCGTTTTTCTATTATTGAGTTGAGGTGTGAAAGAGCCAAGAATATTTTATTATTATTTTTCCTTGTCACACTTAAGCAATAGTACATAGGTAATCACAACACAATATGGACACAGCTGTTGTGCCGTGAGTGCACTCAACAATCACCGTAGGGACAGGCACTATGAAGAGGCAAAGAGCTTTCTTGCCTGTTGATAGTCTGCCTGCTGAAAAAAATATTTCCTCCAGGCTACACGTACGAAATAACATGACTCATGCTGATAAGACTCATGACTCATGCTAAGCGCGGTACTGTGGTTCTTTCAACCAAAATCGATCGCAAGCACCGGGCGAACATGAGAAAGAACAGGCGCAAATTCCCAAAATAATTCCACTCAAATTCAAAAAGTACACGAAGAGAAAAAGAAATAAAAAATAGCGGAATTTTGTTAAAGTAGAAAGAAGATGTAGATATTGGTGTGTGTGTGTGTGGATTTAACTAGAGGGTTTGTGGTTGTGAGTTAAATATATACATAGTGTCTGTCTATACGGTGATTTTTGAGTTTGTTGACAGGAAGGGTGAGGTGGCGAAGGGTGCAGATACTCATGAACCGAACTGAATTTTCTGCGGATAGTACAGTTCCATTTTTCATTTTGTTCCATAGTTCCATTTTGATGTTGTTGTAATGTTCACATTTTCTGGTGGGTGTGAAAGAGAGAATATTATTTCCGGGAGACTGTTTGACTCTGTCTTGAAAAAAACTTAATTCTCACCATTCCCCGGCACTTTGACATCATCAGTGATCCAAATCGACTAATGAAATAACATTTTTGGAAAGGATCCATTGTTAGTTGACATAAAATGTATATTAAATCAATCAAATTAGACATTAGACAAAACCTGCATCAATTGAAACTTAATTTACTTTCCATTTTTAACCCTAAAACAGAATTTAATTTTATCAACAAGAGTCACTGATGACGTCACAATACGGGAAGGCGTTATTCGGACAATCCCCTAAACAAAATGGAAAAGTGGAATGTGATGTGCTCACATCACAATATGGACACAGCTGTTGTGCCGTGAGTGCTATCAAAAATCACCGTATGGACAGGCACATACAATGGGAGAATACAAAACGTCAACTTTTAGTAGGTGTAGATATTGGAGTGTGTGTGTGGATTTATCGAGAAGGTTTGTGGGTGTAAGTTAACGGGCTGTATGTTGGCGTTGCTACCATCAATGTTGTCTTATGGCGTTATCACGTAAAATTATCGTCCGTGAACCGACTTTACAGACAACCGACTCTTTTTAAATATGGCAAAAAGACATCTGATATTGTATTGTCTGTGCTATAACCTTCCCATTAGTGTAGGTAATAAGCTGACAGTGTCATTGCAATCGGGTGAAGAGTATTGCAACGCATCACATACGAACAAACAGACAAACAAACAAATATTTTAATTTGTATATATGTACATATTAGATGTTTAATATTGATTGAAAACACTGAAAACCGAGTCAAGACTGAATAAAACAATTGTGTATATAAAATTTTATAATGCAGATGAACATGGTTGTCTTTACTATAATCTGCCATCTTCATGACTTCTTTTTACTATAATCTTGAAGATCCCTCTCTATCGAACAAGTATGATTTTGGTATTGTGTATCCTTTTTTTCAGATGTTGACATGCAAATCAATGAAAAGCTTTTTAAGTATGTAAAAATTGAATATTTAAGACAGAGTAAAATAGTAAATAAAAGCATAGTCGTATGTCGTATCTCTTCACAACCACGAAAAATGCCCAACCAAAACAACAAAACAAAATGGAACTGAAAAAGTTAAGTCTTATAAGAATAACAAGTTTTTTATAAAACTAAATTACATACATAATATTTATGTAGGGTTGGTGATAATTTCCCCCAGGATGTAATCCCCAAAGGAAAATCCCCAAATCCATAATCCTCAAAGTGAAATACCCAGCAGCAAAATCCCCAAAGAGAGAATACCCAGGGCCAAAATCTCCAAGTGAATATTCCCAAAACAATTATGTTCAAGTAGTGAATCATGCGATTAAATCATATAGATAAGTGATTGTCACAATCAAAAAAAATTGAGGTGGAATCGGCTAAGGTGATATGTGACAGTCACATTTCTGATAGAAACAAAGGATCACATTAAATTTTCAATCTGCGTGAAGTGATCACCAGGAAAATTACAAATTCTGGCATCATCTTACGCAGACTGAATTTTATGATTGTGACAATCACTTATCATATATCACCTTATCCGATTCCACTCATGATTTTACGAACAAACTCCATTGTCTAAGTAGTCGAGATGTCAATAATTTTGACATAAAAAAACAGGCGGTTTCGATACGTTTTTTTTTGGAAAATCCAACTTCACTGCCCATAGCTTTCTCAAAAAAAAAAAACACGGCTAATGCAGCTTAGGCGTGAATAGTGTTTTTTGTAATGAGGGATTTCGTCGGAATAAATCCAATTGGGGTAATAGACATCGTGTTGCTGTCTCAATGCAATTCTCCATGAATGACACTTACATCGAAGAAACCAGAAATTTTTCATTTCAATAACGTTGGAATGACCATAATATATGATATCGCTAAAAATTCTGCTAAGTGCTTAGATTTTCTGTATCCATGCAAGAAGGTTGTTTTTTCCCCCTTTTCATCTGACTACAGTTTATTAAACATTTAGGTATATGCCCAAAACTTAAGTATAAAGCCAGAATTAAATGTTTAATTGTAGTTCAGGCTTAACTACCACACTGGGTAGATGCTTCTCAAGCGTCGCAACACATCCGTTGAGTGTGCGCATATTACATAAAAAAGCATTTTCTGTCCAAGTTTGCTAATCCATTCCGTAATTATCCATGTCCAATTCCTAATTTATTGAAAAAAAATGTAGGAATGGGACTCCTCATTTTAGGACATCTTTGGACTCCACGATGTCGATAAATGGAATATTCCTTTTATTCATTAATTAAACTAAAATTTCAATAATAGTAGATTATTTTCTAATTTTTATTTTTCTCCAAAAGCACAAGACATTTTAGCATCCCATTTTTAGGTTTTGACTAAGAATTGATAAGAGAATTGAAGTTTGGTAACGAAACAAATACTTGAATTTTTTAAACGTAAATTTTTGAAAAAAAATTGTTGGATCTTTTTTCAAATTTCAAAATTTTGCGTTGGAAAACTATTTTTCAAAAACTTTCCACTCCTAAAACAACGTTTTTTAAAAAAAAGTTAACACAAGGGGTTGTAATTGCCCATCCCGCTTAAACGGGGAAAAAGAACCCTTACTATTAGATTTTTAACTGTCTCGATCCAACATACACGCTCTAGCTTTTAATAAATATATTATAAAATTCCCACCTAAACCGTGATAATAGGGCACCGTCCTATATTTTGTTTTCTTGTTTTTGACACAGCCCTCTTTCTTCAGATTTTTGAAACCCCAAGAACACAAACATAAACAAACATTAAACGTTTCTTTGTTTATTTTTTAAATTACCATTGTCTATATACCTACAAGGGTTGAAAATTGAATCGCTATTAACTCAGATAGGAATAATATGGATACAGAATCGATTTTATGGTTTGACTTCAATTAGGGTTTTACTTAATCTCAGCCACGTCTACTTAATATATAAATTTTAGAACCAGTAAATGTTAAATGAAATATACTTATCGTTTTTATGATGAATAGAATCTTGTATTGCAATCATCTTAGAACCCAGAGACTAGCAAGTTCTGAAATGATTCTGTTTATATGAAACTTACCTGCTCGCCGTACTGAGCATGCCATTGTGCGTATTGTTGCTCATAGGCACGCCACTGCTGCCAGTGTTGTTGAACCGCATATTGCTGTTCTGGAGTCATTGCAGCGAATTGTGCGGGGGTATAGGAAGGGGCTGCAGAAGCTGTGTACGCTCCTGGCTGTACAGCCGGAACCGCAGATGGTGTTAGCGGAATTGGGCCAGATGGAGTTGGTGGTGCTGGAACCACTGGTTGTACTGGACCAATTAAGGGCGGTTGTGGATTTCCTACAGAAGATGGTGGTGGCATCGGCGGTGGCCCCGCTGACCATTGATTCCACATTTTCTAAGCACTTTCTTCTCTGTATGTTATATCGATAGTTTTGCTGTTTCCAAATATTCACTTTTTTTATTAAATACAAATTTATTTGTATGATTATGACTTTTTTATTTGCCAAGCAAATGTTTAAAAGAAAACTAATTTTGTTTCTTCACAAAATTCGCTTCTGGCGAAAAAAGGAACCATTTTGAAAAGTTTTTACATGAGCCTGTCAATTATAAGTGTTATATTGGTTAGTTATCACAGTTTCATTTATGCCGGCTGCATTCAAAGAAACAAATCAGAGAGAACGAACAAGGAAAGAAGGGTCGGTGTTTCACTTAACCGTCGAGACCATTTCATTACAGAAACATTTAAATGAAATTTCTGAATTGCTTATGAAGTGTTTCCTTGGTGTGAAGTGTGTCCTGGGTATTTTATTTATAAACAATTTATGACTTATACAATCTACCGAATTTATAAACGAGATACTGTCTAATAGCGCTGCAGTAGTTCTTGATTTGATATACATTTCTATGGATTTTGGAGAGTAGAATGAAATATAATGATGAAAGAGTAGGTTGTATGTTACATTTTCAGAAATGTATGAGTTAGAATGATTACAAGTATTTGCAGGAATAATGAATAATAAGTACGATTGAAAATTTCAAAAAGTGACACTAGACCATATGCATCATACCATAAGGAGTAAGGGAAACAAAAATTAATAAAAAATTAAGATTCGAATGTAACGGGTGATTTTTTTGAGGTTAGGATTTTCATGCATTAGTATTTGACAGATCACGCGGGATTTCAGACATGGTGTCAAAAAGAAAGATGCTCAGTATGCTTTGACATTTCATCATGAATAGACTTACAACGTCGAATTTTCAGTGAATGGGCCCTAGAAAAGTTGGCAGAAAATCCGCTTTTTTATCGACAAATTTTGTTCAGCGATGAGGCTCATTTCTGGTTGAATGGCTACGTAAATAAGAAAAATTGCCGCATTTAGAGTGAAGAGCAACCAGAAGCCGTTCAAGAACTGCCCATGCATCCCGAAAAATGCACTGGTTGGTGTGGTTTGTACACTGGTGGAATCATTGGACCGTATTTTTTCAAAGATGCTGTTGGACGCAACGTTACGGTGAATGGCGATCGCTATCGTTCGATGCTAACAAACTTTTTGTTGCCAAAAATGAAAGAACTGAACTTGGTTGACATGTGGTTTCAACAAGATGGCGCTACATGCCACACAGCTCGCGATTCTATGGCCATTTTGAGGGAAAACTTCGGAGAACAATTCATCTCAAGAAATGGACCGGTAAGTTGGCCACCAAGATCATGCAATTTGACGACTTTAGACTATTTTTGTGAGGCTACGTCAAGTCTAAAGTCTACAGAAATAAGCCAGCAACTATTCCAGCTTTGGAAGACAACATTTCCGAAGAAATTCGGGCTATTCCGGCCGAAATGCTCGAAAAAGTTGCCCAAAATTGGACTTTCCGAATGGACCACCTAAGACGCAGCCGCGGTCAACATTTAAATGAAATTATCTTCAAAAAGTAAATGTCATGGACCAATCTAACGTTTCAAATAAAGAACCGATGAGATTTTGCAAATTTTATGCGTTTTTTAAAAAAAAAAAGTTCTAACCTCAAAAAAATCACCCGTTATTAAAGAATTGATTTTTTTTTTTTTGAAACGTGGGTAGGTTCCTATTTACATTTCTATTGAAGGAAAGAATAGTAAAAGTTAATGTTTATTCAAAACGGCATTTTACTGCTTACGATCGTACATAGGTACGGTACGGTCTATGTTTCCGTGACTTTTTTTTTGGAAAAAATTAAAAACCGAGAATATTTTTTTTATTTTTCAAACTTCTATTTTACGGCTCGAAAATGTTAACCATTTTTTGAAGATACTCAAAAGCAATAACATAGGTACAAACATCTGCAAACAATGTGTTTTATTTGTAAAATAAGTAACAAGGTAGGTACTTCAACTCAAATAAAAATTTTGCAGACTAAACAATTTGATATAATAATCAAACATGGTAATCATATATTTGCAAAGCAATAAATTCATCCAACAAATCCATGCCAATGAAGAAAGAAGATACAGAATACGAGCTGAGTATATACATATAAATACAGTGTAAGTGATGTATATTGCTAGCGAAGCTGCATAGTCCCCTTTTATACACATAATCATATGACGCCGATTCTTCATCAATTCCCTTTTGGGCACGCTTGTAGATTTCACACGTTGAATCAACGTCACTCGACAGTGTATGACAACCTTTACTATGCCTTTACGTTTCTTTATTTCAACGCTCTCGCTCTTACTTATAGGAAAACATACATCTAACCACAAACTGAGGAAGATAATAATAAAGCAAGCAATGAAAATAAAAAATGAGAATGAGAGAATCGCAACAAATTCTCGGTCCCTGCGTGATTGTGATAAATACTAAGTCACGCTGCGGCATATGCATATGTGTATAAAAGTGGACATAAGAAAAAAAAAAACGTTCATTATTTCTTTTTTGTCTGATGGCCGAGTAAAATCATGAGCGCATTCTTTTTCAATAAATAGGGCGCCCGTCATAAGGACTTATTTTCTTAAGGAGTTTTTGGTCGATACCGAACTTAAATTGATCTTTTTGTTTGCATTTTTCAGATTTTTCTTGGCCAAAAAAATCAAAATCTTTTCCATCAAGGCTCTTAATACAATGTCAATCATTTTGCACTCCTTTCCTGTGTGAATATTTCGTCATCCTCAATACCAGTTTTCACCGATACGAAAATGATTTAAAAAAAAACACGAACAAGTGTCGATTGTTTGTTTTCTTCTGACTGCTTTTTTTTTTTTTTTTTATAATTAACGCGCGCACAAGGGATTATGTGTTTCCCTTTTAATGTAGAACACACTGCGCGGGCATTACGAAGATAGGGAGGGGAGAGATAGGAGGTGCCGATTAACATTGGTTTTGAATGTTTGCAGATCAAAATGGCAAGGGAAAATCCCGCCGGGTAAACTATTCCAGATTCGTGTCGTTCGGCTAAAAAAAGAATCCCTATATTTCACGGTACGTCCGAAATTAGGCTCAAGGGTGAACTGATGAGCATTCCTTGCGAGACGAGTATTACGGGAGAAACTTTTAAGGGGAGGAATGCAACTGGCTACTTCGAGTGAACTTTTTTTGTAAAAGAAACGATAAAATAAGGAAAGACATGAAACATTGCGTCGGTGTTCGAGTGGGGCAATTGTTTCAGCGGCAGTTCTATTACCTATCAATCTTAACGCTCGATTTTGTATTCTATCAAGCAGGTGAAGCGATGTTTGCGAAGCACCTGCCCAGAGGTGGGAGTTATACTCGAGTTTAGGGCGTATAAACGCTTTATAAATTGTAGCCAGATCAGATGGGGGAAAGTACTTCTTACACCGATACAGAAAACCTAAGCACTTTGCAGCATTCTTAGCGATCTCAAATATATGGTCGTTCCAACGGAGGTCGTCGTTGACACACATACCGAGTACTGAGAGCTTTTCGGTTTCTTCGATGTAAGTGCCATTCATGGACAATGGCATTGGGGGAATGTTTAGCTTTAACGACAGAAGACAGCATTGAGTTTTCGAAGCATTAAACTCCACACGATTTCTATTACCCCATTTGACAATGCTGTATAAATCGGAGTTTAATGAGCTTGACATACGGCACCGTTGCAATTGTACGTCCGAAGGCGAAGGACGTGAATTATCGAATGAATATGAAAAGCTGAGGGTAGAGTCGTCAGCAAAACAGTTAAGTGGATTAGAAGTAACAGACAGAAGATCATTTATAAAAATGAGGAAAAGAGTCGGAGACAGAACAGAGCCCTGGGGCACACCAGCATTTATTTTATGGGAATCAGACTTGAATCCGTCCAATACAACTTGTATTGAACGGTCCAGAAGATAGCTTCTAATCCAACGAACGAGAGTATTATCGATCCCAAAAGCACGCATTTTCGATAAGAGAGCTTCATGCCAAACTCTATCAAATGCCTTGGAGATATCAAGAGCAATAATCTTACTTTCACCAAAGCGATGTAAAGATTTGTTCCACTGTTCGGTGAGATATGCCATCAGATCACCAGTGGAACGGTTGCTGCGGAAGCCATACTGACGGTCATGGAGAAGCTTACGATCTTCGAGATATTCCTTAAGCTGACGGTTAATCAGTGTTTCCATGACCTTAGAAAGAAGGGATGTCAGTGCTATGGGTTGGTAGGAGGAGGGGGAGGATGGGTCACCTTTCTTAGGGACAGGCTGGACAAATGCTGTTTTCCATCTTCTAGGAAAGATTCCAGAAGAGTAGGAGCGATGGAAAAGCTTACGCAGTGGCTTTGCCAGTGTGGAAGAACACCTCTTCAGAAGAATCGGGGGTATACCATCCGGGCCAGCGGATTTGTGTATATCGAAATCTTTGAGAACTCTTGCTACTGTACGAGTGCGGAAAAAAATGTGTCCCATGGAAAAATTTACATTCTCAAGTACAGGAGGGGCAACGTTGCTTTGAGGCAGCGTGGAGCTGGCAGCGAGATGGGCGGCGAGCAAGTTTGCCTTCTCTGAAGAGTAAACAATTGGTTTGTTATTGTCGATGAGCGTTGGAACCGAAGATGTCGAGGAGTTTTTTATATTTTTTACAAATGACCAAAAATTTTTACTGCCTTTGGGACACTGCAGAATTTTTTGCCGTAATTTTTGGTCATGCAAAAATTTGGTTCTTTCTATAACGGAGTTGCATGAGTTCCTTGCTTGTTTGTGCTTTTTCCGATTTTCCTCTGTAGGGTTGGCTTTGTAAGATCGGAAACTTACTTCTTTGAGCCTGATAGCTTCTTTACACTCAGAATTAAACCAAGACTTTTCTTTAGGTTTGATGCTTTTTACTCTGTTAGGAATAAAAGCACGCATCCCTAGAAGAATCACATTTGTGATGGTGAGTATGGGCTGCTTGCCCAGCAACATCCGGTATACGCGTTGGCACATCGATCAGTTGGGTAAGGTGATGTAACCCGGCAAAGAGCTCGACATACCTTCCTTCGGGTGTTGTCTGACCAGAATAGCGGAGCCAGTTGGAATTGTGTACATTGAAATCGCCCGCAATAACGATTTCAGTGCGAGGAGAAAGGGAAACAATTTTCGAGATGGAATCAGACAGTGCATCAAACTCGTTACAAGTCGAATTACTGTCAAGATTTGGACTCCTGTAAATAAAACAATAATGAATGACATGCTTGCGGACAGTGAATTTGAGCCATAAGAAGTTAAAGTCCGTGTTGGAACATTGCCCATATTGGGGAAGGCTCTGGCAAGCAATATCATTCCTAACATAGACCACGAGACCATGATGAGAAAAGAGTAATGGCACCAAGCTATACCCATGTAGAGCAAATTCTGATAAATCAGTATTTGCTCCAACCTGAGTTTCACTTAATGCCAAAACAGCTGGCCTGTGTTGAACAGTGTAGACGTACACGTGAAAGAAATTCTTTCTTAAACCACGAACATTTGAATACACGACACAAAAATCACTTACCATTTAAAAATACTTACATACCAAACACAACTCTGATTAAGTCGAACTGCGCAGTGAAAATCAAAATTAACTTCTGTAATAATCAAACTGTCTTAGGTGTTATGCCCATAAGACAGCCTGTTTACAAAAAATCAATCCAAACATTCAGCACAATAAGACAAATTCAGATGCCCTTATCTATTTACCGCAAGCATTGTATGGTCATACGATGCCTACAGTAGATAAGAAAGAGGCAGTTAAGCACAAAGGTCTTGGCACAGAATAGAGGATAATTTGTTATGCGAATGCGTTTTATTTATTTTTTTTTTCTTCTTCAGCGCGAGTGGGCATCTTTTTCATTCATCCTACGACGCGAGTGAACACTATTATTTTTTTTTTACAGCACACGCGAGGGGTTTTTTTCTAATTTCTCAACGAGCGTGTATTATTTTTTTTTCCTTAAAGCACTCGCGATAACAACGCGCACCTCGACATCCGTCTTCAACGAGCTTAGGATCGACACTAACACTTTATATACATCTTCCCGGTTCTGTCTTTTTCTAACATTGCATTATGTATTGAATATATCTCCCCGACTAAAAGTCTACTATGCGAAATAGGAATATAGCGAAACTAGATGGCGCTAGGTGAAACACCCTCCTTGATAGTACTATAGATTTCATATACAATGGAGTAGCTTTGTTTGATGAGCCCTGAAGTCACCCTGGGGCGCCACAACTAGGTTTTTGAAATACCTTCAAGAGAAAATTCTCTGTTTTTTTTCGGCGAGAAACCGAAAAGCTCTCAGTACTCTGTATGTGTGTCAACGACGACCTCCGTTGGAACGACCATATATTTGAAATCGCCAAGAATGCTGCTAAGTGCTTAGGTTTTCTGGCTACAATTTATAAAGCGTTTATACGCCCTAAACTCGAGTATAACTCCCACATCTGGGCAGGTGCTTCACAAACATCGCTTCACCTGCTTGATAGAATACAAAATAGAGCGTTAAGATTGATAGGAAATTGAACTGCCACTGAATCAATTGCCCCTCTCGAACACCGACGCAATGTTTCATGTCTTTCCTTATTTTATCGTTTCTTTTACAAAAAATGTTCTTTCGAAGTAGTGAGTTGCATTCCTCCCCTTAAAAGTTTCGCCGGTAATATAAGGCATATTCGAAATGGAAGCATACTGCTCTTAATCATGATTGGGAAATTTTTTGCCGAGCTCGTAATCATTCAACTTTCGTAACACGAAGAGCAAAGAAAAGATATTTTTTATCCAAATTGAGCACTAACCAAACTTCGAAAAAACTCTGGACTAATTTGCGTTCAATTGGCGTTGGAAAAAAGAATGGTCTTGGTACCATTCCAAATGTTAATGTACTCAATAATACCTTTCTTTCTAGTGATATTGGCAACCCACGTTTTGTTCTGAACAATCAGTTGTTTCATGATTTTAACTTTGATTTCGAAGTAGTTTCTGAAATCGATGTCGTTAATATCTTGAGATCTATTAAATCAAATGCTATCGGTGAAGATGGTATACCCATTCGCTTTGTTAAAATGGTGTTACCTAATATTCTAAGTTGTATTACCCACGTTATTAATTTCTGTATTACTTCATCAACTTTTCCTGAAACTTGGAAGTTAGCTAAAGTCATTCCTGTTCCAAAAAAACCCCACCCATCATCACCTGCAGATTTTCGTCCTATAAGCTTTTTGCCATGTCTGTCATGTCTTCTAAGTCAACACTGTTTGTTATCCCCAATACAGTCTGGATTTCGAAAACACCATAGCTGCTCTACAGCTATGATAAAAATTCTTGATGACATTAGAATTAAGTTTGATTTAGACTACGTCACAGTTCTTTGTCTGCTTGATTTCTCCAAAGCCTTTGACAGAGTGGATCATAATGTGCTTTGCTTGAAACTACAATCCTATTTCGGCTTCAGTGTAGCTTCGGTGAGCCTAATTTATAATTACTTATGTAACCGCCATCAAAGGGTAGTTTACGGTGAAACTTTTTCCCAACTTGGTTCCCTTGTTGCAGGAGTACCCCAAGGATCTATTTTGGGACCAATATTATTTTGTCTTTTTATTAATGACCTTCCTAAATTTTGCACAAATGTATCTGTTCATCTTTATGCTGATGATGTGCAGATATATTTATCTCGGCCCATTGGGCTTATTGAGGATCTGATAGCCAGAATAAATGAAGATTTGTTAAATATTTACCAATGGTCGATCTGCAATGGACTCAGTCTTAATCCAACCAAATCCCAGCTAATGCTTATTTCGAAGAGGCCTTACGACACCGATGATTTTCCACCTGTACTCCTTAACAACATACGACTGAAGTTTGTGAACGTTGTAACCAATCTCGGTTTTAAGCTTACCCGTTCATTGTCAGCTGATGCACACATAAATTATGTTGTTGGGCGAATCTACGCAGGATTGCGAAAACTTCGGCTAACTTCTGGCTTTACGCCAAACCTTTTCGACAAACTGCAATTTGCTCAATCGACCAGAACTTTGAATCTAATCACTCCCAGTTTCTCTTATCTGATCACTTCGCGTCTCTTTTTTATTCATGTCACAAGGCTTTGGAACTCCCTTCCCACATCAATTAAGCAAATTATTGGAGCTACTAAATTTAAAAATTCTATTTTCAGGCAGTACTCGTTTACGTAACCTCCTCCCTTGCCACATTTTTGTTTTGTTTTCTCTCTTCACTCATTTTCACATCCCTTAAATTCCTTTTTCTTCATTTCTCTCCCTTTGCTCTTCTTTTTACTATCTTTAACTTCTTCTACCTTATTCTTCTTTTATTAATATTCTCTATCAGAAGTTTTTTTCTCATATAAGTTTAGACACTTTTTGTAAATATTTTATGTGTTATAACTTGAAATGGTTAAATTAGTTGTCTACTTTTTTGTATTTTTCTTTATTATAATCTTTACCTAAACAATATCCAAACTATTACAATGTGCTGTAAAAGACTTAAGTCTTATTTGTACAACCTTATTTTAAATAAATTGAATTGAATTGAATATGTCAGTAACTCAATCGACAGCCCTTTTGTGTTTTTTGAGATTCAAAAAACACAGGTTTTTTGACAACTCTTGGCGACCCTGGGTAAAGTTCAACGAAAAAAGCTAGTGTATAATGTTATACACTCTTTATAATACTTCTAAAGGGTAAAATATTATTTATAAAAATGATGCAATATTGCATAGACATTGTATAGGCTAAACGCGCTTGGAAGTTGATTTTTTTTTATAATTAACGCGCACAGAAGGGACTATTTGCTTCAATTTTAATCTAGAACACACTGCGCGGGCATTAGGAAGATAGGGGGGGGGGGGGGGGATTTAAGAGGTTTCGATTAACATGGGTTTTGAATGCTTGCAGATCAAAATGGCAAGGGGAAATTTCGCCGTGTAAACTATTCCAAATTCGCATTTCTTGCGAGGCGAGTATTACGGGAGAAACTTTTAAGGGGAGGAATGCAGCTGGCTACTTCGAGTGAACATTTTTTTTTATAAAAGAAACGATAAAATAAGGAAAGACATAAAACATTGTGCCGGTGTTCGAGAGGGGCAATTGTTGAAATGAGAGGCAATAGGAGAGGGGATTTGGGAATTTAGGGTTGTTGGAGAGTAGGATAGGATAGTGGAGAAGGCTTCGGAAAGGAACCAGGATAGGATCGGTAAGGACACGCAATATGAGAGAAGGTTTTAGGATAAGAATCAGGATAGGATTGGATAGGGGATATGAGGGGACGGCAAGAAATAGAATTTATTTATTTTTTGGAAAAATGTGTGTGGCTAATCTGCTAGCGTTAAGCGTTCTTGTTGAAAATATATGGTCTTCGGAGGACGGACCCCCAAAGCGCCGCTTGATAATTGGCGGGTTAAAGTATCCCGTTTACTTGCCTATCAAGAGCTCTTTATAGGGGGCTATAGGGTCGCAAAATCTTGCTGAAAAAAGTGTGTGTCTAATCTGCTAGCGTTAAGCGTTCTTGTTGAAAATATATGGTCTTCGGAGGACGGACCCCCAAAGCGCCGCCTGATAATTGGCCGGTTCTTTCCTTGGCGGGTTAAAGTATCCCGTTTACTTGCCTATCAAGAGCTCTTTATAGGGGGCAATAGGGTCGCAAAATCTTGCTGCTGGGACGGAGCCTTGAGGTGCCTATCGTCCTAGCCTTTCTTTAATTTTTTTGTTATTACCCCCGCTATCACTTTTAACCAGAACAAATATAGTGAAATATATGTATGACAAGCGAAAATCACACAAAAAAAGAAATCTAAAATGTAAACTACAATAAAAATAATTTTTAAATATGAACAAAATAACAAGAAAATATCACGCCGATTTGCTTCATATATACGTATAACACAAATGTTCCGCTTTCCTAGCGAGTGGTTTCCTCCGGAAAAGGAAATCAGCTAGCGGTTATTATTTTTAAATATTTATTTGAATTTAAAAATTTAGGCACTTTGGGGATTTCTTTCTCGGCTTAGGATTACCGATTTCGAAACAAATTACTTGGATGCCCGGGACTCCCACGTGCGAGGGTTTTTCTCGACTTTTTTCTTCTTTGGACGTTTTCTTATCGTTATCCGCCTTCTTTGTATCCCGGTACTCGATGTAGGCGATGGCCACGATTCGCTTTCTTGTCCGCCGGAATTCACCCTCACACCTTAAAACATATTTACTTTTTATAATATGCTACACTATATTTAGCCAATTTGTGGCGTTCACCTTCAATCTCAGAAATCCCCCTGTTATGCTCCTTTGCCTGCTTTTATATCCTCTTTGGTCCGATGTCCGGACTTAATGCGTTTTCACTTGCAAATGACTGTTCTACAAGTGATAATAGCTAGTCGTTAGATTCCCTTTGTTCGACAGAAAATCCACTCGCTAGCGGATTATTCCAAGGGAGTGACACTGAGACGTTCCGATACAATCGCGCTTCGGAATGGCGCACGGCAACTCAGAGATTACTCCTTTCCATACTTTTTCAACTGAAAAACTCCCCACGCTGTTCCACCTCAGTCTTGAACCGTTTTCTTACAGTTTTGGTTTTTTTAGAAAGAAAGGTAAGTGCGCATCTCCGGTCCTCTCGCTCTCATGGTGAATTCCAGCTTGTCAAAATTCCAAAATCCCCTCGTGTTTGTTTTTCTAAAATTCTCGTAGTATCGTCGTCTTCTAAATTATTAATTCTTCGGGCATGTTTTTATTTTGTTAATCGCGTTTTCTTTCAATTCTAAGTGTAGTGTATCGTTATTTATATGTTTTCCTTCCTTTTCTCGTGGGAATACTGTGCAGATCCCGGCGACTGATCGGAATATCTCTATATATATATCTCCAGATAATTGTTTTCCCAAAATTCTGGCCTGGATTTCATCTCTCAGGCGTTGAGGAATAACAAGTTCCGAGGCCAGATAATAAAACGAAGTCTTCACTTCTCTAGGCAGCTGATACATTGGTTCAGCGGCAGTTCTACTTCCTATCAATCTTAACGCTCGTGATGTTTGCGAAGCACCTGTCCAGAGGTGGGAGTTATACTCGAGGTTAGGGCGTATAAACGCTTTATAAATTGTATATATATATATAAAGTATATAATTTAGCGATCTCAAATATATGGTCGTTCCAACGGAGGTCGTCGTTGACACACATACCGAGTACTGAGAGCTTTTCGGTTTATTCCATGTAAGTGCCATTCATGGACAATGGCATTGGGGGTATGTTTAGCTTTAACGACAGAAGACAGCATTGAGTTTTCGAAGCATTAAACTCCACACGATTCCTATTACCCCATTTGACAATGCTGTATAAATCGGAGTTTAATGACCTTGACATACGGTACCATTGCAATTGTACGTCCGAAGGCGAAGGACGTGAATTATCGAACGAATAAGAAAAGCTGAGGATAGAGACGTCAGCAAACCAGTTAAGTGGATTAGAAGTAACAGACAGAAGATCAGAAACGAGTCGGAGACAGAACAGAGTCCTGGGGCACACCAGCATTTATTTTGTAGGAATCAGACTTGAATCCGTCCAATACAACTTGTATTGAATGGTCCAGAAGATAGCTTCTAATCCAACGAACAAGAGTATCAATCCCAAAAGCACGCATTTTCGATAAATGAGCTTCATGCCAAACTCTATCAATAGAATAGAGCTTGTATAAATTTATTATTCCTGATCGCTGCATTTTTAATTAACGCTAACGAGTTGGTGGCATAAAAATTTAATAGATTCGGGTTTTTCATACTATATTAGACACAAACCTTGTATAGACGGGTAATTATTTTTAAATAAGGATTTTAGCAATGTTGCATACACTATTTATGCACTGTATAACTATTCAGGCGTTTAGAGCTGTTTAAGGAACTCTAATAAATAAGGGCAAATATATAAAAATAGGTAAAAATGCAGAAAATCTTCATAAATCAGGATTATAACAAGACAGAGAAATCAAAATCAAGTATATGGAAGATTATGGTGAACAAATAAATAAAAGACATTTATTGGCGCTACAGCTCCTTAAGAATCCAAGGCCTAGTGACTTATACTCTCAACCATTGCTGTGTGTGTGTTGTTAATCTGCAAGAATGGAAGGGACATACAGTTTAGCGCCGAGTCCGAACGGCTACATGAGATGCACTTTTTCGAAACAAATTTTACTCCTGGAGGTTTTGCGAGTTCCTCGCAAGAGGCAGTACCCCTGAAAAGAAGGTGGGTATGAGCGGGATTCGAACCCAGACTCATTCGCTTTGCAGTCCGATACATTAACCACTAAGCCACGGGGCACTGCAAGATTATGGTGAAGACGAACAAATTCATCTTGATTTTAGTTTATCGTCCCCCTCTTAGTTTTGTTCGTCCCAAACAAACACATCATCATTGTTTCCGTGGTAACGATGCAGGCGATCCACATGGACAATTCATGTGTGCTCTTGGTCCTCGTTGGATTCGAGAAACGACGTCAATAATGCGCGTAACTACTTGGTAGGCACCTTCCCAATCCTGCTGAAGCTTAGGCGATTTCCCCTTTCTGCGATGTGGGTTATAAAGCCATACCAGAACCTCATTGAATTTAGGTGCTGTTGCTCTCGCATCGTATCTGGTTGTATGTTGTTTCTTGTTCTCTGGTGAATGTCGTTGATCCTTTCTTAAGATCCAAGACGTAGTCCTCTTCGCATTTTGGGTCTTCAATAGGAAATCCGAATTTTTGTTCACTTGGAAGCCAAAGTTCATTCCAAATAGAATTTCGAATGGAGTGTATCCAGTTGTACTATGAAGCGCATTCCGGTAGGCCATAAGAAATAAAGGAATTCGCCGATCCCAATCTCGTTGGTTCTCGTTCACGACTTTGGACAGATGTTCCTTTAAGGTCTTGTTAAATGGTTCTACCATTCCATCAGACTGTGGATGAAGCGGTGTTGTTCTTGTTTTCTTTAGCCCGAGTGATGCGCATACTGGAATACCTTCGACTCGAAGTTTCGCCCTTGGTCGGAATGCAATTCCATAGGCACCCCGAACATGCAGACCCAGTGGTTCACTATCTGCTCGACAACGGTCTTAGCTTCTTGATTGGGCCACTTGCTGAAGTAGTCCATGACAACAAGGATGTAACGGCTACCGTTTTCAGTTTCCGGGAACGGGCCTGTGACGTCAACGGCGATTCTTTCAAACGGGGTGCTCACGTTGTACTGGTGCATTTTACCTCGTGTTTTGACTTTGGGTCCCTTGCTAGCCGCGCGTGTTGTGCACTTTCGACACCAGCTCTCTACATCGTTTCTTGCGCTTAGCCAATAAAAGCGTTCTCGTACCTTTTCCAGTGTTTTGTTGATTCCCAAGTGCCCACCGGATACTCCATCATGCATTTCTCGTAGGATCTCTACTTTTGATCGTGGAACCACAAGCTGCATTTTAAAGGATCTTCCATCCGGCATTTCCCATTCCCATTTGTCGCCAGTATCAGAGCAAGGAGTTCCCGTCTGGTTAGTCAGTAATTTCTCTCTGGTCGCGACAGAATTTTGCTGAAATAGGCTTCCGCGTCCACAATAAATGTCTTGCCAGGGGTTGGGAAAGCTAGTATTGGTGCCTCACAAAGTCGCTGTTTTATATGTTGAAAGCTTCTTTTGCACTCACCTGACCATTTAAATTGTCTATCTACCTTTTTCAGTTAGCTGGTGCAGACACTTTGCGATTCCGGCAAAATCCTTCACAAACCTCTTGTAATATATGGCGAGACCGAGAAAGCTCCTCAGCTTGTGTTTGTCTGCGGGATCAGGCCAATTTTTCACGGCTTCGATTTTCTCCGGCTCAGTTTTTACTCCATTTGACGTTGTCACATATCCCAAATACTTCACCTCAGATTTGAACAGAGCACTTTTCTTTGGATTAAGTTTCGAAATGTGCTGTTTAAAGTCGTATCCAAGGCGTCATCTATTCGAGGCAAGGGGTCCTTCTTGGCGACATCGTTGAGCCTCCGGTAATCCACGCACGACTGCTGCCGTCCTTCTTTTTCACTAGTACAACGGGTGACGCCCACGGACTTTTTGAGTTTTCGATTAGACCGTCTTTTTCCATGGTCGATATCATCTTTTTTTTTTATATAATTAGCCCGCACTAAATGGATTTTGACTACCCTTATAATGTTTAATTAAACACAGCGAGGGCTTTAGGAAAGTAGGGAAGGATGTGAAAGGAGGTAACGATGCACATTTATTTTAAAGTTCTGCACTTCAAAGAGGGAGGGAAAAACAGAGTCTGGCAAGGCATTCCACATTCGCGTGGTACGACTAAAGAAAGAATCCCTGTACTTGACAGTACGTCCGAAGTTGGGCTCAAGGGTATATTGATGGGCATTCCTTGCAGTGCGAGTATTATGGTTGAATCGTTTCAGGGGAGGAATACAACTGGCTATTTCGGTAGAGCATTGTTTGTGGAAGTAGCGATAAAATAATGAAAGGCAGGAGACATTACGTCTGTGCTCCAGAGATGTAAATGTTTCTGTTATTGTTCGATCGCCTATCATTTTTAAAGCTCTTTTTTGTATTCTATCTGGAAAACTCAAGTGGGTTACAGGAGCACCTGCCCAAATGTGGGAATTATACTCAAGTTTAGGGCGAATATATGCTTTATATACTGTAGCCAGATCAGACGGGGTGAAGAATTTCTTGCATCTTCGAAGAAAACCTAAACATCTCTCAGCATTTTTGGCAACGTCAAATATGTGGTCATTCTACAGAAGGTGGTCTGTAATGCACATACCGAGAACTGAGAGGTGATCGGTTTCCTCTATGCAAGTGCCACTCATGGATAGTGGCATTTGGGGTATATTTCGCTTTAACGACAAACAACAACATTGGGTTTTGGAAGCATTAAATTCTTATTCCCCATTGTACAATGCTGTCAAGATCAGAATTTAATGAACTTATCATACGCTGCCGTTCCAGTTCCAAATCCGAAGAACGGGGATGTGAATCAGAAAACGAATATGAGAAGCTGAGAGTACTGTCGTCAGCGAAACAATTGATAGGATTAGTTGTTTCAGATAATAAGTCGTTGATAAAAATAAGGAAGAGAGTCGGAGACAAAACAGAGCCCTGGGGCACGCCAGCATTTATTATGTGAGAATCAGACTTGAATCTGTCCAATACAACTTGTATTGACCGTTTCGAAAGGTAATTACTAATCCAACGATGGAAAACAGCATTTGTCTAGCTTATCCCAGGCTGGACAAATGCTGTTTTCCATCCACTCGGAAAGAGACCAGAGGAATAGGACAGATGGAAAAGCTTACGCAATGGTTTTGCCAGCGTTGAAGAACACCTCTTCAGAATAATAGCGAGGATATTATCCGGGCCAGCGGATTTGTGTATGTTAAGATCTTTTAATACTCTTGCAACTCTACGAGTGCGAAAGAAGATTGGTCCCATGAAATCATTTACGGTCTCGAGTACAGGAGGAGTTCTAACACCTGCTGGCAGCGTTGAGTTAGCAGCAAATTGGAGCAGATCTGCTTGTTTTTAAGAATTGACAACAGGAGTATCATTGAAGACAAGCGTAGGAACCGATGATGACGAGGAGTTCTTTATGTTTTTAACAAATGACCAAACAATTTTACTGCTTTTGGGATATTGCAGTATTTTTTGCCGGATTTTTTGTTCATGTAAAAATTTTGTCTTTCGAATGTGAACATTACAGGCCTTTCTAGCTTGCTGAAACTTTTCCGGTTTTCCTCGGTTTTGTTGGCTTTATAATATCTGAAACTTACCTCTTTCAACCTGATAACCTCTTTACAGCTCGAATCAAACCATGAGTTATCTTTAGGTTTGATACTTTTTGACCTATTCGGGACGAATTTTTTCATACCTAAGAGGATAACATTTGTTACCATAACTGCGCTGGAGTCTATGTCGCTACCGAGGAAGCAGAGCGACCAGTTGAAGATCCTGAAGAAATTATTGAGACCGTCCCAGTTGGCTTTCTCGTATTGCCAAACGGTTCTCCTAGGGGGTTTCTCTTCAACTGAGTTTTGTTGGCACGAGAGATTTGCAGAAATGACACAATGGTCTGATGTGCCTAGAGGCGAAAAAACACGAATTTGGCCTGTGATGTCAGGAATTCGGGTTGTCTCATCAACAAGCTGAGTAAGTTGGTTTAACTCAGCAAAGATTTCAACATACCTTCCTTCGAGTGTTGTCTGGCCAGAATAGCGAAGCCAACTTGAATTGTGTACATTGAAATCACCCGTAATAATGATTTCAGTGTGAGGATAATGGGCAACAATACTTTGTATGGAGTCAGACAAAGCATCAAATTCGTTGGAAGTTGACACTCTGTCCAAATTGGGGCTTCTATAGATGAAACAAGTATGTATGATGCGCTTGTTTAACGTGAATTTTAACCACATGAAGTTAAAATCTGTATTTGAACACAGACCGTATTGTGGTAGAAGTTGGTATGCAACATCATTCTTAATATATACAGCGAGGCCGTGATAGGCAAAGAATAATGGCACTAAATTATCATGGGTATAATTCCGAGTGATCAGAATTTTCTCCTATTTGATTTTCACTTAATGCCAAAACAGCTGGCTTGTTTAAAAATGTATAAACGTATGCGCCACAGAAATTCTTCCTCAGCCCACGAATGTTGGAATAATCAACCCTGAAAATACCTTCCATAAATAAGGACAAAAACTTGAAAAACAAAGACGGACAATTAACTATAATTAATGCTCCACTAAGTCCCAATTTGAGCTTCACAAAAACAATTATTGTGGTGTTATGCCTTAATAATAATTGAGTTGATCCGCCCCTGGTTACTCAGAGAACATCAATTAATATATCCGATAACGAACTAGCTTAACCATAGGGATTTACCGCAATGATTAAAATAAATCGTCTGTGAGGAAGGAAATAGGGAAAAAAGGCGAGAAGGAGCTTACTCGCTGTGGTGTGTTTTTTCTCGTTAGTGGGTATTAATAAAAAATTATTTTTGGGCTATATTTTTATTTCAAAGCACAATTTATTTTTGTTATTTGCACTGTATTATGAATTTTTAAACTGAATAAATTTAATATAGTCCGCGCGTGAATTGATGTTTTGTTTTTTTTTATTTTATTTTATTTATTTATTTATTTATTATTGGGTTATTGAGGGTGGAAATTATTTGTATCATTTATTTTTGGGTTGAGTTTGTTAAAGATAAAGGGATGGGATTTGAAATAAAACACAGAACGTATAGAGTAGACCGTCACTTGACTTTCCCATGACTTCCGCACGTGCGTAGCGGATGTGATGCTAATCGATACATCTCATCGACTTTGGCCTGTTTTGCCAATGGAAGTCTTCTAGCATGTTGTCGGATCGGTCTGCTATAGCCGGTGTCTATGTAGTGCTGTACTAGGTATGTTCAACCATAGTCTCCATCCTGCGATGCATATATATCAGCAAACTCGCTAATGAGATTTTCGGCTATGGTTTTCTGCTCCTGATTTAGCTCACAGTTTCCGAGGATAGCATTACATATCTCGGCCAATTTCGTTGGAGAAACAGGACTCGCAGATTCACTCCCAGATGTTGTCGATACGGCTGCAATGGGTACGCATCTTCCTTTCACCACTCCTTGTCTGAGCTTGACGGAGTGTTTGTTCGGATTCATCAGCCTTATTGGAACAATGTTTTTCTTTGGTTCCACTAAAATTTTTCCAACGATATAGTTTGGAAAGTCCTCTTCATCATCTGCTTCAACGAAATAGAACCGGTGGTTCCCAGGATCACCCTCCAAACGCGTCCAAAGAATAGTTTCTGCAAAATTCCAATTTCACAGTTAAATGTCACTATGGAATTTTCTAGCACTGTACTGAGTTTTATCTCCAATTTCTGAAACCAATGTGAAGTTTTGGCCTTGGGTTCGACAAAGAAAACTCCAAAATAATACAACAAATCTCTTTATTTTACGGAACACAACTTCCTTCAGTTTAAATAACAGCAAATTTAACTTATTCCACTTATTCACAATTCAAATACGTTTTTATAATTCAACACTTTTTATTTAATCTCAATTCAATCACTTTTCTAACGCTTCCAGTTGTTAACAATTCCACTTTCGAAAATAGACTGAACTCTCAATGTCATCTACTCTTGTATTTATAAAAAAAATTACAAGCTTCTGGAAGCTTCCGTCTGGTTCTGGCACAATCTAAGCTTTCCGTACTAATTAGAGTCTCGAGTTAGTACTTCAAGTTCGATTTAGTACTCAGTCAAAACATATTGCAAATATGTAGCATACTTTTAGGGACATGGTTGTTGTACACAATAAATCCCACAGATATCAATAATTTACAAACGAAATGTAGCCTCCGAGTATCTAAACATTTTGTTGCCACATCACAATATGTACTTCTGTGCTATTGTAATCTTTTAACTTTCCATCTTCGGATGTAAGATGCACCATCACAATCAAATTCACTTCCATATTCCATTAACTCACAAATTGAAATTTGATGAAATCTGCTTTCCTATCAATATTAGTTGGTAGTTATGTAAAATTCTTCGATATTATAAAATTCTTACTTTTTATTTCCGGCTGCAACTGCTACCTATTTTAATGTGAAAACTCAAATAATTTGTAAGTTATGACCTGCTCTGAAGGAGATCACAATTTCGATTAATTTTGTGACTCTTACAAGTATTGACTTTAGAGGAGAATACGAAAAATTCACAAAATCGGTTCCACTTTTTCTTGTGACTTGTGAGGCATCAGTGATGATGGGGAAAATCGGGCTGTTAAGATCATGCTGCGTACTATGCTTAACTCTTTTCTTTGCGATGTATTGGTTTCAGCTTGTCATTTATTTTTGACTAAGTTAGTTCAAAATAATTCAGTGTATGCGTACGCCTTGAACGCGCCCATAAGCTCATATGACTTTTCTCTCCTTTTTTCATATCTATGATGGTATTTGCATTTCTTTAATTTGACGTTCTTTCTTCTTTTGTAAAATTGTTTATTTTTTTAAACGAACTTATTTATTTCACTTAATATGAAAGAAAAAAGCTTTCTAAAACTGGACTAAAACTTTGATTCATAAATATATACACGATAAAATACAATTTCAAAAATCTTTTTAACTGTAAATTTAATTTTTAATATGAATATTGAAGATGTTAATGAATACTATGAATCCGAAGAGGAACTCATAACAGCACAAAAGGTTAATTTCGCTATAACTATTGTATAAACATTTTGTAAATGATTTCTATTTAAGGTTCTTGAAAACCTTGAAGTGGCCTGGTCAAATGAAATGTTTGCGCCTGACATACTTTGTCATCAAACAGAAATGTTAGATCTCATGCTAGGTCAAATTGCACATATGGAGGAAAACATGAAAGAACTAGATAAAAATGATTTTCGCTTCATTGCTCACCAAATGGAACTTGAGCGAATACGTTACATTATTGCAAATTATTTGCGTTGTCGGCTACAAAAGATAGAAACATTTACAAAACATATTATTTCGGAAGACAATGGACGGGAAGATAGTGAAAAGAGACTCTCTGCAGAAGAAACAATCTATGCACAGGAATTTCTTCAAAACATGGAGAACTACTTTAATGTTGTCGCACTGCAATATATGCCTAGTATGCAACGTTCAGATGCAGATCAACATGTTATCCGCCCAAATTTAATGAGTCACGTTTTTATAAAAGCAACCAGGTCAGGTATTGAACTAAAATGTCCACTTTTAACACAATATTCATCTTTCTTAATTTCTTAGTTCCTGGAGTTGTTGTGGGTGTAGATGACGAAGAGGTCGATTTAGCCGCCGGTTCACAACACATTATTCCATATCAACTAGTTTCGGATTTAGTTTTAAAAGAACAAGCACAGCTCATATAATTTTGTTTAGTAAAGTTTATAAATTACAAATAAAAATAATGCTTTTTGTATTGAAAACTTTTTAAATTGTATAAAGATGCAGACCTTAACGAAACCTTTCAGTCATCAGTAGCACTTTATTCACTTTTTTTAGAAAACATTACATGTTTTCTTGGGATTAGGGCAGGTTTAATTTGGGTATTTTCATAGTTTGGAACATAACTTGACGGCTTTTGTATGGGTGACCTTAAAATCTTTTCTAAACGCATTTTAAAAGTTTTATTTTCCTTGGTTATCAGTGGAAGGTCTTTTGTCTGTTTTGTTTTTCTGATGGCTTCTCTACTTGTATCCGAGCTTGAAGGCGTTTTGAAATCCTTTAGCTTCTTAGAAGTTAACGAATCAACAACTTTTTTCAGCCTATTTCTTGTTGCGTAGAATTTTGGATGCACCTATGAACACGATGAAAAAGTATTTAAAATAAAACATACATTATGTACAGAGTACCTTTTTAAAAGAATTGCGTTGCTCCGATAAATAGGTTGAGATTTTACTCGCTTTTGATACCGATATGCTTTTGGAATCACAATCCAAACCAAAAAGCGCCATCGCACTCTCGTACTGCTCTATAGTTTTGGGACTACGAATATCTAACATAATTAATATACTTTTACATAAGTAATAGTTGAAACACGTACAATTCTTTAGTCTTTCGCTTTCTTTTGGAAATTAAAATTTGAAATTCTGCGTTTTGAATTGCATCAGCAGAACTTTCAAATTGTATATAATTCGAATATTCTTTACCTTCAAATAATATCAATTAAATAAAACCAAATTTAAAAAACCGTAACAAATGTTGTAACTTACTTGATTCCTCAATGCTATATGTTTTCGGACTTAGGTGTGAAGAAAATGCTTTTTCTTCCACAAGTTCTTCCTTAAGTCTTAAAGAGTTTATGTTTTCCAAATAGTGTGTTGATAATGTCTCAGTTTTTTGATTCGAACCAACTGTCTTACATTCAAGTTCAAGTGAAGCCAACTTTTGCTCATAAGATTTTTCAATTTGAGTCAAAATTTGTTTAATATTATCAGAGTTTATTTGAATAGCTTGGGAAAAAATGTTTGACAAAGTTGAATGTAATTCATTTTGCGATATTTTACACGTGAACTGATGAGAAGAGATGCATGATAAAATAGCCTCTTTTGCCACGTTTGTAAGAGTTTCGGCATCTTGCTTTCTTTGGTATTCAAGAGAACTTGTTATTTCACATAATTTTTGTGTTATTTCGTTCATCGATTCATTATTTCCATTAGCTTTTCTTTCTTGCCAAGTTTCTAGCTTTGAAATCTTGTCCTGCAATTCAGATACAATCTCAAATTTATTAATTTTCACGTTATCAGCGTTATAATTTTCGTTTCCTTTATCATCAAAGTTATTATAAATTTCTATGCCTTCGGAACTGTCAATCTCCTTTTTTTCAAACAAATTGCTTTGAGTCCCCACTTCTCTGGTTGTTGTTTTATCGATTTTATTAGTTTTTTCGAAGCTTGTTTGCATTCCAGCATCTGCAGTTTGAATGTCGGTTTGACTACTTGAACTTAAATTTGTTATTTCTCTAGGCGATACCTTCTTACTATCTACTGTTTGACGAATGTCTTTTTCTGCAATATTAAGTCGCTCTTTCAGCTGCTTTATTTCCAATTCTAATTTGATAGTATTTATTAAAGTTCGATCGTTGTCCCTCGCTAGATTGTCAATCGACTGGCTTTTCAAATGCTTTTTACTTAAATGGACGTTAAGAGCATCATTGCTGATGAAGTTTTTTGTACAAACATGGCAGGGAAAAACAATTTCATTAATAGCTTCAATTTGGCTTATTTTTCTATGAAGCAGCATTATTTCTGTACTATGCTCTTCATTGGTTGATTTTAAAGTGCGATTTTGAGTTTTTTCTTCAATAAGATTCTCACGAAGACATCTAACAGTTTTATCAAGGAATTTTCGACAAAAAATCAAATATTGGAGAGCTAGTTGTGATAGGGTAAAATATTTTGCCACTCCACTATCTAAAACATTGCTGTCTAACATAGAGGTAAGTGGAGCTTCAGAGAGATGAAAAAGTATTGCATCAATATGCTCGAACTGTTGCTCGCGAATGATTCGATCTATTTCCATTGAACCTCACGAACAAAAGCATACATTAACTTTATAATAAAGATAGGAAAAGTGCAGTTAACAAAAATTATAACTTACCTACCAATCGCCAATCAAGAGGGCCGTCCCTAAACTGCCGAAGTTTGAATCCCGATTCTCTTGCAATTTGTGGATAGTTTGATTTCAATACCGAAGACATTTTTTTTCCTTGTAGTTTTAAGTAGGTAACTTTATTGAGCAAAAAACAAACGCCAAGAATATCGAACTTAAAATACGAAAGTATGTATTTGCAAAACGACAATCGAAATTATTATAGCTACATGGTTGCTATAGAAACCAACAAAAATCAAAACGCCAAGCACATCATTTGGGCTTAAATTAAATAAAAGAAAACACTTCATTTGGATTGGTTCACTTTTAAATTGCTGCTCTTGTGTGCAAATAATTATGGTTGTTTATATTAATGAATTCGTATATTGTACATATTTAAAAAATGATTTAGTTTTTCTTTTTTGTTCTGACAGTTGTCCAACCAGGTTCAGGTTCAACAAAAGAACTTTTTTCTTTAAGGGGAACTGATTTGCTTGCACTTGCTTCATTTTCGTCCACATCCATCTCCGAATCTGAACGGTCATCACTACTGCTTTCATCACAGGAACTATCATCTTGACAAACTGGTTCTATATGTACATCGTCTCTGAGCCACTCTTTGCCAGCTGGGAATTTTTGAAATTCTGCTTCAATTTCCAAATATTTACCGTCCTTACACATTTGTAGGTAGCGCAGCAGATTTCCAGATATCTCTAGAAAATAAATAAACAACCAGCATTTAGGGAGTTAAATTCAAATGAGCATTGTGGTACCAGGAATAGAGTTATCGTCACAAAGAGTATTAAATTCCTGATCCATAAGATCTTCGATTACGTCTTGAAGCTCGCCTTGGGTTATGTTATCGTTTTTAATACAGTAGTTGTAGGTGTAGTCCATGATTGCAATGGCAACCTGTAATAAATGTGTTCATTTTCCAGTGGCCCATATATCAAAAATATGTACCTGTTGACCATTTCGGCCACCCATTCCATTTTCCACAGCTATTTTTAAATTTGGCCAATAATTAAAGATTTTTTCCACAACAATTCGAAAATTTTGCTCGAAAGACATTTTTATTTGTTTTTCGAGTTAGACATGTGCTATTGCTATGTGGTGGGTTCGCGTTCTGATAATAACAATTTTTGTTTGTTGTTATGTCAAAAATGATGTAGTTGCGTACGTTCACGTACGTATCTTTTAGATAGGTTCATGGAATAAGAAGTATAGGAAGACGTGTTTTTGAAAATAGATCAAGCCTCTTTCTAAATAGTGTGAGCATGGACGTATTATATATGAGTCGTTTTTCTTTTTTAGCTCGGAGCTGAGCTGAGTGTGAAAAAAAGAACTGTGTTTCTTTTTTAACTCGGAGCGCTCTGAGCGCTCTACTTGTATTTCTTTTTTAGCTCAGAGCTCGCTCGGGGCTCGCTCGATGAGCTCGCTTAAAAATACCAGAGCATACCGAGCGAATGGCTGAGTGCGGCTAACTTCACTCGTTTTTGTGACATTTTTATGTGGTGACAATTCAGTGCTAATTTGTGTTTCTTTATTAGCCCCGAGCGCTCGGGTCACGCGATTCGGAGCGAGCTCTATTCGTTCTGGCCCGCTCTGTGCCCCGCTCGGGCTAAAAAAGAAAAACGCCTATGGACTGCTAGTCTAATGTCAGCTTCATACAACAATTGTCAAAAAAATTTCGCCAACATTGAGAATGCGATGCTAGCTCTCCTGAACTCACTTCAGAAAAAAAAATACCTACTTAAAATGTTGACATAGAAGCTCACGACATCTGGTTCTTAAAAATTCAAAAAGTCGCATTTACCGGTAAAACATTACGGACACTTTTGAATTCCATCCATAGAAGTGTGCGACATCTTTAGTATTTTGCCTCTTGTTTTTTTAGATCGAGGATAACTTCCTTTTTTATTGGTTTGTGCGTTAGACAAGCTAAAAGCACTAAAAGGAAAAAAGGGATTTTGTATTAATGAATTGTGGAATATTTTAAAAAACACTAGGAGAAAAAAGGAAATTTTAACATGCCAACGTGGGAAAACCTGCTGCCAAAGTCTGGGATTACTGGATGAAATGTCAAAATTGAAGTTTAATTTTTTTTCCGCTAATGTTCTCAGGAGGACTATAGTCGCCCAAAATAACTGAAGTTAAAATGGAACCAACTTGAGGTAGGCAATTAGCAGTTCATATAATACGTCCATGAGTGTGAGTTATCACCTACACACAAGTATTAGCACTAGGGCGGAGTGCATAAGGCTAAAAACTTTGGTGGGGCGCCAAATACAATATTTTAAAGCGTGGAATGAAAATAAATAGTTACTATAAAATACATTTGGATTTGCTTTATTAATCAAACTTACCTGTTCCAAAAATCTGAAAAATACAAACAAGTAAAACTATTAACCTCTGTTTTTAATTTTAAAGATAGGTTTGTTTTATTTAAATAATTTATCGCAGTATTTTCTTTGTCATCTAATTATATCAATTTTATTAACAACATTCCCCTGAAAATTGAAAAATACATTTGTACAGTAATTTTTGCAACGTCCTTTTTCTACAAGGGGGTTGATTTTTTTGATAAAAACACAAAATTAAAAAATGAGTTTTGTAAATTTTAAATTAATTAACTCACTGAGATAATACAAAATCGTCAGGCAAATACGGTGGCCGCGGGGGAAGTCTTGAATTCATCTTTATTCAATTAAAGTATTTTCAACCATTTTTCTCCTCCCTTTCTGAAGTCTGAATATTTTTCCGAATTCATTTGTGCGCATTTGCTTCACACATAAGCTGCATTCAGATAAGTTGGTAGGTACTAACATGTTGACAAATTGACAAATACTAAAAAAAAAAAACATTTTCATAAATATTCCCGAGCCACAAAAATGTAAAAATTGTTCAAAAAATACTTACCAACATAACTTCATACTACATGTGCTCAAAGTATTGAAGCGCCTTACTTAAAAATAATGAAAACAAAACATCCAAAACACCACTTCACATTGATTTACTTTCTAAATAAAACAATACTTACTTATGAAAAGACATGTCTTCATTTCTCTTAAAAACTGTTTTTTTTCAGTTTTTTTCTATGAAGGTTACAATATTCTAACTGATGCACCTAATTTTACAAAAGTTATACAGTTTAATATGTTCGCAAAATCCATATTCGAATCAACTTTTTTAATTTACCGCCTGGCCAAAATTACAGGAAGGGATGGAAATTACTACTACATGTATAAGTGATTGGCTTCACTCACGTATACTTTATATACACACAACATGTCTTCCTGTACTTCTTATTCAATGGATAGGTTACCTTGCTTGTGTTTGGTTTTTTTTTGTGAACGAACAAATCCAGCCAGATAGGTGACCTCTCAAAATTCGTAGATAAATCTACGAAGTAGAGACACTTATTGAGCACTGGCTACTGAGGCCATCGGCTCAGACAATTACAAGACAACATACAAGACGACATTGATACAGGACAGAAGATAAGACAGAAGGAGAACGGAAAACAGAAAACACATAACACATGTCAACAGCACGCAGTTGGTTTTCGGACGGTCCCCCATCTTTCCACTAACCACGCGCAACGATGCTTGATTTCGCTGATCTCACGGGAAGCGATGCTTTATCGGAGCCAAGGCCGTTGACAATAAGCTTTTGTTGTCTGTACTTATTCTATATTCTATTTCAGCACGCCTCATTGCGACTTGATTCAGAACTAAAAAAATGATGCTCCATGATAGTACTATATGCAGTGTATATACAAATGTCAAGCGAAAAAGTCGACAGTAGGCGTTTGTTTTCCTTCTTTAGCCATTGTATATTCATTCTCTATAGTACTCTCATGGTGTCATTTTTCGTCTGGCCATCTTCCTGGTTGATTCGGAACTAACTCTAAATAGTGGAGACGAGAACATTTCCCGATATTTTACCAGTATTTCACACGGTTTTGTTATTTGTTTTTATTCTATATCCACACCAACTCGCGATTTCAGCGCGCCTCATTGCGACTTGATTCGGAACTAAAAAATGATGCTCCATGATAGTACTATATGCAGTGTATATACAAAGCTTTAGCCCCGAGCAGAGCACAGAGCGGGGCTTGGGCGAATAGAGCTCACTTCGAATCGAGTGTGACCTGAGCGCTTGTTTCTATTAAGAAACAATAAATTGAGCACTGAACTGTCATCATGTCATTTTTTCACAAAAAACGAATGAAATTAGCCGCACTCAGCCTTTCGTTCTATGTGCTCTGTTATTTTTCAGCGAGCTCTCGAGCGAGCCCCAATCAAGCTCCGAGCTTAAAAATAAACACAATTTGAGCACTCGGAGCGCTCCGAGTTAAAAAAGAAAGAGCATGTTTCAGTTTGTAGGTGAACACTTTGTATATACACTGCATATAGTACTATCATGGAGCATCATTTTTTAGTTCTGAATCAACTCGCAATGAGGCCTGCTGAAATTGCCAATTGGTGTGAGTATAGAATAAGTACAGACAACAAAAGTTTATTAAATACTGGTAAAATATCGGTAAAAGTTCTCGTCTTCACTATTAAGAGTTAGTTCTGAATCAACCAGGCAGATGGCCAGACGAAAAATGACCACCATGAGAGTACTATATAAAATGTATATACAATGGTGAACAGAAAATTATCCTCTCAGTTGTCGTTCTTGTTTCTTTTTTCTATGGTGCACTTAAACAGAACTATAACTTTTTCGACAACTTTCCGCATCGATAAAACATGACACATTCGCATCTAGACATAATTGTTGTTTTGTATTTTATTGCGATAGCCTTAAATTTCATTCTTTATTTTACTGGAATTTCTAATGGAAGTCGATAAATAGGCTGTCATATTGATATTTAAAAAAATTAAATAATAAAGACAAAAAATAAATATTTTAGGTGTTTTATTAAATGTTTTTTTCAATTATAATTTTAATTTAAAATTTTTAATTAAACAGTAAAATACAAAATCTTATGAGGTTGTTGAAAGCTTTAAATGTATATAAAATCTAAATTAAATTAAAATAATATTTTAAATTTCGCGTAATTATTTGGGGCTTAAGGGGCCGACCCATAGAACCCGTTCGTCCGTTGCGTTGCCGCATACAACTGACAGCTCCATTAAATACACGTGTTCTTATAGGAGGTGACCCATAGGAACCGCATGTGCCGGATGCACCGCATCAAGTAGACCTTAGTAACTTTTCTCTTTTCGGCAAATCCGATGACATTGATGTCAAATTGAAGTTTCAATTGTTTTCTAGTTCTGGGCATAGAGTAAATATATTATATAGAGGAAGATCTTTCGTACATTCCACGCCTCAACACCCTCAATTTTCGTTGTTGCTTTGGTACATCATTCATTGTGTTTCGTGTTCTCTTTTGTATATCATTCATTGTCCGAGTAAAAAAAAAGAAAAAAACGATGTGGTGAGTTTTGTTTTTTTTTGACATTTCATTTTGTTCTTGTTGACAACAACTCAACAACTGAGTAAATTGTTTTTAACATAAAAAAAATATATTTTCTAGGTTCGCACGCATAACAAAGAACCAAATCCCTACCTTTTCCAAACGAAATTCAGAGATTTGTACATTTATCTGAAGGCCGGAAGTGTCTGCGCTGAATGTGACACCGAAGTTCTCAATGAGGATCATTTCATGTAAGAATAATCAAACAAAAGCACATTTTATACTTAATCTACATTTCCTTGCAGTGGCCCAAAAATGCACAAATTGAACTGTAAGATTTTTTGTGGTTGACCTTTGAAGTTTCTCGTTTGAGAAAGAAAATGCTATGCACGAACTAAAAATAAGAACTTTTGAAATTGAAAACAATTAAAAGTAATTGAAAGTAATCTCAAGGCAGCGTAAAATAATTTCTACGCCGCGTTTAAAATGCGTTCTGTTTAACGAAGACTTAAAAAACAATTTTGAATGGTTACCATGTTTGATTATTATATCAATTATTTTAAGTCTGCAAAAAATTTAATTAGTTGAAGTGCCTACCTAGTTACTTATTTTACAAATAAAATACATTGTTTGCAGATATTTGTACCTATGTTATTGCTTTAGAGTATCTTCACTTATCACGTCAAATATCTAGTACTAAATCTACTACTAACTACTAAATATATTACTTAATATACTACTAACTACTAAATCTAGTACTAAGTATACTACTAAGTACTAAATCTAGTACTAACTATAGTACCAAAACTACGATAGTACAAAATTCTAGTACTAAGTACTAAAAATCTAGTACCAAAATACTATTGTAACAACTGGCACCAGTTTTATATTTAACTAACGTTCGAGATTGAACAATATTTATATTAAAACCTTAAACAGTCGAATCCGAATATGGCAACATTGGTATTTGATGATTACAGAAATAACAAAATTTCTTGAAAAATGCAAAATCCAAAAAATAATTGAAGACGCACAATCTTGGTTTGTTTAAGAAAAGTCAAAGAGAAATCCACTAATTTTTGTTTCCCTTACTCAACCATATCATATGGCCTAGTGTCACTTTTTGAACCTTTCACTTGTACTTATTATTCATTATTTCTGCCTATTCTTTTACTCGTTCTAACTAAAGACTTTTTTCAAACAAACCATACAACCTACTCTTTCATCATTTTATTTCTTTCTACTCTCCAAAACCCATACAAATGAATATCGTGTTGACAGAAAAAGCTATGCAGCGACGTTGCGGCTCGACTTCGCTTAACTAGAAGCTGCCTCATGATACTACTATAGGTTTCATATACAAGGGTATCAGGTAAAATGGTTGAAACTTGAATATTGTTTAACCAGTTTTAAACGTTTATATAGAGTTTTCAAGCACACAATATGTAAAAGTCAAGGAAAAAATAATAAAGTATAACAACTTGCATTCGAGTAACTTGCTAGTGTCTCCTCATGATACAAGAAAACAAGATAGCGACTTTCGTATTTTTACGTCATCAGTGACCCTTGTTGAAAAAATTAATTTCCGTTTTAGAAAAAAAACGGAAAAGTAAGTTTTAATTGATGTAGGTTTGGTCCAATGTCTTATCTGATTGATTTAATATATATTTTAAGTTCACTAACACTTCGGATTTTTTCCAAAAATGGTAATATTTAATTTAGTCCGTTGAGTCACTGATGACGTCAAATTTCGGGTTGGCGCTTTTTATTATCAGGTATCTTCCAACACGCCCAATTTCGTGGTGAAAAAGAAAAGGGAACTGAAAAGAAGAGGTCAATTATTTTACTACTACACTCTCAATCGGCTTCAATTATTTGACAGTTCAGCACTACGACACTCAATTGGCGTCAATTCTTTGACAGTTCTACACCAATACTTATTTGACCAGCTTGTAGGCCTTGTCAAAAGAAGGCAGTAGATTTCCCTCTTTAAAGTATAGTTACTCTATGGTTCTGGGTTGTTATTTAGCGTAGCAGTTATTTAAGTAGCTCTAAGTAACAACAAGTAAAGGAAAAAGAAAGGGATATAAAATAATAAATGTTGAGATTTTCTTAATTTGTTTTTAATTTTCAGATTTCAAATTTTTCTTCCTAAAACGAACATGAAACGAGATTGATTTTTTTTTTGTAATTGTTTGAATGCCATTTGACAACTTGCTGTTATGTTTCCACAGCCATTTTCAACGGCATCGCAAAAAAAGAGATAAGAAGAGCAAGCTAGAAGTATAAATAAATTCGTTTGGGGTTATACCATTGTATATATTTAGAATCTATAGTACTATCAAGATGGGTGTTTCACCTAGCGCCATCTAGTTTCGCTATCTCGCTATTTTTCAGTGTAGGCTTTTAGTCGGGGAGATGAATTCAACACATATGCAACGTTAGAAATTGAAAGAACGGGAAAGATGTTTATACAGTGTTAACAGTCAGAGGGAAGTAAATTATCAAGTCTTTCGTGTTATATCTTTGTCAATTTCTGATAATGACAGAATGGAAGATTGAAATTTAGACAGGGGTTTGAGGAGTTTTCATTTCTGTCTTGAAAATACATTGTTTTTGGGTGTTTTTTTTTATAGATACGGCAACATGATGAAATTTACCATTTTATCGATTTTTGTTGAAATTTGATTATTGGTTTGGTTTTTTTGTATAATTTTAAATGGTTACCATGTTTGATTATTATATCAATTTTTTTAAGTCTGCAAAAATTTAATTTGAGCGGAAGTACCTACCTGGTTACCTATTTTACAAATAAAACACTTTGTTTGCATATGTTTGTAAGTATGTTATTGCTTTAGAGTATATTCACTTATCACGTCAAAAATCTAGTACTTAATATACTACTAACTACTAAACATAGTACTTAATCAACTACTAACTACTAATCATAGCACTAAATCTACTATTAGCTACACAATTTAGTACTATATCTACTACTAAATATATTACTAGTACTAAATATAGTACTATTTAACTAGCGTTCGAAATTGAACAATTAAACATTAAAACTTTAAACAGTCAAATTCGAATATGGCAACATTGGTAATTGATTTCGGTATAAGAAATACAGAAATAACAAAATTTCTTGAAAAACGCAAAATCCAAAAAATAATTGAAGACGCATAATCTTTCTTTGTTTACGAAAAATCAAAGAGAAATCCATAATTTTTGTTTCCCTTACTCTGCCATACCATAAGATCTAGTGTCACTTTTTGAACCTTTCACTCGTACTTATTATTCATTATTCCTGCAAATGCTTGTAATCATTCTAACTCATACGTTTCTGAAAATATAACATACAACCTACTCTTTCATCACTATATTTCTTTCTACTCTCCAAAACCCATACAAATACATATCAAGAACTACTACAGCGCTATTACGGCAGTATCTCGCTAAACCAGGTGCTACATGATGGTAGTACTATAGACATTGGCCCCGTTCGGTATCTCATAGAAGCGCTACCAAAGTATTGCATTGTTGAAACATATGATCTCCAAATCGAAATACAAGTAGCGCTAAATTTCTGATATACTTTGGTATCGTATGGAACAGCTGACCACGAAATCAGCTGTTTGTGCAAATGTACGTTTTGACAGAAATTGTTACCTATTGGGTTGGCACAGTATATTTCAATAGCATTGTAGTGTAAAGCTATACATAACCGAACGGGGCCATTGTATATACAATGCTATAGATTCTATACACAATGATTATACTCAAAAGCTTTACAGTCGTATAACAGTTTGTACGTAAGATGTAGGAACAGAACAGTGCAGTGTTTAACGCCTTCCTCTACAAACCTAGCTTTTTACTTAGGGGCTGGCGGTCTCTCTCTGGTCTCTACTTTACTTGTTTGGTGTTCCAATTGAAAAATGTGAACAAATGTTTTAAATCTGTAAAGAGAAATGGTGTTCAAACTGAAATTATTATTCCTATTTGCTTTCTTTTCTTTTGGAAGTACTTCAGGTATATACATACATTTTAAAATGTTTAATTTAGATAAATTAAGTTCAAACATTATTCCCTTAACATTCAACATCTTTTTTCCATAAAAACTTACATAAATGATGTGCGCCAGTCCGAAATAATCCCTTTTTCTACTTTAAGAAATCATATAGAATGTTATGATTTTGTATTTATTAAAAAAAAAATCAACATACCCAATGGAGTGAAAAAAGTAAAGATTAACTGAATTAAGTTTTTTGTTTATAGTTGTTTCTTTTGAAGCAAATCCATTTTCTAAACGCTTGTATGACGACCTTCTTAGTAACTACAATAGGCTAATAAGACCGGTGGTAAATAACACAGAAACTCTTACAGTATGGCTTGGCTTAAAATTATCACAACTTATAGAGGTGAACCTAAAAAATCAAGTTATGACGACGAATTTGTGGGTAAAACAGGTATGTATATTTACAATTATTTTATTCATTAAAATACATTTTTATAAAATAAGGAATTATCGTATCGACCGATATTTTCAAAGCAGAAGAAAAAAATACGTTCATCAGTCATTCATATTTTTTTAATAATGGGCACGACTGGGTCGCACGTACTTGCTCTTATGTGCCTAATTACATTGGAAAGCAAGATTTTTGACAGAAACAATAACATTTACATTGAAAATAACAGTTTGAAATTATAAAAAGTATAAAAGCCACAATACTTAACAGTTTTTAGTAAAAAATGAAGTACGCCATCACACTTCCTAAATAACAAAAAATTTTTATTTATTAAGTATTTCGAAAATTGTAGGACGGATTTTGATAAAGTACTGTTTTTTTATTTTTAGTTTTTTGAAAAAAATTTCTTTTGAAATTTATGTATGCAGTTCTTTAGAGTTTATTAATAGTTATAAATGTGATTATAAAATTAAAAATAATTTTTGTTAATTAGTTTTAAAAATATTAATTTTTCAATTAAAAAAATTCAAAAATTAATTTAATTAGAATAAAAAAAATATTAAAAAAAATTGATATGCAGAATAAGTTAAGCTACTTAGATCTTTTCAAATATAAAATTTGACAGAAATCCAAAAAGCCGTTACCGAGAAAGCCCAAAATTCAAAAAAACCGTTACATGACCGTACCGTTAATAGACTTTTCCCGTAAATTTGGTTCTAATCAGCAAATACCAATAAAAAATCTCAAAAATTTTCATCAACATCGTTGGAGCCGTTTTCGAGAAAAATAAGATTTTCCTAAACGGTCATATTGCAGGTACCGTTATTTTTAGGCGTAAAAATACAATTTCAATTTCCCCTCATGCCAAAATAATTACACACACTAAGTTTGAAGACAATCGCTTAAGCCGTTTAGGCTGCAGCTCGTTATACATACTGGCAGACAGATAGACAGACATTTTCTCTCGATCATTTTTTTAGACTTCTCTATGATCGTAATGGCATGTTTCATTGTTATCTCAATTTTTTTTTATATTCACGAATCCTAAACTTGCCTTATAGTCCCTATAATCGCAAGTGAAAATACGTTAGCCGGAAAAGGAGCAAAAACTCCTGGATCAAAAAATGTATGCGTTGACTTGCCAATGTTTTCTGAGGTTATTTAAGAAAGATTACCTTTTAATTAACAGTTGTACGGCAAATTTCTGCAGTTTAAATCAACTTCGCCACTAGGGACTTAAGACAATAGACAACACGGGGACGAATTTTTTCTAAAGCCTACATCGCAAATTAAAAATTGCAGTACCTTTTAATAATTTATATATAAATAATTAGTTTAAAAAAATTTCCTTTTCTTTAATCACTTACCTATTTGATAAGTTTTTTTTTATTTTTTCCAAAAAGAAATGGTTTGACTACAAGCTGCGATGGGACCCAGAGGAATATGGTGGCGTAGAAATGTTGTATGTTCCCTCTGAGCACATTTGGGTTCCAGACATTGTTCTGTATAACAATTGGGATGGAAACTATGAGGTATATTAATTCATGTTTGAATTTTTTTTGAAACTTGAGGTATATAAATTCATGTTTGAATTTATTTTATGAGAAAGGGCGCAATAATACATATATATATATATCAAGAAATTTATGTATAATTAAGGCATTTTATCAACAATGCAGCTTAAGTTGATGAATACAATTATAAATTGTACTGTTGTAAAGTCATATTTTTAATATATTTTTACTATCGTTTAATTTTTATATACTACATATTTTTAAATGTGACAAGATAATATATACATCAAAATACAAACTTAGAATTAGAAAATGTATGTACATAATTAAAAACTTAATCAAAAAAAACATAAGTTTACTTATCATATTTTAATTTCATTACTAATCAAGGTGACTTTAATGACAAAAGCAACACTCAAGTATACTGGTGAAGTGTTCTGGGAACCACCAGCAATTTACAAATCATCGTGTGAGATGAACGTTGAATACTTTCCTTACGATGAGCAAATTTGTTTCATGAAATTTGGATCATGGACATATAATGGAGCACAAGTCGATTTGAAACATCTAGATCAGGTAAGTTCTTAAATAATGTGTAAGCTTTAATTATCCGTACACTATATGAATACCTACAAGATCCTTGTTGAAAAATATATATACATTTATATTAAGTAATCAAAATTAATCTCCGAGTGTTGGCTTGGCGTTGGTTATACTTCCAACAGATGATGTGATGTGATGCACTATCTCTACATGGTAATAGAATATCTCTCACCAAAATTCGGAACCGCTCTGTTCAATTTATATTTTCAGTACAGGGAAGATAGGATATTTGCCTTTCACTCTTAATGTTATGGGTTTCAATAAGCTACTCCATTTAAAAGCTCTCAAATGGTTGCCATACTGGGTATTATAAATTGATATAATTCTCACACAAATGTAGGTATGATTACCAACTGTTTATTTAAATTTTATGAAAACAGAAACATGTAGACCGTAAATTAAATCTAAAAAAATTATATTAAATTTAATCAATCTTTTTCCACACCAAAAAAACAAAGCGACACCTTTTTTGTAAACTTTAAATATGCTCTCATTCGCTCTAAGAAAGCTTCAATTCGAGAACTTTCATAACAAAAACCAAGGAAAAAGGTATTATAATTTCCATTAATGGCGAAAGGTAACTCAGCAGTAGTGCTTTTTTTTAAATAAACACATTAAGGGAGAGGCAAATTGATAATCAGTCTCCTGGCAGCCGGGGAGCAGACAGGTCTTGGTGGAATGTACGTGGGTTAAATGAAATATTACAACATCAATTTCAATGTATTTCAGGATTCTCTTTTATATTTAAGTGGCAATTTCTTAAGTTGAGTGCGATGCAAACACTTGCAGGTACCAGTGTGTTTGAAAGCTCTCTTCCATAAGGTCTGTACTGAAGATATAAATTGAATAGAGTATAGCATGTCATCTGGTCACTATTCCGTGGTCCCTTCGACATCTTCGGCAACAGTTGCGATGTTCTGAAAAAAACGGCTGCGCCTGGCAACATCTCGTGTTGTCCCACGGCTAAAGCGCGAAACAGATTGAACCAGCGACAGCACCAGCACCGTCAACAGCAAACAGCACACTGACCAGCAAAATAAATTGAAACACATTGCCACCAGCACCAGCATCGTCTTCTTACTTCTGTTTGACACTTTGTGTCATAAAAAAGTATACGAAGTTTTCTTTTGCAGTATGGTGCCCCTGAATTTCACTTGCGCAAAGTTGGTAGCAAATTTAGGACTTTGGTCTAACGACGCTGGTGACGTTGCTGGTGCTGGTCTAATCTAATTCGAGCCATTGAAATACATTGGTTCTAAATTAATGGCGGCCGCTGTTGCTGTTGCAGGTTCAATCTGTTTCACGCATAAGTGTTTGTCTATTTCGTATCGGACTGTCGGGAAATCTGCGTGGAAGTTAACGTAGCACAAAAACCACTACTGCATTATTCCGCAGTGTGCAGTAAAGCGTTCCATGGCTTAATGACGTGTATTCTGCACATATATATGAATAGATTCTGCTTCACTTCTGATGAAGCTGGAAGAACAAGCTTTTCCAAATTATTAAAATTTTTTTTCCCAAATCATGGCGAAGCCGTTCTATCGCAGCACCTGTGTATGATTACATATATGTACAGAAATGTTCTATAGGTAGTTCAGAAGAAGTATTTCATTATATTTTATGCGGGGCAAAGGCAAGCGTTTGAAGCTCATTGACAATTCTTACAGCTTCCGATTATTTCATCAGTGCTGACACTTCTTACTTATGGGGCTCCCCGCCAGATCACGTTTTTAAACCTGAGTCTAATTCCATAACTCGAAGCCATGGAAAATTACATTTTAACACTATTTCTTGTTGTCTAATTGAAATGAATTAAAGAAAACATTGCCTAAAATTTCATTTTGATTTTAAAATATTATTCAGGTTCCTGGGAGTAATTTAGTACAAATTGGAATTGATTTAAGCGAATTTTATTTGTCTGTTGAGTGGGACATTCTTGAAGTTCCTGCAACTAAAAATGAAGAATATTATCCTGACACTTCAGAACCATTCTCAGGTATGAATTTGCTAGAATAAAAATTATCCATGATCTTAAAACAGTTATTTTTATTTGACAGATATAACATTCAAACTAACAATGCGTCGAAAGACATTATTTTATACAGTTAACTTGATTATTCCTTGTGTGGCATTGACATTTTTGACTGTTTTAGTTTTCTATTTACCAAGTGATTCAGGAGAAAAGGTTTTGTATAAATTAAACTTAAAATCTTTCATATATTTCATGGTAAACACTACCAACGATCTTAACGGTTTGCCGAAAAGTAAGGAACTCTTACCCAAAACTTAATTTATTATGTAAACAGTTTATCTTATGTTTATGGGTTTTTATGTAAGTACAAAAGAAAACACTACAATGTGATTTTCTACAAAGGATCTCACACGTAAAAAAAAATAATTTACAGTAAACAAAACGTTTCCATGTTTACTGATTTCTGCCAAATAAATTTTATATTTTTTTTATTTAAATTTCAGTTGCCATTTTTATTTACACAAAAGGTTAAATAAAATTATTTTTTCAAAAATGTAAACAAAATCTATTAAAAGTACTACTGATAATTTTAAAAGTAAAAAGTGTAAAAAACACGAGATAGCCATCAAACATGCCATTACCGTTATAAAGAAATACAACATTGGCTGAGTTCTAACACAATAGCTTTGTTGCACATCTTTCTCAAAACTACGAATTTTTGTCAATTTTCACGAAAAACAGCCAAATGCTTTTCAACAAGACACAAAATTCGTAGTTTTTGACAAAAGAGAGTGCTCACGAGAGAGTTAAATATTTCTCTCTCCTGAAAATTTCAGTCCAAGTATATTCCTTAGACAGAAAAATGAGTTTCATGTTACGTGAGTTTGAAATTTGAAAAAGATCAGCCGGAATATTAAGGCTCCTGCAAACCGAAAACGATTAATGGGCGATTTTTTCGCGGCAATCAACGGGCGGTATATATGATTATCATTCAAACAAAACTTGCTTTCTCTTTATTAATAAACTCGGTATACATATGTATGTATATATGGACTTCCTATGTCAAATAAAAGCAACAAAAAACCTCAACAGTTTTGGAAATTTTTTAAACAATTTTATGTCATTATGTCAATTAAAATAGACCAAAATAATAACAAATATATAGTTAAAACAATCACTCATTTCTTTATTTATGATATGGGCAATGAAAATTATTAAAGACACCGTTTAAATAACATTTTTCTTGTACAAACATTGGCCATAGTGACATAATGAGCGGATACTTATAAAATTCCACACAAATTGATTGCGCGGCATCGGCCATTATGACCAAGTATGTGTCGTGTTTGTGGCCGCGAGCTATCTATCGCCTAAGGATGCGGTTCCAGTGCGGGCGAATGTAAGCGAATTTAGCGAATCAAATCTCCGATGATTTTATTTATATTTTGCTTGCACGAGTAAAGCGAATTTTTGTTTACTGTTGAAGGATTTGTGCTTATATTAGTAGATGTGTGTATTGAATTTCGTAAAAAATGGATTCGGAGAACCTTTTTTGGCACAATAATCTACATACATATGTAAATAATAATTCGATTACTTCGCGCGAGTAAAAAAATCACTATATCACTATATATATATATATATATATATATATATATTCGGAATGCCAAACGAACAAATTTGTAAGCAGTTTTAATTCTGAAGTTTGGGTTTCATTGTATTTGTAAAACGTCAAATGCGATTCAAATAATTTTTTTCGAATTTCATTTAATTGTAAACTTGTCGGATACAAATTTGCAGGATTGCATTCTATTTGCAATCAAAAAGGAGAAAATTATAATATATTTCTATTTCAATTATATTCTCATATGTGCGGTCACATCGTCGAATAAAATTTAAAAAATAAGTAACACTAACGTAGAAAAATAACACTATCTGAACCTAAAAAAAGTGGAGTAATAATAACGAATTTATGAAAAAAATTATTTCGAACATTGTAGGACGGATTTTCATAAAATCCCGCTTTTCATTTTTTTTTTAAATTTTGGTATGCAGTTTCTTAGAGTTTATTAATATACATGTGATTATAAAATTTAAAATAATTTTTTTTGATTAGTTTTAAAAATATTGATTTTTGAAAAAAAAAATCAAAAATTAATTTTAATTAGAAAAAAAAAGATATTCAAAATTTTGATATGCAGATTTAATTTGGCTACTTAAATCTTCTCAAATTTAAAATTGGACAGAAATCCAAAGAGCCGTTACCGAGAAAGAAAAAAAAACCGTTATATGAAAGGTATTGTTAATAGATTTCCCGTAAATTTGGTTCTAATTAAATGATAGCCAATATTAACATAAAAATTCATAAAATTTTTAATTAAAATCGTTGGAGCCGTTTTCGAGAAAACCAAGCTTTTCCTAAGCGGTCATATGGCAGGGACCGTTATTTTTAGGACTAAAAATAAAATTTCAATTTCCCCTCTGGGGAATGCCAAAAGTATCACAAACACCAAATATCGAAAGTGGCACATTATCGCTCACCAAGAACGATTTATCGATGTTTATGTGTGTGTGTCATCGATGTTTCTAAATCGATTTTATGAATAATACATCGATGTTTTAAAACATCAATGAATCGCTTGCATGTTTCATCTCTATTGAAATTGACAGAACAGATTATTTACATGTATGCGTGCATTCAGATCAAACCATTGAATAAGAAGTACAGGAAGCCGTGTTTTTGAAAATAAATGAAGCCTCTTTCTTAATAGTGTGAGTTATCACATACACACAAGTATTAACACTCAGGCGGAGTGCAGAATATTAAAAACCATCGTGGGGCGCCAAACTATTATGGTACAAAGCGTGTAATGAAAATAAATAGTTAATGTAAAATAGATTTGGATTTGTTTTATTAATAAAACTTACCTGTTACAAAAATCTGAAAAATGCAGACAAGTGAAACAGCGAAACCTCTTTTTTATTTTAAAGTTAGGATTGTTTTATTTAAATAATTTATCACAGTTTTTATCAATTATATTAGCAGCATTCCCCTGAAATGTATTGTTTGATTAATTTTTTTTTGTCAAAATTGTTATATCACAGTGTTTTGTTATCTTGTTAGCTACATTCTACTTAAATGTTTTGTTTTTTGTCACAGGTTTTTCTTTCTTATCTTAAATCTACTAATTTTGTCAATTTAATTAGCAACATTCCCCTGAAATGTATTGTTTGTTAAGTTCGGTTTTTAATAAAAATTGTTTGTATTACAGTCACAGTATATTGTTAGCTACATTCCATTTAAATGTATTGTTTTTTTTTAAGTTTTGTTATTATTGATAAGGTTTCATTTTTTTGGCGCTATATAAAGGATCTTGTTTTTAAGAAGTTTACTATGATCATTTTGGAGACTAAAATGACCAGTTTTTGATTGTCCTTCAAAAATAGTTTTACCTATCAATTCTGTTTGCGTATTTATAATTATACGGTCATGAATGATTCTTTTTAACATTGTCTCTTTTCCGTCAATTAGTTTTGACTGTACTTTTAGCTGTGACAAATACCAAAAAAAAAAGCATTTTTATCAAAAAATGTTCACGATTCACAAATGTAAACAAAATTTCAAACATAAATTCATTCTACATGCAATCAACGTATTGAGGCGCCTTACCAAAAAACAATGAAAACGAATGCGTCCCTGACAGATAGAAATTGAACTTTATCTATTAAAGATGTTTAAAGATTTAATTTAACTTATTTTTTTAATAAAAAAAATTCATCGAATCAGACGCATTTTTCTCGATTCTACCGTGTTTGAACAGGTGTCACTTCTTCAATTTTCAATATAATTCATTAAAATGAAAAGAAATAAAAAGACCAACTCAAATATTTACAATAAAAAATATAAAAAAAATATTTTAATTTTTTTCGGTTTTAAACAAAAAAAAACTTAAAAAAATTGATTTTTGTTGTTATTTTTTTAAATCTTTGTGAATGTTTTCTTTAGTTTTCGAAGTTCAATTGTTTTCTTAATTTTATTTGAAAGCTGAGTTTTCAAGCTCGGGAGTAAAACTATAGTTTTTTTTTAAACATGGTTTTTTAACACACTAATCACTGATTAAAAAAGCTAAAATATCGATTAACTTTACAACATTTTATCTTTTTATATCGGCTTAGAAAATGTATGTAACAATAAGTTTATTTTTATATTAATTTTTAAAAAAATGGTCTAATTTGCGTTTTTCCCATAGAAAGTTCATTGCTAACGCACACAAATTAATTTGTAGTTCGAACGATTTCCGCAGCAGAATTTGGTGCTGTTCTGCTCTTTTACTTTTTTCTCTTCTATTTTTTGTTGTTGTTATTACATGTGCTTTCTGCTTTCTACTCTCTAGTCTCTCCCATGGCTGGTTCTGATATTTTTTGTTTTTCAGTCTCTGATTTTAGTTGCCTTATTTGTCATTTCCAATTCTACTGAGACTGAGGGATATAATTGGTAGGGTGATGCGGTGGGAAGTATTTTTTGTGTGACAGTTTTTTTTTTTGGTTTCTGCACAATTTTACAGAAAATGAAGGCGTTTGGTGCCAAACTCTTGCGAGGAGTTGTATTTTTTTCGCAAAGAAGGAAAGGTGGTTCATTTCGTTTTCTATGCAAACAAATTATTTTTATTTGGAGTTTGGAAATAAAATAATTTTTCTGGTATTTAGTATGAGCGATATACATATGTAGGTATACTTTTACATATGTATATGTATACTAGATCAAAGATCTTTGACAGATACAAGTAGTATACAACATATACGTAGAAGAATATCATGATCTGAATGGGTACGTGCAATTTGGCTCCAATGAAAAATTACCCATAAAAACAGTCCAATTTTTTTAATTGAAAAATAGCTTCCAATTTTAAGATATTTAGTTTTTAGTCTGCTCCATATTTTCTGCCTATGCAAACTTTTTGACCTTGGGTTCAATTTTCTCCAGAAAACACGTAATAAACATAACGTTATAACATTTTTTTAATTATATAATTAAAATATAAATCAATGACAGTTATGCAAAAAGACGCACAATTTTATAATACTTGGAAAAGACCACAGCAAGTAAATAATTTTTTTAATCAATATTTTTAAAACTAATAAAAAAAAATTTTATAATCACATGTATATTAATAAAGTTTTAAAAAATTGCATACCAAAATTAAAAAAAAAATTGTTCAAAAAACTAAAAATAAAATACAAGAATTTATAAAAATCCGTCCTAAAATTTTCGAAATACTTTTTTCATAAATTCATTATTATACAAGACGTGTGATGGCACACTCCATATTTACCAAAAACCGTTAAAGGTTGTGGTTTTGACACTATATATACGTAAATGTTTCAATCAAAGATCTTGCCTTCCAATATAGTTAAGCACATAAAAGCAAGTACGTGTGACCCAGTCGTGCCCATTTTTTTTGTATTGATAGTGTCTTATTCAGCAATGTAGTTTAGGTTATATTTCTATTTTCACATTGGGTAATTTTTCATAATGAAAAATTGGACATTGTTTTTGGGTGATTTCTTGTAAGTCTAATAATATGGATTCATTTTCCATTATACAATTTGGCCCCAAAGAAATAAAAAAAAAATTGTCTAGATTATGAAAATTTACAAAAGATCTTCGTTCAACGTCTACAACACGTTGGCAAACGTTAAATTTGATCTAGGCCGGTCTTCTAGACAGACAACAAAAAAAAAAATATAGGCCGGCGAACGATGCAATTATCATATCAACTTGAACTAATTTTGCTCTCCAGGTCCAGTTTTTTAGCTAATTGAAAATAAAAAATACAAGAAATTCCTAGGCACACCATTATGGACTAAGATAGCCA